>OZ014519.1:744716822-747116822 GCA_963966055.1 Lathyrus aphaca
GGAAGATATTTTTGTTAGCCATCTGGCTACCTACAAATATATTGAGATGGATGGGGAGATCCATGAAACGATGAGTCAGGGGTTTGAGGCCTTGAACATAAATGAAACATCTGCTGTACCTGGAACCTCAATGACATCTTATCAACAAGCCCGGAAGGTTGTTGAAGAAGGAACCGCTCAAGGCTGGGGCAAGCTGTTGCCTGTGGAGAAGAAAGAGGATAAATTTGGGTTGGGTTACAAACCAACTCAACAAGATCGAGTAGAGGCTGCTAAAGAGCCCAACTTTGTTAGTGGGGGGATGCTCACCCCTGATGCTGTCAACAACTTGGAAGATGAGTCGGAAAATGACCGCAACCTGGAGAGTTGGATACGTCCAAAGATCCCGGGGAGCAGTATCTCAAACTGGTCTTCCCAGGAAATTATAAGAGTTACTCCTGCAGAGTAATTATTATTTCCTGTATTTTAAGCATGCATCAAGTCTTGCATCTTGCCCAAGATGACAAAACTCATTTTGTAATCGGGCCATCTGTAATTTTTGTGCAACAAGATTAATCAATGAAATATCAGACATCTTTTGCAAATGAGTCTCTTTTTTGCTTTTCCGCTCACTGTTTTTCCATTTTTCTTTTTGTACAAAAAAATAAATGGCAGTGTTTTCAAAATGTTAACTTTATTTCACTTTTCTAAACAAGATTAAAATCAATCACTAAAATGAACAAACTGAACCCTTGCAGAGAGTGCCTTCCAGACCGCACCGACAACAGCACGGTTATGACTTCGTATGACTTTGACAATCCAATCAATCAAGCTGATGAAGGGGTTGAAGAAGAATATGAGCTTCCTGAAGAGCTAGCCAGATTGTTGAGACAAGAGGAGAAGGTTATCACTCCTCATCAGGAGGAAGTAGAGACGATCAATCTTGGTACAGATGAAGATGTGAAAGAAGTTAAAATCGGGGCCTGCCTACGAGACTCAGTGAAGAGACAACTGATTGACCTACTTCAGGAATATGAGGATGTGTTTGCTTGGTCTTATTAGGATATGCCAGGGTTGGACACCGACATTGTTGTGCACAAGCTGCCTTTAAGGGAAGAATGCCCGCCAGTTAAACAGAAATTGCGCCGCACTCGCCCAGACATGGCAATGAAAATCAAAGAAGAGGTACAAAAGCAATGGGACGCCGGGTTCCTTGCTGTAACTAGCTATCCACCGTGGGTTGCTAATATTGTGCCTGTGCCTAACAAAGACGGCAAAGTAAGGATGTGTGTTGACTACCGGGATCTGAACAGAGCTAGCCCAAAAGATGACTTCCCATTACCTCACATTGATGTATTGGTTGATAATACGACCCAGTTCTCGGTATTCTCCTTCATGGACGGATTTTCAGGATACAATCAGATTAAGATGTCACCTGAAGACATGGAGAAGACAACCTTCATCACACCCTGGGGCACGTTCTGTTACAAGGTGATGCCATTCGGATTGAAGAATGCTGGTGCAACGTATCAACGGGCTATGGTAACATTATTCCATGACATGATCCATAAAGAAATTGAATGTTATGTGGATGACATGATTGCCAAGTCCCTCACTGAAGAAGACCACCTGGTAAATCTGCTAAAGCTGTTCAAGCGTCTGAGGAAGTACCAACTGAAGTTGAACCCCAACAAATGCACATTCGAGGTGCGATCCGGTAAGCTGCTGGGTTTTATTGTGAGCAAGAAAGGGATTGAAGTTGACCCTGATAAAGTCAAAGCCATTCAAGAAATGCCTGCACCAAAGTCAGAAAAAGAAGTTCGAGGGTTCTTAGGACGATTGAACTACATCTCACGGTTCATATCTCATCTTACAGCAACCTGTGAACCCTTGTTCAAACTGCTAAGAAAAGAACAAACGGTTAGGTGGAACGAAGATTGCCAGAAGGCTTTTGACAAAATCAAGGAATACTTGCAAGAACCTCCAATCCTTATGCCTCCAGTTGAAGGAAAACCTCTGATAATGTACTTGACAGTGTTAGAAGAGTCAATGGGGTGTGTGCTGGGCCAGCATGACGAGTCTGGTCGAAAAGAGTATGCAATATACTACCTAAGCAAAAAGTTTACCGACTGTGAACAACATTATTCACTGCTCGAGAAAACTTGCTGTGCTTTAGCGTGGGCTGCTCGCCGACTGAGACAGTATATGTTGACCCACACTACCTTATTGATTTCAAAGATGGACCCAGTCAAGTACATATTTGAGAAGCCAGCACTTACCGGACGGGTTGCAAGATGGCAAATGATTCTCACAGAATATGACATACAGTACACTTCCCAGAAAGCCATCAAGGGCAGTGTATTGTCTGAATACCTTGCTGAGCAACCTATTGATGATTACCAGCCTATGAGATTTGACTTCCCTGATGAAGACATCATGTTCATAAAAGCAAAAGATCATGAAGAGCCTGTTCACGCTGAAGGGCCTGACCCGGAAGAAGAATGGACCATGATGTTTGATGGGGCTGTTAACATGAACGGTCGTGGTGTTGGTGCAGTGCTCATTACACCTAAGGGAGTTCACATGCCTTTCTCGGCAAAACTCACTTTCAACTGCACTAACAACGAAGCTGAATACGAAGCTTGCATTATGGGTCTTGAGGAAGCCATTGACCTCAGGATCAAGACATTGACTGTATTCGGAGATTCAGCTCTGGTAGTTAATCAAACCAACGGCAAATGGTACACCCACCAGGACCATCTGATACCTTACAGGGATTATACAAGGAGGTTATTAACTTTCTTCACAACGGTCAAGCTTGAGTATATCCCTCGGGACGAGAATCAGTTTGCAGACGCGCTGGCTACCATTTCATCTATGATCAAAGTTCAAGCTGCCAACTTTGTACCGCAGATTTCAGTGTCCCAACTTGACAGACCAGCATATGTATTTGCAGCAGATATTGTCAAGGATGATAAGCCTTGGTTCCATGACATTAAGTGCTTCTTGGAGGATCAAACATACCCACCTGGGGCATCTCCCAATGATAAGAAGACTTTAAGAAGGCTTGCTGGTAGTTTCTTCCTGAACACTGGTGGTTCCATGTATAAGAGAAACTTTGATATGGTACTCCTCAGATGCGTTGATAAGATAGAAGCGGATTTGTTAATGCATGAAGTGCACGAAGGATCCTTTGGTACCCATGCTGGAGGGCATGCCATGGCTAAAAAGTTACTAAGATCAGGATATTACTGGATCACAATGGACGCCGACTGTTGTGCCTACGCCAGAAAATGCCATAAATGCCAGATTTATGCGGATAAAGTGCATGTGCCTCCCAATCCTTTAAATGTGATGTCTTCACCTTGGCCCTTTGCTATGTGGGGAATTGACATGATTGGCAAGATTGAGCCAACTGCTTCGAATGGTCACAGATTCATCCTAGTGGCCATTGACTATTTCACCAAGTGGGTCGAAGCAGCTTCCTATGCAAATGTTACAAGGCAAGTGGTAGCCAGATTTCTGAAGAGAGATATCATCTGTCGATACGGAGTTCCCGAGCGAATCATTACTGATAATGGTTCCAACTTGAACAACAAAATGGTGGCAGAGCTATGCCGGGACTTCAAGATTCAACACCACAATTCTTCTCCTTACATGCCAAAGATGAATGGTGCTGTTGAGGCAGCTAACAAGAATATCAAGAAGATTGTGCAGAAGATGGTAGTCACTTACAAAGACTGGCATGAGATGCTACCATTTGCCTTGCATGGGTACCGCACATCAATCAGAACATCCACTGGGGCAACACCGTATCAGCTTGTGTATGGTATGGAAGCAGTCCTACCTGTTGAAGTTGAATTACCCTCCCTACGGGTGTTGATGGATGTTAAGCTGAACGAAACAGAGTGGGTCCGATCCCGATACGAGCAACTGAGTCTGATTGAAGAGAAGAGATTGGCTGCAATCTGTCATGGGCAGCTGTATCAGAAAAGAATGAAGAGAGCCTTCGATCAGAAAGTCAGGCACCGAGAGTACCAAGTAGGAGATCTTGTGCTGAAAAGAATCCTCCCTCCTCATACAGACCACAGGGGCAAGTGGACTCCGAATTATGAAGGACCGTTTGTAGTAAAGAAAGTTTTTTCTGGTGGAGCCCTGATGCTCGACACTATGGATGGTGAAGACTTCCCGTCCCCTGTGAATTCAGATGCAGTTAAAAAATACTTCTCATAAAATGACCCGCTGGACATAAAAACAGAATGTAAGTCCAGGCAAAAATAGGGCATCCAGGCGAGTCAAAAACAGAATAAAAGACTCGGGCAAAAATAAGGGAAAATAAACAAAAATGTACACCCGCTGAGTTGAAAAGCCGCATCGGACAACTCAGGAAAAAATGGGTATCCCGATGGATTGAAAACCCGAAAGGGCGATCCATGCAAAACAAGGGAATAAGCGAACAACTGCATTTTGGATTCGTCTGTATCGTTTACAACTTGGTAAGCTTCAAAAGGATCAAGCTTCTGTCAGAATCAGCCTTCTTCAGAAAGCAAGACGAGAAGAACGTCAAATGTCATACGAGTCATAGCAGGAGGGAAGCTCCTCGAAGCGTCGTCAACATTGCCAGCATTTTGTTTCTCAATTTGTAACAATCTCCTCATTTCGGGGGATATGTTTCCTTGACTGTACCTTGCCAATTCAGGGCATTTGAACTAATAAGATCAGATTTTCAGTCATGTTTCGTCTTATACATTTTTATTTGCAAAAATGTCTGATGTCTTAAGAAAAACTGATTGCATAAATACAGATGCTTATCTTCAAAAAATATATATAATAAAAGTCACATGCTTGAAGGAAATATACTTACTCTCAGAAGTGTCTAAACTCCTATGACGGAATCCGGTAAGGGATGCCTCGGGATTACTTGTGCGTTTCCCTATCTTTGCAGGATTGCAGATATTCAAAAGCGCAACATGGGGGATGTAAGCTTCATCCTAGCAAGCTGGAAAATCAGTGCTCGCTCAGTCTTAACACTCAAAGTGTTTTCTCCCAGCCGAGTTGCCACTTTTTTACTTCCCCCCATCAGAGTTGCCAGGCATCACTCCTCCAACAGGGCAGTACCAGAAGGCGCCCATATCCCCGGCTGAGTCAAGAATCCTCCTCAACAGAATCTCTAGGGAGATCTTTCAGTGATCTCTCTTTCTCCTCAGCCGAGTTGCCATCTACTATCCCTCCTCAGCCAAAGTACAAAAGTCAGGAGACCATCTCCCCACAGAGCTCCAGCCTCCATCCAAGAAGAGCAGTGCATGAAGGGATCACAACAGAGTGAAGAAAGCTTCTACAAACCCCAGCTGGGTCCCTCATTATCTGGAATAGGTCTATCATTGACCCATTTCCCCAAACAGATACATCTCATCGGATCTACCAGTGATCTCATCCCCAGCTGGGATGTCCATTTCAAACAGATCGACCAGAGATCTCCGCAGCAACGGGATCCGAGTCCCCGTTTGGTATCCTTGCATAATCATGGCATTTGCATCATATTCACCCACAAAGCGTAGCATTCCGTCTAATACGGAGCATTACGGCAAAAAGCAAGCATATTGCATAATCATAAGCCATGTTCTGAATCAAACACTTGTGAATAATAACAATCCATCAATATACAGAATACCTCCCGGATTCCCCAGCAAACACAGTTGCCTTACACCAGTATATACTCCTTGTGGCACCCGTCCGTGTCATATCCCCAGCAGAAAGCCAAAGACACCCTTTTTGCACTCACATGCACTTATATATGCATTTCTTTGACATCCGTCCATGTCAATTTCCCGGCACAGTATTGTAAATACTTTATACATCGGATACTTGTTTATACTACACTTTTCTCCTTTTGACACTCGTCCGTGTCACTCTCCCCAGCAGGTTAAATACTCATCTATACACCACTCATACTTATACAGATACTCGTCCGTATCTAATATACACCATTCTTATATCCCCGCAGATTCAACACTCGTCCGTGTTCTTTGTTAACCAGTTGGTACTCGTCCGTATCATCATCTCAGAACATGTGTCAGGCGTTTGTTTCTGCATGATACTCGTTCGTATCATAGTCTTAAGGATGCTCGTCCGCATCTTTAATCCATACACTGTGTCAAACACTTTTGTCTTCTTGAATTTAGACACTCGTCTGTGTCTATTATTCCCCGGAAGAGTCCCCTCAGATTCAACACTCGTCCGTGTTCTCTGTTAACTAGTTGATACTCGTCCGTATCATCATCTCTGAACACGTGTCAGCGCTTGTTTCTACCTGATACTCGTCCGTATCATCGTCTTAAGGATGCTCGTCCGCATCTTTAATCTATACACAACGTCTAAACACTTATACCTTTTGTTTCTTGGATGTAAACACTCGTCCGTGTTTACTACTCCCCAGTAGATCGCCAACAAAGCAATTTTCTTTTTATCTGACATTCGTCCTATGTCATGATAAACCTTGAGAGCAGCCGTCCCCTGCTAGGTGGTCGTCCTCCACCTCTTGATGATCGTCCTTCATCATGCTCATCCGATGGCCGTCCCCATCGTTGATTTTCTATCCGACATTCGCCATGTGTCGTGATATTTAGCAGCCGTCCCCTGCTAGGTGGTCGTCCTCCACCTTTTGATGATCGTCCTTCATCATTTTATCCAATGGCCTTCCCCATTGTTGATTTTGGTTATCTGACATTCGTCCTATGTCATGATAAACTTTGAGAGCAGTCGTACCCTGCTAGGTGGTCGTCCTCCACCTCTTGATGGTCATCCTCCATCATGCTCATCCGATGGCCGTCCCCATCGTTGACCTTTATCCGGCATTCGTTCTATGTCGCGATACTTTTCGGCAGCCGTACCCTGCCAGGTGGTCGTCCTCCACCTTAGATGACCGTCCCTCATCTTACCCAACAGAGCAGCCGTCCCCTGCTAGGTGATCGTCCTTCACCTTTGATGACCGTCCCTCATCATCTGTTTATTTCATTTATTCTTTAACCCGATGGCCGTCCCTGTCGTGGTCCCTTTTTCTCTTTAGCCCGATGGCCGTCCCCATCGTTGATTACTTTACTTTATGAACTTGATGGCCGTCCCCGTCATGTTTCATTAATCCCAGAGAATTTTACAGCTTCATCTTGATGGCTGTCCCCATCGTAATTCTTTTTATCCCCAGCATGCCGGCCGTCCCCGTCATTGCTTTACTTTCCGCACTTTTCCAGCATGTCGGCCGTCCCCGTCATTGCTCTTTACCCAGCAGTCGTCCTCTGCTCGACGGTCGTCTTCCGTCGCCCACACTTTACAACATACTTTATTTTCCTTTACAATCTATATCCCTTTTCTTCTTCATTCTGTGAGTGCAAATTTTGGACTGTCTTTGGTATTCAACCACAAGTTATCTTGTTTGCCTGATAAGCCGTCGCTTACATCCTGCACAGCTAACTCATGTCTGAATAGAGGCAGCTGTAAACACCCCAAATTTGCCCTCACCCATTCACACCATGGCTTGTGATCATTTCACATGCATAAACACAATCATAGCATCCCATATCACATTTGTGATTCATTGCATTGTTTCTAAGTCATCTGCATCTAGGGTTTGTGATCTGAGCAATCCAAGAGCTTCTTGAGCCACTCCAAAGGCCATCAATCACTTCAAAGGGGTCCATGTGTGTTCAAGTATCATATTATATCCTCTCAAAGTCAAGAATGTCAAAAAATCACAAGAACTGGGATTGGTATGGAAGCAGAGCCAGGCTTGACTGCAGATGACCTAAAATTAGGGTTTTGGTTTCAGAGGCCATAACTCCAAATTTTTTGGTCATTCTTGTTTCTATTGGTCTCTATATGGTATAGGGAGTGTGCATGTAAATTTTCATGAAGAAATTCCATGGGGAAGTCATCTGATCAAGAGTTGACTTTTCAAGCAAGTCAGTGCAAAATCAGGGCATCTGAGGCCCTCAATGACCCAACCAAAGGGGTTTCTTCACCATTTTGATTGTGTATGATCTTTATTTGATCATGGAAGTTGTTGGAAGTTCACAAAATTGAAGAATTTTAAGTCTTTTGCAAAGTTGACTTTTTGGCAAGTTTGACTTTTGATGAAAATGTCATTTTAGGCAACTTTTTCAACCCTTACTTTTTGATTCAAGAAAGCTTCAAATGGAAAAACTTTGATCATTAAAGTTGTAGAATGGATCATTCCCTTTTCAAAAAGTACAAGAACATGACCTAATTCATTTTGGATCAAAAGTTATGGCTTGTCAAAGTTGGCAAAAATCACAAAATTTCAAAGTTTCTACCAAAGAGGTATTTTGCAAAATGACTTGATCAAGTGTTCTAAAGCTATCAAATGCACTTCTAATCCACACAACATGATCACACAACATTCAAAAATCAGAATGGGCCAAGGAATCACATGTTTTGTGGCCTATGGAGCAAGACTTTTTCATAAGGATCAAAGGCAAGCCAAGTTGCAAAATCCATCATAGCTTCTCATCCACTTGCTGGCTAGTTTGCTGAACCACCCTAGGCCTTTTCCCTCATCATGCTGCGCAACACACCCTCCTTTTACTAGGATAGAAAGTTGCCCATGCTTCTCTTACACAAACTTGACCTTTTGGCAAAAGGACCCATACCAATCAATAAAGTACATGTCACTTCTTCTGACCAATGGGATTTGTTTATGCAAATCAAATGCAAGCCAAACACAACAAGAAGCAAGCCTGAAACCAGCCATAGCACAACATTCTCATTTTCACCCTCTTGAGCAAAAGCTTTCGAAACTCATCACACAACTCACAAACACACAAACAAACTTCATAAACCAACTCAACACATCTCCCTGGTCACAAAGCACCCTTCAAAACAGCCTGAAACTCAAAGAATCAAAAACACGATTCTCACACCACCTTGAACAGAACTGCTGCAAACTCTCAAACCAGCCAAGATAAACTTGCTCCAAGCCTTTCAGAAGAACAAGGGAGGTCATAGGAGCAGTTTTATACAAGAGAAGAGGTCTGGAAGTTGCAAACTGAAAAGCTTCAAACTCAGGTAGCTTCATGAACATTTTTTCCAGAAGCATGATTTTAAGTTCTTAATAGCTTCTATACACTCCCCTGATCATGAATATGTGATTATTTTTGAAAATGGTTGAGAAACCAGGATGTATGCATCGTCTGAAATTTTTGCCCTAAAAAATGTGTGATTCGATTCTCTCTGTTTATGAATGAAAAATGATGTTTGATTGAGGGGTTTGATTCGTTTTTGAATGGGGAAGAGTCCTGGGCAGTTAGTTTTCATTTTCATTGCGTGTAGAGTGATTTAGTGTTTTGGACTCGCCGAAGAAGATGACCGGAACCACTGTTCCGGTCATCTGAAAGTAATTAGGGCTGGATTAGGGCTTAATCATTAATTAGTGGATTTTGAATGTCAGCCGTAGGATGTGGCGCCAGGTCAAACGCGCGCGTGTTTCATTTGAATCTGGACTTTTAGATTTGATTACTTTTCTTTTTTCAGCTTTAATTCATTTTTATTTTTCATATTAATCCATTTCTTTTCTCCATTTTATAAAAAATAGCAAAACAATTTTAAAAATTCTGAAATTTTTTGTATAAACTATTATTTAATTTCAGAAACCAAAAACATTTTTATTTTTATTTTTTGATACCTGAGATTGAGCTTTCGATTCAGGTGCTTTCTGGCTGCTTCTTTGGCTCAAACAAGTTCCAATGATCCTCCTTAGAAGCTTTTGACCCTTAGTTGGAGTTTATGTAGCCTCTAGAGAAAGTTGGCAGAAGCTCAGACCAAGGGAGTGTGAAATTCGTATTTTTGTTTCAAGGGGTTTCAGGCCATGGTGATGGGTGGTTTGTGATCAGTGAAGTGAGTTGAGATTGTTTGTGAAGATTGTTTTTGTGTTTGAGGCTTGTGGAGAGTGTTTCGAAGGAAAATGCAAGTTGGAGAGATTTTGTGAATGCTGAGTTGTGGTGTGCTTCAGGCTTGCTTCCTCTTATGTTTAGCTTGCATTTTCTTTGTATAAACAAATGCTATTGGTCAGATGACATGACATGTGCTTTTTTGATTGGTATGGGTGCTTTTGCAAAAATGTCAACTTTGTGTAAGAGAAGCATGGGCCACTTGCTAGCTTAGTACAAAGGGCATGTCTTGCGCAGCATGAGGTGAGGAAAAGCCTAGGGTTGATCAGCAAACTAGCCAGCAAGTGGATGAGGAGATATGATGACTTTTGCAACTTGGTTAACTTTGGTTCTTATGAAAAAATCTTGTTCCAAAAACCATACAAATGTGTAATTATTTGGTCCATTCTGAACTTTAGATGTCACATGATCATGTTATGTGAATTAGAAGTGCATTTGATGACTTAATTGGCCTTGAGAAGTGAATTTGCAACTTTGCCTCTTTGGTGTATGACTTGAAATTTAGTGATTTTTGCCAACTTTGACAAACCATAACTTTTGATCCAAAATGAATTAGGTCATGTTCTTGTACTTTTTGTAAAGGGAAAGATCTATTCTATAACTTTCATGACCAAAGTTTTTCCATTTGAAGCTTCTTTGAATCAAAAAGTAAGGGTTGAAAAGTTGCCTAAAATGACAAATTCATTAAAAGTCAAACTTGCCCAAAAAGTCAACTTTGCAAAAGACTTGAAATTCTTCCATTTTGTGAACTTTAAACTTCTTCTATGATCAAATAAAGATCATATGCAATCAAGATGATGAAGAACACCCCTTGGTTGGGTCATTGGGGGCCTTAGATGCCCTGATTTTGCCCTGACTTGCTTGAAAAGTCAACTCTTGATTAGATGACTTCCCCATGGAATTTCTTCATGAAAATTGATATGCATACTCCCTATACCATATAGAGACCAATAGAAACAAGAATGGCCAAAAAAATTGGAGTTATGGCCTCTGAAACCAAAACCCTAATTCTAGGTCATCTGTGCAGTCAAGCCTGGCTCTGCTTCCATACCATTCTCAGTTCTTGTGATTCTTTAACATTCTTGACTTTGAGAGGATACAATATGATATTAGAACATACATGGACCCCTTTGAAGTGTTTGATGGCCTTTGGAGTGGCTCAAGAAGCTCTTGGATTGCTCAGATCACAAACCCTAGATGCAGATGACTTAGAACCTATGCAGTGAATCAAAAATGTGGTATGATTGAGTTTATGCATATGAAATGATCATAAGCCATGATGTGGATGGGTGAGGGCAAATTTGGGGTGTTTACAGTAGCTTCATGAACATTTTTTCAAGAAGCATGATTTTAAGTTCTTAATAGCTTCTATACACTCCCCTGATCATGAATATGTGATTATTTTTTAAAATGGTTGAGAAACCAGGATGTATGCATCGTCTGAAATTTTTGCCCTAAAAAATGTGTGATTCGATTCTCTCTGTTTATGAATGAAAAATGATGTTTGATTGAGGGGTTTGATTCGTTTTTGAATGGGGAAGAGTCCTGGGCAGTTAGTTTTCATTTTCATTGCGTGTCGAGTGATTTAGTGTTTTGGACTCGTCGGAGAAGATGACCGGAACCACTGTTCCGGTCATCTGAAAGTAATTAGGGCCGGATTAGGGCTTAATCATTAATTAGTGGATTTTGAATGTCAGCCGTAGGATGTGGCGCCAGGTCAAACGCGCGCGTGTTTCATTTGAATCTGGACCTTTAGATTTGATTACTTTTCTTTTTTCAGCTTTAATACATTTTTATTTTTCATATTAATCCATTTCTTTTCTCCATTTTATAAAAAATAGCAAAACAATTTTAAAAATTCTGAAATTTTTTGTATAAACTATTATTTAATTTCAGAAACCAAAAACATTTTTATTTTTATTTTTTGCATTCAAAAAATATTTTTAAATATTTAAAAGTTTATTTTTAATTAATTAATGAGAATTAATTAATTAAAAATACTTTTAGGTATCTAAAAATCACCAAAAAATTCATGAAACATTTAAAACCATTTAGAAACATTGTCCAACCCTCAAACCAAATTTATTTTTTGATCTTGATGCATTTTGATAATTTTCTATGGAATTAATTCATTTTCAAAGCATTATTTTGATCCAAACTTCCAAAAATCATTTCTGCCTAACCATTGAGAGTTGGACTTTGATTCTTTTTGCATTGCATTGTGTTTAGCATGTAGTTTGTGAGATTAAATTGGTATGATTTGATATTTTATTTTCCATTTGTTTGGTATTTTTCTTGTTAAGGAACCCTAAAACCCTAGAAATTTTAGGAAATTCATAACTTTTATTAGGTTAAGAGTTGGAACTTCTCCTTTGGGAAGTGAGTTAGTATAGGTTTAGGGATCCTTTGAGTGCATTTTCGATTTTTTATATTGATGTTTGCTTCTGATTTTGGGTTATGTTTGATGCTTTGATCATAAACCCTAATTTGGGCTTCCATATGCATCCATCTTGCACTTGCTTGCATAACATGACTTGCCATAACATTTTGAGCATCCATTTGGTTCATTTGACATCTTAAGACATATTGAAAGTATGTTTGATCATTGCATCTTGCATTTACCATGTTGTATGTCATTTGCATCTCATAACTTTTCATGTATGCTTATGGTTCTTAACTTGTTTCATCTGCATCCATTGGTTCACAAGATCATCCCCATGCCTTGTTTCATGTTTGCATCATCTCATAGCATCATTAACATCATGAATGTGCTTCTGGTTTTGATTTGCATCATCCCATTTCATCTCATTTTGCATTGCATCACATTCTTTTCACTAACTTTTCAGGTGGTAAGTAACTTTGAGAAGTGAATTTGCCTTCACTTCTCACATTTTCTTCTCATCTCTCTTATGCACCCTTGCTGCATTTTTGTATGTGTTTGAGATTGAGCTTGCTCATTCTTCTTCTTCTCACTTTCTTTCCTCAAGTGACTTGTCTTCTTAATTGAAGCAAGTTACTTTGCTTCTCTTGGCTCTTTTTCATCTGCTTCCTGGTGGTTCTTTTGAAGATTTCTCTTGTTAACCTCACAAACCTTAGGCACAACCAATCATGACAATGATTAGGGTTTTGATTAGTCCCCCACTTAGTTTTACCTTTGTGTCTCATTGAGTCTTCTCTTCTCATCTCATAATCAGGGACTAAACCCTAAAGGCTTTAGGGCTTTGTGATTAAGCTTATGCCTGCATCCTTCTATTAGGATGGAGTGTATAACTTTAATACTAAGTGTTAAACCCTTAATGTGTTTAAATCCTTTAATCAATTCACATAATAATCATCAAGACTTCACACTTGTAACTTGGGCCTTGCATTAGGGTTCTAATTCTTCCTTAATTGGTTAAGAAGGACTAACCCTAGTGTTAATGGACAAGTCCCCCTCAAGTTGTCTTACAAACCCTAAAACTCACTTTATCATCATATCATTATCTAAAATCCATTTAATAAAGGCTTTGTTTTGTCATGAAGTTAATCCCTAATCATGGATTAAGTTGAGGAGCTTTCCTCAGCTTAAACATTCTCATCTATTATCCTTCTATTAGGATGGTGTAATGAGTCTGTTTAATCCCTGATTATGGCTTAATATCATTACTCAACACTAAACAAAAACAACAAAAACATCTAAATAATCATAAGTAGGTTAATGATCTTAATCCTATATCAAAGGTGATTAAGTGTGAGAAGCTGACTTCACACTTAAGGTATTCTCATTACCCCTGACCAGAGGGAAGATGTGATGAGTTTACTAAATCCCTTGATTTAGGCTTAAGCTCATTAACTTATGACAAACTTTCAAAAGCAATAAAAGACTGAAAACTCAAAAACAAAGCAATAATCGTCTCCTCCGGGATTCTTTTCTCATCTCACTCACTCACAAACGAGAATTTGCTTCTTCCGTCTTGTAGATGTTTAAGAATTGGCAGAATTTTTGACCAAACAAGAAATGTTAAATTCAGTTCAGAATGTCCTATCAGATGTTGGGACATTAGCAAACAGAGTATGTGAACTTGGTTCAGGATGTCCTACCAGATGTTGGGACATTGTATAAATGACTAAGTTCAGTTTTGTCAGGATGTCCCAACAGATGTTGAGACATCTCAGACCTGCTACCAGAATTAATTATTGATTAACAGATCAGAGATATTTAAGGAGAATTATCTGGAATTAATTAATGCTGGATAAAACAGACCAAGGCGCATCTGTAGGGAGGTTTTAAATTGAAGATTCAGATTAAAACAGAAGACCTAATGCACCTAGAATATATGAGGTAACAAACCCTAAATTCAAGGTGACAGCTGCTGCACATTAGGGCTGGATCATTCTACAGAAAGCCCAAAATTCAGAACCTATTTAAACAACAGAAAATCATAGAATTTAGCACGAATTTCAGAAGATTAAATAGGGTGTCTAGTGTTTTAATAGCAGGTTGCTTTTATGTACCACTTTATGAGCTTTTAAGCAAAAGTGCATTTGTGACTTGATTGAAACTGTGAAGTAAAATCAAGCTGTTATTTTTGAAGGATGTCTTCAACTTTTGTAAACTTGTAAACTTGATCACTGGGTGATTAAGGGGGAGTGAGTAGGGTACTCTTATCTAAGTGAGTCTTAGGTAGAAATTGCATTGGGTAAGTATTAAGTGATAGATTAAACAGGGTGGTTTAAGTCTAGAATTAATATTACTAATAGTGGATTTCCTCCTGGCTTGGTAGCCTCCAGATGTAGGTGTGGTTATACACTGAACTGGGTTAACAAACTTCTGTGTTGTTTATTTTTCCTGCTGTTTAAGTTTTGGTTAAAATTTGTCAAATGTCCTATTAAGTGTTGGAACATCTCTTAGGACATCTCATTACAGAATTTCAATTGGCATCAGAGCAGGCACCCTGCCTGTTTACACTGGGTGAGATCTAGGGAAAACAAATTCTGTAACATGGACAGAGATATAGGGTCAGTAAATAGACCACCTATACTGGATGGTTCTAATTATGACTACTGGAAGCCAAGAATGATTGCATTCTTAAAGTCACTTGACAACAGGGCATGGAGAGCAGTAATTGTTGGATGGAAACATCCTGTTAAAGACACCAAAGATGGATCAATAGTTCTGAAACCTGAAGAAGAATGGAGTAAAGAGGAAGAAGATTCAGAACTAGGCAACTCAAAAGCCCTAAATGCTTTATTCAATGGCATTGATAGAAATATTTTCAGACTGGTGCATCATTGTGAGCTGGCCAAAGATGTGTGGGATACCCTCAAGACAACTCATGAAGGAACATCAAAAGTAAAAATGTCAAGACTTCAACTTCTCACCACCAAGTTTGAAAACTTGAGAATGAAGGAAGATGAATCAATTCATGAGTTCTACATGAACATCTTGGATATAGCCAATACTTCTGGAGCCTTGGGAGAAAAGATGACTGATGAAAAGCTTGTAAGGAAGATTCTCAGATCTTTGCCAAAAAGATTTGACATGAAAGTCACAGCAATAGAAGAAGCACAAGACATATGCTCCATGAAAGCTGAAGAACTAATTGGTTCCCTTCAAACTTTTGAAATGGGAATGAATGACACACATGCTAAAAGGAACAAAAGCATAGTCTTGGTGTCAAATACAGATGAAGAAGAATATGATGAATCAGCAAATGACAAAAGCTTATCAGAAAACCTTGCCTTGCTTGGAAGACAATTCAAACAGATTCTCAGAGGAATGGAAGGCCAATCCAAATCCAGTGGAAGAAACACAAACTCTGAGAACAGGAGACCATATGATGCTAACAGAAAGTCAAAGTTTGCTGAAAAGACCAGTCAAGATAAAGGAGTCAAATGCCATGAATGTGAAGGATATGGACACATCAAGTTTGAATGTCCTACCTACTTAAAGAGGCAAAAGAAAGGACTCTCTGTGACCTGGTCTGATGAAGACTCAGGAGAGTCAGAAGAAGAATCAGCTAAGCATATTACTGCTCTAGCTGGACTGTGTGAATATGATAGTGATTCCAGCTTTGGAGAGCTTAATTATGCAGATCTTGAGCAAGCCTTCAAGGATCTGTACAAGAGTAGTACTGAAGTATGCAGTGAGGTCATAAAGCTAAAGAAGCAGAATGAAGTACTAGAAGAAGAAAAAGCAAGTGATCAAGTAATCATTGATACCTTAAAAAGTGAAGTAACTCTTCTCAATTCTAAGCTGGAACATATGTCCAAATCTGTTAGAATGATGAACAGCAGCTCAAATACACTGGATGCTATTCTCTGCAATAATAAACATTCAGGGGACAAAAGTGGACTGGGATATAACAGAGATGAAGCCAGCTCTAGCAAAGCTACTTCAAAAATTACACAGTCAAACAAGATGTCCCAACAGATGCTTCAACATCAAAACACAAAGACAAACATAATGTTCCAACAGATGTCTCAACATTCTGGAAAGAACAAGATGAAGAAGAAGTATCAAAGATGGAGATGCCATCACTGTGGAAGATTTGGACATATCAAGCCTCACTGTTATAAATTACATGGATATCCAAATCAGATGTGTCAGCAACCTTCCAAGCAGAAAGTAGAAGGTACCAAGAAAGTGCTGCTTAGAAATCAGCAACCTCCTAAGCAAAAGACAGAAGTAATCAAGAAAGTTTGGAGACCAAAAGCTGACATTCAGACTGATCAAAGCCACATACCCAAGAACAAGATCAACAATCAAGCTTGGAGATCAGCTGAACAACACTCAGAGCAGAGGCAGCAAAAGAAATCTCAACTCATCTGGTCAAAGAAGAGTACTGCATACATAGCACATACATCATTGAAAGTATCAGCTAAGGAAGACTGGTACTTTGACAGTGGATGCTCAAGACACATGACTGGATTGAAGAATTTGCTAGTAAACTTAAAGCCACATTCATCCAGATATGTTACCTTTGGAGATGGAGCTAAAGGAGAGATCAAGGGAGTTGGAACCTTGGATTGTCAAGATGTTCCAAGATTAGATGATGTGCTGCTAGTTAAAGGTTTAACTGCTAACCTGATCAGCATAAGTCAACTATGTGATCAAGGATACAGTGTAAACTTTACCAAATCTGAATGCATAGTGACTAACAAAGAACAAGAGGTTGTCATGAAAGGAGCCAGATCTAAAGACAACTGTTACATGTGGGAATCCCAAAATCTCAGTCTCACTTCAACCTGCACTCTAGCTAAAGAAGAAGAAGTGAAACTGTGGCATCAAAGACTAGGTCATCTTCATTTCAGAGGCATAAAGAAGATCATATCTATGGATGCTGTAAGAGGTATTCCTAAATTGAAGATTGATGATGGCAAAATATGTGGTGAATGTCAAATAGGCAAGCAAACCAAGATGTCCCATCCAAAGCTCCAACATCTGACAACTTCCAAAGTTTTGGAACTTCTTCATATGGATCTTATGGGACCTATGCAAGTTGAAAGTCTTGGTGGTAAGAGGTATGCCTATGTTGTGGTTGATGATTTTTCAAGATATACATGGATAAACTTCATCAAAGAAAAGTCAGATGTATTTGATGTATTCAAAGAATTATGTCAAAGATTGCAAAGGGAAAAATCCAGCTGTGTGATCAGAATAAGAAGTGATCATGGAAAAGAATTTGAGAATCAAAAGTTCTTAGATTTCTGTTCTTCAGAAGGAATCAACCATGAGTATTCTTCACCTATCACTCCTCAACAGAATGGGATTGTTGAAAGGAAGAATAGAACCATTCAAGAATCAGCAAGAGCTATGATCCATGCTAAGAAGTTACCTATGTATTTCTGGGCTGAAGCTATGAACACTGCCTGCTACATCCATAACAGAGTTACCTTGAGAAAAGGAACCCTGTCCACAATATATGAAGTCTGGAAGGGCAGAAAACCCACTGTGAAGTACTTTCATGTGTTTGGAAGTAAATGCTATATTCTGGCAGATAGGGAGCAAAGGAGAAAAATGGATCCTAAAAGTGATGAAGGAATTTTCCTTGGATACTCTATAAACAGCAGAGCATATAGAGTATTTAACTACAGAACAAATGTTATCATGGAGTCCATAAATGTGATAATTGATGATGCTCCTACAGATGTCCCAGAAGATGTTGGAACATCTGCTGATATCAAGATTGAAGCTGAAGAAAAGAATGATCAATATAACTTCACTCAAAATGATACAAAGTCAGAAGATTCAAGCAAACCTCCCTCCATCAGAATACAGAAGGATCATCCCAAAGATTTAATAATTGGTGATCCCAACAGAGGTGTGAGCACTAGATCAAGAGAAGTGATTTCAGGTTCTTGTTTTGTGTCCAAAATAGAACCTAAAAACATCAAGGAAGCTCTCACTGATGAATACTGGATTTGTGCTATGCAAGAGGAATTAGGTCAATTCACAAGGAATGAAGTGTGGAATCTTGTTCCTAGACCTAATGACATAAATGTGATTGGTACAAAATGGGTGTACAAGAACAAGTCAAATGAACAAGGAATTGTTACAAAGAACAAAGCTAGACTTGTGGCTCAAGGATACACTCAAATTGAAGGGGTAGACTTTGATGAAACCTTTGCACCAGTAGCAAGGCTTGAATCAATAAGACTACTGTTGGGAATTGCTTGTATCTTAAAGTTCAAGCTATTTCAAATGGATGTGAAAAGTGCCTTTCTTAATGGTTATCTTAATGAAGAGGTATATGTAGAACAGCCTAAAGGATTTGTTGATCCAAGCTGTCCAAATCATGTATACAAACTCAAGAAAGCACTTTATGGTCTGAAGCAAGCTCCAAGGGCATGGTATGAAAGACTTACCACATTTCTTATCAAGCAAGGATACAGAAAAGGTGGGATTGATAAAACCCTGTTTGTTAAAGATGAAGAAGGAAATGTCATGATTGCACAAATATATGTTGATGACATTGTGTTTGGTGGGATGTCTGATAAGATGGTCAAACATTTTGTCAAGCAGATGGAAGCTGAATTTGAAATGAGTCTAGTAGGTGAATTAACCTATTTTCTTGGTCTGCAAGTTAAGCAAATGGAAGACTCAATGTTCATCTCACAAAGCAAGTACTCCAAGAACATAGTGAAGAAATTTGGAATGGAAAATGCTTCTCATAAAAGAACTCCTGCTCCTACACATTTAAAGCTGACTAAAGATGAAAAGGGTGAGAAGGTAGATCAAAGTTTATATAGAAGCATGATTGGAAGCTTGTTATACTTGACTGCTAGCAGACCAGACATTGCATTTGCAGTAGGAGTTTGTGCAAGATATCAAGCTGATCCAAAAGTCAGTCATCTCAATCAAGTCAAGAGAATCCTTAAATATGTTAATGGTACATGTGACTATGGCATAATGTACTTTCATGGATGCAAACCAATTCTCACTGGCTTCTGTGATGCTGATTGGGCAGGAAGTGCTGATGACAGAAAAAGCACTTCAGGAGGATGCTTCTTTCTAGGAAACAATCTGATTTCTTGGTTCAGTAAGAAACAGAATTGTGTGTCATTATCTACAGCTGAAGCTGAGTATATAGCAGCAGGTAGCAGTTGTTCTCAGTTGGTTTGGATGAAGCATATGCTCACTGAGTACAATGTCCCACAGGATGTCATGACATTGTACTGTGACAACTTAAGTGCAATCAACATATCTAAAAATCCTATCCAACACAGCAGGACAAAGAATATTGATATCAGACATCATTTCATCAGAGATCTTGTAGAAGAAAAGGTGATTTCATTGGAGCATGTAGCTACAGATCTACAGTTAGCTGATATCTTTACCAAGGCATTGGATGCTACACAATTTGAGAACTTAAGGGGCAAACTTGGAATCTGTTTATGTGATATCTAGCAGTTAATGAGATGTGCCAACATGTCATATGACATTGCATGGCATAAGTTCCAGATGGCAAAGCTAGTCTGGACTAGTTCCTTGGGAATTTCATTCCTAATCATTTGGACTGTAACGGCTACTTACTTAGTAGTTCCTTATAATCAGCTATCAAGAGTCTCATCACACCATCACAAGCGAATCACATTAACTAGCAATCCTTCAGAAATCATAAACCCTAAAGCTGCACATTCTTCTTCCTCAACAATGTCTCAAAACCCTAAAACAGCTGAAGAAGTTCTCAACCAGGAAGACGTGGTTCATGCCATTCCTATTTCTATGGTGCCAATGCAATCAACACCATTAGACGAGCTCAGGGGAAATGCCTCTCACACTAAGAAGGCAAGAACACCAAAAAGAGGTAAAGATAAAATCAGAAGCAAAGCTAAAGAAATTCCTTCACATGTTAAATACTCCAAATATGTTGATGATTCCATCAAGGAGATTGTCAACCAAGTTTTCTCTGAACAAAGAGTAGTGAAAGGAATCTCTGTTCCTTTGAACACCATTCCTGCACCTCAAGAAGAACCAGCTCAAGCTACAAAGGACACTGCTGCAGAACAAGATGTCCCAACAGATGTTGGAACATCTGAAGATAAGAAAAAGAACTTATCTGATGTTGATCTGGAACAATCTAAGGACAAAGTCTCAAATGAAAATGATGAAGAGGTCTCTGAAGAACAGGCTCAAGGCTCAAATGAAGATCAAATCCCTGCTGATCAACCAGCTGAAGAGGAGACTGCTCAATCCCCTCCAATAGTCAATCTGGAACAGGACTCTGATGCAGAAATCATAGCATCTGTCAAACCCAGCATAGCCAAAAGACTCAGGTCCAGGCAGGGTAAGATGCAAGCTGAAGCAGCAATTCCTGAAAAGAAGAAAGCCTCTCCAAAGAAAGCGAAAGCTAAAGCCTCTTTTGGGCCATCAAAACAATGGAGTAAAGTTCAAACTCAGAAAAGAAAGGCTGTCACACCATCAGATTCAGATGTTGAATCAGATGTCCCAACATCTCCTCCTAAGAAGAGACCAGCAATATCCAGAGCTTCATCTGCTGTACCAGAAGCTCCCTTGGATAACATATCATTTCACCATGTCTCTAGTGTGAACAGGTGGAAATATGTGTACCAAAGAAGGGTTGCCCTGGAAAGAGAACTGAGCAGCAATGCACTTGAGTGCACAGAACTGATAGACCTCATATCTGCTGCAGGACTGTTCAAGACAGTCTCAGACCTCTCTCCCTGCTATGAACTTCTTGTCAAAGAGTTCATTGTGAATCTTCAGGAAGATTGTTCACATGGTAAGTCCTCTGAATTCCAAAAAGTTTTTGTTAGAGGTAGATGTGTGGAGTTTTCTCCCCAAATCATAAATCAGTATCTAGGAAGAGAAACAGATGGACCAAATGAGCTAGGCAAGACAGATAATCAAGTCTGTAAGGTGATAACTGCTGACCAGGTCAAGGCATGGCCTGTGAAGGGAAAGCTATCTGTAAGCATGCTTACCAGAAAGTATGCCATGCTGAACAGGATTGGTACATCTAATTGGGTGCCTACCAACCACACTTCATCAATCTCAACTGGTCTGGCCAGATTCATCTTTGCTGTGGGGACTCAAACCAAGATGGATTATGGAGCTTTTATATTTGATCAAACCATGAAGCATGTCAGCTCCTCTGCAACCAAGCTACCAATTGCTTTTCCATCATTGCTGTGTGGTATTGTACTCAATCAATATCCTGGGATTTTAACTGACAAGGATACTGCCTGCAAGAGAGAGAGCCCCCTGGCTTTTCACTACAAATTATTTCTCAGTCACCATGCTGCAGATGTTGAAACACCTGCTGGGACATCTGCTGGTACCTCTACTGTTAAGAATCCAATCTCCAAGAAGGCCTTAATTGCTGAACTGAAAAGCACCTGCAAAGAGCTTGAAGCTAGAAAGCAGAAGCTTGAAGAAATAATTAAAAGATTGGAAAGTGAAGCAGATCAGAATGCTGCATCAGGTGAAGACAGTGAAGCTGAAAGTGAAGCTGATAAAGATGAAGACACTGAAGTGGAGGAAGCTACTGAGTATGATGAATCTGAGTGATCTTTGTATGTGAGGCATTTGTAATGACAGCAATGATTTGTAATTCTGGATAATAGTTCTTTGGCCCCTAATTTTGTGCCTACCAAGGGGGAGAACAACATCAAATGTAATTGCTGTTTAAATGAATGAAATCTGTTTGTTTCTGACTGAACTGAATAAGTGTGAATATTTCTGTTGAAACAAGACTGGACTCATATATGTTTGAGGGGGAGTAAAACTCAAATATGAATCAACAGAATAGTAATGATTTACTCTGATAAAAAGAACTTCTGCTGCACTCTGAAAACCAGAAAAGATGTTAGCCAAAAATTAGCCAAAGGGGGAGTTTGTAGATGTTTAAGAATTGGCAGAATTTTTGACCAAACAAGAAATGTTAAATTCAGTTCAGAATGTCCTATCAGATGTTGGGACATTAGCAAACAGAGTATGTGAACTTGGTTCAGGATGTCCTACCAGATGTTGGGACATTGTATAAATGACTAAGTTCAGTTTTGTCAGGATGTCCCAACAGATGTTGAGACATCTCAGACCTGCTACCAGAATTAATTATTGATTAACAGATCAGAGATATTTAAGGAGAATTATCTGGAATTAATTAATGCTGGATAAAACAGACCAAGGCGCATCTGTAGGGAGGTTTTAAATTGAAGATTCAGATTAAAACAGAAGACCTAATGCACCTAGAATATAGGAGGTAACAAACCCTAAATTCAAGGTGACAGCTGCTGCACATTAGGGCTGGATCATTCTACAGAAAGCCCAAAATTCAGAACCTATTTAAACAACAGAAAATCATAGAATTTAGCACGAATTTCAGAAGATTAAATAGGGTGTCTAGTGTTTTAATAGCAGGTTGCTTTTATGTACCACTTTATGAGCTTTTAAGCAAAAGTGCATTTGTGACTTGATTGAAACTGTGAAGTAAAATCAAGCTGTTATTTTTGAAGGATGTCTTCAACTTTTGTAAACTTGTAAACTTGATCACTGGGTGATTAAGGGGGAGTGAGTAGGGTACTCTTATCTAAGTGAGTCTTAGGTAGAAATTGCATTGGGTAAGTATTAAGTGATAGATTAAACAGGGTGGTTTAAGTCTAGAATTAATATTACTAATAGTGGATTTCCTCCTGGCTTGGTAGCCTCCAGATGTAGGTGTGGTTATACACTGAACTGGGTTAACAAACTTCTGTGTTGTTTATTTTTCCTGCTGTTTAAGTTTTGGTTAAAATTTGTCAAATGTCCTATTAAGTGTTGGAACATCTCTTAGGACATCTCATTACAGAATTTCACGTCTAATGCAAGACAGTTTGCACCTGAGCCAGACAGGTCTTATACTTGAGCATTGACAAGCAAGCAGTTCACAAGTCAATTCATCTTTCAGTCTCTTTGGGTCGAACTACGGTGTTATGACTTCCTCATTGCACGAGAGGATACGTAGGCATAACTTAACAGTTATCGAACAAAAGTCTCTGTATATTCCCCCTCCTTTCAGTTTCATTCTTTTAAGCCTCATGATCTTGAGCATCTCATTCTCTGTTCTTACACTGACACTTCTCTTACACTTCACACTTTTTTTTACACTGACACCTGTACATTTTCTTCCAGCCTCCTTATACACAGATTGCACTGACACTACCCCTTTAAAACACAAATCTTTTAAGCGTGGATCCCGTCGAGTACGGCGGACAATCTGGGTGCTAATACCTTCCCAGGTTGTAACCAACCCCCTTTCTCAGTCTCTCTGGTTCGCAACCGTCTTATCCATATCTTTCTAGGTCTATGCAGCATTGCCTTTCCTCTGGGATAAAAATGCCTAGCTGGCGACTCTTTTCATTCCCTGTGAGTTCACTCCTGTGTGTCCTCGCACCTCCTTTCACCGACCGTTCGCGTCTTTACCTTTATTTGGGCCATTTCCCATTTATCGGGAGCGAAAGTGTGGATCATAGTATATTGTAACTGGTGCTCTGATAGGAGTGGCATTTTGTGAGTTGTAGGCAGAATCATTTGCAGGATCATAATATATTGTAACCGTTGAGACACTTTCATTATTCGCTGGTGATGTTGTAGGAGACACTGTTGACTGGATGGGTGTTGAAGTTGTAGAAGAGATGGTTGTGGATACTTGGCCTGTTGAAGTAACAGATGAAGCATTTGTTGATGAGATTGAAGAGTTGTTTGGAACAATTGTTGTTGCAGTTGTAGAAGACTCGGGAATTGTTGTTAAGGAGATTGCTGGATTTGTAGGTGTTGATGTTGTGATTTGAAGTAGGCCACTCTGGATGAGACCATCTATGCCATTTCTCAAGTTATCACACCCATTTACCGAAATGTTGCAATAACCGCACCCGAGCTCACACCCAGGAAATATCTGGCATTCAAGGAGTTGAGCTTTAATCTCTACCAGGGGTGTCCGAATCTGCCCCACATTGGTTATCAAGAAAGACGGCTTATCTTCCTCAATAGCATTAATTCTGGGTCCTCCGTGGTTGCGCATAGGGTTCTTACTGACATTTGGCGGGGGTGCAAAGTTTAGAGCTTTGGAATCCACTAGATCCTGCACTTTCATGTGCAAAGCCCTGCATTTCTCTGTACTGTGGCCAGGTGCGTTGGAGTGAAAAGCACATCTGGCGCTGGCGTCATAATTTCTGGGTAGACTGGCAGGATCTGGAGGTGCCAATGTCCTTAGCTCAACCAGGTTGAGTTTCAGGAGTTGCGGCAATAATGCGGCATAAGGCATAGGGATCGGATCAATCACCCTATTGGCCTGAGATGGTCTCTGTTGAAAAGGTCTTTGCTGATTGTTGTTGCTGGTGTTGTTGTTGTTATAATTTCTCTGAGGTGGATACTGAGCTTGTTGTTGGTAGTGGGGTTGTTGCTGCGGTTGATATGCTGATTGTTGATGAATTGGAGCGGGAATAGTGACGGCTGCCACTGACTTATGAACATACTGGGGTCTGCCCCTGCTGGCATGGATAACATTAGTCTCACCAGTTCTTCTCGGACCTACAAAAGGTTTTCTGGGGTTGCTGGATGAGCTCGCTCCATTGTCGGAAATCTTACCCATCTTTAGAAGGCTCTCAATTCTTTCTCCAGCTATAACTACATCAGAGAAGATGGTGGAAGAAAAGGCAGCTAGCCTGTCAATGTATGTCCCTTGAAGGGTGTTCATAAACATGTCGGCCATTTCCCTTTCCGACATGGGTGGCTGGACAGCAGCAGCAAGCTGTCTCCACCTCTGGGCGTATTCCCGGAAGCTTTCTCTGGATGACTGGGACATTCCCATCAGGAGGGTCCTGTTAGGAGCCATGTCCAGGTTGTACTGGTATTGTCTAATGAAGGCCTCAGCCAGGTCCTTCCAACATCTGATGGTTGCTCTGGTCAAATAAGAGTACCATTCCCTTGAAGCTCCTGTTAAACTGTCTTCAAAATAAAACATCCACAGTTTTTCATCCATGGTGTATGCCTTCAGCCTCCCCAGAAAGGATTGCAAATGGGTTCGTGGACAGGAAGTTCCGTTGTACTTCTCGAAGCACGGAGGTTTAAACTTGTGAGGTATTCTTACCCCGTCCACTAAACCCATGTCCATGACATCAAAACCCAAGGAGTTTTGAGACTCCAGGGATCTTAATTTCTCAGCAATTTCATCTAGCCTTCTGTCATAGGCTTCATCCCCAGCTCCCATCACAGTGAATTGATCTTCTTGGGGGTCTTCTTGTAATACTCTGCCTGCAGTAGCATTCCCTTGCACATTAGTAGGGATGTTAATCTATGGGTGAAGATGAGGCCCAAACACAGGTGGGATGATATGAGGCTGAACCCTCTCATTGTTGCTCGTCCCTCCAGTCCCTAGATGGGGGTCTTCCTGGGTCTGCCTCTCTACCAATGCTCTTAATCTTTCTTGGCTCTGAGCCAAACCATTCATCACTTCCATGAACTGAGTCATCTGGTTTCTCATTTCCAACCTCTCGTTGGCCATTTGAGTCCTGACTTCTGTAAGATCCTGTTGTACCTGGTCCATCTGTATACCCGGAAGGTTGTTGCGAGTGGGATATCTGTGCGGACGGTTGAGTGGGAACACCCGACGGCGAGCAATAGTTCCTGAACCACAACAGAGTTAGTACCAAACAAAACAAAAGCCTACAAAACAAAACAAAAGGTTAGTATGCAATGCAGTATGCTTATTTGTTTCCAAGGTATCCGGCTTGGCACTTGGTTTTGACCTTTCCAGACCCCTGAGGAAGATGCTTTTTGATGCTGCTTAGGAGAAAGAGATTCAAATGAAACAAACTAATGAATATACTACAAAAGGTGAATGATACATAGTTTGTTTTTTACAATTCATGCCCCTGAGGGATCAAAATACAACATAAAAAGTAAAGTACATGAAATGAAAGCAACAACAAGCAAAAGTCAGACACCAAGACCAAACTCATCCTCCTGAACTTCCTTCAGAAGTGCTTCAGTTACAGGGTCGGCTGGATGCTCTGTGAGGTTCCTGATGAGAAGATTCCTGGTGGCAACAGCAGTGGTCAACCTCTTGTGCCTGCTTTGGTCCTTTGGCCTCTTCACACCAGCCTTGATCTTCAACTCTGAGATCTCCTTCTGGGCTGCTAGCAGGGCTTCCTGTTGCTCCTTTGCATTAGCCTCCAACTGTTCAATCTTGTCCTGGGTTCTCTTATCCTCTTGAGTGCGAGCTTCAGTGATCCTGACCCACCTAGCTTGACTTTCTTTCAGATAGAGATCAGTCCTGGCCTTCTGAAACTGAGCCTCTTTACAGGCATTCTTCAGGATCTGCTCCCCAGCTCTTGACTTCTTGATGTAGTCCTCTGACTTCTCAATCCTGGCTAGATGCTCCACCTTAAGCTTTTCCAACCTTTCAATGTCCAGAAGACCATCACTCCTCTCCCAGAGGGTCTTCTGCAGAGCTTGAGTCAGATTCTCATTCCTCTCTTTCAGTTTCTCAAACTCTTCCAGGCTAACAGTGGCTGAAGGGGGTACTGTGGATGGTCCAGGTGCATCCTCAATGGTGAAGGGCATCCCAGAAATTTGAGCCCTGGCATGAGACCATTCATGATACTGTGCTGAGGCCACATTGTTGCATCTCCCAAGAATGGCCATCCCTTTGGTCTGGACATTGTCCCATGCCCAGGATGCTTTCCTGACAACAGCCAGATTAGGCTTAATCTCACAATAAAGGGTTTCAGCCAAGTCTTGTGTTCTGGGAGGGTGGACCAATGCATAGCCCAGTTGTCTTTTGAATAGCAGAGGGTTGTAGTTGATGCAACCCTTCACTCCTATCAGAGGTACATTGGGGAACTGCCCACAACTAGTAATGATGTCCCTGCCTTTGGTGCTCTGAGTGCACCACCTGATGTCATATGAGGTCAAAGCAATGAGTCTTCTAGCCCAATTCTTCTGTTGGTGAGGATTCAAGAATGCATCAGTCTTGGGCAAGTGTTTGAGCAACCAGGTATGGAACAGGGGAGCACAGCATCTCACCAATCTTCCTCTTTGCTTTTCATTCCTTTGGTGAACAGAGTAGTAGAAATCTCCCAGTAAGGTGGGTATTGGGTTCCTCAGAATGAAAAGGTGAATGGCATTCTTGCTAATAAACTTAGGCTCATCTGCAAAAAGTATAACCCCATATATGCTGAGGGCTAACAGTGCACAGACTGCCTTCCATTCTCCCAAGGAGGCCTTCAGGGTAGCCTGAGAAGTAAAGAAATCCAAGTGTAGACCAGAGATTCCAGCCTTAGTTGTCATGTTCTGCTTAATCAGTGTAGGCTCCAGATACAGTGCTTTAGCTACTTCTTCATTACTGGGAAAAGCCATCTCAGGGTTGAAGGGAACACCACCCCTGACAGGTACACCAATCAGTGATGAATACTCTTCCAACAAGGGTCCCAACTGAAAATTCTGGAAGGTGAAACACCTCAGAGGAGGATCATAGAACTGTAGACAAGTGTGAATCAAGCTCCTCTGAGAAGGGTCCAAATCCATAACCACATCAATGATGCCTCCATAATGTTCTCTGAATAGTGGTATATGGTCTGGAGTAATGAGTGCCTGGATCTTCCTGATGCTAGTCAGCTCAGGCTCAAAGAAATGATATGAGATGTTGCTTTTCTTGGGTGCCATGTTGCTGAAGAAGAGCTGAAACAGATGCTGATGATGATGACTGATACTAGAAGATGGGCCACTGATAGGCTAATACTGATGATGCAGGTGACTGAAGCAGGTAGCTGATGAATAGGGGTCTATGCTGATGAAGGGGTCAAAACCAAGCCAAAATATGTTATGGACACCCTGAAAAACAAATAAACACATGTTAAATGATGCAATGATGATGTATGCAAATGATATGCAAGGGTTTGTGATCAAGCTGGATCTGATTAACTGTCTTAATATAAGTCCATGTATGTTCAAGAAATCCAGATAGAGGTTCATAAGTCCAGTAACCAAGGTGGGGGACTCAAATAAAGAGTCACATGTCCAGGGTTAAAATCACAAGAATTGTCCCAAAATGGAGTACTCTTAATCAAAACAAAGTAACAGGGTATGCTGAGGTCAAGGGTACCTGCAAACCTGTAAACAGCCCAACCCCCTCACAGGTGGTGTTCTAAAACAAGGATCCTCAGACTTGGATCAGTTATGAGAAGTGTAAACACTTCCAACCCGGAGGTACAATGTTTACAATAACCATAAAAGATCCTCCTCTAATTCACCTCAGTTTCTGAAGGTCATAATAAAGGTCATCCAGACTTAGCAGGCTTCCCAGATAGCCCTAGCACTACAGGAAATCTGTAGCACAGAGTTCTCAAGAAGAAACCCATATCTGAACCGTGTTTCATATTCCCGCACCAGACCGAAATGGAATGGGAAAGAACATGAACCACTCTAGCCTAGGTGTCACTCAGGTCCCAGGTATAGGACCTTAACTCCCAATGGAACCCCACCCACCAAGACAAAACCAGATCCAGCCAAACACAGTATGACAGTATGATGTATATAAAACTATAAAGAAAGCAATAAAACAACTGCACATAAAGCAATAAACAAAATAAATATACAAACACAAATAGCACATAACACCCCAGTAAACACAAATCAAACAAGCGCTAGGAGGAACCCACAAAAAGAACCAGAAGCCCTGGTTGCAGTATAAGGGTCCCCAGCAGAGTCGCCAAGCTGTCGCTCCCGACAAATGAGACTGGCTCAAATGAGGTACAGACGCGAACGGTCGGCGAAAGGATGGAATGAAAAGAGTCGCCAGCTAGGCATTTTTATCCCGGGGGAAAGGCAATGCTGCATAGGCCTAGGAAGATATGGATAAGACGGTTGCGAACCAGAGAGACTGAGAAAGGGGGTTGGTTACAACCTGGGAAGGTATTAGCACCTAGATTGTCCGTCGTACTCGACGGGATCCACGCTTAAAAGATTTGTGTTTTAAAGGGGTAGTGTCAGTGCAATCTGTGTATAAAAGAGCTGGAAAAGGATGTACAGGTGTCAGTGTAAAAGAAAAGCGAAGTGTATAAGTGAAGTGTCAGTGTAAGAAAGAATGAAGTGCTCAAGACTATGAGACTTAAAGAATAAAGCTGGAAGAGGGGAAATATATAGAGACTTTTGTTTGATAACTGTTAAGTTATGCCTACGTATCCTCTCGTGCAATGAGGAAGTCAGAACACCGTAGTTCGACCCAAAGAGACTGAAAGATAAATTGACTGATGAACTGCTTGCTTGTCCATGCTCAAGTGTATGACCTGTCTGGCTCAGGTGCAAACTGTCTTGCATTTAGACGGAAGAAGCACGTTCTCGTTTATGAGTGAAGATGATGAGAAAAGAATCCCGGAGGAGACGATTATTGTTTGTTTTTGTGTTTTCAGTCTTTTATTGCTTTTTGAAGTTTGTCATAAGTTAATGAGCTTAAGCCTAGACCAATGGGTTAGTAAACTCATCACATCCTCCCTCTGATTAGGGGTAATGAGAATACCTTAAGTGTGAAGTCAGCATCTCACACTTAATCACCATGATGTAGGGTTAAGATCATTAACCTACTTGTGATTATTTAGATGTTTTTGTTGTTTTTGTTTAGTGTTAAGTAATGAGTTTAACCAATAATCAAGGATTTAATGGACTCATTACACCATCCTAATAGAAGGATAATAGATGAGAACACTTAAGCTGAGAAAGACTCCTCAACTTAATCCATGATTAGGGATTAACCTCATGACAAAACAAAGCCTTTGTTAAAGTGGATTTTAGTTAATGGTATGATGAAGAAATGGATTTTATGATTTGTAAGACAACTTGAGGAGGACTTGTCCATTAACACTAGGGTTAGTCCTTCTTAACCAGTTAAGGAAGAATTAGAACCCTAATGCAAGGCCCAAGTTACAAGCTTGATGTCTTAGTGATTATTAGATGGATTGATTAAAGGATTTAAACACATTAAGGGTTTAACACTTAGGATTAAAGTTATACACTCCATCCTAATAGAAGGATGCAGGCATAAGCTTAATCACAAAGCCTTAAAGCCTTTAGGGTTTAGTCCTTTGTTATGAGGTGAGGAGAGAAGACTCAATGAGACACAAAGGTAAAATCTAAATGGGGGACTAATCAAAACCCTAATTATTGTCATGCTTGGTTATTCCTAGGGTTTGTGAGGTTTACAAGAAAGATCTTCAGAGGAACCACCAGGAAGCAGATGAAAGGAGCAAAGAGAAGCATAGTAACTTGCTTCATTTAAGAAGACAAGTCACTTGAAGAAAGAAAGTGAGATGAACAAGAATGAGCAAGCTCAATCCAAACACATACAAAGAATGCAGCAAGGGTGCAAGAGAAATGGAAAGAGATAGTGAGAAGTGAAGGCAAATTCACTTCTCAAAGTAACTTACCACCTGAAAAGTTAGCAAAAGGAATGAAATGCAATGCAAATGGGATGAGATGTGATGATGCAAACCAAAACCAGAAGCATGAACATGATTTTAATGATGCTAAGAGATGATTCACATATGAGGCAAGGTATGGGAATGATCATACAAACATATGGATGCAAGAGGAGCATGCTTAGAACCATGAACATACATGAAAAGTTATGAAATGCAAATGACATACAACATGTCAAATGAAAGATGCAATGATCAAACATGATTCTAATATGTCCTAAGATGTATTATGAATCAAATGGATGCCCAAAATGTCATGGCAAGTCATGGTATGCAAACAAATGGAAGATGGATGCAAATGAAAGCCCAAATTAGGGTTTATTACAACATGCAAAGCAAAAACTAAAAACCAGCAGCAAATGACATGATAAAAAATTGAAAATGCAATCAAGGATACCCTAAACCTATACAAGTTCACTGCCCAAAGGAGGGGATCTAACTCTTAACCTAGTGAAAGTTATGAATTTCCTAAGATTACTAGGGTTTTGGGGTGCCTCACAAAGAAAAATACCAAACAAATTGAAAATGCAAGATCAAATCAAACCAATTTTATCCTATAAACTAAATGCTATGTAGGATGAAATGCAAGAAGAACCATCATCAAACTCTCAAGGGTTGGGCAGAATGAATTTTTCAAAGTTTAAACCAAAATAATGCCTTAAAATGAATTTAATTCCAATGAAAATGATCAAAAGGCATCAAGAACCAAAAATAAATTTGTTTTGAGAGTTTTATAATGTTTCTAAATGTTTTAAAATGCAATGTGAATTTTTTTGTGATTTTTAAATACCTAAATGCATTTTTAATTAATTAATTTTCATTAATTAATTAAAAATAAACATTTAAATGATTTAAAAATAATTTTTAATGCAAAAAATTAAAATTAAAATATTTTTGGGTTCTTAAAATTAATGAAATGCTTGATAAAAATTTCAGAATTTTTCAAAGTGTTTTGCTATTTTTTAAAATTCATGCAAATAAAATACAAACAAAATGAATTAATTTTGGTTAACAGAAGAATGAATCGATTCATTCTTGGATGAATCGATTCATAATGAGAAAACAGAATTAGTTAAACAGCATGAATCGATTCATAATGGGATGAATCGATTCATTTTGCGAAATCCAGGAATCACTCAACAGAATGAATCGATTCATGCTGGAATGAATCGATTCATTATGCTGTTTTTTTCAAAAATGCATGATCAAACTCATTCCCTAGGCTGTTTTAAGTGCTCTAACTCTCCATATTTCATCCTCTATCCACCCCAAACATGAATTAATCACAAAATCATATTTACAATGCATCAACTACAAGATTCGAGCAAGATCAAGAACACTGCAAAAACTTCAGAACATGCATACACACTCATTTCTCAACCGTTTTCAGTGCTTCAAAGCTTAACATGATCAGTGAAACAAACTCTATCATCCTATAACAAAAGATTGCATTTCTGGAAAAAATGTTCTTGATGATACCTGAACTGGAGCTTTGAACTTTGGAGCTTTCTGGCCTCAAACTTGGTGCAATCCCTCTCCTTTGAACACCCTGATGATGAAATGAAACTTGAAGAGCTTTGAGAATGGCTGGTTATGGTTGTTTTGCTCTGGTGTAGCAGAAATGGAGGTCTTGGTGTGTGATGTTTCAAGATGTTTCAGGGGGTGTTTTTTTTTGTTCTAAGGGTGATTTGTGACTTGTTAGTGAAAGAAAAAGTGAAGTTTGATGGCTGTGTGAGGAGATTTTTCAGAGAAGAAGTTTTGCCAATGAGGTTTAAAAATGAGAGTGCTGTCCTCTTGGTGTTTTCAGGCCTGTGTTTTTTTATCAAATGGCTTGCTTTTGGTTTGTATAAACAAGTGTGATAGGTCAGAGGAGTTGATATGGACTGATGTGATTGGTATGGCTCAAGTTGCCAAAATGTCAAGTAAGTTGTACTTGGGGGTATGGGCCATGGCAGAGGAGATCTCTGTGTTTGGATTGCCTCAGCCAGCTTCAAGGAAGACCCTTGGATGGTTTGTGAAGGACTGCAACATTGGGATTGCAAGATAGCATGTGTTTTGCATTTTGGCAACTTGTGACATTTTGTGACTTTTGGCCATGAACATGTGACATCTCTTAAGAAATATGCAGCAAAATGCATCACATAATGTTGTTATGACACTTTGATAATGATTAGAGACCAAACAAAACCAAAGGAAACCTTCTTGCAAGACTTCCCTCTTTGTGATTTTCATGAAAAATGGCTTATGATACTTGGACATCAAGGCATGAAAAATGAGAAATTTCTTGGGCCAATCTGAATTTTAGGCATTGCATTGTGTTTGTATGAATATTAGAAGTCACTTTGAAGTCATCTTTGGCCTTGGCATGAGGTTTTGCAACTTTCCCTCTTGTGCAAAAAGTGAAAATTCAATGATTTTTCCCAACTTTCCAAAGCCATAACTTTTAATCCAAAATGAATTAGAAAGAGTTCTTGTACTTTTTGAAAAGGGAATGATCCAATCTACAACTTTTATGACCAAAGTTTTCTCATTTGAGGCATTTTTGAATCAATTTGAGGAGGTTGAAAAACTTTCCCAAAATGGCAAGTTTCCATTACAAGTCATTTTCCCAAAAAGTCAACTTTGCAAATGGCTTGAAATTCTTCAAATTTGTGAACTTCCAACATCTTCCATGATCAAATAAAGATCATAAACAATCAAAATGATGAAGAACACCCTTTGGTTGGGTCATTGGGGGCCTCAGATGCCCTGATTTTGCACTGACTTGCTCAAGAAGTCAACTCTTGATTAGATGCCTTCCTCATGGAATTTCTTCATGAAACTTGATATTCATGATCCTAATAACATATAGAGACCAATAGAAACAATAATGACCAAAAAATTTGGAGTTATGGCCTTTGAAACCAAAACCCTAATTCTAGGTCATCTGTGCAGTTAAACCTGGCTCTACTTCCATGCCAATCTCAGTTCTTGTGATTCTTTGACTCCTTTGACCTTGTGAGGATATAATATGATGCTTGGACATTCATGGACCCCATTGAAGTGATTGAAGGCCTTTGAAGTGGCTCAAATGGCTCTTGGATTGCTCAGATCACAAACCCTAGATGTAGATGACTTAGAACTAATGCAGTGAAGCAAAAAATGAAATATGAGGTGATATGATTGAACTTATGCATATGAGAAGATCACAAGCCATGGTGTTAATGGGTGATGGAAAATTTGGGGTGTTTACAATGGGTACTAGCAAAAAAATTTGGAAGACGACTCTCTAGACAGAGACGACGACCTGATTCCCGACACCCGTCTTGAACTTGAAATTTTTCGCATGAGGCCTGCTTGAACAGTTTGAAGGCACAAAGAAGATTTTCCCCTGTGTGATTCTTCTTGCCTCGGAATCAATGGTTTTGAAATTTTCCTCTTCTAAAAAAGTTTAGACCAGCCTGCCATGACATGGCCTTTGAAATGGTTGCCCCTAAACTTGAAATCTGGATTGGCCTTTAGTTCACCAACTCTTGTGATGGGAAACCTCTATGATGATTGGCCATTAAACTCTTGAATTCTTTCTAATAACTCGCTCAAGCATGAGTCTTGAGGAGAGCTCAAACTCTTAACTCTTGAATGGATTGATTCAAATTGACTGGTTCTTGAAGTGTTTTGCCCCTGGTTACCCAACTCCTTAGGATGGGGAAACTTTGATTTGACTGGTCATTGAATTCTTGAACTGTTGGCGATAAATTGCTCTAGTATAAGCCTTGAGAAAAAGTTCAACCTCTGAGATGCTGACTTTTTGAAGAGATTGCTTATTCTTAAAGTGGTTGCCCCTGGTTGGGCTTCTCTTACTCCGTCGAATTCCCTAACTGGCTGCATTCATCGGGATTCCATTGATACTGAATCGACTTGCAAACAAACATTATTTAAAAATTGGTAAATTTAATGCAACATTTATGCAAGTTTTGATATCGCAATTTAATGGTATGACAATGATACAGTGGAGTTTATTAAAATAAAAAGTGGATCTAGCCATTTTATGGAATGGAAGATCAAGTGATCAATACAAATGATTAGCAAAGATCGTTAGGAGTCAGGTTAACACAACCTTGTTGTAGTATGCTCTCGAAATAAACCCTGCCTCAATTAGGTCTTTTAAGGGTTGCAACGTGGCTTGGTTCACAGTTTATGAAACAAAAGATAAAAGGCTCAAAATTTATTTGTACCCATCCCATCTTCGCGATAAACTCCAATCATATGTTCAGTTAAATTGATTTATGCATTCAAAAGTCTTTTGACGGTGCGTGATAAGGATCAGGATTTGAAAGTGATGGCAGCCACCTTGCTTTTTTCTACTTTGCTAGATTTGACGACTTCGTTAATTTTCGCCTAAGTCGTCTTTTTTTGTTTTTTGACTTGGCAGACTTTTTCTGTATTTCTTTTTCCTTACGTCATTCCTTTGTTGAGTGGTTAAGACTGCCGCTTCATTGGATGATAGAGAATACGTGTGTCGCTCCCGAAGATTTGCATCCCGGTACAAGCGCGAACGGTCGGCGAAAAGAACAATGAGAACACACAGCCGTGAACTCACTGGAGATGAATAGAGTCGCCAGCTAGGCATTTTTATCCCGGAGGAAAGGTAATGCTGCATAGACCTAGGAAAAGATGGATAAGACGGTTGCGAACCAGAGAGACTGAGAAAGGGGGTTGGTTACAACCTGGGAAGGTATTAGCACCCAGATTGTCCGTCGTACTCGACGGGATCCACGCTTAAAAGATCTGTGTTTTAAAGGGGTAGTGTCAGTGTAATTTGTGTATAAAGAGCTGGAAAAGGATGTACAGGTGTCAGTGTAAAAGGAGTGCAAAGTGTGATATGAGGTATGAAAGTGTCAGTGTGAGAACAAGAATAAAATGCTCATGATAATGAGGCTCAAAGAATAATGCTGGAAGGAGGGGGAATATACAGAGACTTTTGTTCGATAACTGTTAAGTTATGCCTACGTATCCTCTCGTGCAATGAGGAAGTCAGAACACCGTAGTTCGACCCAAAGAGACTGAAAGATGAATTGACTGGTGAACTGCTTACTTGTCTATGCTCAAGTGTATGACCTGTCTGGCTCAGGTGCAAACTGTCTTGCATTAGACGGAAGAAGCAAGTTCTCATTTATGAGTGACTGAGATGAGAAAAGAATCCCGGAGGAGACGATTATTGTTTGTTTTTGTGTTTTCAGTCTTTTATTGTTTTTGGATTTTGTCATAAGTTAATGAGCTTAAGTCTAAACCAATGGATTTAGTAAACTCATCACATCTTCCCTCTGATTAGGGGTAATGAGAGTACCTTAAGTGTGAAGTCAGATTCTCACACTTAATCACCATGGTGTAGGATTAAGATCATTAACCTACTTGTGATTATTTAGATGTTTTTGGTGTTTTTGTTTAGTGTTAAGTAATGAGGCTAAGCCATAATCAGGGATTAAACAGACTCATTACACCATCCTAATAGAAGGATAATAGATGAGAAAGTTTAAGCTGAGGAAAGCTCCTCAACTTAATCCATGATTAGGGATTAACTTCATGACAAAACAAGAGCCTTTATTAAGTGGATTTTAGTTAATGGTAAGATGATGAAGTGATTTTTATGATTTGTAAGACAACTTGAGGGGGACTTGTCCATTAACACTAGGGTTAGTCCTTCTTAACCAGTTAAGGAAGAATTAGAACCCTAATGCAAGGCCCAAGTTACAAGTGTGATGTCTTGATGATTATTAAGTGGATTGATTAAGAGATTTAAACACATTAAGGGTTTAACACTTAGGATTAAAGTTATACACTCCATCCTAATAGAAGGATGCAGGCATAAGCTTAATCACAAAGCCTTAAAGCCTTTAGGGTTTAGTTCTTGATTATGAGATGAGAAGAGAGACACAAAAGATACACAAAGGTAAAAGCTAAGTGGGGGACTAATCAATATTCACATGCTCGGATGGTCCTAGGTTAGTGAGGCTCACTATCCTAAAGAAGAAAGAAAGAAGAGAAAAAAGAAAGGAGCAACACCATGGTGGCCTAAGCACACCTCGAGTTAAGAACGAATAACAGAAGATGAAGAAGAAGAAATGGATGAAGAAGAAAAATTAGATGAATAAGGAGATAAGAATGCGAAATGGAGATAAGATGAATAATGAACAAACAGAGCCTACACCAGTAGGACTTCCAGATGCAACAACACGCAGTAATTAAAATCGGGCCATAGCGTTACCTAACGGAGAAAGTCCGTTGCCTCTTCAATATGCGCAATAGAAATCGAGAAATACTATTAAGTCCAGATCAAATTTATAAGTCAAACGCAATTGTCAAAAATCAGGGCATCAGACCAAAGTCAAATGCAAGCATTCATCATCCAGAATTAAAGCCGAGAATCATTTCGCACAAAACCAGAGTCAAAGTGTAAATTGCATCCGGAGATCTCAAGATTGTAATAAATCACCAGGTTGTTGTCAAATGACATCCGCCATCACCAAAATCGAACAATGCACCTACAAAATCAAGCGCAAACTAGAACCAAGATTGAGCGCAATTCTATTAACAAGAATAAATAAAAAGCTAAACTATACTAAGGTTAAAAAATAAAATTAAAACCAATTTCTAAACTAAACTAAAAAAAATTCTAAGATAAAAAAAAATCTCTAAATCCATTAATATCAAAATCTTAAATTCTAAAACAAGTTGATTAAAAAAAAAATCTAAAGCTAATAATTAACCAAAACTAAACAAAATTATATTTAATAAGTTTTAATAGAATAAATATATGAATAAACTAAGAAGAAGAAAAAAAGAAATAGAAAGGGGAGGAGAGCCTGCGCTAGATACAGGGGATGCAGAGAGAAAATTCAGTGGGCCTTAGGGCCTTCAAGCCCAATTACAACAAACAATTATAAAGAATATCATAAAAAAGAAAAAGGAAATAAATGTTAACAACTATCAGTAAAAGAAGAAAGAAAATAAACCATAGAAAAAAAAGCAATGGCTGAGAAACGGCAAAGTCAAAAACAAAAGAGGAGAATACGCGATCTCCTTCATCGCTGACGGGAAAGGACCAGAACATTGTTGCCTCAGCCCCTCAAATCACCGGCTCCAAAGCTTCAATCACGGCGCCTGCGTCTCACCTCTCACGGCGGATTCCTCCGTTTCGAATTGCCGACGATCCGTTCTCAACCCTCCTCCTCGATCTCCGTCATCGCCTTCTTAACACCTCCGTCGCTCTTCCGATTTCATCACCTTGAATCGTGTCGCCGCAAACCCTCCTCGAACGTGACGGCCAAATCAGAAGAAAACAACGGCGAAAATCGGCGGCCTTCCCTTCGCACAACGTCTCGTCTTCTTCACGGCTCTGTCCGCTACTTGTTCGATCTCAGCTGGCTTGTTCAGATTTCTTCCTTGCCGCGATTTGGTACGTTATCTCCTCCGTTCTCTGTGTGATTCTCACAGTTCTCTTCTTCTTCTCACATTCTGTGTTGTTGCTTGTTGAAGGAGTGTGGTGGTCGTGAGAATGGAAGGGTTGCTGGAGGTTGGTGTTGTTCGGTGGTGAGGTTGTTGAAAGGTGTGAAGGCCTTGATGTTTGAAGGTTGGATTTCGTTTTTCAGATTTGATTTTGAATTCACTCAGCCCTCTTCATCTCAGATATTCTTCCATTTTTTCTATTTTTGTTTGAGTATGGTGAGGTTGAGGGTGAATGAAGGCCTGTGAGTTTGTGTGAAGTTGTTTGGTATTGATTTGGTGAAAAGAGAGATGGATTCAGTGAAGTTGTTTGGTGCTAAGGTTGAAGAAGGTTTGCGTGTTGCTGTGATAATAAGATTGTTGTGATGGTGAGTTTAAAGAGTGTGAGTTGTGATGCCGAAAAAATGGTTTGTTGAAAAGTTGGGAGGTGCGTGATTTTTGCAGAAAAATTGGAGTGATGGTGTGATGTTTTTTGAATGAAGAAAAGTGAGGGTGGTAGAAGATGGAGGTTTTTGTGAAGGTTGAAGCCGGTTAAAGCGATTTGTTGTGTTTTTTTTTTGAGAAATTTGTTGAGAGAAAAAGTGTGTGTTGAGGTAGAGTGATGGAAATGGGCGCCGTTTTTGTGTTTTTTGTGTGTGCTGAAGTTGTTCTCCCTTTTGCCAACATGTTTCTTTTTTAGGGAACCATGACATCTCCTTTAAACATCTAGGTCAACTTGTCTTTTCTATCTTTTGTTTAACATGGGCTTAACATAAGATTAGATGGGCTTATTGGTAACAAAGAATGATATAAAATAAAATGGTTAAGGAAAAATAAATAAATATGACTAATGGTTATATATAAATGGATAATAAGAATAATAATGGATATTTTAATAATAAAATGTGATTTAGAAAATGAAGTGAATTAAAATAGTGAATGGATAAAAAAACAAAAAAATGAATATTGGAAATAATGGTTTTATGTGGATAAATGGATGTGAATAAATAGGGTAAGGAAAGGGTTTTAAAGAAAAAATGGAAACTTAAATGGTAAATACAATGAACGCGGACATGAATTTGGCTAGAAAATGGAACGAGATAGATATTTGAGATCAAGTTGAAAATTGACTTCTGAGAAGTCCACATGGCCAAACTCAAACTTGCACCTTTTTTGGTAAACCACTGATTGAATGAATACAAATACCACCAGAAACCCCATAACTGAAATAAACAACCTTCTGAATTAATCCTCCTCTTGACAAAATAACTCCCAATCATCTTAAACAATCTGAATCAATCCTTAGGAAAATAAATCCGCAGATGATCACAACTGAACCTGATGGGTCTTGATGATCTTGATTTCTGAAACAAACCCCACTAGAAACACTGCTTGACAACCTTGTAATTTAAAAAGAAGAAAATACCCTGATGACGGGCCAGGTGAATCGTGAAATTCTCGAATATCACTTAATCAGGGAAATAAGCCCTAATATAGTGATAAAAGCAATAAGCATGATTCCATTGATGACTGCATAGCTGAAACCTTGAATTTTCTGATGATCTGCGGATAAAGTGTGAAACCCTAATCTTCAGACAACATTGATCCCATGTCTTTTGAGCTTATGCAAATGGTATGCAAAATGCGTATGGAAGCAAGATGCAAAGCCAGAAAACCAGAGGGCAAATTTGGGTGTCTACAGCTGCCCCTATTCAAGCAACTGTTAATCTGAAAAGGATGAGAGTAACGGCTATTAGACGTTCAAGATAAACAGTGATTGAATACCCAAAAGACCCCGAAATTTGCACTCACAGAATGAAGAAGAAAAGGGATATAGATTGTAAAATAAAGTACATTGTAAAGTGTGGGCGACGGAGGACGACCGTCGAGCAGAGGACGACTGCTGGGTAAAGAGCAATGACGGGGACGGCCGACATGCTGAAAGTGCGGAAAATAAAACAATGACGGGGACGGCCGACATGCTGGGGATAAAAGAAATTATGATGGGGACGGCCATCAAGATAAAACTGTAAGATTCTCTGGGAATTAATGAAACATGACGAGGACGGCCGTCAAGTTCATAAAGTAGTGTAACCGACAATGGGGACGGCCATCGGGCTAAAAAGAAAAAGGGACCACGACGGGGACGGCCATCGGGTTAAAGAATAAATGAAATAAACGGATGATGAGGTACGATCATCAGAGGTGAAGGACGATCACCTAGCAGGGGACGGCTGCTCTGAAAGGGTTAAGATGAGGGACGGTCATCTAATGGTGAAGGACGATCACCTAGCAGGGGACGGCTGCTAAAAATCACGACATAGGACGAATGTCGGATAGAAAAATCAATGATGGGGACGGCCATCTGACGAGCATGATGGAGGACGACCATCAAGAGGTGGAGGACGACCACCTAGCAGGGGACGGCTGCTCTCATAGGACGAATGTCAGATAACCAAAAATCAACAATGGGGACGGCCATTGGATAAAAATGATGAAGGACGATCATCAAAGGTGGAGGACGACCACCTAGCAGGGGACGGCTGCTAAATATCACGACATAGGACGAATGTCGGATAGAAAATCAACGATGGGGACGGCCATCAGATGAGCATGATGTAGGACGACCATCAAGAGGTGGAGGACGACCACCTAGCAGGGTACGGCTGCTCTCAGGGTTTATCATGACACAGGACGAATGTCAGATAAAAGGAAAAATTTATTTTGTTGGTGATCTACTGGGGAATAGTAAACACGAACGAGTGTTTATATCCAGGAAATAAAAGGTATAAGTGTTTAGATGTGTGTATAGATTAAAGATGCGGACGAGCATCCTTAAGACTACGATACGGACGAGTATCAAGTAGAAACAAACTGACACGTGTTCAGAGATGATGATACAGACGAGTATCAACTGGTTAACAGTGAACACGGACGAGTGTTGAATCTGAAGGGACTCTTCTGGGGAATAGTAGACATAGACGAGTGTCCATATTCAAGAAGACATGAGTGTTTGACACAGTGTATGGATTAAAGATGCGGACGAACATCCTTAAAACTATGATACGGACGAGTATCAGGTAGAAACAAACGCTTGACGCATGTTCAGAGATGATGGTACGGACGAGTACCAACTGGTTAACAAAGAACACGGACGAGTGTCGAATCTGCGGGGATATAAATGGTGTATACAAGATACGGACGAGTATCTGTATAAGTATAAGTATGAGTGGTGTACAGATGAGTGTTTAACTTGCTGGGGAGAGTGACACGGACGAGTGTCGAGAAGAGGAAAGTATAGTATAAACAAGTATCTGACAGACAAAGTGTATGGGTTACTGTGCTGGGGAAAGTGACACGGACGGATGTCAAGAAAATTATATATATATGTATCTGTGAGTGCAAAGAGGATGCTTTGGCTTTCTGCTGGGGTATGACACGGACGGGTGCCACAAGGAGTATATACTGATATTTGTGAATGCAAGGCAACTGTTTTAGCTTTAGCTCTCCGCTGGGGAATCTGGGAAGCATTCTGTATTCTGCTGACGGGTTGAAAGCTTTTAACTCTGATGGGAACGAAGTGTTGGCAACCTGATGCTTGTTGGAGAGGTTTTCACTGGAGGAAAGACGACTCTGCGTGAGGTATACTTCGTTTAACTGCTTTGAACATCTGCTGAGGATCTGATCATCCTGTTCTGACTCCACTGGGAAGAATTTCTTCTTGCTCTGCTGGGGAAATCCCTTGGAAGTGAGAATCCCGATGACTCTATGGGGAAAGATCATCTTTAGACTTGACTAGGGAAGATGCTTGTTCACACAATCCTGCTGAGGAGGGAATTCTGATAATTCTAACTTTGTGGGGGAAGCAAGGCCTTCAGCTTCCTGTTGGGAAAACTTCGCTGTGGAAAGATAAGTCCGCTTGGGGACGAGAACGATTCAATTAGCCTTGAAGTTCTGTTGGGGATATCATTTGTTCCAACTCAGCTGGGGATGTGTCAACCCTCTGGCATGGCTGAGAAAAGATTTGGCGTTGCTCTGCTGAAGAGAGACTTTGCTGGAGAATCAAAATATGCCCCGAGTATAGCATAACAGCTGTGTTGGGAGGATATGCCAATGAAAATTGGCTTTGACTGAATGCGAATAACCAGCTCCTCATGAGGGAATCTTGTCGGATGAAAGAAGATCTTTATGCTCGGGGAAGAAATAAACTTCCAATGCCCTGCTGGTAAAATAAATACCAGACATTCCCTGAGAATTAACGCAGTGCTTCAAACCTCTGAGCTCAACAACTGCATACTGATCATCCAGAGTGACCAAGCATCCCTTTACTCTTCAAATTGCCTCAGATTGCATCATTTATGAAAAAGATTGTCTTCAGAGGATTTTACAGAAGACTTGGCATCCAGAGTTGCCCCAGTGTCTTCAAACTCTCGCAGAAATTCAACAAGTCTTGAGATAACGTCTTGAAACGATTCTTGCCCCACATCAGAGCTAAAACAGAAACCATGCGGTATGAAGATGCAAATGCAAATGATGTACAATGCAGACGTATGCTCAATGCCAAAGATATGAAACAAGGATGGTTAGGCGCTAGGGCCAGGTTGGTAGATATATTATTTTTTTTGGTTGCCAAGCAATTGGACTTTTGAAGGTGAATTACCAGACGAGAACTGGTTTATTAAAGGTAGGCCAACAGACAAGAACTGATGGGCAAAGAATAGGTCGTCAGACGAGAACTGACTCCTTGGGTTCATTGTCAAATGAGAATTGACTCTGAAAAAGAATGACTACCAGACGAGAACTGGCGTCCAAAAGGTTAATGAAAAGGTGACCAGACGAGAACTGGTAAAAGGTTCGCCTAGCAGACGGGAACTGGTAATTGAAGTTGGTTTGCCAGACGAGAACTGGACTTTGGGTTTGTCTGCCGGACGAGGACTAGACTCTGAAAAGTTTGCCAGACGGGAACTGGACTTTGAAAAGGCTTGCCAGACGAGAACTGGATCTTGAAAGGTCGATAAGTTGGGGTTACGAGGCCCTGGATGTGAGATCTGATGTTTCGGGGAATTATGCTTAATGCAAATATGATGCATATGCTTTATGCTCGAGCGAAGCGACATGAATAAAATATGCAAATGATTTATGCAATGCTTATGACAAGCTAGAAAAACTCCCAAGGATGGGAAGAAAGGTCTTATGTGACAGGGCTTCTGGTTGAGAAGGGTGACAAAGGCGACGGTGGGTAGCATGATTTCCCGACACTCGTCTTGAACTCTGAGATTACTGATACACTTGCTCTGCATAGCTAAAGTTTGCCCCTGTTGGGTGAGTCTCTGAACAGACTGTTGCTGACTATCCAATTTCTGGAATAGAAAACTTGGATGTTCTCTCGAGGAGAGTTGCACTTAGTGATCTCTGGAAGTGTCCTGCCTCGGTATGAGCGTGGAAGCGAATTGACCCATTCTGACGGAGGATTGGAAGAATATATCTTTGGTCAGCAGAAAAATTAGGGTGGCCTGCCCCTGTTTGGTAGATTCATTCCTGTACAACTGACTTTGAATGATGTTCCTCAATCAACTAATGCTTGGGAACTTGCTTTACCCTGACTGATTCCTTGGTCGACTAACCACTGGATAACATGCCCCTGATTCAAAGGCCTACACGATGCGCTTGATTCTGGTCATCATTGTTGAATGATCAAGTTTTCCTCTGATTGTCCCTTGTAGGAACTTCCCTGATGACACAGGCTGACTTGCAATTAAAACTGTTCATTTACAAATGGTAATTTTAATGCAGTACACATGCAAGTTTTTGAAAGTTTATTTATTTTGATGCTGTGACAGTGTGTGACGAATGAACGATTAGTCCAAACGTGGTGCTGAGTTAGCAAATCGTTAGGAGTCAGTTTACGCAACCTTGTCGTAGTATGCTTTCAGAAATGAACCTGATTCGATTAGGACTTTCAAGGGTTATAACGCGGTCTGGTTCACGGTTTTAGAACGAAAGACTTATGGCTCAAAGTTTATTTGTGCCCACCTATTCTCCTTGATGCTCTCCAGTCCTATGTTCAGCTAATTCGACTTAAGCGCTCGCTTTTCACAAGGGTTTTGTAATGATTGAGGAACCAATGACGTTGACGATTTAAGCACCAATGAGGTTTCTTGGAGTGACAGTCACCCATTCTGACTTTGTGTCTGGTCACACGACTTTGTTCTCATGGAAGATTCTCTCAGATTTTTTTATTCCCTAACTTTTGCCTGGACTGGTTCTTTCTTCTTTTTTTGGATTTTGAAGTCCAGCGGGATGCCCTAACTTTTGCCTAAGTCATATGTTTTCACACATTTTTTCGACTTAGCGGGCTTTATTTCATTTTTCTTTTTGGTTTTTGTTGAACAAATCGTGTGACACTGACTTGTCATGACTTGCTGAAAGGGTTGACTGCCTCATTCCTTTGTTGTGGAGGGATAACCATTGTGGTTTCACGTCTCTTGACCTCTTGAGGTGTACTGAAGAAAAGGTAATGGATCCTCGGATGCTCACTCCTTTGGAAATTTGAACGCTCGATCAAATTAACTGATGACTACCCTGCCCCGGGTTGAATGTGAGGGTTTTTTCGTTTAGAAAAGAAACTCCTACTTCAAGGCTCAAAGGGGTTGACGAGGGTCTATCTCCCTTATATCTCCGGTGTTTGGGAATTGAAGCAATGCCTGTACATCGTCAGCAGGTTCTACCCTGAAAGCATACCTTGAACAATTATGGGTATTCAGTTGTCATCATCCTCCCTCAAACCTGCTAAACAACAGTGAAATAAATGGGAGGTAAATGGATGCAATTTTTTTGTTTTTTTTTTGTTTTTTTTTGTTTTTTCTTTTCTCAATGCAAATAAAGAAAAATGAGAGAATGCGACATAATTGATTCAAAAGTGCAAGATCACTACATTAACATTACCATTTAAAATAACAATGCTTAAAAGACAAGTAGCTGCTAACAGGAAAGAAACTACAATGCAAATGATAAAAAGATACAGCGATCACCAACTCTGATGACATACTGTTGTCTGAGCCACTGAAATCAAGATACGCTTCTTCTGAAGTCTTTGAACTCAATCAGGTGAAAGGTTGACGCACAACCAAGCTTCCTTCGGGAAATGATATGTAGCCCTTGTCGATCAACTGTTGTACTTTGGCTTGAAAAGCTTTGCAATCTTCAGTTGAATGCCCCATTGATCCACCATGATACCCGCAATGCTCATGAGGATTGTACCCTGGAGGGTACGGCCCTGGTAACGGCTTAAGAGGCTTAGGAACCACCAAAGAGCTCTGAATTAGATGCGGCAAGAGTTCACCGTATGCCATGGGAACTGGATGAAGAGGAGCGATCCTTCTTTCCAGATTGTTACGAGGCCTAGGCTGGCTCTGAAGTTGATTCTGAGGTCTTCGACCATGAGATTGCAGATTTGGACGGGGAGGAGTCCAAGGTTTCTGACACGGTGTTCTGAGCATTGCCGAATGCCCGTAAGAGTAACCAGACACGGGAATAGATGATCTCTGAGAAGATGTTGGTCTAGAATATTCGATATTTGCCATGACTGCACTGACGTCATTCCATTCTTCCTCTTGGGAGCTAACAACAGACTCACCTTCACTAGCTGGGATATTCGAAAAGTCCTGGATCTTTCCACTTTTGAGCAGGCTCTCAATGCGTACTCCAACTATCATCAAATCAGAGAAGCTTGTCATCCCAATGCTACTCATTCTTTCCAAGTATGGACCCTGCAAGGTGCCCACGAACAGGTCAATTAATTCTCTGTCTGAAAGTGGTGGTTGCACTTGGGCTGCCAATTCTCTCCACCGCTGTGCATATTCTCTGAAAGATTCACCACTCCTCTGGGATAGGCTCTGCAAGTGCGTGCGATTGGGCGCCACGTCCATATTGTACTGGTATTGCTTTACGAAAGCTCTGGATAGATCATTCCAAGATCGGATATGATTGCTTTCCAAATCCATGTACCATCTTAAAGATGCCCCACTTAAACTTTCCTGAAAACAGTGAATCATCAACTTATCATTGCGGGCATAAGAAGTCATTTTTCTACAGAACATCACCAAATGACGCTTCGGGCAACTGACACCAGTGTATTTCTCAAACTTCGGAGTCTTGAAATCTGGAGGAATGACAAGACCAGGCACCAAACACAGAGTTAGAGCATCAAAACCAAAGGCATCAGGATCCGATAAGGCTTTGAGTCGCTCGTCCTACACACGAAATCTTTCAGCAGGATCAATAACTTGAGGATCCTTGGTTTTCACAAGAGGGATTGCCCTTTGGAAGTCTGGCATAGGGAGGGCAAAACTCTGATAATTCGTAGTATCAGTCGAAGATGAAGGTCCACCTCGGACAGCAGATGGTTCAGGTACATTCTGATTCACGATCGGGGTCTGTACAGGTTGAGCTTGAGCAAGATTGCTCACTTGTGGAAGATCTTCATCAGGAGAAAGACCATACAGAGGATTGGTCATTGAAGTGAAACCAGGTGGAAACTCAACATTCTGACGGTTGTTCTCTGACATAGCTACTGACGGTTTCCAATCTGACCCTTTCTAACTCTTGACACTGTTCAGTCTAGCTTCACACACTCTGTCGTCTTCTAACCGTTACCACTTGTTCCAACTGAGTACCGGGAAATCAGCTGGCTGGCCATGGACAAAAGAGGAATGATGAGCTCTCTGGAGGATGAAAATGCAATGCAGATGCAAATGCAAAATGCAATATGATGATGCAAAAGATGCAAAGACATGGGATCACAGCTGGAAACTGCCTGGGATCTGGGATACCGCCAAGAATCAAGTGTCTGTAACCACAAGATCTCTGTATAGTAACCCGAAATAGTAACTGAAAACCAGAGGTCAATAACTTCAGGATCACAGTGACCGGATCAAAACATAGAACTGCACTGGCAATGAGGGTATGCTGAGGTCAAGGGTTCCTGCAAACCTGTAAACATCCCAACCCTCTCACAGGTAGTGTTCTAAAACAAGGATCCTCAGACTTGGATCAGTTATGAGAAGTGTAAACACTTCTAACCCGGAGGTACAGTGTTTACAATGACCATAAAGGATCCTCCTCTAATTCACCTCAGTTTCTGAAGGTCATAAAAAGGTCATCCAGACTTAGCAGGCTTCCCAGATAGCCCTAGTACTGCAGGAAATCTGCAACACAGAGTTCTCAAGAAGAAACCCATATCTGAACCGTGTTTCATATTCCCGCACCAGACCGAGATGGAATGGGAAAGAACATGAACCACTCTAGCCTAGGTGTCACTCAGGTCCCAGGTATAGGACCTTAACTCTCAATAGAACACCCATCCACCAAAGCAAACAAACAGATCCAGCCAGACAGCATGACAGTATGATATATGTAAAGCAGTAAAGAAGGTAATAAAACAAACTGTACATAAAGCAAAAATAAAACATATACAAACACAAATAAGCACATAACACCCCAATAAACACAAATCAATCAAGCGCTAGGAGGAACCCACAGAAAGAACCAGAAGCCCTGGTTGCAGTATAAGGGTCCCCAGCAGAGTCGCCAAGCTGTCGCTCCCGAAGATTTGCATCCCGGTACAAGCGCGAACGGTCGGCGAAAAGAACAATGAGAACACACAGCCGTGAACTCACTGGAGATGAATAGAGTCGCCAGCTAGGCATTTTTATCCCGGAGGAAAGGTAATGCTGCATAGACCTAGGAAAAGATGGATAAGACGGTTGCGAACCAGAGAGACTGAGAAAGGGGGTTGGTTACAACCTGGGAAGGTATTAGCACCCAGATTGTCCGTCGTACTCGACGGGATCCACGCTTAAAAGATCTGTGTTTTAAAGGGGTAGTGTCAGTGTAATTTGTGTATAAAGAGCTGGAAAAGGATGTATAGGTGTCAGTGTAAAAGGAGTGCAAAGTGTGATATGAGGTATGAAAGTGTCAGTGTGAGAACAAGAATAAAATGCTCATGATAATGAGGCTCAAAGAATAATGCTGGAAGGAGGGGGAATATACAGAGACTTTTGTTCGATAACTGTTAAGTTATGCCTACGTATCCTCTCGTGCAATGAGGAAGTCAGAACACCGTAGTTCGACCCAAAGAGACTGAAAGATGAATTGACTGGTGAACTGCTTACTTGTCTATGCTCAAGTGTATGACCTGTCTGGCTCAGGTGCAAACTGTCTTGCATTAGACGGAAGAAGCAAGTTCTCGTTTATGAGTGACTGAGATGAGAAAAGAATCCCGGAGGAGACGATTATTGTTTGTTTTTGTGTTTTCAGTCTTTTATTGTTTTTGGATTTTGTCATAAGTTAATGAGCTTAAGTCTAAACCAATGGATTTAGTAAACTCATCACATCTTCCCTCTGATTAGGGGTAATGAGAGTACCTTAACTGTGAAGTCAGATTCTCACACTTAATCACCATGGTGTGGGATTAAGATCATTAACCTACTTGTGATTATTTAGATGTTTTTGGTGTTTTTGTTTAGTGTTAAGTAATGAGGCTAAGCCATAATCAGGGATTAAACAGACTCATTACACCATCCTAATAGAAGGATAATAGATGAGAAAGTTTAAGCTGAGGAAAGCTCCTCAACTTAATCCATGATTAGGGATTAACTTCATGACAAAACAAGAGCCTTTATTAAGTGGATTTTAGTTAATGGTAAGATGATGAAGTGATTTTTATGATTTGTAAGACAACTTGAGGGGGACTTGTCCATTAACACTAGGGTTAGTCCTTCTTAACCAGTTAAGGAAGAATTAGAACCCTAATGCAAGGCCCAAGTTACAAGTGTGATGTCTTGATGATTATTAAGTGGATTGATTAAGAGATTTAAACACATTAAGGGTTTAACACTTAGGATTAAAGTTATACACTCCATCCTAATAGAAGGATGCAGGCATAAGCTTAATCACAAAGCCTTAAAGCCTTTAGGGTTTAGTCCTTGATTATGAGATGAGAAGAGAGACACAAAAGAGACACAAAGGTAAAAGCTAAGTGGGGGACTAATCAATATTCACATGCTCGGATGGTCCTAGGTTAGTGAGGCTCACTATCCTAAAGAAGAAAGAAAGAAGAGAAAAAAGAAAGGAGCAACACCATGGTGGCCTAAGCACACCTCGAGTTAAGAACGAATAACAGAAGATGAAGAAGAAGAAATGGATGAAGAAGAAAAATTAGATGAATAAGGAGATAAGAATGCGAAATGGAGATAAGATGAATAATGAACAAACAGAGCCTACACCAGTAGGACTTCCAGATGCAACAACACGCAGTAATTAAAATCAGGCCATAGCGTTACCTAACGGAGAAAGTCCGTTGCCTCTTCAATATGCGCAATAGAAATCGAGAAATACTATTAAGTCCAGATCAAATTTATAAGTCAAACGCAATTGTCAAAAATCAGGGCATCAGACCAAAGTCAAATGCAAGCATTCATCATCCAGAATTAAAGCCGAGAATCATTTCGCACAAAACCAGAGTCAAAGTGTAAATTGCATCCGGAGATCTCAAGATTGTAATAAATCACCAGGTTGTTGTCAAATGACATCCGCCATCACCAAAATCGAACAATGCACCTACAAAATCAAGCGCAAACTAGAACCAAGATTGAGCGCAATTCTATTAACAAGAATAAATAAAAAGCTAAACTATACTAAGGTTAAAAAATAAAATTAAAACCAATTTCTAAACTAAACTAAAAAAAATTCTAAGATAAAAAAAAATCTCTAAATCCATTAATATCAAAATCTTAAATTCTAAAACAAGTTGATTAAAAAAAAAAAATCTAAAGCTAATAATTAACCAAAACTAAACAAAATTATATTTAATAAGTTTTAATAGAATAAATATATGAATAAACTAAGAAGAAGAAAAAAAGAAATGGAAAGGGGAGGAGAGCCTGCGCTGGATACAGGGGATGCAGAGAGAAAATTCAGTGGGCCTTAGGGCCTTCAAGCCCAATTACAACAAACAATTATAAAGAATATCATAAAAAATAAAAAGGAAATAAATGTTAACAACTATCAGTAAAAGAAGAAAGAAAATAAACCATAGAAAAAAAAGCAATGGCTGAGAAACGGCAAAGTCAAAAACAAAAGAGGAGAATACGCGATCTCCTTCATCGCTGACGGGAAAGGACCAGAACATTGTTGCCTCAGCCCCTCAAATCACCGGCTCCAAAGCTTCAATCACGGCGCCTGCGTCTCACCTCTCACGGCGGATTCCTCCGTTTCGAATTGCCGACGATCCGTTCTCAACCCTCCTCCTCGATCTCCGTCATCGCCTTCTTAACACCTCCGTCGCTCTTCCGATTTCATCACCTTGAATCGTGTCGCCGCAAACCCTCCTCGAACGTGACGGCCAAATCAGAAGAAAACAACGGCGAAAATCGGCGGCCTTCCCTTCGCACAACGTCTCGTCTTCTTCACGGCTCTGTCCGCTACTTGTTCGATCTCAGCTGGCTTGTTCAGATTTCTTCCTTGCCGCGATTTGGTACGTTATCTCCTTCGTTCTCTGTGTGATTCTCACAGTTCTCTTCTTCTTCTCACATTCTGTGTTGTTGCTTGTTGAAGGAGTGTGGTGGTCGCGAGAATGGAAGGGTTGCTGGAGGTTGGTGTTGTTCGGTGGTGAGGTTGTTGAAAGGTGTGAAGGCCTTGATGTTTGAAGGCTGGATTTCGTTTTTCAGATTTGGTTTTGAATTCACTCAGCCCTCTTCATCTCAGATATTCTTCCATTTTTTCTATTTTTGTTTGAGTATGGTGAGGTTGAGGGTGAATGAAGGCCTGTGAGTTTGTGTGAAGTTGTTTGGTATTGATTTGGTGAAAAGAGAGATGGATTCAGTGAAGTTGTTTGGTGCTAAGGTTGAAGAAGGTTTGCGTGTTGCTGTGATAATAAGATTGTTGTGATGGTGAGTTTAAAGAGTGTGAGTTGTGATGCCGAAAAAATGGTTTGTTGAAAAGTTGGGAGGTGCGTGATTTTTGCAGAAAAATTGGAGTGATGGTGTGATGTTTTTTGAATGAAGAAAAGTGAGGGTGGTAGAAGATGGAGGTTTTGTGAAGGTTGAAGCCGGTTAAAGCGATTTGTTGTGTGTTTTTTTTGAGAAATTTGTTGAGAGAAAAAGTGTGTGTTGAGGTAGAGTGATGGAAATGGGCGCCGTTTTTGTGTTTTTTGTGTGTGCTGAAGTTGTTCTCCCTTTTGCCAACATGTTTCTTTTTTAGGGAACCGTGACATCTCCTTTAAACATCTAGGTCAACTTGTCTTTTCTATCTTTTGTTTAACATGGGCTTAACATAAGATTAGATGGGCTTATTGGTAACAAAGAATGATATAAAATAAAATGGTTAAGGAAAAATAAATAAATATGACTAATGGTTATATATAATGGATAATAAGAATAATAATGGATATTTTAATAATAAAATGTGATTTAGAAAATGAAGTGAATTAAAATAGTGAATGGATAAAAAAACAAAAAAATGAATATTGGAAATAATGGTTTTATGTGGATAAATGGATGTGAATAAATATGGTAAGGAAAGGGTTTTAAAGAAAAAATGGAAACTTAAATGGTAAATACAATGAACGCGGACATGAATTTGGCTAGAAAATGGAACGAGATAGATATTTGAGATCAAGTTGAAAATTGACTTCTGAGAAGTCCACATGGCCAAACTCAAACTTGCACCTTTTTTGGTAAACCACTGATTGAATGAATACAAATACCACCAGAAACCCCATAACTGAAATAAACAACCTTCTGAATTAATCTTCCTCTTGACAAAATAACTCCCAATCATCTTAAACAATCTGAATCAATCCTTAGGAAAATAAATCCGCAGATGATCACAACTGAACCTGATGGGTCTTGATGATCTTGATTTCTGAAACAAACCCCACTGGAAACACTGCTTGACAACCTTGTAATTTAAAAAGAAGAAAATACCCTGATGACGGGCCAGGTGAATCGTGAAATTCTCGAATATCACTTAATCAGGGAAATAAGCCCTAATATAGTGATAAAAGCAATAAGCATGATTCCATTGATGACTGCATAGCTGAAACCTTGAATTTTTTGATGATCTGCGGATAAAGTGTGAAACCCTAATCTTCAGACAACATTGATCCCATGTCTTTTGAGCTTATGCAAATGGTATGCAAAATGCGTATGGAAGCAAGATGCAAAGCCAGAAAACCAGAGGGCAAATTTGGGTGTCTACAACGTGCTACAAACTTTTGGCTCTTCATGACTTCTTCGGCAGTGAATGAAAGTACGTTGCTGATCCTTCTTGAATAACGGATTGAATCTTTTGAAGATCGGATGCAAACAGATTAACTGAACCGACTACCCTGCCCCAGGTTTAAAATTAAGGGTTTTTGCATTTTTTGAAAAAGAAAACTCCTACTTCTAGGCTCGAAGGGGTTAGCGAGAGATTATCTTCCTTATTTCACCGGTGTTTGGGAATTTGAAACAATGCATGTACATCATTGGCAAGGTTTTAATTGAGAGCAACACAACTGGAGAATTCAAGGTATCTGGTTTTCATCATCCTCCTTCCAATCTTTGGTAAAACAAAAGTTTGATAAATAAAAGGAGAGAAATATATTTTTGCTTTTTTTTTATCAATGAAAGAAAACGAGTGAATACGAATGGATTGATTCAAAATATGCATAAACATTTCATTAATTTTGCCAATTCAAAAGCAACAATGCTAACAAGCAAATACAAAAATCAACATGCAAAGAAAATACAACAGTGCTGAAACAAACAGGTGATTGCCAGCTTTAGGGAATTGAAAAAAAGTCTTGATTCACTATCTTCCAGAGATGCACCAAAAAGTCACCCAGGAGAGAGGTTGACATGCACCAAGAGGCTTCCTTCTGAAAAAGATATGTACTTCTTGTCGATCAAATGTTGTACCTTGGCCTGAAAAGCTCTACAGTCTTCAGTTGAGTGCCCCAACGATCCAGCATGATACCCACATTGCTCATGTGGATTATACTCTGGAGGGCATGGCTCTGGCAATGGCTTGAGAGACTTGGGAACCACCAATGAGTATTGAATCAAAGGTTGCAGAAGTTGAGTGTATGATAAAGGTACTGGGTGAAGAGGAGCATTCCTTCTTTCCAAGTTGTTGCGAGGCTTATGTGGACTCTGATGCTGATTCAGATATCCTTGGCTCTGGGCTTGCTGAATTGGACGAGAGTTGTCCTTAATAATCGGAGTAGTGTCTTCAAATGAAAGAATGTCCTTCTCAATTAAATATTTCACAACGCGTTTTAAAGCATAACAGCCTTCCAAGTCGTGCCCTGAAGCACCATCATGGAATAGACAACGGACATTTGGATTGTAGTTTGCTGGGAGTGGATCTGGTAAGGGACCAAAAGGCTTTGGAACAACCAATCCTTTCTTCAACAATGAAGGATATAATTCCGTGTAGGTCATAGGGATTTGAGGGGTTGAAGGCCTTCTCCCTTGTCTTCTACTCTGATTTGAGACACCCTCTGGACAAGAATCCTGAGCTCTCAATCTCTGACAAGATGGCACTACTGGCACACTAGGTACTGCTAGTCGCTTGTTGTGATGACTTTTAAGTTCTTCACACTTAATGCTGGATGTCATCTCCCTCGATTCACCCCCTACTTCTCCTTTGCTTCCGCCAGCAGGAGTGGCGACATTGAAATTTCCAGATGGTGTCCTGATACTCTTGTGAGAAGGCAAAGACGCTCCATCAGTTAGGCGCACGACCTGTTCTTTATGGTACAAAATTTTAAGAACCTTCATAGGTCTCTTTCCCTTCTTATCTCCTGGCTCAACAATCAAATTGTCTGCAATCGACTCTCCTTCTTGGGGGATTAGTGACTTAGTGACACTTTATAACTCAAAACTCTGGCATTCTTCGATAGGGTGCCCCAAGGCTCCAGTGCGGTATCTACATTCAACCTCTGGATGGTCTTCTTCAAGGATTAACCTTTTGTTATGGATCAACCTTTGTACCCAGACTTTCAATTCAGGGCAAGTATTCAAATCATGTCCTACCACCCCTTTATGGAATTCACACACCGTATTTGTATCAGGGTTATACCATGTATTTGGCGATGGCACAGGTGCGTAAGGAGTCATCAATGAATTCTGGATAAGTAACGGGTAGAGCTTGCTAAGTGGCACTGGAATGGGTTCATTGTGAGCTTCACTCCCTTTGTTCTGACACTGCCCCTTGTTTCGCTTTCGCTTCTTTTTCTGACCTTGAGAAGAAACTGCCAGAGGGTATTGAGGTACTGATTTGAAAATCAGAGGTTGAATTTGACCTAATATGGTAGAGCCACGAGCTGGCAGAGGAGGAGTGGTCACAGGGAAACACTCTTGACTCGAGGTAACAACGAATGGAGGTAGGACATTAGCTTTCTCTGCTGCGGCAATGGGCACAAGGCGACCCTCCTTTTTCAACAAAGCTTGTAAGGCTTCCAAGACCCACTCCATCTGTTTCTTCAAGGAAATAACCTCTTCTTTCAACGATTCTTGACCTCTTCTCAGTTCATCCACTGCTTCTTGAGACATGGCTTTCAGTTCTGAACACGTGCCGGGAATCAAACTCTGAATCGAGACAAAGGATAGAATGAGCTTACCCTGAAGGAGGAAAATGATGTGCAATGCAAATGCAATGGTATGCAAAATGATGCAATGCAAGGATGGGTTCAAGGAACTCAAAAAGTAAATGCAAACATCCAATTATAAAACTTTTCCAAAAGGGATTATAAGCTGAAGCTTGTCTATGGTTAAACTTGTGATGTTTGCAATAGACATCTCTTTGTTCCTTGAAGACCTTGCTGAAATGATGCATATGATGCTGAGATGCAAAGACGCAGGGATGCAAGGATGCAGGGTGCAAGGTGTCACAAGTAAATCCGGAACCTCCCTAACAGGTGGGCTGTAAGAGAGTTGTTCTACGTTTTACTACCCATAAGTCCCACTCACGGGATAGTTTCTACGATGATGGTTTAAGGAAACCCAAGGTCACTGACGTTTATCGTATTAACGCCCCGCCGCAGGCTAGCTGCATTGTGACGATAATAACGATAAGGTCTACCTTAAGTGGAGTTCTCATGCTAGGCGTGCAAGGAGCGAGTCCCTGTAGCCTAACATTACACAACTACCAATATTGAAACAGGTCCTAGGGGGTCCCAGAATCACAGCCCTTTCGTGAATCAGGTCACGCGACAGGCTAGCTGCGTTGCGACAAGATCTACGAAAAGTCTAACTATCTGGGGGAGCTTTCATTTTAGGCGTGCAAGGAGCGAGTCCTTGGAGACTAACACTAATAACATCAAATTCTAAACTTAGGTTTTCCCTCTGCTTTTTCCACCACTCAAAATTTACTTGTAAAGTGACCCCGAGATCCCACAAATAATATAATGAGCGATAAATGGAAAGCGGTAAAAGAACAAATAAACAAACATAAATAATAAACATAGAGAAGACAAGAAAAGACAAGATCAAACAGATAAACACATAAAGCTAAGTTAGGCTCGACTCTCTCTAGCATGGAGCTAATCCCCAGCAGAGTCGCCAACTTTCGTACCTAGAAAAATACGATCCTAAAACAAAACAACAGAGCCGCCACCTAATTCTATTTATTCTACGAGAGAAAAGGGAGATATAGATACAACCTAATAAAGGATAAGAAATGGTTTACGAAACCAAATTCTAAGTTCGGGAGTCAGTTACGCAAGGGGAAGGTATTAGCACCCCTCACGTCCGTTGTACTCAACGGGAACCTCTTAGCTAATTATGCGATTAAATGTTTGATCTTAAGTCTATGTCTTCTAAATGGCTATTAATATGTTTGTTCTTAGAGGGAATTAAAGTTTTAAATTATTATGACGGAGAAAGGATTAATGTTTTTAAATGGAGAAATAGTTAAATTTTTTATTAGGGTGCTCGCGAAGGATTAAAACCCCCGTGCCTACGTATTCCCTTGTGCAATGGGAAAGTCAGAGCTTCGTAGTTCGTGCTACTACGGTTTGTGATTTTTAATTGAACGATTGCTAGAAATGCATTCTACTATTAAGCATTGGCTTATACTCGCGGTGGAGGCTGAAGCGATAGCTTGTTCGAGAGATAGAATGATTTAAACAATGTTCGTTTTAGAGAAGAGGTGTTTGAATCTTGTTAAGATGTTTTAAACGAAAGGGCGAATGAACACATCGCGTGGGGCTAGCCCAGTTGCGGTCCAATCCAGAACGTGCGGAGTGCTAGACTCCGGAGTTCTGTCTTTCGATAATTAATTTGAAAATAGTTTAAACATTTGGTATACGAATGATGATTGAACCATCGCGTGAGGCTAGCCCAGTTGCAGTTCAATCCAGAACGTGCGGAATGCTAGACTCCGGAGCTCTGTTTTCGTATTTTTTATTTAATTAAAGATTTGGAAGTTTTGATATACGAATGGTGATTAAACCATCGCGTGAGGCTAGCCCAGTTGCGGTTCAATCCAGAACATGCGGAATGCTAGACTCCAGAGTTCTGTTTTCGTAATTTAATTTAAATGAATTGAATAATTGTTATACGTTTTAGAATCGATGCGTAATAACGAAGGAGTGAACGAACAATACGCGTGGGGCTAGCCCAGTTGCAGTTCGTTCTAGAACGTGCGGAGTGTTAGACTCCGGAGTTCTATTCCTTGTTAAATTAATTAAAATACGCAATAAAGTCGTGCAGATGGCGATCACTTGGTGACCGACTTACGTGTGTGCGAAGTGTAGACAGAAATATTTAAAAGTGTTTACTTGGTGTCGGACCAAGCAAATAAATTATATTTGAATATATGATTAGAAATTAAGGTGATCATGTTTATATTTATTTACTTGACAAAATGCAGTCGAAATACGGTAAACAGAACCAATACAAGTCTCCTCAAGACATACGCATAATCATACAACTACAATAACGAGCAAAGACATAATCATACTCCATAAAAAAATAAAAACAATCGATCACAAGATAATAAACTAACTAGATTAAATAGAATTGTTTAAACAAACTAACTTAAAATTTATTGATCAAAATAAAAAAAAATTTAAAAGAAATAATTAATACAAATATTTTTCTGTAATTTTATGATTTTGATAAAAAAAAAGAGAAAAAAAAAGAAAAAAACAAATAAATTGAAGAACTAGAAAAAGAATTTTTAAAAAAAAGATTATAAGTCTCGTTTGTAAGCAAAACAAAGGGGATGCTGTTATGAGAAAAGGCACAAGGCCCACCGACACAAAATCAGGCCCGAATGCCAAAATGGTGACAGGTGTCCCATGGTAGCAACACCTGTCGCCGCTCACACTGCCAATGAAAGGTTCAACTGAATGAAGAGAGGAACATGGGGAAGGGAAACTTATTCAATGATTTTACATGCTCATAAAACATGATATCAACAAAACCATAATCAAAGAAAATGAAATAAAGACCGAACATTCTCAGTCTTCAACCTTCATCTGATATCTCGACCTCTCTCCTCTCACACTCAAAACACAACCACGCCGGAAAACGCGAAGGATCGTCGGAGAAGATGACGCGCGGTGGCTCGCGGTGGTGACCGCTGTCCTCTCCGGCGGATCAACCTCAAATCAACAACAAAAACACCCTAACCTAATAAACACTAAACCCTGAGTTTGAAACTCACCACAAAAGTTTCAAACAACTCAAACAACAAAAGGGATTCGGAACCCTAAATTCACAAAACCAAACAACCATTCAGTCAAACAAAGGAGGGTTCTGTAGATCACCTCAATATGACATCAAAACAAACGGAAATGAAGTGGAGGAAGGAGACTTACCCCATCGGAGCTGGTCCGAATTTAAAAATCCAACGAAGTCTTGGGTAACGTTCTCCTCTTTCTCTTTGATTTCTTTGTTATTTTCCCCTTTCCGATGTTTCTGCTCTTTAATTCCCTCTCTTCTCTTTTCGACGTAGTTGTAACATCCGTTGAACCGGCTTAAACAAGAAGGGAAAGATGGACTCGCAGCAGATGAATAGTTTCTAGGCTTTTCAGGTGAAGGTTTGAGCGGCGGGTGCGTCAAAGGGGTTTTGTCTCAGCTTGTGTGGATATTATGAAGGCATTTTGTAGTTTTTGCGATTTTGAAGTGCAATTATGTCCTGTGTTTGGTTCGAGCTTAAGACGGAAGGTGAAAGGTGGTAAAGGCGGTGGTTCTGTGTTGTTGATGAAGGTATGTTAGTAGTAGCAATGGATGTTATTGTTGTTTCTATTCTCACTCGCGGGTTTGGTTCGGCAATGGAGGACTTCGCGGTGGTTCTGTTTTTGTGTGTTCAAAGGTTCGTGGATAGTTAGTTTGGTTTTTTTGTAACTTTGTTGTTGGTGATGGAGAAAAAAAGGTTTCTTCGAAGAAGTCAGTTTTTCACATTATTTTTGTTTCTGATTTGGTGAAGGTTTGCAAGTCAATGGTGGGTGATCTCCAGTTTTGATTAAAGGCGATGGGTTCGCAAATAAGGATTGATAGTTTTGCGAACAAGTTTTGACGCGGTTTAGAGATGTCGTGATTTTGAGAGGTAAGTTGTTTTGGTTGCCGAGTTCTTGGTTATTGTGTGTTGAGTTTCTTTTTGGCAAAGGTTTTGCATTGACGTTGTTGGCTAATTCTTCTTGTTGATGCCACTGTTTTTTTGTTTGTTTAGGGAGGGTTAGTATGCGGTTAGGCTTTTGTGATGACTGAGCTTTTTGTGTTGTATGTGTGGATACTGGTTTTCTTTGTACATCTCTTGTTGGTTTCTTGCATATCTGAAGTTGTGTGCGGCTTGTGTATGATTAAGTGTTGTTTGGTTTCAAAATTTTGGTATATGGTTTTACTGTTGGTGGTTTTTTTTGATATGAAGTTGGTGTTTTTTTGGTGTAGTTTTGGTGTGAGAGATGTGGCTGAAGTTATGCTGGAATTTTTTTGTGTATGGCTTGCTCTTATTTCGGTTGATGTGAGTTTTGGATCTCCAGTCTTTTTTGGTTTTGTGGCTGCTGATTTTTCTGAAACTCTCTAGGGTTTTGGTAACATGGGGTTAGGGTATTCTTGATTGATTTTGTTTGGATTTTCTATGAAGGCTGGAAATTTTGTGTAGTTTTGGTGTGGTTTTTTGCTGTTTTGTAAGTTTGGATATGAAGCTCTTTTTGTTTTTTTGTCTGACTGCCCCCCCTTTTGTTAACTGATAAAATAGTATTTATATAGGGCTGGAATTAGGGTTTTAGGGATTTTGAAAAAATGAAAACTTGCTAGCTAAGTTTAACTGAGTTTTGGGGGGAAATATGTCTGAGTTCGGATAGGGATGTGTGATAGCAGGGCAGCCTGCACAAGCTGCAGGTCTGCTGTATTTTACCTTGGTTTTGTTTGTTTGTGAAGTCAAAAGAAAATCCCTGCTGCCTGTTGCTTTGAAGCTGTATTTTTGTTTGGTTGTGAAGTGTAAAAAGTCCTGCTGTTTGTTGTGAAGCTGTTATCTTTTAACTTTGTGACTTAGAAGAATATAAGAAACATGAAAAATGAAAAATGATATGATTATGCTGATAAAAAAACTGTATGTCTAAACTCAATACTTGTGATGAATATGATTATGTATGAGTTTGATAATGATATGAGTGAATGTGTTATGATAAAAAAAGATGAATGAAACAAATATGATGAAGTTAAAAATGTTTGATGTGAATTAGATTTAATTTGATATGAACTTGAATATGATGATGTTGAAAAATAAATGTTTGAAAAAAATGTGAATGAATGTTTGATTACTAACTTTGAATGATTTGAATGAAATTAGATGTGGATGTTTATGACTATGGATGCTTAATTATGATTATGTTTGAAACTTGAATGGAAATGGATTATAACGAATGTAACAATGATTTGAATTGAGTTGAAATGTGAGTGATGACTTAACATGTGAATGCTAACTTATCTTTTTTTGTTTTCAAATTTTCATGTGAAGATGCACGGAGTTGGCATGGAGATGGAGATTTGGTGACGATGCTAATGAAGTGGAAGAACTTGGAGTTTGAAGAAAAGGCTTCAATCAAGAAGTGGTGCCAAAGATTCATCAAGACAACTTAGATTTAAACTTACTTTTCCTTATCTTGTAAATGTTTTAGGTTTAGAAACCATGTAACATTAGAAATTTGACATTGGCATGAATTTGGAATACATTTGGATATGGAATTCAAAAATTAGAAACTTGTTTTTACTATGAAAGGTACATGAATTTACAAATGCAAATGATGATTTGAAATGAGAAAAGGGAAAAGAAATAGAATGAAATTGTCACCTTTGTTTGAATTTTTGAAATAAACAAAATTGAATTAAAATTGAATGGAAATTTGAAACAAAGTTGGAAAAGGACTTGAAGTTTAGAAAAGGAGTTTGAATTGAGAATTTGTATTTGAAACTTGAATTTGAAAAATGAAATTGGAGAAATGAATTTAAAATAAAATTGGACTTGAACTTAAATTAAAATTGAAAATTATAATAGAATAGAAACACACTTTTTTTTTAAAATAAATAAAAAATAAAAATAAAAATTAGAAGTAGAAATTGAGATAAAGATTAAAAATCAATTTAACAAGGAGAATTTGAAAATGAGTTAGAATTTAAATTTGAAATGGGTGTATATGAAGAGAAAGAATAGTGAATAACTAAAAAAAAACTAGTATTTGAAATAAGAAAAATTCTAAAAACAAGAGGTTAATAAAAGAGAAAAAAAGAAATTGAAATAGAACTAGAAAATAAAAGGTAAGAAATAAAAGTTAGAAGTGAGAAATATAAATTAAATTTAAAATGGAAGCTTGGAAGTGAAAAGAAATAAAGAAAAAATCATGAGAAACTCGAGAAATGAGTTGAAAGTGACAGAAAAACAAATCTTGGAAATTTTCCGTTAAGTGCAACAAAAATATGATGAGAGCAGTTAGGGGTAAAATTTGGGGTGTGACAGGTGTTATCAAAATTTTCTCGATTCTTTTTCTTAGATGGATGGATTTTGCTTTTACGGTTAAAGAACAAAAATTGTAAAGCAGAAAAGTAAAGAACACACGGAGGTTTATCCTAGTTCCCTTCACAATCCGAAGGTATATCCAGTCCCCTTTCCAAACCGAAAGAGATTTCCACTAGTTTTCTTTAGAACAGTACAGCCTATCACACCTTCAATGGTGAGGCCTACTTTCTAACAAAACTATACAAACAAGTGTGCAAGAACAATCCTCTTGCCACACTTACCCTTATGTCCAAACATTCCTTGGAACACAAGTCACAAAATAGAAAGACACTTTCTATAATATTGTTTGAGTGAGAGTACAATGAAATGATATCAATAAAATTGATCTTCTCCTATAATCAAGAATTCACTATAAATATTCAACACAAGTGTTCAAGACAAAATATGAAAATTATGAACTTATGAACACTTTTGAAAGATGAAGATAATTTAAATAAAGTGAATTTGATTGTATGAAAATATTTGAAATTTTTCTAGGAGGTTGTTTATGAATTTGAAAATGTTAGAATTTATAATAGATGAAACACGTATTCAAAAAGGTATGAAAATTTGAAAACAAATTCTTTTGAAAAGGTATAAAAAATTTATGAAAGAAAATCATGAAAAGGTATAACTTTAACAAAATATTTGAATTAAAAAAAAAACAAATTTTCAAACTTTCTTCAGTGTTAACCGGTTAACCAAATAGGTTAATCGGTTAAAGCCTATGAACGTTACCACAGAATTTGAAAATTGCTGTCGTTAACCGGTTAACCCATATGGTTAACCGGTTAACACTGTTAAAAATTCAGAAAAATATTTATGTTAAAAGTGTTAAACCAGTTCCAATTTCATTTTCAAAAACTATGCACATGCAATAAAATTATGAAGATTATGTTGAACACTTGTATATCATATTTAAGAGTTAATTATTGATATACCTAAGCCTTGAGACAAGTCTTGAAAGTGTAGCACAAAATCTTGAATCGATCGGAAACATTCCATTGATGATGCATAGCCATGGTCTTGATCGTTTGTTGTCATCTCGACTTTTTGCAATCTGGAATGAGCTTGGATAATGTTGACGTCATCAAAACAAAGAACTTGAAGTATGCTTCTACATTCTCCCCCTTTTTGATGATGACAACCGAGCGAATTTGCGTACAAGCTTTGATCGATCAATCATGTTCTAGACTTGCTTCTCCCCCTATGTTCAGCAGCTCCCCCTATCTAAAACAGAGGCAAAATTCTGTACAGAGAGATATTAGAAACCAAAGCTCTTCTCCCCCTTTGTCATTAGCAAAAAGGAAGAGAGGATCAAGCATAAATATGAAAAATACAGCATAAAATTCAGCATGATGCAATGTAGTATGAAAGCATATATGAACACATACACATAGCAAAACATAATTGGATTGAAACGGATAAGAGTGCGAAAATATAACCGAACCGAAATCAAAATTGCCTAACAAACGTAGGACTTATAACAAAAAATTTTAAACGAAAACAATAAAAACAACAAGACATGCATGTTCATTCCTCTTCAGACATATCATCACTTTCATCTTCCCCATCTTTACTATCTTCACTACCGGCTTCACTTTCATCTTCCTCTTCGGGTTGGTTGTGAGAACCGATAATCAATTTCCGAAGACTTTTGAGAGTGCGTTGGGTTTCACGGTGGTTTTGTTGAGCTTCTCGGTGGTGTGTCATGATGGTGGTGTAAAGGAAGTCATTGGATCTGCCACCTTCGGGAATAGGAAAGGATGGAGCGGAAGAACCATCGGCATATTCATAAGAACCATCGTTGCGTAACAGAATTCTGGTATTCTTCACAATAGTAATCTCATTGATTTCATTTGTCGTAGCCTTCATGGCGATAAAAGGTTCCCTACCAATAACCAAGTCGGTTTGCTCAATGATCCGATAAATGAGCCTAGCATACGGAAGTCTTGTCTTCAAAGAGAGTTGTTGCTTCAAGTGATACATCATAGTAAGCATCCAATTTACCTTCACCCTTTTCTTGATAGCAAATAGAACTTGCATCTCCAAGTCGTTGATTTGAGAGTGGTTTGAATCCTTGGGCAGCAGCACATAGCAAATGATGTAGTGTAACAACCGATCATCAACAGTCAAATTCTTCGCATAGCATAGAGTTCTTGTAGTGCGCTGTCCCGATGTCACAACATCCTTTGGAAAACGGCAGATTGAGTAATAATACTCCATTTTGTTGTAGCCCGACCAAATGTCATCCATGTGATTCACACCTTTGCGGAGAAATACACCGGAAAAAGGAATGTTCAAGGATGCAGCCAAAGCACCTAAATCTTCCTTAATTTCACAATTTCGAACAAGAGTATGCAACTTATGTTTACCATGCCTATCCATGTTGAGAGAGAAATTATGCATAAAGGATTGGACCAAATCCGGGTAAATTCTCCCATTGTCAGCAACAAAATCAAGCATCCCTTGAAATTCTAGCAATGAAGGAAATTTAAATGTTGGAGGTTTGAAGGATTTCAGAAGAACATATTTACCCTTAAGCAGTGGTCTGACTCTGACTTTGAAATCTAGCCTCCTCTTCTTGGTAGACTCCATTGTTTCTATAGCTGGAGCTTCTTCTGACACAGAAGCCAGTTCCTTTCCTTTCCTTTGGGGTGCCATGAACAATGATGGAGTTAGGGTTTATGGAGGAGATGATATTTGGTGAGTTTAAGGTAGTTTGAATAGTGTTATAAAGATGTAGAGATAGTGGGTTTTAAATGAGGGTTTAATTTGTTGAAGGTTGGAAGTTGGAAGAGGATGATAAATAGTGTTTTGGTAGTCAAAGAGTTTAAAAGTTTAAAACATGTGGAAGAGAATGAACCAAACATGCAAAAAGTGTACTAGAATAATATAATAAAACATAGTAAAAAAAAAACAAATTAAACAAACAGAAGCTGAAACCTGCGCTGGAAATCCAAGTTTTGGATATGTTAACCGGTTAACGTAATAGGTTAACCGGTTAACGGATAAAAAATTTGAATTTTTTGAAAAATCCAGCAGCATGTTTTAGCCTAAAAATAATTTTTCACAATTTTTTTTTCATAAAGTGTTAGCACTCATCAAAACGCAACTTTTGATCAAAAAGGTTTTTGAAACCGATTATTTTCGGGTATACGAAAGTGAGAAAAACAAAAAACGGCGAAATGGGAGTGCTAGCCTTTTATGACTAAAAAGTGAACAAACATACATAAAAAGCAAATAAGACATACAATAAGCAATTTTAAAGTAAAGGTTAGATGTCACCTTCATTGAGAATACCAAGTTCTCGTCGAATCTTGTAAAATTGCTCTTTAGCCAATGGTTTTGTGAATATGTCGGCGAGTTGATTGTGTGTATCCACGAATGTAACATCGACATCTCTATTTAGAACATGATCTCGAAGGAAGTGGTGCCGGATATCAATGTGCTTTGTTCTTGAATGCATGACCGGGTTCTTCGTGATATTGATGGCACTTGTGTTGTCACACCGGAGAGGGATACAACCGAGATCTATACCAAAATCGAGAAGTTGTTATTTAAGCCACAAGATTTAAGCACAACAACTTCCTGCTGCAATGTACTCCGCTTCGGTCGTGCTAAGTGCAACGCATGCTTGCTTCTTGCATGCCCACGACACTAGAGCATTCCCTAGAATGTGACAAGTACCACTTGTACTCTTTCTATCGGTCTTACATCCTGCATAATCAGTGTCAGAATAACCAATTAAAGAACAAGTACTACCTTTAGGATACCATAGTCCGACGTGCGTTGTTCCTTTGAGATACTTCATGATCCTCTTCACGGCAGTGAGATGCGATTCCTTCGGATTAGCTTGAAAGCGGGCACACAAACAAACACTAAACATAATGTCAGGACGGCTCGCCGTCAAATATAAGAGTGAACCGATCATACCTCAATACTTTGTAATATCTATTGAAGTGCTGGAAAGATCTTGATCAACATACGTTCCGGATCCCATTGGAGTAGACATCTCTTTGCAATTGTCCATATCAAATCTTTTCAATAACTCCTTGCAATACTTGGATTGGTTGATGAAGATGCCATCCTTTGTTTGCTTGATTTGTAATCCAAGGAAGTAGTTCATCTTTCCCATCATGGACATCTCGAATTCGCCTTGCATCATAAGAGAGAATTCTTCGCAAAGATCTTTGTTTGTTGAACCAAAAATGATGTCGTCGACATAGACTTGAACAAGTAAGGTGTTACCCTTAAGATTTTTGATGATCAAAGTCTTGTCAACCTTTCCTTTAGTAAAACCTTTCTCACATAGGAAGTTGCTAAGGCGATCATACCAAGCCCTTGGTGCTTGCTTTAAGCCATAAAGAGCCTTCTTCAACTTGTAGACATGAGATGGATTCTTGAAGTCTTCAAAACCGGGAGGTTGTTTGACGTAGACTTCTTCATTGATGTAACCGTTTAGGAAAGCGCTTTTGACATCCATCTGGTACAAATGAAAATCCATAGAACAAGCGTAAGCAAGTAATAATCTAATTGCTTCTAACCTTGATACCGGAGCGAATGTTTCATCAAAGTCGATTCCTTCTTCTTGGTTGTAGCCTAGTGCGACCAATCTTGCTTTGTTACGAACTATGATCCCATTCTCGTTAAGTTTGTTCTTGAACACCCATCTTGTGCCTATGATATGCTTGTTGTCCGGTCTTGGTACAAGAGTCCAAACTTGGTTCCTTTCGAATTGGTTGAGTTCTTCTTGCATAGTTATTATCCATTGATCGTCGCCTAAGGCTTCATCGATTTTTGTTGGTTCAATTTGAGACACGAACGCCATGTTGAGTCAAGCATCCTTGAGATTAAGTCGAGTTGCAACGCCTTGGCTAATATCACCAATCACTTTATCTATCGGGTGATTTCTATGAGTTCTCCATTCTTTTGGAAGATCTTGATGTTCTTCAATGGTTGGTGACTTATCTTCTTGTGATATTGCTTGTTCTTTTGATATCTCCTTTTGTTGTTGTGATAGATCTACATCATCATCATCATCATCCACAATAATATTATCCTCTTTCGAGGGGTTAGTCTCATCAAACGAAACATGTATGGATTCTTCAATGGTAAGAGTACGTTTATTGAAAATTCTAAAAGCTTTACTTGATAGAGAATATCCAAGAAAAATACCTTCATCGGATTTCTCATCAAACTTACCAAGGTTGTCCTTACCGTTGTTGAGAACGAAGCATTTGCATCCGAAAATGTGGAAGAAAGATATGTTGGGTTTCCTTCCCTTGAACAACTCATAAGGGGTCTTCTTGAGAATAGGTCGAATATTGACACAGTTACTTATAAAACAAGCCATGCTAACCGCATCCGCCCAAAAATATTTAGGAAGATTCGAGTCGCTAAGCATTGTCCTTGCAAGTTCCACTAGTTCCCTATTCTTCCTTTCTACGACACCGTTGTTGAGGAGTCTTAGGTGCATAAAAGTTGTGAGAGATTCCATGCTTTTCACAAAAATCTTCAAATGATGAATTTTGAAACTCGCCACCATGGTCGCTTCTTATGGAAATAATTGAGAGTGACTTCTCATTTTGAATTTGCTTGGCATATTTCTTGAATGCTTTAAAGGCATCACTTTTCTCCGAAGCTTTTTGTTCTAGATGGACCGAAAAGATCCATATGTAACAATTGGAGTGGTCTTGTAGTAGATATCACTTTCTTGGTCTTGAAGGATGTTTTGGTTTGCTTCCCCTTTTGACATGCGTCACAAAGCTTATCCTTTATAAACTTCATCTTTGGAAGACCAACAACTAGATAATGCTTTAATAATTTATTCAAATGCTCCATGTGAATGTGAGCAATCCTCTTATGCCAAAGCCATGCATCGTTGTTGTTTGCCATTAAGCACTTCACCTTCAAGAGAGAGTTATCAAAAGAAATCATAAAAATGTTATTAAATCGTTTACCTTTTAGCAAGAGTTCATGAGTGACTTCGTGTTCTATCAAACATTCCTCCTTTGTGAAGTTGATTCGGAACCCTTTGTCACACAATTGACTTATGCTAAGAAGGTTGTGTTTAAGGCCTTCCACATAAAGGACGTCTTCGATGATTGTATGAGGAGATGCACCAATGGTTCCAACTCCAAGAATTCTTCCTTTATTATCATCACCGTAAGTAACGTATCCTTTGGCCTTAAGTGTTAGACTTGAAAATTTTTTGATGTCTCCCATCATATGCTTTGAACAAACGCTATCGAGATACCATTGCGTAGAAGTTGTTTTCAAGCATACCTCGTCATTTTCTTCATCGGAGTGATGTGACGCCATTAACGCCATATTTGCACATTCGTCGCTTTCCGATTCCGATGAGGAACTAACTTCATTGTCATCCCACGCGACATAAGCCTTTTTATTCTTGAAGTCCTTCTTGCCTTTGAATCCTCCTTTTTTCGCAAGTCTTGGACAATCCGGTTTTATGTGACCTTGCTTTCCACATTCATATCATGTAACTTCTTGATTCGATGTGGATGCATCCTTCTTCCTGAAATGTTTATTCTTTTTAGGAAAAGAGGAATTATTATTTTTGTTAAAAAACTTACCAAGCTTCTTAACAATAAGCATGAAGTTCTCATCTTCGGAGATCTCGTCATCTTTGTCATCCTTCGTGTCAATCTTCAAAGCAATTCCTTTGGACTTTTTCTCTTGACTTTCATGCTTCTCGAGCCTTCCAAGTTCCAATTCGTGTTCTTGAAGTTTGCCGAATAGAGATGCGGATGTCATTGTTGAGAGACTCTTCTTCTCCGAAATCGCGGTCACCTTCGGTTGCCATTCCCTTGTCAAAGACCTTAGGACTTTCAAGTTGAGATCGTCGTTGGTGAAGGTCTTTCCGAGTGCAATCAAATGGTTGGTTAGATGAACAAATCTTTTTTGTAACGCCACAATAGATTCTCCGGGCTGCATGCGGAACATTTCGTATTCTTGACTTAACGTGTTAAGCCTTGATCTTTTAACTTCTGTTGTTCCTTCATGTGTTTCTACCAAAGTATCCCAAATCTCCTTCGCCGATTTGCATTGTGATACACGAAAAAATTCGTCCATACTAAGAGCACTTTGAAGTATATTGATTGCTTTCTTCTCATTTAGGATCTTTCTTTTATCATCTTCATCATACATATTCTTCAACTTCGCCGTTCCAACATCATTGATTACATTGACAGGATTATGCGGACCTTCTTCGATTGCTTCCCATATGCCTTCTCCTTGGGCTTCAAGATGTGCCCTCATTCTGATTTTCCAGAAATCGAAGTATTCGCCGGAGAAGAGCGGAGGCTTGTTGCTACTTCCACCATCTTTGAAAACGGGATTCGAGTTTGCGGAAGCCATAGGATCTTGTAGGAACATGTTACCTAAACCTGCTCTGATGCCAATTGTAGAATCAGAATGCGCCTAAGAGGGGGGTGAATTAGGTGTTATCAAAATTTTCTCGATTCTTTTTCTTAGATGGATGGATTTTGCTTTTACGGTTAAAGAACAAAAATTGTAAAGCAGAAAAGTAAAGAACACACGGAGGTTTATCCTGGTTCCCTTCACAATCCGAAGGTACATCCAGTCCCCTTTCCAAACCGAAAGATATTTCCACTAGTTTTCTTTAGAACAGTACAACCTATCACACCTTCAATGGTGAGGCCTACTTTCTAACAAAACTATACAAACAAGTGTGCAAGAACAATCCTCTTGCCACACTTACCCTTATGTCCAAACAATCCTTGGAACACAAGTCACAAAATAGAAAGACACTTTCTATAATATTGTTTGAGTGAGAGTACAATGAAATGATATCAATAAAATTGATCTTTTCCTATAATCAAGAATTCACTATAAATATTCAACACAAGTGTTCAAGACAAAATATGAAAATTATGAACTTATGAACACTTTTGAAAGATGAAGATAATTTGAATAAAGTGAATTTGATTGTATGAAAATATTTGAAATTTTTCTAGGAGGTTGTTTATGAATTTGAAAATGTTAGAATTTATAATAGATGAAACACGTATTCAAAAAGGTATGAAAATTTGAAAACAAATTCTTTTGAAAAGGTATAAAAAATTTATGAAAGAAAATCATGAAAAGGTATAACTTTAACAAAATATTTGAATTAAAAAAAAACAATTTTTCAAACTTTCTTCAGTGTTAACCGGTTAACCAAATAGGTTAATCGGTTAACACCTATGAACGTTACCACAGAATTTGAAAATTGCTGCCGTTAACCGGTTAACCCATATGGTTAACCGGTTAACACTGTTAAAAATTCAGAAAAATATTTCTGTTTAAAGTGTTAAACCAGTTCCAATTTCATTTTCAAAAACTATGCACATGCAATAAAATTATGAAGATTACGTTGAACACTTGTATATCATATTTAAGAGTTAATTATTGATATACCTAAGCCTTGAGACAAGTCTTGAAAGTGTAGCACAAAATCTTGAATCGATCGGAAACATTCCATTGATGATGCATAGCCATGGTCTTGATCGTTTGTTGTCATCTCGACTTTTTGCAATCTGGAATGAGCTTGGATAATGTTGACGTCATCAAAACAAAGAACTTGAAGTATGCTTCTACAAATAGTGTAACCCAAGACGCAAAAGATTGAGAATTTTTTCCTTTCTCTTTAAGAGATAGAGATTGGGCATGTTTACAATCACTACCAGCCAACTCTGTCACAACATGGGCAGAACTGAAGAAAGTCTTCCTATCACGTTATTTCCCGCCAAGCAAGACAGTTATGCTGAGATCTCAGATTAACGGATTTCGACAAAAAGATGCTGAATCACTTTATGAAGCGTGGAAAAGATACAAGGATGTATTAAGATTATGTCCACACCATGGGTTTGAAAATTGGGTAACCATCATTACCTTATATAATGGACTTTTATATAACACTAGGATGACAATAGACACTGCCCCGAGCGGCGCTCTTATGGATAAACCATACGAAGAAGCCTATAACCTCATTGAGAACATGGCTCAAAATCATTACCAATGGGGAGGAGAAAGAACACCTGTAGAGAAGAACCAAACTAAAGGAGGAATGTATGAAGTGAGCAATTTAGATCACGTAAATGTTAAGATGGATGTCATAGCCCTGAAGATTGATAACTTGACCATAACACCATCAACCATCGTGGTTGTCGTAACTCCAAATTGCGAAATTTGTGGAATCCCAAGACACACACACCATCAGAATGTCAACTTTTTGTCGGATTAACCACATATTAGGTGAGTTATGCTCAAGGAAATCCTTATTTTAATACCTACAACACAGGATGGAAGAATCATCCAAATTTTTGTTACAAGAATGTAACACGGTGGGAGAACTGACTTATTGTTTTTTGTTTGACAAAAACATGTGCGGATAGCAAGAGTCGCTACCGACTTTTATTTTATCCAATAGGAAAGGGTATAATAGAACAGGAAAGACCTTTTAAAATTTTTGAGTTCGGGGGGTTGATTATACAAAGGAAAGGTGTTAACACCCTTTATATCCATGGTTATCCATGGGCTCTTAGTTACTTAGCTCACTTATTTGTTTGAAAAGTGTGAAGTGTGTGCTTAGAAATTTTCATAAGTCTTTGTAATGATCCTCGTATGAATGTATACAAAGCTTTGAGTTTGAAAATGTTTGAAAGTGAGGTGTGAAAAAGAGTTTTTGAAATTTGAGCAAGTAACTAAGAACTACCTACCCTAGAATGATCTTTCATGTTTCTTTATTTCCTTTTAAGGGTAAGACTGTCCTTACTATTAAGGAGTAAGTAGTCATTTATCTTGGATTTGACAAGGGACGGGCATAGGATCATCGTATGGTCATAGAAGGCAACTGGTAGGGGTGTCTTAGCAATTCATAGGGACTATCATCATTTTTTCCGTAGGGTCATCGAGGGACAAGATCAGTTATTCCGTAGGTAACTTCAAAGGGACTATGATGTTATGAACTTTGAAGGGACTTGATGATTTTTCTGTTAAAGGGACTTTGCTTAAGACACCCCTATGTTCGAGGGACTTGACCATATTAAGGAAACCAAGAGGGGTAACCTTAGAAAGTGCAGATGGCGATTGTAGAAAGATCGACTTACGTGTGTGAGTGTTGTTTTCAGATATTTATCTTGAATATTAATTTTATAAGTCCAATTTAATTCATTTATGCCTTGCCACACCCTAAGTTACTAACCATACAATTATTATAAAATAAATGGCAGAAATTTAAAAGGCAGAAGGTAAATGTCATACGTTATTACAAAGTTTTGGGGAAGTTACATAATCATAAGGCGGAAAAATAAAACCTAAAATATTACAAAAGTGAAAGGTTACATAATAACATAAGCAGTAAATGAATAACATAAAAATGAGTTAGAGGAAGACAGTTGAAGGTTTAAAAAAAATCAGGGTTAAGGTTTAAAAATATATTTAGGTTTAGAAACTGTTTTAGGGTTTATGAAAATTTTAGGTTTATGAAAAATATTAGGGTTTAATAAAAATAATTTTTATAAATTTAAAAGAAAGAAATTTATATATTAAAATAACCTAACACTTAAATAAATTTAAGGAAAATAATAACATAGTCAACCCTTAAAAATTTTTAATTTATTTTCATAATTTATTTTCCTTAAATTTATTTAAGTGTTAGGTTATTTTAATATATAAATTTCTTTCTTTTAAATTTATAAAAATTATTTTTATTAAACCCTAATATTTCTTACCACTGGGACAAGCGCACGCTTGTGATAATCAACCAACAAAGAAACCAAAAATATTTATTCTAAAATTCAAAAATTCAGAAGGCGCCAACTTCATCTTCTACCTCTGCCCCTGCGAATTTTCCTGCGAAATTCACTATGAATTTTCCTGCAAATTTATTTGCCTAGGAAAACCTGCAAATTTCCAAACATCATGTAATACACAAAATTTCTTGGAATTGATCATACCAAATTGATCATCACAGCTCATACAATTCAATCATGTCAACAAAAATCATTTAATTAGCTTATATTATGGAACCCTAATTTGGAGGTTCAAACCCTAATAATGGTGTTTTACGGATTGGTCCATGAATCTTTGATCTAATTGCCCATAATCCATCTATGAGTCCCCATAAACAACAAAACAGGATCAAAATTCATTAGAAACACGTGAATAATTGAAATTGAAAATTTTAAATTCAAGAGAAAAGAAGATTTGGTTTAAGCATATGGATGTGATTTTGATGATGCAAATGATTGGGATATGTTCAATGAGCATCAAGAAACAATTTGCTACCTTCAAATTGCTTGGAAAATGTCCAAATTCCAGAAACCGAATTTCAAATTTCTGTGGATTTTTGAAACTTGAATGTGCTCCTTTGGTTCCATCCTCCGTCCCCAATCCTAATATCCTTGTTATTTTTATGTTGTGGAATGATTATAGGTCAAAATTTGGGCCTTAGATACATGGATTTGAATTTGAAGAAACCATCTTGATAATATTGTCAAAAAATCAAATATACACATACTAATTTGGTCTTTCATGATTTTAAGAGATTTCCAATCAACTTGTATGCAAAATCTTTGATCCAAAAATAAGTATGAGATCAAATATTTGATTTTCATATTTGATTTTTATTAAAATTGAATTTTAATAATAAAAATCCAAAATAATATAAAATAAATGATAAAAATCAGAATAATTGACCATTGGGTCGTGCATGACTTCATCTTCAAGTTTGGGTTGCAATATTATAGGCCCATTTGACAAAATCTTGAATTTAGACCATTTTTGCTTGATATACCCCTTGAAAATTTCTCAACTTTGACAATGCATAACTTCCTGAATTTTAATGCCATGAATGTGTTCTAGGACTTTTAAGAAATCTTAGAGTGTCCTATAATCAAACCGTTTTGTCCCATGTCCATATCATTTACCATTTTTAAATTATGAGCTTTGGAAAAAGTTGACGTTTGTTGACTTTCAAAAAGACCTATAATGTTTTGGCTCATACCTTCCAAATAAAGCATTTTTGGAATTGGCTTGTGAGACACAAAGTTGTAGAGAATTGAATTTCCTTTAAAGTGAGCTTTGGATGGGAAATTTTTGATGAAGTATGTGAAAGTCATGGTTGGTCAAAGTTCAATTGACTTTTCCTACACAAACCCTAATTTAGCAACTCCTGATTCTTTATGATCTGAGATTTCCTTGATGAATCATGATCAACCCTTGATCAAATGATGAATTTCATCTCATAATCTTGATGTTGACCAAAAATCTTGAAGTTTGACTTTGAGTTGACCTCAGTTGACTTTCTGACCAAGTTAACTGATTTTTTAGGTATATGACTGACCAAACTTGTTAGGAAAGCTTTGAAACTTGACATGAGGATTTTTTTAAGGTATATAGGATGTTATAAAGTCCATTGGAGGCTTTGTAATTCCCCTTTTCTTGGGGAAACTCAAAACCTTAGTTTCAGATCCAGGCTTTGTCTGGTGAAACCTTCAATCCCTTTGACCAATTGAGAATCTTGTGACTATTAAGAGACCTCTTGAGACACATGGTCTTGAATGTGGGAGGGAAAATTTTGGGGTACAAAAAAGAACAATAATGCCTTGTATGTGCCTAACCAAGCACTAGTTATACCACCGGTCCATCGGGATACCAAAAAGTTGCCGCACCCAACTCAAATGCTCCTAGGAAATCCAACCTTTAACTGATGATGGAAAACTTCATAGCTACACAAACTCAAAAAATAAGGAATTCCTGAACTAGAACATCCATACTATTGAACAAATCAAATAATTGGTGACCAAAGTAGATGCTTTAGCTACTCATAACAAGATGCTAGAAACCCAAATCTTTCAAGTAGCCCAACAACAAGCATCCACTGCTTCCCCACTGGAATATTTCCTGGGTAACCACAACCAAATCCCAAAGGTCATGCAAATGCAGTTATACTAAGAAGCGGAAAATAATTGGACGGACCTTCCGATCCTAGAACCGAAAACCCAACCATGTACCAACAACCTAAGAAATCAATTGAGAAGAATGATAAATCATAGGAAAAGGAAGCTAATGAACAAGAGGCTGAGAAAATGGAAAGACCTTATATACCTACGCCACCGTATAAACTACCAATTTCGTACGCCTAACGGTTAACAAATTCTAAAACTATGGGACAATTTAAGAAATTCGTAGAGCTTCTGAAACAGTTAAACATTACAATACCCTTTACAGAAGTTATTACTCATATGCCTTCATATGTTAAATTTCTAAAAGATAACTTATCTAACAAAAAGAAAATCGAGGAGAATGAAATAGTTACACTTACTGCTGAGTGTAGCGCAATTATCCAAAATAACATGCCTCTTAAACTAAAGGATCCAGGAAGTTTCTTTATTCCTTGTGTAATAGGAAAGTTCGTCATAGACAAAACTCTATGTGACTTTGGAGCCAATATAAGTGTTATGCCATTATAAATTTGTAAGAAGCTCGATATGGGACAACTAAGACCAACCAAGATGTCAGTTCAACTAGTCGATCGCTCAGTAAAATTCCTGGTTGGAATTCTAGAGAATGTTCTTGTACGGATAAGCCATTTCTACATCCCAACTGATTTCATAATCATGGACATCAAGGAAGATGCTACGAATCCTATCATACTCGGAAGCCATTCTTAGCCACAGTCGGAGCTATCATAGATGTGAAGAAAGGCAGTCTGACATTCGAAGTAGGAGAAGAGAAAGTAGAATTCATTCTAACCCAATTCCTCCAAGCTCCACCTATAGACGATACCTGTTACCTTATAGACGTCATTGACGAGTGCAGAAGGGAAATGGAAAAAGAAGAAACTACTTATTCTGATATAATGAAAATACCATCTCCTCTTATCTTCGAAGATGATAATTAGAAAGAACCCTATCGAGACAAAAGTCTAAGTGAATTATTAGCTCTTACACCAGACCATATGTCATGCCCAAATAAACCTGCTTTAGAACTCAAAGCATTACCCAACAATATTAGATGCGAATTCCTAGATTCTGAACTTAAAAGACCAGTTATAGTGTCGCTCCTCGGACTTTCGTCCCGGTGCAAACGCGAACTGTCAGCGAGAACGGTCAGATGATGAACATTGAATAGAGTCGCCAGCTAGGCATTTTTATCCCGAAGGAAAGGTAATGCTGCATAAACCTAGAAAGAAATGGATAAGACGGTTGCGAACCAAAGAGACTGGGTAAGGGGGTCAGTTACGACCTGGGAAAGTATTTAGCACCCAGATCGTCCGTCGTACTCGACGGGATCCATGCTTACCTGATTGTGTTTAAAAAGGGGGAAGTGTACATGATGACTGTGTATAAAAGAGATGGGTGTACAAAGTGACAGTGCAAAAAAGAACAGGGATTCAAACTGAGGCTAAGAAAAGAGAGCTAGAAAGAGAAGAGGGGGGAGACCTGGGGACTTTTGTTCGATAACCGTTAAATTATGCCTACGTATCCTCTCGTGCAATGAGGAAGTCAGAACACTGTAGTTCGACTCAAAGAGACTTGGTGTTTTGGTATGAACTGCTTGCTTGTCTATGCTTAAGTGTATGACTCATCTAGCTCGAGTGCTAACTGTCTTGCATTAGACGAAAGAAACGAGTTCTCGTTTTCAGAGTGAGTATGATGAGAAAAGAATCCCGGAGGAGACGTTTATTGTTTGTTTTTATGTTTTCAGTTTTTTATTTGTTTTTGGTGTTTTGCATAGGATAATGAGTTTAAGCCTTAATCAAGGGTCGTAAACTCATTATATCATCCCTAATTAGGGATAACGAGTCTACTCAAGTGTGAGATGAATATCTCAACTTAATTACCTTAATGATACATGATTAAGATCATTAACTTACTTGTAATTATTAAGTGTTTTTTTGGATTTTTGTTTTGTGTTAATTAACGAGTTTAATCTCTAATCAGGGATTAGTGAACTCATTACACCATCATAAGAGAAGGATGATAGATGAAAGCACTTAAGATGAGGAAGATACCTCAACTTAATCCATGGTCAGGGATTAAAATCATTATATAACAAACCTTTATTAAAGTGGATTTTGATTAGAGGTTAGATTAAGAATATAATTTTATGTTTATAAGACTAAACCAGAGGGGAACTTGTCCATTAAACACTAGGGTTAGTCCCTCTGACTCAAAGGCAGATATGTAACCCTAATATAAGGCCCAAGTTACAAGCTTAAGTCTTGATAATTATTAGGTGTTTTTATTAGAAGGTGAAAACAACTTAAAGGTTTAACACTAAGTATCACAATTATACACTCCATCCTAAGATAAGGATACGGGCATAACCCTTATACAGAGCCCCAAAACTTTAATTGTTTAGCCTTTGTTATTGAGATGAGAAGCAGAGACTTAAGGGGACTCAAAAGGTAAAAAACTAAAAGGAATTATTTACAACCCTAAAGTTATCATGCTTGGTAGTTCCTATGGTTTGTGAGGCATAAAATAAGTCTTCAGATTGGCCACCAAGGAAGGAGAAGCAGATGAAAAAAGAAGGAGATATGAGAATAAGTTACTTACTTCCTGAAGAAGTTAAGTAACCTAAGAGTGGGATAAGAGCAAGAGAGAACACAAGTGAATCAAATTCACTTCAAAGACAAGTAAAGATGCATATGAAATAACAAGAAGAGGTTGGATGTGGATGCACATCCACATCCTGATCAACTTACTTGAAGCACCTGTAAGGGTTAGTATGAATGCATAAGGTATGAAATGAGATGAAATGAAGCAAATGAAGGTGCAATGATCCAAACTAGAAGAGAACGCATGATGAAAATGTGTTATGAAAAGATGCAAAGTCATGTGCAATGCATATGTATGATCATATAAGTGTTGGATGCAAAACAAACATGTTAGAAGCTTGAAAATACATGAACATACATAAGATGTAATGCATATAAAGCATACCAAATGAATGTGACAATGATCAAACAATGTTCTCACATGACCTAAGGTGTCTAAGATGACATACAAATGCATGAGATGTCATGAAAAGTTCATATGATGAGGATATGCAAAGATGAATGCAAGTATACATGGCAAATTAGGGTTTTTAGAATGCATGAGATGTCCATGATCAAAACAGAAGCAAAACACATGATAAAAATTTGAAATTGCAACCAAACAAACCCTAAACATACACAAGAACACTCCCCAAAGATGGAGGTCAGAAGCTATACCAAAGTCAAGTTATGGCTTTTCTAAGTTAGGTTAGGGTTTTGGGTACCTCTCAAAGAAAAATGCATATCAAATTGAAAATGCAATGCAAAAATATGTTTTAAATGTCCTAGAAACTAGATGCAACATTTAAAATAATTCAAAAATAACTAAGTACAAACTCATCTTCATGGATCAGAAGTGAATTTTAGAAGTTAGGTTGTGAAAAAGGGGATTTTGAAAACCCTAATTAAAGTTTAATTCTCAAAATAGAATCAAAACCTAAAATAAATGAGTGAAATGAGTTTGTAAATTGATTATAATTTTCAAAGATGATTCATGATTTTTTTGGTTATTTTTAAAAACCTAAAAATATTTTTAATTAATTAAAATGAATTAATTAATTAAATAATACAATTAAATGATTTAAAAATAAATTTTTAATGCAAAAAATGAAAATAAAAATATTTTTGGGTTTTAAAAATTAATTAGAGTGAAAGTGTAAAAAATCAAAATTTTAAAAACTGTTTTACTATTTTTAATAAATAAAAGAAAACAAAATGAAATAAATGAAAATAAAATGCAAAGTAATCCAAATGAAAGGCTTAGATTGCATGGAAGAGAGATCAAGGGCTGAGGGCGCAAGTCAGCTTGACTGGGGGTATGTAGATCCTAGGGTATAGATTTAAACCTCCTAAACGCGCGTAATCCAATGGCTCACATTAATTCTGAGGAAATTAATTAGGTTTTATTTTTATTAAATAAAATTAGGGCTAATGAATTATCTAGACCGTCCATTCCTTAAACTAATCAGAATCCAATGGCTCACATTTAATCTGGAAACCCTAATCACCCTCAAACCCTAATTACTTTCAGATGACTGGAACAGTGCTCCGATCATCTTCTCCGGCGAGTCCAAACACACAACTTCTTCCCTATGCCACTACAAGACCTCTAACCTGCCCATAATTCATCCCCACACTCCAAGGAACTCAAACCAATCATCAAACACAATTTATAACACAAGAACAAGCTGAATCGAAGAAAATCAAAAACACGGGCAAAATTTCACAAGCACATAACATGATCATTTCTTCATCATTTTCAATTCTAAAGACATTTATGTGATCCATAGAGCATGCATTTTCATTCTATGACAAGAAATTAAAGCTTTGAGACAAAAATTTCTTGAGTATACCTGAGCTAGTGACCTGCAAATATGAGCTTGCAGAGCCTCCCTCTAGTGCAAATGACCTCATTTGGACCTCCTGAGGCTAATGGAATGTTTAGAATGCTTTGAAAGTGGCTGGTTTGAAAGGTCCAGTTCTGATATGGCAAAAATGGAGATTTAGATATGTGATGTTCCATGCCATTTTAATGGTTGATTCTTGTTCTATGAATGTTGTGTGGTTGATTGGTGAAGGAATTTGTGAAGTTTGATGGTTGGGTTGGGAGAATCGAAGAAAGGAAGTTTTTGGGGATTTTTGTGCAAACTGAGTGTGTGTTGGCTCTGAGTTCTTGTGATCCCTCTTTTATGATCCTTAGGCTTTGCATAAACAAATGAAAAGAGTCAGAAGAGTTGTTATGCACTGTGGAATTGGTATGGTTCAATTGGCCAAAAAGTCAAATGTTGTGTACTTGAGGTATGGGCCATGGCAAAACTGATTTGAAGGCTTGAGCTGCTTCAACTGGCTTCAAGGAGAACCCTAGGATCAATTGTTAAGAGTTGTATGGCTTGGATCATGAGTTTGCATAGGTTTTGCAATTTTGCAACTTTGTGATTTCTTGAGAAGCAAGTCATGAAATCCCTTGGTTCAAAGCTCAAATATGACTTTGAGATGCTGTTTGATCAAGCCATGATGCATTTGTGTGGATTAGAAGTCATATAGAGGCCTGAAATTCACTTTTGCACATTTCCCTCTTTGGCCTAAACTTAAAAATTACAAGCTTTTTCCCAACTTTGACTTGCCATATCTTGAGTTCTAGGTTGAATCAAGAGAAGTTCTTGTACTTTTTGAAAATGGGAAGATCCAATCTACAACTTTCATGTCTAACAAAATTTCATTTGAAGCATTTTTTATCAAGAAAGAGGAGGTTGAAAATCTTTCCCAAAATGGAAAGTTTGCATTTCAAGTAATGTCCATTTTTGGCAACTTTTGACTTGGCTCAGAATTCTTCAATCTTGTGATCATCCAACCTCTCCTAAGACCAAATAAAGGTCATAGGATCTCAAAATGATAGAAATGAACCTTTGGAACCCTTGGTTGAGGCCTCAGATGCCCTAATTCTGACTTTTCTTGCACAACAAGTTATAGCTTGATCAAATGACTTCCTTAGTGAATTTTTGCATCAAATTTTATACATAAGCACCCTATATCATATAAAGACCAATGGAATCAAGAATGACCCAAAATTTTTGGGTTAAAGGGCCTCAAACCCAAAACCCTAATTTTCAAGTCATCTAGGTAGGAGCTTCAAGCTTGCCTGGATAGCTCTGCAATCCCTTGAGATTTCTTGACTTCAAATAAACCTTGGGGGTATAAAAAAAACATAGAACACTCAAGGACCCTCTTGGCATGCTTCAAGGCCTATGAGATTGCTCAAATCATTTCTTGGGTTCACCTGATCACAAACCCTAGTTATGCAGCTATGTAGTGAGTTGCTAAAGGATTATTATGCAATGTGAGATGCAATGATATGCTATTGAATATGTGTGATCACAAGCCAAGGCATGAGAAGTTGAGAGGGATATTTTGGGGTGTTTACATATAGTAAATGCAGACTTAGGACAACTCAAAACCGAAAAACTTTTAGACGTCTTAAGAAAATACCCAACTGCGTTAGGCTACAACATATCTGACCTAAAAGGAATAAGTCCTTCAATATGTATGAACCACATTATGCTAGAGGAAGATTGTAAGACCTCTAGAGAACCTCGGAGAAGGAATAATTTGTTTCTAAGTACCTTAGTCAGAGATAAAGTAAACAAGTTACTAGACGCTAGAATTATATATCCAATATCCGACATTTAATGGGTTAGCCCAGTGCATGTCGTACCAAAGAAGGGAGGCATTACAGTCACTAAGAACTCAAAAGGTGAGTCTATAACACAAAGTGTAGTGACCGGGAGTAGAATGTGTATCGAATAACGAAAACTAAACAAAGCTACCCAGAAAGACCATTTTCCTTTACCCTTCATCGATCAAATGTTGGAAAGATTAGCCAAACATTCTTACTTTTGCTGCCAAGATGGTTACTCATGATTTTCCAAATTCCTATTCATCCTGATAACCAAGAAAAGACAATATTCACGTGCCCATATGGAACATTTGCTTATCGTCGTATGTCATTCGGTTTGTGTAACGCTTCAACGACATTTCAACGATGTATGATGGCAATTTTTGCCGATTTCATAGACGACATCATGGAAGTTTTTATGGATGATTTCTCCATATGTGGACAAAACTTTGAAGGATGACTATCTAACTTAGAGATGGTACTCGAGAGATGTGTAAAAATAAATCTTGTACTAAACTGGGGAAAATGTCATTTTATGGTCATGCAAGGGATTATTCTAGGACATATGATATCCAACAGAGACATCAAGGTAGATAAAGTAAAGATAGAAGTAATAAATACCTTCAACCGCTTGTCATACCCTAATTTTTTACCCTAATATTTTTCGCATCTCATCTGCATCTTGCATACAAACAAGATTGCACTGGTTGCACGGTTCTTCTCGGGTTAGGCTTATGCCTAGCAGGGGATCACCGTTGTCTTTAATTACTTTATTTTATGTTTACTAACCATTAATCATTAATAAAAAAAACATTTTGTTTTCTTTCGCTAACCTTTTTTCAGGAAGAGGAACCATTGAAAATACCAAAAATAGCAGTCCTGCAGCTCGAGCAAAATTTCACAGAAACAAGTCGAAGTTGATCCGCAAATAATTCAAATTTTTATCTGATCAAGGATTTCCCAAGTTAATTGATTCATTCAAAGGATTTCCAAGGTTCATATGTTCATTTCTTCGACGCATAAAAAGAATCGGGTCGAAACAACCAAGCAACCATGTTTGAATAAAAAATTTAAATTTCAGCTTGGTTAATCGGTTAACCATATGCGTTAACCGATTAACCAGTGCGAAATTTGAATTTTTTATTCAAATTCAGCACCCTTAGATCATTGATTTAATTGGAATATTCTAGATCCATTGGTTTCTGATTTCTCTACATCACTTTGATCATTTCCTACCATAAACCCTAATTAATCACCACTCTTTTCCATTTCCCACCAAATTTTCAATTACCAAACCTAAATTCAAATTACCAAAGCAAGCTCCGTTTCACCAAATTTCCATACATAAGGCCTTTAAATAGGACCACAATTTCATTCATTCGACAAGCTTTAGAGAGCCAAATTAGCCTTGCAAAAATTTCTACAAGCTTTTGATAGCCACAAAACCTCTTGCAAATTACTCCCCCAACACCAAAATTCTCAAAAGCTCACTTTCTTTCTTTTGAAGTTATCAAGAATTCACATTGAATTCTTGATTAACTTGAGCTAAACCTTCATCCTTTCATTCTCTTGTTCATCAATTGCAGTAGATCTAGCTTGGCTTGGTTCAATTTGAAGAAGTGACTTTGGTAATTCCTCTCCTTCCACAAACCCATACTCACCATCAACCATTCAAGATTTAGATCTTTGGTTCCTTTGATTCTAGATCCTTTGGATCTTTATTTGTTGTTTGATTGCAGGGATTTCACTGTATTTTGGTTTTAAAATTCGTGCAAATTCAGATCATGATCATTAAATGTTTTTTTGAGAGAATTTTAAAAATGGATCAATGCTGGTTTTCTGCATTTTTTCTGTTGTTGCTTCAGCGTTAACTGGTTAACCATATGCGTTAACCGGATAACGCAAGTCAGATTTGAATTCTTGGCTTGTTTCAAGCCCTTTTTGGTTCCCTTTTCTTCTTCTTCCTCCTTTTTATTTTTACCTTGGGAAGCACTTTTGGGAGTGATTTCTCCTTAATTTCAATGAACTTTGGGTGTAGATTAGAGTAGTTAATGTTCATTAATTCAAAACAACCTTTAAGTGAATTATTCAATTCACTTAAGGTACTTTGCATTAGTGATACATTTTCATGCTTGAATCCACCAAGATGAGTGATTGAACTTAAGGATGGAAGAATACCATAAGTGCGGTTCAATTTGGTATTCACCTTTAGTTTTATGCGGTATCGCGTCCGCATAACGATTTATATATCGTTTATCTCACATGCATTAGCACTAACATTATGCACATTAATTGGTGGTGGCCGGCCTCATTTGTAGGGTAATTACTTCTTAAATTACTCGGCGATTTCTTAACATAGACCTAAATGTGTCCCGACTTCGGAATAAAAATCTAATTAGGTACTTGCACTTTCGTGGACCGGATCTCTTGTTGATCGCGTAATCCCAAAGTGGTTAATCATATTGCATTAAGAATCGAGACTTATGAATGTTTGATGTGTAGGTGCTTTGGGTCTCCCAGTCGCCTTTCAAATTTCATTGAATTCGGTTCGGTTTGCCTTGATTAATCGCTATAGTGTAAGATGCTAAGCGGATCCGGTTGCCTTCGATTTTGGTTACTCTTTCTTTTTGGTTGTGGTTGATTAAGTTCACCATACCATTATTATGTGAATATTATTATACTATTACTACTATTAATATTTTAGATTCTTGCACTTTAATTTCTTTTTGTTACTAACATTTAATTTCTTGCGCTTTTATTGCCTTTATTCTATTTTGCTTTATTCATCCATATCATGTTTATTATTTGTTCTTATTATTTTAATTGTTGATTTTTCTTTGTCCATTTGGACACCAAAAAAAACATTAATAGAGGATTAAACTTCTAAAAGACTTGTGACTTTAATTTGAGGACTTTTGGTTACTATCCTTGGCATTGGAATGGAGATTTTGGACTTAGATTTTAGGATCTCTTCCCCTTGCTTTGATCTTCATGAAGTTTGATTTAGCCTTTATTTGGCCATTTGCTAGCTTAAAAGGATGGAACTCTTATGCTCATAATTTAGAATGGCATCAAGTTTGGTTAGATCTTTCTTCCCTTATCTCCTTATTTTCTTTTTTTAGGATAGTCCCTTCATCTCCTCTCATTCTTCAATTTTCAAAACCTCCTCCCTTTTTCAAAGGATTCCTTCTTTTTAAATCATCACCTCTTTAATAAACAAAAACCTTGACTTTTGTCTAGTGCCTTTTACTTCTTTTCTTATTTTCTTTTAAAATCAATGAACCTAATCATGTTGACCTTAATTCAAAAAAATAAAAAGAATCAAACTCATTCAAGTTGTTTTGTGCCTTTGTGCACTTTTGTTTATTTTCTTTTAAAGAGTGCTGATTATGAGTCATTATTCTTTAGTCGGGTGCAAGTCTCTCAATCTCCATGGTTGTAGTTTGATGTAATTGAGTCTATTGTCATTTGTGGGGGTTTAGTGGCATACTCGTTGATTTTATCCGAGTTGGCGCCCTCCCCATAATGATGTATGAGTCCATGCCTTCATTCTCAAGGTAGATTTGTTTGGCTATCCACTTGAAGATGACAAGTTCCATTCACTTAAAAAAAATGAATCATAACCCACCCTTTTCACATTTTGTACCACAAACTATGAGGTTTTGATCTCGCATTGCACTTTGTGGGTACGTAGGCATGAGACGATCATCTCTTCAAACACAAAAATATTAAAAACATTTCTCTTCCCATCTCTTCAATCTCTTTTAAAACAAACCATTTTCAAACCAAAAAAGCAATAAATATTTCAAAGGGCTCCCGTGGAGTACCACAGACATTTTGGGTGCATAAAACCTTCCCAATTTGTAACCTATCCCCTTACCCGTTCTCTAATCGATTCTTTTATCTTTTGCTTTTAGATTCATTAGGTTTTATTCACTCTTTTCCCTTTTCCATTTGGAATAAAATAAAAGTGCGGTGACGACTCTGTTTACCTTGAGTTAAGTTAATCAATAGCTTACACTCATGATTTTACCGCTACAAAAAAGTGGTGACTCTGCTGGGGAATCAATCTCTAAGTGAATTCGGCCTACTTTGATTTATTTATTGCTTCGGTTTGATTTGTTTGTTATTTGTTTGTTCTGTTTCGGTTTTGGTGATCCTCCGTGAGTGAGATAGATTCTAACCCGGATCTGAGTTGAACTTATGATAGGACGGTGTAAACACCCCAAATTTGCCCTCACGTATATCACACCTTGGCTTGTGATCTTTCATTTTTGTTTAAACATAAGCATTACACCTCATATTGCATATTTGCTTCACTGCATAAGTTCAAGTTCATCTGCATCTAGGGTTTGTGATCTGAGCAATCCAAGAATCCATCTGAGCCATCCCAAAGGTATTAAAGCTTTCCAATAAGGTCCATGTGTGTTATACCATCATATTATGCTCCTCAAAGTTCATGAAAGTCAAGGGATCACAAGAACTGGCAAAGGCATGGAAGCAGAGCTAGGGTTTTCACTACACAGATGACCAAAATTAGGGTTTTGGTTTCAGAGGCCTTAACTCCAAATTTTTGGGCCATTCTTGTTTCTAATGGTCTTAATATGTCATAAGGATCAGGTGTACCAAGTTTGATGAAGAAACTCATTGTGGAAGTCATCTGTTCACTGGGTAACCTCCTAAGCAAGTTAAGTTAAAGTCAGGGCATCTGAGACCCCCAACAATGGAACCAAAGGGGTATTTTCATCAAATTTAAGTTCAATGATCTTTATTTGATCTTATAAGTGGTTGGAAGTTCACAAGATTGAAGAATATTGAGCCAATTGCAAACTTGCCATTTTTGGAAATGACTTGAAATGCAAACTTTCCATTTTGGGAAAGATTTTCAACCTCCTCTTTCATGACTAAAAATGCTTCAAATGAAAAATTCTTGGGCATGAAAGTTGTAGATTAGGTCTTTCCCTTTTCAAAAAGTACAAGAACATGTCTTGATTCATCTTATAACTCAAGATATGGCCTTTCAAAGTTGGCAAAAATCACATAATTTTCAAGTTCATGCCAAAGGGGGAATTTTGCAATTTCACTTGCCAAGCATTCTAATGACCTCTAATGTTCACAAACACTTCATAACATGCCTATGCAACTTTAAAAGATCATAATTATGCATTGAACCTAGGGTTTTCATGGCTTGTGATCCAAGAAACTTCAAAGAGGGAAATTTGCAAAACATGTGATAACTCTTCATCCAAGCCTTCCAGCACATCAAAATCAATCCCATTGCCATCCTTGAACCAAGCTGAGGCCAGACACCCCATGAAATCACCTCTGACCCGTGCCCATACCTCATAGTACACAATCTTGACTTTTTGCAAAAACTCCCATACCAATCAGCCTGTGCCACCACCCATTTTCTAAGCAATCCCATTGGTTTATACAAACATCATAAACCACAAAACATACAACACACAAGGCTGAAACCTCTCATACACTCAGATTGCCAAAAACCTCAAGAAACCTTCACCTCTTTGAAATTCATAGCACAACCACTCAAACTTCAAACTTCTTCCACCAATTAACTCAGCATCACCCCAGGATCATTTCCCACCCATCACCATAGCCTAAAACACTCTCAAACTAAAACACGATTTCTGCATACTCAGAACTGGAATTCATGATTCAGCCAAAATAAACTCATTCCAAGCATCACAATAGACTCAAGGGGACCAAAGGAGGTGGATTGCACAAAGGAGGAGCTCTGAAAGTTCATAATTACAGTTCTTCATCTCAGGTAGTCATCAAGAACTTTTTTTCCAGAAATCTTCTTTTAAGTTATAGAATGATTATGCATGCTCTCTAGACCACTCTGATGTGTTTTGTTTTGAAAATGATTAAGAAATGAGTATGTATGCTTGGTCTGAAATTTTTGCCGTTTTGATGTTCTTGTTTGAATCTTGCTATTGATGAATGATAAATGATTTTTGGTGCTGGATTATTGTTTAGGGTGGTTAGTGGAACGATTCTGGTGATTTTGGGGGCTTGGGGTGGTGTTTTGGGGGAACTTAGGTGAGGGGTTGGCCGGAGAAGATGACCGGAGCTTAGCTCCGGTCACCTGAGATTAATTAGGGCTTAATTAGGGTTTTAATTGCCAGATGCGTTCTAGGCCCTTGGATCTTGTTTTGATTAGGAACGAGTGGTCAGGATTAGTTCACTTAAAATTAATTTTGATTATTTAATTAATTAATGGTAGTTAACCTAGTTTGAATGAGAGTCGTCCAGATGCGCGCGTGGTCCATTCCCTCTTTCCCCAGTTTGAATCTCAGCCTTCAGATGCGCTGACTTGCATTTTAATTCATTTTTATTCATTTTATTTTCATTTCTTTTGCATATTTATTTTAAAATATCAAAAAGCATTCAAAAATATGAAACTTTGCATTCTGAATTTAAATATTTTTCTTAATCCAAAAACAATTTTTATTTTTTTTTGCATTAAAAAAAGTATTTTTAAAATATTTAAATGTTATTTTTAATTAATTAAAGTATTTTAATTAATTAAAAATACATTTATGTTTCTAAAAATCACCAAAAAATCATGAATCATCCCAATGCATTTATAAACATTTTCAAACTCTTCACACAAATTTATTTTTAGATTTGATAATAATTTGCCTATTTTCTTTGAATTAAGGGTCATAAAAATCACATTTTTGAACCCTAACTTTAAAAAATCATTTCTGCCTAACTGTCACATCCCAAATTTTTACCCCTAACCTTTTGTGTCATATAGTCATCTCATATCCTCACTGCACAGCCTTCAAACCAATCGCAAAAAAAAACGTGACTACACCTCGTACCAGATAACAACAACCCATCAACAAGTAGCAACAGAACGGGAATGAGAAGAAGATTATAGCCGAGACCAGAAGGAGACCATACCTTGAAGGATTTCGAGTCGCGCCCCATTTGAGGTAGATCTTCCTGTGTTAGCTTAATTTTGCCCTTTGATTTAGCCTTGTATGATGTAAACTGATGGAAAACAATGAAATCGGGATCAAGTTTGGGATTGGGGGTTAGGGTTTCCGATATGTATTGTTGTTGATTGTGTTCATTCGTTGTGTTAATTTCTTCGATTGATTCACGGTCGCCATAGTTGTTTATTTTCATCTGGAATCTGATTTGTGTTGTGGATACAAGAGACTTTTTTTTCTGAGAGAGAGAGGTAGGAGAAGGAGGGTTTGTGCGAGAAATACGTTCAAAAAGGGGAGGGATTGAGGGAAATTTTTTTCTGAGTTTTGTAAAGTATGAGCGCCGCGTTTTAGGAACTCTAGGGTTATGTTCTTTTCTCTCTCACACTAGAACAAGACCGGGTCGTGGGTTAGACCCGGTCCGGCCCGTTCCTCCTGTGTGGATCGCCCCTTTTGGGCCTGTTTTCATCCTCTCATCAGTTTTTTAGTTCTTTTTGTTTGTTTTTTGTTTTGAATTAACTTACTTTTATTAATTGATTTTATTATTCACGTTTGTTAAAAAAAGAAGAAGACCAAACATATTTGAGTCTAAAAAGCATGTATGTTGTGAACACTCCTAGCTCTTTCTCTTATTTTTTTATTTTTATTAATTTATTTAAACTTTAGATTTCTATCTTATTTTAATTTCTTAAAACAATAATATATATATATATATATATATATATATATATATATATATATATATATATATATATATATATATATATATATATATACAAAGCATATCTACAAAAATATTCCTTTTGAGTCTATAATTTATTTATTTTAGACAACTTAAGCTAAGTCTTCCCAAGTGTGGGGAGTTAAATTTAGGTGCGAATGTGTATTTAATCTTTCATCTATCTGGTCGTATGTATTAAACTTGTTTTGTTTTCGTATTTCAACCATAAAATTTAAGTACGAGCATGGCCACCGAAATAATCGTTTCAATAAATAAATAAAGTTTCTTGGTCTAACGCAAAGTAAACACTTTTAAATATTTACGCCTGCACTTCGCACACACGTAAGTCGGTCACCTATGTGATCGCATCTTTCTACGCGCCTTATTTAATTTAACGAGGAATAGAGCTCCGAAGTCTAGCACTCCGCACGTTCTAGAACGAACTACAAATGGGCTAGCCCCACGCGTAACGTTTCGTCCGCCTCCTTTGTTATTGATTACGTTAATTCTGAGACGCCTAAAATAACTATCCAACTTATTTCATAAATTTAAATATGGAAACAGAACTCCGGAGTCGAGCACTCCGCACGTTCTAGAATGAACTGCAGCTGGGCTAACCCCACGCAACGTGGTCCATTCGCCTCCCGTATTTCGAAATATAATCGCATAAATTAACATACGAAAACAGAACTCCGGAGTCTAGCATTCCGCACGTTCTGGATTGGACCACTACTGGGCTAGCCCCACGCGATGTGTTCAATCACCGTTCGTATATCAAAATATTCAAATCTTTTTTATAAATTAAATTACCAAAAAATCGAACTCCGGAGTCTAGCATTCTGCACGTTCTAAAATGGATTGCAACTGGGCTAGCCCCACGCAACGTGGTCCATTCGTATTTTTCATATCTTAGAAACAATTTAAAATCGATCAACCAATTTAAATCATTTTCATAATTAATTATCGAAAGACAGAACTCCGGAGTCTAGCACTCCGCACGTTTTGGAATGCAATCGCTCCTGGGCTAGCCCCACGTGACGTGGTTCATTCACCCTTTCGTTTAAAATACCTTAACAAAAGTCAAACATTTTCTCTAAACGAACATTGTTTAAATCTTTCTATATCGCAAACAAGCTAGCGCTTCAGCCTCCATTGTGAGTATAAGCCAACGCTTAGCAGTAGAATATGTTTTAAACAACCGTTCAATAAAAATCACCAACCGTAGTTGCACGAACTATGAAGCTCTGACTTTCCCATTGCACAAGGGAATACGTAGGCACGGGGATTTTAATCCTTCGCGAGCACAATAATAAAAAAATTAATCATTTCTCCACCCTAATATAAAATTTAACTATTTCTCTGTTTAAATCACAATATTAAAGACATTTAATCTTTTCTCCGTCATAATAATAATAATTTAAAACTTTAAACAAACATATTAACAATCATTTAGAAGACAAAAACTTAAGATCAAACATTTAATCGCACAATTAGCTAAGAGGTTCCCGTTGAATACAACGGACGTGAGGGGTGCTAATACCTTCCCCTTGCGTAACCGACTCCCGAACTTAGAATTTGGTTTCGTAGACCATTTCTTATCCTTTATTAGGTTGTATCTATATCTCCCTTTTCCCTCCGGGTTATAAGTGTTTACACTTCTCATAACTGATCCAAGTCTGAGGATCCTTGTTCTAGAACAATACATGTGAGGGGTTTGGGATGTTTACAGGTTTGCAGGAACCCTTGGCCTCATCATACCTTGTTACTGGTTTTGTTAAGATTGCATCATTTTGGATTGTTCTTGTGAAACCCTAGACTTGTGACTCTTTATTTGAGTCCCCCACCTGGTTACTGGTTTTCTAAGCCTTCATCCGGACTTATGAACACACATGGACCCTATCAAGGCAGATAACAGATCCAACACTTGATCACAAACCCTTGCATATCATTCTGCATACATCATTTTACATTTGTCTATTTATTTTACAGGGTATCCACATCTTATCTCTGGTTTGGTTTTGACCTGTTATACTGCTCAGATTCCTTCAGCTATCTGCATCAGCCTTCTTCATCAGTTATCTTCATCAGAGATCCTCTTCAGTGTTTTCTCCAGCTATCTTCAGCAGTCTTCTCTAGTAATTCACCTCATTCTTCTTCACCAGCATCCATTGTCAGCATGGACCCATCCAGGAAGAGCAACATCACTTATCATTTCTTTGAGCCCACTCTGACAGGCATCAGACAGATCCAGACTCTCATCACTCCTGATCATGTCCCTTTATTCAGGGAACATTATGGTGGCATTATGGACATGATCATGGACTTGGATGCCTCCCAGAGGAGTATGATCCACACCTGTCTCCAGTTCTATGACCCTCCTCTCAGATGTTTCACTTTCCCAGCTTTTCAGTTGGGACCTTTGATGGAAGAGTTCTCCATGTTGTTGGGTGTCCCCATCAGGAGAGGGATTCCTTTCAACCCTGAGATTACTGCTCCTAAGAATGAAGATGTAGTTAAGGCTTTGCACTTGGAGTCCACCCTCATTGACCAAAATATGACCACCAAGGCAGGAATTACAGGCCTCCATTTGGACTTTTTGGTTACTCAGGCCACCATTCATGCTGCAGCAGGGAAGTGGGACACTGTTTGTGCACTCTTGGCCCTCAACATATATGGTATCATCTTGTTTGCAGACGAGCCTAAGTTTGTGAGCAAGAGTGCTATCCACCTTTTCCTATTGAAGAATCCAGTCCCTACCTTTCTTGGAGACTTTTACTACTCAGTGCATCAAAGGAATGATAAGCAAAGGGGAAGATTAGTCAGATGTTGTGCACCTCTCTTCTACTATTGTTTATTAAGACACTTGCCGAAGTCAGACGCTTTCTTGAATCCTTATCAGCCAAGGAACTGGGAAAAGAGAATGATTGCCCTTACTTCAGAAGACATCAGATGGTGCACTCAGAGCACCAAGGGCAGAGATATCATCACCAGCTGTGGGCAGTATCCCAATGTACCCCTGATTGGAGTAAAGGGTTGCATCAACTACAATCCTTCGTTGTTCAAAAGATAATTAGGATATGCTTTGTTGCATCCACCAAGAGATCAAGACTTGTCAGAAACCCTTTATTGTGACATTCAGCACAACCTTGCCATTGCCAGACAAACAGCCTGCGCTTGGGATAATATTCAGACAAAGGGGACTGCTATTCTTGGCAAGTGTAACAACATAGCTTCAACCTAGTATCTTGATTAGTCTCATATCAGGGGACAAATCACCCGTATGTCATTCACCTTAGAGGATGTACTTGGACCATCAGCAGTGGAGCCTGTGGCCACAATCAGTTTGGAGGAGTTTGAGAAGTTGAAGGAAAGGAATACTCAGCTCTCTGAAGCTTTGAAGAAGACCCTCTGGGATAGGAATGATAGTCGTCTGGATAATGAAAGGTTAGAGAAGCTCCGGATTGAGCATATGACCAAAATTTAGAAGACAAATGATTACATCAGAAAGGCTAGAGCAGGGGAGTTGGTATTAAAGAATGCTTGCTAGGAAGCCAAGATTCAAAAGGCCAGAGCTGAGCACTACTTGGAAGAGAGTCAGGCTAGGTGGATCAGGATCACTGAGGCTCGTTCACAGGAAGATCAGAGGACCTAAGATAGGATAGAGCAGCTGGAAGCTAGTGAAAAGAAGAATCAGGAAGCCTTGTTAGCAGCACAGAAGGAGATCTCTGAGTTGAATCTCCAGGCGGGGTTGAAGATATCAAAGGACCAGGACAAGCATAAGAATTTGACCAATGCCATTGCCACCAAGAACCTTTTTATCAGGACCATCACAGAGCACCCAGTTGGCCCAGTGACCGAGGCACTCCCGAAAGAAGTCAGAGAGGACGATTATGGATTGGATGTTTGATATCTTTGGTTGTACTTCATTTTGATTGTATTTTTATTGTTGTATTTTGACCCACCATGGGAACTTTGTTGTAATCAAACTACGTATTTTTACACTTTGTAATATATGGTTTGTGTCATTTTGTGGGCTTTATCTCTCTTCAACATCATCTTTCCTCGAGGTATGGAAGGTCAAAACCAAAGAACCAAACTGGATACCCTTGGAAGATAGATAGACATCTTGCTTTGCATGCTAACCTCATTTCTTTGTTTTGTAGGGTTTTTGTTTTTGTTGTTTCTCACTTTGTTGTGGCTTCAGGAAACATTGCTCGTAGAAGAGACTTCCCCATCAATAGAGTGCACCGGTATCCGACAAGAAACAACCTTCCGGACTTACAAATGGACCAGGTTCAACAAGATCTGACTGACGTGAGAACCCAAATGGCCAATGAAAGGACTGAGATGAGGGCCCAAATGAACCAGTTTATGGCAGTGATGACTGGGTTGGCCCAGAGCCAAGAAAGACTGAGAGAGTTGGTCGAGCGGCAAACTCCCAAAGAAAACCACCCAGGTACAGGGGGTACCAGCAACAACGATCATGTACAGCCTCATACTGATCCCCCAGAGTTTGGACCTCATCTTAACCCAGACATCAATGCTATAAGAAATGCCCAGGGCAACACTGGAGCGAGGGCCTTGCAGGAGGACCCTCAAGAAGAACAATTTACTGTAGTCGGGGCAGGAGACGAAGTCTGTGATCGTCGGCTGGACGAGATAGCAGAAAAGCTGAGGTCTCTGGAGTCCCAAAACTCTCTGGGTTTTGATGTCATGGATATGGGACTAGTGGAGGGGGTTAGAATTCCTCACAAATTCAAACCTCCCTGTTTTGAAAGATGCAATGGTACATCCTGCCCTCGTACCCATCTCCAATCTTTCCTGGGAAGATTGAAAGCCTACACCATGGATGAAAAACTGTGGATATTTTATTTTGAGGATAGCTTGACATGGGCATCCCGTGAGTGGTAATCTCATTTGACCAGGGCCACGGTAAGAAGTTGGAAAGATTTGGCCGAGGCTTTCATTCGTCAATATCAATATAATATGGACATGGCTCCAAACAAAACCCTTCTGATAGGAATGTCACAGTCTTCCCGGGAAAGCTTTAGAGAGTACGCCTAAAGATGGAGGCAATTAGTGAAGGTGCGCCAAACACAAGGAAGGGGGGTTGGAATTGGGTTTGCTTTATCAATATAAATTAACTTCTAATGACACGATTAATTTATCCTGGTTTGTTTGAACTCAAACTACATCCAGTCCACCCGCCAAGGTGATTTTGCCTCTACTGAGGTCTTAATCCACTATTCAATAAGAATACACACAAAGACCTATAGTCAATGTCCTCTTGAGTCTTCTGACTAAACTTAGTCACTCAAGGAATAGAATAACTATTACAAAATATAAAATATGTAACTAAATTGCTTCTGAATAAGCACGTATCACTAAGTGAAAGTTACAATAATAAGCACAATATGATTTACTGATTTGCGTGAATAATATGAGATGTATTGCGTTGCTGATTTCTTCAAATGAAGTCCTTTAAATAGTTCTTGAGAAAGTAGCCGTTGGAGACATCTTGATTTAAATTAGGATATACTTTAATATCATAAATTCCTTCCATAAATAGAGATACTTGTCTTTGGTCATTAATTAAAATATCTTTAATTAATGTCTTTAATAAGGATACCAGCATCTTCTAAGCGGAGATCAGAGATAAAGAGTAATAGACGCGCAGCCAATAAATATGTTCATTTAATGCTGGATTCTCCTTTGAGAGTATCTTCTATACTGAATGTTCTTAGCTCGTACGGATTACTTAAATAAGATTGACTTCTACACAAGAGTAAATATATTCATTAGAACTTCTAATATGAAAAGCTTTGTTATCATCAAAACACTTAGAGGATCAGAACCATAATTGTTCTAACAATCTCCCCCTTTTTGATGATGACAAAACATTTAAAATAGAGAATAGAGTTTAATGAATTTAAGTGAACTCCCTTTGATTAGAAGAAGAATTCTTTCAGATGTTCCATGATCCTTAGCTCCCCCTGAGTTGATTACTTGACCTGTTTCTTTTCATGATAACAACTCAACTAGTTTTATTAGAATTATATGTTAGAGGCAGAATATGGTAAACTGCTATGAATCAGAATCATTTACGTTTCTCCCCCTTTTTGTCATAATCAAAAAGAATTAGAACAAGGGAAAATAAAAGATCAAGGAGTTAAGCAAAAGTTCAAAACCAATATTTTAAAAACAAAAGCAGAAACCAGTAGAAGTTTATGGAGTTATGCAGAAGCAGAAGATAAAAACAACAGAACCAGTAAATCAGAAGATAAACAAAAAAAATTAGGTGTTCATCTTAGTGACTAAGGTTTCCAGCAAAGATTTTATATCTGATGAAGATTCCACTTGCTTGCTAAGTAAAGTCTTCATCTCAGCAGTTGTTTCTTCTTGCTTATCCAGACGTTCTTTCACCAGCTGATTTTCCTTCTTCAGTTCTTTTAGAGTTTGCAAAACAAAATCTGTAGCCAGAGGTTCTTCAGCTTCTTGAGCAGCTTGAGTATCAGGTTCATCAACATTTTCTTCTGTAGAAGATACCAAGACCATCTGAAGTGCTGAGAGATCATCCAGAGGTTCTGACTCTGTCCAGGGATTGTTATCCAGTAGAAGAGGTTTAGCTTGTTCAACATTTGAGACTATTGCTTGAAGGTACTCACAGAAGTTCTGGTGAGCAACATCATAGCAAATGTCCTTTAGTCGTTTGGACTCAGCATTAAACCATTTTCTGAGGGTAGCCCACAGAAAATCAGAAGCAGCTGGATCTGTAAGCTCTGCACAAGCAGTCTTCAGATCTTCTAACTTTAATTTCAAAACTGTTTCGAAAGCAAGAAGTAAAGCAGAAACGTCTATTCTAGTTGGTTTAGGTTTTGGAATGGGTATTGCTCTTTTATTGGATACAGAGGACAGTTTTTGGAGTGCTTCAAAATCAATAGATGTTCTGAGGGGATTTTCATTTTCAGTTTCAGTTTCTGGAGAATCAGGAATGTTTATGACAGTAGGTGAGTTTTGTGGTGTAGATATATGAGAGGATAGCGAGCTTTCTCTTGTGGGTGATATTCTGGGTGCATGTTCAGGGGATGGAGGTTGAATAGTGTCAGAGTCTTGAAAATGTTCAAGATCAAGATCTAGAGCATCTTGCAAAGCAGTTTGTGTTTCTTTTGTTGGGGAACGATCAATATCAGATAGTGGAGTATTGTCAATGGGTATGTCAAAATCAGAGATAGTTTGTTGTTGATGGGTTTCTGTTTCTGGTGGATATAATGAGGAGAGGATGGATGCTACAGCAGAAGTTGCAGGAATTTCAGTTTGAATGGGATTATCATTTTGAGTGGGATTAGAATTTTGAGTGGAATTATCATTTTGAAGTGGTTCAGAAGCAGGAATTTGTTCAGAGGGAATATCAGCAGAAGATGGTTGACTAGAAGGTAAGGTGCTAGAAGGTATTTCAGACACTTCTACAGTTACTGCTTCTACTACAGAAATGAAATCAGAGTTAGAGGCAGAAGATTAACCTGTTGTTCTAGATGATTTTGGCATCTTCTGAGAAGGTCCTTCAGCAGTCTTCCTCTTCTTGAGCCTTACAGTAGCAGCATATGGAGCATTTTGTTTGAGTTCAGCAAGCTTGAACTGAGTTTCCATACCTTGTTGCTTGCAGATATCCATGTAGTTAACTACAACATCTGCAGGAGTGTCAGCGGAGAAGATTGGAAAGTCTTCCAAAGTGATCCTTCTGGTGCTGATAACTTCTCTAGAATGAAGAGTAGGTTCTTGCTGAATAGATGTGATGAACTTCATCTTTTTCAGGTTCTTAGCATTCAGGGGTTTGCCAACATCTGTTTCTAAAAGATCAGTTTGTTTTAACTCTGCTAGGAAGTCTACCAACTTGTTTTGGCAGAGTATATCAGAAATAATACGTCCAAAAGGAATCCAATCCCTTTTGGTCTTCTCACCGTCTCTGGTTTCCTTCACACTGACTCTAAGATTTTGGAAGAGAGTGTGTGCAAGATTGATTTTCTTCTTTTTAGCAATGAAGTAAAGAAGAAATTGTTGGTCCAGGTTGATGTAGTCTGGAGAATTTGTAGGTTTCCTGTGACAGATTGTCCCAAGAATAATTTTTGCCCAGATACGGAGAGGGGTCTTCAAGTCTTTGATTTTGTTGGAGGGTTTTCCTGAAGTAAAGATTTCTTTGGCTATCACAGCAGTATCAGACGCTTTGTCCATGTCACTGCATTTGATACCATTACCATCAGCTTCAAGAAGTTTAGCAAGATGGTCTTCAGAGATAACCACCTTTTTACCAAGCACATAAGATGTAACCTGTGCTTCGTTTGATGATGCATAAACCCAAAATTCTTTAACCAGTTTAGGAAATACTGGTCCCATTAATCTGTCAAAATACTTATCCCAGCCCTGAGCTTCAACATACGGGAGGAGATCAAAACCATTCTCCTTTAAGCTTTCGAAATCCACAAATAACTCACACAGGACTTCCAATTTGTCCGTAGGAGTTGAGAGAGTCTTTGTGGGCTCAACGTAGAACGCATCAGTAAAATCTTTGCTTTGAGATGATGAAGCCATTAGTTACTAAGATGAAATTTGAGGGTTTAGGGTTTAAGAAAAATTTAGAGAGACGCAAGAATGAGGTTAAGAAAATTCAGTAAGAGTGAAATGAGGGTAAAAGTTGAAAGTGAGAAAGACACTTAACATATATAGAAAAGTAAAGCATTTAATTAGTTGAGAAATTAGTGGGAAAATTTAAGTTTAAAAACATAATGATTAAAAGCATTAAATGCGCTGACATGGGGTAATGCGTAAACGATTCTGGAACAGTTACCCAAGAGATGTTCTTGCCTTTTTGATGTCAAGTCTAGCCGTATCAGATTCCAGAATACCAACAGTTGTCCTTCTGTAGATAATAGTTACAAAAGCAAGTTCTGTCACTTATTAGAATATGGACACTTGTTTTAATTCTGATGGAAATCCTTAGAGCCTTGTTGACACTTGTTGATATGAAGATCTGCATGAGAATCCTTTGAACAGAAGTTCTAAGAATTAAGCAATTAGAGCATAGCATCTTCTGAGATAATTATATAGAAGATAAATATCAGAACTTCTAGAGGTAAAAACATATGATTAAAGCATTTTCATTCTGGACATAACTTCATGCTAAGGTTAGTTAGAATGAAATTAAATCTATCTTCAGAAAGGGGTTTTGTAAAAATATCAGCCCATTGGTGATTTGTGTCTATAAATTTTAACATTAAAATTCCCTTCTGAGTATAGTCCCTAATGAAGTGATGTTTAACTTCTATGTGTTTAGCTCTAGAATGTAAAATTGGATTTTTAGAAAGACAAATAGCAGAAGTATTGTCACAGAGGATGGGAATGTTACTCTCATAGATATTGAAATGCTCAAGCTGATTTTTCATCCAGAGCATCTGAGTACTGCATCCAGCTGCTGCAATGTATTCAGCTTCTGCAGTTGATAATGCTATGGTTGGTTGTCTTTTGCTGGACCAAGAGATTAGATTGTCTCCTAGAAATTGACAACTTCCAGAAGTACTTTTTCTTTCTGTTCTGTCTCCAGCAAAATCAGCGTCACAATATCCTACAAGTTTATACTCTTCTGATCTTCTGTAATACAGACCAAGATTAATAGTACCTTTCAGATATCTAAAGATTCTCTTAACTGCTGTTAAGTGAGTTTCTCTAGGATCTGATTGGAATCTAGCACATAAACATACGCTGTATAGAATATCTAGTCTAGAAGCAGTTAGATAAAGAAGAGATCCAATCATACCTCTGTAGAGCTTCTGATCTACTTTCTTACTTACCTCTTCTTTCTCCAGGATACAAGTAGGATGCATAGGAGTTTTAGATATAGTGCTTTCTGATAAGTCAAACTTCTTTAGAAGTTCTTTTACGTATTTGCTTTGATGGATATATGTTCCTTCTGATGTTTGATTTATCTGAATTCCCAGAAAGAATTTTAGTTCTCCCATCATGCTCATTTCAAATTCTGCCTGCATAGATTTAGCAAATTCCTTTCCCAAGGCACTTTTAGTAGAACCAAAGATTATATCATCTACATAAATTTGACATATCAGAAGATCATTTTTAATGTTTTTACTGAAAAGAGTTGTATTCACTTTCCCTCTGATGAACTTATTTTCCAGAAGAAAATTACTTAGTCTTTCATACCAAGCTCTGGGAGCTTGTTTTAAACCATATAAAGATTTTTTGAGTTTGTAAACGTGTTCTGGAAATTTTGTACTTTCAAAACCAGGGGGTTGGTGTACATACACTTCTTCATCAATATAACCATTTAAAAATGCACTTTTGACATCCATTTGATATAGAATAATATTATAATTTACAGCAAATGATATTAGAAGTCTGATTGATTCTAACCTGGCGACTGGTGCATAGGTTTCTGTATAGTCAATTCCTTCTTGTTGACTATAACCTTGTGCAACCAGTCTTGCTTTGTTTCTGACAACTTCTCCTTGCTCATTAAGCTTTTTTATGAATACCCATTTGGTGCCAATGATGTTGAATCCTCTGGGCCTAGGAACTAGATCCCACACGTCATTTCTGGTGAATTGATTTAGTTCTTCTTGCATAGCCAGAATCCAATCATTTTCTGAGAGAGCTTCTTCTACAGAAGATGGTTCAATCAGAGATACAAGTCCCATTAACGTCTCTTCAGAGTTTTTGAATGAAGATCTTGTTCTGATTGGTTCATCTTTCTTTCCCAAGATTTTATCTTCTGGGTGATTGATATTGCTTCTGGATGGCTTCTTCTGAATGGGTTCTTCAGATGTTGTTGGAGAAATTGTATTGTTTTGATCTTTAGAAGTTTTGTTTGTAGAGATTTCTACTTCTATATCTGCAGAAAATTTATTCTGCTTTGGTTTTTCAGAACCAAGCTTATCATCAAATCTGACATGAATTGATTCTATCACAATTCGTGTTTCTGTATTATATACTCTGTATCCCTTAGAGCGTTCAGAGTATCCTAACATATAACACTTTTGTGCCTTAGAATCAAATTTATTCAGAGTATCAAGAGTATTTAACATAAAACAAATACATCCAAAAGGATGGAAATAAGAAATGTTGGGCTTTTTGTTCTTCCACAATTCATAAGGAGTCTTTTCAAGAATAGGTCTTATAGAGATTCTATTCTGAATATAGCATGCTGTATTTACTGCTTCTGCCCAAAAGTGTTTAGCCATATTAGTCTCATTTATCATGGTTCTGGCCATCTCTTGTAATGTTCTATTTTTACGTTCTACAACCCCATTTTGTTGTGGAGTTCTAGGACAAGAAAAATCATGAGAGATGCCATTTTCATTAAAAAATGATTCTAATTGTTTATTTTCAAATTCTCCACCATGATCACTTCTGACCTTAATGATTTTAGATTCTTTTTCATTTTGCACTTGTTTGCAGAAGTTAGAAAATACAGCAATTGACTCATCCTTGTGTCTAAGAAACTTTACCCATGTCCATCTGCTGAAGTCATCTACGATCACCAATCCATACTTTTTGCCATTGACAGAAGCAGTTTTCACTGGTCCAAACAAGTCAATGTGCAAAAGTTCTAATGGTCTAGAGGAAGATACAACATTTTTAGCTTTAAAACCAGTTTTTGAAAATTTGCCTTTCTGACATGCTTCACACAGAGCTTCTGAGTTGAACTTCAAATTTGGAAGTCCTCTGACCAGATTGAGTTTGTTAAGTTGAGATAATCTTCTCATATTAACATGTCCCAATCTTCTGTGCCAGACCCATTGCTCAGTTTCCACAGACATTAGACATTTTACATTTTGAATTTTTAATTCTGAAAGCTTTATTTTATAAATGTTGTTCTTTCTCTTTCCACTAAAGAGGATTGTTCCATCTTTCTGACTAACAGCTTTACAGAACTTTTGATTGAAGATTATGTCATAGCCATTATCACTTAATTGACTTATGGATAATAAATTATGCATTAATCCTTCTACAAGTAGAACATTAGAGATAGAGGGAAGATTTCCATTACCAATAGTTCCGGAGCCAATTATTCTTCCTTTTTGATTGCCTCCAAAACCTACGTGGCCTCCATCTTTTAATTCAAGACTTTGGAACATATGCTTTCTTCCCGTCATGTGACGTGAGCATCCAGAGTCCAGGTACCATGATTGGTGTTTCAGTTTTGCTGTTAAAGACATCTGCAACATACACAATTTTATCCTTGGGTACCCATATTCTTCTGGGTCCTTGTTTGTTAGTTTTTACAAACTTCTGATTCATTTTAGTTTTTAGATCAGAACTTGTAGAACAAGATGACTCACTAGTGTATATAAGATCATGATTATGACCATAGGTGAAATGAGAACTTAGAGGAGTATTAGTATTTATGACAATGTCATCAATATTTTTTAACTTCAGAGTTTCTTTATTTTTCACATAGCCTATGCCTCTTCTTTCATTTCTGCTAACACCATAGATCATAGAAGCAATCTTACTTCTATCTAAGCTTTTAGTAAGAAATTGTTGAAAGCTATAATCATATTGTTTTATGATATTATCAGAGTTGATTAGATCTTCTAATTCAGATTTCTTCTGAGCTTTAAGTTTCTCAAAAGAGTTTTTACATTCAAAGATGTTTTCTCTCAGCTCAGAGTTTTCTGTTTTTAGTTTTCTAACTTCTTCTAATTCAGATACTAGACTTTGTTTAATGTCTTATTATTTGAATTGAAGCTTCTGATATTTTTCAAGAATTTCCGAAAGACTAGCTTCTAACTGAGGTCTAGAAAATTTAGAAAATACCTCTTCTGAATCTGATTCTAACTCTGATTCTGATGAGTGATCATCTTCTGGTATATTTGCCATTAATGCAATATTAGCTTGTTCATCTTCAGAATCTGACTCTGCTTCAGATGATTCAGAATCATCCCATGTTGCCATGAGACTCTTTTTCTTTTCTCTGCTGAATTTGTTTCTGGGTTTGTCTTTCTGAAGTTTTGGACATTCACTTTTATAGTGTCCTGGTTCTTTGCATTCGTAGCACACAACTTCTTTGCTTCTGGGTTTCTTGTGACTATATGTTGATTCAGAATAATTATTTGTTCTTCTGGTGTTTCTGAACTTCTTCTGACGATGCTTCCAAAGTTGTTGAACTCTTCTTGAAAGGAGAGATAATTCATCTTCTTCTGATGAACATCCAGAGCTTTCTTCTTCTTCTGCCTGTAAAGCTTTAGAAACATGTTTGTTAGATTTAAGAGCTACAGACTTACCTTTCTTCTGGGGTTCATCTTCTTCTAACTCAATCTCATGACTTCTCAAGGAGCTGATCAGTTCTTCTAAGGAAATTTCATTCAGATTTTTTGATAACTTTAAGGCAGTGACCATGGGTCTCCAAGCTTTTGGTAAACTTCTGATGATTTTCTTCACGTGATCTGCTGTTGAGTAGCCTTTGTCCAGAACTTTTAGTCCAGCTACCAGAATTTGGAACCTTGAAAACATTTTTTCAATGGTTTCATCTTCTTCCATCTTGAAAGCTTCATACTTATGGATGAGAGCTAGAGCTTTAGTCTCCTTGACTTGAGAGTTGCCTTCATGTGTCATCCTCAGAGAATCAAACATGTGTTTAGTTGAGTCCCTGTTTGTGATCTTCTCATATTCTGTGTAGGAGATGGCACTTAGAAGTATGGTCCTAGCTTTGTGATGATTTCTGAATTCCTTCTTCTGTTGAGCTGTCATATTTTTTCTTTCAATCTTCTGACCATCTGCTCCAACAGGATGAATGTATCCATCTGTCACCATGTCCCAGAGATCTCCATCTAAAGCTAGAAAGAAACTCTCCAGAACATCCTTCCAGTAGTCGAAATTGTCACCATTGAATACTGGAGGTTTAGCATTGATCTTGTCATTCTGATAGTCATTGTTGTTAATTCCAGTATCTACCATGTGTTTGACTTCTGGATCTTTTACTGACACGGTTAAGTGTAATACTCAGAACCTAGAGTTCTGATGCCAATTGAAGGTGCGCCAAACACAAGGAAGGGGGGTTGGAATTGGGTTTGCTTTATCAATAAAAATTAACTTCTAATGACACGATTAATTTATCCTGGTTCGTTTGAACTCAAACTACATCCAGTCCACCCGCCAAGGTGATTTTGCCTCTACTGAGGTCTTAATCCAATATTCAATAAGAATACACACAAAGACCTATAGTCAATGTCCTCTTGAGTCTTCTGACTAAACTTAGTCACTCAAGGAATAGAATAACTATTACAAAATATAAAAGATGTAACTAAATTGCTTCTGAATAAGCACGTATCACTAAGTGAAAGTTACAATAATAAGCACAATATGATTTACTGATTTGCGTGAATAATATGAGATGTATTGCGTTGTTGATTTCTTCAAATGAAGTCCTTTAAATAGTTCTTGAGAAAGTAGCCGTTGGAGACATCTTGATTTAAATTAGGATATACTTTAATATCATAAATTCCTTCCATAAGTAGAGATACTTGTCTTTGGTCATTAATTAAAATATCTTTAATTAATGTCTTTAATAAGGATACCAGCATCTTCTAAGCGGAGATCAGAGATAAAGAGTAATAGACGCGCAGCCAATAAATATGTTCATTTAATGCTGGATTCTCCTTTGAGAGTATCTTCTATACTGAATGTTCTTAGCTCGTACGGATTACTTAAATAAGATTGACTTCTACACAAGAGTAAATATATTCATTAGAACTTCTAATATGAAAAGCTTTGTTATCATCAAAACACTTAGAGGATCAGAACCATAATTGTTCTAACAATTAGCTGCTGCCGTTCAACCCCTGATGTCAGAAAGGGAAATGGCAAATATGTTCATGAACACCCTCCAAGGGACTTACATTGATAGGTTGGCCGCTTTTTCTTCCACTAGCTTCATAGATGTGGTTATAGCTGGGGAGAGAATTGAGAGTTTATTGAAAATGGGAAAGATTTCTGATAATGGTGCCAGTTCAAGCAGTATAAGGAAACCATTTGCAGGGCCTCGCAGATCCGGTGAAATAAATTCTGTACATATGGGCAGAGGAAGACCCATGTACCTGCCAAGATCAATCGCCGCTGTCACTATTCCTACTCCACCTCCTCAATACACTCAACAACCAAAACACTTTCCTCAACAGCCACAGTTTCCTCAACAAAGATCCTACAATAACAACAACAACCAACAACAACGCCCTTTCCAGCAAAGACCATCTCAAGTTAACAGGGTGATTGACCCTAAACCAATGCCATATGCCACCTTACTGCCACAACTCCGGAAGCTTAATCTTGTCGAGCTAAGGACTTTGGCTCCACCAGATCCTCAGAACCTTCCGAGAAATTACAACGTCAACGCCAGATGTGCTTTTGATTCTAATGCACCTGGTCACACCACAGAAAAGTGGAGAGCTTTGCACATGAAGGTCCAAGATCTGGTTGATTCAAAGGCCCTAAATTTTGCACCACCTCCTAATGTCATGAAGAATCCTATGCCCAGCCATGGTGGGCCTAGAATAAATGCAATAGAGGAGGGCCAACCCATGAATTTAATTGAAGATACTGCAAGCATTCGAACACCTCTGGCAGAGGTCAAAGCTCAGCTTTTAAAATGCCAGGTGTTTCCAGGTTGTGAGGCCTGCTGTGAGTCTTGTAAAGTTTCCGTCAATGGATGTGCAAGCTTGAAAAATGGCATCAATGGCCTGATCAGAGATGGTATCCTGCAAATAACAACAACAACTTCTACAACACCAGCAACTCTTATTTCAACAACAACAAGTATTTCTCCTACAATTGCAAAGACAATTGTTCCTACAGACTCGTCTACAAAATCAGCAACCACCTCTTCCATCACTTCAACAAACACCAATTCAATCGCATCCACTTCTACAACTATAACAACCACTAACAACGACGTCTCCACAGTCACCATCTATTATGACCCTGCAACAGTCCCTATTTCCAACAATTATCAGCAAAAATCTCAACGATAATTTCAGCAACAACCAAGCTTCAGTCAATCACCACCACCATCAATCAGAAGTCCTGTTACCATCTTTTATGATCCACAAACAATAACGGTTCCTACCTCTGCTGCAGTCAGTCCAGTCACCATCACGGTGTCGGGGCTCATTCCATATGATAAAGACAATGATGTACCATGGCACTATGGTTCATACCTTTACTGCAATGGAGAAAGAGTCCTTCTTGAATCTTCAGTTCATACACCACAAGTGGATAATATCGGGGGAGGTGGAGGCTTCACCCAAAGCGGACGCATCTTCGCGTCACAAGCTCCAAGAACCAATACTGAGGCAGAGGCTGCTGCCAAAGCCAAAGGTAAAAGTGTGGCACCGGAAGAACCTGTACCAAAAGAATCCCATAAATCATCCTTTGATCAGGATGTGGATAAATTTATGAGGATAATCAAAAGAAGTGACTACAAGGTTATGGATCAGCTCCACCAGACTCCTTCCAAGATCTCCATCTTATCCTTGTTGTTGTGTTCCGAAGCTCATCGGGATGCACTACTTAAAGTCTTGCACGCAGCCTACGTGCCGGAGGAGATCACAGTGAATCAGCTCGAGACATTGGTGTCTAATGTTAATACTATCCATGGGCTAGGTTTCACCAACACTGATTTGAAAACGGAAGGTCGTCACCACAACAAAGCTTTACACATTACCCTAGAGTGTAAATGGGCTGTGCTTTCACATGTTCTTGTTGACACTGGGTCTTCACTCAACGTCTTGCCAAAGAAAGCCCTTGTCAAGCTTGAATATGATGGAATAGCTCTCTGACCAAGCAATCTGGTGGTTAGAGCTTTTGATGGCTCCAAGAGGTTTGTTCTTGGAGAGGTGGAGCTTCCTGTGATAATCGGTCCACAGGTCTTTCAGACTACTTTCTATGTGATGGACATTCAGCCGGACTACAACTGTTTGTTGGGTCGACCTTGGATTCACGCCACTGGTGCAGTTATGTCGACCCTTCACTAGAAATTGAAATATGAGTGGGAAGGGCAGATTATCACCATCTGTGGTGAAGAGGATATCTTTGTTAGCCACATGGCTACATACAAATACATTGAGATGGATGGTGAAATCCATGAAACCATGAGCTAAGGGTTCGAAGCACTGAACGTCAATGAGGCGACAACTGAAGTATTTGCTGCATCCCAGGAAAATAGGATGGGTAATTCAATTGTCTCCTATCAGCAAGCCCGAAAGGTTGTTGAAGATGGAAATGCCCAAGGCCGGGGCAAGTTGCTATCAGTGGAGAAGAAGGAGGACAGATTCAGTTTAGGTTACAAACCATTCCGACAAGATCAAGTAGAGGCTGCTGAGGAGCCCAAGTTTATCAGTGGGGGGATGCTCACCCCAGATGCTGTCAATAACGTGGAAGACAAGGCGGAAAGCGACCTCAACCTGGAGAGCTGGATTCATCCAAAGATCTCGGGTCACCAAGTCCTTAACTGGTCTTCCCAGGAAATTATAAGGGTTACTCCTGTAGAGTAATTATTATTTCCTGCTTTTTTCAGCATGCATCAAGTCCTGCATCTTTCCCAAGGTGTCAGGACTCATTTTGTAATAGGGCCATATTTGTAATTTTGTGCAAATGGAATATCAATGAATATCAGACATCTTTTGCAAACAATTCTCTCTTTCGCTCACTGTCTTTTCATTTTTTAATTTTGTACAAAACAATAAAATGGCAATGTTTTCAAAATACTAATTTCATTTACACCTTTTCTAAACAATATTAAAATTGATCACTAAAACGAACAAATCTTAACCCTTGCAGAAATAATCCTCCAGATTGCACCGACAACAACACTGCTATGACCTTGTATGACTTCGACAATCCAATTAATCAAGCTGATGAAGGGGTTGAAGAAGACTATGAGTTGCCTTAAGAGTTAGCCAGGTTGTTGAGGCAAGAAGAGAAAGTGATTACTCCTCACCAAGAGGAGGTTGAAACTGTTAATCTTGGTACCGAGGAGGATTTAAAATAAGTAAAGATTGGGGCCGGTCTGCAAGCTTTAGTAAAAGAACAGCTTATCAACATGCTTCGAGAGTACGTCGACGTCTTTTCTTGGTCCTATCAAGACATGCCAGGTCTAGATACGGATATTGTCATGCACAAGCTGCCATTGAAAGAAGATTGCCCTCCAGTGAAACAAAAGTTGCGCCGTACTCGCCCAGATATGGCCATGAAGATTAAGGAAGAAGTACAAAAACAGTGGGACGCCGGTTTCCTTGATGTAACTAGTTACCCGCTGTGGGTTGCTAACATTGTACCTGTGCCTAAGAAGGATGGCAAGGTGCATATGTGTGTGGATTACCGGGACCTGAACAGAGCTAGCCCGAAGGATGATTTCCCATTACCTCACATTGATGTATTGGTCGACAACACAACTCAGTTCTCGGTGTTTTCCTTCATGGATGGATTTTCTGGGTATAATCAGATCAAGATGTCACCCGAAGACATGGAGAAAACAACCTTCATCACACCTTGGGGCACATTTTGTTATAAGGTAATGCCATTTGGACTGAAGAATGCCGGTGCCACTTATCAACGGACTATGGTAACGTTATTCCATGATATGATCCACAAAGAAATTGAATGTTATGTGGATGACATGATTGCCAAGTCCCTTACTAAAGAAGACCATCTGGTGAATCTTCTGAAGTTGTTCAAGCGTCTGAGAAAGTATCAGTTGAAGTTAAACCCCAACAAATGCATATTCGGGGTACGTTCGGGTAAGTTGCTGGGATTTATCGTAAGTGAAAAGGGAACTGAGGTTGATCCCAACAAAGTCAAATCCATTCAGGAGATGCCTGCACCTAGGACTGAAAAAGAAGTTTGGGGGTTCTTGGGTAGATTGAACTACATATCTAGGTTCATATCTCACCTCCCTGCAACCTGTGAACTCCTGTTCAAGCTATTAAGAAAGGAACAAACAGTCAGGTGGAACGACGATTGCCAGAAAGCTTTTGACAAGATCAAGGAATACTTGTAAGAACCTCTGATTCTCATGCCTCCGATTGAAGGAAGACCTCTGATAATGTACCTGACAGTATTAGAAGGATCAATGGGGTGTGTGTTAGGCCAGCATGACGAGTCTGGTCGAAAAGAGTATGCAATATACTACCTAAGCAAAAAGTTTACTGATTGTGAACAACGCTATTCACTGCTCGAGAAAACTTGATGTGCTTTAACGTGGGCTGCTCGCCGACTAAGACAGTATATGCTGACTCACACTACTTTGTTGATCTCAAAAATGGACCCCGTCAAGTACATATTTGAGAAGCCAACACTTACCGGAAGGGTTGTAAGATGGGAAATGATTCTGACAGAGTATGACATTCAGTACACATCTCAAAAAGCCATCAAGGGAAGTGTATTGTCTGACTATCTAGCTGAGAAACCCATTGATGATTACCAGCCCATGAGATTTGACTTCCCTGATGAAGACATCATGTACTTAAAAGCAAAAGATTACGAAGAGCCTATTCACATTGAAGGTCCTGATCCAGAAGAAGAACGGACTATGATGTTTGACGGGGCTGTCAATATGAATGGTCGTGGAGTTGGTGCAGTGCTCATTACACCTAAAGGAGTTCATATGCCTTTCTCGGCAAAACTCACCTTTTCCTACACTAACAATGAAGCAGAATACGAAGCCAGTATCATGGGTCTTGAGGAGGCCGTTGACCTCAGGATCAAGACATTGAATGTATTCGGAGATTCAGCTTTGGTAATCAATCAAACCAACAACAAATGGTACACTCACCAAGAGCATCTGATTCCATATTGTGACTATACGAGGAGATTATTGACTTTCTTCACAACCGTCAAACTTGAGTACATCCCTCGAGACGAAAATCAGTTCGCAGATGCTTTAGCTACCATTTCCTCCATGATCAAGGTTCAAACTGCAAATTATGTACCTCGAATTTTGGTATCCAGACTGGACCGACCGGCTTATGTATTCTCCGTGGACATTGCTAGTGATGACAAGCCTTGGTTCCATGACATCAAATGCTTCTTAGAAAATCAGACATACCCACCGGGGGCATCATATAATGATAAGAAGACGCTAAGAAGTATGGTCGATAGTTTCTTCCTTAATGCTGATGGTTCATTATACAAGCGAAACTTTGACATGGTGATGCTCATGACAAGAAAGAAGCAGACTTGCTGATGCACGAGGTGCATGAAGGATCTTTCGGTACCCATGCTGGGGGACATGCAATGGCTAAGAAATTATTAAGATCAGGTTACTACTGGATCACAATGGATGCAGACTGTTGTGCCTATGCCAGAAAATGCCACAAGTGCCAGATCTACGTGGATAAAGTGCATGTGCCTCTGAATCCTTTGAACGTGATGTCTTCACCTTGGCCCTTTGCCATGTGGGGCATTGACATGATTGGAAATATTGAACCAGCTGCTTCAAATGGCCACAGATACATCCTGGTAGCCATTGATTACTTCACCAAATGGGTTGAAGCAGCTTCGTATGCAGACGTCATCAGACAAGTGGTAGCCATATTTCTGAAAAGAGACATCATCTGTCGATATGGAGTTCCCGAGCAAATAACTACTGACAATGGTTCCAATTTGAACAACAAAATGATGGCAGAACTGTGTCGGGACTTCAAAATCCAACATCACACGGACGGGTGTCGAAGGTGACTGCGCTGGGGAAACGACACGGACGGGTGTCGAAGGGTTGTGTATATAGGTATATGTGAGTGCAAAAGGGACGTCTTTGGCTTTCTGCTGGGAGATATGGCACGGACGGGTTGTCAGGACGTATCTGTAATACGGGTGATCTTGTTTGTAAAGAGTGTTCAGGCGACTTTACTGGGGAGTGATGACACGGACGGGTATCAACTGGTGCTTGTGAATTGTGAGGCAACTGCTTTTGCTGGGACTCTGGGGGAATTTTTTTTTTTTTTTTTTTGATTGACTGTCAATATTTACAAGCGTTCGATTCACAACATGACTGATGATTATGCCATGTATTTGATTTTTGCCGTAATGCTCCGTATTAAACGGAATGCTACGTTTTGTGGGTGAATATGATGCAAATGCTATGATTATGCAAAGATACCGATCCGGGATTCGGATCCCGCTGCCATGAAGATCTCTGGTCGATCCGTTTGAAGTGGACATCCCAGCTGGGGATGAGATCATTGATAGATCTGATGACGTATCTGCTTGGGGATATAAGCCACTGATTGACATATCCTTGTAGTATAAGACCCAGCTGGGGTTTGTAGAAGCCTTCTGTACTCTGTTGTGACTTCTTCGTGCGTTGCTCTTCTGGATAGAGGCTGGAGCTCTGTGGGGAGATGATTCCCTGACTTTGCATCCTGCTGAGGAAGAATGATTGGTACCACGGCTGGGGAATGTTGTTGGTAACTCAGCTGGGGAGAGAGCACTTTGAGTGCTAAGACTGTTTGTTGGTTTGTCAGCTTGCTGATATGTAACTTGCATGCCCCAAGTCACGTCCGGGATACCTGCAATCCTGCGAAGATAAGGAAACGCACAAATGGTCCCGAGGTATCCTCTACTGGATTCCGTCATAGGAGTTAAGTACTTTCGAGAGCAATTACATTCCCTGCAAGCATGTGTTTTTATTTGAAAATAAACATCTGTATCCTTATGCAATCAGTGTTTCTTTAAGATATCAGACCTTTTTGCAAAATGAAAATGTACAAAACGAGACATGACTGAAAATCTGATTTTATTAATTCATATGCCCTGAATCGGCGAAATACAGTCAAAGGAACAAATCCCCTGAAATGAGGAGATTGTTACAAATGGAGAAACAAACGCTGGCAGTGTTGACGACGCTTTCAAGGAGCTTCCTCTTCTGCTATGACTCGTATGACAATGACGTTCTTCTCGTCCTGCTTTCTGAAGAAGGCTGACTCTGATTGAAGCTTGATCCTTTAGAGCTTACCGAGTTGTAGATGATACAGACGAATTCAGAATACAGTTGTTCGCTTACTCCCTTATTTTGCATGGATCGCCCTTTTGGGTTTTCAATCCATCGGGATACCCATTTTTGCCTGAGCTGTCCAATGCGGCTTTTCAACTCAGCGGGTGTACATTTTTTGTCTATTTTCCCTTATTTTTTCCCGAGTCTTTTATTCTGTTTTTGACTCGCCGGGATTCCCTATTTTTGCCTGGACTTACATTCTGTTTTTGTGTCCAGCGGGTCATTTTTATGCGAAGTATTTTTTAACTGCATCTGAATTCACAGGGGATGGGAAATCTTCACCATCCATGGTGCTGAGCATCAGTGCTCCACCAGAGAAAACTTTCTTTACCACAAATGGTCCTTCATAATTTGGGGTCCACTTGCCCCTGTGGTCTGTATGAGGAGGGAGGATCCTTTTCAACACAAGATCTCCCACTTGGTACTCTCGGTGCCTGACTTTCTGATCGAAGGCCTTCTTCATTCTTTTCTGATACAACTGCCCATGACAGATTGCAACCAATCTCTTCTCTTCGATCAGACTCAGTTGCTCGTATCGGGACCTAACCCATTCTGCTTCGTTCAGCTTAACATCCATCAATACTCGTAAAGAGGGTAGTTCAACTTCAACAGGTAGGACTGCCTCCATACCATACACAAGTTGATACGGTGTTGCCCCAGTGGATGTTCTTATTGACGTGCGGTACCCATGCAAGGCAAACGGTAGCATCTCATGCCAGTCTTTATAGGTGACTACCATCTTCTGCACAATCTTCTTGATATTCTTATTTGCTGCCTCAACAGCGCCATTCATCTTTGGCCTGTAAGGAGAAGAATTGTGATGTTGAATCTTGAAGTCCCGGCATAGCTCTGCCATCATTTTGTTGTTTAGATTGGAACCATTATCAGTAATGATTCGCTCGGGCACTCCATATCGACATATGATATCTCTCTTCAGAAATCTGGCTACCACTTGCCTTGTGACGTTTGCATATGAGGCTGCTTCGACCCACTTAGTGAAATAGTCAATGGTGACTAGGATGAATCTGTGGCCATTTGAAGCAGTTGGCTCAATCTTGCCGATCATATCAATGCCCCACATGGCAAAGGGCCATGGTGAAGACATGATGTTCAAAGTATTGGGAGGTACATGCACTTTATCTGCATAGATATGGCATTTGTGGCATTTTCTGGCATAGGCACAACAGTCTGCATCCATTGTGATCCAGTAATAACCTGACCTTATCAACTTCTTAGCCATGGCATGCCCTCCTGCATGGGTACCAAAAGATCCTTCGTGCACTTCATGCATTAACAACTCTGCTTCTGACTTATCAACACATCTGAGGAGTACCATATCAAAGTTCCTTTTGTATAAAGACCCATCAGTGTTCAGAAAGAAACTACCAGCAAGCCTTCTCAAAGTCTTCTTATCATTGGAAGATGCCCCAGGTGGGTATGTTTGGTCCTCTAAGAAGCACTTAATGTCATGGAACCAAGGCTGATTGTCTTTAACAACATCTGCTGCGAACACATATGCCGGTCTATCAAGTCTGGACACTGAAATCTGAGGTACAAAGTTGGCAGTCTGGACTTTGATCATGGACGAAATGGTAGCCAGAGCATCTGCAAACTGATTCTCGTCCCGAGGGATATACTCAAGCTTGACTGTCGTGAAGAAAGTCAGTAACCTCCTTGTATAATCCCTGTAAGGTATCAGATGATCCTGGTGGGTGTACCATTTGCCGTTGGTTTGATTGACTACCAAAGCTGAATCTCCGAATACGGTCAATGTCTTGATCCTGAGGTCAATGGATTCCTCAAGACCCATAATGCAAGCTTCGTATTCAGCTTCGTTATTAGTGCAGTTGAAAGTGAGTTTCGCCGAGAAAGGCATGTGAACTCCTTTTGGTGAAATGAGTACTGCACCAACACCACGACCATTCATGTTAACATCCCCGTCAAACATCATAGTCCATTCTTCTTCCGGGTCAGGCCCTTCAGTGTGAATAGGCTCTTCATGATCTTTTGATTTTATGAACATGATGTCCTCATCAGGGAAGTCAAACCTCATAGGCTGGTAGTCATCAATGGGTTGCTCAGCGAGATATTCAGACAATACACTGCCATTGATGGCCTTCTGAGATGTGTATTGGATGTCATACTCTGTGAGAATCATCTGCCATCTTGCAACCCGTCCGGTAAGAGCTGGCTTCTCAAATATGTACTTAACTGGGTCCATTTTTGAGATCAGTAAGGTAGTGTGGGTCAACATATACTTCCTTAGTCGGCGAGCAGCCCACGCTAAAGCACAGCAAGTTTTCTCGAGCAGTGAATAACGCTGTTCACAGTCGGTAAACTTTTTGCTCAGGTAGTATATTGCATACTCTTTTCGACCAGACTCGTCATGCTGGCCCAGCACACACCCCATTGACTCTTCTAATACTGTCAGGTACATTATCAGAGGTCTTCCTTCTACTGGAGGCGTAAGGATTGGAGGTTCTTGTAAGTACTCCTTGATCTTGTCAAATGCCTTCTGACAATCTTCATTCCACCTGACCGTTTGTTCTTTTCTCAACAGTTTGAACAAGGGTTCACAGGTTGCTGTAAGGTGAGATATGAACCTTGAGATGTAGTTCAATCGACCTAAGAACCCTCGAACTTCCTTTTCAGTTTTCGGTGCAGGCATCTCTTGAATAGCTTTGACTTTATCAAGGTCAACTTCAATCCCTTTCTCGCTTACAATAAATCCCAGCAGCTTACCAGATCGCACCCCGAATGTGCATTTGTTGGGGTTCAACTTCAGTTGGTACTTCCTCAGACGCTTGAACAATTTGAGCAGATTTACCAGATGGTCTTCTTCTGTAAGGGACTTGGCAATCATGTCATCCACATAACATTCGATTTCTTTATGGATCATATCATGGAATAATGTTACCATAGCCCGTTGATATGTTGCACCAGCGTTCTTCAGTCCGAATGGCATCACTTTGTAACAGAACGTGCCCCAAGGTGTAATGAATGTTGTCTTCTCCATGTCTTCAGGTGACATCTTGATCTGATTATATCCATAAAATCCGTCCATGAAGGAGAATACCGAGAACTGAGCCGTATTATCCACCAATACATCAATGTGAGGTAAAGGGAAATCATCTTTTGGGCTGGCTCTGTTCAGATCCCGGTAATCAACACACATTCTTACTTTGCCTTCCTTTTTAGGCACAGGTACTATATTAGCCACCCACGGCGGGTAGCTAGTCACGGCAAGGAACCCGGCGTCCCATTGCTTTTGTACCTCTTCTTTGATCTTCATTGCCATGTCTGGACGAGTACGGCGCAGTTTCTGTTTAACCGGTGGGCACTCTTCTCTCAAAGGCAGCTTGTGCACAACAATGTCGGTATCCAACCCTGGCATATCTTGGTAAGACCAAGCAAACACATCTACATACTCTTGAAGCAGGTCAACCAGTTGTCTCTTCACTGAGTCTTGCAGGCAGGCCCCGATTTTAACTTCTTTCACGTCTTCATCTGTACCAAGATTGATCACTTCAACCTCCTCCTGGTGAGGAGTAATAACCTTTTCCTCTTGTCTTAACAACCTGGCTAGCTCTTCAGGAAGCTCATATTCTTTATCAACCCCTTCATCAGCTTGATTGATTGGATTGTCAAAGTCATACGAAGTCACAGCCGTGCTGTTGTCGGTGCTGTCTGGAAGGCATCCTCTGCAAGGGTTAAGTTTGTTCATTTTAGTGATCTGATTTTAATCTTGCTTTAGAAAAGTGAAATAAAAGTTGTCATTTTGAAAACACTGCCATTTATTTTTTGTACAAAAAGAAAAATAGAAAAACAGTGAACGGAAAAGAAAAAGACTCGTTTGCAAAAAGATGTCTGATATTTCATTAATTGATCTTGTTTGCACAAAAAGTACAGATGGCCCGATTACAAAATGAGTCTTGTCATCTTGGGCAAGATGCAAGACTTTGATGCATGCTTATAAAAATACAGGAAATAATAATTACTCTGCATGAGTAACTCTTATAATTTCCTGGGAAGACCAGTTCGAGACACTGCTCCCCGGGATCTTTGGACGAATCCAGCTTTCCAGGTTGCGTTCCTCTTCCAGCTCGTCTTCCAGACAGTTGATAGCATCAGGGGTAAGCATCCCCCCACTCACAAAATTGGGCTCTTTCGCAGCCGCTGCTTGATCTTGTTGAGTTGGTTTGTAACCCAACCCAAATCTGTCTTCTTTCTTCTCCACCGGTAGTAGCTTGCCCCAGCCTTGGGCAGTTCCTTCCTCAACAACCTTCCGGGCTTGTTGGTATGATGATATTGAAGTACCAGGCACAGCAGATGTTTCATTCACATTCAAAGCTTCAAACCCCTGGCTCATTGTTTCATGGATCTCTCCGTCCATTTCAATGTACTTATAAGTAGCCAGGTGGCTGACAAAAATGTCCTCTTCTCCACAGATTGTAACGATCTGACCCTCCCACTCATATTTTAACTTCTGGTGAAGGGTAGAGGTCACGGCGCCAGCAGCGTGGATCCATGGCCTACCCAATAAACAGCTGTAGGCGGGCTGTATATCCATCACGTAGAAGATAGTTGTAAAGGTCTGCGGGCCAATTGTTACGGGTAACTCAATCTCTCCCAGAACCGATCTCTTTGAACCATCAAAGGCTCTCACCACTAGGTTGCTGGGTCTCAACGCCAATCCGTCATATTCTAGCTTCACCAGGGCCTTCTTAGGTAAGACATTGAGGGATGACCCCGTGTCTACCAGCACATGGGAAAGGACAGCCCCTTTGCATTCCATGGTTATGTGCAAGGCTTTGTTATGGTTGCGGCCTTCCGTTGTCAAATCAGTATTGGTGAACCCTAGTCCGTGACTAGCATTGACATTTCCAACTACAGCTTCCAGCTGATTGACAGTGATCTCTTCAGGCACGTAAGCTGCGTGCAGGACTTTGAGTAGTGCATTCCGATGGGCTTCGGAGCACATAAGCAATGATAGGATTGAGATCTTGGAAGGCGTCTGATGAAGCTGATCCACTATTTTATAATCACTCTTTTTTATGATTCGCATGAACTCATCAACCTCTTGATCGAATGGTGTCTTCAAAGCTTCCTTAATAGCTTGATCTTCCTGCACAGGGCTCTTCCCTTTTGCCTTAGCAGCAGCTTCTGCTTCGGCAGTGGGTCTCTGAATTTGTGGAGCGAAAAGACGTCCGCTTCGAGTGAAGCCTCCGCCTCCTCCCACATTGTCAATTTGTGGTGCAGGGGTTGATGATTCAAAAGTGATTCTTTGTCCTTCACAGTACAGGTCAGAGCCGTAATGCCACGGGATGGCATTGCTGCTTTCATAAGGTACTGGTCCAGGCACCGTGATGGTGACTGGACTGACTGCAGCTGCGGAAGGAATTGTGATAGTCTGCGGATCATAATAAATTGTGACTGGTGCCCTGATGGGAGCAGCACCTTCTGAGTTGTAGGCAGAGTTGTTCTCAGGATCATAGAATATTGTGACAGTTGAGACATCTTCATGATTTGTTGCTGGTGTTGTAGGAGACATTGGTGGAAGGATGGATGTTGTTGTTGTAGGAGTTTCGAAATGGAGTGGTGCTGGAGTTGTAGAAGAAAAATTTGTTGATAACTGATCAGTTGAGATAATAGATGAAGTATTTGTTGATGAAGCCGAAGAATTGTCAGGAACAATGGTTGCTGCAGTTGTAGGAGGTTCTGAAACCGTTGCTGATGAGATTGCCGGATTTGTTGGAAATGATGTGGTGATCTGAAGCTGGCCACTCTGAATTAGGCCATCTATGCCATTCCTCAAATTGTCGCACCCATTTACCGAGATATTGCAGTAAGCACAACCCAACTCACACCCCGGGAACATTTGACATTCCAGGAGTTGAGCCTTGATTTCTACCAACGGTGTCTGGATCTGGCCCACACTGGTTATTAAATAAGACGGCTTGTCTTCTTCAATAGCATTAATTCTAGGACCACCGTGGTTCGGCATCGGGTTCTTATTGACATTGGGTGGTGGTGCGAAATTCAGAGCTTTTGAGTCTACCAGGTCTTGTACCTTCATATGCAGGGCTCTGCACTTTTCTGTACTGTGGCCAGGTGCGTTTGAATGAAAAGCACACCTAGCATTGGAGTCATAGTTCCTGGGTAGACTGTTGGGATCTGGAGGTGCCAGCGTCCTTAGCTCAACTAGGTTGCGTTTTAGGAGTTGTGGCAGCAAGGTAGCATACGGCATAGGGATCAGATCGATCACCCTGTTAGCTTGAGAAGGCCTCTGTTGAAATGGCCTTTGTTGATTATTGTTGTTGGTGTTGCTGTTGTTGTAATTTCTCGGAGGATACTGATTCTGTTGATGATACTGAGGTTGTGGCTGATAGTTTTGTTGCGGAGGTTGATAGACGGGTTGAGGATGAGCTGGAGCAGGAATGGTGACTGCTGCTACAGACCTGTGGACATATTGGGGCCTGCCCCTGTTGGTGTGGATGGCATTGGTCTCGCCAGTTCTTCTCGGGCCTGCAAAAGGCTTTCTTGTACTACTGGACGAGCTTGCACCATTGTCAGATATTTTACCCATTTTTAACAGACTCTCAATTCTCTCCCCAGCTATGGCAACATCTGCAAAGCTAGTGGAAGAGAAAGCAGCCAACCTGTCAATATATGTCCCCTGAAGGGTGTTCATAAACATGTCTGCCATTTCACTTTCGGACATAGGTGGCTGAACAGCAGCAGCCAATTGCCTCCATCTCTGGGCATATTCTCGGAAACTTTCCCTTGACGACTGTGACATTCCCATTAGGAGGGTCCTGTTGGGTGCCATGTCTAAGTTATACTGATACTGTCTGATGAAGGCCTCTGCCAGGTCCTTCCAGCACCTAATAGTTGCCCTTGTCAAGTGAGAGTACCATTCTCTTGACGCTCCAGTCAAGCTGTCTTCGAAATAGAACATCCAGAGCTTCTCATCCATAGTATAAGCCTTCAGCCTCCCCAGAAATGATTGTAAATGGGTCCGGGGGCATGAAGTCCCGTTGTATTTTTCAAAACAAGGAGGCTTGAACTTATGGGGAATCCTGACCCCGTCTACCAAGCCCATGTCCATGACGTCGAAGCCCAAAGAGTTTTGAGATTCTAAGGATCTTAACTTCTCAGCTATCTCATCCAATCTTCTATCATAAGCTTCCTCCCCAGCACCCATTACGGTGAATTGGTCCTCCTGAGGATCTTCTTGTAGTACCCTGGCTGCAGTGGCAGTCCCTTGAACATTTGCAGGAATATTGACCTCAGGATGGAGGTGTGGTCCAAATACAGGGGGATTTACATGAGGTTGGACCCTTTCATTGTTGCTGGTGCCGGCAGTCCCTATATGTGGATCTTCTTGATTCTGCCTTTCCACCATGGCCCTCAATCTTTCCTGGCTCTGAGCCATGTTGTTCATCACTTCCATAAACTGAGTCATTTGATTCCTCATTTCTAGCCTTTCATTTGCCATTTGATTTCTGACCTCAGTAAGGTCCTGCTGCATCTGATCCATTTGAATGCCCGGAAGATTGTTACGGGTCGGATAACGGTGCGGACGGTTGAGGGGAAATACTCGGCGCCGAGCAATAGTTCCTGAACATCACAACAGAGTTAGCGACTACAAGACAAAAACCTACAAAACAAACAAAGGGTTAGCATGCAATGCAGTATGCTTATTTGCTCTCAAGGTATCCGGCTTGGCATTCAGTTTTGACCCTTCCAGACCCTTGAAGATGCTGTTGTTGTTGCTTGAAGAAAACTCAGATGAAGCAAGCTAACACAAATATATTACAGAAGGTGAAATAATACAACTTGTTCATTTTACAACACAAGCCCTCTAAGGGGTCAAAATACATTACAAGAAAATAAAAGTACATGGGAAGAAAGCAACAACAAACAAATGGTTAAACACCAAGACCAAACTCATCCTCACGAACTTCCTTGAGAAGTGCTTCGGTCACAGGATCAGCTGGACGCTCCGTGAGATTCCTGATAAGGAGATTCCGGGTTGTAACAGCTGTAGTGAGCTTCTTATGCTGAGCTTGGTCCTTTGACCTCTTCACCCCAGCTTTGATCTTCAGTTCTGATATCTCCCTCTGGGCCGCTGCCAGGGCTTCTTGCTGTTCTTTTGCACTAGCTTCCAGTTGCCCCATCTTGTCTTGAACTCTCTTGTCCTCTAGAGTACGAGCCTCGGTGATCCTGACCCACCGGGCTTGACTCTCCTTTAAATACAAGTCTGTCCTTGCTCTCTGGAACTGGGCTTCCTTGCAAGCATTCTTCAGAATTTGTTCTCCAGCTTTAGACTTTTTGATATAATCTCCAGACCTCTCAATCTTAACCAGATGCTCCACTCTCAACTTCTCCAATCTCTCAATCTCCCTCATACCCTCACTCCTCTCCCGGAGGGTCTTCTGCAAAGCCTGGGTTAACTTCTCATTTCTTTCCTTCAAGCCCTCAAACTCCTCCAAACTGATAGTGGCAGGGGGTGGTGCTGAAGATGACTCAGGCATGTCTTCTATGGTAAAGGGCATCCCAGAGAATTGGGCCCTGGCACGGGACCACTCATAATATTGTGCTGATGCCACATTGTTGCACTTCCCTAGGATGGTCACTCCCTTGGTTTGAACATTATCCCAGGCCCAGGCAGCCTGCCTAACAACAGTCAAATTAATCCTGTTCTCACAATAAAGAGTCTCAACCAAGTCCTGTGCCTTAGGAGTGTGGACCAGTGCATAGCCCAGTTGTCGTCTAAACAGCAGAGGGTTGTAATTGATACTACCCTTAACTCCTATCAAAGGCACATTGGGAAAATGCCCACAGCTGGTGATGATATCCCTGCCCTTGGTGCTTTGAGTGCACCATCTGATATCTGCTGAAGTTAGAGCAGTGAGTCTCTTAGCCCAGTTGCTCTGCTGATGAGGGTTTAGAAATGCATCTGTCCTGGGTAGATGCCTGAGAAGCCAAGTATGGAATAATGGAGCACAACACCTCACTAATCTTCCCCTCTGCTTTTCATTCCTCTGATGCACTGAATAGTAGAGATCCCCCAATAAAGTGGGCACTGGGTTCTTCAGGATGAACAGATGGATTGCATTCTTGCTAATGAATCGAGGCTCATCTGCAAACAACACAATTCCATATATGCTCAAAGCCAACAAGGCACAAACAGCTTTCCACTCTCCTAAAGAAGCTTTCAGGGTAGCTTGAGAGATCAAGAAGTCCAGATGGAAACCAGGGATTCCAGCTTTAGAAGTCATATGCTGCTCAATCAAAACAGGTTCCAGATGCAAAGCTTTTGCTACTTCTCCATTAGCAGGAAAGACCATCTCAGGGTTGAAAGGGATTCCACCCCTGATAGGCATACCAACTAATGAAGAGTACTCTTCCAATAAGGGGCCCAACTGAAAGTCTTGAAAGGTGAAACATCTTAGTGGGGGATCATAGAACTGAATGCAAGTGTGAATGAGGCTCCTCTGTGATGGGTCCAGATCCATAACCATGCCAAGTATATCTCCATAATGTTCCCTGAACAAAGGTATGTGATCTGGAGTGATCAGGGTCTGAATCCTCCTGATATCTGATAGCTCTGGCTGGAAGAAGTGATAGGTGATGTTGCTCTTTTTAGGAGCCATGATGCTGATGACTGAGTAGAGACAGGTGCTGATGATAATGCTGAAGTAATGAGCCACTGATTGGCTGGAGTAGATAGCTGATAGCTGAAGCAAGTGCTGATGAAGATAGGTCAATACTGAAGATGGGGTCAAAACCAAAACCAAATGAAGATGGATACCCTGAAACACAAATAAGCAAATGTCAATATGATGCAATGATTATGTATGCAAATGAAATGCAAGGGTCTGTGACTGAGCTGGATCTGATCAAAATGCTCTGATATAGGTCCAAGTATGTTCAAGAGTTCCAGATGGAGGTCTACAAATCCAGTAACCAAGGTAGGGGGACTCAAATAAAGAGTCACATGTCCAGGGTTTTAGAATCACAAGAACTGTCCCAACATGGAATATTCTTAATCAAGTCAAAGTAACAGGGTATTCTGAGGTCAAGGTACCTGCAATCCTGTAAACAGCCCAACCCCCTCACAGGTGGTGTTCTAGAACAAGGATCCTCAGACTCGGATCAGTTATGAGAAGTGTAAACACTTCTAACCCGGAGGTACAGTGTTTACAATAACCATAAAAGTTCCTCCTCTAATTCACCTCAGTTTCCGAAGGTCAATACTAAAGGTCATCCAGACTTAGCAAGCTTCCCAGATAGCCCTAGCATTGCAGGAAATCTGCAACACAAAGTTCTCAAGAAGAAACCCATATCTGAACCGTGTTTCATATTCCCGCACCAGACCAAAATGGAATGGGAAAGAACATGATTCACTCTAGCCTAGGTGTCACTCAGGTCCCAGGTATAGGACCTTAACTCTCAATGAATCACCCACCCACCAAAACAAAGACCAGGTCCAGCCAGCAGCATGACAGTATGATATATACAAAAGCAATAAAGAAAGCAGTAAAGCAACTGTACATAAAGCAAAAATAAATACAAAAATACAAACACAAATAAGCACATAACACCCCAGTAAACACAAATCAAACAAGCGCTAGGAGGAACCCACAAAAAGAACCAGAAGCCCTGGTTGCAATATAAGGGTCCCCAGCAGAGTCGCCAAGCTGTCGCTCCCGATAGATGGGACCGGCCCAGATAAAGGTACAGACGCGAACGGTCGACGAAAGGGACAATGAGAACACACAGCCGTGAACTCACTGGAGAATGAATAGAGTCGCCAGCTAGGCATTTTTATCCCGGAGGAAAGGTAATGCTGCATAGACCTAGAAAAAGATGGATAAGACGGTTGCGAACCAGAGAGACTGAGAAAGGGGGTTGGTTACAACCTGGGAAGGTATTAGCACCCAGATTGTCCGCCGTACTCGACGGGATCCACGCTTAAAAGATTTGTGTTTTAAGGGGGTAGTGTCAGTGCAATCTGTGTGTAAAATAGCTGAAAAAGGGATGTACAGGTGTCAGTGCAAAGTATATCAGTGATGTGAAGTGTATAAGAGAAGTGTCAGTGTAAGAACAGAGTGAAAAGCTCAAGATCATGAGGCTGAGAAAACAAGGCTGGAAAGAGGGGGAATATACAGAGACTTTTGTTCGATAACTGTTAAGTTATGCCTACGTATCCTCTCGTGCAATGAGGAAGTCAGAACACCGTAGTTCGACCCAAAGAGACTGAAAAATGAATTGACTTGTGAACTGTTTACTTGTCTATGCTCAAGTGTATGACCTGTCTGGCTCAGGTGCAAACTGTCTTGCATTAGACGGAAGAAGCGAGCTCTCGTTTGTGAGTGAATGAGATGAGAAAAGAATCCCGGAGGAGACGATTATTGTTTGTTTTTGTGTTTTCAGTCTTTTATTGCCTTTGAAAGTTTGTCATAAGTTGATGAGCTTAAGTCTAAACCAATGGATTTAGTAAACTCATCACATCTTCCCTCTGATTAGGGGTAATGAGAATACCTTAAGTGTGAAGTCAGCTTCTCACACTTAATCACCTTTGATATAGAATCAAGATCATTAACCTACTTGTGATTATTTAGATGTTTTTGGTGTTTTTGTTTAGTGTTAAGTAATGAGGTTAAGCCATAATCGAGGATTAAACAGACTCATTACACCATCCTAATAGAAGGATAATAGATGAGGGTGTTTAAGCTGAGGAAAGCTCCTCAGCTTAATCCATGATTAGGGATTAAACTCATGACAAAACAAACCTTTATTAAGTGGATTTTATTTAATGATATGATGATGAAGTGGATTTTATGATTCGTAAGACAACTTGAGGGGGACTTGTCCATTAACACTAGGGTTAGTCCTTCTTAACCAGTTAAGGAAGAATTAGAACCCTAATGCAAGGCCCAAGTTACAAGTGTGAAGTCTTGATGATTATTATGTGAATTGATTAAAGGAGTTAAACACATTAAGGGTTTAACACTTAGGATTAAAGTTATACACTCCATCCTAAGAGAAGGATGCAGGCATAAGCTTAATCACAAAGCCTTAAAGCCTTTATGGTTTAGTCCTTGATTATGAGATGAGAAGAGAAGACTCAAAAGAGACACAAAGGTGAAACTAAGAGGGGAGACTAATCAAAACCCTAATCATTGTCATACATGGTTGTTCCTAAAGTTTGTGAGGTTTTCAAGAGAAGATCTTCAAGGAGAACCACCAGGATGCAGATGAACAGGATCAAGAGAAGCAAAGTGACTTGCTTCATTCAAGAAGTCAAGTCACTTGAGGAAAGAAAGTGGAAAGAAGAAGAATGAGCAAGCTCAAACTCAAACACATATAAAAATGTAGCATGGATGCAAGAGAGATGAAAAGAAAAGTTATGAGAAGTGAAGGCAAATTCACTTCTCAGCATCACTTACCACCTGAAAAGTTAGTGAGAAAGATGCAATGCAATGCAAGATGAGATGAAATGACATGATGAGAAACAAAACCAGAAGCATACACATGATGCAAATGATGTTATGAGATGCTACAAACATGAGGCAGCACATGGAAATGATCATACAAGCTTATGAATGCAAATGAAGCAAGTTAGGAACCATGAAAACACATGAAAAGTTATGAAGTGCACATGGCATACAACATGGCAAATACATGATGCAATGATCAAACATGCTTTCAATATGTCTTATGATGTCTAATGAACCAAATGGATGCATAAAATGTCATGGCAAGTCATGTTATGCAAACAAATGCAAGATGAATGCAAAAGGAAGCCCAAATTAGGGTTTATGAATCAAACATCAAACAAAAACCAAAAACAGAAGCAAACCCTAAGATAAAAAATGGAAAATGCCACACAAAGGCCCCCTAATCTTATACTAAACCAATGTCCAAAGGGGAGGTCTCAACTCTTAACCAATCTCAAGTTATGATTTTTACAAGTTATTAGGGTTTTTAGGGTTCCTAAACAAAAGAAATGCCAAACAAATGAAAAAATGCAAGATCAAATCATGGCCATTTAATCTCAAAAACTACATGCCAACCACAATGCAATTCAAGAAGAATCAATGTCCAACTCTTCATAGATAGGCAGAAATGATTTTTTGAACTTAGGATCAAAATAATGCACAAAAATGATTTTAATTCAAAGAAAAATTCTCAAAATGCATCAAGATCCAAAAAGAAATTTGGTTTGAAGGTTGGACAATGTTTCTAAATGTCTTAGAACATTTCATGAATTTTTTGGTGATTTTTAAATACTTAAAAGTATTTTTAATAAATTAATTCTCATTAATCAATTAAAAATAATCTTTTAAATATTTTAAAATACTTTTTTAATGCTAAAAATAAAATAAAAAATATTTTTGTGTCATAAAAATTATTAAAACTCTTAAGAAAAAGTTTCATAATTTTTAGACAATTTTTGCTATTTTAAATAAATTATGCAAAATAAATGAAAAGAAAATGAATTTAAATGAATTTAAATGGAAGTATGCACAATGGAGGGTTGAGATTGAGTCTGGCAAAGAATGGGTTGACTGCGCGCGCAGATCAAAGGCCCATATTCAAACTTGGTTAATCTGATTTAATTAAATAAATTAAACCTAATTAAAACTAATGACATGATCTCAGCCTTACAAACACGCGCGGGAAACAAGATCCAGTGGCTCACGTTCAAACCTGGTGACCTAACCCTAATTAACAGCTAATGACTTTCAGGCTGCCGGAGAAGACTTCCGGTCGTCTTCTCCGGCCAGCACCTTCCCTGAGAAATGCCAAATCTCACCCTAGCTCACTAAAATGAAATCTAAAAGCATGGAAATGATTCCCACTCACTCACGAACCAAAACCCCCAATCAAAACAAATTTATTCTTCCTGGAATGGCTGAATCGAAGCAAACAAGAGTTAGGGCAAAAAAGTTTCAGAGAGCAATTAAATCCTCATTTCATCACCATTTTCAAAACTAAAGGCATATTCATGATCAGGAAGACATATAGAACAAGTTTAGAACTTAAAAATCCATTTCTGGAAAAAAAGTTCTTGAGCTACCTGAGATTCGAAGCTTTCACTCCAGATGCTTTCTGACCTCCTCTCTTAGTGTAATCCACTCCACTTGACCCCCTGGTGATGCTTGAATGCTCAGGAGAAGTTTATGTTGGCTGGATGAAGAGTTTGAACAGCTTCTGCTCAAGCTCAGTTGAAAATGGCAATGGTGATTCAGGCTGTTTTTGGCAAGTGTGAGGGGTTCTTTGTGGTCCAGATGATGAGTGGAGAAGGTTTGTGGATTGGGTTTGAGTGTTTGTGAACTGTGGAGTGAGTTTCGAAAGAAACTGCAAGTTGGTGTGAAAATGGTGAAATGGTGTTATGGCTTGTTTCAGGCTTGGTTCTTTGCTGGTTTCTCCTCAATGGAACATGGTAAGATGATTGGTGAAAATGGTTTGGATGTTTTAAGTTTGTGGAGGCAGATTCGAAGAGTTTTGCCAAGTGAGGTGTTTTTGAGTATGTGATGTTGTGTGTTGTTTCAGCCTTGCTTCTTGAGTGTTATGGCCAGCATTTGGATAGTATATTTTAATCCTATAGGTCAGATGATTTGACATGGCCTCTATTGATTGGTAAGTTTGCTTTTGCCAAAAGTCCACTTTTTGTGTAAGGGAAGTATGGCTTGGTTCTAGGCTAGTACAAGGCATGGGGCTGCGCAGCAAGGGTGAGGGGAAAGGCTAGCCAAAGTCAGCATCCAATGTTGCAAGTTGTAGGGAGTGTGATCATGAGTTTTGCAAGTTGGTGCAACTTTGGTTCACATGTGACTTTCTCATTCCACAAGCCATGAAACATGAGCATTCTTGGTTCAATTCTGACTTTTAGAGTTTATGTGATGTTTGTGTCATGGTTTGATGTCAACTAGAGGTTACAAAAAGCCTTGGTTCATGATTTTGCAAAATTCACATTTGAAGCATGTCTTGAAAATCAATGATTTTTGCCAACTTTGTCACACCATAACTTTTGATCCAAGAAGAATTAGATCATGTTCTTGTACTTTTTGAAAAGGGAAAGATGTATTCTACAACTTTCATGACCAAAGTTTTTCCATTTGAAGCATTTTTGGATCAAGAATCAAGGCTTGAAAAATGACCTAAAATGGAGCATTCTTGAAAAAGTCAACTATGCCCAAAAAGTCAACACTTGCAAAAACTCCAAATTCTTGATTTTTTGTGAACTTCAACCTTATTCCATGATCAAATAAAGATCATATACACTCAAAATGATGAAGATCACCCATTGGTTGGGTCATTGGGGGCCTCAGATGCCCTGATTTTGCACTGACTTGTCCAGAAAGTCAACTCTTGATCAGATGACTTCCCCATGGAATTTCTTCATGAAAATTGATATGCATACTCCCTATACCATATAGAGACCAATGGAAACAAGAATGACCAAAGAAATTGGGGTTATGGCCTCTGAAACCAAAACCCTAATTTTAGGTCAACTGTGCAGTCAAACCTGGCTCTGCATCCATTCCAAACCCAGTTCTTGTGATTCTTTTGAAATCTTGACCTTGAGAGGATGTAATATGATATAAGAACACATATGGATCCCCTTTTAAGTGATTGGTTGCTTTTGGAGTGGCTCAAGAGGCTTTGGGATTGCTCAGATCACAAACCCTAGGTGCAGATGGCTTAGAAACTATGCAGTGAATCAAAAATGAGATGTGAGATGATATGATTGTGTTTATGCATATGAGGTGATCACAAGCCATGGTGTGAATGGGTGAGGGCAAATTTGGGGTGTTTACAGGGAGGAAGCTTATGACAGAAGGCTGGATGAGATAGCTGAGAAATTAAGATCCTTAGAGTCTCAGAACTCTTTAGGTTTCGATGTCATGGACATGGGCTTGGTAGACGGGGTCAGGATTCCCCATAAGTTTAAGCCTCCTTGTTTTGAAAAATACAACGGGACTTCATGCCCCTGGACTCATCTACAATCATTTCTGGGGAGGCTGAAGGCCTACACTATGGACGAGAAGCTCTGGATGTTTTATTTCGAGGATAGCTTAACTGGAGCGTCAAGGGAATGGTACTCTCATCTGACGAGAGCAACTATCAGGTGTTGGAAGGACCTGGCAGAGGCCTTTATCAGACAGTATCAGTACAACTTAGATATGGCACCCAACAGGACTCTCCTAATGGGAATGTCACAGTCGTCAAGGGAAAGTTTCCGAGAATATGCCCAGAGATGGAGGCAATTGGCTGCTGCTGTTCAGCCACCTATGTCTGAGAGGGAAATGGCAGATATGTTTATGAACACCCTTCAGGGAACCTACATTGACAGGCTGGCTGCTTTCTCTTCTACTAGCTTTGCAGATGTTGTCATAGCTGGAGAGAGAATTGAGAGCCTGTTAAAAATGGGCAAAATTTCTGACAATGGTGCCAGCTCTTCCAGCAATGCAAGGAAGCCTTTTGCAGGCCCAAGAAGAACTGGCGAGACCAATGCCATCCACACCAACAGGGGCAGACCCCAGTATGTTCATAGGTCTGTAGCAGTAGTTACCATTCCTTCTCCACTTCCTCAGCAATTAGTATATCAACCTCAGCAACAAACTCAGTATCATCAGCAACCTCAGTACCATCAACAAGCTCAGTATCCTCCAAGAAATTACAACAACACCACCAACAACAACACTCAGCAAAGGCCATTCCAACAGAGGCCTTCTCAAGCCAATAGGGTGATCGATCCGATCCCTATGCCATATGCAACACTATTGCCACAACTCCTGAAACTCAACCTAGTTGAGCTAAGGACGTTGGCACCTCCAGATCCTAATAGTCTACCCAGGAATTATGACTCCAACGCCAGATGTGCTTTTCATTCAAATGCACCCGGCCACAGTACAGAAAAGTGCAGAGCCTTGCACATGAAGGTACAAGACCTGGTAGACTCTAAGGCCCTGAATTTCGCACCACCACCCAATGTTAATAAGAACCCTATGCCTAACCACGGTGGTCCCAGAATTAATGCTATTGAAGAAGACAAGCCGTCTTATTTAATAACCAGTGTGGGTCAGATCCGGACACCGTTGGTAGAGATTAAGGCTCAGCTCCTCGAATGTCAAATGTTCCTAGGGTGTGAGTTAGGGTGTGCTTACTGCAATATTTCAGTAAATGGGTGCGATAACTTGAGGAATGGCATAGATAGTCTCATTCAGAGTGGCCAACTTCAAATCACCACATCATTTCCTACAAATCCAGCAATCTCATCAGCAACAATTCCAGTATCTCCTACAACTGCAGCAACCATTGTTCCCGACAATTCTTCGGCTTCATCAACAAATGCTTCATCTATCATCTCAACTGATCAGATATCAACAAATGTTCCTTCTACAACTCCAGCACCACTTCATTTTGAAACTCCTACAACAACAACACCCATCCTTCCGACAATGTCTCCTACAACATCAGCAACAAACAATGAAGATGTCTCCACAGTTACGATTTATTACGATCCAGAAAGTGATTCTGCCTATAATTCACAAAGTGCTGCTCCCATCAGAGCACCAGTCACGATATACTACGATCCACAGACTATCACAATTCCTTCCGCAGCGGCAATCAGTCCAGTCACTATCACGGTGCCTGGACCAGTACCTTATGAAAGCAGTAATGCTATCCCCTGGCATTACGACTCTGACCTGTACTGCGAAGGACAAAAAATCACTTTTGAATCATCAACCCCTGCACCACAAATAGACAATGTGGGAGGAGGCGGAGGCTTCACTCGAAGCGGACGTCTCTTTGCTCCACAAATTCAAAGACCCACTGCCGAAGCAGAAGCTGCCGCCAAGGCAAAAGGGAAAGGCTTAGTGCAGGAAGAGCAAATTGTTAAAGAAGCTTTGAAAACACCCTTTGACCAAGAGGTTGATGAGTTCATGAGAATCATCAAGAAGAGTGATTACAAAATAGTGGATCAGCTTCACCAGACGCCTTCCAAGATCTCTATTCTATCATTTCTTATGTGCTCCGAGGCCCATCGGAATGCACTACTAAAAGTCTTGCACGCAGCTTATGTGCCTGAAGAGATCACCGTCAATCAGTTGGAAGCTGTGGTCGGAAATGTTAATGCTAGTCATGGACTAGGGTTCACCAACACTGATTTGACTACGGAAGGCCGCAACCATAACAAGGCTCTGCATATAACCATGGAATGTAAAGGTGCAGTCCTTTCCCATGTGCTGGTAGACACGGGGTCATCCCTCAATGTCTTACCTAAAAAGGCCCTTGTGAAGCTAGAGTATGACGGATTGGCATTGCGTCCCAGCAACCTGGTGGTGAGAGCTTTTGATGGTTCTAAGAGATCGGTTCTGGGAGAGATTGAGTTGCCCATAACGATTGGCCCGCAAACTTTCAAAACGACCTTCTACGTGATGGATATACAGCCTGCCTACAGCTGTCTATTGGGTAGGCCGTGGATTCACGCCGCTGGCGCCGTGACCTCAACCCTTCACCAGAAGTTAAAATTCGAGTGGGAGGGTCAAGTCGTTACTATCTGTGGAGAGGAGGATATTTTTGTCAGCCACCTGGCTACTTATAAATACATTGAGATGGATGGGGAGATCCATGAAACAATGAGTCAGGGGTTCGAGGCCTTGAACATAAATGAAACTTCTGCTGTACCTGGAACCTCAATGACATCATATCAACAAGCCCGGAAGGTTGTTGAAGAAGGAAGCGCCCAAGGCTGGGGCAAACTGTTATCGGTGGAGAAGAAGGAGGATAGATTTGGGTTGGGTTACAAACCAACTCAACAAGATCAAGCAGAGGCTGCAAAAGAGCCCAACTTTGTTAGTGGGGGGATGCTCACCCGCGATGCTGTCAACAATCTGGAAGACGAGGATGAAGGCGACCGCGACCTAGAAAGTTGGATCCGTCCAAAGATCCCGGGGAGCAGTATCTCGAACTGGTCTTCCCAGGAAATTATAAGAGTTACTCATGCAGAGTAATTATTATTTCCTGTATTTTTATAGCATGCATCCAAGTCTTGCATCTTGCCCAAGATGACAAGACTCATTTTGTAATCGGGCCATCTGTACTTTTTGTGCAACGAGATTAATCAATGAAATATCAGACATCTTTTTGCAAACGAGTCTTTTTCTTTTTTCGCTCACTGTTTTTCCATTTTTCTTTTTGTACAAAAAATAAATGGCAGTGTTTTCAAAATGACAACTTTATTTCACTTTTTTAAACAAGATTAAAATCAAATCACTAAAATGAACAAACTGGACCCTTGCAGAGTGTGCCTTCCAGACAGCACCGACAACAGCACGGCTATGACTTCGTATGACTTTGACAATCCAATCAATCAAGCTGATGAAGGGGTTGAAGAAGAATATGAGCTTCCTGAAGAGTTAGCCAGGTTGTTAAGACAAGAGGAAAAGGTTATTACTCCTCACCAGGAGGAGGTTGAAACGATCAATCTTGGTACAGATGAAGACGTGAAAGAAGTTAAAATCGGGGCCTGCTTACAAGACTCAGTGAAGAGACAACTGATTGACCTGCTTCAAGAATATGTGGACGTGTTTGCTTGGTCTTATCAAGATATGCCAGGGTTGGATACCGACATTATTGTGCACAAGCTGCCTTTGAGAGAAGAATGCCCGCCGGTTAAACAGAAACTGCGCCGTACTCGCCCAGACATGGCAATGAAAATCAAAGAAGAGGTACAAAAGCAGTGGGATGCCGGGTTCCTTGCTGTAACTAGCTATCCGCCGTGGGTTGCTAATATTGTGCCTGTGCCTAAGAAGGATGGCAAAGTAAGGATGTGTGTTGACTACCGGGATCTGAACAGAGCCATCCCGAAGGATGATTTCCCATTACCTCACATTGATGTATTGGTTGATAATACGGCTCAGTTCTCGGTATTCTCCTTCATGGACGGATTTTCAGGATATAATCAGATCAAGATGTCTCCTGAAGACATGGAGAAGACAACCTTCATCACACCCTGGGGCACGTTCTGCTACAAGGTAATGCCATTTGGGCTCAAGAATGCCGGTGCAACGTATCAACGGGCTATGGTAACGTTATTCCACGATATGATTCATAAAGAGATAGAATGTTATGTGGATGACATGATCGCCAAGTCCCTCACTGAAGAGGACCACCTGGTAAATCTGCTAAAGTTGTTCAAGCGTCTGAGGAAGTACCAACTGAAGTTGAACCCCAACAAATGCACATTCGGGGTGAGATCTGGTAAGCTGCTGGGTTTTATTGTAAGTGAGAAAGGGATTGAAGTTGACCCTGATAAAGTCAAATCTATTCAAGAGATGCCTGCACCGAAGACAGAGAAAGAAGTTCGAGGGTTCCTAGGTCGATTGAACTACATCTCAAGGTTCATATCTCACCTTACGGAAACCTGTGAACCCTTGTTCAAATTGTTAAGAAAAGAACAGACGGTCAGGTGGAACGAAGACTGCCAGAAGGCTTTTGACAAGATCAAGGAGTACCTGCAAGAACCGCCAATCCTCATGCCTCCAGTCGAAGGAAGACCTCTGATAATGTATTTGACAGTATTAGAAGAGTCAATGGGGTGTGTGCTGGGCCAACATGACGAGTCTGGTCGAAAAGAGTATGCAATATACTACCTAAGCAAAAAGTTTACCGACTGTGAACAACGTTATTCACTGCTCGAGAAAACTTGCTGTGCTTTAGCGTGGGCTGCTCGCCGACTGAGACAGTATATGTTGACCCACACTACTTTATTGATCTCAAAGATGGACCCAGTTAAGTACATATTTGAGAAGCCAGCTCTTACCGGACGGGTTGCAAGATGGCAAATGATCCTTACAGAATATGACATCCAATACACTTCTCAGAAAGCCATCAAGGGCAGTGTATTGTCTGAATATCTTGCTGAGCAACCCATTGATGATTACCAGCCCATGAGATTTGACTTCCCTGATGAATACATCATGTTCATAAAAGCAAAAGATTATGAAGAGCCTGTTCACACTGAAGGGCCTGACCCGGAAGAGGAATGAACTATGATGTTTGATGGGGCTGTTAACATGAATGGTCGTGGTGTTGGTGCAGTACTCATTACACCTAAGGGAGCTCACATGCCTTTCTCGGCAAAACTCACTTTCAACTGCACTAACAACGAAGCTGAATACGAAGCTTGCGTTATGGGTCTTGAGGAAGCCATTGACCTCAGGATCAAGACATTGACCGTGTTCAGAGATTCAGCTCTGGTAATCAATCAAACCAACGGCAAATGGTACACCCACCAGGATCATCTGATACCTTACAGGGATTATACAAGGAGGTTATTGACTTTCTTTACAACAGTCAAGCTTGAGTACATCCCTCGGGACGAGAATCAGTTTGCAGATTCCCTGGCTACCATTTCATCCATGATCAAAGTTCAGACTGCCAACTTTGTACCTCGGATCTCAGTGTCCAGACTTGACAGACCAGCATATGTGTTCGCAGCAGATGTTGTTAAAGATGATAAGCCTTGGTTCCACGACATTAAGTGCTTCTTGGAGGATCAAACATACCCACCTGGGGCATCTTCCAATGATAAGAAGACTTTGAGAAGGCTTGCTGGTAGTTTCTTTCTGAACACTGATGGATCTTTATACAAAAGGAACTTTGATATGGTACTCCTCAGATGCGTCGACAAGACAGAAGCATACTTGTTGATGCATGAAGTGCACGAAGGATCCTTTGGTACCCATGCTGGAGGGCATGCCATGGCTAAGAAGTTGTTGAGATCAGGCTATTACTGGATCACAATGGATGCCGACTGTTGTGCCTATGCCAGAAAATGCCACAAATGCCAGATCTATGCAGATAAGGTGCATGTGCCTCCCAATCCTTTGAACATAATGTCTTCACCCTGGCCCTTTGCTATGTGGGGCATTGACATGATTGGCAAGATTGAGCCAACTGCTTCAAATGGCCACAAATTCATCCTGGTCGCCATTGACTATTTTACCAAGTGGGTTGAAGCAGCATCGTATGCAAATGTCACAAGGCAAGTGGTAGCCAGATTTCTGAAAAGAGATATCATCTGTCGATATGGAGTGCCCGAGCGAATCATTACTGATAATGGTTCCAACTTAAACAACAAAATGATGGCAGAGTTGTGACGGGACTTCAAGATCCAACATCACAACTCTTCTCCTTACAGGCCAAAGATGAACGGCGTTGTCGAAGCGGCTAATAAGAATATTAAGAAGATTGTGCAGAAGATGGTAGTCACTTACAAAGACTGGCATGAAATGCTACCATTTGCCTTGCATGGGTACCGCACGTCAATCAGGACATCCACTGGGGCAACACCGTATCAACTTGTGTATGGTATGGAAGCAGTCCTACCGGTTGAAGTTGAATTACCCTCTCTACGGGTATTGATGGATGTTAAGCTGAACGAAGCAGAATGGGTCAGTTCCCGATACGAACAACTGAGTCTGATTGAAGAGAAAAGATTGGCTGCGATCTGTCATGGGCAGCTATATCAGAAAAGAATGAAGAGATCCTTCGATCAGAAAGTCAGGCACCGAGAGTACCAAGTAGGAGATCTTGTGCTGAAGAGAATCCTCCCTCCTCATACAGACCACAGGGGCAAATGGACTCCAAATTATGAAGGACCATTTATGGTAAAGAAAGTTTTCTCTGGTGGAGCACTGATGCTCAGCACCATGGATGGTGAAGACTTCCCGTCCCCTGTGAATTCAGATACAGTTAAAAAATACTTCGCATAAAAATGACCCGCTGGACACAAAAACAGAATGTAAGTCCAGGCAAAAATAGGGCATCCCGGCGAGTCAAAAACAGAATAAAAGACTCGGGCAAAAGTAAGGGAAAATAAACAAAAAATGTACACCCACTGAGTTGAAAAGCCACGTCGGACAACTCAGGCAAAAATGGGTATCCCGATGGATTGAAAACCCGAAAGGGCGATCCATGCAAAATAAGGGAATAAGCGAACAACTGCATTCTGAATTCGTCTGTATCGTCTACAACTTGGTAAGTTTCGAAAGGATCAAGCCTCAATCAGAATCAACATTCTTCAGAAAGCAAGATGACAAGAACGTCAAAAGTCATACGAGTCGTAGCAAAAGAGGAAGCTCCTTAAAGCGTCATCAACATTGCCAACATTTTGTTTCTCAATTTGTAACGATCTCCTCATTTCAGGGGATTTGTTTCTTTGACTGTATCTCGCCAATTCAGGGCGTATGAATTAATAAAATCAGATTTTCAGTCATGTCTCATCTTGTATATTTTATTTGCAAAAATGTCTGATATCTAAAATAAACACTGGTTGCATAAATACAGATGCTTACCTTCAAAAAAATATAATAAAAGTCACATACTTGCAGGAAATATACTTACTCTCAGAAGTGCCTAAAATCCTATGACGGAATCCAGTAAAGGATACCTCGGGATTACTTGTGTGTTTCTCTGTCTTTTCAGGATTGTAGGAATCCAGAACGCAACTTGGGGCATGTAAGCTTCATCCCAGCAAACCGACAGATCAACACTCAATTTTAGCACCCGAAGTGCTCTCTCCCCAGCTGAGTTGCCTCTCATGACTCCCCCCAGCTGAGCTGCCACTTGCTACTGCTCCCAGCCGAGTTGCCATTCCTTCCTCAGCCGAGTACAAAAAAAAAAAAAACAGGGAACCATCTCCCCACAGAGTTTCAGCCTCTATCCAGAAAAGCAACGCACGAAGAAATCACAACAGAGTAGAGAAAGCTGCTACAAACCCCAGCTGGGTCTTTCATTTATTGGAGTAGGTCTATCATTGACCCATTTCCCCAAGCAGATATGCATCTCATCAGATCTACCAATGATCTTATCCCCAGCTGGGATGTCCTTTTCAAGCAGATCGATCGAAGATCTTCGTAGCAACGGGATCCGAATCCCGGTTTGGTATCTTTGCATAATCATAGCATTCACATCATATTCACCCACAAAGCGTAGCATTCCGCTTTAACACGGAGCATTACGGCAAAAATCCAACACATAGCATAATCATAGGCCATGCTCTGAATCGACACTTGTGAATATTGACATCTCAACAATATGCAAAATACTTACCCCAAAATCCCCAACGGAGATTCCCCAGCAAAATCAGTTGCCTCACATTCACAAACACCAGTATATATACTCTCCCTGGCACCCGTCCGTGTCAATACTCCCCAGTAAAGTTGCCTGAGCACTCCTTACGAACAGTACCACCTGCATTACAGATGCTTCTTGACACCCATCTGTGTCAACCCTAGCAGAAAGCCAAAGATGTCCTTTTTGCACTTACATATATAATACTTTGACACCCGTCCGTGTCATATCCCCAGCGCAGTCACCTATACTTTGTATATCAGATACTTGTTTATATTACACTCTTCTCCTTTTGACACTCGTCCGTGTCACTCTCCCCAGTAATTAAACACTCATCTATACACCACTCATACTTATACAGATACTCGTCCATATTTTGTATACCACTCAAATCCCCTCATAGTCAACACTCGTCCGTGTTCTTTGTTAACCAGTTGGTACTCGTCCGTACCATCATCTCAGAACATGCGTCAAGCGTTTTGTTTCTGCATGATACTCGTCCGTATCATAGTCTTAAGGATGCTCGTCCGCATCTTTAATTTATACACTATGTCAAACACTTTTGTCTTCGTGAATATAGATACTCGCCTGTGTCTACTATTCCCCAGAAGAGTCCTCTCAGATTCAACACTCGTCCGTGTTCTCTGTTAACCAGTTGATACTCGTCCGTATCATCATCTCTGAACACGAGTCAGTATTTGTTTCTACCCGATACTCGTCTGTATCGCAGTCTTAAGGATGCTCGTCCGCATCTTTAATCTATACACAAATATCTAAACACTTATATCTTTTGTTTCTTGGATTGTAAACGCTCGTCCGTGTTTACTATTCCCCAGTAGATTGCTAACAAAGCATTTTTCTCTTTTATCTGACACTCGTCCTGTGTCATGATAAACCCTGAGAGCAGCCGTACCCTGCTAGGTGGTCGTCCTCCACCTCCTGATGGTCGTCCTCCATCATGCTCATCCGATGGCCGTCCCCATCGTTGATATTTTAGCAGCCGTCCCCTGCTAGGTGGTCGTCCTCCGCCTTTTGATGATCGTCCTTCATCATTTTATCCAATGGCCGTCCCCATTGTTGATTTTGGTTATCTGGCATTCGTCCTATGTCATGATAGACCTTGAGAGCAGCCGTCCCCTGCTAGGTGGTCGTCCTCCACCTCTTGATGGTCGTCCTCCATCATGCTCATCCGATGGCCGTCCCCATCGTTGACCTTTTATCCGGCATTCGTCCTATGTCGCGATATTTTCGGCAGCCGTACCCTGCCAGGTGGTCGTCCTCCACCTTAGATGACCGTCCCTCATCTTATCCCCAACAGAGCAGCCGTCCCTTGCTAGGTGATCGTCCTTCACCTTTGATGACCGTACCTCATCATCTGTTTATTTCATTTATTCTTTAACCCGATGGCCGTCCCCGTCGTGGTCCCTTTTTCTTTTTCCTGATGATCGTCCTTCATCAGTTTAGCCCGATGGCCGTCCCCATCGTTGGTTACTTTACTTTATGAACTTGATGGCCGTCCCCATCATTTTTCATTAACCCCCAGAGAATATTTTAGCTTTACCTTGATGGCCGTCCCCACCATAATACCTTTTATCCCCAGCATGTCGACCGTCCCCGTCATTGCTTTATTTTCCGCACCTTGCCCAGCATGCCGGCCGTCCCCGTCATTGCCCTTTACCCAGCAGTCGTCCTCTGCTCGGCGGTCGTCCTCCATCGCCTACACTTTACAATATACTTTATTTTCCTTTACAATCTATATCCCTTTTCTTCTTCATTTTGTGAGTGCAAATTTTGGACTGTCTTTGGTATTCAACCACAAGTTATCTTGTTTGCCTGTTAAGCCGTTGCTTACATCCTGCACAGCTAACTCATGTTTGAATAGGGGCAGCTGTAAACACCCCAAATTTGCCCTCACCCATTCACACCATGGCTTGTGATCATCTCATGTGCATAAACCCAATCATAATATCTCATATCACATTTTTAAGTCTTTGCATTGGTTCTAAGTCATCTGCATCTAGGGTTTGTGATCTGAGCAATCCAAGAGCCACTTGAGCCACTCCAAAGGTCATCAATCACTTCAAAGGGGTCTATGTGTGTTCAAGCATCATATTATATCCTCTCAAAGTCAAGAATGCCAAAGAATCACAAGAACTGGGATTGGTATGGAGGCAGAGCCAAGCTTAACTGCACAGTTGACCTAAAATTAGGGTTTTGGTTTCAGAGGCCATAACTCCAATTTGTTTGGTCATTCTTTTTTCTATTGGTCTCTATATGGTATAGGGAGTATGCATATCAATTTTCATGAAGAAATTCCATGGGGAAGTCATTTGATCAAGAGTTGACTTTCTGGATAAGTCAGTACAAAATCAGGGCATCTGAGGCCCCCAATGACCCAACCAAGGGGTGATCTTCATCATTTTGAGTGTATATGATCTTTATTTGATCATAGAAGAAGGTTGAAGTCTACAAAATTCAAGAATTACATGTTTTTGCAAAGTTGACTTTTTAGGGCATGGTTGACTTTTAATGAAATGTCATTTTATGCAACTTTTTCAACCCTTACTTTTTGATCCCAAAATGCTTCAAATGGAAAAACTTTGGTCATTAAAGTTGTAGATTAGATCTTTACCTTTTCAAAAAGTACAAGAACATGACCTAATTCATTTTGGATCAAAAGTTATGGTGTGTCAAAGTTAGCAAAAATCACTAATTTTCAAAATGTGCACCAAATGGAAAACTTGCAAAAACTTTGTACCAAGGCATTTGTGACTTCTAATTCATGTCTAACCATCACACAAACATCACATGTACCCTAAAGTTCAGAATGGACTAAGAATTTCTCATGTTTCATGGTTTGTGAAGCAAGACATTTCCATGTGAACCAAAAGTGATCAAGTTGCAAAATCATCATCACACTTCCATCCACTTGTTGCCTTGGCTGCTGAACCAACCCTAGCCTTTCCCCTCACCATGCTGCGCCAGCCCACACCCTTGTACCAGCCTAGAACACAACCCATGCCTCTCTTACACAAAAGTTGACAATTTGCAAAAGTGGCCATACCAATCACAAAAGGCCAAGTCACATCATCTGACCAATGGGATTAATTTATGCAAACAAAATGCTAGCCATTTCATACAACAAGCCATCCTGAAAACTCACTACAACACACATTCACAAACTCTCTCCAACTTGCATTTTCCTTCGAATCTGATTCCATAGGCCATAAACACCCAAACAAACTCCACTAATCAACTCACCTTGCTTCACTGAACCAAAACCAGCAAGACCTAAGCCTGAAACCAGCAAGAACATTACTCTTCCATTTTTCACTCTCAAAGCCAAAGCTTTCGAAACTCATTCCACAGGCCACAAACACTTGAACAAACTTCACAAACCTTCTCAAAACATCATCCTGACCACAAAGAACCACTCACCTTTGCCTGAAACTGCCTGAATCACAATCACCATTCTCACCTGAGCTTGAGCAGAAGCTGTTCAAACTCCCAAACCAGCCAACATAAACTCTTGCTGAGCATCCAGACATCATCAAGGGACCAAAGGGGGTGGTTTGCATCAAAGGAAGAGGGCAGAAAGTTGCAGGATTGAAAACTTCGAAACTCAGGTAGCTCAAGAACATTTTTTCCAGAAATCATTTTTTAAGTTCTTAAGTTGTTATTCATGCTTCCCTGATCATAAATATGTCTTTAGTTTTGGAAATGGTGGAGAGATGAGAGTTTAATCAGTCTCTGAAACTTTTTGCCCTAGATTTTGTTTGCTTCGATTCAGCCATTTCTGGAATGATAAATATGTTTTGATTGGGGGTTTTGGTTCGTGAGTGAGTGGGGATCATTCCTGTGGTTTTAGAATTCATTTTAGATGCGTATGGAGTGAGATTGGGTTTTGAGGTGAACGGAGAAGATGACCGGAACACTGTTCCGGTCACCTGAGGGTGATTAACGGCAGGATTAGGGCATAAGCATTAATTAGCTGATTTTGAATTCTGGCCGTAGGATCTGGCGCCAAGTCAACACGCGCGCGTTTTAGTTTGAATCTGGTCCCTAGGATTGGCTGACCTTTTCTTTTTCCATTTAAATTCATTTTATTTTCATACTTAATTCATTTGTTTTATACAATTTATTAAAAATAGCAAAAAGGCTTTAAAAATTATGAAATTTTTTACCAAGGGTTTCATTAATTTTTAAAACACAAAAATATTTTTATTTTCATTTTTAGCATTAAAAAAGTATTTTTAAATATTTAAAAGTTTCTTTTTAATTGATTAATGAGAATTAATTAATTAAAAATGCTTTTAGGTATTTAAAAATCACCAAAAAATTCATGAAGCATTTAAAAACATTTAGAAACATTGTCTAACCCTCAAACCAAATTTATTTTTTGATCTTGATGCATTTTGAGAATTTTTCATTGAATTAAAATCATTTTGATGCATTATTTTGATCCAAACTTCAAAAAATCATTTCTGCCTAATCATGAAGAGTTGGACCTTGGTTCTTTTTGCATTGCATTGTGTGTAGCATGTAGTTTGGAGATTAAATGGCCATGATTTGATCTCTTATTTTCAATTTGTTTGATAATTTTCTTGTTTAGGAACCCTAAAACCCTAGAAAACTTAGAAAAATCATAACTTGAGATTGGTTAAGAGTTGAGACCTCTCCTTTGGGCAGTGAGTTAGTATAGGATTAGGGGTCCTTTGAGTGAATTTTCAATTTTTTGTAATGTTGTTTGCTTCTGGTTTTGGTTTTTGTTTGTTGCATTGATCATAAACCCTAATTTGGGCTTCCATATGCATCCATCTTGCATTCTCTTGCATAACATGACTTGCCATGACATTCCATGCCTCCATTTGATTCATTTGACATCATGAGACACATTGCAAGCATGTTTGATCATTGCATCTTGCATTTGTCATGTTGTATGCCATGTGCATTCCATAACTTTTCATGTATGTTCATGTGCCTTAACTTGCTTCATTTGCATCCATGAACTTGTATGATCATCCACATGTTTTGTTTCTGGTTTGTAACATCTCATAGCATCATTAGCATCATGTATGTGCTTCTGGTTTGGTTTTGCATCATATCATTTCATCTCATTTTGCATTGCATTGCATTTCCTTTTCTAACTTTTCAGGTGGTAAGTGGCTTTGAGAAGTGAATTTGCCTTCACTTCTCATACTTTCTTCTCATCTCTCTTATGCATCCTTGCTGCATTTTGTATGTGTTTGAGCTTGCTCATTCTTCTTCTTCTTACTTTCTTTCTTCAAGTGACTTGACTTCTTAAATGAAGCAAGTTGCTTTCTTTCTCTTGATCCTTTCATTTGCTTCCTGGTGGTTCCATTGAAGACTTCTCTTGCAAACCTCACAAACCTTAGGAACAACCAAGCATGACAATGATTAGGGTTTTGATTAGTCTCCCCTCTTAGTTTTACCTTTGTGTCTCTTTTGAGTCATCTCTTCTCATCTCATAATCAGGGACTAAACCCTAAAGGCTTTAAGGCTTTGTGATTAAGCTTATGCCTGCATCCTTCTCTTAGGATGGAGTGTATAACTTTAATCCTAAGTGTTAAACCCTTATTGTGTTTAAATCTCTTAATCAATCCACTTAATAAGTATCAAGACACCACACTTGTAACTTGGGCCTTGCATTAGGGTTCTAATTCTTCCTTAATTGGTTAAGAAGGACTAACCCTAGTGTTAATGGACAAGTCCCTCTCAAGTTGTCTTACAGACCCTAAAAATCACTTCATCATCATACCATTAAATAAAATCCACTTAATAAAGGCTTTGTTTTGTCATGAAGTTAATCCCTAATCATGGATTAAGTTGAGGAGCCTTCCTCAGCTTAAACACTCTCATCTATTATCCTTCTATTAGGATGGTGTAATGAGTTTCTTTAATCCTTGATTATGGCTTAACCTCATTACTTAACACTAAGCAAAAACACCAAAAACATCTAAATAATTACAAGTAGGTTAATGATCTTAATCCTACACCAAGGTGATTAAGTGTGAGAATCTGACTTCACACTTAAGGTAATCTCATTACCCCTAATCAGAGGGAAGATGTGATGAGTTTACTAACTTATTGGTTTAGGCTTAAGCTCATTAACTTATGACAAACTTTCAAAAAGCAATAAAAGACTGAAAACACAAAAACAAACAATAATCGTCTCCTCCGGGATCCTTTTCTCATCACCTTCATTCATAAACGAGAACTTGCTTCTTCCGTCTAATGCAAGACAGTTTGCACCTGAGCCAGACAGGTCATACACTTGAGCATAGACAAGTAAGCAGTTCGCAAGTCAATTCATCTTTCAGTCTCTTTGGGTCGAACTACGGTGTTCTGACTTCCTCATTGCACGAGAGGATACGTAGGCATAACTTAACAGTTATCGAACAAAAGTCTCTGTATATTCCCCCTCTTTCAGTATTATTTTCTTAGCCTCATTATCTTGGGCATCTTATTCCTGTTCCTACACTGACACTTCATCTACATACTTTACACTTCCTTTTACACTGACACCTGTACATTCTTTTCCAGCTATTTTACACACAAATTGCACTGACACTACCCCTTTAAAACACAAATCTTTTAAGCGTGGATCCCGTCGAGTACGGCGGACAATCTGGGTGCTAATACCTTCCCAGGTTGTAACCAACCCCCTTTCTCAGTCTCTCTGGTTCGCAACCGTCTTATCCATTCTTTTTCTAGGTCTATGCAGCATTGCCTTTCCTCCGGGATAAAAATACCTAGCTGGCGACTCTATTCATCTCCAGTGAGTTCACGGCTGTGTGTTCTCATTGTCCCTCTCGCCGACCGTTCGCGTCTGTACCTTTATTTGGGCCGGTCCCATCTATCGGGAGCGACACCCCTATCTTGATCCCACCTACTCCGGGGAAGCCTCTTTTCATGTATCTGACTGTGCTCGAGGGATCTATGGGTTGCGTATTAGGCCAACAAGACGAAACTGGTCGTAAGGAGCACGCCATTTATTACTTAAGCAAGAAGTTCACAGACTGTGAAAGCAGATATTCGCTTTTGGAGAAAACTTGCTGTGCCTTGGCATGGGCGGCCAGACGCCTCAGGCAGTACATGATTTGTCACACTACTTTGTTGATCTCGAAAATGGATCCAATAAAGTACATCTTTGAGAAGCCTGCTTTGACTGGAAGACTCGCCCGTTGGCACATGTTGTTATCCGAATATGATATCCAGTATGTAACCCAGAAGTCTATTAAAGGCAGTGTTTTATCTGAATACCTTGATGATCATCCTGTCGAAGATTATGAACCTTTGAAATTCGATTTCCCGGACGAGGACATCATGTTGATAAAGGATTGTGAAGTTCCCGGTCCTGATGAAGGTCCCGAGCCAGGTTCTCGTTGGAAGATGATGTTTGATGGTTCCTCTAATTACATGGGGCATGGTGTAGGAGTTGTTTTGATGAATCCTGATGGTGGTTACACTCCCTTCACGACTAGATTGTGCTTTGAATGTACAAACAACATTGCTGAGTATGAAGCATGTGTTTTAGGTATCGAAGCTGCAATCGATACTAGAATCAAGATCCTTGAAGTGTATGGAGACTCAGCCTTAGTAATCTACCAAGTCAAAGGTGAATGGGAGACTTGTAACGAGAAGTTGATCCCATACCGTGCCCATATTGTGGAGTTAATTAAATACTTTGACGAAGTCACTTTCCATCATGTTCCAAGGGCAGAGAATCAAATAGCAGACGCCTTGGCTATGTTGGCCTCTATGTTTCAAGTCAGATTTCTTAATGAAGCTCCACTCATTACAATCGAGCGAAGAACTGCACCAGCCTACTGTCTACTGGTCGAAGAAGAAACTGGTGAGAAACCGTGGTTCTACGACATCAAGAACTATTTGCAGAATCAGGAGTACCCAGCTGACGTAACAAATCTAGACAAGAAGACTTTAAGAAGATTGGCGTCCAAGTTTTTCCTCAGCAACAATGTGCTTTACAAGAGAAATCATGATATGGTTCTGCTCAGATGTGTGGACAAGCGCGAAGCAGACTTATTGATCAGGGAAATCCATGAAGGATCATTTGGAACACATGCCAATGGACATGCCATGTCCAGGAAGATTTTGAGAGCTGGATACTTCTGGTTGACCATAGAATCAGATTGTTTCAAGTATGCCAGGAAGTGTCATAGATGCCAAATTTATGCCGACAAGGTGCACGTACCTCCAACACTTTTGAATGTTCTGTCATCGCCTTGGCCTTTCTCAATGTGGGGCATTGACATGATAGGGGCAATTGAGCCTAAAGCTTCCAATGGTCATCGGTTTATCTTGGTCGCAATCGATTACTTCACCAAATGGGTAGAAGAAGCTTCCTACGCCAATGTAACAAAGCAAGTGGTTGCCCGTTTCATCAAGAACCAAATTATATGCCGTTATGGAATCCCAAGCCGAATCATCACAGATAATGGGACCAATTTGAACAACAAAACAATGAAAGAGTTGTGTGAGGCATTCAAGATTGAACATCATAACTCTTCTCCATATCATCCGAAGATGAATGGAGCTGTTGAAGCTGCAAACAAGAACATCAAAAAGATTCTGCAGAAGATGGTAAAAACTTACAAAGATTGGCACGAGATGTTACCATATGCTTTACACGGATACAGAACATCAGTTCGCACTTCAACAGGGGCAACCCCTTTCTCTCTGGCGTATGGGATGGATGCAGTTCTCCCTATTGAAGTAGAGATACCATCTTTGAGAATCTTGATGGAAACCAAACTGGAGGAAGCTGAGTGGGTCCAGAACAGGTTTGACCAACTGAATCTTATTGACGAGAAGAGAATGACCGCCATGTGTCATGGCCAGTTGTACCAAAAGCGCATCAAGAGAGCATTTGACAAGAAAGTCCGTCTCCGAGAATTCAAAGAAGGAGATCTTGTACTCAAGAAAATCTTGCCAGTCCACAAAGACATGCGTGGAAAATGGAGTCCTAACTATGAAGGTCCATATGTTGTGAAGGTGGCATTCTCCGGAGGTTCCTTAATCCTTACAACTATGGATGGTGAACAGCTGAAGTACCCGGTGAATTCTGATGCAGTCAAAAAATATTATGCCTAAATAAAACCCGATAGGTCGAAAACCAGAAATGGCGACCTAGGCAAAAAATGGGTATCCCGGTGGATCAAAACCTATGAAGGAGATCCAGGCAAAAGTTAGGGATAAAAATGAAAAATAAGAGCTCGCTAAGTTGAAAACCCGAAAGGGCGGCTTAGGCAAAAAAGAGCGTCCCGGTGGATTGAAAACCCGGAAGGGCGGTCCAGGCAAAAGTTAGGGGCAAAGGCATTTGACTGTGTCAGATGGTGTTTACCATTACTGAAGAATCATAATGGAAGATCAATCCATTTGCTCTTGTCAGAAGCAAGGTGTCGGGCAGTCTTAGTTATTAGGGATTGTAGTGGTCGTTGGATTCAATGTAGACCTTTCCCCATTGCCATTTTCAAATTGTAATTTCCCATGGAGTTTTTGCCATTGGCAAGCTACCATTCTTGAATAAAATACAAACTTTGCCTATGAATTTTGTTGTTCAGCTGCTTATTTTCTTTTGTTATGCAAAATGCCATCACTTGATTACAATTTAACTCTGAAAATGACAAGTTTTTAAGGAAATGTTTTTTTTTTTAAAACATACTAAAAAAACTTTCAAGTTTCTTTGACTTTGGAAAATTGGAAAAACCTTCTGTTTCCCCAAGAAGTCCTGGTTTACAACAACACTTTTATACTATTGTTACAGAAATCTCCATAGAAGTTCAAAACTTATAACACTCTTGGATGGATCCTTGGACCCAACATGATTTCCAAGTTCGAAGACATCTCCCTAGTGTTTTTCATATTGCTCATCTGAGTATTAGTGTTGAGCGCCTACTCCTCTTTGAGTCTTGTCAAAACTCTTTGTCTCTTTAGAGTCAACATTTGCATATCATGATCATTCGCATCATGCTCAATCATGCGCATTGGACATTAGCATTTGTCTTTCCCCAGTTTTCGTCTGTCTAACTCCAAGTCCAGATATCATTAGTGTTCAATTTGAGAATTCATTGTTGTCGATACCCGAGGTTTGGTTTACCAATGTTTTTTGTCCCCAGTAATTGCTGGTGTCCCCTATGGAATTCTAATTGTGGTTGGTATTTGTCTTTATGACCACCAATATCTCCTTGAAGTCCAATTGTCATTGGCACAAATCTTTTAAACAGGTCCTGAAACCTTTTACTTAAAATCCAAGTCCAATTGATTTTGGCACATACTTGTACCTTTCTCCTGATGGTTCCTGAAGGAATTTCCAGCGGTCGGGTGTTTTATCTTATTTGAAAACTCCAACATATTTTGTTGTTACTTTTTTGCGTTAGCCGGTCGCTTAGAGCCGTTGATCTATCTTTGGGTGATTTTCATTCTATTCCCAATGCTAGCTGGTCGCATAGAGCCGCTGCTAAATCACTGTGATTTCCTTCCTTATCCTCGGTGTCGGTAGCTACATTTGAACCTGCTAATTTACCATTTTGAATACTTTGAATACTTGGTCTTTATCATTCTTAGTGTCGACTGGTCATGAACCTGTTGCGCATTCACTTTGAGTGTATCTTGGCTTCAATTCTTAGTGTCAATAGGTCTTGAACCTATTACGCTTTCACTTTGAATATTTTGTTGTCATTCTTAGTGTCAGTTGGTCGCATCGAGCCGCTGCGCATTCACTTCGAATATTATTTTTTTTCCATTCTTAGTGTCAGTCGGTCGCGTAGAGCCGCTGCGCATTCACTTTGAATGTTTATTTTGTTGTTATTCTTAATGTCAGTTGACCGACAATGGCCGCTGCACATTCGCTTTGAATGTTTATTTTGTTGTTATTCTTAGTGTCAGTTGGTCGCATCGAGCCGCTGCGCATTCACTTTGAATATTGTGTCGTTTCTATTCTTAGTGTCAGTTGGTCGCATCGAGCCGCTGCGCATTCACTTTGAATATTACGTTTATCGTTTCCAGTGACAGTTGGTTGCATAGAGCCGATGCACTTTCCCTTTGAATGTTTATTTTGTTGAATTCTTAGTGTCAGTTGACCGACAATGGCCGCTGCGCATTCACTTTGAATATTGTGTCATTTCTATTCTTGGTGTCAGTTGGTCGCATCGAGCCGTTTCACATTCACTTTGAAGAGTTTTGACTTCTTTTTGCCAAATACAACAAGTTTCACAACTATGAAAATTAGGCCATCCTTGCTTGTCTTTCTTAATTGGTTCCACCATGGATATCTTAAGAGCCTCCAATTCTTTTTGAGAATCAGAAACCTTTTTCTCCAAATGCTTAAAAATAAGCTTATCGGAGGCTAAGCATTTAAAAGCTTTTTTAGCTTAATGGTGAAGAGCTCTCAAAGTAATAAGTAACTCGGAATAAGACAAATTTTTAAAGTTATCATATTTGGCATGACTTACTTTCCTTTTGCCCTTTTGTGAGCCATAAGACAAAGGTTTACTTTCTCTTCCTCATCACTTGAGCTATTGTTGCTCGAGACTTAATTATCGCTTTTCCATGCGATATATGCTCTCCTAGCTTTGTTTCCTTTCTTTTGATATTTATCTTTGCCTTTGTCTTTCTTCAACATTAGACATTCCGGTTTGTAATGACCGGGTTTTCCGCAGTTATAACATGACCCTTTTGACTTAGTACTCTTGCTTTGATCTTGCTTAGAGGGATTTGATTACCTTCTATAATTGATGAGACGTTTTTCCGAATGAGAAATTTCATTCTTTCTAAGGTACCAGTTGTATCTTCTTACAAACAACCCCATATCCTCATTTGATTCATCATCTTCGTCATTAGACTCACTTTCACATTTGTTGTTGGTGAATGGTTTGGAAATAGAAGCCTTCAATGCGATAAACTTCTTCTTGTTGTTGTCTTTAGATTTTTCATTCTTTTCTTTCTTTTCACTTTCTACATGTTCATTTAGATTCAAGAGCTCTTGCTCATGTTCTTGTAGTTTTCCAATTAACTTTGTCAAATCCAAAGTTCTTACATCATTGACTTTCTTGATTGCTGTGACTTTTGGTAACCATTCCCTAGTAAGACATCTTAGAATGTTGTTAGTAGCTACGTCGTTGGGAGTGGGTTTATCAAGAGCATTTAAGCGATTTAATGAGTGAGAAAATTGTTTTCCCAATTCACCAATGGTTTCCCCTTGGTTCATGTGAAAACGATCAAACTCTTTTTGCAATGTATTAATTCTAGCTTGCTTCACGTCATCAGTTCCCTCATGGGCAATCTGTAACGCTTCCCACATAGCTTTAGTTGAGGTATGATGTGAGACTCTAAAATATTCATAAGCTGATAAAGAGGAAATGATCATATTTCGAGCCTTCCAATCATAACTATAGTTCTTTTCATCTTTTTAACCCTATTGTGCTAATGGGCTAAAGACGTACTCTAATATGTGTCTAGCGGTATCTTAACTGCAAGCGCACAACCTATCGAAGTAATATTTAAGATTATCGATCCCACAGGGACTTTATGATTACTTAGTGCTAGAGGATTTACTAGTTTAGCTAAGGTGAATGGTTGTCACGATTTTTGGTTGTTATTAAGGATTAAAGGCGGAAATTAAATTTAAGTTAAATAAAATAATAATAAGGCGGTCGGTATGTAATTATGTTAACTTAGGCGGATAAATCTAACCTAGGCTTATAAGGATGGTTCACTTAATCTATTCTGTAGAGGTTACCAGTTTAAATATCTTTGATTCACACTCTCGTGGTCTTATCTCAGATCTTACCCCTAAAGCCCTATGCCTGCTCTCGCTAGCCCATAAGTGTTTAGAAATAATTTTTGGAAACTTAATAAGTCTAATTCATTTTAAAGTGCTCTCGCTGTGTTTAAATTAAATGCCTAACTTTAGCTATCTGATTAAAATCTCACACTCTCGTGGTCTCGACCTAACCTATTACACTTTCCTTACTCTCGTAACAAAAAGATTGATTTTATTATAAAAAGCTACAGCCAGAATTTTAAGTTCTTAATTATTTTAAGCCTAGAATTGATTTTACCGATTTAGTTGATTTTAATTACATACCGCCTAAAGCGTTTAGCTACTCATGATTGTTGTACCAGACAGATGCAGAAACAGAGAAGTACAACATAAAATATGCATTATAAAATAAATTCTTAACATTAATATAAATTGCAAATTAAATAAAAACCTGAATAACAAATATAATGTTAGACTCCCTCTTCCACAATCTGGCGTCACACCCCAAATTTTACCCCTAACTGCTCGCATCATACATTCATCGCATTTAACAAAGAAATTCCAAGTTTTTTTATTTTGTTACTTCTAACTCATTTTCAAGTTTTTTAAAATTTAATTTCAATTTCTTTTCACTTCCAAGTTTTTTTTATATATTTAATTTCTATTTCACATTTCTAACTCTTTAACTTATGTTTTAATTTTAATTTCTATTACCTTTTCTTATTCTATTTTCAAGTTTCTAACTTTTTTTTCTATTTCTACTTTTAATTCTTGTTTCAATTTCTACTTCCAATTCTTAAATCATTCTTAAGTTTTAAACTTATATTTTATTTCCATTTCATTTTCAAAGTTTTATTTCTAAATTAATTTTTAATTTCTATCCCTAATTTTTTAATTCATTTTCAAGTCTTTCGTTTCAAAATTTAATTTTAATGTAAATTTCAAATTTTTCATTTCTTTTTCAAGTTTCTATTTCCAAGTTTTTTTAAATTTCAAATCCATTTCTAGCTCTCAATTTCCAATCCATGTTGAAGTATCATTTTCAAAACTTTTATTTCATTTTTCTTAAGTTCACAAAATTTCCCTCTAATTTCCATTCAAATTCCAAATTCCATTTCCAATCTTCAATATTTCAAGTTCTAAGTCTTAAGAACATGATCATGTTCCAAGCTCTTAATAAAAAAATAAAAAATACAATCCAAACTTTAAATTCTCCTTCAAGATCAAGTCACAAGTCAATTCCCAAACTTTTTTCTAATTTAATTACCACTTTCAATTTGAAGTCCATTTTAACTTTGCATTCATGTTATTTTTCCAAACATTCATATTCATATATATATATATATATATATATATATATATATATATATATATATATATGTAGTACATACAATTTCAACATTCATTCATACATACCATTCATATCCATTTTAGTATTACATACATAATTAGAATTTCATTTTAAACTAGTGCTTAAGTACACAAAACTTCCAAAAAAAAACTTATTGTTACATCTTTTTAATTTCCAAGTAACTCCATGGTTTCTTCATATCCAATCATGCATGAAAATCTTCTTTCTCCATGGCCTTTTGTCCATCATTCCAATTCATCCATTTGCACATGAAATTGAAGAGAGAAAAAAACAAGTTAGCATCCATGTTCTAATTCATACATAATCATAAATGCATCACATCTCATTCAAATTCAATCTATTCCATTCAAACATATTTAAATTTCAAAACATTTTCATTTTCAAGTATTATCATTCCAATTCCATGTTAATTCAAAACAGCCCCATATATTCACATCAGATTTCAAGCCATTTTTCATTCACATATATCATTTATATCATTTTGCATTTTTTTTTTCTGTTTTTTAACTTTACAAAATCAGCAAGACCATGGCTCACTAACAAACAAAAAACAGCAGAAAAAACAGCAACAAAGAGAGCAGTTTGACAGCACACGCAACACACAAACAGGCTGCTCCACCTCCCCACTACTGCACACAAATTCAGAATTTGTCTCCCTTATCCCAACCCTTCATCAAAAACCAATAATAATACCAGCAGTAACAAGGATTAATAGAAGAAGGAAGCTTACCATTGCGGATTCTTCACCCCGATAACTTTCGGGTCGGTAATGTTCTCCTTTTCCTTCACCTCTTTTCAGCATATTGTTCATAGCTAGTTTTCTTTTTCAGCTTCATTTCAAATTCAAATCTGCACAACACAAAGAACAAAACAGAAATATGAGATAAATAATGTTTGAGAATCAAAACTAGAAAGTAAATAAAAATCAAACCATTCCAGCTGAAAACAGCTCAACAAAGTTCCAACACTCTCACTATCAGCATCATCTTAGCCACCACACTCCTTCATTCTTCCCATCAAAAGAGACCCATCCACCTTTCTTCACTCTTATTAAACAAGCTCAGACCAGCCTCTAAACACTCTGCATAAATCAATACAAACCAAGTTTCAAAAATTAAAAAAAAAACAGCAAATAAAACCATACTGCAAATACTCTTCACCATACCTAACCTTCCATAAATCTTCTCCATGGCACCAATATAATCTCTCCATTTCAACATGTTCACAAATTTCCACCCTTTTATTCTACCATGAACCCCTTTTTGCTTCGCCTCCATCACAAATACAAGCCCAGGAAAATAAGAACCAAACCGGCCGACCCAAATCTGAACCGCACAATCAAAACAAACTGAAAAATTCCTTTGCAAACCAAACCAGAAAACACAATACACCAAAAGAAATTGAAACACAATGAGATCCAAAAATAGAAAACAATCGCACTAACCAACCTGAAACTTTCACACTTCATACGAACTTCTCACCGAACCGCCTAAACAAAGCCAACACAGACCTCTTCTTCATCACAACTCACCTCACAATCACCACGACAAAATTCTTCTTCAACCTCAAACAACCTTCGTAAGCTTTATGAACACAGACCTTTCACCATTTCAAACCTTTTTTCTGTTCAAACCAATCAAGAAACCAGATTCGAAAATCCATTGAAACTATCCTTTAAACAAACTGAAAAAACCAAAAGAAATAGGATGAGCTGAAGCCGAGTAACGACCAAACCAAACCACGAATTACTGCACCATACCTTCACTATTTTCATATCAAAAAAGGGCTCTGAACACCACATCCAAACCTCACATCTCCAAACTCACCGCCGCACCGAGCCGAGAAGCCCTGAACTCAGACTAAACCATCATCCATCATAACACAGACAACACAAAATTTTCCAAAAAAAAAACAAAATCAGAAAGAGATGAGGATTTGAAGCAAAACCAGAATCATCTCCCTCACATCAACAAGCCAAACAAATCCTTCGCAAACCGTAAACCGAAAAACAAAACCTGGCCTTCGTGCTGAACCGAAACAGAACACAGAACCATTCACCGCTCCGCCAACCTCCATTACAACCCCAAAAAAACTCACCCAACCGGCACTCATCCGCAGCAACGCTCAAACCCCACCGTCAATCACCAACACGGACATCTCTGATACAGTCGCACAAACCCGCGACAAAATCCTTCAAACCAAGACCAACCGAAACCCTTCGCCGCACCACATCACTGATGACTGACGAGACTTGCTGTGAAAAACATCGAAACCGTGACAAACCTCCACCACCTCCGCCGAAATACCAAGCCTATTCTCACTTTTCATGAGTCGTCCGCGAACGAGATTGATGAGAGAACCAACCACCAAAGCTGTGACCACCGTATTTGTGAGAGAGCGCCGAACGAATCGCATCAGCAGCTGTTGGAGAGAGAGTCGCCGCCGCTAGGATTGCTTTAGGGTAGGTTTTTTTGCTTTCTCTCTGTTTGGGTATCTGTGCGATGAAGAGGAAATGAATTTATGTGCCTGTTTGCTTTTGATAATCTTTTTTACGTTTTACCTTTTATTTCATTTGTTTTCTTTTTTTTATATATTTTATTTTGTAGGAAAAGTTTTATTAAATTGTTGTTGGATTTCAAATGAAACAAACTTTGGTCCATGACAGATTCAGTTTACTGCACCCATCATTGGCAGCGGCACCCCCTTTTGTTTACTTATTCAGCCCATTAACTCTTTTCTTTTTTCAAAAAAATCTAAAAATATTTTACAATTCAATTAATTCTTTTTATTTAATTTTAACTAATTAAGTTAATTTTTATTAAATGTTTAGATAATTTATTATTTTCTCATTTAAATACATATAAAATAAATAAAAAAAAACATTTTAATTTTAGAATTTTCTTTTCTATTATTATTATTATATTTAGTTAAGAAATCTATATACATATAAAATAAATAAAAAACTTTTAATTTCAAAATTTTCTTTTCTATTTTATTTTTATTATTATATTTAGTTAGAAAAATAAATAAAAAACTTTTTTTAAAATTTTCTTTTCTATTTTATTTTTATTATTATATTTAGTCAGATATTTATACATACATAAAAAAAATAATAAAAAATATTTCGAATTCAATTTCTTCTTTTCTATCTTATTTTTAGTACATATTTAATTAATCATTTGTTTATTTTTATATAAAAATCCAAAAAATATTTGTTTAGTTCTTCTTCGTTTAAGATAGAGATTGTTTAGCTTAGTTTTAGATCCTATTAGTGTGAGAGGTTTAGATTTAAGTTTATCCCTTAGTGAGAGTTTTAATTTAATCTTTCGGCGTTTTGGTTGTATGCACGCTATGTTTGTATTTATTTCATTTCACATCATGACCATATATTTGTTAAGATAAAACTGAAAGCGCACACCTTTGAGACTTTATTTTCAAGATAATAAATCCTTGGTCCAACGCCAAGTGAACTTTACGCACTTCACTCACACACGTAAGTCGGTCGTTTCACGATCGCCATCTGCACATTCCTTACACTTCACAGCTTTTCAACTTAAGCAAATTGACGCACTACGCTTGTCTTCCACCCCCGCATTCTCGATCCATATATCGAGTCATAGCCCGGTTACTAAGCCTTTTACCTTGCATTTCCATTTACTTCATTCAGTCCATTTTGTTTGCAAGTAGCAACCTATGCCTTAGACTTAGGAGCTTGCACCTTCATTTATTTACTTTATTTTTTTCGCATTTCAATCCAAAAGGGAGAGAACTCCTACAGTTGACTCAATGTCATAGGAAGTTTAGCCATCCCTAGTTCCTTTTCAACCTTAATCATTAGGAATTTTTATTTTACAACTTTTTGTGACTTTCCTAAAGTCACGTGAGTGTTTGCCATAACACTTACCTTCCCCCGCGAACCTTGAGCGTAACCAAGTGTTCGTTAATCCTTAGGAGAACTACGAGTGCTCTGATTCTATACCTGATACGTAGGCATCGATGCGATGTTGTGCGAGCACCATTAGAAATAAAAACCTTAGGTTCCCATAATTTTAGCAAGCAATAAATAACAATAACACAAATATTAACAAGAGGTTCCCGTAGGATACTGCGGATGCTTAGGATGCTAACACCTTCCCTAGGTATAATCAACCCCCGAACCTAGTTTCTCCTCATTTAGGGTTTTTACGATCTTTTTCCCTTTTCCCTTTGGATTAAATTAAAGTCGGTGGTGAACATAAAAGTTTTGCGATTCAAGCTTAATCAATAGCTTGGTATCCGATTCTCACCGCAACATCTGGCAAGCTCGGAGTGCGGACCGGAATCGGAAATAAAAATACTAAAAGAATTTCTGAAGGCTTTGAAAGAAATTAAATTATAACAATTTCCTAATGTTGGAAATTGTTATATGGTTTGGTTTGGGATATAAAATTAAAGCAAGAACAAAATAAATTGCTGGAAAAATAAAATAAACTAGGGTGCAGTGAAAATACGGCAGAGCTTCCGCAAGAAAAATTAAAAATAAAACTCTGTAAATTGTTCTTTAAAACTAAGTTATTTATAGGATCAATATTTTGGGCTTGGCAGTTGGAAATGATGCATGGGCCTCGTAGATGCTGAGAAAATCCAGGGAATAGTTGAAATACTTGGTCTGCGGGAGAATAGGAAAGTTGAATTCACGTAGCACACACGTACATGACCAAGTCTCAGCAAGTTAACCTAAATTCCCCTTGTCACGTTCGTGACAAGGGTGTCATGCTCGTCTCCCTTGTCTTACGCGCGTCACGGCCATGAGGGACTGGTGATGACCGTGACTGCTCCTTTTAGCGTGTCACGGTCGTGACTCCTAGGTGACGGTCGTGACAGTTACAAAAAGTGCAGATTACGCAGATTTCCTCTTTTCTTCTTCTTTTCATGGTTGTTTTTGCTCATTTTACTTGTGGCTCATGATTTAGCTCTGTAATTGATATACCTGCAAAATGACAAAGAAAACTCGAGGAATCGGGTGTTAAAATGACAAATGTGCGATAAAACGACATTGAAACATAGCAATAAAACGATACTTTTTCTCATTATCAAACTTCCCCAAACTTAAACCTTTGCTTGTCCTCAAGCAAATAGTTGGTTGAAAAATGATCGGACAGGTTTTCATTGACGCACACACATAACAAACCATACGAGGAATCGTTTTTGTCAGATAAACCGGTATTAGAATAAAACACTAACGATACACTAATGACACAAGCAACAAGCTAAGTCGTCGACTTCCCATTAAACGAAACATTCGGTAATTGCGTTACGATTTCACCTAGAGTCTTTCGATCTTATTTCACCCGCTTTCATTCTAGCGCAATCACATTAAGCCCTTTGCCTTAGAACGCACGTAGTGGAGTAGCCGGTTAGTGACTTTGATCCTTTATAAGCACGGGGTCTGGTACACGAATGTGGCAACCCTACATACATTATCTGATTTGGAGGTTGTGGGGGATCGAGCCGTAGCACGCCCTACCAAGTTCAGAACCAGGTACCTCTGAACCAACCCGCAATGGACTCCTTTTCATACTTCTCGTTTCTTTTATGCGACCGTGTACTTTGGTGCATTTTCTTTTCATTGGCATCGAGATGTGAAGGATCATTATAGATTAGGCATCAAACACTTATATTCATCGGCTCCCCACGTGGTTTGTGTTTAGACGGTGCTGACTGCTAGTATAAACTACTAGGGGTTACTTTTGAACTGAAACTTAAGGTGTAGTCGTAACAATTATCGGAACAGAATGCTTAAGTGGGAAGTCTAAGGTGTCAAGACTGTATCGATCTTGTTGAATCGTTCTCAGCTTCCTAACTATGATTTCATAGGTAAATCGGGTAATGCGAAGATAAAATTAAAAAGTTTTTTTTCCGGTATGGCTAAATAAACGGGGAAAATTCGAAACTAAAGAAATAGCACAAATATTACTTTGTTTCATTAAAATACGAAAAGGAAATACAACGGAATGGAAAGTGCGGAAAGGGAAAATGCGGAAAAATGAAAGGTACCTCTCCCACACTATATCAGACATTGTCCTCAATATTGTGATATAATAGCGGGTAAAGTACAATACAAACAACGAAAATGGAAAAACATAAACAAAAACTAAAACTAAGGCTGCTGATGACCACGGCCTCGACTTCTGGTGCGGGAGCGTCTGGTCGGAGTCGCTTCAGGATCAGAACCGGTGCCGGTGAGAGCAGTGATATCAATACGCAAAGACTCTAGCTCGCTAAAGATCTCTCCGAGCTTCTCATCAGTCGTCCTCTGGTTAGCGGCAACAGCTGAAAGTAGCGCATCATGTTGCTCTTTTTGCCTTCGCTCCAATGCGGCACTCATCTGATTTTGCTGATGAATCGCACGAAGGACGTCTTCAAGTGTGAATTCTTGTGCAGGTGGCTGTCGGGTGGAGGACTCAGGAATGTCCTGTACAGGCTCAGCTGCATCCATGGTGTCTTGCATCTCGTCCACTGGTGGATCGACCTGCTCATCAATAATGGGGGCGTGGCCGGCAGCATCCGGTAAAGCAAATAGCCAGTTGGCTCGATTGGACAGATCGATGCGGTCACAGCACGGCAAGATGATGTGGTGATAAACAGTGCCTTGGATAACAGGGCTGAACCTGCCATCCTCTCTCTGAGAAATCAAGTGGGCGGACCTGCAATAATTCTTTGTTAGGAACTCTGCGGCTCTGCGAGGCAAATTGATAACCAAGTCACCAAGCTCCAGCTGAATGGCGAGGGTGGTGACAATCCCGCCTATGTAGAAGGGGGTTGCGCCTCTTTGCGCTATGGACTGGATATGGGACAACATGAATGGGGCAGCATTGATGCGCTCGTCATTTAAGGCACAGTGCAAGAACAAGAGCTCCTTGGAGTTCAGCTTGTGATTGCTCTCTCTTGCAAAAATGGTGTTGCAGATGATGCGATGAAAGTATCTGATCGCCGGGTTATGGATATGCGTAGCATTCAGGATCTGAAAGGCAGTGGCACGGGTGTTGGTGATGTCGTGCCATAAGGTGAAAGCGATTTCACTGAAGTTGTCTGGCACACGGAGATGAGCATCATCGCCGTGATCGAAACCTAGCAGCTCGGAGATCCTTGTTTGTGTAACTTCGAACTCGCAGCCGAGCAATCTGAACTTAGCAGCGCCGGTGAGTTGACTTTGTGAACCGGGAGGAATGATATATTGAAACGAACTCAAAAATTCCAATGTCAGGAGCTCGAATGTAGGCTAGGGTTGACTGCATAGGTGCCACAAACCAACCTTCCGAAGCAGGAGCTTCACACTGTTGAGCAGTCCCAACTCCCTCAAAGAGTCAGTGTCGACATATCGAGTGGGTTGAACACCACGGTTTTGAAACCTGATGAACTTTTGTCTCTGATTTTCTCCATGCTCACCATCTCTAAACTGAATTTCTTCCATTGCATGCAAGTACGGGAATGGGAGATGAGAGGTTTTTGAGTTTTGTGAGAAAAGTGAAAAATGTGAAGAAATTGGTTCAGATTATAGTGAAAAATTGAATGTGAGAGGTTTGGAGTAAATGGAGAGGTTAATGGAATTTATTTAGGGTAATGGGAGGTTACGGGACTTGGAAGAGATAATGGGGGGTTTCTAAATGTTGTGGAAGTTGAAAAAGAGGTGTTTGTGAAGAAGAACAGTTATGTTTCTCAGAATTCCTATAACAGGGGTCGTCACGGTCGTGATGAGTGAATGACGGTCGTGACGCGCTAATTAGCTTGTCACGATCGTGAGAGAGTGATGACGACCGTGAGGGATTAAAACTTAGAATATTTTCTTCCAGAATGCATTATCTCACACGTTCAATACAATTTTTCTTTTTTTTATGATCACTTCTCATTTAATTATAACACAAACAATATATAATATTTTTAGATCAACATAAATTAGTAAATTTCATCACACGAGAAATTATATAAAACATTAATCAATTTAAATATAACAGTAAATGAATTGAAAGCATAGAAATTGATTAAATTGGAAAAATTTGTAAAACTAGAAGTGCTTTGCGTTTGATATAATTGAAGGGAAATTACATTAATAAAAATAAGGTACGAAAATGTTTGCGAAATGTTAAACTAACTAGAAACGAAAACAATAAGTAAAATAAGTTAGATCACTACAACATTTTCAAAAGTGCTTCTTCAAATCTTCAATTGCAGAGTTCAGGTGGTAGAATTGCTCACATGTTATGTCAGTTAAACCTATAACGTCCAATCGCATGCTTTTAATCTCATCCTTAACAGTATTTATATCGGCTTGGTAAACTTCAAGAGTATTCATGATTTTCTTTAAGTTGTCAGCATATTCTACTTGATTCACTTCAGGGGTTTCAATCACTTCATCAGTGTGGTCAATGTCATGGTAACCAGGAGGCGTCTCAGGGTCACTTTCTACATCGGTCATTATATCATCCCTTATCTTGTAGGAATGAGGTGTTTCAGGAGTAGATGGATAGTCAGGAGGGGTAAGCTCATAAAGCCAATTATCTTTATTATGAACACTGACTCTAGCATGGTTTGGTAGTGTGAAAAAGGTTACTACTTCATTCCTGATTAGGTACTCGAAAGGTGGTTGTCCTAAATTCCTTATGATATGGCGGTTAAAGCAAAAGTTAAGATTCATAGGACGGATGGTACCTAAACGGTTACACCTGTGTAATTGGTATCTAAGTCCTAAGGCATCAGCAATCATGGTGACAAGACCTCCTACCAATATGGGTAAATCAGGTTCTTCTTGGATTCGGGTGAAGGTTTGCATCATGAAAGGCACACCATTGACTGGCTGTCCATTAATCAGACATGACATAATGAATATCTCATCTTTAGATACTCCAGTAAGGTTTTCTTCTTTTCCAAAGAAGGTGTGGGCAAGGATCTTATGGAAATAGCGGATAGCAGGGTTATGTATCTCATCATTGTTCATGTTATTTGGCTCAGGATGGTAATTTCCGGTTAAAGTTCCCCAAAAGAAGTCCAGCTCAATGTCCATCAATTCTACCTGTGTGGTAGTAAAAGCAAAGGGTCCACTAGGGAATCCTAATAATTCAGCTAGTTCTCTATGGTTAAAGTCATATTCTATTCCGAATAGTCGGAAACTGATAAATCCTTTCCTGAATCCAAAACCGCGCTCGGGTAAGTAAATTAAGGAGCTTAGGAACTCAAGGGTGAGCTCGCGGTAAGTCACACACTTTTGTTTAATTAGTGCATTCTCCCATCCAAGTCGGTTAAACAAGTATAGGATGTTATCATGTATACCTAAGGTTTCCATAGTCAGATCATCCGGGTACAGAGTCAAATCCATTGGTCTCTGTGATAACTCTTCAAATTTCATTCTTTGGTTCCTACCTCTAAATTTGGTTTCCATAATGTTTATCGGTTGGTTAGCCATAGTTAGTGTAAATACGGAGGAAACAAATCAGGGGGAGAAGGAAAGTGGAAAAGACTTTAGAAAATCTGTCAAAGTGATTTAAAAATTAAAATAAGGAAAATAAGAAAATAAATGCATAATAAAAGCAATAATAATGATAATGGAATAAAACTATAAAACAATGACAAAACAAATAAACGAATAATAAAATGATATATGACAAAATAATAAAATGATCAAAATGGTTAAATTATTAAATGGGTTGCCTCCCACTAAGCGCTGTTTTTATCGTCAAAAGCCTGACGTAATGCTTAGGTGTATATTAATCAGGGAAATTAGTGGACAACTCTAAAAGCCTTAGACTATTTGCATAATCTCTATTTTCAATTTTATGGTAATGTTTTAAACGTTGTCCGTTTACTGTGAACGGTTCACTATTCCTATTCTTAATTTCTATTGCTCCGCTCGGGAACACTCTAGTTATTTCAAAGGGTCCTGGCCATCTAGATTTTAGTTTTCCAGGAAAGAGAATAAGTCTTGAATTAAAGAGGAGTACAACGTCTCCCTCACTAAATTCTTTCTTAGATAGGCGTTTATCGTGCCATCGCTTAGTTCTTTCTTTATATATCTTAGCATTCTCATAAGCATCTAACCTTAACTCTTCTAATTCGTTAATATCGAGGATTCGCTTTTCTCCTGCAGTATTATAGTTTATATTGAGAGTTTTGATCGCCCAATATGCTTTGTGTTCTAGTTCTACCGGGAGATGACAAGACTTTCCATATACTAATTTGAAAGGTGTAGTTCCTATGGGTGTCTTGTAGGCTGTCCTATAAGCCCATAAAGCTTCATTAAGTTTAGATGACCAATCTTTCTGAGATATGGCGACAGTCTTTTCTAAGATTTGTTTAATTTCTCTATTTGAGACTTCGACTTGTCCACTTGTTTGTGGATGGTATGGTGTTGCCACACGGTGTCTTACTCCATACTTAGATAGTAATTTGTCAAAGATTTTAGAAATGAAGTGCGAGCCACCGTCACTTATGACGAGTTTAGGCACACCAAATCTGGGAAAGATTATATTTTTGAAAAGCTTTTTTACTACTCGTGTGTCATTTGTAGGAGAAGCTATAGCCTCAATCCATTTTGAAACGTAATCGACAGCTACGAGTATGTAATTATTACCGAAAGATGATGGGAATGGTCCCATGAAATCTATTCCCCAGACGTCAAAGACTTCTACTTCTAATATTCCTTTTTGAGGCATTTCATCTCTTCTTGAAATATTACCGGTGCGTTGACACCGATCGCAGTTTATAACAGCAATGTGGACATCTTTCCATAAATTAGGCCAGAATAGGCCGGCTTGTAAGATTTTTGCACAAGTCTTGGAAGTGCTTGCATGTCCACCATAAGGAGATGAATGGCAATGAGCAATGACATCTTCTATTTCTTCTTCGGGAATACATCGACGAAAGATTCCGTCGGGTCCTCTTTTGAACAGTAGTGGTTCATCCCAATAGTAATGTTTGAGATTGTGAAAGAATTTCTTTTTCTGCTGATAGGCTAAGTCAGGTGGAAGAGCTCCAGCTGCTAGGTAGTTGACAATGTCAGCGTACCATGGCAGTCCTACAGTCGTTTGGATTGTTTCCATGGGTTCTGGTTCATCTATGTCTAACTGAACTGGGTCGCTTCCTATTTGTGCTATCAGCTGTTCATACGGAAAATCATCGTTAATCGGCACTTGTTCGGGTTTAATACCTTCTATTCTAGATAAATGGTCTGCTACGACGTTTTCAGTACCTTTCTTATCTTTTATTTCGAGATCAAACTCTTGTAAGAGTAAAATCCATCTCAAGAGTCTTGGTTTAGCATCTTTCTTAGTTAATAGATATCTGATAGCAGCATGGTCCATGTAAACGATTATTTTCGCTCCCACTAGGTAAGAACGAAATTTGTCAAGCGCAAAGACAACTGCTAACAATTCTTTTTCAGTAGTGGCGTAGTTCATCTGAGCAGAATCTAAGGTTCTACTGGCATAGTAAATCGCATGAAGTTTCTTTTCCTTCCTCTGGCCTAGAACTGCGCCTACAGCATAGTCACTCGCATCGCACATGATTTCGAAAGGTAATCTCCAGTCAGGGGGTTGCATGATTGGTGCGGTGATGAGAGCTGTTTTTAGAGTTTCGAATGCTTTAAGACAATCTTCATTGAATATGAACTCAACGTCTTTCATTAATAAACCAGTAAGAGGTTTAGTGATCTTCGAGAAATCTTTGATGAATCGTCGGTAGAAACAGGCGTGTCCTAAAAAGCTTCGTATTTCTCGAATGGTTTTAGGGGGTTGAAGATCTTTTATGACTTCTATCTTAGCTTTATCAACTTCAATTCCCTTGTCAGATATAATGTGTCCTAGTACGATTCCTTCTCTGACCATAAAATGACATTTCTCCCAGTTAAGCACGAGGTTTACTTTTACACATCTTTCTAACACCATTTCTAAATTTGATAGACATCCTTCAAAACTTTGCCCGCATACAGAGAAGTCGTCCATGAACACTTCCATGATGTTGTCTATAAAATCTGCGAAGATTGACATCATACATCTTTGAAAGGTTGTAGGAGCGTTGCATAATCCAAAGGGCATTCGTCTATAAGCGAACGTTCCATAGGGGCATGTGAATGTGGTATTCTCTTGATCATCTGGGTGGATAGGGATTTGGAAAAATCCTGAGTAACCATCAAGATAACAGAAATATGAATGCTTGGCTAATCTTTCTAACATTTGATCTATAAAAGGTAGTGGGAAATGATCTTTTCGAGTGGCTTTGTTTAGTTTATGATAATCGATGCACACTCTATGTCTTGTCACTACTCTTTGTGATATCGATTCGCCTTTAGCATTTTTCACAACAGTGATACCTCCTTTCTTTGGTACTACATGTACTGGACTAACCCATTTACTATCAGAGATTGGATATATTATTCCAGCATCTAGTAGTTTCTTAACTTCTTCCTTTACTACAGTGCTAAGGATTGGGTTAATTCTTCTTTGAGATTCTCTGGAGGTTTTGCAATCTTCTTCTAGCAGAATACGATGCATACAGATTGAAGGGAATATTCCTTTGAGATCAGATATGTTATATCCTAATGCAGTTGGATATTTCTTTAAGACATCTAAAAGTTTCTTTGTTTCAATTGTTCCTAAACTGGAATTGATTATAACTGGTCTTGTACATTCAGTGTCCAAGAATTCGTATCTTAGGTTCTTAGGTAAAGTTTTTAACCCTAATGTAGGTTTATTCTTACTTGGCATGGGATCCAGTGTAAGTGGTAAACTTTCGCTTAGACTATCATCCTGATATGGTTCACGCCAATTATCATCTTCGAAAATCGGAGGGATTTGAATTTTCATAATTTCATAATAGGTAGTTTCTTTCATTTCCATTTCTCTTACACATTCGTCAATTACGTCCAATAGATAGCATGTATCCTCTATAGCTGGTGATTGTAAGAATTGTGTCAGAATAAATTCAACTTTCTCTTCACCTACTTCAAAGGTTAGCTTTCCTTTCTTTACGTCTATAATAGCTCCGGCGGTAGCTAAGAATGGTCTTCCTAGTATGATAGGTGTAGTTGAGTCCTCAGAGATGTCCATGATTATGAAATCAGTAGGAATATAGAATTGTCCTATACGTACTAGGACGTTTTCTAGTATGCCTACAGGATATTTAACAGAGCGATCGGCTAGTTGAACAGACATTTTAGTTGGTCTTAGGTCTCCCATGTCTAGCCTTTTGCAAATTGTTAAGGGCATAACACTGATACTGGCTCCTAAATCGCATAGATCTTTGTCAATGACGAATTTTCCTATTACACAGGGTATAGAGAAACTTCCTGGATCTTTTAGCTTAGGAGGCATATTATTCTGAATTATGGCGCTACACTCAGCAGTAAGTGTAACGGTTCCGTTATCCTCTATCTTTTTCTTATTGGATAAGATTTCTTTTAAAAACTTAGCATACGAGGGCATTTGAGTGATAGCTTCTGTAAATGGAATAGTAATATTCAACTGTTTCAGAAGTTCAACAAATTTCTTAAACTGACCCATCGTCTTGGAATTGGTTAATCTCTGAGGGTACGGAATTGGTGGTTTATAGGGTGGTGGAGGCACATAAGGCTTTTCTTTCTCCACTGCCTCTTAATTATCATCTTCCTTTTCTTCTGGTTCATTCACCATTTCAGTCGGTTTATCCGGTTTTTGGTACATGGCTGGATTGTCAAGTCTTGGATCGGTAGGTCCGTCAAGTTCCTTGCCACTTCTTAATATCACAACATTGGCCTGTCCTTTCGGATTAGGTTGAGGTTGTCCAGGAAATACCCCAGCTGGTGCAGCAGTAGGTGCTTGTTGTTGAGCTACTTGTGAAATCTGAGTTTCAAGCATTTTGTTATGTGTAGCTAATGCATCTACTTTGCTCACTAATTGCTTAATCTGCTCACTAGTGTGTATGTTTTGGTTTAAGAAGTCCTTGTTTGTTTGAGATTGGTTAGCTATGAAGTTCTCCATCATCAATTCAAGGTTTGATTTTCTAGGGACATTAGGAGCAGTCTTTTGATATCCTGGTGGTGTAGCTGGAGCTTGACCTGGTGCGTATAAAGCATTGTTGTTCTTATAGGAGAAGTTCGGATGATTCTTCCAACCTGGGTTGTATGTGTTTGAGTACGGGTTTCCTTGAGCATAATTCACTTGATCTGTGGGAATTCCTGTTAATAGTTGACAATCAGGGACATCATGTCCTGGAACTCCACATAACTCACAGTTAGGTGTTACTGCAGCCACGGTGGCTGTTGGTGTTATGGCCAAGTTGTCGATCTTTTGGTTTAGTTGGTCAAACTTTGCATAGACTTGGTCCATACTAATCACTTCGTACATACCTCCTTTTGTTGGTTTCTCAGTTGCGACTCTCTCGCTTCCCCATTGGTAATGGTTTTGAGCCATACTTTCAATAAGTGCATAAGCATCGTTATATTCTTTGTCCATCAGTGCACCGCCTGCGGCAGCGTCAATTGTCATTCTTGTATTGTACAAGAGTCCATTATAGAAGGTATGGATGACCATCCATTCTACTAATCCGTGATGTGGACAAAGTCTCAGCATATCCTTATAGTGTTCCTAAGCTTCGAAAAGTGATTCGTTTTCCTTTTGCTTAAATCCGTTGATCTGAGCTCTTAGCATAGCTGTCTTGCTAGGTGGGAAATATCTGGTCAAGAAAACTCTTTTTAGTTCCTCCCGCGTAGTTACTGAATTCGAGGGTAAAGATTGAAGCCAGGCTCTCGCTCTGTCTCGAAGTGAAAAAGGAAAAACACGTAGTCTAATAGCTTCTTGGGTAACTCCATTGGCTTTTACGGTATCTGCGTATTGCACAAAGATCGAAAGGTGAAGATTCGGATCCTCGGTAGGATTTCCGGCGAATTGATTTTGTTGCACGGCTGATATCAGTGAAGGTTTCAGTTTGAAATTGTTTCGGTTGATAGCCGGTGCGGCAATGCTGGAATGCGGTTCAGCTTGCGAAGGACTAGCGTAATATTTGAGTGGATGATTCTGTTCTTCAGCCATCTCTGCGTCCTTTGATGTTCCGACTAGTTTAGGTGGATCTATTTGAAGATCTGGAATGTTGTAATTTTGTTCGTAATCGAATATCCGTCTTCTTACGTGTAAGAAGCGTTCCGATTCTGGGATTAGAGGTTGCAAGTCTTCGCCTTGAGAGCGAGTACTTGGCATACACTCGGGAATTAAAATAAATAGTTGTTACCTTAGTCTAGACAATGCTACTCTAAAGTGAACTAGTAACTAAATTAAGGTCCCCGGCAACGGCGCCAAAAACTTGATGGGCTAAAGACGTACTCTAATATGTGTCTAGGGTATCTTAACTGCAAGCGCACAACCTATCGAAGTAATATTTAAGATTATCGATCCCACAGGGACTTTATGATTACTTAGTGCTAGAGGATTTACTAGTTTAGCTAAGGTGAATGGTTGTCACGATTTTTGGTTGTTTTTAAGCATTAAAGGCGGAAATTAAATTTAAGTTAAATAAAATAATAATAAGGCGGTCGGTATGTAATTATGTTAACTTAGGCGGGTAAATCTAACCTAGGCTTATAAGGATGGTTCACTTAATCTATTCTGTAGAGGTTACCAGTTTAAATATCTTTGATTCACACTCTCGTGGTCTTATCTCAGATCTTACCCCTAAAGCCCTATGCCTGCTCTCGCTAGCCCATAAGTGTTTAGAAATAATTTTTGGAAACTTAATAAGTCTAATTCATTTTAAAGTGCTCTCGCTGTGTTTAAATTAAATGCCTAACTTTAGCTATCTGGTTAAAATCTCACACTCTCGTGGTCTCGACCTAACCTATTACACTTTCCTTACTCTCGTAACAAAAAGATTGATTTTATTATAAAAAGCTACAGCCAGAATTTTAAGTTCTTAATTATTTTAAGCCTAGAATTGATTTTACCGATTTAGTTGATTTTAATTACATACCGCCTAAAGCGTTTAGCTACTCATGATTGTTGTACCAGACAGATGCAGAAACAGAGAAATACAACATAAAATATGCATTATAAAATAAATTCTTAACATTAATATAAATTGCAAATTAAATAAAAACCTGAATAACAAATATAATGTTAGACTCCTTCTTCCACAATCTGGCAAGCTCGGAGTGCGGACCGGAATCGGAAATAAAAATACTAAAAGAATTTCTGAAGGCTTTGAAAGAAATTAAATTATAACAATTTCCTAATGTTGGAAATTGTTATATGGTTTGGTTTGGGATATAAAATTAAAGCAAGAACAAAATAAATTGCTGGAAAAATAAAATAAACTAGGGTGCAGTGAAAATACGGCAGAGCTTCCGCAAGAAAAATTAAAAATAAAACTCTGTAAATTGTTCTTTGAAACTAAGTTATTTATAGGATCAATATTTTGGGCTTGGCAGTTGGAAATGATGCATGGGCCTCGTAGATGCTGAGAAAATCCAGGGAATAGTTGAAATACTTGGTCTGCTGGAGAATAGGAAAGTTGAATTCACGTAGCACACACGTACATGACCAAGTCTCAGCAAGTTAACCTAAATTCCCCTTGTCACGTTCGTGACAAGGGTGTCACGCTCGTCTCCCTTGTCTTACGCGCGTCACGGTCGTGAGGGACTGGTGACGACCGTGACTGCTCCTTTTAGCGTGTCACGGTCGTGACTCCTAGGTGACGGTCGTGACAGTTACAAAAAGTGCAGATTATGCAGATTTTCTCTTTTCTTCTTCTTTTCATGGTTGTTTTTGCTCATTTTACTTGTGGCTCATGATTTAGCTCTGTAATTAATATACCTGCAAAATGACAAAGAAAACTCGAGGAATCGGGTGTTAAAACGACAAATGTGCGATAAAACGACATTGAAACATAGCAATAAAACGATACTTTTTCTCGTTATCATGTGCTTCGGATTTAGGTCCTTCAATATTATTCACGTCGGTCATAGCTATTTGTATAGGACCGGCCTGAATAACCTTCCATATCTTTCTATCAACAGAGTTGATATGAATCCACATATAATCTTTCCAGTGGCTATAGCTTTCTCCGTTGAAAATGGGGGATCTATTATACGCCCTCGTTGGATCGTTGTCCATTTTCTAAAAAGTTATATGTGAAGCACTAGATGAACCGGTGCTCTGATACCACTTGTTAAACGATGGTGTGGATCTAGAAGGGGGTTAAATAGATCCCTTTATAAAAATTTGCTTTTTAAAAATTTATTGAAAAATATTTTGCGAAAGTTCCCCGGAAAAATCATGTCTAAATAAAATCAAGTCACCAGTGATCGGATATGCGTTCAAAATCAAATGGGATATAAAAGATGAATTGATAAATCAATTCAAAGCAAATTAATCACTTAAATTCAGCACAATTTAATAAGTCACACCCAACAATGAATTTAGATAAGAAATTAGCACAAAAATTAAGAAGTTGTGCGTTTTGAGTTTTTATCAAAGACTTGGTGTGCACACACACAAAGTGTGTTTTGACAATTAGTGTAGTGCAGAATTTTTCTCAAGTTGCTATCCAACTGTGATAGCTACAATTTCACAAACATTTGGTAGGCACACACCAATACAAAACATAATTTTCAAGCAACATTACTTCAACTTGTGCAAAACATTTAACAAATGAAAAATATGTAAAACACACGAGATTTGTTTAGGCATTTCCCCCACCGTCCTCGCCAAGGGTACTCTACCCCCAATTCACAAACCGAATTGGGATCTTTTATTTAATTGAAATTTTTATACAAGGAGAAAATAGGAACAACAAATCAAACCTAATTATAGTTATTGCTATAACTCTCCTTGCCCCTTGATTCAAGATGAACCAAGTCCTTCACTTGCGTCGAACAAACCTCCGATTAATTGCTCCCTTCTTGCAAGAATTCACAATTCTCCAAACTTTGAGCACGGCCGCTTTGATTTGATTCTTGTGAACTCACACCGTTCTTTGCAATCCATCAGTTACCGTGATATGAATGAATAGGGATGTAAATGGATATCCATGGGTACATATATTATGATATTCGTGTCCGCCCTGTTGGATAAATATGATATCCATATCCGCCCCATATCCATGTGGGTATCTACTAAATGAATAATTTGTGGGTTTTAAGATATCCACGGATATTTACAGATATCCATGGATAATATTTATTTATTTTTATTTTTCTTTTTGAATTTTTTTTCCAACTTCTTTTAAGTATACAAGAAGTTATTATCATATAACATCCATACAAATATCTCTTATTTTAACAACAAAATGTTATCACATTAATTTCCTTCATTTTAAACAAAAGATATTATGATTGTGATTTATGGTTAAAGAGAGGACGACTGAGGAGTTGAAAGGAAGACACTGGTTGGACAAAGAAAGTGGTTGGTTGGACGGTCGAATTGAATTGTTGAAGTAAGGTATGGAGTAAAGAAGAAGCTTAAATATGAAATAACTAATATGATTGGTACGAAATGTAAAATATTTTCTACAAAGAAAACTTCAAAAAAAATGAGAAGACTAGTTTTTTAGAAGATGAAAATACAAAGTATAATAAACTAATATATAAGCAATTATTAGAATTTATTAACGGATACAGATATTCGCGGGCATAGATATCATTAAACCCTCATCCATATCCATTACTAAACGGGTATTTGAATATCCATTTATTTTATCTGTGGATATCTATTAAGTTACCTGCCCCGTACACGTGGCGGATTTTATCCGCGGGTATGGATATTTTCGACATCCCTATGAATGAACGTTCACCTTGATCTTCAAACATTTTCACTCGGTTGAATCTACGAACGAATAGTGCAGGCAAAACCCCCAAATCACAATGATATTGGAGGATAAACCCTCAAGGTTTATTCAAGAAAAAACGCATAAATCTCCCAACTCAAACTGAAATCGCAATTTCTCTGTTTGAATGTTATCACCTTGATCTTGCATTATGATCAACAAAAATTGTTGTGTGTAATTATTGATGAATGCTAGAGAAGGAGAAGATGAAGAGAGCATTTGTGTATCTATTTCACTTTTCTTGTTAGTTTGCATAAAATAATAATACATCTATTTATATGTGTTAGTAAAAGAATGAGAAAATTAAAACAAAAAGAAGAGAGAGAAAAAATTAAAGGAGGCGCTCACAAACAGTAATGAGTCGACCTTTTTAACCTTTTGAGTCGACCTATTTAGAGCTACAGGAATGACTCGACCTATAGCAAGCTTTGAGTCGACCTGTTTGTAATTTTGAGTCGACCTAAAAACTCCCCTCAGTCAGCCTATTGGGACCCGTGAGTTCCAAGTGATGAAATCCTCCATTTGAGTCGACCTAATACTTTCATTGAGTCGACTCAATTTTTCCTAACTGAATGAGTCTACCTTTTTAGGATATTGAGTCGACTCATTCCTTTGAAACATCACAAAAACTTTTTCTGATGAATTTTGTAACGCCCGTTTATTTAATTAATTATTTAATTAAATATAATTGTATCATGTTGTGTTGATTTGTGTCGCTTTGTATGGAATTGTGATGATTTGAGTTGAGTTCTGAATTATCAGAATGTTATGTTGATGTTTCTAATTTGATTCGAGTTGAATTGATTAAATAAGTTGATTTAAGTTGTGGAAAACGATATTGAATATTTTCCATTTAATTGTTGAATATGTTGAATGTGTTGTTTGGACTATTTAGTTGATAATCGGGTAATTAATTGATTTAGTCGGGAGAAATTAATATTACAAATAATATTTATTTTAGTAGAATATTAATTAATTTGATTGGGCTTAGTTGTGGTGTAGAAATAACAATATTGGGAGTGTGGGTAGTAAGCCCATAATTAATTTAAGTAATAATTATTAATTTAGTAATAATAGTATTATTATTATTATTATTATTATTATTATTTTAATTAAATTAGAATAATATTTGGGTGAGAAAGAGTAAATGAGGAAAATAAGGATTAGTGAGGGTTTTGGGTGAGAATTAGTCATAACGACAATAAGAGCAAGAACAAGTCTTAGAGGGAAGAACAAGGGAGAGCTAGGGCACTCTAAGATCTGATTTTCGTAGGAATTTTCAAAAGATAATTCGAGCTTCCTTCAATCCAACGTAAGGGTGGAGTTCAAATTTTATAACCGGGAATACGATAGTTGATATGCGGGATTGGGATTGTGTAATTGATTGTTGTGTGTTGTATGATCGATTTGTTAATGATTTTCTATGTTATTGCTATCTGTCATGAAAAATCTGGTGTGAATTATTATTGTTATGCTGCTATATTTTCGTTGTTATGCTGGACAGGTTTTGATGCAGGTTGTGTGACAGAACGCAAATTAGGATCCATAATTGATGTAGTAATAATAGGTGAAAGAAACTACATGAAATTTTATGCCCTAAAATACACATAGAAACTAAATTAGGACTGAATTGGGGTGAAAATTGGTGAACTCGTAGCAGAAAACTGGATTGGTTGGGGAAACCAAGTTCTAGTAACAGATCTGGGCATTACGAGTAACATCATACTGTTACGCAGGCATTACGTGTATCACCATGCTATTACGCAGGCATTACACGTAACATTGTGTTGTTACGCAGGCATTACGTGTAACACTAAGGCATTATGCGTAACACTGATTTCATTACACGTATGGGCAGTAGCAGGTGAGAAAAAGTGATTTTTCAGTGATTCTTCTGTTGTTTCGCATCTGATCCAATTTTTTTTGAATGGAGAGGTTAAGTAAAGTTGTAAGGACTTAGTTGTGAAGGAATTGAGGATTTAAATAATTAATTTAGTAAGTTAGTCAATTAATCTGTAATCTACTAGTTTTCGTGTTATAGCCTTATGGAGCGTGATTGATGGGTTATGTGGCGTTGTTTGAGTGCGTAAACTGTCTTGGAACATCAGTAACGTTTAGTTACCAAATTCGGTTGTTTTATTTTGTTGCAAGTATGTCGAATATGTTGATTGGCTGGTATAGTTGAATAAAGTTGAATTGTCTCGATTTATGGACATGGTTTGAGTTGTAGGTCGAATGACCAGTGTTGATATATGAGGTGCAGACTTATGGCCAATGTTGAATCGGTGTTGAATTGAAAGTTGCTATGTTGTTATGAGTTGTTTGTTGCTATGTTGTACTGTCGTTCATATCATGTCACATACATTGCATTTTTCTAAGTTAGAGCGGATGCTCACCAAGTTGGCCTGGATTGGCAAAATTATTAAGTTGAAGGCTTATGCATGCAGATACCTCGATAACCTGGTATATTTTAAGTTGGGAGTGTTACTCCAATGTGTAAACACCCCAAATTTTCCCTCACTTCTTTTTCTCACACCATGGCTTGTGATCTTTCATTTTTGCATTTACATAAGCATATCATCTCCCATTTGCATTTTTGTTTCATCTGCATAGTTCATTTTCATCTGCATCTAGGGTTTGTGATCTGAGCAATCCAAGAAGCAACCTGAGGCATCTCAAAGGCCACAAAGCTTATCAAGAGAGTCCATGTGTGTTATAGGATCATCATATGCCCCCCAAGATTCATGGAAGTCAAGAAAAGTCAAAGCATTGCATAAGGCAGAGCTAGGGTTTCACTGCACAGATGACCTGAAATTAGGGTTTTGGTTTCAGAGGCCTTAACTCCAAATCTTTTGGTCATTCTTGTTTCTAATGGTCTCAATATGTTATAAGGATCATGCATACCAATTTTGATGGAGAAATTCAATGTGGAAGTCATCTGATCAATGGGTAACTTCTTGAGCAAGTCAGAGCAAAATCAGGGCATCTGAGGCCCTCCAACAAGGGTACCAAAGGGTCATCATCATCATTTTGGGTCTCTATGATCTTTATTTGATCTTAGAAGAGGTTGGAAGTTCGCAAGATTGAAGAATTTTGAGCCATTTGAAAATTTGCCAAAAATGGAAATGACTTGTAATGGAAACTCTATTTTGGGAAAGTTTTTCAACCTCCTCTTTCTCAACCAAAAATGCTTCAAATGAAAAATTCTTGGTCATGAAAGTTGTAGATTAGGTCTTTCCATTTTCAAAACGTACAAGAACTTGTTCTAATTCTTCCTAGAACTCAAGTTATGGCCTTTCAAAGTTAGCAAAAATCACATAATTTTCACATTCATGCCAAAGAGGGATTTTTGCAAATTCACTTCCCAAGCTTCTAAGTGACCTCTAATTGACTTCTAAACATCATAACAACATCACATAACTCATTTTGGTCAGAATTGCACAAGAAATCACAAGATTCTATGCCCTGTTTCTCAAGAAAATCCAAAGAGGGAAAAGTTGCAAAACCATGAGAACACTTGAATCAAGCCATCCAGCTGACATATTTCAATCCAAGGGCCACCCTTGATGCAAGATGAGGCCAGACACCCCTTCAAACAGCCTCTGACCCGTGCCATGCTTATGGTACCATGACTTTTGACTTTTTGCAAATGAAGTGTCGCTCCCGAGGATTTGCATCCCGCTACAAGCGCGAATGGTCGGCGAAAGGAGAAAATGAAGGTGAACTGAATAGAGTCGCCAGCTAGGCATTTTTATCTCGAAGGAAAGGTAATGCTGCATGAACCTAGAAAGATATGGATAAGACGGTCGCGAACCAGAGAAACTGAGAAAGGGGGTTGGTTACAACCTGGGAAGGTATTAGCACCCAGATTGTCCGTCGTACTCGACGGGATCCACGCTTGAAAGTTTGTGTTTAAAGGGGGTAGTGTATGTGCTATCTGTGTGCAAAAGCTAAGAAAAGAATGTACGAGTGTCAGTGCAAAAGGGTGAATGCTCAGGAACTGAGGCTTTTAGAATGCTGAAAGAGGTGGAAGACAAAGAGACTTTTGTTCGATAATAGTTAAGTTATTCCTACGTATCTCTCGTGCAATGAGGAAGTCAGAAAACCGTAGTTCGACTCAAAGAGACTGAAAGATAAAATTGATTGTGAACTGCTTGCTTGCCTATGCTCAAGTGTATGACTCACCTGGCTCGAATGCTAACTGTTTTGCATTAGACGGAAGAAGCAAGTCCTCGTTTGTGAATGAGTGTGATGAGAAAAGAATCCTGAAGGAGACAATTATTGTTCGTTTTTGGTGTTTTGAGTTTTTTATTGCTTTTGGTGTTTTGCATAAGTTGATGAGCTTAAGCCTAAATCAAGGGCTTGTAAACTCATTATATCCTCCCTGATTAGGGATAATGAGCCTACTTAAGTGTGAGATAAACATCTCAACTTAATTACCATGATGATGTGGGATTAAGATCATTAACCTATTTATGATTATTAAAATGTTTTTGGGTTTTTGTTTAGTGTTAAGTAATGAGTTTAATCTCTAATCACAGATTAGTGGGCTCATTACACCATCCTAATAGAAGGATAATAAATGAGAACACTTAAGCTGAGGAAGATACATCAACTTAATCCATGGTTAGGGATTAAATTCATTAGATAACAAGCCTTTATTAAGTGTATTTTAATTAAAGGGATGAGATTAAGAAGTGGATTTTATGGTTTGTAAGACAACTTGAGGGGGACTTGTCTATTAAACACTAGGGTTAGTCCCTCTTAACCATCACTACAACAAACAAGACCTTAGACAGCGCTTTTTTAAGCCTTAGACAGCGCTTTAAAGCGTTGTCTAAACCTCCGCTGCTAAAGGTTTAGACAGCGCTTTTGAAAATGTTAAAAGCGCTGTCTAATCCCCCCCCCCTTTGACAGCGCTTTGGCCAAAAGCGCTTTAAAAGACCCTCTTAATTTAAATTTTTTAGGTACACCTTAGACAGCGCTTTTCAAAAGCGCTGTCTAAGCCCCCTACCTTAGACAGCGCTTTGGCCAAAAGCGCTGTCTAAGCCCCTCCTATTTTAATTTTTTTAGGTATACCTTAGACAGCGCTTTGGCCAAAAGCGCTGTCTAAGCCCCTCCTATTTTAATTTTTTTAGGTATACCTTAGACAGCGCTTTGGCCAAAAGCGCTGTCTAAGCCCCCCCATTAGACAGCGCTTTTGCCTAAAGCGCTTTCTAATCTCCCCCTTAGACAGCGCTTTTGGCATAAGCGCTGTCTAAGGTATACGAAATTTTTTGTAGGATTTGTTTGTAACCACATTTTTTCCAGGTTTATAAACCAGAATTGGTACCTGTTTTCAACCAGATTTTTGCAGTCAATTATCACATTTTATATATCCATTTTGGCCTTTTTTTACCAAAATTTGGCTAACCAATTCAAACCAAATTTGCCATAAATGTATCAAAATATATACAAATTTATGTTTACATTTATAAGTCATTACATATACTACTACAAATGTACACATTAATTACACACTTTGAGCTCTATCATGTATTGACACCACTCCTCTTTGATTTCGTCCACTTGATCCTTTGTATAAGATGCACACTTGAATTCATCAAAGTACTACATAATAATATAACATATTTTGAATTAATTCCAACTATTTAATTATATAAGATATGTGTAAATATAAAAGTAACTCATAAGTTTGAAATACATACATCGGTGGGAATCTCTAATCGGCCCAACATGAGAGTATCTCGCATAAACCTCAACATGAAATACCCGTAATCTATTTGATTACGTTGAAGAGGACACTACATATGAAAAAAAAATATGAATTATAAATCCTAAGTTTTATCAAGTGTAGTCATCACTAATATAATAAAAAACGCGGTAATTAAAAATATACCGCCACTTTAATCCATGAAATGGAGTTGGCGCCCCTCCTTGAGGTCTGGATAACTCGTTGGGCACGAAAAGCTTGTAGGACGCTAATAAAATAAAAATGAAGCAATTAGAACAATTCACATAAACTAAGAAAAATTTTGAACATTCTCACTTACGTGTCAATTAGGTCCTTCATATCCGGGTATGTTGTCCAATCATTTCCTAACGAGTCAAGATAATACACGATTTCTCGGATAGGATTGATTGCGAGCAACAACCAATGTCCACTGTAATGATTAGGCAAATGTTAGATGGTAACTTGGAAAATAATTATAATAGATGAATTTAGAAAGAAATGCTAACCCGGTATTAAACGGTACAAAAAACAACTTCTCCGCATTTTTATTCTCCACGAGGATCCGAAGAACGTACTCCGTCACGGTATCTGGTCTACTTATCATTAAACCTAAGTTGACGGTCGCGGGTGCTAAGAATCCGAATGACACGTCCAAACCATTGGGGCGCATAAATTTGTCATACAAAAACCTAATATAAAAACATCATTAACATAAAGTAAACATCATTAAAATAAGTTGTTTAATTAATAAAACAAAGTAGTCCGAATTTACCTAACATATGTATTGACAACGGTGACGCCGATTTCTTCACGACCAAAAACTTGCATGAAGTCCTCATTACCAATCATTTGTTCGTAATCAAAGCCGAAAATCCCTACCTCCATAGGTATAATCCGAGCACCTCCGGTCGGTATATCGGTCATCTCTAGAAATGTCCTGAGGCACGACCTATACTTGGTGGTAGGTTTTTTCCTAGCTACGGACTTCTTAGCACCAGAACTTTGTACCCGTGCGGAGGCGTTGCTAACCTCCTTTTTTTGTTGTGCGGAGGCATTGCTAGCCTCATTTTCTTGAACCTACATGTCATATAAATAGTTAGATCAAATTAAGAATGTAACAACTTCCATGAATATATGTCATATAATTGTATATTACCTCTTTTCTTGAAACCGTGGACTCGGTATGCCGTGGAATCGCAGCTTCTTTTGATTTGGATTGTGTGGGAGTCTATTTAACATAGGAAAATATGTAAGTAAAATTTTAAGCATAAATTTTAAACTTTGAATATACCAAGGAAAGTTAACATAAGTTTTAATCATACCTCATATCCTACGCATATGAGGTTTGTCGGCCATGCAACAAACGAACCTACTGCTTCGTGCACCGTTGTTGCATCCGAATCATCGCTAGGATATGGTAATGCTGCATTCGTGTCAACCTCCACGGTATAAAACCAAATTAAGATTCTGTAGCGTATCTTGTCAACTTCATAAGATATGGATAAAAGTATTTCTACCTCGCTCGTCATAAATCATCTTAGACATCAATTTCACTAAACAACAATTAGATGTGAGTAATCTTATACAGTCTTCTCCTCGTCCAATCTATGTCTCAGGTATAAATAAAATATCTAGTCCAACTACCTTGCAACTGTCTATTCTCTTTGATCTTTCACTTACCCCAGACTCCTGAATCCTAGGATACAAGGTGTAATATTAGCCCTCCATTCTAGTGAATAGCCTATCTAAGTGCAATAAAATCCTATGGCCTCCAACTACCAAGCTGTGAAAGTAACTCTTCACCCTTTCTTTGAAATCTTGTTTTGTGACCAAGATTTTTCCCTCTTTAAAAGTTCGAAGTTGTATCGATATTAACATTTCATTTAAAGGGAAGTTCCACATATACATATAACCATTTATCCTCCATATGGGTTCCTCACAAAATCAGCATTTGAAAACAAAAAAGACATAAAGAAAATATCATAAGATGATACCAAGAAAATTTGCAACACTAACAGAACATAAATGATATGTACAACTAAATGTATGTATAGACAAAAATCTATCACAATAAAATAAAAAGCATATAAAAAGATTGATCAAAGTTAAGAGGTGAAAGGCATTATAAAGACCAGTACTAAGAAGAATACCTTTTAAAAATGCTACAGCAAAAACCTCAAACAGCAGAGAAGCTAATACAGAGAACACAATAAACACCTGCATAAAGGGTGCATACAAGTTACATTCAAAATAGTAACTAGAAACATAAAAAAACATTACATCAGCCTGAACTTTGTTCTGAAAACATATATAGCGATGGCAATTATGAAACATTTTATGTCCTTGTTGAGAGATGGTCTAAAATCGTTGGATATTAAACAAAAAATCAACAATCTTTTGGTGTGTACTATTGCTTTAGTACATTATCATTGTGTTAGTACGAGTTTAATCTATGATGCATAAAAGTAGTGGATCCTAAAACATTTTCTCTAGATTTAGGTTTGATTAATTATGAAACATTTTCTTCTAACCTCTCTAGCAGCTACTTTAAGGTTAAACCTCTAAGAAGCCTCAATTGCAAATGCATATTCCTAAACTAGAAATACTTTAAAATCTCTTAACAAAGTTTATTCAAAGTCCTTTAACGTGAAACATCTAATTACAAGTATCAAAGTTCAGAACATCTAAATACACATATCACCATTAAGAAACACATTATATGGAATATCAAGACACTTGTTTGTGGCATCAATTGGAACAAAAACAATCAACAAAGAAACATTATATTTTCAACAATTTACAAGCTTCAGACAGTCACACACATTTTTCTGAAATAAATAAATAAATAAATAGGCAAAATAAATAAATAAACTTAGCAGGACAAACTACAACAATAGCATACACATCAAGAACAATAGCAGTAACATGGGATGTTTTCTACTTAGTTCTTTCTCAAAGCTTATAAATAAACTCTTAAAAAACAAACATGTATCAAAACAATGGCAGGCTGGTCGCTGGTAGGGTTTGTTCGAAGAAATGAAACAGAACAAATGAAAAAATGAAAAAATGAACATACCTCAATGAAGAACAGTAGAAACGATTGATTCTTTAAACACTTTCAAAGACTGAAACGAATGAACGAATGAAGGAAAACGATTGATTCTTTAAACGATTGAAGTTCGCTGTAATGGGGTTCGTTCGCTGGTAGGGTTCGTTCGCTGGGAGGGAAAACAAAAACAACAGAGAACGAAAATATAACTCTGAAATTTAATTTTAATAAGACCTTAGACAGCGCTTTTGAGGAAAGCGCTTTCTAAGATATGCCTTAGACAGCGCTTTCCAAAAGCGCTTTCTAAACCCCCCATTAGACAGCGCTTTTGGTTTTAAATTTTTTTTTTAATTTTAAGACTTTAAACAGCGCTTTATCAAAAGCGCTGACTAAGGTATATATTTAAAAGCGCTTTCTATAAGCGCTGTCTAAGGGGGGGTCTTAGACAGCGCTTTCTAAAAGCGCTGTCTAAAACCCCCCCTTAGACAGCGCTTTCGTTATATTTTTTTAACATTTTCCGTGTTTTATTTTTATTTTAACCTTAGACAGCGCTTTCTTTTAAAAGCGCTATCTAAGATGCGCTGTTAAAAAGCCTTTTTGGCGTAGTGCATAAGGAAGAGATAGAACCCTAATGTAAGGCCCAAGTTACAAGATGAAGTCTTAGTGGTTATTAAGTGGATTGATTAAGAGGTTTAAACAGATTAAGGGTTTAACACTTAGGATTAAAGTTATACACTCCATCCTAAGATAAGGATGCAGGCATATCCCTAATTTCAAAGTCCTAAAACCTTAAAGGTTTAGTCTCTAATGATGATATGGGAAAAGAGACACAAAGAAGACTCAAAGGAAAAAAGTCTAAGGGAAACTATCAATCCTAGAAGTTATCATGCTTAGGCATCCTATGGTTTTGTGAGGCTTAAAAGGAGAAGTCTTCAAGGAAGCCACCAAGGAGAAGCAAGATGAAAAGAAGGAGATGAGAAGAGAAAGGAAGGAAGATAAGCACAAGTGAGGAAAGCCCACTCAAAGACAAACAAAAATGCAGCAAGGATGCAATATCAAGGTATGATAAGAGGTGGGAGGTGAAGGCAAATCCACCTCCCAAACAGCTTACCATTAACCTGAAAAGTTAGCACAAGATGCATAAGGAAAGAAATGAAATGAAATGAAACAATGCATATGCAAAGGCAAAGACCAAGACCAGAAGCATACACATGATGTAAATGATGTTATGATATGATGCAAAGATGAACAAGATGCATGTGTGTGATCATACAAGAGAATGAATGCAAATGAAGCATGTAGCAAGCATGTAAACACATGGATGTTTATGAAATGAAATGGATGCAAAGCATAGCAAATGTATGGATAAATGATCAATAAATGTTCAAGCAATGTCTTAAGATGTCTAAGATGGCATACACATGTTTATAATGGCATGGCAAGTTCATATGTTCATGCAATTCAATGTAAGATGCAAGTAAAGATGCAAAATTAGGGTTACATGGAAGGATGAGATGCAAATGGTCACAACAGAAGCATATGACATGATAAAAAATTGCAAATGAGCTCAAACCCTAATCCCATATGATATCACACCCCAAAGGAGAAGGTTTAACTCTTAACCTATTGAAAGTTATGATTTTTCTAAGTTTGCTAGGGTTTTTGGGTGCTTCAAAAGGAAAAATGCAAATCAAATTGAAAATGCAAGATAAATTCATGCCAAAAATATCATAGATACTACATGATATGTGTAAAACAAAGAAAAAAGAACCATCTTCAAACCCTTCATGGTTAGGAAGAAAAGATTTTTCAAAGGTTAGGGTTTAAAAATGTGATTTTATGAACCCTAAATTCAAAGAAAATTGTCAAGTTATGTTCAAAACCAAAAAGAAATTTGTATGAAGGGTTTGAAAATGTTTCTAAATGTGTTAAGATGCAACATGATTTTTTTGGTAATTTTTAGAAACCTAAATGCTATTTTAATTAATTAATTTCCATTAATTAATTAAAATAAACATTTAAATATTTTAAAAATACTTTTTAAATGCAAAAAATAAAATAAAAATTATTTTTGGGTTAAGAAAATTATTTGGATCAGAAATGTAAAAGATCAAATTTTTGTGATGTTTTTAACTATTTTTAATAAAATGTACAAAAGAAATAAAGAAAAATGAAATAAAAATGCAATTTAATGGAAGTCAACTGATCTGATGGCCCGGGTTTAAAAGGGGGAAGACTGCGCACGCAGATGGAGGGCTTGGATTGAAGCTAGCTAATTAACCTAATTAACTTAATTAATTAAAATTTAAACTTAAGTGAAATGATCTGAACCACACACACACGCGCGGAACCAGATCCAATGGTCCATATTTAAACTGGAGACTAAACCCTAATTAGGAACCCTAATTGCTTTCAGGTGACCGGAGCTAGCTCCGGTCATCTTCTGCGGCCAGACCTTCACGCTATCTCTCTCAAAACGCCATGAAAATCTACCTAAATCTCCAGAAACAATCCCATAACCTTCTTAAGCATGAATCTACCCTCAAAACACATTTATTTCACACGAACAACGAGAATCGAATCAAAACAGAAAACATATCAAAAATTTCAGAAGCTCAGTACATGCACAAAACTCAACCATTTTCAAAACAAACTACATCATGGTGATCAGGAGAGCTCATAGATCCATTTAGAAATAAAAAATGCAAGTTATGGAAAAAGTTTGAAGATGACTACCTAAGCTGGAGCTTTACAAACTGGTACTTTCTGGACCTCTCCCTTGTGCAAATCCACTCTAATTAACTCCTTGATGATGTTGAGAAGCTTTGCAAGAGTTTATATGGCTTTGTTTGTGAGTTTTGGTTCTGTGGAAGCAGAAATCGTGTTTATGATTCTTGAGGTTTTAGGCTTGTTTAATGGTTAGGAAATGATCTTGATGATGTATGGAGATGATTGGTGAAAGAATTTTGAAGTTTTGATGGCTGAGTTGGGAGATTCGAAGAGATGAAGTTCTTGAGGGATTTTTGGCAATCTGAGCTATGGGATGATTCAGGCTTGTGTGTTATGTGTTATGGCTTGCATAATGTCCATATATCATGTCTTGATAGGTCAGAAGAGTGGTTGTGGGCTATGCTGATTGGTATGGGTGATTTTGCAAAAAAAGTCAAGAATGTGTACTTGAGGTATGGGCATGGTGCAGGCCTGGGATTTTGGGGTGTCTGGCCTCAGCATGGATCAAGTAAGGCCATAGGATTGAAACATTGCAGCTGGATCACTTGATGCTAGGGTTTCTATGTGTTCTGCAAATTTTCCCTCTTTGGTGTATCTTGTGATTCAAGGCATGAAATGATCCAATTCTTGGGCCAATTCTAAGTTTTTGAAGTTTCTTGATCATGTTATGAAGTATATGGGCACATCAGAAGTCTAAACCCTGGCTCTGCTTCCATGCCTTGCCAGTTCTTGTGATTTCTTGACTTCCATGAACTTTGAGGGATATAATATGATGATAGAACACACATGGACCCTCTTAGAATGCTTTAGAACCTCTGGAGTGGCTCAGATGGATTCTTGGATTGCTCAGATCACAAACCCTAGATGCAGATGAACTTGAACTATGCAGATGAAACAAATATGCAATGTGAGATGTAATGCTTATGCTTATGCAATCATGAAAGATCACAAGCCATGGTGTGATGAAGAGTGAGGGAAAATTTGGGGTGTTTACAGTTGTCCCTATTCAAACATGAGTTAGCTGTGCAGGATGTAAGCGCCTAGCTTATCAGACAAACAAGATAACTTGTGGTTGAATACCAAAGACAGTCCAAAATTTGCACTCGCTGAATAGAAGAAGAAAAGGGATATAAATTGTAAAAGTCAGTATAGAAGGATTATCAAATGAAGGCGATGGAGGACGACCATCGAGCAGAGGACGACTGTTGGGGATAAAGTGGTAAGTAAAGCAATGACGGGGACAACCGACAAGCTGGGGAGATAAAGAGACCACGTCGGGGATGGCCATCGGGTAAAGAATAAATGAAATAAATGATGAGGGGTGGTCATCAAAGGGGAAGGACGATCACCTAGCAAGGGACGGCTTCTCTTTATCACGACAGAGGACGAATGTCAGATAGAAAAGGTCGACGATGGGGACGGCCATCGGACAAAATGATGAAGGAAGATCATCAAGAGGTGAAGGACGATCACCTAGCAGGGTACGGCTGCTCTCGGGATTTATCACGACATAGGACGAATGTCGGATAACAAGATCAACGATGGGGACGGCCATCGGATGAAATGATGAGGGGCGGTCATCAAAGGGTGAAGGACGATCACCTAGCAGGGGACGGCTGCTAAATATCACGACATGGGACGAATGCCGGATAGAAAAGGGTTCCAATGATGGAGATTCCACTGGGGAAAGGGATGAGGGACGGTCATCCAAAGGTGAAGGACGATCACCTGGCAGGGTACGGCTACCGAAAGTATCACGACATAAGACGGATGTCGGATAGAAGAAAGTTGTTCTGTTGGTGACTCACTGGGGATTGGTAAACACGGACGAGTGCTTACGCTTAAGGATAAAAGGTATAAGTGTTTGACGATGTGTATAGATTAAAGATGTGGACGAGCATCCTTAGGACCATGATACGGACGAGTATCGGTAGAAACAAACACTGACGTGTATTCAGAGATGATGATACGGACGAGTACCAACTGGTTAACAAAGAACACGGACGAGTGTCAAATCTGTTGAGGAGTGATATATATTAAAGATATGGACGAGTATCATAGACGTTTGTATAAGTATAAGTGAGCATTGGTTTATTTTGTTAGTGAAGTATGAGCAAGACACGGACGAGTGTTCGATTTTCCGGGGAAGTATGACACGGACGAGCGTCAAGTATGCACTATAAGTTATGAACAAATATTTGTATGCGAGAGTGTAAAAAGGTATTCAGGAGACTTGTGGGGATAGGATGACACAGATGGGTGTCGAAAAGGGTGTGCTATGAACAAGTACTTGGTTCGTAACAAGCATTTTGGCAACCATGTGTCGCTCCCCCGAAAAGACACCGGGTCAGATAGGGTACAGTAGCGAACGGTCGGCGAAAGGAGAAAATGAAATGAACTGAATAGAGTCGCCAGCTAGGCATTTTTATCCTGAAGGAAAGGTAATGCTGCATAAACCTGGAAAAGAGATGGATAAGACGGTTGCGAACCAGAGAAACTGAGAAAGGGGGTTGGTTACAACCTGGGAAGGTATTAGCACCCAGATTGTCCGTCGTACTCGACAGGATCCACGCTTAAAAGATTGTGTTTAAAAGGGGTAGGTGTATGTGTTATCTGTGTGAAAAAACTGGAAAAGAATATACAAGTGTCAGTGCAAAAAGAAGTGAAATGCTCAGGGACTGAGGCTTAAAAGAGAATGCTTAAAAAGGGGGAAGACACAGAGACTTTTATTCGATAACTGTTGTCGCTCCCACCAAATGACACCGGGTCAGAAGGGGTATAGGCGCGAACGGTCGGCAAAAGAGAGAACATGAAGATGAACTGAAAAGAGTCGTCAGCTAGGAATTTTTATCCCGAAGGAAAGATAATACTGCATAAACCTAGGAAAGAAATGGATAAGACGGCCGCGAACCAGAGAAACTGAGAAAGGGGGTTGGTTACAACCTGGGAAGGTATTAGCACCCAGATTGTCCGTCGTACTCGACGGGATCCACTCTTGAAAGTTTGTGTTTAAAGGGGTAGTGTCAGTGCCATCTGTGTGCAAACGCTAGAAAAGAATGTACAGGTGTCAGTGTAAGAAAGTGAAGTGAAAGTGCTAAGGAATGAGGCTTAAAAGATAATGCTGGAAGAGTGTAAACACCCCAAATTTGCCCTCACCCATTCACACCATGGCTTGTGATCATCCTCATATGCATAAACACAATCATGTCACCTCATATCTCATTTTGGATTCACTGGATAGTTTCTAAGTCATCTGCACCTAGGGTTTGTGATCTGGGCAATCCCAAAGCATCTTGGGCCACTCCAAGGGCCACCAATCAACTCAAAGGGGCCCATGTGTGTTCTTATATCATGTTTCATCTCCTCAAGGTCAAAATTGCAGAGGAATCACAAGAACTAGGGTTTGAGTGGATGCAGAGCCAGGTTAGACTGCACAGTTGACTGAAAGTTAGGGTTTTGGTTTCAGAGGCCATAACTCCAAATTTTTTGGTCATTCTTGTTTCCATTGATCTCTATATGGTATAGGGAGTATGCATATCAATTTTCATGAAGAAATTCCATGGGGAAGTCATCTGATCAAGAGTTGACTTTTCAGACAAGTCAGTGCAAAATCAGGGCATCTGAGGCCCCCAATGACCCAACCAATGGGTGATCTTCATCATTTTGAGAGTATATGATCTTTATTTGATCATGGAAGAAGGTTGAAGTTCATAAAAATCAAGAATTTAGGGTTTTTGCAAATGTTGACTTTTTGGGCATAGTTGACTTTTCAAGAATGCATCATTTTAGGTCATTTTTCAAGCCTTGATTCTTGATCCAAAAAGGCTTCAAATGGAAAAACTTTGGTCATGAAAGTTGTAGATCTCATCTTTCCCTTTTCAAAGAGTACAAGAACATGATCAAACTCTTCTTGAATCAAAAGTTATGGCAATGCAAAGTTGACAAAAATCATTGATTTTCAAGGCATGCCCTAAATGGAAATTTTGCAAAGTCATGAACCAATGCATTATGTGACTTCTAATTCACTACAAACCAGCACACAAACATCCTCTAAGTCACAAAAATCAGAATTGGACCAAGGTTCACATGTTTATGGTTTGTGTAATGAGAGATTTTCATGAAAAAGGCATAAAGTAACAAGTTGCAAAACCACTCATTTCTCTTCACCAACTTGCTGCATTGGTCCTTGAATCAAGCTAGCCTCAAACACTCATCATGCTGCGCAGCCCATGCCCATTGTACTTGCCTAGCACCTCACCATACTTGCCTTACACAAAAGTTGACCTTTTTGCAAAAGCAAACATCCCAATCACCACAGGCCATGTCACATCCTCTGGCCACTTGGATTAAAATAACATATCATTTGGCAAGCCATTTCATGTACAAGGCAAGGCTGAAGCTCTCTCATTCATGACATACACAAAAACCTACCAAGTTGCAAGTTGCTTCGAATTTCTCTCCACAGCTTGCAAACACAAAAGCCACCTCCACCATTCAACTGACCACACTTCATAGACCTAAAACCACCAAAAGCCAGACCTGAAACAAGCAAGAACACTCCATTGCCATTTCTCCCCTCAAGCTGCAGATTCATTCGAATCTCTCACCACAGCTCTCAAACACCAAAACAAACACCTCAGACCTTCTCCACTCATTGTCCTGATCACATAGAACCCATCACCATGACCTGAAACTGCCTAAAACTCCATTGCCATTTTTGACTGAGCTTGAGCAGAAGCTATCGAAACTCATCAACCAGCCAACATAAATTCCTTTTGAGCATTCAAACATCATCTGGGGATCAAGTGGAGTGGATTACACAAGGAGAAGTGGCCAGAAAGTCCTCAGTTTGAAAGCTCCAAATCTCAGGTAGCTTGAAAATCATTTTTCCAGAAATTGTTTTTCATGTTATAAACTTGTTCCTTATGATTCACTGAGCATCCTGGTGTTTTTAGTTTTTGGAATGGTTTTGAAATGAGTATTTAATTTGCTTCTGAAACCTGCGTGCCCTAAAATTTGTTTTGCTTGATTCGTGGATTTGAGGAAGAATAAATTTGTTATGGCTTAGGGTTTTGATTCAGGGGATCATGGGAATCATTTTGGTGTGCTTAGATTTCATTTTTGATACGTTTTGAGGAAGTTTGGAGGTTTTCAGGTGGACTTCCCACCGGAGAAGACGACCGGAGGTCTTCTCCGGCCACCTGAAAATAATTAGGGTTTTAATCCAGTCATTAAGCCAGTTTGAATGTGGAGCGTGAGATCAGTTGACTTAGTGGACTTCCCGCGCGCATGTGTGGTCCAGATCTCTCTGTTTAGCCCTAATCCACGTGTTTAAGTTTAATTAATCATAATTTAATTAATTAACCCAGAAGCAACATGGACCCTTGGATCTGGCGCGTGGTCAATCCATTTAAACGCAGACTCAATCCTGGCCATCCTTTCTGTTGACTTTCTTTTTATTTTACTTTAATTCATTTTCTTTTCTTTTTATTTGCATATTTAATTTAAAATAGCAAAAAATTCTTAAAAATTATGAAACTTTTTCCTAAGAGTCTTATTAATTTTTAAGACCCAAAAATATTTTTATTTTATTTTTTACCATTAAAAAAGTATTTTTAAATATTTAAGAGATTATTTTTAATTGATTAATGGGAATTAATTAATTAAAAATACTTTTAGGTATTTAAAAATTACAAAAAAATTCATGAAATGTTCTAAGACATTTAGAAACATTGTCCAACCTTCAAACCAAATTTCTTTTTTGATCTTGATGCATTTTAAGAATTTTTCATTGAATTAAATCATTTTTTATGCATTATTTTGATCATGGATTCAAAAATTCATTTCTGCCTATTGGAGAAGGTTGAGACATTGATTCTTCTTGCATTGTTTTGTGTTTAGCATGTAGTTTCTAGGGTTAAATGGCCATGATTTGATCTTGCATTTTCTATTTGTTTGGCATTTCTTTTGTTAAGAACCCTAAAAAACCCTAATAACTTGTAAAAATCATATCTTGAGTTTGGTTGAGAGTTGAGAGCTCCCCTTTGGGCAGTGGTTTATTATAGGTTTAGGGTTTCTAGGGATGCCATTTTCCATTTTTTATCTTAGGGTTTTGTTTCTGTTTTGGATTTTTGTTTGATGTTTGATCCATGAACCCTAATTTGGGCTTTCTCTTGCACCCTTCTTGCATTTCCTTGCATAACATGACTTGTCTTTGCATTTTGTGCATTCTTGTGATCCATTTGACATCTTAAGACATATAGAAAGCATGTTTGATCATTGCATTACATATTTGCCATGTCATTTGTCTTGTATGATTCATAACTTTCCATGCTTGTTCATGCTCCTTAGCTTGCATCATTTGCATTCATGATCTTGTATGAACATCTCCATGCCTTGCCTCATGTTTGCAGCACCTCATAGCATCATTTTCATCATCAACATGCTTCTGGTTTGGTCTAGCATCATGTCATTTCATTTCATTTAGCATTGCATTGCATTTCTTTCTAACATTTCAGGTGGTAAGTAAACTTGAGAAGTGAATTTGCCTTCACTTCTCATAACTTTTCTTTTCATCTCTCTTGCATCCATTGCTGCATTCTTATATGTGTTTGAGTTTGAGCTTGCTCATTCTTCTTCCTCCCACTTTCTTTCTTCAAGTGACTTGACTTCTTGAATGAAGCAAGTCACTTTGCTTCTCTTGATCTTATTCATCTGCTTCCTGGTGGCTCCTCTGAAGATTGTTCTTGAAAACCTCACAAACCTTAGGATCATCCAAGCATGATAATGAATTAGGGTTTTGATTAGTCTCCCCCCATTAGTTTTACCTTTGTGTCTCTCTTTGAGTCTTCTCTTCTCATCTCATAATCAGGGATTAAACCCTAAAGGCTTTAAGACTTTGTGATTAAGCTTATGCCTGCATCCTTCTCTTAGGATGGGGTGTATAACTTTAATCCTAAGTCTTGAACCCTTAATGTGTTTAAATCTCTTAATCAATTCACTTAATAATCATCAAGGCATCACTTGTAACTTGGGCCTTGCATTAGGGTTCTAATTCTTCCTTAAGCGGTTAAGAAGGACTAACCCTAGTGTTAATGGACAAGTCCCCCTCAAGTTGTCTTACAAATCATAAAAATCACATCATCACCATATCATTAAATAAAATCCACTTAATCAAAGGCTTGTTTTGTCATGGGTTTAATCCCTAATCATGGATTAAGTTGAGGAGCTTTCCTCAGCTTAAACACCCTCATCTATCATCCTTCTTTTAGGATGGTGTAATGAGTCTGTTTAATCACTGATTATGGCTTAACCCCATTACTCAACACTAAACAAAAATCACAAAAACATCTAAATAATCACAAGTAGGTTAATGATCTTAGTCCTACACCAAAGGTGATTAAGTGTGAGAATCTGACTTCACACTTAAGGTATTCTCATTACCCCTAATCAGAGGGAGGATGTGATGAGTTTACTAACCCTTGGTTTAGGCTTAAGCTCATTTTCTTATGATAAATCCCAAAAAGCAATAAAAGATTGAAAACCCAAAAACAAACAATAATCGTCTCCTCCGGGATTCTTTTCTCACCTCATTCACTCACAATCGAGAACTCGCTTCTTCCGTCCAATGCAAGACAGTAAGCACCTGAGCCAGACAGGTCATACACTTGAGCATAGGCAAGCAAGCAGTTCACCAGTCAATTCATCTTTCAGTCTCTTTGGGTCGAACTACGGTGTTCTGACTTCCTCATTGCACGAGAGGATACGTAGGCATAACTTAACAGTTATCGAACAAAAGTCTCTGTATATTCCCCCTCCTTTCAGTTTAATTCTCTTAAGCCTCATGATCTTGAGCATACTCTTTTCCTTACACTGACACATCATTTATACACTTCACACTTCTTTTACACTGACACCTGTACATCCTTTTCCAGCTCTTTTATACACAAATTGCACTGACACTACCCCTTTAAAACACAAATCTTTTAAGCGTGGATCCCGTCGAGTACGACGGACAATCTGGGTGCTAATACCTTCCCAGGTTGTAACCAACCCCCTTTCTCAGTCTCTCTGGTTCGCAACCGTCTTATCCATCCTTTTCTAGGTTTATGCAGCATTACCTTTCCTCCGGGATAAAAATGCCTAGCTGGCGACTCTTTTCATCTCCAGTGAGTTCACGGCTGTGTGTTCTCATTGTCCCTTTCGCCGACCGTTCGCGCTTGTACCAGGATGCAAATCTTCGGGAGCGACAGCTTGGCGACTCTGCTGGGGACCCTTATACTGCAACCAGGGCTTCTGGTTCTTTTTGTGGGTTCCTCCTAGCGCTTGTTTGATTTGTGTTTACTGGGGTGTTATGTGCTTGTATTTATTTTTGTTTATTGCTTTATGTACAGTTACTTTACTGCTTTCTTTATTGCATTTATATATCATACTGTCATTGTTGCTGGCTGGATCTGGTTTCTTGTTTTGGTGGGTGGGTGTTCCATTGAGAGTTAAGGTCCTATACCTGGGACCTGAGTGACACCTAGGCTAGAGTGAATCATATTCTTTCCCATTCCATTTCGGTCTGGTGCGGGAATATGAAACACGGTTCAGATATGGGTTTCTTCTTGAGAACTCTGTGTTGCAGATTTCCTGCAATGCTAGGGCTATCTGGGAAGCCTGCTAAGTCTGGATGACCTTTTAGTATTGACCTTCAGAAACTGAGGTGAATTAGAGGAGGAATTGTTATGGTTATTGTAAACACTGTACCTCCGGGTTAGAAGTGTTTACACTTCTCATAACTGATCCAAGTCTGAGGATCCTTGTTCTAGATCACCACCTGTGAGGGGGTTGGGCTGTTTACAGGTTTGCAGGTACCTTGACCTCAGAATACCCTGTTACTTTGACTTTGTTAAGAATACTCCATGTTGGATAGTTCTTGTGATTCTAAAACCCTGGACTTGTGGCTCTTTATTTGAGTCCCCCACCCTGGTTACCGGATTTATAGACCTCCACCTGGATTTCTTGAACACACATGGATCTATACCAAGGCAGTTAATCAGATCCAGCTCAGTCACAAACCCTTGCATTTCATTTGCATACATACTCATTGCATCATATTAACATTTGCTTATTTGTGTTTCAGGGTATCCACCTTCATCTTTGGTTTTGGTTTTGACCCCATCTGCTATACCAGCACTTGCTTCAGCCTGTCAGCCATATACTTCAGTTACTTGCACTAGCCAGCCAGTGGCCCACTCCTCAGCATCTTCATCAGCACTTATCCTACTCAGTCCTCAGCATCATGGCTCCAAAGAAAAGCAACATCACTTATCATTTCTTCCAACCAGACTTATCAGACATCAGGAGGATCCAAACCCTGATCACTCCAGATCACATGCCTTTGTTCAGGGAGCATTATGGGGATATACTTGACTTGGTCATGGATCTGGACCCATCTCAGAGAAGCCTGATCCATACCTGTATTCAGTTCTATGACCCCCCATTGAGATGTTTCACCTTTCAAGACTTTCAGTTGGGTCCTCTTCTGGAAGAATACTCATCATTGATTGGTCTGCCTATCAAAAGAGAAATCCCTTTCAACCCTGAAATGGTCTCTCCCAGCAATGGAGAGGTAGCAAAAGCTTTGCACCTGGAACCTGCTTTGATTGAGCAGCATATGACCTCTAAAGCTGGGATCCCTGGATTTCATCTGGACTTCTTGATTTCTCAAGCTAGTCTGAAGGCCTCCTTGGGGGAGTGGAAAGCTGTTTGTGCTTTGTTGGCCTTAAGTGTATATGGAATTGTGTTGTTTGCAGATGAGCCTCGATTCATCAGCAAGAATGCAATCCATTTGTTCATCCTGAAGAACCCAGTGCCAGCTTTACTGGGTGATCTCTATTACTCAGTACATCAGAAGAATGAGAAGCAGAGGGGGAGGCTAGTGAGGTGTTGTGCTCCATTATTTCATGCTTGGCTTCTCAGGCATCTACCCAGGACAGATGCATTTCTAAATCCTCATCAGCAAAGCAACTGGGCTAAGAGGCTCACTACTCTCACTTCAGCAGACATCAGATGGTGTACTCAAAGCACCAAGGGCAGGGATATAATCACCAGCTGTGGGCACTTTCCCAATGTGCCCTTAATAGGAGTTAAGGGAAGTATCAACTACAACCCTCTGCTGTTCAGGAGGCAATTGGGCTATGCACTGGTTCATACTCCTAGGGTACAGGACTTGGCTAAGACCCTCTACTGTGAGAACAAGATTAGTCTGGCAACTGTTAGGCAGGCTGCATGGGCCTGGGATCATGTTCAAACCAAGGGAATCACCATTCTGGGGAAGTGCAATAATGTGGCATTAGTCCAATATTATGAGTGGTCCCATGCTAGGGCCCAATTCTCTGGAATGCCCTTCACCATAGAAGACATGCCTGAGTCATCTTCAGCACCACCCCCTGCCACTATCAGTTTGGAGGAGTTTGAGAGCTTGAAGGAAAGGAATGAGAAGCTAACCCAAGCCTTGCAGAAGACCCTCAGGGAGAGGAGTGAAGGTGTGAGGGAGATTGAGAGATTGGAGAAGTTGAGAGTGGAACACTTGACTAAAATTGAGAAGTCTGGAGATTATATCAACAAGTCTAAAGCTGGTGAATAGATTCTGAAGAATGCTTGTAAAGAAGCCCAGTTCCAGAGAGCAAGGACAGACTTGTATTTGAAAGAGAGTCAGGCCAGGTGGGTCCGAATCACTGAGGCCCGTACTCTAGAAGACAAGAGAGTTCAAGACAAGATGGAGCAGATGGAAAAAGCCCTGGCAGCAGCCCAGAAGGAAATATCAGAGCTAGAAATCAGAGCTGGAGTGAAGAGGTCTAAGGACCAAAGTCAGAACAGGAAGTTGACTGCAGCTGTTGCAACAAGAAACCTTCTCATCAGAGGTCTCACGGAGCGTCCGGCTGATCCTGTGACCGAAGCACTTCTTAAGGAAGTTCGTGAGGATGAGTTTGGCCTTGGAGTTTGATCATTTGCTTGTTGTTGTTCCTTTTCATGTACTTTTGCTTTTTGTGATGTATTTTGACCCCTTAGAGGGCTGGTGTTGTAAAATGAACAAGTTGTATTATTTCACCTTTTGTAATATATTTGTGTTGGTTTCTATCTGGGTTCACATCAAAAGCAACTTCAACAGCAGCATCTTCGAGGGTCTGGAAGGGTCAAAACTGAAGGCCAAACCGGATACCTTGATAGCAAATAAGCATAACTGCATTGCATGCTAACCTTTTATTTGTTTTGTAGGTTTTGTTTTGTTGTTGCTAACCTCTGTTGTGATATTCAGGAATTATTGCTCGCCGCCGGGTATTTCCTCTCAACAGGCCACACAGGTACCCAACTAGAAACAACCTTCCGGGAATTCAGATGGATCAGATGCAGCAGGACCTTACGGAGGTCAGGAACCAGATGGCCAACGAAAGGTTGGAGATGAGAACGCAGATAACACAGTTCATGGAAGTAATGAACAACTTAGCTCAAAGCCAGGAGAGGCTCAGAACTTTGGTAGAAGGGAGGAATCAAGAGGAGCCCCATGTGGGAACTGCTGGCACAAGTAACAACGAGAGGGTCCAACCTCATGTCAATCCCCTAGTTTTTGGACCCCATCTCCATCCAGAGGCCAACATCCCAGTCAATATACAAGGGACTGCCACAGCAGGGAGAGTACTTCAAGAAGATCCTCAGGAGGACCAATTTACAGTAATGGGTGCTGGAGAGGAAACTTATGATAGACGATTGGAAGAAATAGCTGAGAAGTTGAGATCACTGGAGTCTCAAAATTCTTTGGGCTTCGACGTCATGGACATGGGATTGGTAGACGGGGTCAGGATCCCCCATAAGTTCAAACCTCCTTGTTTCGAAAAGTATAATGGGACTTCATGCCCCCGGACTCATCTACAATCATTTCTGGGAAGGTTGAAGGCCTATACAATGGATGAGAAACTTTGGATGTTCTACTTCGAAGATAGCTTGACTGGAGCTTCTAGGGAATGGTATTCCCATCTGACAAGAGCAACTATAAGATGCTGGAAGGACCTGGCAGAGGCCTTCATCAGACAGTATCAGTATAATCTAGATATGGCACCCAACAGGACTCTCCTAATGGGAATGTCACAGTCGTCAAGGGAAAGTTTCCGGGAATATGCCCAGAGATGGAGGCAATTGGCTGCTGCCGTTCAACCCCCTATGTCTGAAAGGGAAATGGTAGACATGTTTATGAATACTCTTCAGGGAACGTATATTGACAGGTTGGCTGCTTTCTCTTCCACCAGCTTCGCAGATGTTGTCATAGCTGGGGAAAGAATTGAAAGCCTGTTAAAAATGGGTAAGATCTCCGATAATGGTGCCAACTCGTCCAGTAGTACAAGAAAGCCTTTTGCAGGCCCAAGAAGGACTGGCGAGACCAATGCCATCCACACCAACAGGGGTAGGCCCCAATATGTTCAAAGGACAATAGCAGCAGTCACTATCCCTGCTCCAGCACATCCTCAGCCAGTCTATCAACCTCCTCAACAAAACTTCCAACAACAACCTCAGTATCATCAGAATCAGTACCCTCCAAGAAACTTCAACAGTAACAACAACAACAACAATCAACAGAGGCCATTCCAACAAAGGCCATCCCAAGCTAACCGAGTGATCGACCCGATCCCAATGCCGTATGTTGCCTTGCTGCCACAACTTCTGAAACTCAACCTAGTTGAGCTAAGAACGTTGGCACCTCCGGATCCCAACAGTCTACCAAGGAACTATGACTCCAATGCTAGGTGTGCTTTCCACTCAAACGCGCCTGGTCATAGCACAGAAAAATGCAGGGCTCTGCATATGAAGGTGCAAGACTTGGTAGACTCCAAGGCTCTGAATTTTGCACCTCCGCCCAATGTCAATAAAAACCCAATGCCAAACCATGGTGGTCCTCGAATTAACGCTATTGAAGAAGACCAACCGTCTTATTTAATAACCAGTGTGGATCAGATCAGGACACCATTGGTGGAAATCAAAGCTCAACTCCGCGAAAACCAAATATTTCCGGGGTGTGAACTAGGGTGTCCCTATTGCAATATTTCATGGAATGGGTGTGAGGACCTGAGGAATGGCATCAACAGCCTTATTCAGAGTGGCCTGCTACAGATCACTACATCATTCCCAACAAATCCGGCAACTTCATCAACAACGGTCTCAGAACCTCCTACAACTGCAGCAACTATTGTTCCCGACAGTTCACCAGCAACATCAACCAGTACTTCATCTGTCCTCCCAAATGATCAGTTTTCAACAGTTTCTCCTGCTACAACTTCAGCTTCATTCCATTTCGAATCTCCAACAACAACAGTCCTTCCAACAGAACCTCCTACAACACCAGCAATCAATCATGAAGATGTCTCTACTGTTACCATATTCTACGATCCTGAAAATAACTCCGCCTACCATTCAGAAGGTGCTGCTCCCGTTAGAGCACCAGTTACAATCTTCTATGATCCACAAACAATAACAGTCCCTTCAGCAGCAGCAATCAGTCCAGTCACTGTCACGGTGCCTGGACCAGTACCATATGAAAGCAATAGGGCCATCCCTTGGCACTATGGCTCTGACGTGTACTGTGAAGGGAAAAGAATCACTCTTGAAACGTCAACACCTGCACCACAAGTAGATAATGTGGGGGGAGGCGGAGGCTTCACTCGAAGCGGACGTCTCTTTGCTTCACAAGTTCAAAGACCTACTGCCGAAGCAGAAACTGCTGCCAAGGCAAAGGGAAAAGGCCCGGTGCAGGAAGACCCAGCTGCCAAAGAAGCCCTGAAGACTCCATTTGATCAGGAAGTTGATGAGTTTATGCGGATCATCAAAAAGAGTGATTATAAAGTTGTGGATCAGCTTCATCAGACGCCATCCAAAATCTCTATCCTCTCACTGCTTATGTGCTCCGAAGCCCATCGGAATGCACTACTTAAAGTCTTGCACGCAGCTTACGTGCCTGAGGAGATTACTGTCAACCAATTGGAAACCGTGGTTGGTAATGTTACTGCTAGCAATGGGCTAGGGTTTACCAATTCTGACTTGACAGCGGATGGCCGCAATCACAACAAAGCCTTGCACATAACCATGGAATGCAAAGGAGCTGTCCTTTCTCATGTGCTGGTGGACACAGGTTCTTCCCTGAATGTCTTACCGAAGAAGGCTCTGGTGAAGTTAGAATATGATGGATTGGCATTGAGACCCAGCAACCTGGTGGTAAGAGCCTTTGATGGTTCGAAGAGATCGGTTCTGGGAGAGATTGAGCTGCCTGTGACAATTGGCCCACAGACTTTTAAAACTATCTTTTATGTGATGGACATTCAGCCCGCCTACAGCTGTTTGTTGGGTAGACCCTGGATTCACGCCGCCGGCGCAATAACGTTTACCCTTCATCAAAAGTTAAAATTTGAGTGGGAAGGTCAAGTTGTCACAATCTGTGGGGAAGAGGATATTTTCGTTAGCCATCTGGCTACGTATAAATACATTGAGATGGATGGGGAGATCCATGAAACAATGAGCCAAGGTTTTGAAGCCTTGAACGTCAATGAAGCATCTGCTGTGTCAGGGATCTCCATGTCATCTTACCAACAATCCCGGAAGGTTGTTGAGGAAGGAACTGCCCTAGGCTGGGGCAAGGTCTTAGCTGTGGAGGAGAAGAAGGACAAATTTGGGTTGGGTTACAGACCAACTCAACATCAAGCAAAGGCTGCTGCAGAGCCAGGTTTTGTCAGTGGGGGGATGCTCACCCCCGATGCTATCAACTGTCTGGAAGACGAGCTGGAAGAGGAGCGCAATCTGGAGAATTGGATTCGTCCAAAGATCCCGGGGAGCAGTGTCTCGAACTGGTCTTCCCAGGAAATTATAAGAGTTACTCATGCAGAGTAATTATTATTTCCTGTATTTTTATAGCATGCATCAAAGTCTTGCATCTTGCCCAAGATGACAAGACTCATTTTGTAATCAGGGCCATCTGTACTTTTGTGCAAACAAGATTAAATTAATGAAATATCAGACATCTTTTTGCAAACGAGTCTTTTTCTTTTATGCTCACTGTTTTTCCATTTTTCTTTTTGTACAAAAATAAATGGCGGTGTTTTCAAAATGATAACTTCATCTCACTTTTTTCTAAAGCAAGATTAAAATCAATCACTAAAATAAACAAACTTAACCCTTGCAGAGAGTGCCCTCCAGACAGCACCGACAACAGCACGGCTATGACATCGTATGACTTTGACAATCCAATCAATCAAGCTGATGAAGGGGTTGATGAAGAATATGAGCTTCCTGAAGAGCTAGCCAGGTTGTTGAGACAAGAGGAAAAGGTCATTACTCCTCACCAGGAGGAGGTTGAAGTGATTAATCTTGGTACAGACAAAGACGTGAAAGAAGTTAAAATCGGGGCCTGCCTGCAAGACTCAGTGAAGAGACAACTGATAGATCTGCTTCAAGAGTATGTCGACGTGTTTGCTTGGTCGTATCAAGACATGCCAGGGTTGGATACCGACATTGTTATGCACAAGCTGCCTTTGAGGGAAGAGTGCCCACCGGTCAAACAGAAGTTGCGCCGTACTCGCCCAGACATGGCTATGAAAATCAAGGAAGAGGTACAAAAGCAATGGGACGCCGGGTTCCTTGCTGTAACTAGCTATCCGCCGTGGGTTGCTAATATAGTACTTGTGCCTAAGAAAGATGGCAAAGTAAGAATGTGTGTTGATTACCGGGATCTGAACAGAGCCAGCCCGAAAGATGACTTCCCATTACCTCACATTGACGTATTGGTCGACAACACGGCTCAGTTCTCGGTATTCTCCTTCATGGATGGATTTTCAGGATATAATCAGATCAAGATGTCACCTGAAGACATGGAGAAGACAACATTCATCACACCTTGGGGCAAGTTCTGTTACAAGGTGATGCCATTCGGACTGAAGAATGCTGGTGCAACGTATCAACGGGCTATGGTGACATTATTCCATGATATGATCCACAAGGAAATAGAATGTTATGTGGATGATATGATCGCCAAGTCCCTTACAGAGGAAGATCACCTGGTGAATCTGCTGAAATTGTTCAAGCGTCTGAGGAAGTATCAACTAAAACTGAACCCCAACAAATGCACATTCGGGGTGCGATCCGGTAAGCTGCTGGGCTTTATTGTAAGCGAAAAAGGGATTGAAGTTGACCCTGATAAAGTCAAAGCCATCCAAGAGATGCCTGCACCAAAAACTGAGAAAGAAGTTCGAGGGTTCTTAGGTCGATTGAACTACATTTCACGGTTCATATCTCACCTCACAGCAACCTGTGAACCTTTGTTCAAGCTGTTAAGAAAGGAACAAACGGTCAGGTGGAACGGAGATTGCCAGAAGGCTTTTGACAAGATCAAGGAATATCTGCAAGAACCTCCAATCCTCATGCCTCCAGTAGAAGGAAGACCTCTGATTATGTACTTGACAGTGTTAGAAGAGTCAATGGGGTGTGTGCTGGGCCAGCATGACGAGTCTGGTCGAAAAGAGTATGCAATATACTACCTAAGCAAAAAGTTTACCGACTGTGAACAACGTTATTCACTGCTCGAGAAAACTTGCTGTGCTTTAGCGTGGGCTGCTCGCCGACTGAGACAGTATATGCTGACCCATACTACCTTGTTAATCTCAAAAATGGATCCAGTTAAGTACATTTTCGAGAAGCCAGCTCTTACCGGACGGGTTGCAAGATGGCAGATGATTCTTACAGAATACGACATACAGTACACATCTCAGAAAGCCATCAAAGGCAGTGTACTATCTGAATATCTTGCTGAACAACCCATTGATGACTACCAACCAATGAGGTTTGACTTCCCTGATGAAGACATCATGTTCATAAAAGCAAAAGATCACGAGGAGCCTATTCACACCGAAGGGCCTGACCCGGAGGAAGAATGGACTATGATGTTTGATGGGGCTGTTAACATGAACGGTCGTGGTGTTGGTGCAGTACTCATTACACCTAAAGGAGTTCACATGCCTTTCTCGGCAAAACTCACTTTCAACTGCACTAACAACGAAGCTGAATACGAAGCTTGCATTATGGGTCTTGAGGAAGCCATTGACCTCAGGATCAAGACATTGACCGTATTCGGAGATTCAGCTTTGGTAGTCAATCAAACCAACGGGAAATGGTACACCCACCAAGATCATCTGATACCTTACAGGGATTATACAAGAAGGTTATTGACTTTCTTCACAACAGTCAAACTTGAGTATATCCCTCGGGACGAGAATCAGTTTGCAGATGCTCTTGCTACCATCTCGTCCATGATCAAAGTTCAAGCTGCTAACTTCGTACCTCAGATTTCAGTGTCTAGACTTGATAGACCAGCATATGTATTTGCAGCAGAGTTTGTCAAAGTTGATAAGCCTTGGTTCCATGACATTAAGTGCTTCTTGGAGGATCAAACATACCCACCTGGGGCATCTTCCAATGATAAGAAGACTTTGAGAAGGCTTGCTGGTAGTTTCTTTCTGAACACTGATGGGTCTTTATACAAGAGGAACTTTGACATGGTACTCCTCAGATGTGTTGACAAGACAGAAGCAGATTTGTTGATGCATGAAGTGCACGAAGGATCTTTTGGTACTCATGCCGGAGGGCATGCCATGGCTAAGAAATTGCTTAGATCAGGTTATTACTGGATCACAATGGATGCAGACTGTTGTGCTTACGCCAGAAAATGCCACAAATGCCAGATCTACGCAGATAAGGTGCATGTGTCTCCCAATCCTTTGAACATCATGTCTTCACCATGGCCCTTTGACATGTGGGGCATTGATATGATTGGCAAGATTGAGCCAACTGCTTCAAATGGCCACAGATTCATCTTGGTCGCCATTGATTATTTCACCAAGTGGGTCGAAGCAGCTTCCTACGCCAATGTTACAAGACAAGTGGTAGCCAGATTTCTGAAGAGAGATATCATCTGTCGATATGGAGTTCCCGAGCGAATCATTACTGATAATGGTTCCAATTTAAACAACAAAATGATGGCAGAGCTGTGCCGGGACTTCAAGATCCAGCATCACAATTCTTCTCCTTACAGGCCAAAGATGAACGGCGCTGTTGAGGCAGCTAACAAGAACATCAAGAAGATTGTGCAGAAGATGGTAGTCACCTACAAAGACTGGCATGAAATGCTACCATTTGCCTTGCATGGGTACCGCACGTCAATCAGAACGTCCACTGGGGCAACACCGTATCAACTTGTGTATGGTATGGAGGCAGTCCTACCTGTTGAAGTTGAATTACCCTCCTTACGGGTACTGATGGATGTTAAGCTGAACGAAGCAGAATGGGTTAGATCCCGATACGAACAATTGAGTCTGATCGAAGAGAAACGATTGGCTGCAATCTGCCATGGGCAGTTATATCAGAAGAGAATGAAGAAGGCTTTCGATCAGAAAGTCAGGCGCCGAGAGTACCAAGTGGGAGATCTTGTGCTGAAAAGGATCCTCCCTCCTCATACAGACCACAGGGGAAAATGGACTCCAAATTATGAAGGACCATTCGTTGTAAAGAATGTTTTCTCTGGTGGAGCACTGATGCTCAGCACCATGGATGGTGAAGACTTCCCATCCCCTGTGAATTCAGATGCAGTTAAAAAATACTTCGCATAAAATGACCCGCTGGACACAAAAACAGAATGTAAGTCCAGGCAAAAATAGGGCATCCCGGCGAGTCAAAAACAGAATAAAAGACTCGGGCAAAAGTAAGGGAAAATGAATAAAAAATGTACACCCGCTGAGTTGAAAAGCCGCATTGGACAGCTCAGGCAAAAATGGGTATCCCGATGGATTGAAAACCCAAAAGGGCGATCCATGCAAAATAAGGGAATAAGCGAACAACTGCATTCTGAATTCGTCTGTATCACTTACAACTTAGTAAGCTCTAAAGGATCAAGCTTCAATCAGAATCAACTCTCTCCAGAAAGCAAGGCGAGAAGAACGTCGTTGTCATACGAGTCATAGCAGAAGAGGAAGCTCCTTGAAAGCCTCGTCAACACCGCCAGCATTTTGTTTCTCAATTTGTAACAGTCTCTTCATTTCAGGAGATATGTTTCCTTGACTGTATCTTGCCAATTCAGGGCACATGAATTAATAAAATCAGATTTTCGGTCATGTTTCGTTTTTACATTTATGTTTTGCAAAGAATGTCTGATGTCTCTAAAAAACTAATTGCACAAGTACAGATGTTTTTCACTAAAAAGAAAGAAAATAAAAACACATGCTTACAGGGAATGTGATTATTCTCGAAAGTACTTAACTCCTATGACGGAATCCAGTAAGGGATACCTCGGGACCTTTTGTACGTTTCCTTACCTTTGCAGGATTGCAGGTATCCAGAACGCAACCTGGGGCATGCAGGTTACGTCTCAGCAAGTTGGCGAATCATTATCAACTCGGTCTATCTTCCACGTGGCACTGGAGGGTGCCCATATCCCCAGCAAAGTTGTCAAATCAACATACACTCAATCTCAGCATCTGAAATGCTCTATCCTCAGCCGAGTTGCCTCTCTTCGCTCTCCCCCAGCTGAGTGACCAACAACCTTCCCCAGTCTCTATTCAGAAGAGCAACGCACGAAGAAGTCACAACAGAGTACAGAAAGCTTCTACAAACCCCAGCTGGGTCCCGCATTATAAGGATATGTCAATCAGTGACCTATATCCCCAAACAGATACATCATTAGATCCACCAATGATCTCATCCCCAGCTGGGATGTTCACTTCAAGCAGATCATCCAGAGATCTTCGCAGATGGGATCCGAATCCCGGATCTGTACCCCTTTGCATAACCATAGCATTCGCATCATATTATCCCCTCAGAGCGTAGCATTCCGTCTAATACGGAGCATTACGGCAAAAATCAAACGCATAGCATAATCATAAGCCATGTTCTGAAGTAACACTTGTGAATAATAAACCGTTCATCATCATTATACAGAAATATCCCCACCAGGGTCCAAGCCAAAACCGTTGCCTCTCCAATCACAAACACCAGTATATACACCTATTGGACACCCGTCCGTGTCAAATCACCAGCAGAAAGCCAAGGACATCCTCTTTGCACTCACATATACTTATATACACTTTCTTGACACCCGTCCGTGTTATGTCCCCAGCGCAGTCGCTTACACTTTCATCACCCATACACTTGTTAATATTATACTTTTCTCTCTTGACACTCGTCCGTGTCACTCTCCCCAGGAGATAAACACTCATATACACAATACAATACTCACTACTCATGGTACACTTATACAGATACTCGTCCGTATCTTGTATACATCATCACTCATATCCCCACAGATTCGACAGTAGTCCTTGTTCTTTGTTAACCAGTTGGTACTCGTCCGTACCATCATCTCAGAACATTGCGTCTAGTGTTTGTTTCTACATGATACTCGTCCGTATCATAGTCTTAGGGATGCTCGTCCGCATCTTTAATCCATACACCGTGTCAAACACTTATGTCTTCTTGGATATAGATACTCGTCTGTGTCTACTATTCCCCAGAAGAGTCCTTTCAGATGCAACACTCGTCCGTGTTCTTTGTTAACCAGTTGATACTTGTCCGTATCATCATCTCTGAACATGTGTCAGTTTGTTTCTACATGATACTCGTCCGTATCATGATCTTAAGGATGCTCGTCCGCATCTTTAATCTATACACAATACCAAACACTTATACCCTTTGTTTCTTGGATGTAAACGCTCGTCCGTGTTTACTTTATCCCCAGTAGATCACCAACAAATTTTCTTTTTATCTAACACTCGTCCTGTGTTATGATACCTTTGAGAGCAGCCGTACCCTGCTAAGTGGTCGTCCTCCACTTCTTGATGGTCGTCCTCCATCATGCTCATCCGATGGTCGTCCCCATCGTTGATTTTAGCAGCCGTCCCCTGCTAGGTGGTCGTCCTCCACCTCTTGATGATCGTCCTTCATCAACTTTATCCAATGGCCGTCCCCATTGTTGATTTTGGTTATCTGACATTCGTCCTATGTCACGACAAACCTTGAGAGCAGCCGTCCCCTGCTAAGTGGTCGTCCTCCACTTCTTGATGGTCGTCCTCCATCATGCTCGTCCGATGGCCGTCCCCATCGTTGACCTTTTCTATCCGATGGCCGTCCCCATCGTTGATATTTTCGGCAGCCGTACCCTGCCAGGTGGTCGTCCTCCACCTTTGATGGCCGTCCCCATCATATTTCTTTTATCCCCAACAGAGCAGTCGTCCCCTGCTAGGTGATCGTCCTTCACCTTTGATGGCCGTACCCCATCATCTGTTTATTTCATTTATTCTTTAACCCGATGGCCGTCCCCGTCGTGGTCCCTTTTCCCTTTTAGCCCGATGGCCGTCCCCATCGTTGGTTACTTTACCTTTATGAACTTGATGGCCGTCCCCGTCATGCTTCATTCGACTCCCAGAGAATCTTACAGCTTTATCTTGATGGCCGTCCCCATCATGATATTTTATTTTTCCAGCTAGTCGGCCGTCCCCGTCTTAGCTCTACCTTTTATCCCCAGCATGTCGGCCGTCCCCGTCATCGCTTTACTTCACATTTTTCCCAGCATGTCGGCCGTCCCCGTCATTGCTCCTTAACCAGCAGTCGTCCTCTGCTCGACGGTCGTCCTCCGTCACCCACTTTACAATATACTTTATTTTTCATTTACAATCTATATCCCTTTTCTTCTTCATTTTGTGAGTGCAAATTTTGGACTGTCTTTGGTATTCAACCACAAGTTATCTTGTTTGCCTGTTAAGCCGTTGCTTACATCCTGCACAGCTAACTCATGTTTGAATAGGGGCAGCTGTAAACACCCCAAATTTGCCCTCACCCATTCACACCATGGCTTGTGATCATCCTCATATGCATAAACACAATCATGTCACCTCATATCTCATTTTGGATTCACTGGATAGTTTCTAAGTCATCTGCACCTAGGGTTTGTGATCTGGGCAATCCCAAAGCATCTTGGGCCACTCCAAGGGCCACCAATCAACTAAAAGGGGCCCATGTGTGTTCTTATATCATGTTTCATCTCCTCAAGGTCAAAATTGCAGAGGAATCACAAGAACTAGGGTTTGAGTGGATGCAGAGCCAGGTTAGACTGCACAGTTGACTGAAAGTTAGGGTTTTGGTTTCAGAGGCCATAACTCCAAATTTTTTGGTCATTCTTGTTTCCATTGATCTCTATATGGTATAGGGAGTATGCATATCAATTTTCATGAAGAAATTCCATGGGGAAGTCATCTGATCAAGAGTTGACTTTTCAGACAAGTCAGTGCAAAATCAGGGCATCTGAGGCCCCCAATGACCCAACCAATGGGTGATCTTCATCATTTTGAGAGTATATGATCTTTATTTGATCATGGAAGAAGGTTGAAGTTCATAAAAATCAAGAATTTAGGGTTTTTGCAAATGTTGACTTTTTGGGCATAGTTGACTTTTCAAGAATGCATCATTTTAGGTCATTTTTCAAGCCTTGATTCTTGATCCAAAAAGGCTTCAAATGGAAAAACTTTGGTCATGAAAGTTGTAGATCTCATCTTTCCCTTTTCAAAAAGTACAAGAACATGATCAAACTCTTCTTGAATCAAAAGTTATGGCAATGCAAAGTTGACAAAAATCATTGATTTTCAAGGCATGCCCTAAATGGAAATTTTGCAAAGTCATGAACCAATGCATTATGTGACTTCTAATTCACTACAAACCAGCACACAAACATCCTCTAAGTCACAAAAATCAGAATTGGACCAAGGTTCACATGTTTATGGTTTGTGTAATGAGAGATTTTCATGAAAAAGGCATAAAGTAACAAGTTGCAAAACCACTCATTTCTCTTCACCAACTTGCTGCATTGGTCCTTGAATCAAGCTAGCCTCAAACACTCATCATGCTGCGCAGCCCATGCCCATTGTACTTGCCTAGCACCTCACCATACTTGCCTTACACAAAAGTTGACCTTTTTGCAAAAGCAAACATCCCAATCACCACAGGCCATGTCACATCCTCTGGCCACTTGGATTAAAATAACATATCATTTGGCAAGCCATTTCATGTACAAGGCAAGGCTGAAGCTCTCTCATTCATGACATACACAAAAACCTACCAAGTTGCAAGTTGCTTCGAATTTCTCTCCACAGCTTGCAAACACAAAAGCCACCTCCACCATTCAACTGACCACACTTCATAGACCTAAAACCACCAAAAGCCAGACCTGAAACAAGCAAGAACACTCCATTGCCATTTCTCCCCTCAAGCTGCAGATTCATTCGAATCTCTCACCACAGCTCTCAAACACCAAAACAAACACCTCAGACCTTCTCCACTCATTGTCCTGATCACATAGAACCCATCACCATGACCTGAAACTGCCTAAAACTCCATTGCCATTTTTGACTGAGCTTGAGCAGAAGCTATCGAAACTCATCAACCAGCCAACATAAATTCCTTTTGAGCATTCAAACATCATCTGGGGATCAAGTGGAGTGGATTACACAAGGAGAAGTGGCCAGAAAGTCCTCAGTTTGAAAGCTCCAAATCTCAGGTAGCTTGAAAATCATTTTTCCAGAAATTGTTTTTCATGTTATAAACTTGTTCCTTATGATTCACTGAGCATCCTGGTGTTTTTAGTTTTTGGAATGGTTTTGAAATGAGTATTTAATTTGCTTCTGAAACCTGCGTGCCCTAAAATTTGTTTTGCTTGATTCGTGGATTTGAGGAAGAATAAATTTGTTATGGCTTAGGGTTTTGATTCAGGGGATCATGGGAATCATTTTGGTGTGCTTAGATTTCATTTTTGATACGTTTTGAGGAAGTTTGGAGGTTTTCAGGTGGACTTCCCACCGGAGAAGACGACCGGAGGTCTTCTCCGGCCACCTGAAAATAATTAGGGTTTTAATCCAGTCATTAAGCCAGTTTGAATGTGGAGCGTGAGATCAGTTGACTTAGTGGACTTCCCGCGCGCATGTGTGGTCCAGATCTCTCTGTTTAGCCCTAATCCACGTGTTTAAGTTTAATTAATCATAATTTAATTAATTAACCCAGAAGCAACATGGACCCTTGGATCTGGCGCGTGGTCAATCCATTTAAACGCAGACTCAATCCTGGCCATCCTTTCTGTTGACTTTCTTTTTATTTTACTTTAATTCATTTTCTTTTCTTTTTATTTGCATATTTAATTTAAAATAGCAAAAGATTCTTAAAAATTATGAAACTTTTTCCTAAGAGTCTTATTAATTTTTAAGACCCAAAAATATTTTTATTTTATTTTTTACCATTAAAAAAGTATTTTTAAATATTTAAGAGATTATTTTTAATTGATTAATGGGAATTAATTAATTAAAAATACTTTTAGGTATTTAAAAATTACAAAAAAATTCATGAAATGTTCTAAGACATTTAGAAACATTGTCCAACCTTCAAACCAAATTTCGTTTTTGATCTTGATGCATTTTAAGAATTTTTCATTGAATTAAATCATTTTTTATGCATTATTTTGATCATGGATTCAAAAATTCATTTCTGCCTATTGGAGAAGGTTGAGACATTGATTCTTCTTGCATTGTTTTGTGTTTAGCATGTAGTTTCTAGGGTTAAATGGCCATGATTTGATCTTGCATTTTCTATTTGTTTGGCATTTCTTTTGTTAAGAACCCTAAAAAACCCTAATAACTTGTAAAAATCATATCTTGAGTTTGGTTGAGAGTTGAGAGCTCCCCTTTGGGCAGTGGTTTATTATAGGTTTAGGGTTTCTAGGGATGCCATTTTCCATTTTTTATCTTAGGGTTTTGTTTCTGTTTTGGATTTTTGTTTGATGTTTGATCCATGAACCCTAATTTGGGCTTTCTCTTGCACCCTTCTTGCATTTCCTTGCATAACATGACTTGTCTTTGCATTTTGTGCATTCTTGTGATCCATTTGACATCTTAAGACATATAGAAAGCATGTTTGATCATTGCATTACATATTTGCCATGTCATTTGTCTTGTATGATTCATAACTTTCCATGCTTGTTCATGCTCCTTAGCTTGCATCATTTGCATTCATGATCTTGTATGAACATCTCCATGCCTTGCCTCATGTTTGCAGCACCTCATAGCATCATTTTCATCATCAACATGCTTCTGGTTTGGTCTAGCATCATGTCATTTCATTTCATTTAGCATTGCATTGCATTTCTTTCTAACATTTCAGGTGGTAAGTAAACTTGAGAAGTGAATTTGCCTTCACTTCTCATAACTTTTCTTTTCATCTCTCTTGCATCCATTGCTGCATTCTTATATGTGTTTGAGTTTGAGCTTGCTCATTCTTCTTCCTCCCACTTTCTTTCTTCAAGTGACTTGACTTCTTGAATGAAGCAAGTCACTTTGCTTCTCTTGATCTTATTCATCTGCTTCCTGGTGGCTCCTCTGAAGATTGTTCTTGAAAACCTCACAAACCTTAGGATCATCCAAGCATGATAATGAATTAGGGTTTTGATTAGTCTCCCCCCATTAGTTTTACCTTTGTGTCTCTCTTTGAGTCTTCTCTTCTCATCTCATAATCAGGGATTAAACCCTAAAGGCTTTAAGACTTTGTGATTAAGCTTATGCCTGCATCCTTCTCTTAGGATGGGGTGTATAACTTTAATCCTAAGTCTTGAACCCTTAATGTGTTTAAATCTCTTAATCAATTCACTTAATAATCATCAAGGCATCACTTGTAACTTGGGCCTTGCATTAGGGTTCTAATTCTTCCTTAAGCGGTTAAGAAGGACTAACCCTAGTGTTAATGGACAAGTCCCCCTCAAGTTGTCTTACAAATCATAAAAATCACTTCATCACCATATCATTAAATAAAATCCACTTAATCAAAGGCTTGTTTTGTCATGGGTTTAATCCCTAATCATGGATTAAGTTGAGGAGCTTTCCTCAGCTTAAACACCCTCATCTATCATCCTTCTTTTAGGATGGTGTAATGAGTCTGTTTAATCCCTGATTATGGCTTAACCCCATTACTCAACACTAAACAAAAATCACAAAAACATCTAAATAATCACAAGTAGGTTAATGATCTTAGTCCTACACCAAAGGTGATTAAGTGTGAGAATCTGACTTCACACTTAAGGTATTCTCATTACCCCTAATCAGAGGGAGGATGTGATGAGTTTACTAACCCTTGGTTTAGGCTTAAGCTCATTTTCTTATGATAAATCCCAAAAAGCAATAAAAGATTGAAAACCCAAAAACAAACAATAATCGTCTCCTCCGGGATTCTTTTCTCACCTCATTCACTCACAATCGAGAACTCGCTTCTTCCGTCCAATGCAAGACAGTAAGCACCTGAGCCAGACAGGTCATACACTTGAGCATAGGCAAGCAAGCAGTTCACCAGTCAATTCATCTTTCAGTCTCTTTGGGTCGAACTACGGTGTTCTGACTTCCTCATTGCACGAGAGGATACGTAGGCATAACTTAACAGTTATCGAACAAAAGTCTCTGTATATTCCCCCTCCTTTCAGTTTCATTCTCTTAAGCCTCATGATCTTGAGCATACTCTTTTCCTTACACTGACACATCATTTATACACTTCACACTTCTTTTACACTGACACCTGTACATCCTTTTCCAGCTCTTTTATACACAAATTGCACTGACACTACCCCTTTAAAACACAAATCTTTTAAGCGTGGATCCCGTCGAGTACGACGGACAATCTGGGTGCTAATACCTTCCCAGGTTGTAACCAACCCCCTTTCTCAGTCTCTCTGGTTCGCAACCGTCTTATCCATCCTTTTCTAGGTTTATGCAGCATTACCTTTCCTCCGGGATAAAAATGCCTAGCTGGCGACTCTTTTCATCTCCAGTGAGTTCACGGCTGTGTGTTCTCATTGTCCCTTTCGCCGACCGTTCGCGCTTGTACCAGGATGCAAATCTTCGGGAGCGACAAAGAGGGGGAAAGAGACATAGACTTTTGTTCGATAACAATTGAGTTATGCCTACGTATCCTCTCTTGCAATGAGGAAGTCAGAATACCGTAGTTCGACTCAAAGAGACTGAAAGATAAATTGACTGATGAACTGCTTACTTGTCTATGCTCAAGTGTATGACCTGTCTGGCTCAGGTGCTAACTGTCTTGCATTAGACGGAAGAAGCGAGTTCTCGTTTGTGAGTGAATGAGGTGAGAAAAGAATCCCGAAGGAGACGATTATTGTTTGTTTTTGGTGTTTTCAATCTTTTATTGCTTTTTGTGTTTGTCATAAGTTAATGAGCTTAAGCCTAAACCAAGGGTTAGTAAACTCATCACATCCTCCCTCTGATTAGGGGTAATGAGAATACCTTAAGTGTGAAGTAAGCACCTCACACTTAATCACCATGATGTAGGATTAAGATCATTAACCTACTTGTGATTATTTAGATGTTTTTGAGTTTTTTGTCTAGTGTTAAGTAATGAGTTTAAGCCATAATCAAAGATTTAATGAACTCATTACAGCATCCTAATAGAAGGATAATAGATGAGAACATTTAAGCTGAGGAAGATACCTCAACTTAATCCATGATTAGGGATTAACCTCATGACAAAAAAAACCTTTATTAAAGTGGATTTTAGTTAATGGTAAGATTAAGAAGTGAATTTTATGACTGGTAAGACAACTTGAGGGGGACTTGTCCATTAACACTAGGGTTAGTCCTTCTTAACCAATTAAGGAAGAATTAAAACCCTAATGCAAGGCCCAAGTTAAAAACTATTGTCTTAGTGATTATTAGATGGATTGGTTAAGAGATTTAAACACATTAAAGGTTTAACACTTAGGATTAAAGTTATACACTCCATCCTAAGAGAAGGATGCAGGCATAATCTTAATCACAAAGCCTTAAAACCTTAAAGGTTTAGTCTCTGATTATGAGATGAGAAGAGAGACACAAAAGAAGACACAAAGGTAAAACTAATGGGGGACTAATCAGAAGCCTAATTTTTGTCATGCTTGGGTGTTCCTAGGGTTTATGAGGCTTGCAAGAGATCTTCAAGAAAAGCCACCAAGGAGGAAGCAGATGAAAGGAGGAGAAGCAGAAGAAACAAGATAACTTGCTTCACTTAAGAAGATAAGTTACTTGAAGAAATAAAGTAGAGAGGGGCAGGAATGAGCAAGCTCACTCTAAAGCAAAAGCAAAATGCAGAAATGATGCATAAGAGAGAAAGAGAAGAGAAGTGAGAAGTGAAGGCAAATTCACTTCTCAAAGCACTTACCACCTGAAATGGTTAGCATATAAGAAAGAATGAAATGAAAATGGAATGTATGCAAGGATGAAAACCAAAACCAGAAGCATAAACATGATGTAAATTATGCTAAGAGATGATGCAAATGTATGCCAAGATCTATGAATGATCATACAAGAGATGAGAATGCAAATGAAGCATGTAGGAAGCATGAAAGCATATGAAAGTTCATGGAATGTAATGAATGCATAACATGGCAAATGGATGAAGAAATGATCAAGCATGATTCTAATATGTCCTATGATGTCTTAGATGTCATGTAAATGCAAGAAATGTCATGGCAAGTTCTTGAATGAATGCTTATGCAAGATGTATGCAAATGAAGATGAGAAATTAGGGTTTTAATGCAACATGAGATGCAAAAGTCAAAAACAGAAGCAAATGACAAGATAAAAAATTGAAAATGCAATCAAAGGAACCCTAACCCCATATGATATCACACCCCAAAGGAGGAAACCTAACTCCTAACCTAATGAAAGTTATGGTTTTTCTAAGTTATCTAGGGTTTTAAGGTACCTAAAGGGAAAAAATGCAAATCAAATCAAAAATGCAAAAGAAATTTGTGACAAACTTATGCTAGATTCTACATGCTAAATGAAGATCAATGTAAAAAGAATCATTGTCATACTATTCATGGTTAGGTAGAAAAGAATTCTTGAAATTAGGGTTCAAAAATAGGAATTTTATGAACCCTAAATTCAACAAAATTGTCAAAGATTGTTCAAAACCAAAAAGAAATTTGTATGGATGGTATGAAAATGTTTCTAAACGTCCTAAGATGCATTGTGAATTTTTTTGGGATTTTTAGAAACTTAAATGATATTTTAATTAATTAGTTTTCATTAATTAATTAAAATAAACATTTAAATGTTTTAAAAATGATTTTTTAATGCAAAAAATAAAAATAAAAATATTTTTGGGTTGGGAAAATTATTTGAAATGAAAATGCAGAAGAAAAGATTTTTTGAGATTTTCTAGCTATTTTAATAAATTGATGCAAAATAAATAAGAAAATATGAATTAAAAACTGAATTAAATGGAAGTAATCTGATCTAAGGACTGGATTTAAAGCTGAGGATTTTATGTTGACCTGGCGCGCAATCCTAAGGCTCTAATTCAAACTTAACTAATCTTAATTAATTAATTATTTAATCCATAATTAAAACTAATGAACTAATCTCCACCCTCCATCTCACGCAGGAAGCTAAAATCCAAGGGCCCTCATTCAAACACTGCCCTAACCCTAATTAGCACATTAATGACTTTCAGGTGGCCGGAGAAGACCTCCGATCATCTTCTCCGGCCACACCCTCCCTGAGTAAATTCAAATCTTCATCCCTAGGTTATTTCTGGAGCTCTAAAGCTCCAGATCAACTCACCTCACTCTCCTAAACTCAAATCCAACCTCAAAACACATTTCTAATTGCTTATAAACGAGATTCGAAGGAAAAATAAAAAACGACAGAAATTTCAGAAGCTTAGTAAATGCTCAATACGCAACCATTTTCAAAACTACAAAGCACAAAATGATCAGTGGAGCATGCTCTTTCACATTGGAACTTAAAATAGGAGTTCTGGAAAAATGATTTGAGATGACTACCTGCGATGAAGCTTTCCAAACTTGTGCTTTATGACCTCTTCCTTTGTGCAAATCACCTCCAATGATCACCCTGATGCTATTGAGAAGCTTGAATGGAGTTTAGATTGGCTAGTTTGTGAGATTACACTTCAACTGGCCAAGAATCGTGTTTTGAGTATGGGGTGTTTTGGCTGTTTTAATGGTTGCTTTGTGGTCAGTGGATGATTTTGAGATGAATGGTGAAATTGGTTTTGAGTTTGATTGAGTGAGCTGGGAGATTCGAAGGATTTTGCAAGTTGAAGTGATTTTGGGGATGCTGAGTTCTTGGTGGTTTCAGCTTGTGTGTGTTATGAAAAATGACCCTTGAAGCATGCTTGTAAAGTCTGGATTGGGCAGAGAGTGGGTGGTGGATTGTGGTGATTGGTATGGGCTTCTTGCCAAAAATTCAAAAGTTTTGTACTTGAGGTATGGGCAATGGTGTAGCTGGCTCATTGGCTTGTCCATGTGCAGCTGAGATCAAGGATGTCCATAGACTTGGATTTGAGGCAATTCAGCAAGTGGATGGAAGTTTATGTGTCATTTTGCAAATTCCATGAAGTTTGGCCCTTTTGTAATTTCTTGATGTTCAAGGCATGGAATGATACAATTCTTTGGGAAAATCTGATTTTTATGTAATGCACAATGTTTGTATGATGATTATAAGTGTGTTTGAAGTCACAAAATGAATTGGCAAGTGGTTTTGCAAAGAATCCTCTTTGGTGCATTCTTGAAAATTATGTGATTTTTGCCAACTTTGACAAGCCATAACTTGAGTTCCATAATGAATTAGGACTTGTTCTTGTACTTTTTGAAAAGGGAATGATCCAATCTACAACTTTCATGACCAACAATTTTTTATTTGAAGCATTTTTGGTTGAGAAAGAGGAGGTTGAAAAACTTTCCCAAAATGGAAAGTTTACATTACAAGTCATTTCCATTTTTGGCAACTTTTGGTTTAGCCCACTTTTCTTCAATTTTGTGAACTTCCAAGCACTTCAATGATCAAATAAAGATCATATAACTTCAATTTGATGAAAAATCCACTTTGGTTCCATTGATGGGGGCCTCAGATGCCATGATTTTGCTCTGACTTGCTCAAGAAGTTACCCAGTGATCAGATGACTTCCACAATGAATTTCTTCATAAAACTTGGTACACATGATACTTATAACATATTGAGACCATTAGAAACAATAATGACCCAAAAATTTGGAGTTATGGCCTCTGAAACCAAAACCCTAATTTCAGGTCATCTGTGCAGTGAAACCCTAACTCTGCTTCCATGCTTTCCAAGCTCTTGTGATTTCTTGACTTCTGTAAACACCCCAAATTTGCCCTCACCCATTCACACCATGGCTTGTGATCTTTTCATATGCATAAACACAATCATAATATCTCATACCACAATTTTGAGTCTTTGCATTGGTTCTAAGTCATCTGCATCTAGGGTTTGTGATCTGAGCAATCCAAGAGCTTCTTGAGCCACTCCAAAGGTCAACAATCACTTCAAAGGGGTCCATGTGTTTTCAAGCATCATATTATATCCTCTAAAAGTCAATAATGCCAAAGAATCACAAGAACTGGGATTGGTATGGAGGCAGAGCCAAGTTTGACTGCACAGATGACCTAAAATTAGGGTTTTGGTTTCAGAGGACATAACTTCAAATTTTTTGGTCATTCTTGTTTCTATTGGTCTTTATATGGTATAGGGAGTGTGCATATCAATTTTCATGAAGAAATTCCATGGGTAAGTCATCTGATCAAGAGTTGACTTTTCAAGCAAGTCAGTGCAAAATCAGGGCATCTGAGGCCCCCAATGACCCAACCAAGGGGTGATCTTCATAATTTTGAGTGTATTTGATCTTTATTTGATAATGGAAGAAGTTTGAAGTTCACAAAATTCAAGAATTTGAAGTTTTTGCAAAGTTGACTTTTTAGGGCAAGGTTGACTTTTAATGAAATGTCATTTTATGCAACTTTTTCAACCCTTACTTTTTGATCCAAAAATGCTTCAAATGAAAAAACTTTGGTCATGAAAGTTGTAGATTGGATCTTTCCCTTTTCAAAAAGTACAAGAACATTACCTAATTCATTTTGGATCAAAAGTTATGGTGCATCAAAGTTGGCTAAAATCACTAAATTTTAAGTTATGCACCAAATGAGAAATTTGCAAAATCTTGTACCAAAGGCATTTGTGACTTCTAATTGATGCCTAATCCTTATACCAACATAACCCAAGTCTTAAAGTTCAGATTGAACCAAGGGAATCACATGTCTTCATGGTTTGTGAGGCATGATCTTTTCATAAGAACTAAAGGCAAGCAAGTTGCAAAACCAATGATAACACTTCACCCACTTGGTGCCTAGCCTGCTGACCAATCCTAGCCTTTCTCCCTCACCTTGCTGCGCAGCCCACACCCTTTGTACTTGGCTGAAACATGACCCATGCCCCTCCTTACACAAAGTTGACAATTTGCAAAAAGCACCATACCAATCAATAAAGGGCAGGTCACATCATCTGACCAATAAGATTTGTTTATGTGGATCAAATGCAAGCTAAACATCACAAGAAGCCAGCCTGAAACTCAACACAACTCAGCATTCACAAACTCTCTCCAGCTTGCATTTTCCTTCGAATCTCTCTCCACAAGCCTCAAGCACAAAAACAAACTTCACAAACAGTCTCTACTCCCCTCACTGATCATAAACCACCCATCACCTTGGCCTGAAACCCCTTGAAACAAAAATACGATTTTCACACTCCCTTGGCCTGAGCTTCTGCCAACTATCTCTAGAGGCTACATAAACTCCAACCAAGTGTCAAAAGCTTCAAAGGAGGATCATTGGGACCTGTTTGAGCCAAAGAACCATCCAGAAAGCTCCTGAATCGAAAGCTCAATCTCAGGTAGCTTCATGAACTTTTTTTCCAGAACTTGCTTTTTAAGTTTCTAGATGATAAAGCATGCTTCACTGATCACACTGAACTTGTTACTTTTGAAAAAGATGGAGAAATGAGGTTGTATGATGTTTCTGAAATTTTGACAGTTTTTGATGTTTGATTCGAATCTTGTTTGTGTGTTGAAATAAATGATTTTTGTTGCTTGAATCTTGTTTAGAATGAGTTAAGCTTTGATTCTGGAGAGTTTGGCATGTTTTCATGGCGTATTGAGAGAGATAGAGAGTTGACCTAGCCGGAGAAGACGACCGGAACAGTGTTCCGGTCGTCTGAAAGTAATTAGGGTTTGTTTAATTAGGGTTAAGTGTAATTAAGCCAGTTTGAATTTGGTCCGTCCGTTTGCGCGCGTGGTCAGCTCCCGCGTCCTTGGGTTTGAATCTCAGCCATTAGATTGGCTGACTTTCTCTTTTTTCCATTTAATTTCAATTTTATTTTCATATTATTTCATTTGTTTTCCATAATTTATTTAAAATAGCAAAAATACTTTAAAAAATTTGAAATTTTTTGTACAAGTTATTATTTAATTTCAGAACACAAAAATATTTTTATTTTCATTTTTAGCATTAAAAAAGTATTTTTAAATATTTAAAAGTTTCTTTTTAATTAATTAATGAGAATTAATTAATTAAAAATACTTTTAGGTATTTAAAAATCACCAAAAAATTCATGGAACCTTTAAAAACATTTAGAAACATTGTCCAACCCTCAAACCAAATTTATTTTTTGATCTTGATGCATTTTGAGAATTTTCCATGGAATTAAAATCATTTTTATGCATTATTTTGATCCAAACTTCAAAAAATCATTTATGCCTAACCCTAAAGAGTTGGACCTTGATTCTTTTTGCATTGCATTGTGTTTAGCATGTAGTTTGTGAGATTAAATGGTCATGATTTGATCTTTCATTTTCAATTTGTTTGATAATTTTCTTGTTAAGGAACCCTAAAACCCTAGAAAACTTAGAAAAATCATATCTTGAATTAGGTTAAGAGTTGAGACCACTCCTTTGGGCAGTGAGTTAGTATAGGTTTAAGGATCCTTTGAGTGCATTTTCAATTTTTTATAATGTTGTTTGCTTCTGATTTTGGTTTTTGTTTGTTGTATTGTTCATAAACCCTAATTTGGGCTTTCATATGCATCCATCTTGCATTTGCATTCATGCCTTGACTTGCCATGATATTTTATGCATCCATGTGATTCATTTAACATCATAAGACATATTGGAAGCATGTTTGATCATTGCATCTCTCATTTTCCATGTTGTATGCCATATGCATCTCATAACTTTTCATGCACGATCATGTGTCTTAACTTGCTTCATTTGCATTCATAAGCTTGTATGATCATCCACATGTGTTGTTTCTGGTTTGTAGCATCTCATAGCATCATTAAAATCATGTATGTGCTTCTGGTTTGGTTTTTCATCATACCATTTCATCTCATTTTGCATTGCATTGCATTTTCTTTGCTAACTTTTCAGGTGGTAAGTGACTTTGAGGAGTGAATTTGCCTTCACTTCTCATAACTTCTCTTCATCCCTTTTATGCATCCTTGATGCATTTTTGTATGTGTTTGAGTTTGAGCTTGCTCATTCTTCTTCTTCTCACTTTCTTTCTTCAAGTGACTTGACTTCTTGAATGAAGCAAGTTACCTTGCTTCTCCTGATCCTTTCATCTGCTTCCTGGTGGTTCCATTGAAGATTTCTCTTGTAAACCTCACAAACCTTAGGAACAACCAAGCATGACAATGATTAGGGTTTTGATTAGTATCCCCACTTAGTTTTTACCTTTGTGTCTCTTTGAGTCTTCTCTTCTCACCTCATAATCAGGGACTAAACCCTAAAGGCTTTAAGGCTTTGTGATTAAGCTTATGCCTGCATCCTTCTATTAGGATGGAGTGTATAACTTTAATCCTAAGTGTTAAACCCTTAATGCGTTTAAATCCCTTAAACAATTCACTTAATAATCATCAAGACATCACACTTGTAACTTGGGCCTTGCATTAGGGTTCTAATTCTTCCTTAATTGGTTAAGAAGGACTAACCCTAGTGTTAATGGACAAGTCCCCCTCAAGTTGTCTTACAAACCCTAAAAATCACTTCATCATCATATCATTAAATAAAATCCACTTAATCAAAGGCTTGTTTTGTCATGAGTTTAATCCCTAATCATGGATTAAGTTAAGGAGCTTTCCTCAGCTTAAACATTCTCATCTATTATCCTTCTATTAGGATGGTGTAATGAGTCTGTTTAATCCCTGATTATGGCTTAATCTCATTACTTAACACTAAACAAAACACCAAAAACATCTAAATAATCACAAGTAGGTTAATGATCTTAATCCTACACCAAAGGTGTTTAAGTGTGAGAAGCTGACTTCACACTTAAGGTATTCTCATTACCCCTAATCAGAGGGAAGATGTGATGAGTTTACTAAATCCATTGGTTTAGACTTAAGCTCATTAACTTATGACAAAATCCAAAAGCAATAAAAGACTGAAAACTCAAAAGCAAACAATAATCGTCTCCTTCGGGATTCTTTTCTCATCTCATTCACTCACAAACGAGAACTCGCTTCTTCCGTCTAATGCAAGACAGTTTGCACCTGAGCCAGACAGGTCATACACTTGAGCATAGACAAGTAAGCAGTTCACAAGTCAATTCATTTTTCAGTCTCTTTGGGTCGAACTACGGTGTTCTGACTTCCTCATTGCACTAGAGGATACGTAGGCATAACTTAACGGTTATCGAACAAAAGTATCTGTATATTCCCCCTCTTTTCAGTTTCATTCTTTTAAGCCTCATGATCTTGAGCATTTCGCTCCTGTTCTTACACTGGCACTTTCATACTTCATATCACTTATACACTTTACACTGACACCTGTACATCCTTTTCCAGCTCTTTTACACACAAATTGCACTGACACTACCCCTTTAAAACACAAATCTTTTAAGCGTGGATCCCGTCGAGTACGACGGACAATCTGGGTGCTAATACCTTCCCAGGTTGTAACCAACCCCCTTTCTCAGTCTCTCTGGTTCGCGACCGTCTTATCCATGTCTTTCTAGGTCTATGCAGCATTGCCTTTCCTCCGGGATAAAAATGCCTAGCTGGCGACTCTATTCATCTCCAGTGAGTTCACGGCCGTGTGTTCTCATTGTCCCTCTCGCCGACCGTTCGCGTCTGTACCTTTATTTGGGCCAGTCCCATCTATCGGGAGCGACAGCTTGGCGACTCTGCTGGGGACCCTTATACTGCAACCAGGGCTTCTGGTTCTTTTTGTGGGTTCCTCCTAGCGCTTGATTGATTTGTGTTTACTGGGGTGTTATGTGTTTATTTGTGTTTGTATACTTGTATTTATTTTTGCTTTATGTACAGTTGTTTTACTGCTTCCTTTATAGCTTTGCATTATATCATATTGTCATACTGTGCTGCTGGCTGGATCTGTTTGTTTGCTTTGGTGGGTGGGTGTTCCATTGAGAGTTAAGATCCTATACCTAGGATCTGAGTGACACCTAGGCTAGAGTGGTTCATATTCTTTCCCATTCCATCTCGGTCTGGTGCGGGAATATGAAACACGGTTCAGATGTGGGTTTCTTCTTGAGAACTCTGTGTTGCAGATTTCCTGCAATACTAGGGCTATCAGGGAAGCCTGCTAAGTCTGGATGACCTTTTAGTATTGACCTTCAGAAACTGAGGTGAATTAGAGGAGGATCTTTTATGGTTATTGTAAACACTGTACCTCCGGGTTAGAAGTGTTTACACTTCTCATAACTGATCCAAGTCTGAGGATCCTTGTTTTAGAACACCACCTGTGAGGGGGTTGGGCTGTTTACAGGTTTGCAGGTACCCTTGGCCTCAGCATACCCTGTTACTTTGATTTGATTAAGAATACTCCATGTTGGAACAGTTCTTGTGATTCTAAACCCTGGACATGTGACTCTTTATTTGAGTCCCCCACCTTGGTTACTGGACTTATAGACCTCCATCTGGATTTCTTGAACATACTTGGACCTATATCAGAGCACTTGATCAGATCCAGCTCAGTCACAAAACCTTGCATATCATTTGCATACATCCTCATTGCATCATTTTGACATTTGTTTATTTGTTTTTCAGGGTATCCATTTTCATTTTTTGGCTTGGTTTTGACCCCATCATCAGTATTGACCTATCTTCATCAGCATCTGCTTCAGCTGTCAGCTATCAGCTAACTGTTTCAGTCACCTGCACCAGCCAATCAGTGACCCATTCTTCAGTGTTATCATCAGCACCTGTCTCCACTCATCCTCAACATCATGGCACCTAAAAAAGGTAACATCTCCTACCACTTCTTCCAGCCTGAGCTAGCTGACATCAGGAGGATTCAGACCCTGATCACTCCAGACCATATACCACTGTTCAGGGAACACTATGGAGACATACTTGATGTGGTTATGGATTTGGACCCTTCACAGAGGAGCCTGATTCATACTTGCCTTCAATTTTATGATCCCCCACTGAGGTGTTTTACTTTTCAGGACTTTCAGCTGGGCCCTTTATTGGAAGAATACTCATCATTGGTTGGTATACCTATCAGGGGTGGAGTCCCTTTCAACCCTGAGATGGTCTTTCCTGGTAATGAAGAGGTAGCAAAGGCTTTGCATCTGGAATCAGCTCTGATTGGGCAGCATATGACTACTAAGGCTGGAATCTCTGGCCTGCATCTGGATTTCTTGATCTCTCAAGCTACCCTGAAAGCTTCTTTGGGAGAGTGGAAAGCAGTCTGTGCTTTATTGGCCCTGAGCGTATATGGGATCATATTATTTGCAGATGAGCCTCGATTCATTAGCAAGAATGCAATCCATCTATTCATTCTAAGGAACCCAGTGCCAACCTTGTTGGGGGATTTCTACTATTCAGTGCACCAGAGGAATGAAAAGCAGAGGGGAAGATTAGTGAGGTGCTGTACTCCTTTGTTCCATACTTGGCTTCTCAAGCATTTGCCCAAGACAGATGCATTTTTGAATCCTCATCAGCAGAGAAACTGGGCTAGAAGACTCACTGCTCTGACTTCAGCCGATATCAGGTGGTGCACTCAAAGCACAAAGGGCAGGGATATCATCACCAGTTGTGGGCATTTTCCCAATGTACCCCTGATAGGAGTTAAGGGTTGCATTAATTACAACCCTCTGCTGTTCAAAAGACAACTGGGCTATGCACTGGTCCACACTCCTAAGGCACAAGACTTGGCTGAGACTCTTTATTGTGAGAACAAGCCTAATCTGGCTATTGTTAGGCAGGCAGCCTGGGCCTGGGAAAATGTTCAAACTAAGGGAGTAACCATTCTGGGGAAGTGCAACAATGTAGCATCAGCACAGTACCATGAGTGGTCCCATGCCAGGGCTCAATTCTCTGGAATGCCCTTTACCACGGAGGATATGCCTGGATCATCCTCAGCACCACCCCCTGCCACTGTCAGTTTGGAGGAGTTTGAGGGTTTGAAAGAGAGAAATGAGAAATTGACTCAGGCTTTGCAGAAGACCCTCCGGGAGAGGAGTGATGGTAGGTTGGACATTGAGAGGTTAGAGAAGCTGAGAGTAGAGCATCTGGCTAAAATTGAGAAGTCTGAGGATTATATCAAGAAGTCTAGGGCTAGGGAACAGATTCTGAAGAATGCTTGCAAGGAAGCCCAGTTCCAGAAAGCCAGGACAGACTTATATCTGAAGGAGAGTCAAGTTAGGTGGGTCAGGATCACCGAAGCTCGTACTGTGGAAGATAAGAGGACTCAAGACAAGATAGAGCAGCTGGAAGCTAGTGCAAAAGAGCAGCAGGAAGCCCTGGCAGCAGCCCAGAGGGAGATATCAGAGCTGAAGATCAGAGCTGGAGTGAAAAGGTCTAAGGACCAAAGTCAACACAAGAAGCTAACTGCAGCTGTTACTACCCGGAACCTCCTTATCAGGAATCTCATGGAGCGTCCAGCTGATCCTGTGACCGAAGCACTTCTCAAGGAAGTTCGGGAGGATGAGTTTGGTCTTGGTGTTTGACCATTTGCTTGTTGTTGCTTTCATTTCATGTACTTTTATTTTCTTGTAACGTATTTTGACCCCTCAGAGGGCTTGTATTTGTAAACAAACCGTGTACCATTTGCCTTTTGTAATATATGTGTCAGTTTTGTTCCATCCGAGTTTACTTCAAAAGCAACATCAACAGCATCTTCAAGGGTCTGGAAGGGTCAAAACTGAATGCCAAGCCGGATACCTTGAAAACAAATAAGCATACTGCATTGCATGCTAACCCTTTGTCTGTTTTGTAGGTTTTTGTTTTATTGTTACTAACTCTGTTGTGATGTTCAGGAACTATTGCTCGACGCCGGGTATTTTCCCTCAACCGTCCGCACTGATATCCAACCCGTAACAACCTTCCGGGCATACAAATGGATCAGGTACAACAGGACCTTGCAGAGGTCAGAAATCAAATGGCAAACGAAAGATTGGAAATGAGAACTCAGATGACGCGGTTTATGGAAGTGATGAACAACATGGCTCAGAGCCAAGAAAGATTGAGAGCAATGGTGGAAAGGCAGAATCAAGAAGATCCACATATAGGGACTGCTGGCACAAGCAACAATGAGAGGGTCCAACCTCATGTCAACCCCCCTGTATTTGGACCCCACCTTCATCCAGAGATCAACATCCCTGCTAATGTTCAAGGGACTGCCACTGCAGGTAGGGTGCTGCAAGAAGACCCCCAGGAAGATCAGTTCACAGTAATGGGAGCTGGGGAGGAAGCTTATGACAGAAGGCTGGATGAGATAGCTGAGAAATTAAGATCCTTAGAGTCTCAAAACTCTTTGGGTTTCGATGTTATGGACATGGGCTTGGTAGACGGGGTCAGGATTCCCCATAAGTTTAAGCCTCCTTGTTTTGAAAAATACAACGGGACTTCATGCCCCCGGACCCATTTACAATCATTTCTGGGGAGGCTGAAGGCTTATACCATGGACGAGAAGCTATGGATGTTTTATTTTGAGGATAGCTTAACAGGAGCTTCAAGAGAATGGTACTCTCATCTGACAAGAGCAACTATCAAGAGTTGGAAGGACCTGGCAGAGGCCTTTATCAGACAGTATCAGTACAACTTAGATATGGCACCCAACAGGACCCTCCTAATGGGAATGTCACAGTCGTCAAGGGAAAGTTTCCGAGAGTATGCCCAGAGATGGAGGCAATTGGCTGCCGCTGTTCAACCACCTATGTCAGAGAGGGAGATGGCAGATATGTTTATGAACACCCTCCAAGGAACATACATTGACAGGCTAGCTGCCTTCTCTTCTACTAGCTTTGCAGATGTTGTTATAGCTGGAGAGAGAATTGAGAGCTTGTTAAAGATGGGCAAAATTTCTGACAACGGTGCCAGCTCGTCCAGCAATGCAAGGAAACCTTTTGTAGGCGCAAGAAGGACTGGTGAGACCAATGCTATCCATGCCAACAGGGGCAGACCTCAATATGTTCATAGGTCTGTGGCAGCAGTCACCATTCCCGCTCCAGCTCATCCACAACCAGCTTATCAACCTCCGCAACAAAATTATCAGCAACAACCTCAGTACCAGCAACAAACTCAGTATCCTCCGAGAAACTACAACAACACCAACAACAACAATCAGCAAAGACCATATCAGCAGAGACCTTCTCAGGCCAATAGGGTGATCGATCCGATCCCTATGCCCTATGCAACGTTATTGCCACAACTCCTGAAACTCAACCTAGTTGAGTTAAGGACGTTGGCACCTCCAGATCCTAATAGTCTACCCAGGAACTATGACTCCAACGCCAGATGTGCTTTTCACTCAAATGCACCTGGCCACAGTACAGAAAAGTGCAGAGCCTTGCACATGAAGGTACAAGACCTGGTAGACTATAAGGCCCTGAATTTCGCACCACCACCAAATGTTAACAAAAACCCTATGCCGCACCACGGGGGTCCCAGAATCAATGCTATTGAAGAAGACAAGCCGTCTTATTTAATAACCAGTGTGGGTCAGATCCGGACACCGTTGGTAGAGATTAAGGCTCAACTCCTCGAATGTCAAATGTTCCCGGGATGTGAGTTAGGGTGTGCTTACTGCAACATTTCAGTGAATGGGTGTGATAACTTGAGGGATGGCATAAATGGTCTCATCCAGAGTGGCCTACTTCAGATTACAACGTCAATTCCACCAAATCCAGCAATCTCATCAGCAACAATTCCAGTATCTCCTACAACTGCAACAACCGTTGTTCCCGACAACTCTTCAGCTTCATCAACAAGTATTTCATCTGTCATTTCAACTGACCAGATATCAACAAACGTTCCTTCTACAACTTCAGCACCACTTCATTTTGAAACTCCTGCAACAACAACACCCATCCTTCCGACAATGTCTCCTATAACACCAGCAGCAAACAATGAAGATGTCTCAACCGTTACAATTTATTACGATCCAGAAAATAATTCTGCCTCCAACTCACAAAGTGCTACTCCCATCAGAGCACCAGTCACGATATACTACGATCCACAGACTATCACAATTCCTTCCGCAGCTGCAATCAGTCCAGTCACCATCACGGTGCCTGGGCCAATACCTTATGAAAGCAGTAATGCCATCCCCTGGCATTACGGCTCTGATCTATACTGCGAAGGACAAAAAATCACTTTTGAATCATCAACCCCTGCACCACAAATAGACAATGTGGGAGGAGGCGGAGGCTTCACTCGAAGCGGACGTCTCTTTGCTCCAAAAATTCAGAGACCCACTGCCGAAGCAGAAGCTGCTGCCAAGGCAAAAGGGAAAGGCTTGGTGCAGGAAGAGCAGGTTGTTAAAGAAGCTTTGAAAACACCCTTTGATCAAGAAGTTGATGAGTTCATGAGAATCATCAAGAAAAGTGATTACAAAATAGTGGATCAGCTTCATCAGACGCCTTCCAAGATCTCTATCCTATCATTGCTCATGTGCTCCGAAGCCCATCGGAACGCACTGCTAAAAGTCTTGCACGCAGCTTATGTGCCTGAAGAGATCACCGTCAATCAGTTGGAAGCTGTGGTTGGAAATGTTAATGCTAGTCATGGACTAGGGTTCACCAACACTGATTTGACTACGGAGGGCCGCAACCATAACAAGGCTTTGCACATTACCATGGAATGTAAAGGTGCAGTCCTTTCCCATGTGCTGGTAGACACAGGGTCATCCCTCAATGTCTTACCTAAAAAAGCCCTTGTGAAGCTAGAGTATGACGGATTGGCGTTACGACCCAGCAACCTGGTGGTGAGAGCCTTTGATGGTTCTAAGAGATCGGTTCTGGGTGAGATTGAGTTGCCTATAACGATTGGCCCACAAACTTTCAAAACGACCTTCTACGTGATGGATATACAGCCTGCCTACAGCTGTCTATTGGGTAGGCCATGGATTCACGCCGCTGGCGCCGTGACCTCAACCCTTCACCAGAAGTTAAAATTCGAGTGGGAGGGTCAAGTCGTTACTATCTGTGGAGAGGAGGATATTTTTGTCAGCCACCTGGCTACCTATAAATACATTGAGATGGATGGGGAGATCCACGAAACAATGAGTCAAGGGTTCGAGGCCTTGAACATAAATGAAACATCTGCTGTACCTGGAACCTCAATGACATCATATCAACAAGCCCGGAAGGTTGTTGAAGGAGGAAACGCCCAAGGCTGGGGCAAACTGCTACCTGTGGAGAAGAAAGAGGATAGATTTGGGTTGGGTTACAAACCAACTCAACAAGATCAAGCAGAGGCTGCAAAAGAGCCCAACTTTGTTAGTGGGGGAATGCTCACCCCTGACGCTGTCAACAATTTGGAAGACGAGGATGAAGGCGACCGCGACCTGGAGAGTTGGATCCGTCCAAAGATCCCGGGGAGCAGTATCTCGAACTGGTCTTCCCAGGAAATTATAAGAGTTACTCATGCAGAGTAATTATTATTTCCTGTATTTTATAGCATGCATCAAAGTCTTGCATCTTGCCCAAGATGACAAGACTCATTTTGTAATCGGGCCATCTGTACTTTTTGTGCAACAAGATTAATCAACGAAATATCAGACATCTTTTTGCAAATGAGTCTTTTCTCTTTTCCGTTCACTGTTTTTCCATTTTTCTTTTTGTACAAAAAATAAATGGCAGTGTTTTCAAAATGACAACTTTATTTCACGTTTCTAAACAAGATTAAAATCAAATCACTAAAATGAACAAACTGAACCCTTACAGAGTGTGCTTTCCAGACAGCACCGACAACAGCACGGCTATGACTTCGTATGACTTTGACAATCCAATCAATCAAGATGATGAAGGGGTTGAAGAAGAATATGAGCTTCCTGAAGAGCTAGCCAGGTTGTTAAGACAAGAGGAAAAGGTTATTACTCCTTACCAGGAGGAGGTGGAAACGATCAATCTTGGTACAGATGAAGACGTGAAAGAAGTTAAAATCGGGGCCTGCTTACAAGACTCAGTGAAGAGACAACTGATTGACCTGCTTCAAGAGTATGTGGACGTGTTCGCTTGGTCGTATCAAGATATGCCAGGGTTGGATACCGACATTGTTGTGCACAAGCTGCCTTTGAGAGAAGAATGCCCGCCGGTTAAACAGAAACTGCGCCGTACTCGCCCGGACATGGCAATGAAAATCAAGGAAGAGGTACAAAAGCAATGGGACACCGGTTTCCTTGTCGTAACTAGCTATCCACCGTGGGTTGCTAATATAGTACCTGTGCCTAAAAAGGACGGCAAAGTAAGAATGTGTGTTGACTACCGGGATCTGAACAGAGCTAGCCCGAAAGATGATTTCCCTTTACCTCACATTGATGTGTTGGTGGATAATACGGCTCAGTTCTCGGTATTCTCCTTCATGGATGGATTTTCAGGATACAATCAGATTAAAATGTCACCTGAAGACATGGAGAAGACAACCTTCATCACACCCTGGGGCACGTTCTGCTACAAGGTAATGCCATTTGGGCTCAAGAATGCCGGTGCGACATATCAACGGGCTATGGTGACATTATTCCACGATATGATCCATAAGGAAATCGAATGTTATGTGGATGACATGATCGCCAAGTCCCTCACTGAAGAAGACCATCTGGTAAATCTGCTAAAGTTGTTCGAACGTCTGAGGAAGTACCAACTAAAGTTGAACCCCAACAAGTGCACGTTCGGGGTGCGATCTGGTAAGCTGCTGGGATTTATTGTGAGTGAGAAAGGGATTGAAGTTGACCCTGATAAAGTCAAAGCTATTCAAGAAATGCCTGCACCGAAGACAGAGAAAGAGGTTCGAGGGTTCTTAGGACGATTGAACTACATCTCAAGGTTCATATCTCACCTTACGGCTACCTGCGAACCCTTGTTCAAATTGTTAAGAAAAGAACAAACGGTCAGGTGGAATGAAGACTGCCAGAAGGCTTTTGACAAGATCAAGGAATACTTACAAGAGCCTCCAATCCTTATGCCTCCAGTTGAAGGAAGACCTCTGATAATGTACTTGACAGTATTAGAAGAGTCAATGGGGTGTGTGCTGGGCCAGCATGACGAGTCTGGTCGAAAAGAGTATGCAATATACTACCTAAGCAAAAAGTTTACCGACTGTGAACAACGTTATTCACTGCTCGAGAAAACTTGCTGTGCTTTAGCGTGGGCTGCTCGCCGACTGAGACAGTATATGTTGACCCACACTACTTTGTTGATCTCAAAGATGGACCCAGTTAAGTACATATTTGAGAAGCCAGCGCTTACCGGGCGGGTTGCAAGATGGCAAATGATCCTCACGGAATATGACATCCAGTACACGTCTCAGAAAGCCATCAAGGGCAGTGTATTGTCTGAATATCTTGCGGAGCAACCCATTGATGATTACCAGCCTATGAGATTTGACTTCCCTGATAAAGACATCATGTTCATAAAAGCAAAAGATCATGAAGAGCCTATTCACACTGAAGGGCCTGACCCGGAAGAGGAATGGACTATGATGTTTGATGGGGCTGTTAATATGAATGGTCGTGGTGTTGGTGCAGTACTCATTACACCTAAGGGAGTTCACATGCCTTTCTCGGCTAAACTCACTTTCAACTACACTAACAACGAAGCTGAATACGAAGCTTGCATTATGGGTCTTGAGGAAGCCATTAACCTCAGAATCAAGACATTGACCGTGTTCGGGGATTCAGCTCTGGTAATCAATCAGACCAACGGCAAATGGTACACCCACCAAGATCATCTGATACCTTACAGGGATTATACAAGGAGGTTATTGACTTTCTTTACAACAGTCAAGCTTGAGTATATCCCTCGGGACGAGAATCAGTTTGCAGATGCTCTTGCTACCATTTCATCTATGATCAAAGTTCAAGCCGCCAACTTTGTACCGCAAATCTCAGTGTCCAGACTTGACAGACCAGCATATGTGTTCGCAGCGGACATTGTCAAAGACGATAAGCCTTGGTTCCATGACATTAAGTGCTTCTTGGAGGATCAAACATACCCACCTGGGGCATCTTCCAATGATAAGAAGACATTGAGAAGGCTTGCTGGTAGTTTCTTTCTGAACACTGATGGTTCCCTGTACAAGAGAAACTTTGATATGGTACTCCTCAGATGCGTTGACAAGACAGAAGCAGACTTGTTGATGCATGAAGTGCACGAAGGATCCTTTGGTACCCATGCTGGAGGGCATGCCATGGCCAAGAAGTTGCTAAGATCAGGTTATTACTGGATCACAATGGATGCAGACTGTTGTGCCTATGCCAGAAAATGCCACAAATGCCAGATCTATGCAGATAAGGTGCATGTGCCTCCCAATCCTTTGAACATAATGTCTTCACCCTGGCCCTTTGCTATTTGGGGCATTGATATGATTGGCAAGATTGAGCCAACTGCTTCAAATGGCCACAGATTCATCTTGGTCGCCATTGATTATTTCACCAAGTGGGTTGAAGCAGCATCATATGCAAATGTTACAAGACAAGTGGTAGCCAGATTTCTGAAAAGAGACATCATCTGTCGATATGGAGTGCCCGAGCGAATCATTACTGATAATGGTTCCAACTTAAACAACAAAATGATGGCAGAGCTGTGCCGGGACTTCAAAATTCAACATCACAATTCTTCTCCTTACAGGCCAAAGATGAACGGCGCTGTTGAGGCGGCAAATAAAAATATCAAGAAGATTGTGCAGAAGATGGTAGTCACTTACAAGGACTGGCATGAGATGCTACCGTTTGCCTTGCACGGGTACCGCACGTCAATCAGAACGTCCACTGGGGCAACACCGTATCAACTTGTGTATGGTATGGAAGCAGTCCTACCGGTTGAAGTTGAATTACCCTCTCTACGGGTATTGATGGATGTTAAGCTGAACGAAGCAGAATGGGTTCGGGCCCGATACGAACAACTGAGTCTGATTGAAGAGAAAAGATTGGCTGCAATCTGTCATGGGAAGTTATATCAGAAGAGAATGAAGAATGCCTTCGATCAGAAAGTCAGGCACCGAGAGTACCAAGTAGGAGATCTTGTGCTGAAAAGAATCCTCCCTCCTCATACAGACCACAGGGGCAAGTGGACTCCAAATTATGAAGGACCATTCGTAGTAAAGAAAGTTTTCTCTGGTGGAGCACTGATGCTCAGCACCATGGATGGTGAAGACTTCCCGTCCCCTGTAAATTCAGATGCAGTTAAAAAATACTTCGCATAAAAATGACCCGCTGGACACAAAAACAGAATGTAAGTCTAGGCAAAAATAGGGCATCCCGGCGAGTCAAAAACAGAATAAAAGACTCGGGCAAAAATAAGGGAAAATAAAAAAAAATGTACACCCGCTGAGTTGAAAAGTCGCATTGGACAGCTCAGGCAAAAATGGGTATCCCGATGGATTGAAAACCCGAAAGGGCGATCCATGCAAAATAAGGGAATAAGCGAACAACTGCACTTTGAATTCGTCTGTATCGTTTTGGTAAGCTTCGAAAGGATCAAGCTTCAATCAGAATCAACATTCTTCAGAAAGCAAGATGAGAAGAACGTCAAAAGTCATACGAGTCATAGTGAAGAGGAAGCTCCTTAAAGCGTCATCAACATTGCCAGCATTTTGTTTCTCAATTTGTAACGATCTCCTTATTTCAGGGGATTTGTTTCTCCGACTGTATCTCGCCAATTCAGGGCATATGAATTAATAAAATCAGATTTTCAGTCATGTCTCGTCTTGTACATTTTATTTGCAAAAATGTCTGATGTCTTAAAGAAAAACTGATTGCACAGAATACAGATGTTTATCTTCAAAATAAAAACATGCTTGCAGGAAATATACTTACTCTCAGAAGTGTCTAAACTCCTATGACGGAATCCAGTAAAGGATACCTCGGGATTACTTGTGTGTTTCTCTATCTTTTCAGGATTGCAGGAATCCAGAACGCAACTTGGGGCATGTAAGCTTCATCCCAACAAGCTGACAAATCAACGCTCAGTCTTAACACTCAAAGTGTTTCCTCCCCAGCCGAGTTGCCGTTTCGTCCTCAGCCAAATGAAAAAATCAGGGAACCATCTCCCTACAGAGCTCCAGCCTCTATCCAGAAAGAGCAACGCATGAAGAATCACAACAGAGTGAAGAAAGCTTCTTCAAACCCCAGCTGGGTCCCCTCATTACCGAAATAAGTCTATCATTGACCCATATCCCCAAGCAGATATCACCTCATGACAGATCTACCAATGATCTCACCCCCAGCTGGGATGTCCACTTCAAGCGGATCGGCCAAAGATCTTCGAGCAACGGGATCCGAATCCCGGATTGGTATCCTCGCATAATCATAGCATTTGCATCATACTCACCCACAAAGCGTAGCATTCCGTTTAATACGGAGCATTACGGCAAAAATCAAACATATAGCATAATCACAAGCCATGTTTTAAATCAACACTTGTGAATAATGACAATCCATCAGTATACAGAATACTTCCCCCATATCCCCAGCGGAAGTTCCCCAGCAAAAGCAGTTGCCTCACATTCACAAACACCAGTATATATACTCCCTTTGACACCCGTCCGTGTCATCACTCCCCAATAAAGCCGCCCGAATACTCTATGCAAACAGTACCACTCGTATTACAGATACTTTTTGACACCCGTCTGTGTCATAACCCCAGCAGAAAGCCAAAGACGTCCTCTTTGCACTCATATGATAATCCTTTGACACCCATCTGTGTCATATCCCCAGCAGAAAGCCAAAGACGTCCTCTTTGCACTCATATGATAATCCTTTGACACCCGTCCGTGTCATATCCCCAGCGCAGTCGCTTACACCTTGTATATCAGATACTTGTTCATATCACACTCTTCTCCTTTTGACACTCGTCCGTGTCACTATCCCCAGCAGTTAAATACTCATCTATATACCACTCACTCTTATACAGATACTCGTCCATATCTTATATACCACTTATATATCCCCACAGATTCAACACTAGTCCTTGTTCTTTGTTAACTCGTTGGTACTCGTCCGTACCATCATCTCAGAACATGCGTCGAAAGTTTGTTTCTACATGATACTCGTCCGTATCATAGTCTTAAGGATGCTCGTCCGCATCTTTAATCCATACACTGTGTCAAACACTCATGTCTTTTTAAATATAGACACTCGTCTGTGTCTACCATTCCCCAGAAGAGTCCCTTTAGATTCAACACTCGTCCGTGTTCTCTGTTAACCAGTTGATACTCGTCCGTATCATCCTCTCTGAACACGTGTCAGTATTTGTTTCTACCCGATACTCGTCCGTATCGTAGTCTTAGGGATGCTCGTCCGCATATTTAATCTATACACAAACATCTAAACACTTATACCTTTTGTTTCTTGGATATAAACACTCGTCCGTGTTTACTATTCCCCAGTAGATCGCCAACAAACAAATTTTCTCTTTATCTGACACTCGTCCTGTGTCATGATAAACCCTGAGAGCAGCCGTACCCTGCTAGGTGGTCGTCCTCCACCTCTTGATGGTCGTCCTCCATCATGCTCATCCGATGGCCGTCCCCATCGTTGATATTTAGCAGCCGTCCCCTGCTAGGTGGTCGTCCTCCACCTCTTGATGATCGTCCTTCATCATTTTATACAATGGCCGTCCCCATTGTTGATTTTGGTTATCTGGCATTCGTCCTATGTCATGATAAACCTTGAGAGCAGCCGTCCCTTGCTAGGTGGTCGTCCTCCACCTCTTGATGGTCGTCCTCCATCATGCTCGTCCGATGGCCGTCCCCATCGTTGACCTTTTATCCGGCATTCGTCCTATGTCGCGATATTTTCGGCAGCCGTACCCTGCCTGGTGGTTGTCCTCCACCTTAGATGACCATCCCTCATCTTATACCCGACAGAGCAGCCGTCCCCTACTAGGTGATCGTCCTTCACCTTTGATGACCGTACCTCATCATCTGTTTATTTCATTTATTCTTTAACCCGATGGCCGTCCCCGTCGTGGTCCCTTTTCCTTTCAGTTTAGCCCGATGGCCGTCCCCATCGTTGGTTACTTTGCTTTGTGAACTTGATGGTCGTCCCCGTCATGTTTCATTAATCCCCAGAGAATTTTACATTTTTACTTGATGGTCGTCCCCATCATGATTCTTTTTATCCCCAGCATGTCGGCCGTCCCCGTCATCGCTTTATTTCCCGCACCTTTTCCTAGCATGTCGGCCGTCCCCGTCATTGCTCTTTACCCAGCAGTCGTCCCCTGCTCGACGGTCTTCCTCCTTCGCCTATACTTTATAAATATACTTTATTTTCTTTTACAATCTATATCCCTTTTTCTTCTTCATTTTGTGAGTGCAAATTTTGGACTGTCTTTGGTATTCAACCACAAGTTATCTTGTTTGCCTGTTAAGCCGTTGCTTACAACCTGCACAGCTAACTCATGTTTGAATAGGGGCAGCTGTAAACACCCCAAATTTGCCCTCACCCATTCACACCATGGCTTGTGATCTTTTCATATGCATAAACACAATCATAATATCTCATACCACAATTTTGAGTCTTTATATTGGTTCTAAGTCTTATGCAACTTTTTCAACCCTTACTTTTTGATCCAAAAATGCTTCAAATGAAAAAACTTTGGTCATGAAAGTTGTAGATTGGATCTTTCCCTTTTCAAAAAGTACAATAACATGACCTAATTCATTTTGGATCAAAAGTTATGGTGCATCAAAGTTGGCTAAAATCACTAAATTTTAAGTTATGCACCAAATGAGAAATTTGCAAAATCTTGTACCAAAGGCATTTGTGACTTCTAATTGATGCCTAATCCTTATACCAACATAACCCAAGTCTTAAAGTTCAGATTGAACCAAGGGAATCACATGTCTTCATGGTTTGTGAGGCATGATCTTTTCATAAGAACTAAAGGCAAGCAAGTTGCAAAACCAATGATAACACTTCACCCACTTGGTGCCTAGCCTGCTGACCAATCCTAGCCTTTCTCCCTCACCTTGCTGCGCAGCCCACACCCTTTGTACTTGGCTGAAACATGACCCATGCCCCTCCTTACACAAAGTTGACAATTTGCAAAAAGCACCATACCAATCAATAAAGGGCAGGTCACATCATCTGACTAATAAGATTTGTTTATGTGGATCAAATGCAAGCTAAACATCACAAGAAGCTAGCCTGAAACTCAACACAACTCAGCATTCACAAACTCTCTCCAGCTTGCATTTTCCTTCGAATCTCTCTCCACAAGCCTCAAGCACAAAAACAAACTTCACAAACAGTCTCTACTCCCCTCACTGATCATAAACCACCCATCACCTTGGCCTGAAACCCCTTGAAACAAAAATACGATTTTCACACTCCCTTGGCCTGAGCTTCTGCCAACTATCTCTAGAGGCTACATAAACTCCAACCAAGTGTCAAAAGCTTCAAAGGAGGATCATTGGGACCTGTTTGAGCCAAAGAACCATCCAGAAAGCTCCTGAATCGAAAGCTCAATCTCAGGTAGCTTCATGAACTTTTTTTCCAGAACTTGCTTTTTAAGTTTCTAGATGATAAAGCATGCTTCACTGATCACACTGAACTTGTTACTTTTGAAAAAGATGGAGAAATGAGGTTGTATGATGTTTCTGAAATTTTGACAGTTTTTGATGTTTGATTCGAATCTTGTTTGTGTGTTGAAATAAATGATTTTTGTTGCTTGAATCTTGTTTAGAATGAGTTAAGCTTTGATTCTGGAGAGTTTGGCATGTTTTCATGGCGTATTGAGAGAGATAGAGAGTTGACCTAGCCGGAGAAGACGACCGGAATAGTGTTCCGGTCGTCTGAAAGTAATTAGGGTTTGTTTAATTAGGGTTAAGTGTAATTAAGCCAGTTTGAATTTGGTCCGTCCGTTTGCGCGCGTGGTCAGCTCCCGCGTCCTTGGGTTTGAATCTCAGCCATTAGATTGGCTGACTTTCTCTTTTTTCCATTTAATTTCAATTTTATTTTCATATTATTTCATTTGTTTTCCATAATTTATTTAAAATAGCAAAAATACTTTAAAAAATTTGAAATTTTTTGTACAAGTTATTATTTAATTTCAGAACACAAAAATATTTTTATTTTCATTTTTAGCATTAAAAAAGTATTTTTAAATATTTAAAATTTTCTTTTTAATTAATTAATGAGAATTAATTAATTAAAAATACTTTTAGGTATTTAAAAATCACCAAAAAATTCATGGAACCTTTAAAAACATTTAGAAACATTGTCCAACCCTCAAACCAAATTTATTTTTTGATCTTGATGCATTTTGAGAATTTTCCATGGAATTAAAATCATTTTTATGCATTATTTTGATCCAAACTTCAAAAAATCATTTATGCCTAACCCTAAAGAGTTGGACCTTGATTATTTTTTCATTGCATTGTGTTTAGCATGTAGTTTGTGAGATTAAATGGTCATGATTTGATCTTTCATTTTCAATTTGTTTGATAATTTTCTTGTTAAGGAACCCTAAAACCCTAGAAAACTTAGAAAAATCATATCTTGAATTAGGTTAAGAGTTGAGACCTCTCCTTTGGGCAGTGAGTTAGTATAGGTTTAAGGATCCTTTGAGTGCATTTTCAATTTTTTATAATGTTGTTTGCTTCTGATTTTGGTTTTTGTTTGTTGTATTGTTCATAAACCCTAATTTGGGCTTTCATATGCATCCATCTTGCATTTGCATTCATACCTTGACTTGCCATGATATTTTATGCATCCATGTGATTCATTTAACATCATAAGACATATTGGAAGCATGTTTGATCATTGCATCTCTCATTTGCCATGTTGTATGCCATATGCATCTCATAACTTTTCATGCATGATCATGTGTCTTAACTTGCTTCATTTGCATTCATAAGCTTGTATGATCATCCACATGTGTTGTTTCTGGTTTGTAGCATCTCATAGCATCATTAACATCATGTATGTGCTTCTGGTTTGGTTTTTCATCATACCATTTCATCTCATTTTGCATTGCATTGCATTTTCTTTTCTAACTTTTCAGGTGGTAAGTGACTTTGAGGAGTGAATTTGCCTTCACTTCTCATAACTTCTCTTCATCCCTTTTATGCATCCTTGCTGCATTTTTGTATGTGTTTGAGTTTGAGCTTGCTCATTCTTCTTCTTCTCACTTTCTTTCTTCAAGTGACTTGACTTCTTGAATGAAGCAAGTTACCTTGCTTCTCCTGATCCTTTCATCTGCTTCCTGGTGGTTCCATTGAAGATTTCTCTTGTAAACCTCACAAACCTTAGGAACAACCAAGCATGACAATGATTAGGGTTTTGATTAGTCTCCCCACTTAGTTTTTAACTTTGTGTCTCTTTGAGTCTTCTCTTCTCACCTCATAATCAGGGACTAAACCCTAAAGGCTTTAAGGCTTTGTGATTAAGCTTATGCCTGCATCCTTCTATTAGGATGGAGTGTATAACTTTAATCCTAAGTGTTAAACCCTTAATGCGTTTAAATCCCTTAAACAATTCACTTAATAATCATCAAGACATCACACTTGTAACTTGGGCCTTGCATTAGGGTTCTAATTCTTCCTTAATTGGTTAAGAAGGACTAACCCTAGTGTTAATGGACAAGTCCCCCTCAAGTTGTCTTACAAACCCTAAAAATCACTTCATCATCATATCATTAAATAAAATCCACTTAATCAAAGGCTTGTTTTGTCATGAGTTTAATCCCTAATCATGGATTAAGTTGAGGAGCTTTCCTCAGCTTAAACATTCTCATCTATTATCCTTCTATTAGGATGGTGTAATGAGTCTGTTTAATCCCTGATTATGGCTTAATCTCATTACTTAACACTAAACAAAACACCAAAAACATCTAAATAATCACAAGTAGGTTAATGATCTTAATCCTACACCAAAGGTGTTTAAGTGTGAGAAGCTGACTTCACACTTAAGGTATTCTCATTACCCCTAATCAAAGGGAAGATGTGATGAGTTTACTAAATCCATTGGTTTAGACTTAAGCTCATTAACTTATGACAAAATCCAAAAGCAATAAAAGACTGAAAACTCAAAAGCAAACAATAATCGTCTCCTTCGGGATTCTTTTCTCATCTCATTCACTCACAAACGAGAACTCGCTTCTTCCGTCTAATGCAAGACAATTTGCACCTGAGCCAGACAGGTCATACACTTGAGCATAGACAAGTAAGCAGTTCACAAGTCAATTCATTTTTCAGTCTCTTTGGGTCGAACTACGGTGTTCTGACTTCCTCATTGCACGAGAGGATACGTAGGCATAACTTAATGGTTATCGAACAAAAGTCTCTGTATATTCCCCCTCTTTTCAGTTTCATTCTTTTAAGCCTCATGATCTTGAGCATTTCGCTCCTGTTCTTACACTGGCACTTTCATACTTCATATCACTTATACACTTTACACTGACACCTGTACATCCTTTTCCAGCTCTTTTACACACAAATTGCACTGACACTACCCCTTTAAAACACAAATCTTTTAAGCGTGGATCCCGTCGAGTACGACGGACAATCTGGGTGCTAATACCTTCCCAGGTTGTAACCAACCCCCTTTCTCAGTCTCTCTGGTTCGCGACCGTCTTATCCATGTCTTTCTAGGTCTATGCAGCATTGCCTTTCCTCCGGGATAAAAATGCCTAGCTGGCGACTCTATTCATCTCCAGTGAGTTCACGGCCGTGTGTTCTCATTGTCCCTCTCGCCGACCGTTCGCGTCTGTACCTTTATTTGGGCCAGTCCCATCTATCGGGAGCGACAACTTCCTTGATCTTTGAATGACATAATATGATGATTGAACACACATGGACCCTCTTGGAATTATTGGTGGCCTTTGGAGTGGCTCAGATGAATCCTTGGATTGCTCAGATCACAAACCCTAGATGCAGATGAACTTGAACTAATGCAGTGAAACAAAAATGCAATATGATGTGATATGCTTATACTAATGCAAACATGAAATATCACAAGCCAATGGTGTGAACTTAGTGAGGGAAAATTTGGGGTGTTTACAACTTTTAAGTTATGCCTACGTATCCTCTCGTGCAATGAGGAAGTCAGAACACCGTAGTTCGACTCAAAGAGACTGAAAATAAATTGACTGTGAACTGCTTGCTTGTCTATGCTCAAGTGTATGACTCATCTGGATCGAGTGCTAACTGTCTTGCATTAGATAGAAGAAGAAAGTTCTCGGTTATGAGTGAGTGTGATGAGAAAATAATCCTGAAGGAGACGATTTTTATTTGTTTTTGTGTTTTCAGTTTTTTATTGTTTTTGGATTTTTTGCATAAGTTAATGAGCTTAAGCCTAAATCAAGGGCTTGTAAACTCATTATAACCTCCCCGATTAGGGATAATGAGAATACTTAAGTATGAGATAAGCATCTCAACTTAATTTCCATGATGATGTAGGATTAAGATCATTAACCTACTTGTGATTATTTAGATGTTTTTGTTTTTTTTTTGTTTAGTGTTAAGTAATGAGTGTTGCTCCCAAAGATTTGCATCCCGGTACAAGCGCGAACGGTCAGTGAAGGGAGAAAATGAAGTGAACTGAATAGAGTCGCCAGCTAGGAATTTTTATCCCGAAGGAAAGGTAATGTTGCATAAACCTAGAAAAGGATGGATAAGACGGTTGCGAACCAAAGAAACTGAGAAAGGGGATTGGTTACAACCTGGGAAGGTATTAACACCCAGATTGTCCGTCGTACTCGACGGGATCCATGCTTACAATATTGTGTTTAAAAGGGGTAGTGTATGTGTTATCTGTGTGCAAAAGCTGGAAGAGAAATGTACAAGTGTCAGTGCAAGAAAATGAATTGCTCAGGAACTGAGGCTTAGAAAAGAGAATGCTGAAAGAGGGGGAAGACACAGAGACTTTTGTTCGATAACTGTTAAGTTATGCCTACATATCCTCTCGTGCAATGAGGAAGTCAGAACACCGTAGTTTGACTCAAAGAGACTGACAAATGAATTAACTGTGAACTTCCTGTTTGGCTATGCTCGAGTGTATGACTCGTCTGGCTCGAGTGCTAATTGTCTTGCATTAGACGGAAGAAGCAAGTTCTCGCTTATGAATGAGGATGATGAGAAAAGAATCCCGAAGGAGACGATTATTGTTTGTTTGTGTTTTCAGTTTTATTACTGCTTTTGGAATTTGTCATAAGTTAATGAGCTTAAGCCTAAATCAAGGGGCTTGTAAACTCATTATATCCTCCCTGATTAGGGATAATGAGAATACTTTAAGTATGAGACAAGCATCTCAACTTAATTACCATGATGATGCAGGATTAAGATCACTAACCTACTTGTGATTATTTAGATGTTTTTGGGATTTTGTTTATTGTTAGTAATGAGTTTAAGCCATAATCAAGGATTAGTGAACTCATTACACCATCCTAATAGAAGGATGATAGATGAGAACACTTAAGCTGAGGAAGATGCCTCAACTTAATCCATGGTTAGGGATTAAAATCATGACAAAACAAGCCTTTATTAAGTGGATTTTTATTAGAGGTGAGATTAAGAAGTGAGCTTTATGATTTGTAAGACAACTTGAGGGGGACTTGTCCATTAAACACTAGGGTTAGTCCTTCTTAACCATAAAGGAAGAATTAGAACCCTAATGTAAGGCCCAAGTTACAAGTTAATGTCTTAGTGATTATTAAGTGGATTGATTAAGAGGTTTAAACAAATTAAGGGTTTAACACTTAGGATTAAAGTTATACACTTCATCCTAAGAGAAGGATGCAGACATAACCCTAATTCCAAAGTCCTAAAACCTTAAAGGTTTAGTTTCTAATGATGAGATGCAAAGAGAGACACAAAAAAGAGTCAAAGGTGGAAACTAATAGGGACTAATCACAACCCTAATTATTATCATGCTTGGATGTTCCTATGGTTTGTAAGGCTTGAGAAAGATCTTCAAGGAAGCCACCAATGGAAGAAGCAGATGGAAGGAGGAAGAAGCAGAAGAAATAAGTTACTTACTTAATTGAAGAAGATAAGTAACTTAAATAAAGAAAGTGAGAGATGAACACAAGTGAGCAAGCCCACTCAAAGACAATCAAAAATGCAGCAAAGATGCAAATGAAAAAGATAAAGAAAAATGAGAAGTGAAGGCAGGGAAAATGCAAATCAATTTGAAAATTTAAGTTAAATTCATGAGGAAAATGACCTATAAACTACATGCAAAATGTAACATAATGCAAAAAGAATCAAGTTCAAACTCTTCTTGGTTAGGCAAAAATGATTTTTTAAAGTTAGGGTTCAAAAATGTGATTTTTATGACCCTTAATTCAAAGAAAATTGGCAAACTATTATCAAACCTAAAAAGAAATTTGTGTGAAGAGTTTGAAAATGTTTCTAAATGCATTGGAATGATTCATGATTTGTTTGGTGATTTTTAGAAACCTAAATGTATTTTTAACTAATTAAAATACTTTAATTAATTAAAAATAACATTTAAATATTTTAAAAATACTTTTTTAATGCAAAAAATAAAATAAAAATTGTTTTTGGATTAAGAAAAATATTTAAAGTCAAAATGCAAAGTTTCATATTTTTTTAATCCTTTTTGATATTTTAAAATAAATATGCAAAAGAAATGAAAATAAAATGAATTAAAATGAATTAAAATGCAAGTCAGCGCATCTGAAGGCTGGGATTCAAACTGGGGAAAGAGGGAATTGACCATGCGCGCATCTGGATGACTCTCATTCAATCTGGGTTAATTACCATTAATTAATTAAATAATCAGAATTAATTTTAAGTGAACAAATCCTGACCACTCGTTTCTAATCAAAACAAGATCCAAGGGCCTAGAACGCATCTGGCAATTAAAACCCTAATTAAGCCCTAATTAATCTCAGGTGACCGGAGCTAAGCCCCGGTCATCTTCTCCGACCAACCCCTCACCCGAGTTCCCTCAAAACACCACCCCAAGCCCCCAAAATCTCCAGAATCGTTCCACTAACCACCCTAAACAATAATCCAGCCCCAAAAATCATTTATCATTCATCAATAGCAAGATTCAAACAAGAACATCAAAACGACAAAAATTTCAGACCAAGCATACATACTCATTTCTTAATCATTTTCAAAACAAAACACATCAGAGTGATCTAGAGAGCATGCTGAATCATTCTATAACTTAAAAGAAGATTTCTGGAAAAAAAGTTCTTGATGACTACCTGAGATGATGAACTGCAAATATGAACTTTCAGAGCTCCTCCTTTGTGCAATCCACCTCCTTTGGTCCCCCTGAGTCTATTGTGATGCTTGGAATGAGTTTATTTTGGCTGAATCATGAATTCCAGTTCTGAGTATGCAGAAATCATGTTTTAGTTTGAGAGTGTTTTAGGCTATGGTGATGGGTGGGAAATGATCCTGGGGTGATGCTGAGTTGATTGGTGCAAGAAGTTTGAAGTTTGAGTGGTTGTGCTATGAATTTCGAAGAGGTGAAGGTTTCTTGAGGTTTTTGGCAATCTGAGTGTATGAGAGGTTTCAGCCTTGTGTGTTGTATGTTTTGTGGTCTATGATGTTTGTATAAACCAATGGGATTGCTCAGAAAGTGGGGGGTGGCACAGGCTGATTGGTATGGGAGTTTTTGCAAAAGGTCAAGATTATGTACTATGAGGTATGGGCACGGGTCAGAGGTGATTTCATGGGGTTTCTGGCCTCAGCTTGGTTCAAGGATGTCCATGGGATTGATTTTGATGTGCTGGAAGGCTTGGATGAAGAGTTATCACATGTTTTGCAAATTTCCCTCTTTGAAGTTTCTTGGATCACAAGCCATGAAAACCCTAGGTTCAATGCATAATTCTGATCTTTTGAAGTTGCGTAGGTATGTTATGAAGTGTTTGTGCACATTAGAGGTCATTAGAATGCTTGGCAAGTGAAATTGCAAAATTCCCCCTTTGGCATGAACTTGAAAATTATGTGATTTTTGCCAACTTTGAAAGGCCATATCTTGAGTTCTAAGATGAATCAAGACATGTTCTTGTACTTTTTGAAAAGGTAAAGACCTAATCTACAACTTTCATGCCCAAGAATTTTTCATTTGAAGCATTTTTGGTCATGAAAGAGGAGGTTGAAAATCTTTCCCAAAATGGAAAGTTTGCATTTCAAGTTATTTCCAAAAATGGCAAGTTTGCAATTGGCTCAAAATTCTTAAATCTTGTGAACTTCCAACCACTTCTAAGATCAAATAAAGATCATTGAACTTCAATTTGATGAAAATACCCCTTTGGTTCCATTGTTGGGGGCCTCAGATGCCCTGATTTTGACTTAACTTGCTCAGGAAGTTACCTAGTGAACAAATGACTTCCACAATGATTTTCTTCATCAAAATTGGTACACATGATCCTTATGACATATTAAGACCATTAGAAACAAGAATGGCCCAAAAATTTGGAGTTAAGGCCTCTGAAACCAAAACCCTAATTTTGGTCATTTGTGTAGTGAAATCCCTATCTCTGCTTCCATGCCTTTGTCAGTTCTTGTGATCCTTGACTTTCATGAACTTTGAGGAGCATAATATCATGTTAGAACACACATGGACATTGTTGGAAAGCTTTAAGACCTTTGGGATGGCTCAGATGGATTCTTGGATTGCTCAGATCACAAACCCTAGATGCAGATGAACTTGAACTTATGCAGTGAAGCAAATATGCAATATGAGGTGTAATGCTTATGTTTAAACAAAAATGAAAGATCACAATCCAAGGTGTGATATGAGGGAGGGAAAATTTGGGGTGTTTACAGCTGACCCTATTCAAGCATGAGTTAGCTGTGCAGGATGTAAGCGCCTGACTTATCAGACAAACAAGATAACTTGTGGTTGAATACCAAAGACAGTCTGAAATTTGCACTCACTGGGGATAAGAAGAAAAGGGATATAAATTGTAAAAGAAGGTATAGTATGATTATCAAATGAACGCGAGGGAGGACAACCATCGAGCAGAGGATGACTGCTGGGGATAAAATGGTAAGTAAAGCAATGACGGGGACGGCCGACAAGCTGGGGAAATAAAGAGACCATGACGGGGACGACCATCGGGTAAAGAAATAAGACTCTCTGGAGGTTTAGACAAGCGTAGATGGGGACGGCCACCGAGTAAAGTAAACAACGATGGGGACGACCATCGGTTTTAAAAAATAAATGAAATAATGATGAGGGACGGTCATCAAAGGTGAAGGACGATCACCTCACAAGGTACGGCTGTTCTCGGGGTTTATCACGACATAGGAAAAATGTCGGATAACAAGATCAACGATGGGGACGACCATCGGATAAAAATAATGAGGGACGGTCATCAAGAGGTGAAAGACGATCACCTAGCAGGGTACAGCTGCTCTCGGAGTTTATTACGACATAGGACGAATGTCGGATAACAAGATCAACGATGGGGTCAACCATCGGATAAAAATGATGGGGGACGGTCATCAAAAGGTGAAGGACGATCACCTAGAAGGAGACGGCTGCTAAAAAAATCACGACGAATGCCGGTTAAAAAGGTTCCACTAATGGGGACTCCGAAGGGGAAGGGATGAGGGACGGTCATCCAAAGGTGAAGGACGATCACATGGTAGGGGGCGGCTGCCGAAATATCACAACATAGGACGAATGTCGGACAGAAGAAAGTTGTTTTGTTGGTGACTTACTAGGGAATGGTAAACACGGGCGAGTGCTTACGCTTAAGAATAAAAGGTATAAGTGTTTAACGTTGTGTATAGATTAAAGATGCGGACGAGCATCCTTAGAACCATGATACAAACGAGTATCGGTAGAAACAAACGCTGACGCGTGTTTAAAGATGATGATACGGACGAGTACCAACTGGTTAACAAAGAACACGGACGAGTGTCGGATCTGTTGAGGAGTGATATAAACAAGATACGGACGAGTATCAAAGACTTCTGTATAAGTATGAGTGAGTATTGGTTTGTTGGTGAAGTAAGAGCAAGACACGGACGAGTGTTTGATATGCTGGTGAAGTATGGCACGTACGGGTGTCAGATATGTACTATATATAAATAGGCATCTGTTTTGAGAATGCAAAGGAGATGCTTTGGCTTTCCGTGGGGATAGGATGACACAAACGGGTGTCGAAAAGAACATGTTATGAACAAGTATTTGTTTTTGAGAGTGCAAAGGGGATGCTTTGGATTTTATGGGCAAAGGGGTGTATTTGTATTATTACTGATGAAATATTGATGGTAATTGCAGGTGACTGGCTCAAACCTGGCTTGTGATCATGCAAATGTTTTATTTTTGCCGTAATGCTCCGTATTAAACGGAATGCTACGCTCTGCATGGGGAAAAATGATGTGAATGCCATGATTATGCAAAAGAGAAACTGATCCGAGATTCGGATCCTGCTAGGATAAAGATCTCTGGCTGATCTGCTTGGAGGGAATATCCCGGCTGAGGAAGAGATCATTGATAGATCTATCCGTAAGGAGAAAATCCTTTGGGGAGAAGGAAGCTTCAGCAACTCCGCTGGGAAAGTATCTCATGCATTGCTCTTCTTAGGGAGAGAATGGAAACTCTGTAGGGAAGCAGTTCCTTTAACTTTGCTGAGGATGAGAGAGATCTGGCATCCTGGTGGGGGATAGGAAATTCCTTGCTCATCTTATTGTGAAACAGTTGTCGGGCACTGCTCGGGGAGGTGATAACTTCTGGGAAGTAGCATGCTGGGGTTTCAATGCTTGATATGCCCCATGCTATATATTGAATACCTGCAACCTGTTAAGATAAGAGAAACGCACAAGTATCCCAAGGCATCCCTAATCGGATTCCGTCATAGGAGTTAGACTTTCCTGAAAGTAATATATTTCCTGCAAGCATTTATTAAAAAATGGCTCATTTGTTTTATGCAAGTACCATATCATGAATATTGGACATTTTGAAAATGAAACAAAAATGTACAAAACGAGGTGTGACTGAAAACTTTGATTTTATTAATTTTGGGTGCCCTGAATTGGCAAATACGGTCAAAGAAACAAATCCCCTAAAATGAGGAGATTGCTATAAATTGAGAAACTAAAAGTGTTGGCAATGTTTGACGACGACGTTCCAGTGATCTTCCTTTGCTATGACCTGTATGACCTTGACATTCTTCTTATCTTGCTTTTGAAGGAGGTTGATTCTGACTGATGTTTTGTCCTTTCGTAGCTTGCCATGTTGTGAGGGATACAGACGAATTCAGAATGCAGTTGTTCGCTTATTCCCTGATTTTGCGTGGATCGCCCTTTCGGGTTTTTAATCCACCGGGATACCCATTTTTCCTGAGCCGTCAAATGCGGCTTTTCAACTCAGCGGGTGTACATTTTTTATTTATTTTCCCGTATTTTTGCCCGAGTCTTTTATTCTGTTTTTGACTCGCCGGGATGCCCTATTTTTGCCTGGACGTACATTCTGTTTTTATGTCCAGTGGGTCATTTTATGCGAAGTATTTTTTAACTGCATCTGAATTCACAGGGGATAAGAAATCTTAGCCATCCAAAGTAGTGAGCATCAGTGTTCCACCAGAGAAAACTTTCTTTAATATGAATGGGCCATCGTAGTTTGTAGTCCATTTTCCCCTGTGGTATGTATGAGGAGGAAGAATTCTTTTCAAAACAAGGTCTCCCACTTGGTATTCCCGAAGTCTGACTTTCTGATCGAAGGCTTTCTTCATCCGCTTTTGATAGAACTGCCCATGATAGATGGCTGCTAATCTCTTCTCTTCGATTAAATTCAGTTGATTGTACCAATACCGGACCCATTCTGCTTCATCTAGCTTTACATCCATCATTACCCGTAAGGAGGGTAGCTCAACTTCAACAGGTAGGACTGCCTCCATACCATACACAAGCTGATAAGGTGTTACCCCAGTGGATGTTCTGATTGAGGTCCAATACCCATGCAAGGCAAATGGTAGCATTTCATGCCAGTATTTGTAAGTAACCACCATCTTCTGCACAATCTTCTTGATGTTTTTGTTAGTTGCCTATATCAGATACTTGTTGATATTATTACACTTTTCTCTCTTAACGCCCGTCCGTGTCACTCTCCCCATCAATTAAACACTCATCTATACAATACACTCATACAGATACTCGTCCGTATTTTGCATACACCACTTATATACCCACAGATTCAACAGTAGTCTTTGTTCTTTGTTAACCAGATGGTACTCGTCCGTATCATCATCTCAGAGCATGCGTCAAGCGTTTGTTTCTACCTGATACTCGTCCGTATCATAGTCTTAAGGAAGCTCGTCCGCATCTTTTAATCCATACACCGTGTCAAACACTTGTGTCTTCTTGAATATAGATACTCGTCTGTGTCCACTATTCCCCAGAAGAATCCTCTCAGATTCAACACTCGTCCGTGTTCTCTGTTAACCAGTTGATACTCGCCCGTATCATCATCTCTGAACATTTGTCAGTTTGTTTCTACCCGATACTCGTCCGTATCATAGTCTTAAGGGTGCTCGTCCGCATCTTTAATCTATCCACAACATCTAAACACTTATACTTTCCTTTCTTGGTTGTGAACACTCGTCCGTGTTCACTATATCCCCAGTAGATCGCCAAGTAAGCTTTTTCTTTTTATCTGACACTCGTCCTATGTTATGATAAACCCTGAGAGCAGCCGTACCCTGCTGAGTGGTCGTCCTCCACTTCTTGATGGTCGTCCTCCGTCATGCTCATCCGATGGCCGTCCCCATCGTTGTTTTTAGCAGCCGTCCCCTGCTAGGTGGTCGTCCTCCACCTCTTGATGATCGTCCTTCATCACCTTATCCAATGGCCGTCCCCATTGTTGATTTTGGTTATCTGGCATTCGTCCTATGTCATGATAAACCCTGAGAGCAGCCGTCCCCTGCTAGGTGGTCGTCCTCCACCTCTTGATGGTCGTCCTCCATCATGCTCATTCGATGGCCGTCCCCATCGCTGATATTTTCGGCAGCCGTACCCTGCCAGGTGGTCGTCCTCCACCTTTGATGGCCGTCCCCATCATAATTCCTTTATTCCCCAACAGAGCAGCCGTCCCCTGCTAGGTGATCGTCCTTCCCCTTTGATGACCGTACCTCATCATCTGTTTATTTCATTTATTCTTTAACCCGATGGCCGTCCCCGTCGTGGTCCATTTTCTTTTTAACCCGATGGCCGTCCCCATCGTGGTCCTTTTTCTTTTTAGCCCGATGGCCGTCCCCATCGTTGGTTACTTTTCTTTGTGAACTTGATGGGCGTCCTCGTCATGTTTCATTAATCCCCAGAGAATTTTTACAGCTTTGCGTGATGGCCGTCCCCATCATAATATCTTATTTTCCCCAGTCAGTCGGTCGTCCCCGTCGTGGCTTTACCTTTTATCCCCAGCATGTCGGCCGTCCCCGACATTGCTTTATTTCCCGCACTTTTCTCAGCATGTCGGCCGTCCCCGTCATTGCTTTTTACCCAGCAGTCGTCCTCTGCTCGACGGTCGTCCTCCGTCGCCCATACTTTACAATATATTTTCTTTTACAATCTATATCCCTTTTCTTCTTCATTCTGTGAGTGCAAATTTTGGACTGTCTTTGGTATTCAACCACAAGTTATCTTGTTTGCTTGTTAAGCCGCTGCTTACACCCTGCACAGCTAACTCATGTTTGAATAGGGGCAGCTGTAAACACCCCAAATTTTCCCTCACCCATTCACACCATGGCTTGTGATCACCTCATATGCATAAACACAATCATATCATCTCACATCTCATTTTTGATTCACTGCATAGTTTCTAAGCCATCTGCACCTAGGGTTTGTGATCTGAGCAATCCCAAAGCCTCTTGAGCCACTCCAAAAGCAACCAATCACTTCAAAGGGGATCCATATGTGTTCTTATATCATATTACATCCTCTCAAGGTCAAGATTTCAAAAGAATCACAAGAACTGGGTTTGGAATGGATGCAGAGCCAGGTTTGACTGCACAGTTGACCTAAAATTAGGGTTTTGGTTTCAGAGGCCATAACCCCAATTTCTTTGGTCATTCTTGTTTCCATTGGTCTCTATATGGTATAGGGAGTATGCATATCAATTTTCATGAAGAAATTCCATGGGGAAGTCATCTGATCAAGAGTTGACTTTCTGGACAAGTCAGTGCAAAATCAGGGCATCTGAGGCCCCCAATGACCCAACCAATGGGTGATCTTCATCATTTTGAGTGTATATGATCTTTATTTGATCATGGAATAAGGTTGAAGTTCACAAAAAATCAAGAATTTGGAGTTTTTGCAAGTGTTGACTTTTTGGGCATAGTTGACTTTTTCAAGAATGCTCCATTTTAGGTCATTTTTCAAGCCTTGATTCTTGATCCAAAAATGCTTCAAATGGAAAAACTTTGGTCATGAAAGTTGTAGAATACATCTTTCCCTTTTCAAAAAGTACAAGAACATGATCTAATTCTTCTTGGATCAAAAGTTATGGTGTGACAAAGTTGGCAAAAATCATTGATTTTCAAGACATGCTTCAAATGTGAATTTTGCAAAATCATGAACCAAGGCTTTTTGTAACCTCTAGTTGACATCAAACCATGACACAAACATCACATAAACTCTAAAAGTCAGAATTGAACCAAGAATGCTCATGTTTCATGGCTTGTGGAATGAGAAAGTCACATGTGAACCAAAGTTGCACCAACTTGCAAAACTCATGATCACACTCCCTACAACTTGCAACATTGGATGCTGACTTTGGCTAGCCTTTCCCCTCACCCTTGCTGCGCAGCCCCATGCCTTGTACTAGCCTAGAACCAAGCCATACTTCCCTTACACAAAAAGTGGACTTTTGGCAAAAGCAAACTTACCAATCAATAGAGGCCATGTCAAATCATCTGACCTATAGGATTAAAATATACTATCCAAATGCTGGCCATAACACTCAAGAAGCAAGGCTGAAACAACACACAACATCACATACTCAAAAACACCTCACTTGGCAAAACTCTTCGAATCTGCCTCCACAAACTTAAAACATCCAAACCATTTTCACCAATCATCTTACCATGTTCCATTGAGGAGAAACCAGCAAAGAACCAAGCCTGAAACAAGCCATAACACCATTTCACCATTTTCACACCAACTTGCAGTTTCTTTCGAAACTCACTCCACAGTTCACAAACACTCAAACCCAATCCACAAACCTTCTCCACTCATCATCTGGACCACAAAGAACCCCTCACACTTGCCAAAAACAGCCTGAATCACCATTGCCATTTTCAACTGAGCTTGAGCAGAAGCTGTTCAAACTCTTCATCCAGCCAACATAAACTTCTCCTGAGCATTCAAGCATCACCAGGGGGTCAAGTGGAGTGGATTACACTAAGAGAGGAGGTCAGAAAGCATCTGGAGTGAAAGCTTCGAATCTCAGGTAGCTCAAGAACTTTTTTTCCAGAAATGGATTTTTAAGTTCTAAACTTGTTCTATATGTCTTCCTGATCATGAATATGCCTTTAGTTTTGAAAATGGTGATGAAATGAGGATTTAATTGCTCTCTGAAACTTTTTTGCCCTAACTCTTGTTTGCTTCGATTCAGCCATTCCAGGAAGAATAAATTTGTTTTGATTGGGGGTTTTGGTTCGAGAGTGAGTGGGAATCATTTCCATGCTTTTAGATTTCATTTTAGTGAGCTAGGGTGATATTTGGCATTTCTCAGGGAAGGTGCTGGCCGGAGAAGACGACCGGAAGTCTTCTCCGGCAGCCTGAAAGTCATTAGCTGTTAATTAGGGTTAGGGCACCAGGTTTGAACGTGAGCCACTGGATCTTGTTTCCCGCGCGTGTTTGTAAGGCTGAGATCATGTCATTAGTTTTAATTAGGTTTAATTTATTTAATTAAATCAGATTAACCAAGTTTGAATATGGGCCTTTGATCTGCGCGCGCAGTCAACCCATTCTTTGCCAGACTCAATCTCAACCCTCCATTGTGCATACTTCCATTTAAATTCATTTAAATTCATTTTCTTTTCATTTATTTTGCATAATTTATTTAAAATAGCAAAAATTGTCTAAAAATTATGAAACTTTTTCTTAAGAGTTTTAATAATTTTTATGACACAAAAATATTTTTTATTTTATTTTTAGCATTAAAAAAGTATTTTAAAATATTTAAAAGATTATTTTTAATTGATTAATGAGAATTAATTTATTAAAAATACTTTTAAGTATTTAAAAATCACCAAAAAATTCATGAAATGTTCTAAGACATTTAGAAACATTGTCCAACCTTCAAACCAAATTTCTTTTTGGATCTTGATGCATTTTGAGAATTTTTCTTTGAATTAAAATCATTTTTGTGCATTATTTTGATCCTAAGTTCAAAAAATCATTTCTGCCTATCTATGAAGAGTTGGACATTGATTCTTCTTGAATTGCATTGTGGTTGGCATGTAGTTTTTGAGATTAAATGGCCATGATTTGATCTTGCATTTTTTCATTTGTTTGGCATTTCTTTTGTTTAGGAACCCTAAAAACCCTAATAACTTGTAAAAATCATAACTTGAGATTGGTTAAGAGTTGAGACCTCCCCTTTGGACATTGGTTTAGTATAAGATTAGGGGGCCTTTGTGTGGCATTTTCCATTTTTTATCTTAGGGTTTGCTTCTGTTTTTGGTTTTTGTTTGATGTTTGATTCATAAACCCTAATTTGGGCTTCCTTTTGCATTCATCTTGCATTTGTTTGCATAACATGACTTGCCATGACATTTTATGCATCCATTTGGTTCATTAGACATCATAAGACATATTGAAAGCATGTTTGATCATTGCATCATGTATTTGCCATGTTGTATGCCATGTGCACTTCATAACTTTTCATGTGTTTTCATGGTTCCTAACTTGCTTCATTTGCATTCATAAGCTTGTATGATCATTTCCATGTGCTGCCTCATGTTTGTAGCATCTCATAACATCATTTGCATCATGTGTATGCTTCTGGTTTTGTTTCTCATCATGTCATTTCATCTCATCTTGCATTGCATTGCATCTTTCTCACTAACTTTTCAGGTGGTAAGTGATGCTGAGAAGTGAATTTGCCTTCACTTCTCATAACTTTTCTTTTCATCTCTCTTGCATCCATGCTACATTTTTATATGTGTTTGAGTTTGAGCTTGCTCATTCTTCTTCTTCCCACTTTCTTTCCTCAAGTGACTTGACTTCTTGAATGAAGCAAGTCACTTTGCTTCTCTTGATCCTGTTCATCTGCATCCTGGTGGTTCTCCTTGAAGATCTTCTCTTGAAAACCTCACAAACTTTAGGAACAACCATGTATGACAATGATTAGGGTTTTGATTAGTCTCCCCTCTTAGTTTCACCTTTGTGTCTCTTTTGAGTCTTCTCTTCTCATCTCATAATCAAGGACTAAACCATAAAGGCTTTAAGGCTTTGTGATTAAGCTTATGCCTGCATCCTTCTCTTAGGATGGAGTGTACAACTTTAATCCTAAGTGTTAAACCCTTAATGTGTTTAACTCCTTTAATCAATTCACATAATAATCATCAAGACTTCACACTTGTAACTTGGGCCTTGCATTAGGGTTCTAATTCTTCCTTAACTGGTTAAGAAGGACTAACCCTAGTGTTAATGGACAAGTCCCCCTCAAGTTGTCTTACGAATCATAAAATCCACTTCATCATCATATCATTAAATAAAATCCACTTAATAAAGGTTTGTTTTGTCATGAGTTTAATCCCTAATCATGGATTAAGCTGAGGAGCTTTCCTCAGCTTAAACACCCTCATCTATTATCCTTCTATTAGGATGGTGTAATGAGTCTGTTTAATCCTCGATTATGGCTTAACCTCATTACTTAACACTAAACAAAAACACCAAAAACATCTAAATAATCACAAGTAGGTTAATGATCTTGATTCTATATCAAAGGTGATTAAGTGTGAGAAGCTGACTTCACACTTAAGGTATTCTCATTACCCCTAATCAGAGGGAAGATGTGATGAGTTTACTAAATCCATTGGTTTAGACTTAAGCTCATCAACTTATGACAAACTTTCAAAGGCAATAAAAGACTGAAAACACAAAAACAAACAATAATCGTCTCCTCCGGGATTCTTTTCTCATCTCATTCACTCACAAACGAGAGCTCGCTTCTTCCGTCTAATGCAAGACAGTTTGCACCTGAGCCAGACAGGTCATACACTTGAGCATAGACAAGTAAACAGTTCACAAGTCAATTCATTTTTCAGTCTCTTTGGGTCGAACTACGGTGTTCTGACTTCCTCATTGCACGAGAGGATACGTAGGCATAACTTAACAGTTATCGAACAAAAGTCTTTGTATATTCCCCCTCTTTCCAGCCTTGTTTTCTCAGCCTCATGATCTTGAGCTTTTCACTCTGTTCTTACACTGACACTTCTCTTATACACTTCACATCACTGATATACTTTGCACTGACACCTGTACATCCCTTTTTCAGCTATTTTACACACAGATTGCACTGACACTACCCCCTTAAAACACAAATCTTTTAAGCGTGGATCCCGTCGAGTACGGCGGACAATCTGGGTGCTAATACCTTCCCAGGTTGTAACCAACCCCCTTTCTCAGTCTCTCTGGTTCGCAACCGTCTTATCCATCTTTTTCTAGGTCTATGCAGCATTACCTTTCCTCCGGGATAAAAATGCCTAGCTGACGACTCTATTCATTCTCCAGTGAGTTCACGGCTGTGTGTTCTCATTGTCCCTTTCGCCGACCGTTCGCGTCTGTACCTTTATCTGGGCCGGTCCCGTCTATCGGGAGCGACACTCCCCAGCACCCATCAATGTGAATTGATCCTCTTGGGGGTCTTCTTGCAGCACCCTACCTGCAGTGGCAGTCCCTTGAACATTGGCAGGAATGTTGACCTCAGGATGGAGGTGTGGCCCAAAGACTGGGGGATTGACATGAGGTTGGACCCTCTCGTTGTTGCTCGTGCCAGCAGTCCCTATATGTGGATCCTCTTGATTTTGCCTTTCCACCATGGCTCTCAATCTTTCTTGGCTCTGAGCCATGTTGTTCATCACTTCCATAAACTGCGTCATCTGGGTTCTCATTTCCAATCTTTCGTTTGCCATTTGATTTCTGACCTCTGCAAGGTCCTGCTGTACTTGATCCATTTGTATGCCCGGAAGGTTGTTACGGGTTGGATATCGGTGCGGACGGTTGAGGGGAAATACTCGGCGTCGATCAATAGTTCCTGAACATCACAACAGAGTTAGTAGCAATAAAACAAAAACCTACAAAACAAACAAAAGGTTAGCATGCAATGCAGTATGCTTATTTGTTCTCAAGGCATCCGGTTTGGCATTCAGTTTTGACCCTTCCAGACCCTTGAAGATGCTGTTGATGTTGCTTTCGAAGTAAACTTGGATGGAACAAACTAATACATATATTACAAAAGGCAAAAGGTACATAGTTTGTTTACAAATACAAGCCCCCCGAGGGGTCAAAATACATTACAAGAAAAGAAAATAAAAGTACATGGAATGAAAGCAACAACAAGCAAATGGTCAAACACCAAGACCAAACTCATCCTCCCGAACTTCCTTGAGAAGTGCTTCGGTCACAGGATCAGCTGGACGCTCCGTGAGATTCCTGATAAGGAGATTCCGGGTAGTAACAGCTGTAGTTAGCTTCTTGTGCTGACATTGGTCTTTGACCTCTTCACTCCTGCTCTAATCTTTAGCTCTGATATCTCCCTCTGTGCTGCTGCCAGGGCTTCCTGCTGTTCTTTTGCACTAGCTTCCAGCTGCTCTATCTTGTCTTGGACCCTCTTATCCTCTAGAGTACGAGCTTCGGTGATCCTGACCCACCTAGCTTGACTCTCTTTCAGATACAAGTCTGTACTGGCCTTCTGGAACTGGGCTTCCTTGCAAGCATTCTTCAGGATCTGTTCCCCAGCCCTAGACTTCTTGATATAATCCTCAGACTTCTCAATTCTAGTCAGATTCTCTACTCTCAGCTTCTCTAGCCTCTCAATATCCATCCTACCATCACTCCTCTCCCGGAGGGTCTTCTGCAAAGCCTGAGTTAACTTCTCATTTCTCTCCTTAAAACCCTCAAACTCCTCCAAACTGACAGTGGCAGGGGGTGGTGCTGAGGATGGTCCAGGCATATCCTCTATGGTAAAGGGCATCCCAGAGAATTGAGCCCTGGCATGGGACCACTCCTGGTACTGTGATGATGCTACATTGTTGCACTTCCCCAGAATGGTTACCCCCTTGGTTTGAACATTGTCCCAGGCCCAGGCTGCTTGCCTAACAATAGCCAGATTAGGCTTGTTCTCACAATAAAGAGTCTCAACCAAGTCTTGTGCGTTAGGAGTGTGGACCAGTGCATAGCCCAGTTGCCTTTTGAGCAGCAGAGGATTGTAATTAATACTACCCTTAACTCCTATTAGGGGTACATTAGGGAAATGCCCACAACTAGTGATGATATCCCTGCCTTTGTGCTTTGAGTGCACCACCTAATATCAGCTAATGTCAGAGCAGTGAGTCTTCTAGCCCAGTTTCTCTGCTGATGAGGGTTGAAAAATGCATCTGTCTTGGGCAAATGCCTGAGAAGACAAGTATGGAACAAAGGAGCACAACACCTCATTAATCTTCCCCTCTGCTTTTCATTCCTCTGATGCACTGAATAGTAGAGATCCCCCAACAAGGTTGGCACTGGGTTCCTTAGGATGAAAAGATGGATTGCATTCTTACTCACGAACTTAGGCTCATCCGCAAATAAAATAATCCCATATATGCTCAGGGCCAGTAAAGCACAGACTGCTTTCCACTCTCCCAGAGAAGCTTTCAGGGTAGCTTGAGAGATCAAGAAATCCAGATGTAAGCCGGGGATTCCAGCCTTAGAAGTCATATGCTGCCCAATCAGTACTGGTTCCAGATGCAAAGCCTTTGCTACTTCCTCATTACCAGGAAAGACCATCTCAGGGTTGAAAGGGATTCCACCCCTGATAGGTATACCAACCAATGATGAGTATTCTTCCAACAAGGGTCCCAACTGAAAGTCCTGAAAAGTGAAACACCTCAATGGGGGATCATAAAATTGAAGGCAGGTGTGAATCAGGCTCCTCTGTGAAGGGTCCAAATCCATAACCACATCAAGTATATCTCCATAGTGTCCCCTGAACAGTGGTATATGGTCTGGAGTGATCAGGGTCTGAATCCTCCTTATGTCAGATAGCTCTGGCTGGAAGAAGTGGTAGGTGATGTTACTCTTTTTAGGTGCCATGATGTTGAGGATGAGTAGAGACAGGTGCTGATGATAATGCTGGAGAATGGGCCACTGATTGGCTGGTGCAGGTGACTGCAGCAGATAGCTGATAGCTGATAGCAGATGCTGATGATGATAGGTCAATACTGAAGATGGGGTCAAAACCAAGCCAAAAATGAAAATGGATACCCTGAAACACAAATAAGCAAATGTCAATATGATGCAATGATTATGTATGCAAATGATATGCAAGGGTTTGTGACTGAGCTGGATCTGATCATATGCTTTGATAAAAGTCCAAGGTATGTTCAAGAATTCCAGATGGAGGTCTATAAATCCAGTAACCAAGGTGGGGGACTCAAATAAAGAGTCACATGTCCAGGATTTAGAATCACAAGAACTGTTCCAACATGGAGTATTCTTAATCAAATCAAAGTAACAGGGTATGCTGAGGTCAAGGGTACCTGCAAACCTGTAAACAGCCCAACCCCCTCACAGGTGGTGTTCTAAAACAAGGATCCTCAGACTTGGATCAGTTATGAGAAGTGTAAACACTTCTAACCCGGAGGTACAGTGTTTACAATAACCATAAAAGTTCCTCCTCTAATTCACCTCAGTTTCTGAAGGTCAATACTAAAGGTCATCCAGACTTAGCAGGCTTCCCAGATAGCCCTAGTACTGCAGGAAGCGCTTGTCCACACATCTGAGCAGAACCATATCATGATTTCTCTTGTAAAGCACATTGTTGCTGAGGAAAAACTTGGACGCCAATCTTCTTAAAGTCTTCTTGTCTAGATTTGTTGCGTCAGCTGGGTACTCCTGATTCTGCAAATAGTTCTTGATGTCGTAGAACCACGGTTTCTCACCAGTTTCTTCTTCGACCAGTAGACAGTAGGCTGCTGCAGTTCTTCGCTCGATTGTAATGAGTGGAGCTTCATTAAGAAATATGACTTGAAACATAGAGGCCAACATAGCCAAGGCGTCTGCTATTTGATTCTCTGCCCTTGGAACATGATGGAAAGTGACTTCGTCAAAGTATTTAATTAACTCCACAATATGGGCACGGTATGGGATCAACTTCTCGTCACAAGTCTCCCATTCACCTTTGACTTGGTAGATTACTAAGGCTGAGTCTCCATACACTTCAAGGATCTTGATTCTAGTATCGATTGCAGCTTCGATACCTAAAACACATGCTTCATACTCAGCAATGTTGTTTGTACATTCAAAGCACAATCTAGCCGTGAAGGGAGTGTAACCACCATCAGGATTCATCAAAACAACTCCTACACCATGCCCCATGTAATTAGAGGAACCATCAAACATCATCTTCCAACGAGAACCTGGCTCGGGACCTTCATCAGGACCGGGAACTTCACAATCCTTTATCAACATGATGTCCTCGTCCGGGAAATCGAATTTCAAAGGTTCATAATCTTCGATAGGATGATCATCAAGGTATTCAGATAAAACACTGCCTTTAATAGACTTCTGGGTTACATACTGGATATCATATTCGGATAACAACATGTGCCAACGGGCGAGTCTTCCAGTCAAAGCAGGCTTCTCAAAGATGTACTTTATTGGATCCATTTTCGATATCAACAAAGTAGTGTGACAAATCATGTACTGCCTGAGGCGTCTGGCCGCCCATGCCAGGGCACAGCAAGTTTTCTCCAAAAGCGAATATCTGCTTTCACAGTCTGTGAACTTCTTGCTTAAGTAATAAATGGCGTGCTCCTTACGACAAGTTTCGTCTTGTTGGCCTAATACGCAACCCATAGATCCCTCGAGCACAGTCAGATACATGAAAAGAGGCTTCCCCGGAGTAGGTGGGATCAAGATAGGGGTGTCGCTCCCGATAGATGGGACCGGCCCAAATAAAGGTACAGACGCGAACGGTCGGCGAGAGGGACAATGAGAACACACAGCCGTGAACTCACTGGAGATGAATAGAGTCGCCAGCTAGGCATTTTTATCCCGGAGGAAAGGCAATGCTGCATAGACCTAGAAAAAGAATGGATAAGACGGTTGCGAACCAGAGAGACTGAGAAAGGGGGTTGGTTACAACCTGGGAAGGTATTAGCACCCAGATTGTCCGCCGTACTCGACGGGATCCACGCTTAAAAGATTTGTGTTTTAAAGGGGTAGTGTCAGTGCAATTTGTGTGTAAAATAGCTGGAAAAGAATGTACAGGTGTCAGTGTAAAAGGAAGTGTAAAGTATGTAGATGAAGTGTCAGTGTAGGAACAGGAATAAGATGCCCAAGATAATGAGGCTAAGAAAATAATACTGAAAGAGGGGGAATATACAGAGACTTTTGTTCGATAACTATTAAGTTATGCCTACGTATCCTCTCGTGCAATGAGGAAGTCAGAACACCATAGTTCGACCCAAAGAGACTGAAAGATGAATTGACTTGCGAACTGCTTACTTGTCTATGCTCAAGTGTATGACCTGTCTGGCTCAGGTGCAAACTGTCTTGCATTAGACGGAAGAAGCAAGTTCTCGTTTATGAATGAAGGTGATGAGAAAAGGATCCCGGAGGAGACGATTATTGTTTGTTTTTGTGTTTTCAGTCTTTTATTGCTTTTTGAAAGTTTGTCATAAGTTAATGAGCTTAAGCCTAAACCAATAGGTTAGTAAACTCATCACATCTTCCCTCTGATTAGGGGTAATGAGATTACCTTAAGTGTGAAGTCAGATTCTCACACTTAATCACCTTGGTGTAGGATTAAGATCATTAACCTACTTGTAATTATTTAGATGTTTTTGGTGTTTTTGCTTAGTGTTAAGTAATGAGGTTAAGCCATAATCAAGGATTAAACAAACTCATTACACCATCCTAATAGAAGGATAATAGATGAGAGTGTTTAAGCTGAGGAAGGCTCCTCAACTTAATCCATGATTAGGTATTAACTTCATGACAAAACAAAGCCTTTATTAAGTGGATTTTATTTAATGGTATGATGATGAAGTGATTTTTAGGGTCTGTAAGACAACTTGAGAGGGACTTGTCCATTAACACTAGGGTTAGTCCTTCTTAACCAATTAAGGAAGAATTAGAACCCTAATGCAAGGCCCAAGTTACAAGTGTGGTGTCTTGATACTTATTAAGTGGATTGATTAAGAGATTTAAACACATTAAGGGTTTAACACTTAGGATTAAAGTTATACACTCCATCCTAAGAGAAGGATGCAGGCATAAGCTTAATCACAAAGCCTTAAAGCCTTTAGGGTTTAGTCCCTGATTATGAGATGAGAAGAGATGACTCAAAAGAGACACAAAGGTAAAACTAAGAGGGGAGACTAATCAAAACCCTAATCATTGTCATGCTTGGTTGTTCCTAAGGTTTGTGAGGTTTGCAAGAGAAGTCTTCAATGGAACCACCAGGAAGCAAATGAAAGGATCAAGAGAAGCAAAGCAACTTGCTTCATTTAAGAAGTCAAGTCACTTGAAGAAAGAAAGTAAGGAGAAGAAGAATGAGCAAGCTCAAACACATACAAAATGCAGCAAGGATGCATAAGAGAGATGAGAAGAAAGTATGAGAAGTGAAGGCAAATTCACTTCTCAAAGCCACTTACCACCTGAAAAGTTAGAAAAGGAAATGCAATGCAATGCAAAATGAGATGAAATGATATGATGCAAAACCAAACCAGAAGCACATACATGATGCTAATGATGCTATGAGATGTTACAAACCAGAAACAAAACATGTGGATGATCATACAAGTTCATGGATGCAAATGAAGCAAGTTAAGGCACATGAACATACATGAAAAGTTATGGAATGCACATGGCATACAACATGACAAATGCAAGATGCAATGATCAAACATGCTTGCAATGTGTCTCATGATGTCAAATGAATCAAATGGAGGCATGGAATGTCATGGCAAGTCATGTTATGCAAGAGAATGCAAGATGGATGCATGTGGAAGCCCAAATTAGGGTTTATGATCAATGCAACAAACAAAAACCAAAACCAGAAGCAAACAACATTACAAAAAATTGAAAATGCACTCAAAGGACCCCTAATCCTATACTAACTCACTGCCCAAAGGAGAGGTCTCAACTCTTAACCAATCTCAAGTTATGATTTTTCTAAGTTTTCTAGGGTTTTAGGGTTCCTAAACAAGAAAATTATCAAACAAATTGAAAATGAGATATCAAATCATGGCCATTTAATCTCACAAACTACATGCTACACACAATGCAATGCAAAAAGAACCAAGGTCCAACTCTTCATGATTAGGCAGAAATGATTTTTTGAAGTTTGGATCAAAATAATGCATCAAAATGATTTTAATTCAATGAAAAATTCTCAAAATGCATCAAGATCAAAAAATAAATTTGGTTTGAGGGTTGGACAATGTTTCTAAATGTTTTTAAATGCTTCATGAATTTTTTGGTGATTTTTAAATACCTAAAAGCATTTTTAATTAATTAATTCTCATTAATCAATTAAAAAGAAACTTTTAAATATTTAAAAATACTTTTTTAATGCTAAAAATGAAAATAAAAATATTTTTGTGTTTTAAAAATTAATGAAACCCTTGGTAAAAAATTTCATAATTTTTAAAGCCTTTTTGCTATTTTTAATAAATTGTATAAAACAAATGAATTAAGTATGAAAATAAAATGAATTTAAATGGAAAAAGAAAAGGTCAGCCAATCCTAGGGACCAGATTCAAACTAAAACGCGCGCGTGTTGACTTGGCGCCAGATCCTACGGCCAGAATTCAAAATCAGCTAATTAATGCTTATGCCCTAATCCTGCCGTTAATCACCCTCAGGTGACCGGAACAGTGTTCTGGTCATCTTCTCCGTTCACCTCAAAACCCAATCTCACTCCATACGCATCTAAAATGAATTCTAAAAACACAGGAATGATCCCCACTCACTCACGAACCAAAACCCCCAATCAAAACATATTTATCATTCCAGAAATGGCTGAATCGAAGCAAACAAAATCTAGGGCAAAAAGTTTCAGAGACTGATTAAACTCTCATCTCTCCACCATTTCCAAAACTAAAGACATATTTATGATCAGGGAAGCATGAATAACAACTTAAGAACTTAAAAAATGATTTCTGGAAAAAATGTTCTTGAGCTACCTGAGTTTCGAAGCTTTCAATCCTGCAACTTTCTGCCCTCTTCCTTTGATGCAAACCACCCCCTTTGGTCCCTTGATGATGTCTGGATGCTCAGCAAGAGTTTATGTTGGCTGGTTTGGGAGTTTGAACAGCTTCTGCTCAAGCTCAGGTGAGAATGGTGATTGTGATTCAGGCAGTTTCAGGCAAAGGTGAGTGGTTCTTTGTGGTCAGGATGATGTTTTGAGAAGGTTTGTGAAGTTTGTTCAAGTGTTTGTGGCCTGTGGAATGAGTTTTGAAAGCTTTGGCTTTGAGAGTGAAAAATGGAAGAGTAATGTTCTTGCTGGTTTCAGGCTTAGGTCTTGCTGGTTTTGGTTCAGTGAAGCAAGGTGAGTTGATTAGTGGAGTTTGTTTGGGTGTTTATGGCCTATGGAATCAGATTCGAAGGAAAATGCAAGTTGGAGAGAGTTTGTGAATGTGTGTTGTGGTGAGTTTTCAGGCTGGCTTGTTGTATGAAATGGCTAGCATTTTGTTTGCATAAATTAATCCCATTGGTCAGATGATGTGACTTGGCCTTTGTGATTGGTATGGCCACTTTTGCAAATTGTCAACTTTTGTGTAAGAGAGGCATGGGTTGTGTTATAGGCTGGTACAAGGGTGTGGGCTGGCGCAGCATGGTGAGGGGAAAGGCTAGGGTTGGTTCAGCAGCCAAGGCAACAAGTGGATGGAAGTGTGATGATGATTTTGCAACTTGATCACTTTTGGTTCACATGGAAATGTCTTGCTTCACAAACCATGAAACATGAGAAATTCTTAGTCCATTCTGAACTTTAGGGTACATGTGATGTTTGTGTGATGGTTAGACATGAATTAGAAGTCACAAATGCCTTGGTACAAAGTTTTTGCAAGTTTTCCATTTGGTGCACATTTTGAAAATTAGTGATTTTTGCTAACTTTGACACACCATAACTTTTGATCCAAAATGAATTAGGTCATGTTCTTGTACTTTTTGAAAAGGGAAAGATCTAATCTACAACTTTCATGACCAAAGTTTTTCCATTTGAAGCATTTTGGGATCAAAAAGTAAGGGTTGAAAAAGTTGCATAAAATGACATTTCATTAAAAGTCAACCATGCCCTAAAAAGTCAACTTTGCAAAAACTTGTAATTCTTGAATTTTGTGGACTTAAACCTTCTTCTATGATCAAATAAAGATCATATACACTCAAAATGATGAAGATCACCCCTTGGTTGGGTCATTGGGGGCCTCAGATGCCCTGATTTTGTACTGACTTATCCAGAAAGTCAACTCTTGATCAGATGACTTCCCCATGGAATTTCTTCATGAAAATTGATATGCATACTCCCTATACCATATAGAGACCAATAGAAAAACGAATGACCAAAAAAATTGGAGTTATGGCCTCTGAAACCAAAACCCTAATTTTAGGTCAACTGTGTAGTTAAGCCTGGCTCTGCCTCCATACCAATCCCAGTTCTTGTGATTCTTTGGCATTCTTGACTTTGAGAGGATATAATATGATGCTTGAACACACATAGACCCCTTTGAAGTGATTGATGACCTTTGGAGTGGCTCAAGTGGCTCTTGGATTGCTCAGATCACAAACCCTAGATGCAGATGACTTAGAACCAATGCAAAGACTTAAAAATGTGATATGAGATATTATGATTGGGTTTATGCACATGAGATGATCACAAGCCATGGTGTGAATGGGTGAGGGCAAATTTGGGGTGTTTACAAGGGGGTTCCTGTAGATAAACCTTAATCTTCTCAAAAGCCAGTTGACAATCGGAATTCCACTCAATTGCTTGATTCTTCTGGAGTAACTTGAATAAAGGCTCACAAGTAGCAGTCATGTTGGAGATAAATCTGGAGATGTAGTTCAATCTTCCAAGGAAGCCTCTGACTTGCTTTTCTGTTTTGGGAGCTGGCATTTCTTGAATTGCTCTGACCTTATCTGGATCTACTTCGATTCCTTGCTGACTAACAATAAAACCAAGTAACTTTCCTGATCGGACACCAAAAGTACACTTAGCTGGATTCAGACGCAGTTGGATCTTTCTGAGACGCTCAAATAACTTCAAGAGATGATTCAAATGATCCTCCTCACTCTGTGATTTGGCAATCATATCATCCACATAAACTTCTATCTCTTTATGCATCATATCATGAAAAAGGGTGACCATTGCCCTTTGATAAGTGGCTCCTGCATTTCTAAGACCGAATGGTGTGATGAATGTAGTCTTTTCCATATCGTCAGGATCCATCTTGATCTGGTTGTATCCTGAAAACCCATCCATGAAGGAGAAAACAGCAAATTTAGCAGTGTTGTCAACCAAAGTATCAATATGCGGAAGAGGGAAATCGTCTTTCGGACTGGCTTTGTTCAAATCCCTATAGTCCACACACATCCTGACTTTTCCATCCTTTTTAGGGACTTGCACAATATTAGCTACCAACTCAGGGTACTTTGCAACTGCGAGGAATCCCGCATCAAACTGCCTTTTGACCTCTTCTCGAATCTTCAGAGCCATGTCTGGCCTTGTTCTTCGAAGCTTTTGCTTTACGGGAGGACAATCTGGTCGAAGAGGTAACTTGTGGACCACTATGTCTGTGTCTAAACCAGGCATATCCTGATATGACCATGCAAACACATCTACATACTCTCTGAGAAGCTTGACCAATCTTTCTCTGATGTCTGCCCCAAGTGTTGTACCAATCTTGACTTCCTTCTTGTCTTCATCAGTGCCAAGATTGATGGTCTCTACCTACTCCTTATGTGGCTGGAGCTCTGTGTGCTCGTACTCAACTAATCTTGCCAGTTCTTCGGGAATGTCACAATCTTCCTCACTTTCATCTTCCGCTTGGTAGATGGGTGAATCAAAGTTAGGAGAGAATGTAGAGTCATTGGATTCAACAGGGTTTTTGTTTATTCTGCATATGATAATGATTTGCTTTTATTAAAAGTGGAAGATAGAGAAATGCAAGAGAAAAAACTTTTTTATAAGTTTTGAAAGATTGCCATTTTCTTTTAAAAGTGAAAAGAGAGAAAAACAGTAAATGATCAAAATAAGAGTTTAACAAAATGCCTTCATTGATAATAACTTTGAAAATGAGAAGGGGCCCTACAAAATACTCCCATAGCCTTGGGCAGAGCTAGGGAACTTTGAAAACATTTAAAAAACAATAAATTACTTTGACAATGGAAAAAACTCTGGGATCTCGACTGCCTCCCAATTGTCCAAGGCTTCTTCACACTGATACACCAAATGATTCACATATTCATCTTCAGAACCTCCATCAATTGCATTGACCTGATAACCAGCACTGGAAAACACCTCTTGAATGGTCTTCAGACGTCCTTTAACGGAGGTTGACACTCCTTCTTTCACATGAGTTGGTTTGTAACCCAACCCGCAACGATCTAGCTTCTGTTTGACTTCAATGACATCACCCCAACCTTCATAGCTTCTTTCTTCAATGGTGGAAATGTTACTCTTCAGCGATGCAAAAGATGGTATACCCTTCCCTTTTGGTTCCTCTACTTCCAAAAGGACAGCATTGGCTATCTCAAGAGCTTGGAAAGAAGTTTCCAAAGCATCTTCATCAGCCTCAATATAGCTAAAGGATGAAAGGTTACTGACCATGAGATCTTCTTCACCAGACACAGTTACCAGCTTATTATTGACCACAAACTTCATCTTCTGATGTAGGGTAGAAGTGACTGCCCCAGCGGCATGGATCCAAGGTCTTCCGAGCAAGCAACTGTAATTGGGGTTAATGTCCATAACCTGGAAAGTGATTTTGAACACCTGTGGCCCAATCAAGATCGGTAAGTCTACTTCTCCAATAACAGTCCTCCTTGACCCATCAAAAGCTTTCACAATCAGTGCACTGGGCACCATCTCTGCCCCTTGATAAGATAACTTGGCAAGCGTTCTTTTCGACAAAACATTCAATGAAGATCCTGTATCCACAAGAACTCTTGCTAAGGTATCCTCTTGACATTTTACAGATATGTGGAGAGCACGGTTATGGTCCAAGCCCTCCTTTGGAAGATCCTCCATACTGAAGCTGAGATTGTTACATGCAGTGATATTGGCAATGACTCCATCAAACTGATTCACTGTTATATCATGTGTAACACGGGCTTGGGCTAGTAATTTCTGGAGAGCACTCCGATGGGCCGGTGAATGCATAAGAAGTGATAGGATAGATATTTTGGAAGGCGTTTGATGTAGCTGATCAATAACCTTATAATCACTCTTCTTAATGATTCTGAGAAATTCTGCATCCTCTTCTCCCAAGACTACCCCTTTATCCTGGTTGACAACAGCTGGAATGACTTCTTTAGGCGGAACCGTATTGGCTTGCTGAGTATAAACACGACCACTGCGAGTTAAACGACCTGCACCCGCTATGTCAGCACTTGCCACTTTTGAACCTTCCTTCTGACTAGCTTTATCAATCTTCTGATGAACTTTCCTTGTATCATACTTCCATGGAACTGCTTTAGTGTCTTCATAAAGGAAAGGGTTACTCCTTTGTTCAAACCTTGGTTCAGGTATATTGAAAATGGGCATCACAGGCTCTGGCATATTAAAGATGGGTTGAACTCTTGAGGACTCAGGTAGGTTGAAAACTGGCACCAAGGTAGAATCAGATTCAGGCAAGTTAAAAATGGGTTCAATCATTGCCACTTCATTCTTCTTCACACGACCGCTTACTTGTAAAACACCCAGATTAATCAAATCTTGAACATCTTTCAAGACCAATTCACATCCCTTTGGGTTATTCGCACAAGCTTCACAATTCTTATGACAGTTCTTCAACATACCCACTTCTACTAACTTCGCATGGAAGTCTCTAAGCGGGGTCTTGATCTCTGTGGCGTTGAAAATCAAATCTTTGTCAGACTCGTCAACAATGGCATTTATGGACCCATGCTTGGGTAAAGGATTATCTTTGACATTCGGACCAGTATTCCCAAATGACAGAATGTTCTTCTCCATTAAATCTCTCACTATGTACTTTAAAGCATAACAACCCTCCAAATCGTGCTCTGGGGAACCTTCATGGAATAAACAGTGGGCATTTGAGTTGTAATTTGGTGGGAGCGGATTTGGTGGAGGACCCAAAGGCCTTGGAGTAACCAAACCTTTCTTCAGCAGTGAAGGATATAATTCAGTATAGGTCATAGGGATTCGAGGATTAGGAGTCCTTCCTCCTGGTCTTCTATTCTGAAAGTTGGGATTCGGATGAGGAGCTGGAGTCCTCTGCTGGTAGGATGAAGCATTGGGCGCTTGTTGATAGCCTGGATTGTTGAGCATTGGTTGATAAGGTGGAACCACTGGAGCCGTTTGCTGATACATCGGTACTGCTTGAGTTGGCCGATACATCGGGACTTGTGGATTAAACGACGGTTGAACCGCCGCTACATAAGGATGTTGGGCATACTGTGGTGGATGAGCATACTGCTGTTGAGCCATAGGTGGAGGTCTCTGCCAAAGCGGATTTCTTCTTTGACTTGTCATTATGGCATTCGTCTCACCCTCTTTCTTCTTGTGGAAATTACTGGTAAATTTCTTGACATTATTTCCACTGCCAGTGCTGGAACTGCCAGATGCACCACTCATCTTTCCACTTTTTAGTCCAAGTTCAACTTTGATTCCCACGGCTACAAGGTCATAGAAGCTAGCAGTTATGCTCCCCACCATTCTCTCATAGAATTCTGGTCGCACAGTGTCAACAAACCAGTCAGCTAATTCTCTTTCAGTCAATGGGGGCTCTACCTGAGAAGCGGTCCCCCTCCACCTCTGAGCATACTCTTTAAATGATTCAGAATATTTTTGTGACATACTCAACAGTTGCCTCCTATCGGGAGCAAGGTCCATATTGTATTTGTATTGCTGGATGAAAGCATCTGCCAAGTCTTGGAAACTGCGAATCTTCGACTGGTCTAGCGTTAGATACCATTTGGAGGAGATTCCCTTCAGACTGTCCTGGAAGCAATGGATCATTAATTTATCATTGTCCACCTGCGCAGCCATTCTTCGATAGTACATCAAGAGATGGTTCTTAGGACAAGTTGCGCCCTCATACATATCAAAAGTGGGTATCTTGAACTTTGGAGGTATTACCAATCCAGATACCAGACACATCTCTCTAGCAGCGGCCCCAAAGATCTGGTCACCTTCAATCGCTCTTAACCTTTTTTCAAGGGTATCAAAATTCTCTTGCATCTTCTCATGTTTCTTGTCTCCGTTTTCAGACATATCGGGCGCATCATACACCTGATGGTCATTAAAGTATGGTTGGGCACGGGTGTGCACAATGTCTGGTGTAAAATTAGCAACTGCATGGTTCTCTTCATTAGTCACAGGAATAGTCTGTTGAGCAGCAAATTCTTGAGGAGGAGGCACAAAACCTTGGGAAGGAAATGCCATACCCTGAGAAGGAGGTGCGAAACTTTGAGAAGCTAAACCTTGGGAAGGAGGGAAGAAACCTTGAGCAGCCAGTCCTTGGGAAGAAGGAATAAAACTTTGAGAAGCAAAACCTTGAGAAGGAGGAAAGAAACCCTGAGTAGCCAGTCCTTGAGAAGAATGAATGAAACTTTGAGAAGCAAAACCTTGGGAAGGAGGGAAGAAACCCTGAGTAGCCAGTCCTTGAGAAGAGGGAATGAAACTTTGAGAAGCAAAACCTTGAGGAGGAGGGACGAATCCATGAGGAAGCCCAAAAGGAGGCCAGGTCACAGCGGTAGTGATTGATGACGGAGGCTCAGTCGTTGCAGTGACAATTTATGACACCACAGTCTGTTGGGTATCCATCTTCGCTCGAATGACCTGCAACATTTCCATCATATGACCCATATTTCCACGAATATCAGTAAGCTCCTCGTTAACTCTGTCCATCTCTAGGTCTCTTTCAACCATCCTCTTTCTGGCTTGAGCTCGAGTGTAGTATTTGCGTGAGAGCCTCAGTGTGAAAGCTGAATTGAGAGCAGATGACGGGAATGAGTTTTATGAAAAAAATGCAAATGAAATGCCAAATGTATGAGTGCAATGCGAAAATTAAATTTTATTCAAGGAACTTAAGAAACAATTTGCAAATACCAAGGAAAACATAATAATCAAAAGGATATGATTTCATTAAATTCAAAAAGTGATACAAAGTCTTGAGTACATCTTCAAAAATCCCAAACAAAGCTTAATAAAAACAAAGACAAAGTCCTAAGGAGATTCTCCTAAAAGCCTCAAGTTGAGCTTCTCGATTTGTGCCTTCATCTGAGCCCTTTCAAGCATAAGTTGATCCACGATCGACTTCCAAGAAGTGTCCCCTTGAGTGCTGGAGGAAAATAAATCCTCTTGCGCTTTCCTTTTCTTGTTGGAGAGCTCTTCTTCTTCCTTCATCTTCAACTGTCTTCTAAGTTCTTCATTCTCACTACTGATGATCTGATGCCGATTCTTCCATGCATTCTTCTCTCGAAGCTCTTTCTCCAAATCAATCTTCAGCTTCTCTGCATCATCCATAAAGATTAGAATGGGTTTCTTGAAGGTCATAGGATCCTAGCGAGGGTAAGGCACCTTCAGACTGATTGCCCTATCTCGTACCCATTGGAGATAGGGTTCCATAGAAACACAATTCGGCTTTCCCAAGCTACTCCTCCCCTTCCTATGGATGTACTTCCAAGCTTGCATAATCTGTTTCTTGAGCTCTGGTTCTTCGTCATCCTTAAAGAAAAATCCTTCCACTTCAACACTCTTAGGTTTGTCCTTCAACGGATACCCGAGTTGGCGGCGAGCCAAAACTGGATTATAGTTGATTCCTCCTTTCGTGCCAAGAAGAGGTACATTAGCGAAATCACCACAGCTATCAATAATTAATGCTCCATCATAAACACGATTGTACCAACTAATGTCAGAGTGGGTAAGAGACATGATCCTTTGTGACCACCACAAACCATCCTTAAGATTCCAAAATGAAGCTGACTTAGGCAAGTGCGAAATAAACCACTCGTACAACAATGATGCACAACAAGTAATCATCCCTCCCTTATGGAGATTCCTCAGATGGATGGAATGGTAAGTGTCTCCGAGCAAAGTAGGGACCGGGTTCTTCTTCAGAAAGATTTTGATGGCGTTCAGGTCTACAAAGTCTTCAAAGTTTGGGAAAAGTAACACTCCATATATTAGCAGAATAAATGTCGCCTCAAAAGCTTTCATATCCTTCACACTAACAAAATTCTTGGCCTTTTCTACCAAAAACTTTGTAGGGAATCCAAAAATCATTCCTTTATAGGTCATATTTGCCTTGACCTCAGGAACACTCAAATATGTCGCCTTTGCAATCTCCGCTTCTTCAGGGTCCTTCTCTAGAACAGGGAATGGAAACTCATCCTTAACACGTGATCCCACCAGAAATGAATACTCTTCCAAAGTAGGCGCCAATTGGTAATCAGGGAACGTAAAACAATGGTAGAGAGGATCATAAAACTGGAGCATCACAGAGAGCAACCTTCCATCCCACTCAGTCTTAAGTAAGGCTAAAAGTCTCCTATGCTTCTCCATGAAGGCTTCTTGATCCAAAACCAAATCTCTTAATTTCCTTAGGTCTTCGAGTTTGGGAGTTTTGAATGTGTACTTGACAGTCTTTCTTCTTCCAAAGTCCATGATGATACCTACGATATTTGCAAAGATAGAGTTCCTGAGTTCCTTGAATAAATTGGTAAAAATGATGCTTCATGATGCGTGAATGCAATGAATACACAAGCACAAATAAGGCTTAGGTTCAAAGCTTGCATGAGGTCGAAGGTTCAACCCTCCCAAAAGATATGTACTATGAGTTTATTTGTTCCTGTACAACGGGTTCTAAAAGTTCCCAGAATCATTGTCCCATCTTTCGGATATTACCGACTTCCCAACTCAACTTGGTAATCAATAATATTCTCAAGAGAGTCTCATCCGGGGGTAGTATCGCGTATCAACTATTTCGGATTTGCACCCTCATAGTCATCGCACTACATCCCTAAAAAGGCCAAGTGGGGGTAAATGTTCTACGGTCCTCAGCATTAATGGCTCTCAGGTCGAATATAGTAATGCTTTCACGACTGAACTCGATCAACAAAACTACATCCGAGGAGGCCTCCGCTGAGTGGTGGTGTCTCAAGTCAGCTTGGTCGGGACTCAACTCCCTACAAGCCTTCTTGAATATACCACCGTCCTATCTTATTTTGCACTCAAGTCCGGGTTAGGACTTATCTCACCACACATGGAACACCCAACAAAAATCCCAAACAATAACAAGCAATACAGCAACAAATACACAAATATACAAGGTGGGCTTAACCCTCAAAAATAGAGTCCCCAGTGAAGTCTCCATTTCTGTTGCAGTGAGAATCGGATACCAAGCTATTGATTAAGCTTGAATCGCAAAACTTTTATGTTCACCACCGACTTTAATTTAATCCAAAGGGAAAAGGGAAAAAGATCGTAAAAACCCTAAATGAGGAGAAACTAGGTTCGGGGGTTGATTATACCTAGGGAAGGTGTTAGCATCCTAAGCATCCGCAGTATCCTACGGGAACCTCTTGTTAATATTTGTGTTATTGTTATTTATTGCTTGCTAAAATTATGGGAACCTAAGGTTTTTATTTCTAATGGTGCTCGCACAACATCGCATCGATGCCTACGTATCAGGTATAGAATCAGAGCACTCGTAGTTCTCCTAAGGATTAACGAACACTTGGTTACGCTCAAGGTTCGCGGGGGAAGGTAAGTGTTATGGCAAACACTCACGTGACTTTAGGAAAGTCACAAAAAGTTGTAAAATAAAAATTCCTAATGATTAAGGTTGAAAAGGAACTAGGGATGACTAAACTTCCTATGACATTGAGTCAACTGTAGGAGTTCTCTCCCTTTTGGATTGAAATGCGAAAAAAATAAAGTAAATAAATGAAGGTGCAAGCTCCTAAGTCTAAGGCATAGGTTGCTACTTGCAAACAAAATGGACTGAATGAAGTAAATGGAAATGCAAGGTAAAAGGCTTAGTAACCGGGCTATGACTCGATATATGGATCGAGAATGCGGGGGTGGAAGACAAGCGTAATGCGTCAATTTGCTTAAGTTGAAAAGCTGTGAAGTGTAAGGAATGTGCAGATGGCGATCGTGAAACGACCGACTTACGTGTGTGAGTGAAGTGCGTAAAGTTCACTTGGCGTTGGACCAAGGATTTATTATCTTGAAAATAAAGTCTCAAAGGTGTGCGCTTTCAGTTTTATCTTAACAAATATATGGTCATGATGTGAAATGAAATAAATACAAACATAGCGTGCATACAACCAAAACGCCGAAAGATTAAATTAAAACTCTCACTAAGGGATAAACTTAAATCTAAACCTCTCACACTAATAGGATCTAAAACTAAGCTAAACAATCTCTATCTTAAACGAAGAAGAACTAAACAAATATTTTTTGGATTTTTATATAAAAATAAATAAATGATTAATTAAATATGTACTAAAAATAAGATAGAAAAGAAGAAATTGAATTCGAAATTTTTTTTTTTTATGTATATATAAATATCTGACTAAATATAATAATAAAAATAAAATAGAAAAGAAAATTTTAAAAAAAGTTTTTTATTTATTTTTCTAACTAAATATAATAATAAAAAGAAAATAGAAAAGAAAATTTTGAAATTAAAAGTTTTTTATTTATTTTATATGTATATAGATTTCTTAACTAAATATAATAATAATAATAGAATAGAAAATTCTAAAATTAAAATGTTTTTTTTTAATTTATTTTATATGTATTTAAATGAGAAAATAATAAATTATCTAAACATTTAATAAAAATTAACTTAATTAGTTAAAATTAAATAAAAAGAATTAATTGAATTGTAAAATATTTTTAGATTTTTTTGAAAAAAGAAAAGAGTTAATGGGCTGAATAAGTAAACAAAAGGGGGTGCCGCTGCCAATGATGGGTGCAGTAAACTGAATCTGTCATGGACCAAAGTTTGTTTCATTTGAAATCCAACAACAATTTAATAAAACTTTTCCTACAAAATAAAATATATAAAAAAAAGAAAACAAATGAAATAAAAGGTAAAACGTAAAAAAGATTATCAAAAGCAAACAGGCACATAAATTCATTTCCTCTTCATCGCACAGATACCCAAACAGAGAGAAAGCAAAAAAACCTACCCTAAAGCAATCCTAGCGGCGGCGACTCTCTCTCCAACAGCTGCTGATGCGATTCGTTCGGCGCTCTCTCACAAATACGGTGGTCACGACTTTGGTGGTTGGTTCTCTCATCAATCTCGTTCGCGGACGACTCATGAAAAGTGAGAATAGGCTTGGTATTTCGGCGGAGGTGGTGGAGGTTTGTCACGGTTTCGATGTTTTTCATAGCAAGTCTCGTCGGTCATCAGTGATGTGGTGCGGCGAAGGGTTTCGGTTGGTCTTGGTTTGAAGGATTTTGTCGCGGGTTTGTGCGACTGTATCAGAGATGGCCGTGTTGGTGATTGACGGTGGGGTTTGAGCGTTGCTGCGGATGAGTGCCGGTTGGGTGAGTTTTTTTGGGGTTGTAATGGAGGTTGGCGGAGCGGTGAATGGTTCTGTGTTCTGTTTCGGTTCAGCACGAAGGCCAGGTTTTGTTTTTCGGTTTACGGTTTGCGAAGGATTTGTTTGGCTTGTTTATGTGAGGGAGATGGTTCTGGTTTTGCTTCAAATCCTCATCTCTTTCTGATTTTGTTTTTTTTTTTGGAAAATTTTGTGTTGTCTGTGTTATGATGGATGGTGGTTTAGTCTTAGTTCAGGGCTTCTCGGCTCGGTGCGGCGGTGAGTTTGGAGATGTGAGGTTTGGATGTGGTGTTCAGAGCCCTTTTTTGATATGAAAATGGTGAAGGTATGGTGCGGTAATTCGTGGTTTGGTTTGGTCGTTACTCGGCTTTAGCTCATCCTATTTCTTTTGTTTTTTTCAGTTTGTTTAAAGGATAGTTTCAATGGATTTTCGAATCTGGTTTCTTGATTGGTTTTGAACAGAAAAAAGGTTTGAAATGGTGAAAGGTCTGTGTTCATAAAGCTTACGAAGGTTGTTTGAGGTTGAAGAAGAATTTTGTCGTGGTGATTGTGAGGTGAGTTGTGATGAAGAAGAGGTCTGTGTTGGCTTTGTTTAGGCGGTTCGGTGAGTAGTTCGTATGAAGTGTGAAAGTTTCAGCTTGGTTAGTGCGATTGTTTTCTATTTTTGGATCTCATTGTGTTTCAATTTCTTTTGGTGTATTGTGTTTTCTGGTTTGGTTTGCAAAGGAATTTTTCAGTTTGTTTTGATTGTGCAGTTCAGATTTGGGTCGGCCGGTTTGGTTCTTATTTTCCTGGGCTTGTATTTGTGATGGAGGCGAAGCAAAAAGGGGTTCATGGTAGAAGAAAAGGGTGGAAATTTGTGAACATGTTGAAATGGAGAGATTATATTGGTGCCATGGAGAAGATTTATGGAAGGTTAGGTATGGTGAAGAGTATTTGCAGTATTGTTTTATTTGCTGATTTTTTTTTAATTTTTGAAACTTGGTTTGTATTGATTTATGCAGAGTGTTTAGAGGCTGGTCTGAGCTTGTTTAATAAGAGTGAAGAAAGGTGGATGGGTCTCTTTTGATGGGAAGAATGAAGGAGTGTGGTGGCTGAGATGATGCTGATAGTGAGAGTGTTAGAACTTTGTTGAGCTGTTTTCAGCTGGAATGGTTTGATTTTTATTTACTTTCTAGTTTTGATTCTCAAACATTATTTATCTCATATTTCTGTTTTGTTCTTTGTGTTGTGCAGATTTGAATTTGAAATGAAGCTGAAAAAGAAAACTAGCTATGAACAATATGCTGAAAAGAGGTGAAGGAAAAGGAGAACATTACCGACCCGAAAGTTATCGGGGTGAAGAATCCGCAATGGTAAGCTTCCTTCTTCTATTAATCTTTGTTACTGCTGGTATTATTATTGGTTTTTGATTTTTGATGTTGCTGAATTTTGTTTGCTTTGTGTCAATTCTCCCTTTTCTTGTGGTTTTTTGTGGTGAGGATGTTGCTGAATTTTTCTGTGCTGTCTTTTTGATGAATGAAACAGTCCCATATATGTAGGATGAAATTAGGGTTTTTGGTTTGAATTTCTGTACCTTATTGCTTGTTGATGAAGGGTTGGGATAAGGGAGACAAATTCTGAATTTGTGTGCAGTAGTGGGGAGGTGGAGCAGCCTGTTTGTGTGCTGTGTGTGCTGTCAAACTGCTCTCTTTGTTGCTGTTTTTTTCTGCTGTTTTTTGTTTGTTAGTGAGCCATGGTCTTGCTGATTTTGTAAAGTTAAAAAACAAAAAAAAATGCAAAATGATATAAATGATATATGTGAATGAAAAATGGCTTGAAATCTGATGTGAATATATGGGGCTGTTTTGAATTAACATGGAATTGGAATGATAATACTTGAAAATGAAAATGTTTTGAAATTTAAATATGTTTGAATGGAATAGATTGAATTTGAATGAGATGTGATGCATTTATGATTATGTATGAATTAGAACATGGATGCTAACTTGTTTTTTTTTCCTTCAATTTCATGTGCAAATGGATGAATTGGAATGATGGACAAAAGGCCATGGAGAAAGAAGATTTTCATGCATGATTGGATATGAAGAAACCATGGAGTTACTTGGAAATTAAAAAGATGTAACAATAAGTTTTTTTTTGGAAGTTTTGTGTACTTAAGCACTAGTTTAAAATGAAATTCTAATTATGTATGTAATACTAAAATGGATATGAATGGTATGTATGAATGAATGTTGAAATTGTATGTACTACATATATATATATATATATATATATATATATATATATATATATATATATATATATATATATATATATATATATATATATATATATATATATATATATATATATATATATATATATATATATATATATATATATATATATATATATATATATATATATATATATATATATATATATATATATATATATATATATATATATATATATATGAATGCTTGGAAAAATAACATGAATGCAAAGTTAAAATGGACTTCAAATTGAAAGTGGTAATTAAATTAGAAAAAAGTTTGGGAATTGACTTGTGACTTGATCTTGAAGGAGAATTTAAAGTTTGGATTGTATTTTTTATTTTTTTATTAAGAGCTTGGAACATGATCATGTTCTTAAGACTTAGAACTTGAAATATTGAAGATTGGAAATGGAATTATGAATTTGAATGGAAATTAGAGGGAAATTTTGTGAACTTAAGAAAAATGAAATAAAAGTTTTGAAAATGATACTTCAACATGGATTGGAAATTGAGAGCTAGAAATGGATTTGAAATTTAAAAAAACTTGGAAATAGAAACTTGAAAAAGAAATGAAAAATTTGAAATTTACATTAAAATTAAATTTTGAAACGAAAAACTTGAAAATGAATTAAAAAATTAGGGATAGAAATTAAAAATTAATTTAGAAATAAAACTTTGAAAATGAAATGGAAATAAAATATAAGTTTAAAACATAAGAATGATTTAAGAATTGGAAGTAGAAATTGAAACAAGAATTAAAAGTAGAAATAGAAAAAAAAGTTAGAAACTTGAAAATAGAATAAGAAAAGGTAATAGAAATTAAAATTAAAACATAAGTTAAAGAGTTAGAAATGTGAAATAGAAATTAAATATATAAAAAAAACTTGGAAGTGAAAAGAAATTGAAATTAAATTTAAAAAAACTTGAAAATGAGTTAGAATTAACAAAATAAAAAAACTTGGAATTTCTTTGTTAAATGCGATGAATGTATGATGCGAGCAGTTAGGGGTAAAATTTGGGGTATGACACCAGATTGTGGAAGAGGGAGTCTAACATTATATTTGTTATTCAGGTTTTTATTTAATTTGCAATTTATATTAATGTTAAGATTATTTTATAATGCATATTTTATGTTGTATTTCTCTGTTTCTGCATCTGTCTGGTACAACAATCATGAGTAGCTAAACGCTTTAGGCGGTATGTAATTAAAATCAACTAAATCGGTAAAATCAATTCTAGGCTTAAAATAATTAAGAACTTAAAATTCTGGCTGTAGCTTTTTATAATAAAATCAATCTTTTTGTTACGAGGGTAAGGAAAGTGTAATAGGTTAGGTCGAGACCACGAGAGTGTGAGATTTTAACCAGATAGCTAAAGTTAGGCATTTAATTTAAACACAGCGAGAGCACTTTAAAATGAATTAGACTTATTAAGTTTCCAAAAATTATTTCTAAACACTTATGGGCTAGCGAGAGCAGGCATAGGGCTTTAGGGGTAAGATCTGAGATAAGACCACGAGAGTGTGAATCAAAGATATTTAAACTGGTAACCTCTACAGAATAGATTAAGTGAACCATCCTTATAAGCCTAGGTTAGATTTACCCGCCTAAGTTAACATAATTACATACCGACCGCCTTATTATTATTTTATTTAACTTAAATTTAATTTCCGCCTTTAATCCTTAATAACAACCAAAAATCGTGACAACCATTCACCTTAGCTAAACTAGTAAATCCTCTAGCACTAAGTAATCATAAAGTCCCTGTGGGATCGATAATCTTAAATATTACTTCGATAGGTTGTGCGCTTGCAGTTAAGATACCGCTAGACACATATTAGAGTACGTCTTTAGCCCATCAGCACAATAGGGTTAAAAAGATGAAAAGAACTATAGTTATGATTGGAAGGCTCGAAATATGATCATTTCCTCTTTATCAGCTTATGAATATTTTAGAGTCTCACATCATACCTCAACTAAAGCTATGTGGGAAGCGTTACAGATTGCCCATGAGGGAACTGATGACGTGAAGCAAGCTAGAATTAATACATTGCAACAAGAGTTTGATCGTTTTCACATGAACCAAGGGGAAACCATTGGTGAATTGGGAAAACAATTTTCTCACTCATTAAATCGCTTAAATGCTCTTGATAAACCCACTCCCAACGACGTAGCTACTAACAACATTCTAAGATGTCTTACTAGGGAATGGTTACCAAAAGTCACAGCAATCAAGAAAGTCAATGATGTAAGAACTTTGGATTTGACAAAGTTAATTGGAAAACTACAAGAACATGAGCAAGAGCTCTTGAATCTAAATGAACATGTAGAAAGTGAAAAGAAAGAAAAGAATGAAAAATCTAAAGACAACAACAAGAAGAAGTTTATCGCATTGAAGGCTTCTATTTCCAAACCATTCACCAACAACAAATGTGAAAGTGAGCCTAATGACGAAGATGATGAATCAAATGAGGATATGGGGTTGTTTGTAAGAAGATACAACTGGTACCTTAGAAAGAATGAAATTTCTCATTCGGAAAAATGTCTCATCAATTATAGAAGGTAATCAAATCCCTCTAAGCAAGATCAAAGCAAGAGTACTAAGTCAAAAGGGTCATGTTATAACTGCGGAAAACCCGGTCATTACAAACCGGAATGTCTAATGTTGAAGAAAGACAAAGGCAAAGATAAATATCAAAAGAAAGGAAACAAAGCTAGGAGAGCATATATCGCATGGAAAAGCGATAATTAAGTCTCGAGCAACAATAGCTCAAGTGATGAGGAAGAGAAAGTAAACCTTTGTCTTATGGCTCACAAAAGGGCAAAAGGAAAGTAAGTCATGCCAAATATGATAACTTTAAAAATTTGTCTTATTCCGAGTTACTTATTACTTTGAGAGCTCTTCACCATTAAGCTAAAAAAGCTTTTAAATGCTTAGCCTCCGATAAGCTTATTTTTAAGCATTTGGAGAAAAAGGTTTCTGATTCTCAAAAAGAATTGGAGGCTCTTAAGATATCCATGGTGGAACCAATTAAGAAAGACAAGCAAGGATGGCCTAATTTTCATAGTTGTGAAACTTGTTGTATTTGGCAAAAAGAAGTCAAAACTCTTCAAAGTGAATGTGAAACGGCTCGATGCGACCAACTGACACCAAGAATAGAAATGACACAATATTCAAAGTGAATGCACAGCGGCCATTGTCGGTCAACTGACACTAAGAATTCAACAAAATAAACATTCAAAGGGAAAGTGCAGCGGCTCTATGCAACCAACTGTCACTGGAAACGATAAACGTAATATTCAAAGTGAATGCGCAGCGGCTCGATGCGACCAACTGACACTAAGAATAGAAATGACACAATATTCAAAGTGAATGCGCAGCGGCTCGATGCGACCAACTGACACTAAGAATAACAACAAAATAAACATTCAAAGCGAATGTGCAGCGGCCATTGTCGGTCAACTGACATTAAGAATAACAACAAAATAAACATTCAAAGTGAATGCGCAGCGGCTCTACGCGACCGACTGACACTAAGAATGGAAAAAAAATAATATTCGAAGTGAATGCGCAGCGGCTCGATGCGACCAACTGACACTAAGAATGACAACAAAATATTCAAAGTGAAAGCGTAATAGGTTCAAGACCTATTGACACTAAGAATAGAAGCCAAGATACACTCAAAGTGAATGCGCAACAGGTTCATGACCAGTCGACACTAAGAATGATAAAGACCAAGTAGTCAAAGTATTCAAAATGGTAAATTAGCAGGTTCAAATGTAGCTGCCGACACCGAGGATAAGGAAGGAAATCACAGTGATTTAGCAGCGGCTCTATGCGACCAGCTAGCATTGGGAATAGAATGAAAATCACCCAAAGATAGATCAACGGCTCTAAGCGACCGGCTAACGCAAAAAAGTAACAACAAAATATGTTGGAGTTTTCAAATAAGATAAAACACCCGACCGCTGGAAATTCCTTCAGGAACCATCAGGAGAAAGGTACAAGTATGTGCCAAAATCAATTGGACTTGGATTTTAAGCAAAAGGTTTCAGGACCTGTTTAAAAGATTTGTGCCAATGACAATTGGACTTCAAGGAGATATTGGTGGTCATAAAGACAAATACCAACCACAATTAGAATTCCACAGGGGACACCAGCAATTACTGGGGACAAAAAACATTGGTAAACCAAACCTCGGGTATCGACAACAATGAATTCTCAAATTGAACACTAATGATATCTGGACTTGGAGTTAGACAGACGAAAACTGGGGAAAGACAAATGCTAATGTCCAATGCGCATGATTGAGCATGATGCGAATGATCATGATATGCAAATGTTGACTCTAAAGAGACAAAGAGTTTTGACAAGACTCAAAGAGGAGTAGGCGCTCAACACTAATACTCAGATGAGCAATATGAAAAACACTGGGGAGATGTCTTAGAACTTGGAAATCATGCTGGGTCCAAGGATCCATCCAAGAGTGTTATAAGTTTTGAACTTCTATGGAGATTTCTGTAACAATAGTATAAAAGTGTTGTTGTAAACCAGGACTTCTTGGGGAAACAGAAGGTTTTTCCAATTTTCCAAAGTCAAAGAAACTTGAAAGTTTTTTTAGTATGTTTTCAAAAAAAAAAACATTTCCTTAAAAACTTGTCATTTTCAGAGTTAAATTGTAATCAAGTGATGGCATTTTGCATAACAAAAGAAAATAAGAAGCTGAACAACAAAATTCATAGGCAAAGTTTGTATTTTATTCAAGAATGGTAGCTTGCCAATGGAAAAAACTCCATGGGAAATTACAATTTGAAAATGGCAATGGGGAAAGGTCTACATTGAATCCAACGACCACTACAATCCCTAATAACTAAGACTGCCCGACACCTTGCTTCTGACAAGAGCAAATGGATTGATCTTCCATTATGATTCTTCAGTAATGGTAAACACCATCTGACACAGTCAAATGCCTTTGCCCCTAACTTTTGCCTGGACCGCCCTTCCGGGTTTTCAATCCACCGGGACGCTCTTTTTTGCCTAAGCCGCCCTTTCGGGTTTTCAACTTAGCGAGCTCTTATTTTTCATTTTTATCCCTAACTTTTGCCTGGATCTCCTTCATAGGTTTTGATCCACCGGGATACCCATTTTTTGCCTAGGTCGCCATTTCTGGTTTTCGAGCTATCGGGTTTTATTTAGGCATAATATTTTTTGACTGCATCAGAATTCACCGGGTGCTTCAGTTGTTCACCATCCATAGTTGTAAGGATTAAGGAACCTCCGGAGAATGCCACCTTCACAACATATGGACCTTCATAGTTAGGACTCCATTTTTCACGCATGTCTTTGTGGACTGGCAAGATTTTCTTGAGTACAAGATCTCCTTCTTTGAATTCTCGGAGACGGACTTTCTTGTCAAATGCTCTCTTGATGCGCTTTTGGTACAACTGGCCATGACACATGGCGGTCATTCTCTTCTCGTCAATAAGATTCAGTTGGTCAAACCTGTTCTGGACCCACTCAGCTTCCTCCAGTTTGGTTTCCATCAAGATTCTCAAAGATGGTATCTCTACTTCAATAGGGAGAACTGCATCCATCCCATACACCAGAGAGAAAGGGGTTGCCCCTGTTGAAGTGCGAACTGATGTTCTGTATCCGTGTAAAGCATATGGTAACATCTCGTGCCAATCTTTGTAAGTTTTTACCATCTTCTGCAGAATCTTTTTGATGTTCTTGTTTGCAGCTTCAACAGCTCCATTCATCTTCGGACGATATGGAGAAGAGTTATGATGTTCAATCTTGAATGCCTCAAAAAACTCTTTCATTGTTTTGTTGTTCAAATTGGTCCCATTATTTGTGATGATTCGGCTTGGGATTCCATAACGGCATATAATTTGGTTCTTGATGAAACGGGAAACCACTTGCTTTGTTACATTGGCGTAGGAAGCTTCTTCTACCCATTTGGTGAAGTAATCGATTGCGACCAAGATAAACCGATGACCATTGGAAGCTTTAGGCTCAATTGCCCCTATCATGTCAATGCCCCACATTGAGAAAGGCCAAGGCGATGACAGAACATTCAAAAGTGTTGGAGGTACGTGCACCTTGTCGGCATAAATCTGGCATCTATGACACTTTCTGGCATACTTGAAACAATCTGATTCCATGGTCAACCAGAAGTATCCAGCTCTCAAAATCTTCCTGGACATGGCATGTCCATTGGCATGTGTTCCAAATGATCCTTCATGGATTTCCCTGATCAATAAGTCTGCTTCGCACTTGTCCACACATCTGAGCAGAACCATATCATGATTTCTCTTGTAAAGCACATTGTTGCTGAGGAAAAACTTGGACGCCAATCTTCTTAAAGTCTTCTTGTCTAGATTTGTTACGTCAGCTGGGTACTCCTGATTCTGCAAATAGTTCTTGATGTCGTAGAACCACGGTTTCTCACCAGTTTCTTCTTCGACCAGTAGACAGTAGGCTGGTGCAGTTCTTCGCTCGATTGTAATGAGTGGAGCTTCATTAAGAAATCTGACTTGAAACATAGAGGCCAACATAGCCAAGGCGTCTGCTATTTGATTCTCTGCCCTTGGAACATGATGGAAAGTGACTTCGTCAACGTATTTAATTAACTCCACAATATGGGCACGGTATGGGATCAACTTCTCGTCATAGGTCTCCCATTCACCTTTGACTTGGTAGATTACTAAGGCTGAGTCTCCATACACTTCAAGGATCTTGATTCTAGTATCGATTGCAGCTTCGATACCTAAAACACATGCTTCATACTCAGCAATGTTGTTTGTACATTCAAAGCACAATCTAGCCGTGAAGGGAGTGTAACCACCATCAGGATTCATCAAAACAACTCCTACACCATGCCCCATGTAATTAGAGGAACCATCAAACATCATCTTCCAACGAGAACCTGGCTCGGGACCTTCATCAGGACCGGGAACTTCACAATCCTTTATCAACATGATGTCTTCGTCTGGGAAATCGAATTTCAAAGGTTCATAATCTTCGACAGGATGATCAGCAAGGTATTCAGATAAAACACTGCCTTTAATAGACTTCTGGGTTACATACTGGATATCATATTCGGATAACAACATGTGCCAACGGGCGAGTCTTCCAGTCAAAGCAGGCTTCTCAAAGATGTACTTTATTGGATCCATTTTCGAGATCAACAAAGTAGTGTGACAAATCATGTACTGCCTGAGGCGTCTGGCCGCCCATGCCAAGGCACAACAAGTTTTCTCCAAAAGCGAATATCTGCTTTCACAGTCTGTGAACTTCTTGCTTAAGTAATAAATGGCGTGCTCCTTACGACCAGTTTCGTCTTGTTGGCCTAATACGCAACCCATAGATCCCTCGAGCACAGTCAGATACATGAAAAGAGGCTTCCCCGGAGTAGGTGGGATCAAGATAGGGGGTTCCTGTAGATAAACCTTAATCTTCTCAAAAGCCAGTTGACAATCAGAATTCCACTCAATTGCTTGATTCTTCTGGAGTAACTTGAATAAAGGCTCACAAGTAGCAGTCATGTTTGAGATAAATCTGGAGATGTAGTTCAATCTTCCAAGGAAGCCTCTGACTTGCTTTTCTGTTTTGGGAGCTGGCATTTCTTGAATTGCTCTGACCTTATCTGGATCTACTTCGATTCCTTGCTGACTAACAATAAAACCAAGTAACTTTCCTGATCGGACACCAAAAGTACACTTAGCTGGATTCAGACGCAGTTGGAACTTTCTGAGACGCTCAAATAACTTCAAGAGATGATTCAAATGATCCTCCTCACTCTGTGATTTGGCAATCATATCATCCACATAAACTTCTATCTCTTTATGCATCATATCATGAAAAAGGGTGACCATTGCCCTTTGATAAGTGGCTCCTGCATTTCTAAGACCGAATGGCATAACTTTGTAACAATAAGTGCCCCATGGTGTGATGAATGTAGTCTTTTCCATATCGTCAGGATCCATCTTGATCTGGTTGTATCTTGAAAACCCATCCATGAAGGAGAAAACAGCAAATTTAGCAGTGTTGTCAACCAAAGTATCAATATGCGGAAGAGGGAAATCGTCTTTCGGACTGGCTTTGTTCAAATCCCTATAGTCCACACACATCCTGACTTTGCCATCCTTTTTAGGGACTTGCACAATATTAGCTACCCACTCAGGGTACTTTGCAACTGCGAGGAATCCCGCATCAAACTGCCTTTTGACCTCTTCTCGAATCTTCAGAGCCATGTCTGGCCTTGTTCTTCGAAGCTTTTGCTTTACGGGAGGACAATCTGGTCGAAGAGGTAACTTGTGGACCACTATGTCTGTGTCTAAACCAGGCATATCCTGATATTACCATGCAAACACATCTACATACTCTCTGAGAAGCTTGACCAATCTTTCTCTGATGTCTGCCCCAAGTGTTGTACCAATCTTGACTTCCTTCTTGTCTTCATCAGTGCCAATATTGATGGTCTCTACCTACTCCTTATGTGGCTGGAGCTTTGTGTGCTCGTACTCAACTAATCTTGCCAGTTTTTCGGGAATGTCACAATCTTCCTCACTTTCATCTTCCGCTTGGTAGATGGGCGAATCAAAGTTAGGAGAGAATGTAGAGTCATTGGATTCAACAGGGTTTTTGTTTATTCTGCATATGATAATGATTTGCTTTTATTAAAAGTGGAAGATAGAGAAATGCAAGAGAAAAAACTTTTTTATAAGTTTTGAAAGATTGCCATTTTCTTTTAAAAGTGAAAAGAGAGAAAAACAGTAAATGATCAAAATAAGAGTTTAACAAAATGCCTTCATTGATAATAACTTTGAAAATGAGAAGGGGCCCTACAAAATACTCCCATAGCCTTGGGCAGAGCTAGGGAACTTTGAAAACATTTAAAAAACAATAAATTACTTTGACAATGGAAAAAACTCTGGGATCTCGACTGCCTCCCAATTGTCCAAGGCTTCTTCACACTGATACACCAAATGATTCACATCTTCATCTTCAGAACCTCCATCAATTGCATTGACCTGATAACCAGCACTGGAAAACACCTCTTGAATGGTCTTCAGACGTCCTTTAACGGAGGTTGACACTCCTTCTTTCACATGAGTTGGTTTGTAACCCAACCCGCAACGATCTAGCTTCTGTTTGACTTCAATGACATCACCCCAACCTTCATAGCTTCTTTCTTCAATGGTGGAAATGGTACTCTTCAGCGATGCAAAAGATGGTATACCCTTCCCTTTTGGTTCCTCTACTTCCAAAAGGACAGCATTGGCTATCTCAAGAGCTTGGAAAGAAGTTTCCAAAGCATCTTCATCAGCCTCAATATAGCTAAAGGATGAAAGGTTACTGACCATGAGATCTTCTTCACCAGACACAGTTACCAGCTTATTATCGACCACAAACTTCATCTTCTGATGTAGGGTAGAAGTGACTGCCCCAGCGGCATGGATCCAAGGTCTTCCGAGCAAGCAACTGTAATTGGGGTTAATGTCCATAACCTGGAAAGTGATTTTGAACACCTGTGGCCCAATCAAGATCGGTAAGTCTACTTCTCCAATAACAGTCCTCCTTGACCCATCAAAAGCTTTCACAATCAGTGCACTGGGCACCATCTCTGCCCCTTGATAAGATAACTTGGCAAGCGTTCTTTTCGACAAAACATTCAATGAAGATCCTGTATCCACAAGAACTCTTGCTAAGGTATCCTCTTGACATTTTACAGATATGTGGAGAGCACGGTTATGGTCCAAGCCCTCCTTTGGAAGATCCTCCATACTGAAGCTGAGATTGTTACATGCAGTGATATTGGCAATGACTCCATCAAACTGATTCACTGTTATATCATGTGTAACATGGGCTTGGGCTAGTAATTTCTGGAGAGCACTCCGATGGGCCGGTGAATGCATAAGAAGTGATAGGATAGATATTTTGGAAGGCGTTTGATGTAGCTGATCAATAACCTTATAATCACTCTTCTTAATGATTCTGAGAAATTCTGCATCCTCTTCTCCCAAGACTACCCCTTTATCCTGGTTGACAACAGCTGGAATGACTTCTTTAGGCGGAACCGTATTGGCTTGCTGAGTATAAACACGACCACTGCGAGTTAAACGACCTGCACCCGCTATGTCAGCACTTGCCACTTTTGAACCTTCCTTCTGACTAGCTTTATCAATCTTCTGATGAACTTTCCCTGTATCATACTTCCATGGAACTGCTTTAGTGTCTTCATAAAGGAAAGGGTTACTCCTTTGTTCAAACCTTGGTTCAGGTATATTGAAAATGGGCATCACAGGCTCTGGCATATTAAAGATGGGTTGAACTCTTGAGGACTCAGGTAGGTTGAAAACTGGCACCAAGGTAGAATCAGATTCAGGCAAGTTAAAAATGGGTTCAATCATTGCCACTTCATTCTTCTTCACACGACCGCTTACTTGTAAAACACCCAGATTAATCAAATCTTGAACATCTTTCAAGACCAATTCACATCCCTTTGGGTTATTCGCACAAGCTTCACAATTCTTATGACAGTTCTTCAACATACCCACTTCTACTAACTTCGCATGGAAGTCTCTAAGAGGGGTCTTGATCTCTGTGGCGTTGAAAATCAAATCTTCGTCAGACTCGTCAACAATGGCATTTATGGACCCATGCTTGGGTAAAGGATTATCTTTGACATTCGGACCAGTATTCCCAAATGACAGAATGTTCTTCTCCATTAAATCTCTCACTATGTACTTTAAAGCATAACAACCCTCCAAATCGTGCCCTGGGGCACCTTCATGGAATAAACAGTGGGCATTTGAGTTGTAATTTGGTGGGAGCGGATTTGGTGGAGGACCCAAAGGCCTTGGAGTAACCAAACCTTTCTTCAGCAGTGAAGGATATAATTCAGTATAGGTCATAGGGATTCGAGGATTAGGAGTCCTTCCTCCTGGTCTTCTATTCTGAAAGTTGGGATTCGGATGAGGAGTTGGAGTCCTCTGCTGGTAGGATGAAGCATTGGGCGCTTGTTGATAGCCTGGATTGTTGAGCATTGGTTGATAAGGTGGAACCACTGGAGCCGTTTGCTGATACATCGGTACTGCTTGAGTTGGCCGATACATCGGGACTTGTGGATTAAACGACGGTTGAACCGCCGCTACATAAGGATGTTGGGCATACTGTGGTGGATGAGCATACTGCTGTTGAGCCATAGGTGGAGGTCTCTGCCAAAGCGGATTTCTTCTTTGACTTGTCATTATGGCATTCGTCTCACCCTCTTTCTTCTTGTGGAAATTACTGGTAAATTTCTTGACATTATTTCCACTGCCAGTTCTGGAACTGCCAGATGCACCACTCATCTTTCCACTTTTTAGTCCAAGTTCAACTTTGATTCCCACGGCTACAAGGTCATAGAAGCTAGCAGTTATGCTCCCCACCATTCTCTCATAGAATTCTGGTCGCACAGTGTCAACAAACCAGTCAGCTAATTCTCTTTCAGTCAATGGGGGCTCTACCTGAGAAGCGGTCCCCCTCCACCTCTGAGCATACTCTTTAAATGATTCAGAATATTTTTGTGACATACTCAACAGTTGCCTCCTATCGGGAGCAAGGTCCATATTGTATTTGTATTGCTGGATGAAAGCATCTGCCAAGTCTTGGAAACTGCGAATCTTCGACTGGTCTAGCGTTAGATACCATTTGGAGGAGATTCCCTTCAGACTGTCCTGGAAGCAATGGATCATTAATTTATCATTGTCCACCTGCGCAGCCATTCTTCGATAGTACATCAAGAGATGGTTCTTAGGACAAGTTGCGCCCTCATACATATCAAAAGTGGGTATCTTGAACTTTGGAGGTATTACCAATCCAGATACCAGACACATCTCTCTAGCAGCGGCCCCAAAGATCTGGTCACCTTCAATCGCTCTTAACCTTTTTTCAAGGGTATCAAAATTCTCTTGCATCTTCTCATGTTTCTTGTCTCCGTTTTCAGACATATCGGGCGCATCATACACCTGATGGTCATTAAAGTATGGTTGGGCACGGGTGTGCACAATGTCTGGTGTAAAATTAGCAACTGCATGGTTCTCTTCATTAGTCACAGGAATAGTCTGTTGAGCAGCAAATTCTTGAGGAGGAGGCACAAAACCTTGGGAAGGAAATGTCATACCCTGAGAAGGAGGTGCGAAACTTTGAGAAGCTAAACCTTGGGAAGGAGGGAAGAAACCTTGAGCAGCCAGTCCTTGGGAAGAAGGAATAAAACTTTGAGAAGCAAAACCTTGAGAAGGAGGAAAGAAACCCTGAGTAGCCAGTCCTTGAGAAGAATGAATGAAACTTTGAGAAGCAAAACCTTGGGAAGGAGGGAAGAAACCCTGAGTAGCCAGTCCTTGAGAAGAGGGAATGAAACTTTGAGAAGCAAAACCTTGAGGAGGAGGGACGAATCCATGAGGAAGCCCAAAAGGAGGCCAGGTCACAGCGGTAGTGATTGATGACGGAGGCTCAGTCGTTGCAGTGACAATTTATGACACCACAGTCTGTTGGGTATCCATCTTCGCTCGAATGACCTGCAACATTTCCATCATATGACCCATATTTCCACGAATATCAGTAAGCTCCTCGTTAACTCTGTCCATCTCTAGGTCTCTTTCAACCATCCTCTTTCTGGCTTGAGCTCGAGTGTAGTATTTGCGTGAGAGCCTCAGTGTGAAAGCTGAATTGAGAGCAGATGACGGGAATGAGTTTTATGAAAAAAATGCAAATGAAATGCCAAATGTATGAGTGCAATGCGAAAATTAAATTTTATTCAAGGAACTTAAGAAACAATTTGCAAATACCAAGGAAAACATAATAATCAAAAGGATATGATTTCATTAAATTCAAAAAGTGATACAAAGTCTTGAGTACATCTTCAAAAATCCCAAACAAAGCTTAATAAAAACAAAGACAAAGTCCTAAGGAGATTCTCCTAAAAGCCTCAAGTTGAGCTTCTCGATTTGTGCCTTCATCTGAGCCCTTTCAAGCATAAGTTGATCCACGATCGACTTCCAAGAAGTGTCCCCTTGAGTGCTGGAGGAAAATAAATCCTCTTGCGCTTTCCTTTTCTTGTTGGAGAGCTCTTCTTCTTCCTTCATCTTCAACTGTCTTCTAAGTTCTTCATTCTCACTACTGATGATCTGATGCCGATTCTTCCATGCATTCTTCTCTCGAAGCTCTTTCTCCAAATCAATCTTCAGCTTCTCTGCATCATCCATAAAGATTAGAATGGGTTTCTTGAAGGTCATAGGATCCTAGCGAGGGTAAGGCACCTTCAGACTGATTGCCCTATCTCGTACCCATTGGAGATAGGGTTCCATAGAAACACAATTCGGCTTTCCCAAGCTACTCCTCCCCTTCCTATGGATGTACTTCCAAGCTTGCATAATCTGTTTCTTGAGCTCTGGTTCTTCGTCATCCTTAAAGAAAAATCCTTCCACTTCAACACTCTTAGGTTTGTCCTTCAACGGATACCCGAGTTGGCGGCGAGCCAAAACTGGATTATAGTTGATTCCTCCTTTCGTGCCAAGAAGAGGTACATTAGCGAAATCACCACAGCTATCAATAATTAATGCTCCATCATAAACACGATTGTACCAACTAATGTCAGAGTGGGTAAGAGACATGATCCTTTGTGACCACCACAAACCATCCTTAAGATTCCAAAATGAAGCTGACTTAGGCAAGTGCGAAATAAACCACTCGTACAACAATGATGCACAACAAGTAATCATCCCTCCCTTATGGAGATTCCTCAGATGGATGGAATGGTAAGTGTCTCCGAGCAAAGTAGGGACCGGGTTCTTCTTCAGAAAGATTTTGATGGCGTTCAGGTCTACAAAGTCTTCAAAGTTTGGGAAAAGTAACACTCCATATATTAGCAGAATAAATGTCGCCTCAAAAGCTTTCATATCCTTCACACTAACAAAATTCTTGGCCTTTTCTACCAAAAACTTTGTAGGGAATCCAAAAATCATTCCTTTATAGGTCATATTTGCCTTGACCTCAGGAACACTCAAATATGTCGCCTTTGCAATCTCCGCTTCTTCAGGGTCCTTCTCTAGAACAGGGAATGGAAACTCATCCTTAACACGTGATCCCACCAGAAATGAATACTCTTCCAAAGTAGGCGCCAATTGGTAATCAGGGAACGTAAAACAATGGTAGAGAGGATCATAAAACTGGAGCATCACAGAGAGCAACCTTCCATCCCACTCAGTCTTAAGTAAGGCTAAAAGTCTCCTATGCTTCTCCATGAAGGCTTCTTGATCCAAAACCAAATCTCTTAATTTCCTTAGGTCTTCGAGTTTGGGAGTTTTGAATGTGTACTTGACAGTCTTTCTTCTTCCAAAGTCCATGATGATACCTACGATATTTGCAAAGATAGAGTTCCTGAGTTCCTTGAATAAATTGGTAAAAATGATGCTTCATGATGCGTGAATGCAATGAATACACAAGCACAAATAAGGCTTAGGTTCAAAGCTTGCATGAGGTCGAAGGTTCAACCCTCCCAAAAGATATGTACTATGAGTTTATTTGTTCCTGTACAACGGGTTCTAAAAGTTCCCAGAATCATTGTCCCATCTTTCGGATATTACCGACTTCCCAACTCAACTTGGTAATCAATAATATTCTCAAGAGAGTCTCATCCGGGGGTAGTATCGCGTATCAACTATTTCGGATTTGCACCCTCATAGTCATCGCACTACATCCCTAAAAAGGCCAAGTGGGGGTAAATGTTCTACGGTCCTCAGCATTAATGGCTCTCAGGTCGAATATAGTAATGCTTTCACGACTGAACTCGATCAACAAAACTACATCCGAGGAGGCCTCCGCTGAGTGGTGGTGTCTCAAGTCAGCTTGGTCGGGACTCAACTCCCTACAAGCCTTCTTGAATATACCACCGTCCTATCTTATTTTGCACTCAAGTCCGGGTTAGGACTTATCTCACCACACATGGAACACCCAACAAAAATCCCAAACAATAACAAGCAATACAGCAACAAATACACAAATATACAAGGTGGGCTTAACCCTCAAAAATAGAGTCCCCAGTGAAGTCTCCATTTCTGTTGCAGTGAGAATCGGATACCAAGCTATTGATTAAGCTTGAATCGCAAAACTTTTATGTTCACCACCGACTTTAATTTAATCCAAAGGGAAAAGGGAAAAAGATCGTAAAAACCCTAAATGAGGAGAAACTAGGTTCGGGGGTTGATTATACCTAGGGAAGGTGTTAGCATCCTAAGCATCCGCAGTATCCTACGGGAACCTCTTGTTAATATTTGTGTTATTGTTATTTATTGCTTGCTAAAATTATGGGAACCTAAGGTTTTTATTTCTAATGGTGCTCGCACAACATCGCATCGATGCCTACGTATCAGGTATAGAATCAGAGCACTCGTAGTTCTCCTAAGGATTAACGAACACTTGGTTACGCTCAAGGTTCGCGGGGGAAGGTAAGTGTTATGGCAAACACTCACGTGACTTTAGGAAAGTCACAAAAAGTTGTAAAATAAAAATTCCTAATGATTAAGGTTGAAAAGGAACTAGGGATGACTAAACTTCCTATGACATTGAGTCAACTGTAGGAGTTCTCTCCCTTTTGGATTGAAATGCGAAAAAAATAAAGTAAATAAATGAAGGTGCAAGCTCCTAAGTCTAAGGCATAGGTTGCTACTTGCAAACAAAATGGACTGAATGAAGTAAATGGAAATGCAAGGTAAAAGGCTTAGTAACCGGGCTATGACTCGATATATGGATCGAGAATGCGGGGGTGGAAGACAAGCGTAATGCGTCAATTTGCTTAAGTTGAAAAGCTGTGAAGTGTAAGGAATGTGCAGATGGCGATCGTGAAACGACCGACTTACGTGTGTGAGTGAAGTGCGTAAAGTTCACTTGGCGTTGGACCAAGGATTTATTATCTTGAAAATAAAGTCTCAAAGGTGTGCGCTTTCAGTTTTATCTTAACAAATATATGGTCATGATGTGAAATGAAATAAATACAAACATAGCGTGCATACAACCAAAACGCCGAAAGATTAAATTAAAACTCTCACTAAGGGATAAACTTAAATCTAAACCTCTCACACTAATAGGATCTAAAACTAAGCTAAACAATCTCTATCTTAAACGAAGAAGAACTAAACAAATATTTTTTGGATTTTTATATAAAAATAAATAAATGATTAATTAAATATGTACTAAAAATAAGATAGAAAAGAAGAAATTGAATTCGAAATATTTTTTTTTTTATGTATATATAAATATCTGACTAAATATAATAATAAAAATAAAATAGAAAAGAAAATTTTAAAAAAAGTTTTTTATTTATTTTTCTAACTAAATATAATAATAAAAAGAAAATAGAAAAGAAAATTTTGAAATTAAAAGTTTTTTATTTATTTTATATGTATATAGATTTCTTAACTAAATATAATAATAATAATAGAATAGAAAATTCTAAAATTAAAATGTTTTTTTTTAATTTATTTTATATGTATTTAAATGAGAAAATAATAAATTATCTAAACATTTAATAAAAATTAACTTAATTAGTTAAAATTAAATAAAAAGAATTAATTGAATTGTAAAATATTTTTAGATTTTTTTGAAAAAAGAAAAGAGTTAATGGGCTGAATAAGTAAACAAAAGGGGGTGCCGCTGCCAATGATGGGTGCAGTAAACTGAATCTGTCATGGACCAAAGTTTGTTTCATTTGAAATCCAACAACAATTTAATAAAACTTTTCCTACAAAATAAAATATATAAAAAAAAGAAAACAAATGAAATAAAAGGTAAAACGTAAAAAAGATTATCAAAAGCAAACAGGCACATAAATTCATTTCCTCTTCATCGCACAGATACCCAAACAGAGAGAAAGCAAAAAAACCTACCCTAAAGCAATCCTAGCGGCGGCGACTCTCTCTCCAACAGCTGCTGATGCGATTCGTTCGGCGCTCTCTCACAAATACGGTGGTCACGACTTTGGTGGTTGGTTCTCTCATCAATCTCGTTCGCGGACGACTCATGAAAAGTGAGAATAGGCTTGGTATTTCGGCGGAGGTGGTGGAGGTTTGTCACGGTTTCGATGTTTTTCATAGCAAGTCTCGTCGGTCATCAGTGATGTGGTGCGGCGAAGGGTTTCGGTTGGTCTTGGTTTGAAGGATTTTGTCGCGGGTTTGTGCGACTGTATCAGAGATGGCCGTGTTGGTGATTGACGGTGGGGTTTGAGCGTTGCTGCGGATGAGTGCCGGTTGGGTGAGTTTTTTTGGGGTTGTAATGGAGGTTGGCGGAGCGGTGAATGGTTCTGTGTTCTGTTTCGGTTCAGCACGAAGGCCAGGTTTTGTTTTTCGGTTTACGGTTTGCGAAGGATTTGTTTGGCTTGTTTATGTGAGGGAGATGGTTCTGGTTTTGCTTCAAATCCTCATCTCTTTCTGATTTTGTTTTTTTTTTTGGAAAATTTTGTGTTGTCTGTGTTATGATGGATGGTGGTTTAGTCTTAGTTCAGGGCTTCTCGGCTCGGTGCGGCGGTGAGTTTGGAGATGTGAGGTTTGGATGTGGTGTTCAGAGCCCTTTTTTGATATGAAAATGGTGAAGGTATGGTGCGGTAATTCGTGGTTTGGTTTGGTCGTTACTCGGCTTTAGCTCATCCTATTTCTTTTGTTTTTTTCAGTTTGTTTAAAGGATAGTTTCAATGGATTTTCGAATCTGGTTTCTTGATTGGTTTTGAACAGAAAAAAGGTTTGAAATGGTGAAAGGTCTGTGTTCATAAAGCTTACGAAGGTTGTTTGAGGTTGAAGAAGAATTTTGTCGTGGTGATTGTGAGGTGAGTTGTGATGAAGAAGAGGTCTGTGTTGGCTTTGTTTAGGCGGTTCGGTGAGTAGTTCGTATGAAGTGTGAAAGTTTCAGCTTGGTTAGTGCGATTGTTTTCTATTTTTGGATCTCATTGTGTTTCAATTTCTTTTGGTGTATTGTGTTTTCTGGTTTGGTTTGCAAAGGAATTTTTCAGTTTGTTTTGATTGTGCAGTTCAGATTTGGGTCGGCCGGTTTGGTTCTTATTTTCCTGGGCTTGTATTTGTGATGGAGGCGAAGCAAAAAGGGGTTCATGGTAGAAGAAAAGGGTGGAAATTTGTGAACATGTTGAAATGGAGAGATTATATTGGTGCCATGGAGAAGATTTATGGAAGGTTAGGTATGGTGAAGAGTATTTGCAGTATTGTTTTATTTGCTGATTTTTTTTTAATTTTTGAAACTTGGTTTGTATTGATTTATGCAGAGTGTTTAGAGGCTGGTCTGAGCTTGTTTAATAAGAGTGAAGAAAGGTGGATGGGTCTCTTTTGATGGGAAGAATGAAGGAGTGTGGTGGCTGAGATGATGCTGATAGTGAGAGTGTTAGAACTTTGTTGAGCTGTTTTCAGCTGGAATGGTTTGATTTTTATTTACTTTCTAGTTTTGATTCTCAAACATTATTTATCTCATATTTCTGTTTTGTTCTTTGTGTTGTGCAGATTTGAATTTGAAATGAAGCTGAAAAAGAAAACTAGCTATGAACAATATGCTGAAAAGAGGTGAAGGAAAAGGAGAACATTACCGACCCGAAAGTTATCGGGGTGAAGAATCCGCAATGGTAAGCTTCCTTCTTCTATTAATCTTTGTTACTGCTGGTATTATTATTGGTTTTTGATTTTTGATGTTGCTGAATTTTGTTTGCTTTGTGTCAATTCTCCCTTTTCTTGTGGTTTTTTGTGGTGAGGATGTTGCTGAATTTTTCTGTGCTGTCTTTTTGATGAATGAAACAGTCCCATATATGTAGGATGAAATTAGGGTTTTTGGTTTGAATTTCTGTACCTTATTGCTTGTTGATGAAGGGTTGGGATAAGGGAGACAAATTCTGAATTTGTGTGCAGTAGTGGGGAGGTGGAGCAGCCTGTTTGTGTGCTGTGTGTGCTGTCAAACTGCTCTCTTTGTTGCTGTTTTTTTCTGCTGTTTTTTGTTTGTTAGTGAGCCATGGTCTTGCTGATTTTGTAAAGTTAAAAAACAAAAAAAAATGCAAAATGATATAAATGATATATGTGAATGAAAAATGGCTTGAAATCTGATGTGAATATATGGGGCTGTTTTGAATTAACATGGAATTGGAATGATAATACTTGAAAATGAAAATGTTTTGAAATTTAAATATGTTTGAATGGAATAGATTGAATTTGAATGAGATGTGATGCATTTATGATTATGTATGAATTAGAACATGGATGCTAACTTGTTTTTTTTTCCTTCAATTTCATGTGCAAATGGATGAATTGGAATGATGGACAAAAGGCCATGGAGAAAGAAGATTTTCATGCATGATTGGATATGAAGAAACCATGGAGTTACTTGGAAATTAAAAAGATGTAACAATAAGTTTTTTTTTGGAAGTTTTGTGTACTTAAGCACTAGTTTAAAATGAAATTCTAATTATGTATGTAATACTAAAATGGATATGAATGGTATGTATGAATGAATGTTGAAATTGTATGTACTACATATATATATATATATATATATATATATATATATATATATATATATATATATATATATATATATATATATATATATATATATATATATATATATATATATATATATATATATATATATATATATATATATATATATATATATGAATGCTTGGAAAAATAACATGAATGCAAAGTTAAAATGGACTTCAAATTGAAAGTGGTAATTAAATTAGAAAAAAGTTTGGGAATTGACTTGTGACTTGATCTTGAAGGAGAATTTAAAGTTTGGATTGTATTTTTTATTTTTTTATTAAGAGCTTGGAACATGATCATGTTCTTAAGACTTAGAACTTGAAATATTGAAGATTGGAAATGGAATTATGAATTTGAATGGAAATTAGAGGGAAATTTTGTGAACTTAAGAAAAATGAAATAAAAGTTTTGAAAATGATACTTCAACATGGATTGGAAATTGAGAGCTAGAAATGGATTTGAAATTTAAAAAAACTTGGAAATAGAAACTTGAAAAAGAAATGAAAAATTTGAAATTTACATTAAAATTAAATTTTGAAACGAAAAACTTGAAAATGAATTAAAAAATTAGGGATAGAAATTAAAAATTAATTTAGAAATAAAACTTTGAAAATGAAATGGAAATAAAATATAAGTTTAAAACATAAGAATGATTTAAGAATTGGAAGTAGAAATTGAAACAAGAATTAAAAGTAGAAATAGAAAAAAAAGTTAGAAACTTGAAAATAGAATAAGAAAAGGTAATAGAAATTAAAATTAAAACATAAGTTAAAGAGTTAGAAATGTGAAATAGAAATTAAATATATAAAAAAAACTTGGAAGTGAAAAGAAATTGAAATTAAATTTAAAAAAACTTGAAAATGAGTTAGAATTAACAAAATAAAAAAACTTGGAATTTCTTTGTTAAATGCGATGAATGTATGATGCGAGCAGTTAGGGGTAAAATTTGGGGTATGACACCAGATTGTGGAAGAGGGAGTCTAACATTATATTTGTTATTCAGGTTTTTATTTAATTTGCAATTTATATTAATGTTAAGAATTTATTTTATAATGCATATTTTATGTTGTATTTCTCTGTTTCTGCATCTGTCTGGTACAACAATCATGAGTAGCTAAACGCTTTAGGCGGTATGTAATTAAAATCAACTAAATCGGTAAAATCAATTCTAGGCTTAAAATAATTAAGAACTTAAAATTCTGGCTGTAGCTTTTTATAATAAAATCAATCTTTTTGTTACGAGGGTAAGGAAAGTGTAATAGGTTAGGTCGAGACCACGAGAGTGTGAGATTTTAACCAGATAGCTAAAGTTAGGCATTTAATTTAAACACAGCGAGAGCACTTTAAAATGAATTAGACTTATTAAGTTTCCAAAAATTATTTCTAAACACTTATGGGCTAGCGAGAGCAGGCATAGGGCTTTAGGGGTAAGATCTGAGATAAGACCACGAGAGTGTGAATCAAAGATATTTAAACTGGTAACCTCTACAGAATAGATTAAGTGAACCATCCTTATAAGCCTAGGTTAGATTTACCCGCCTAAGTTAACATAATTACATACCGACCGCCTTATTATTATTTTATTTAACTTAAATTTAATTTCCGCCTTTAATCCTTAATAACAACCAAAAATCGTGACAACCATTCACCTTAGCTAAACTAGTAAATCCTCTAGCACTAAGTAATCATAAAGTCCCTGTGGGATCGATAATCTTAAATATTACTTCGATAGGTTGTGCGCTTGCAGTTAAGATACCGCTAGACACATATTAGAGTACGTCTTTAGCCCATCAGCACAATAGGGTTAAAAAGATGAAAAGAACTATAGTTATGATTGGAAGGCTCGAAATATGATCATTTCCTCTTTATCAGCTTATGAATATTTTAGAGTCTCACATCATACCTCAACTAAAGCTATGTGGGAAGCGTTACAGATTGCCCATGAGGGAACTGATGACGTGAAGCAAGCTAGAATTAATACATTGCAACAAGAGTTTGATCGTTTTCACATGAACCAAGGGGAAACCATTGGTGAATTGGGAAAACAATTTTCTCACTCATTAAATCGCTTAAATGCTCTTGATAAACCCACTCCCAACGACGTAGCTACTAACAACATTCTAAGATGTCTTACTAGGGAATGGTTACCAAAAGTCACAGCAATCAAGAAAGTCAATGATGTAAGAACTTTGGATTTGACAAAGTTAATTGGAAAACTACAAGAACATGAGCAAGAGCTCTTGAATCTAAATGAACATGTAGAAAGTGAAAAGAAAGAAAAGAATGAAAAATCTAAAGACAACAACAAGAAGAAGTTTATCGCATTGAAGGCTTCTATTTCCAAACCATTCACCAACAACAAATGTGAAAGTGAGCCTAATGACGAAGATGATGAATCAAATGAGGATATGGGGTTGTTTGTAAGAAGATACAACTGGTACCTTAGAAAGAATGAAATTTCTCATTCGGAAAAATGTCTCATCAATTATAGAAGGTAATCAAATCCCTCTAAGCAAGATCAAAGCAAGAGTACTAAGTCAAAAGGGTCATGTTATAACTGCGGAAAACCCGGTCATTACAAACCGGAATGTCTAATGTTGAAGAAAGACAAAGGCAAAGATAAATATCAAAAGAAAGGAAACAAAGCTAGGAGAGCATATATCGCATGGAAAAGCGATAATTAAGTCTCGAGCAACAATAGCTCAAGTGATGAGGAAGAGAAAGTAAACCTTTGTCTTATGGCTCACAAAAGGGCAAAAGGAAAGTAAGTCATGCCAAATATGATAACTTTAAAAATTTGTCTTATTCCGAGTTACTTATTACTTTGAGAGCTCTTCACCATTAAGCTAAAAAAGCTTTTAAATGCTTAGCCTCCGATAAGCTTATTTTTAAGCATTTGGAGAAAAAGGTTTCTGATTCTCAAAAAGAATTGGAGGCTCTTAAGATATCCATGGTGGAACCAATTAAGAAAGACAAGCAAGGATGGCCTAATTTTCATAGTTGTGAAACTTGTTGTATTTGGCAAAAAGAAGTCAAAACTCTTCAAAGTGAATGTGAAACGGCTCGATGCGACCAACTGACACCAAGAATAGAAATGACACAATATTCAAAGTGAATGCACAGCGGCCATTGTCGGTCAACTGACACTAAGAATTCAACAAAATAAACATTCAAAGGGAAAGTGCAGCGGCTCTATGCAACCAACTGTCACTGGAAACGATAAACGTAATATTCAAAGTGAATGCGCAGCGGCTCGATGCGACCAACTGACACTAAGAATAGAAATGACACAATATTCAAAGTGAATGCGCAGCGGCTCGATGCGACCAACTGACACTAAGAATAACAACAAAATAAACATTCAAAGCGAATGTGCAGCGGCCATTGTCGGTCAACTGACATTAAGAATAACAACAAAATAAACATTCAAAGTGAATGCGCAGCGGCTCTACGCGACCGACTGACACTAAGAATGGAAAAAAAATAATATTCGAAGTGAATGCGCAGCGGCTCGATGCGACCAACTGACACTAAGAATGACAACAAAATATTCAAAGTGAAAGCGTAATAGGTTCAAGACCTATTGACACTAAGAATAGAAGCCAAGATACACTCAAAGTGAATGCGCAACAGGTTCATGACCAGTCGACACTAAGAATGATAAAGACCAAGTAGTCAAAGTATTCAAAATGGTAAATTAGCAGGTTCAAATGTAGCTGCCGACACCGAGGATAAGGAAGGAAATCACAGTGATTTAGCAGCGGCTCTATGCGACCAGCTAGCATTGGGAATAGAATGAAAATCACCCAAAGATAGATCAACGGCTCTAAGCGACCGGCTAACGCAAAAAAGTAACAACAAAATATGTTGGAGTTTTCAAATAAGATAAAACACCCGACCGCTGGAAATTCCTTCAGGAACCATCAGGAGAAAGGTACAAGTATGTGCCAAAATCAATTGGACTTGGATTTTAAGCAAAAGGTTTCAGGACCTGTTTAAAAGATTTGTGCCAATGACAATTGGACTTCAAGGAGATATTGGTGGTCATAAAGACAAATACCAACCACAATTAGAATTCCACAGGGGACACCAGCAATTACTGGGGACAAAAAACATTGGTAAACCAAACCTCGGGTATCGACAACAATGAATTCTCAAATTGAACACTAATGATATCTGGACTTGGAGTTAGACAGACGAAAACTGGGGAAAGACAAATGCTAATGTCCAATGCGCATGATTGAGCATGATGCGAATGATCATGATATGCAAATGTTGACTCTAAAGAGACAAAGAGTTTTGACAAGACTCAAAGAGGAGTAGGCGCTCAACACTAATACTCAGATGAGCAATATGAAAAACACTGGGGAGATGTCTTAGAACTTGGAAATCATGCTGGGTCCAAGGATCCATCCAAGAGTGTTATAAGTTTTGAACTTCTATGGAGATTTCTGTAACAATAGTATAAAAGTGTTGTTGTAAACCAGGACTTCTTGGGGAAACAGAAGGTTTTTCCAATTTTCCAAAGTCAAAGAAACTTGAAAGTTTTTTTAGTATGTTTTCAAAAAAAAAAACATTTCCTTAAAAACTTGTCATTTTCAGAGTTAAATTGTAATCAAGTGATGGCATTTTGCATAACAAAAGAAAATAAGAAGCTGAACAACAAAATTCATAGGCAAAGTTTGTATTTTATTCAAGAATGGTAGCTTGCCAATGGAAAAAACTCCATGGGAAATTACAATTTGAAAATGGCAATGGGGAAAGGTCTACATTGAATCCAACGACCACTACAATCCCTAATAACTAAGACTGCCCGACACCTTGCTTCTGACAAGAGCAAATGGATTGATCTTCCATTATGATTCTTCAGTAATGGTAAACACCATCTGACACAGTCAAATGCCTTTGCCCCTAACTTTTGCCTGGACCGCCCTTCCGGGTTTTCAATCCACCGGGACGCTCTTTTTTGCCTAAGCCGCCCTTTCGGGTTTTCAACTTAGCGAGCTCTTATTTTTCATTTTTATCCCTAACTTTTGCCTGGATCTCCTTCATAGGTTTTGATCCACCGGGATACCCATTTTTTGCCTAGGTCGCCATTTCTGGTTTTCGAGCTATCGGGTTTTATTTAGGCATAATATTTTTTGACTGCATCAGAATTCACCGGGTGCTTCAGTTGTTCACCATCCATAGTTGTAAGGATTAAGGAACCTCCGGAGAATGCCACCTTCACAACATATGGACCTTCATAGTTAGGACTCCATTTTTCACGCATGTCTTTGTGGACTGGCAAGATTTTCTTGAGTACAAGATCTCCTTCTTTGAATTCTCGGAGACGGACTTTCTTGTCAAATGCTCTCTTGATGCGCTTTTGGTACAACTGGCCATGACACATGGCGGTCATTCTCTTCTCGTCAATAAGATTCAGTTGGTCAAACCTGTTCTGGACCCACTCAGCTTCCTCCAGTTTGGTTTCCATCAAGATTCTCAAAGATGGTATCTCTACTTCAATAGGGAGAACTGCATCCATCCCATACACCAGAGAGAAAGGGGTTGCCCCTGTTGAAGTGCGAACTGATGTTCTGTATCCGTGTAAAGCATATGGTAACATCTCGTGCCAATCTTTGTAAGTTTTTACCATCTTCTGCAGAATCTTTTTGATGTTCTTGTTTGCAGCTTCAACAGCTCCATTCATCTTCGGACGATATGGAGAAGAGTTATGATGTTCAATCTTGAATGCCTCAAAAAACTCTTTCATTGTTTTGTTGTTCAAATTGGTCCCATTATTTGTGATGATTCGGCTTGGGATTCCATAACGGCATATAATTTGGTTCTTGATGAAACGGGAAACCACTTGCTTTGTTACATTGGCGTAGGAAGCTTCTTCTACCCATTTGGTGAAGTAATCGATTGCGACCAAGATAAACCGATGACCATTGGAAGCTTTAGGCTCAATTGCCCCTATCATGTCAATGCCCCACATTGAGAAAGGCCAAGGCGATGACAGAACATTCAAAAGTGTTGGAGGTACGTGCACCTTGTCGGCATAAATCTGGCATCTATGACACTTTCTGGCATACTTGAAACAATCTGATTCCATGGTCAACCAGAAGTATCCAGCTCTCAAAATCTTCCTGGACATGGCATGTCCATTGGCATGTGTTCCAAATGATCCTTCATGGATTTCCCTGATCAATAAGTCTGCTTCGCACTTGTCCACACATCTGAGCAGAACCATATCATGATTTCTCTTGTAAAGCACATTGTTGCTGAGGAAAAACTTGGACGCCAATCTTCTTAAAGTCTTCTTGTCTAGATTTGTTACGTCAGCTGGGTACTCCTGATTCTGCAAATAGTTCTTGATGTCGTAGAACCACGGTTTCTCACCAGTTTCTTCTTCGACCAGTAGACAGTAGGCTGGTGCAGTTCTTCGCTCGATTGTAATGAGTGGAGCTTCATTAAGAAATCTGACTTGAAACATAGAGGCCAACATAGCCAAGGCGTCTGCTATTTGATTCTCTGCCCTTGGAACATGATGGAAAGTGACTTCGTCAACGTATTTAATTAACTCCACAATATGGGCACGGTATGGGATCAACTTCTCGTCATAGGTCTCCCATTCACCTTTGACTTGGTAGATTACTAAGGCTGAGTCTCCATACACTTCAAGGATCTTGATTCTAGTATCGATTGCAGCTTCGATACCTAAAACACATGCTTCATACTCAGCAATGTTGTTTGTACATTCAAAGCACAATCTAGCCGTGAAGGGAGTGTAACCACCATCAGGATTCATCAAAACAACTCCTACACCATGCCCCATGTAATTAGAGGAACCATCAAACATCATCTTCCAACGAGAACCTGGCTCGGGACCTTCATCAGGACCGGGAACTTCACAATCCTTTATCAACATGATGTCTTCGTCTGGGAAATCGAATTTCAAAGGTTCATAATCTTCGACAGGATGATCAGCAAGGTATTCAGATAAAACACTGCCTTTAATAGACTTCTGGGTTACATACTGGATATCATATTCGGATAACAACATGTGCCAACGGGCGAGTCTTCCAGTCAAAGCAGGCTTCTCAAAGATGTACTTTATTGGATCCATTTTCGAGATCAACAAAGTAGTGTGACAAATCATGTACTGCCTGAGGCGTCTGGCCGCCCATGCCAAGGCACAACAAGTTTTCTCCAAAAGCGAATATCTGCTTTCACAGTCTGTGAACTTCTTGCTTAAGTAATAAATGGCGTGCTCCTTACGACCAGTTTCGTCTTGTTGGCCTAATACGCAACCCATAGATCCCTCGAGCACAGTCAGATACATGAAAAGAGGCTTCCCCGGAGTAGGTGGGATCAAGATAGGGGGTTCCTGTAGATAAACCTTAATCTTCTCAAAAGCCAGTTGACAATCAGAATTCCACTCAATTGCTTGATTCTTCTGGAGTAACTTGAATAAAGGCTCACAAGTAGCAGTCATGTTTGAGATAAATCTGGAGATGTAGTTCAATCTTCCAAGGAAGCCTCTGACTTGCTTTTCTGTTTTGGGAGCTGGCATTTCTTGAATTGCTCTGACCTTATCTGGATCTACTTCGATTCCTTGCTGACTAACAATAAAACCAAGTAACTTTCCTGATCGGACACCAAAAGTACACTTAGCTGGATTCAGACGCAGTTGGAACTTTCTGAGACGCTCAAATAACTTCAAGAGATGATTCAAATGATCCTCCTCACTCTGTGATTTGGCAATCATATCATCCACATAAACTTCTATCTCTTTATGCATCATATCATGAAAAAGGGTGACCATTGCCCTTTGATAAGTGGCTCCTGCATTTCTAAGACCGAATGGCATAACTTTGTAACAATAAGTGCCCCATGGTGTGATGAATGTAGTCTTTTCCATATCGTCAGGATCCATCTTGATCTGGTTGTATCTTGAAAACCCATCCATGAAGGAGAAAACAGCAAATTTAGCAGTGTTGTCAACCAAAGTATCAATATGCGGAAGAGGGAAATCGTCTTTCGGACTGGCTTTGTTCAAATCCCTATAGTCCACACACATCCTGACTTTGCCATCCTTTTTAGGGACTTGCACAATATTAGCTACCCACTCAGGGTACTTTGCAACTGCGAGGAATCCCGCATCAAACTGCCTTTTGACCTCTTCTCGAATCTTCAGAGCCATGTCTGGCCTTGTTCTTCGAAGCTTTTGCTTTACGGGAGGACAATCTGGTCGAAGAGGTAACTTGTGGACCACTATGTCTGTGTCTAAACCAGGCATATCCTGATATTACCATGCAAACACATCTACATACTCTCTGAGAAGCTTGACCAATCTTTCTCTGATGTCTGCCCCAAGTGTTGTACCAATCTTGACTTCCTTCTTGTCTTCATCAGTGCCAATATTGATGGTCTCTACCTACTCCTTATGTGGCTGGAGCTTTGTGTGCTCGTACTCAACTAATCTTGCCAGTTTTTCGGGAATGTCACAATCTTCCTCACTTTCATCTTCCGCTTGGTAGATGGGCGAATCAAAGTTAGGAGAGAATGTAGAGTCATTGGATTCAACAGGGTTTTTGTTTATTCTGCATATGATAATGATTTGCTTTTATTAAAAGTGGAAGATAGAGAAATGCAAGAGAAAAAACTTTTTTATAAGTTTTGAAAGATTGCCATTTTCTTTTAAAAGTGAAAAGAGAGAAAAACAGTAAATGATCAAAATAAGAGTTTAACAAAATGCCTTCATTGATAATAACTTTGAAAATGAGAAGGGGCCCTACAAAATACTCCCATAGCCTTGGGCAGAGCTAGGGAACTTTGAAAACATTTAAAAAACAATAAATTACTTTGACAATGGAAAAAACTCTGGGATCTCGACTGCCTCCCAATTGTCCAAGGCTTCTTCACACTGATACACCAAATGATTCACATCTTCATCTTCAGAACCTCCATCAATTGCATTGACCTGATAACCAGCACTGGAAAACACCTCTTGAATGGTCTTCAGACGTCCTTTAACGGAGGTTGACACTCCTTCTTTCACATGAGTTGGTTTGTAACCCAACCCGCAACGATCTAGCTTCTGTTTGACTTCAATGACATCACCCCAACCTTCATAGCTTCTTTCTTCAATGGTGGAAATGGTACTCTTCAGCGATGCAAAAGATGGTATACCCTTCCCTTTTGGTTCCTCTACTTCCAAAAGGACAGCATTGGCTATCTCAAGAGCTTGGAAAGAAGTTTCCAAAGCATCTTCATCAGCCTCAATATAGCTAAAGGATGAAAGGTTACTGACCATGAGATCTTCTTCACCAGACACAGTTACCAGCTTATTATCGACCACAAACTTCATCTTCTGATGTAGGGTAGAAGTGACTGCCCCAGCGGCATGGATCCAAGGTCTTCCGAGCAAGCAACTGTAATTGGGGTTAATGTCCATAACCTGGAAAGTGATTTTGAACACCTGTGGCCCAATCAAGATCGGTAAGTCTACTTCTCCAATAACAGTCCTCCTTGACCCATCAAAAGCTTTCACAATCAGTGCACTGGGCACCATCTCTGCCCCTTGATAAGATAACTTGGCAAGCGTTCTTTTCGACAAAACATTCAATGAAGATCCTGTATCCACAAGAACTCTTGCTAAGGTATCCTCTTGACATTTTACAGATATGTGGAGAGCACGGTTATGGTCCAAGCCCTCCTTTGGAAGATCCTCCATACTGAAGCTGAGATTGTTACATGCAGTGATATTGGCAATGACTCCATCAAACTGATTCACTGTTATATCATGTGTAACATGGGCTTGGGCTAGTAATTTCTGGAGAGCACTCCGATGGGCCGGTGAATGCATAAGAAGTGATAGGATAGATATTTTGGAAGGCGTTTGATGTAGCTGATCAATAACCTTATAATCACTCTTCTTAATGATTCTGAGAAATTCTGCATCCTCTTCTCCCAAGACTACCCCTTTATCCTGGTTGACAACAGCTGGAATGACTTCTTTAGGCGGAACCGTATTGGCTTGCTGAGTATAAACACGACCACTGCGAGTTAAACGACCTGCACCCGCTATGTCAGCACTTGCCACTTTTGAACCTTCCTTCTGACTAGCTTTATCAATCTTCTGATGAACTTTCCCTGTATCATACTTCCATGGAACTGCTTTAGTGTCTTCATAAAGGAAAGGGTTACTCCTTTGTTCAAACCTTGGTTCAGGTATATTGAAAATGGGCATCACAGGCTCTGGCATATTAAAGATGGGTTGAACTCTTGAGGACTCAGGTAGGTTGAAAACTGGCACCAAGGTAGAATCAGATTCAGGCAAGTTAAAAATGGGTTCAATCATTGCCACTTCATTCTTCTTCACACGACCGCTTACTTGTAAAACACCCAGATTAATCAAATCTTGAACATCTTTCAAGACCAATTCACATCCCTTTGGGTTATTCGCACAAGCTTCACAATTCTTATGACAGTTCTTCAACATACCCACTTCTACTAACTTCGCATGGAAGTCTCTAAGAGGGGTCTTGATCTCTGTGGCGTTGAAAATCAAATCTTCGTCAGACTCGTCAACAATGGCATTTATGGACCCATGCTTGGGTAAAGGATTATCTTTGACATTCGGACCAGTATTCCCAAATGACAGAATGTTCTTCTCCATTAAATCTCTCACTATGTACTTTAAAGCATAACAACCCTCCAAATCGTGCCCTGGGGCACCTTCATGGAATAAACAGTGGGCATTTGAGTTGTAATTTGGTGGGAGCGGATTTGGTGGAGGACCCAAAGGCCTTGGAGTAACCAAACCTTTCTTCAGCAGTGAAGGATATAATTCAGTATAGGTCATAGGGATTCGAGGATTAGGAGTCCTTCCTCCTGGTCTTCTATTCTGAAAGTTGGGATTCGGATGAGGAGCTGGAGTCCTCTGCTGGTAGGATGAAGCATTGGGCGCTTGTTGATAGCCTGGATTGTTGAGCATTGGTTGATAAGGTGGAACCACTGGAGCCGTTTGCTGATACATCGGTACTGCTTGAGTTGGCCGATACATCGGGACTTGTGGATTAAACGACGGTTGAACCGCCGCTACATAAGGATGTTGGGCATACTGTGGTGGATGAGCATACTGCTGTTGAGCCATAGGTGGAGGTCTCTGCCAAAGCGGATTTCTTCTTTGACTTGTCATTATGGCATTCGTCTCACCCTCTTTCTTCTTGTGGAAATTACTGGTAAATTTCTTGACATTATTTCCACTGCCAGTTCTGGAACTGCCAGATGCACCACTCATCTTTCCACTTTTTAGTCCAAGTTCAACTTTGATTCCCACGGCTACAAGGTCAGAGAAGCTAGCAGTTATGCTCCCCACCATTCTCTCATAGAATTCTGGTCGCACAGTGTCAACAAACCAGTCAGCTAATTCTCTTTCAGTCAATGGGGGCTCTACCTGAGAAGCGGTCCCCCTCCACCTCTGAGCATACTCTTTAAATGATTCAGAATCTTTTTGTGACATACTCAACAGTTGCCTCCTATCGGGAGCAAGGTCCATATTGTATTTGTATTGCTGGATGAAAGCATCTGCCAAGTCTTGGAAACTGCGAATCTTCGACTGGTCTAGCGTTAGATACCATTTGGAGGAGATTCCCTTCAGACTGTCCTGGAAGCAATGGATCATTAATTTATCATTGTCCACCTGCGCATCCATTCTTCGATAGTACATCAAGAGATGGTTCTTAGGACAAGTTGCGCCCTCATACATATCAAAAGTGGGTATCTTGAACTTTGGAGGTATTACCAATCCAGATACCAGACACATCTCTCTAGCAGCGGCCCCAAAGATCTGGTCACCTTCAATCGCTCTTAACCTTTTTTCAAGGGTATCAAAATTCTCTTGCATCTTCTCATGTTTCTTGTCTCCGTTTTCAGACATATCGGGCGCATCATACACCTGATGGTCATTAAAGTATGGTTGGGCACGGGTGTGCACAATGTCTGGTGTAAAATTAGCAACTGCATGGTTCTCTTCATTAGTCACAGGAATAGTCTGTTGAGCAGCAAATTCTTGAGGAGGAGGCACAAAACCTTGGGAAGGAAATGCCATACCCTGAGAAGGAGGTGCGAAACTTTGAGAAGCTAAACCTTGGGAAGGAGGGAAGAAACCTTGAGCAGCCAGTCCTTGGGAAGAAGGAATAAAACTTTGAGAAGCAAAACCTTGAGAAGGAGGAAAGAAACCCTGAGTAGCCAGTCCTTGAGAAGAATGAATGAAACTTTGAGAAGCAAAACCTTGGGAAGGAGGGAAGAAACCCTGAGTAGCCAGTCCTTGAGAAGAGGGAATGAAACTTTGAGAAGCAAAACCTTGAGGAGGAGGGACGAATCCATGAGGAAGCCCAAAAGGAGGCCAAGTCACAGCGGTAGTGATTGATGACGGAGGCTCAGTCGTTGCAGTGACAATTTATGACACCACAGTCTGTTGGGTATCCATCTTCGCTCGAATGACCTGCAACATTTCCATCATCTGACCCATATTTCCACGAATATCAGTAAGCTCCTCGTTAACTCTGTCCATCTCTAGGTCTCTTTCAACCATCCTCTTTCTGGCTTGAGCTCGAGTGTAGTATTTGCGTGAGAGCCTCAGTGTGAAAGCTGAATTGAGAGCAGATGACGGGAATGAGTTTTATGAAAAAAATGCAAATGAAATGCCAAATGTATGAGTGCAATGCGAAAATTAAATTTTATTCAAGGAACTTAAGAAACAATTTGCAAATACCAAGGAAAACATAATAATCAAAAGGATATGATTTCATTAAATTCAAAAAGTGATACAAAGTCTTGAGTACATCTTCAAAAATCCCAAACAAAGCTTAATAAAAACAAAGACAAAGTCCTAAGGAGATTCTCCTAAAAGCCTCAAGTTGAGCTTCTCGATTTGTGCCTTCATCTGAGCCCTTTCAAGCATAAGTTGATCCACGATCGACTTCCAAGAAGTGTCCCCTTGAGTGCTGGAGGAAAATAAATCCTCTTGCGCTTTCCTTTTCTTGTTGGAGAGCTCTTCTTCTTCCTTCATCTTCAACTGTCTTCTAAGTTCTTCATTCTCACTACTGATGATCTGATGCCGATTCTTCCATGCATTCTTCTCTCGAAGCTCTTTCTCCAAATCAATCTTCAGCTTCTCTGCATCATCCATAAAGATTAGAATGGGTTTCTTGAAGGTCATAGGATCCTAGCGAGGGTAAGGCACCTTCAGACTGATTGCCCTATCTCGTACCCATTGGAGATAGGGTTCCATAGAAACACAATTCGGCTTTCCCAAGCTACTCCTCCCCTTCCTATGGATGTACTTCCAAGCTTGCATAATCTGTTTCTTGAGCTCTGGTTCTTCGTCATCCTTAAAGAAAAATCCTTCCACTTCAACACTCTTAGGTTTGTCCTTCAACGGATACCCGAGTTGGCGGCGAGCCAAAACTGGATTATAGCTGATTCCTCCTTTCGTGCCAAGAAGAGGTACATTAGCGAAATCACCACAGCTATCAATAATTAATTCTCCATCATAAACACGATTGTACCAACTAATGTCAGAGTGGGTAAGAGACATGATCCTTTGTGACCACCACAAACCATCCTTAAGATTCCAAAATGAAGCTGACTTAGGCAAGTGCGAAATAAACCACTCGTACAACAATGATGCACAACAAGTAATCATCCCTCCCTTATGGAGATTCCTCAGATGGATGGAATGGTAAGTGTCTCCGAGCAAAGTAGGGACCGGGTTCTTCTTCAGAAAGATTTTGATGGCGTTCAGGTCTACAAAGTCTTCAAAGTTTGGGAAAAGTAACACTCCATATATTAGCAGAATAAAGGTCACCTCAAAAGCTTTCATATCCTTCACACTAACAAAATTCTTGGCCTTTTCTACCAAAAACTTTGTAGGGAATCCAAAAATATTTCCTTTATAGGTCATATTTACCTTGACCTCAGGAACACTCAAATATGTCGCCTTTGCAATCTCCGCTTCTTCAGGGTCCTTCTCTAGAACAGGGAATGGAAACTCATCCTTAACACGTGATCCCACCAGAAATGAATACTCTTCCAAAGTAGGCGCCAATTGGTAATCAGGGAACGTAAAACAATGGTAGAGAGGATCATAAAACTGGAGCATCACAGAGAGCAACCTTCCATCCCACTCAGTCTTAAGTAAGGCTAAAAGTCTCCTATGCTTCTCCATGAAGGCTTCTTGATCCAAAACCAAATCTCTTAATTTCCTTAGGTCTTCGAGTTTGGGAGTTTTGAATGTGTACTTGACAGTCTTTCTTCTTCCAAAGTCCATGATGATACCTACGATATTTGCAAAGATAGAGTTCCTGAGTTCCTTGAATAAATTGGTAAAAATGATGCTTCATGATGCGTGAATGCAATGAATACACAAGCACAAACAAGGCTTAGGTTCAAAGCTTGCATGAGGTCGAAGGTTCAACCCTCCCAAAAGATATGTACTATGAGTTTATTTGTTCCTGTACAATGGGTTCTAAAAGTTCCCAGAATCATTGTCCCATCTTTCGGATATTACCGACTTCCCAACTCAACTTGGTAATCAATAATATTCTCAAGAGAGTCTCATCCGGGGGTAGTATCGCGTATCAAATATTTCGGATTTGCACCCTCATAGTCATCGCACTACATCCCTAAAAAGGCCAAGTGGGGGTAAATGTTCTACGGTCCTCAGCATTAATGGCTCTCAGGTCGAATATAGTAATGCTTTCACGACTGAACTCGATCAATAAAACTACATCCGAGGAGGCCTCCGCTGAGTGGTGGTGTCTCAAGTCAGCTTGGTCGGGACTCAACTCCCTACAAGCCTTCTTGAATATACCACCGTCCTATCTTATTTTGCACTCAAGTCCGGGTTAGGACTTATCTCACCACACATGGAACACCCAACAAAAATCCCAAACAATAACAAGCAATACAACAACAAATATACAAATATACAAGGTGGGCTTAACCCTCAAAAATAGAGTCCCCAGTGAAGTCACCATTTCTGTTGCAGTGAGAATCGGATACCAAGCTATTGATTAAGCTTGAATCGCAAAACTTTTATGTTCACCACCGACTTTAATTTAATCCAAAGGGAAAAGGGAAAAAGATCGTAAAAACCCTAAATGAGGAGAAACTAGGTTCGGGGGTTGATTATACCTAGGGAAGGTGTTAGCATCCTAAGCATCCGCAGTATCCTACGGGAACCTCTTGTTAATATTTGTGTTATTGTTATTTATTGCTTGCTAAAATTATGGGAACCTAAGGTTTTTATTTCTAATGGTGCTCGCACAACATCGCATCGATGCCTACGTATCAGGTATAGAATCAGAGCACTCGTAGTTCTCCTAAGGATTAACGAACACTTGGTTACGCTCAAGGTTCGCGGGGAAGGTAAGTGTTATGGCAAACACTCACGTGACTTTAGGAAAGTCACAAAAAGTTGTAAAATAAAAATTCCTAATGATTAAGGTTGAAAAGGAACTAGGGATGGCTAAACTTCCTATGACATTGAGTCAACTGCAGGAGTTCTCTCCCTTTTGGATTGAAATGCGAAAAAAATAAAGTAAATAAATGAAGGTGCAAGCTCCTAAGTCTAAGGCATAGGTTGCTACTTGCAAACAAAATGGACTGAATGAAGTAAATGGAAATGCAAGGTAAAAGGCTTAGTAACCGGGCTATGACTCGATATATGGATCGAGAATGCGGGGGTGGAAGACAAGCGTAGTGCGTCAATTTGCTTAAGTTGAAAAGCTGTGAAGTGTAAGGAATGTGCAGATGGCGATCGTGAAACGACCGACTTACGTGTGTGAGTGAAGTGCGTAAAGTTCACTTGGCGTTGGACCAAGGATTTATTATCTTGAAAATAAAGTCTCAAAGGTGTGCGCTTTCAGTTTTATCTTAACAAATATATGGTCATGATGTGAAATGAAATAAATACAAACATAGCGTGCATACAACCAAAACGCCGAAAGATTAAATTAAAACTCTCACTAAGGGATAAACTTAAATCTAAACCTCTCACACTAATAGGATCTAAAACTAAGCTAAACAATCTCTATCTTAAACGAAGAAGAACTAAACAAATATTTTTTGGATTTTTATATAAAAATAAATAAATGATTAATTAAATATGTACTAAAAATAAGATAGAAAAGAAGAAATTGAATTCGAAATATTTTTTATTATTTTTTTTTATGTATATATAAATATCTGACTAAATATAATAATAAAAATAAAATAGAAAAGAAAATTTTAAAAAAAGTTTTTTATTTATTTTTCTAACTAAATATAATAATAAAAAGAAAATAGAAAAGAAAATTTTGAAATTAAAAGTTTTTTATTTATTTTATATGTATATAGATTTCTTAACTAAATATAATAATAATAATAGAAAAGAAAATTCTAAAATTAAAATGTTTTTATTTATTTATTTTATATGTATTTAAATGAGAAAATAATAAATTATCTAAACATTTAATAAAAATTAACTTAATTAGTTAAAATTAAATAAAAAGAATTAATTGAATTGTAAAATATTTTTAGATTTTTTTGAAAAAAGAAAAGAGTTAATGGGCTGAATAAGTAAACAAAAGGGGGTGCCGCTGCCAATGATGGGTGCAGTAAACTGAATCTGTCATGGACCAAAGTTTGTTTCATTTGAAATCCAACAACAATTTAATAAAACTTTTCCTACAAAATAAAATATATAAAAAAAAGAAAACAAATGAAATAAAAGGTAAAACGTAAAAAAGATTATCAAAAGCAAACAGGCACATAAATTCATTTCCTCTTCATCGCACAGATACCCAAACAGAGAGAAAGCAAAAAAACCTGCCCTAAAGCAATCCTAGCGGCGGCGACTCTCTCTCCAACAGCTGCTGATGCGATTCGTTCGGCGCTCTCTCACAAATACGGTGGTCACGGCTTTGGTGGTTGGTTCTCTCATCAATCTCGTTCGCGGACGACTCATGAAAAGTGAGAATAGGCTTGGTATTTCGGCGGAGGTGGTGGAGGTTTGTCACGGTTTCGATGTTTTCACAGCAAGTCTCGTCAGTCATCAGTGATGTGGTGCGGCGAAGGGTTTCGGTCGGTCTTGGTTTGAAGGATTTTGTCGCGGGTTTGTGCGACTGTATCAGAGATGGCCTTGTTGGTGATTGACGGTGGGGTTTGAGCGTTGCTGCGGATGAGTGCCGGTTGGGTGAGTTTTTTTGGGGTTGTAATGGAGGTTGGCGGAGCGGTGAATGGTTCTGTGTTCTGTTTCGGTTCAGCACGAAGGCCAGGTTTTGTTTTTCGGTTTACGGTTTGCGAAGGATTTGTTTGGCTTGTTGATGTGAGGGAGATGGTTCTGGTTTTGCTTCAAATCCTCATCTCTTTCTGATTTTGTTTTTTTTTTTGGAAAATTTTGTGTTGTCTGTGTTATGATGGATGGTGGTTTAGTCTGAGTTCAGGGCTTCTCGGCTCGGTGCGGCGGTGAGTTTGGAGATGTGAGGTTTGAATGTGGTGTTCAGAGCCCTTTTTTGATATGAAAATGGTGAAGGTATGGTGCGGTAATTCGTGGTTTGGTTTGGTCGTTACTCGGCTTCAGCTCATCCTATTTCTTTTATTTTTTTCAGTTTGTTTAAAGGATAGTTTCAATGGATTTTCGAATCTGGTTTCTTGATTGGTTTTGAACAGAAAAAAGGTTTGAAATGGTGAAAGGTCTGTGTTCATAAAGCTTACGAAGGTTGTTTGAGGTTGAAGAAGAATTTTGTCGTGGTGATTGTGAGGTGAGTTGTGATGAAGAAGAGGTCTGTGTTGGCTTTGTTTAGGCGGTTCGGTGAGTAGTTCGTATGAAGTGTGAAAGTTTCAGGTTGGTTAGTGCGATTGTTTTCTATTTTTGGATCTCATTGTGTTTCAATTTCTTTTGGTGTATTGTGTTTTCTGGTTTGGTTTGCAAAGGAATTTTTCAGTTTGTTTTGATTGTGCGGTTCAGATTTGGGTCGGCCGGTTTGGTTCTTAGTTTCCTGGGCTTGTATTTGTGATGGAGGCGAAGCAAAAAGGGGTTCATGGTAGAAGAAAAGGGTGGAAATTTGTGAACATGTTGAAATGGAGAGATTATATTGGTGCCATGGAGAAGATTTATGGAAGGTTAGGTATGGTGAAGAGTATTTGCAGTATGGTTTTATTTGCTGATTTTTTTTTAATTTTTGAAACTTGGTTTGTATTGATTTATGAAGAGTGTTTAGAGGCTGGTCTGAGCTTGTTTAATAAGAGTGAAGAAAGGTGGATGGGTCTCTTTTGATGGGAAGAATGAAGGAGTGTGGTGGCTGAGATGATGCTGATAGTGAGAGTGTTAGAACTTTGTTGAGCTGTTTTCAGCTGGAATGGTTTGATTTTTATTTACTTTCTAGTTTTGATTCTCAAACATTATTTATCTCATATTTCTGTTTTGTTCTTTGTGTTGTGCAGATTTGAATTTGAAATGAAGCTGAAAAAGAAAACTAGCTATGAACAATATGCTGAAAAGAGGTGAAGGAAAAGGAGAACATTACCGACCCGAAAGTTATCGGGGTGAAGAATCTGCAATGGTAAGCTTCCTTCTTCTATTAATCCTTGTTACTGTTGGTATTATTATTGGTTTTTGATTTTTGATGTTGCTGAATTTTGTTTGCTTTGTGTCAATTCTCCCTTTTCTTGTGGTTTTTTGTGGTGAGGATGTTGCTGAATTTTTCTGTGCTGTCTTTTTGATGAATGAAACAGTCCCATATATGTAGGATGAAATTAGGGTTTTTGGTTTGAATTTATGTACCCTATTGCTTGTTGATGAAGGGTTGGGATAAGGGAGACAAATTCTGAATTTGTGTGCAGTAGTGGGGAGGTGGAGCAGCCTGTTTGTGTGCTGTGTGTGCTGTCAAACTGCTCTCTTTGATGCTGTTTTTTCTGCTGTTTTTTGTTTGTTAGTGAGCCATGGTCTTGCTGATTTTGTAAAGTTAAAAAACAAAACAAAAAATGCAAAATGATATAAATGATATATGTGAATGAAAAATGGCTTGAAATCTGATGTGAATATATGGGGTTGTTTTGAATTAACATGGAATTGGAATGATAATACTTGAAAATGAAAATGTTTTGAAATTTAAATATGTTTGAATGGAATAGATTGAATTTGAATGAGATGTGATGCATTTATGATTATGTATGAATTAGAACATGGATGCTAACTTGTTTTTTTTCCCTTCAATTTCATGTGCAAATGGATGAATTGGAATGATGGACAAAAGGCCATGGAGAAAGAAGATTTTCATGCATGATTGGATATGAAGAAACCATGGAGTTACTTGGAAATTAAAAAGATGTAACAATAATTTTTTTCTGGAAGTTTTGTGTACTTAAGCACTAGTTTAAAATGAAATTCTAATTATGTATGTAATACTAAAATGGATATGAATGGTATGTATGAATGAATGTTGAAATTGTATGTACTACATATATATATATATATATATATATATATATATATATATATATATATATATATATATATATATATATATATATATATATATATATATATATATATATATGAATATGAATGCTTGGAAAAATAACATGAATGCAAAGTTAAAATGGACTTCAAATTGAAAGTGGTAATTAAATTAGAAAAAAGTTTGGGAATTGACTTGTGACTTGATCTTGAAGGAGAATTTAAAGTTTGGATTGTATTTTTTATTTTTTTATTAAGAGCTTGGAACATGATCATGTTCTTAAGACTTAGAACTTGAAATATTGAAGATTGGAAATGGAATTTGGAATTTGAATGGAAATTAGAGGGAAATTTTGTGAACTTAAGAAAAATGAAATAAAAGTTTTGAAAATGATACTTCAACATAGATTGGAAATTGAGAGCTAGAAATGGATTTGAAATTTAAAAAAACTTGGAAATAGAAACTTGAAAAAGAAATGAAAAATTTGAAATTTACATTAAAATTAAATTTTGAAACGAAAAACTTGAAAATGAATTAAAAAATTAGGGATAGAAATTAAAAATTAATTTAGAAATAAAACTTTGAAAATGAAATGGAAATAAAATATAAGTTTAAAACATAAGAATGATTTAAGAATTGGAAGTAGAAATTGAAACAAGAATTAAAAGTAGAAATAGAAAAAAAAAGTTAGAAACTTGAAAATAGAATAAGAAAAGGTAATAGAAATTAAAATTAAAACATAAGTTAAAGAGTTAGAAATGTGAAATAGAAATTAAATATATAAAAAAAACTTGGAAGTGAAAAGAAATTGAAATTAAATTTAAAAAAACTTGAAAATGAGTTAGAAGTAACAAAATAAAAAAACTTGGAATTTCTTTGTTAAATGCGATGAATGTATGATGCGAGCAGTTAGGGGTAAAATTTGGGGTATGACACCAGATTGTGGAAGAGGGAGTCTAACATTATATTTGTTATTCAGGTTTTTATTTAATTTGCAATTTATATTAATGTTAAGAATTTATTTTATAATGCATATTTTATGTTGTATTTCTCTGTTTCTGCATCTGTCTGGTACAACAATCATGAGTAGCTAAACGCTTTAGGCGGTATGTAATTAAAATCAACTAAATCGGTAAAATCAATTCTAGGCTTAAAATAATTAAGAACTTAAAATTCTGGCTGTAGCTTTTTATAATAAAATCAATCTTTTTGTTACGAGAGTAAGGAAAGTGTAATAGGTTAGGTCGAGACCACGAGAGTGTGAGATTTTAACCAGATAGCTAAAGTTAGGCATTTAATTTAAACACGGCGAGAGCACTTTAAAATGAATTAGACTTATTAAGTTTCCAAAAATTATTTCTAAACACTTATGGGCTAGCGAGAGCAGGCATAGGGCTTTAGGGGTAAGATCTGAGATAAGACCACGAGAGTGTGAATCAAAGATATTTAAACTGGTAACCTCTACAGAATAGATTAAGTGAACCATCCTTATAAGCCTAGGTTAGATTTGAAATTATGTGATCAGGTATGAGATGTCCTAAGAGATGTCCCAACACTTGATAAGACACTTGACAGATTTAACCAAAACTTAAATAGCAAGAAAAGTAAACAACACAGAAGTTTGTTAACCCAGTTCAGTGTATAACCACACCTACATCTGGAGGCTACCAAGCCAGGAGGAAATCCACTATAAGTAATATTAATTCTAGACTTAAACCACCCTGTTTAATCTATCACTTAATAACTACCCAATGCAATTTCTACCTAAGACACACCTTAGATAAGAGTACCCTACTCACTCCCCCTCAATCACACAGTGATCAAGTTTACAAGTTTACTGAAATTGAAGACATTCTTCAAACAATACAGCTTGATCTTACTTCACAGTTTCAATCAAGTCACAAATGCACTTTTGCTTAAAAGCTCAAAAAGTGGTACATAAAAACAACCTGCTATTAAAATACTAGACACCCTATTTGGTCTTCTGAAATTCGTACTCAATTCTATGAGTTTCTGTTGCTTAAATAGGTATCTGTAATTTGGGCTTTCTGTAGAATGATCCAGCCCTAATGCGCAGCAGCTTCCACCTTGAATTAGGGTTTGTTACCTCCTAGATTCTAGGTGCTTTTAGGTCTTCTGTTTTAAACTGAATCTTCAATATAAAACTCCCTACAGATGCGCCTTGTTCTGTTTTTATCCATCATTAATTAATTCCAGATAACTCTCCTTAAATATCTCTGATCTGTTAATCAATAATTAATTCTGGTAGCAGGTCTGAGATGTCTCAACATCTGTTGGGACATCCTGAAAAACTGAACTTAAGTTATTTACACAATGTCCCAACATCTGATGAGACATCCTGAAATAAGTTCATATACTCTGTTTGATAATGTCCCAACATCTGATAGGACATTCTGAACTGAATTTAACATTTCTTGTTTGGTCAAAAATTCTGCCAATTCTTAAACATCTACAAACTCCCCCTTTGGCTAATTTTTGGCTAACATCTTTTCTGGTTATCAGAGTGCAGCAGAAGTTCTTATTATCAGAGTATAGCATTACTTTTCTGTTGATTCATATTTGAGATTACTCCCCCTCAAACATATATGTGTCCAGTCTTGTTTCAACAGAAATATTCATCAAAACACACTGATTCAGTTCAGGCAGAAACAAACAGATTTTTCATTTATAATTAAACAGCAGTATAATTTGTTTGTTGTTGTTGTTCTCCCCCTTGTTAGTCACAAAATTTGGGGCCAAAGACACTATTATCCAGAAATACAAAGCAGTGCTGTCATTACAATTTCCTCACGTACAAAGATCACTCAGATTCATCACTCTCAGTTGCTTCCTCATCTTCTGTTTCAGCTTCACTGTCTTCATCAGAGGCAGCTGTATGGTCTTCTTCACTCTCCAACCTTTGAATGATTTCCTCAAGCTTCTTCTTTCTATCTTCAAGCTCTTTGCAGGTGCTTTTGAGTTCAGCAATTAAAGCCTTCTTGGAGATTGGATTCTTAGCAGTTGAAGGACCTGCAGATGTCCCAGAAGGTGCTTCAACATCTGCTGCATGATGACTGAGGAATAACTTGTAGTGAAAAGCCAGGGGGCTTTCTCTTTTGCATGCTGTATCCTTGTCAGTGAGAATGCCAGGGTATTGATTGAGCACTATACCACACAGCAATGATGGAAAAGCTATTGGAAGCTTTGTTGCAGAGGAGCTGGCATGCTTCAAGGTCTGATCAAAGATGTGAGCTCCATAGTCCATCTTGGTTTGAGTTCCCACAGCATAGATGAACCTGGCCAGACCAGTTGAGATTGAAGAAGTGTGATTTGTAGGCACCCAGTTAGCAGTACCAATCTTGTTCAGCATGGCATACTTTCTGGTAAGCATGCTCACTGAGAGCTTTCCCTTCACAGGCCATGTCTTGACCTGGTTTGCTGTGATCACCTTACAGACTTGATTATCTGTCTTACCTAGCTCATTGGGTCCATCTGTTTCTCTTCCTAGGTATTGATTTATGATTTGAGGAGAGAACTCAACACACTTACCTCTCACAAACACTTTTCTGAACTCAGAGGACTTACCATTTGAACAATCCTCCTGAAGATTCACAATGAACTCTTTGACAAGAAGTTCATAGCAGGGAGATAAATCTGAGACTGTCTTGAATAGTCCTGCAGCAGAGATGAGGTCAATCAGTTCAGTGCACTCAAGTGCATTGCTGCTCAGTTCTCTTTCTAGGGCAACTCTTCTTTGGTACACAAACTTCCACTTGTTCACACTAGAGACATGGTGGAAAGATATGTTGTCTAATGGAGCTTCTGGAACAGCTGTTGAAGCCCTATATGGGGCTGGTCTCTTCTTGGGAGGAAATGTTGGGACATCTGATTCAACATCTGAGTCAGATGGGGTGACAACTTTCCTTTTCTGAGTTTGGACTTTACTCCATTGTTTTGATGGCCCAAAAGTGGCTTTAGCTTTGCCTTTCTTTGGAGAGGCTTTCTTCTTCTCAGGAATTGCTCCTTCAGCTTGCATCTTTCCTTTCCTGGACCTGAGCCTTTTGGTTATGCTTGGTCTAACAGAGGCTATTATCTCTGTATCAGAGTCCTGCTCCAGGTTGACCATTGGAGGAGATTGAGCAGTCTCCTCTTCAGCTGGTTGATCAGCAGGGATTTGATCTTCATTTGAGGCTTTAGCCTGTTCTTCAGAGACTTCTTCATCATTTTCATTTGATGTTTTATTCTGGTCCTCAGTTTGTTCCAAATCATCACCAGATGAGTTCTTTTTCTCATCTTCAGATGTTCCAACATCTGTTGGGACATCTTGTTCTGCAGGAGTGTCCTCTGCATCTTGAGCTTGTTCTTCTTGAGGTGCAGGCATTGTGTTCAGAGGAACAGATATTCCACTCACCACTCTCTGTTCAAAAAGGATTTTGTTGACAATCTCCTTGATGGAATCATCCACATATTTTGAAGATTTAGGGGGCATGTTAGCAGGAGAGGGAATGCCTTTAGCTTTGCTTCTGACTTGATCTTTACCTCTCTTTGGAGTTCTTGCCTTTTTAGTGTGAGAAGCGCTTCCCCTGAGTTCGTCCAATGGGGTTGATTGCATTGGTACCACAGAGATGGGAGTGGCATGAACTACGTCTTCTTGATTGAGAACTTCTTCAGTTGTGTTAGGGTTTTGAGACATTGTTGAGGAAGATGGATGAACAGCTTTAGAGTTTATGATTTCTGAAGGATAGCTAGTTAATGTGATTCGCTTGTGATAGTAAGATGATAATCTTGATAGCTGCTTATAAACAGTTACTAAATAAGTAGCCGTTACAGTGCAAATAATTAGGAATGGAGTTCCCAAGGATCTTGTCCAGACTGGTTTTGCCATCTGGAACTTATGTCATACAATGTCATATGACATGTTGGCACATCTCATTAACTGCTAAATATCACATAAACAGATTCCAAGTTTGCCCCTTAAGTTCTCAAATTGTGTAGCATCCAAAGCTTTGGTAAAGATATCAGCTAACTGCAGATCTGTAGCTACATGCTCCAAAGAAATCATCTTTTCTTCTACAAGATCTCTGATGAAATGATGTCTGATATCAATATGCTTGGTCCTGCTATGTTGGATAGGATTCTTTGATATGTTTATTGCACTTAAGTTGTCACAGTACAATGTCATGACATCCTGTGGGACATTGTACTCAGTGAGCATTTGCTTCATCCAAACCAACTGAGAACAACTGCTACCAGCTGCTATATACTCAGCTTCAGCTGTAGATAAGGATACACAATTTTGTTTCTTACTGAACCAAGAAATCAAATTGTTTCCTAGAAAGAAGCATCCTCCTGAGGTGCTTTTTCTGTCATCAGCACTTCCAGCCCAATCAGCATCACAGAAGCCAGTGAGAATTGGTTTGCAACCATGAAAGTACATTATGCCATAGTCACAAGTACCATTAACATATTTAAGAATTCTCTTGACTTGATTGAGATGACTGACTTTTGGATCAGCTTGATATCTTGCACAAACTCCTACTGCAAATGCAATGTCTGGTCTGCTAGCAGTCAAGTATAACAAGCTTCCAAATCATGCTTATGTATAAGCTTTGATCTACATTCTCACCCTTTTCATCTTTAGTCATCTTTAGATGTGTGGGGGCAGGAGTTCTCTTGTGAGTAGCATTCTCCATTCCAAATTTCTTGACTATGTTCTTGGAATACTTGCTTTGTGAGATGAACATTGAGTCTTCCATTTGCTTTATTTGCAGACCAAGAAAGTAGGTTAACTCTCCTACTAGGCTCATTTCAAATTCAGATTCCATCTGCTTGACAAAATGTTTGACCATCCTATCAGACATCCCACCAAAGACAATGTCATCCACATAAATTTGAGCAATCATGACATTTCCTTCTTCATCTTTAACAAACAGGGTTTTATCAATCCCACCTTTTCTGTATCCTTGCTTGATAAGAAATGTGGTCAGTCTTTCATACCATGCCCTTGGAGCTTGCTTCAAACCATAAAGTGCCTTCTTTAGTTTGTATACATGATTTGGACAGCTTGGATCAACAAATCCTTTAGGCTGTTCTACATATACTTCTTCATTAAGATAGCCATTTAAAAAGGCACTTTTCACATCCATTTGAAATAGCTTGAACTTCAAGATACAAGCAATTCCCAACAGCAGTCTGATTGATTCAAGCCTTGCTACTGGTGCAAAGGTTTCATCAAAATCTACCCCTTCAATTTGAGTGTATCCTTGAGCTACAAGTCTAGATTTGTTCTTTGTAACAACTCCTTGTTCATTTGACTTGTTCTTATACACCCATTTTGTACCAATCACATTTATGTCATCAGGTCTAGGAACAAGATTCCACACTTCATTCCTTGTGAATTGACCTAATTCCTCTTGCATAGCACAAATCCAGTATTCATCAGTGAGAGCTTCTTTGATGTTTTTAGGTTCTATTTTGGAAACAAAACAAGAACCTGAAATCACATCTCTTGATCTAGTGCTCACACCTCTGTTGGGATCACCAATAATTAAATCTTTGGGATGATCCTTCTGTATTCTGATGGAGGGAGGTTTGCTGGATTCTTCTGTCCTTGTATCAGATTGAGTGCAGTTATAATGGTCATCCTTTTCTTCAGCTTCAATCTTGATATCAGCAGATGTTCCAACATCTTCTGGGACATCTGTAGAAGCATCATCAATTATCACATTTATGGACTCCATGATAACCTTGGTTCTAGAATTAAATACTCTATATGCTCTGCTGTTTATAGAGTATCCAAGGAAAATCCCTTCATCACTTTTAGGATCCATTTTTCTCCTTTGCTCCCTATCTGCCAGAATATAGCAGTTACTTCCAAACACATGAAAGTACTTAACAGTGGGTTTTCTGCCCTTCCAGACTTCATATATTGTGGACAAAGTTCCTTTTCTTAAAGTAACTCTGTTATGGATGTAGCAGGCAATGTTCATAGCTTCAGCCCAGAAATACAGAGGTAACTTTTTAGCATGGATCATAGCTCTTGCTGATTCTTGAATAGTTCTATTCTTCCTTTCAACAATTCCATTCTGTTGAGGAGTGATTGGTGAAGAATATTCATGATTTATTCCTTCTGAAGAACAAAAATCTAATAATTTTTGGTTCTCAAATTCTTTTCCATGATCACTTCTTATTCTGATCACACAGCTGGATTTTTCCCTTTGCAATCTTTGACATAACTCTTTGAATACATCAAATACATCAGACTTTTCTTTGATGAAATTTATCCATGTATATCTTGAAAAGTCATTAACCACAACATAGGCATACCTCTTACCACCAAGACTTTCAACCTGCATAGGTCCCATCAGATCCATATGCAAAAGTTCCAAAACTTTGGAAGTTGTCAGATGTTGGAGCTTTGGATGGGACATCTTGGTTTGCTTGCCTATTTGACATTCACCACATATTTTGCCATCATCAATCTTCAGTTTAGGAATACCTCTTACAGCATCCATGGATATTATCTTTTTATGCCTCTGAAATGAAGATGACCTAGTCTTTGGTGCCATAGTTTCACTTCTTCTTCTTTAGCTAAAGAACACGTTGAAGTGAGACTGAGATTTTGGGATTCCCACATGTAACAGTTGTCTTTAGATCTGGCTCCTTTCATGACAACCTCTTGTTCTTTGTTAGTCACTATGCATTCAGTTTTGGTAAAGTTTACACTGTACCCTTGATCACATAATTGACTTATGCTGATCAGGTTAGCAGTTAAACCTTTAACTAGCAGCACATCATCTAGTCTTGGAACATCTTGACAATCCAAGGTTCCAACTCCCTTGATTTCTCCTTTAGCTCCATCTCCAAAGGTCACATACTTGGATGAATGTGATTTTAAGTTTACTATCAAATTCTTCAATCTAGTCATGTGTCTTGAACATCCACTGTCAAAGTACCAGTCTTCTTTAGCTGATACTCTCAGTGATGTATGTGCTATGTATGCAGTATTTTTCTTTGACCAGATGAGTTGAGATTTCTTTTGATGCCTCTGCCCTATGTGTTGTTTATCATCTGATCTCCAAGATTGATTGTTGATCTTGTTCTTGGGTATGTGACTTTGATCAGTTTGAATGCTGGCTTTTGGTCTCCACACTTTCTTGATGACCTCTGTCTTTTGCTTAGGAGATTGCTGATTTCTTTGATGTCTATGCAGCACTTTCTTGGTACCTTCTACTTTCTGCTTGGAAGGTTGCTGATACATCTGATTTGGATATCCATGTAGCTTATAACAATGAGGTTTGATATGTCCAAATCTTCCACAGTGATGGCATCTCCATCTTTGATACTTCTTCTTCATTTTGTTCTTTTCAGAATGTTGAGACATCTGTTGGAACATTATGTTTGACTTTGTGCTCTTTTCCTGATGTTGAAGCATCTGTTGGGACATCTTGTTAGACTGTATGGATTTTGAAGCTGTTTTGCTAGAGCTAGCTTCATCTTTATTTGCTCTGTTAAATCCCAGTCCACTTTTATCCCCTGAGTGCTTATTGTTGTTGAGAATCACATCCAGTGTATTTGAGCTGCTGTTCAACATTCTAACAGATTTGGACATATGTTCCAACTTGGAGTTGAGAAGACTTACTTCACTTTTCAAGGTGTCAATGATTTCTTGATCATTTGCTTTTTCATCTTCTAATGTCTCATTCTGCTTCTTTAGCTTTATAACCTCACTGCATATTTCAGAGCTTCTTTTGTATAGATCTTTGAATGCTTGCTCAAGTTCTTCATAAGTAAGCTCTCCATCACTGGAATCACTTTCAGATTCACATAGTCCAGCTAAAGCAGTGATATGCTTAGCTGATTCTTCTTCTGAATCACCTCCTGAGTCTTCATCATACCAGGTCACAGAGAGTCCTTTCTTTTGCCTTTTTAAGTAGGTAGGACATTCATTCCTGAAGTGTCCATATCCTTCACATCCATGGCATTTGACTTTTTCTTGACTGGTCTTTTCAGCATAATTTGACTTTTTATTAGCATCATAAGGTCTCCTGTTCTCAGAAGAGTTTGTGTATTTTCCACTGGATTTGGATTTGCCATCCATTCCTCTGAGAATCTGTTTGAATTGTCTTCCAAGCATAGCTAGGTTTTCTGATAAGCTTTTACCATTTTCTGATTCATCATCTTCTTCTTCATCAGTATTTGATACCAATGCTATGCTTTTGTTCTTTTTAACATTTGTGTCATTCATTCCCATCTCAAAAGTTTGAAGGGAACCAATGAGTTCTTCAACTTTCATGGAGCATATGTCTTGAGCTTCTTCTATTGCTGTGACTTTCATGTCAAATCTTTTTGGCAAAGATCTGAGAATTTTTCTAACAAGCTTTTCATCAGTCATCTTTTCTCCCAAAGCTCCAGAAGTATTGGCTATATCCAAGATTTTCATGTAGAACTCATGAATTGATTCATCTTCCTTCATTCTCAAGTTTTCAAACTTGGTGGTGAGAAGTTGAAGTCTTGACATTTTTACTTTTGATGTTCCTTCATGAGTTGTTTTGAGAGTGTCCCAAACATCTTTGGCCAACTCACAATGATGCACAAGTCTGAAAATGTTCCTATCAATACCATTGAATAAGGCATTTAAGGCTTTTGAGTTGCCTAGTGCTGAATCTTCTTCCTCCTTACTCCATTCTTCTTCAGGTTTCAGCACTTTTGATCCATCTTTGGTGTCTTTGACAGGATGATCCCATCCAACATTTACTGCTCTCCATGCCCTGTTGTCAAGTGATCTTAAGAATGCAATCATTCTTGGCTTCCAGTAGTCATAATTAGATCCATCCAGTATAGGTGGTCTATTTACTGACCCTATATCTCTGTCCATGTTACAGAATTTGTTTTCCCTAGATCTCACCCAGTTGTCGCTCCCGACAAATGAGAATGGATCAGATGAAGGTACAGGCGCGAATGGTCGGCGAGAGGAACAGTGAGAACACACAGCCGTGAACTCACTGGAGATGAATAGAGTCGCCAGCTAGGCATTTTTATCCCGGAGGAAAGGCAATGCTGCATAGGCCTAGAAAAAGATGGATAAGACGGTTTGCGAACCAGAGAGACTGAGAAAGGGGGTTGGTTACAACCTGGGAAGGTATTAGCACCCAGATTGTCCGCCGTACTCGACGGGATCCACGCTTAAAAGATTTGTGCTTTAAAGGGGTAGTGTCAGTGCAATCTGTGTATCAAAGCTGGAAAAGAATGTACAGGTGTCAGTGTAAAAGAAGTGAAGTGTATAAGTGAAGTGTCAGTGTAAGAACAGAGTGAAATGCTCAAGATCATGAGGCTAAAGAATAAAGCTGAAATAGGGGGAATATACAGAGACTTTTGTTCGATAACTGTTAAGTTATGCCTACGTATCCTCTCGTGCAATGAGGAAGTCAGAACACCGTAGTTCGACCCAAAGAGACTGAAGGATGAATTGACTTGTGAACTGCTTGCTTGTCAATGCTCAAGTGTATGACCTGTCTGGCTCAGGTGCAAACTGTCTTGCATTAGACGGAAGAAGCCAGTTCTCGTTTATGAGTGAAGGTGGTGAGAAAAGAATCCCGAAGGAGACGATTATTGTTTGTTTTTGGGTTTTCAATCTTTTATTGCTTTTGAGAATTTGTTATAAGTCAATGAGCTTAAGCCTAAACCAATGGGTTAGTAAACTCATCACATCTTCCCTCTGATTAGGGGTAATGAGAATACCTTAAGTGTGAAGTCAGATTCTCACACTTAATTACCTTTGGTGCAGGATTAAGATCATTAACCTATTTGTGATTAATTAGATGTTTTTGGTGTTTGTGTTTAGTGTTGAGTAATGAGGTTAAGCCATAATCAAGGATTAAACAGACTCATTACACCATCCTAATAGAAGGATAATAGATGAGAATGTTTAAGCTGAGGAAAGCTCCTCAACTTAATCCATGATTAGGGATTAAGCTCATGACAAAACAAGCCTTTGATTAAGTAGATTTTATTTAATGGTATGATGATGAAGTGAGTTTTAGGGTTTGTAAGACAACTTGAGGGGGACTTGTCCATTAACACTAGGGTTAGTCCTTCTTACCCAATTAAGGAAGAATTAGAACCCTAATGCAAGGCCCAAGTTACAAGTGTGATGTCTTGATGATTATTATGTGAATTGATTAAGAGATTTAAACACATTAAGGGTTTAACACTTAGGATTAAAGTTATACACTCCATCCTAATAGAAGGATGCATGCATAAGCTTAATCACAAAGCCTTAAAGCCTTTAGGGTTTAGTCCCTGATTATGAGGTGAGAAGAGAGGACTCAAAGAGAGACACAAAGGTAAAACTATGAGGGGAGACTAATCAAGACCCTAACCCATTGTCATGCTTGGTTGTTCCTAAGGTTTGTGAGGTTTTCAAGAGAAGTCTTCAAAGGAACCACCAGGAAGCAGATGAACAAGATCAAGAGAAGCAAAGTGACTTGCTTCATTCAAGAAGTCAAGTCACTTGAAGAAAGAAAGTGGGAGAAACAAGAATGAGCAAGCTCAATCTCAAACACATATAGAAATGCAGCAATGGATGCAAGAGAGATGAAAAGAAAAGGTATGAGAAGTGAAAGCAAATTCACTTCTCAAGTTTACTTACCACCTGAAATGTTAGAAAGAAATGCAATGCAATGCAAGATGAGATGAAATGGTATGATGCTAAGCAAAACCAGAAGCATGTTGATGATGATTATGATGTTATGAGGTGCTGCAAACATGAGGCAAGACATGGAGATGTTCATACAAGATCATGGATGCAAATGATGCAAGCTAAGGAGCATGAATGAACATGAAAAGTTATGAAGCATACAAGGTAAATGACATGGCAAATATGTGATGCAATGATCAAACATGCTTCCTACATGTCTTAAGATGTCAAATGAAACACAAGCATGCATAAAATGCAAAGACAAGTCATGTTATGCAAGAGAATGCAAGAAGGATGCAAAGGAAAGCCCAAATTAGGGTTTATGAATCAAACATTAAACAAAAACCAAAAACAGAAGCAAACCCTGAGATAAAAAATGGAAAATGTTAACCAAAGAAACCCTAAACCTATACTAAACCAAGGTCCAAAGGGGAGGTCTCAACTCTTAACCAATCTCAAGTTATGAATTTTCTAAGTTATTAGGGTTTTTTAGGGTTCTTAACAAAAGAAATGCCAAACAAATTGAAATTGAAAGATCAAATCAAGACCATTTTATCCTAGAAACTACATGCTAAACACAAGACAAAGCAAAAAGAATCAATGTCCAAACCTTCTTAGATAGGCAGAAATGAATTTTTGAACTTAGGATCAAATTAATGCATAAAAAATGATTTAATTCCATGAAAAATTCTTAAAATGCATCAAGATCAAAAACGAAATTTGGTTTGAAGGTTGGACAATGTTTCTAAATGTCTTAGAACATTTCATGAATTTTTTTGTAATTTTTAAATACCTAAAAGTATTTTTAATTAATTAATTTCCATTAATCAATTAAAAATAATCTTTTAAATATTTAAAAATACTTTTTTAATGATAAAAAATAAAATAAAAATATTTTTGGGTCTTAAAAATTAATAAAACTTTTAGGAAAAAGTTTCATAATTTTTAAGACATTTTAAATATTTTAAAATAATTATGCAAATTTAATGAAAAGAAATGAAAATAAAATTGATTTAATCTGAATTAAATGAAAAGTAAGCTAATCCTAAGGTGGAGATTCAAACTGGGCTGGGGACAGTTGACTGGCGCGCAGATCCAAGGGTCCTGGTTGACTCTGATTAAATTAATTAAATTAAGGATTAATTAAGCTAATTAGGAGGATTAGGGCAAACGAAATGATCTGGGCCGTTCAAAGCAGCGGGAAGTCAACAAGTCAGAGGCAATCTACGCTCAGCATTCAAATGGCCATAATGACCTGAGTTTAGGGTTAATCACCCTCAGGTGACCGGAGAGAAGCTCCGGTCATCTTCTCCGGTTGCACAAAAACCCTAGAACACGATTCAGGTACCTATTCTACAAATCAAGCACACCTAAATGATCCTCTAACTTCCTAGGTCATGAATCCATCTCCAAACAACATTTATGCATCATGAATCAAAGGAATCGAAAGGAAAGAAATTCACGGGCAAAAATCCAGAGGGACCATACAAGCTCAGTTTTCACTCATTTTTAAATCTAAACATATCACCATGATCCTTGAAGCATGCATTTTCACTTTATAACAAAAAATCAGAGCTTTGAGAGAAAAGTTTCATGGTCATACCTGAGGTGACAACTCCTGTTTCTGGGCTTTCAGAGCAGTTTCTTGATGCAAGCTAGCTCCAATGACTCCCCTGGTGCTAATGGCAGGCTTGGAATGAACTTTAGCAAGCTATTTCAAGAGGTACCAAACTGATATAGCAGAAAGTGAGCTTTGTGTACAGGCTGTTTTAGGTCAATGTAAAGGGTGGTTTTGACTCCTTGTGGTATGCTTGACTTGTTGGTGAAGAAAGATGAGGTGTTTGATGGCTGGATGAAGGGATTCGATGAGTTCTGGTTTGGAAGGTGAGGAATGGTGAAACTCAGGTCAGGCTTGTTTCAGGCTTGAGCTTTGGTGGTTTGAGGTCTATGGAGTATGGTGAGTTGAATGGTGAAGATGGTTTTTGTGTTTGCAAGCTGTGGAGGCAGATTCGAAGCAACTTGCAAGATGAGGTGTTTTTGTGAATGTGTTGTATGAAGTGTTTCAGCCTTGCCTTGTACATGAAATGGCTTGCAATTTGTCCACAAAAACCTCTCTCATTGGTCAGTTGACAAGACATGTCCTTTATTGATTGGTAAGTCACCTTTTGCAAAAAGTCCAATTCTTGTAAGAGAGGGCATGGGCTGATCTATAGCTAGTACATGGGCTGGTTCTGGTGCAGCAAGGTGAGGTGAGAGGCTAGGCAAAGTGCAGCATCCAATGCATCAAGTGGTAGAAGCACAATGATGATTTTGCAAGTTGTTGGCCTTTTGGTTCACATGTGATTCCCTAATCCCACAAGCCATAACTCATGGGCATTCTTGGTTCAATTCTGATTTTTATGACTTAGAGAATGTTTGCATACTGGTTTGGAGTGAATTAGAAGTCACATTGGGCTTTGGTTCATGATCTTGCAAAATTTCCATTTGAAGCATGCCTTGAAAATCAATGATTTTAGCCAACTTTGTCACACCATAACTTTTGATCCAAGAAGAGTTTGATCATGTTCTTGTACTTTTTGAAAAGGGAAAGATGAGATCTACAACTTTCATGACCAAAGTTTTTCCATTTGAAGCATTTTTGGATCAAGAATCAAGGCTTGAAAAATGACCTAAAATGAGGCATTCTTGAAAAGTCAACTATGCCCAAAAAGTCAACATTTGCAAAAACCCTAAATTCTTGATTTTTGTGAGTTTCAACCTTCTTCCATGACCAAATAAAGATCATATACACTCAAAATGGTGAAGATCACCCATTGGTTGGGTCCTTGGGGGCCTCAGATGCCCTGATTTTGCACTGACTTGTCCAGAAAGTCAACCCTTGATCAGATGACTTCCCCATGGAATTTCTTCATGAAAATTGATATGCATACTCCCTATACCATATAGAGACCAATGGAAACAAGAATGACCAAAAAATTTGGAGTTATGGCCTCTAAAACCAAAACCCTAATTTTCAGTCAACTGTGCAGTCAAACCTGGCTCTGCATCCACACAAACCCTAGTTCTTGTGATTCCTGTGCATTTTTGACTTTGAGGAGATGGAATATGATATAAGAACACACATGGACCCCTTTGAGTTGATTGGTGGCCTTTGGAATGGCTCAAGATGCTTTGGAATTGCTCAGATCACAAACCCTAGATGCAGATGACTTAGAATCTATGCAGTGAATCAAAAATGAGATGTGAGATGATATGATTGTGTTTATGCATATGAGAGTGATCACAAGCCATGGTGAAATGGGTGAGGGCAAATTTGGGGTGTTTACAGCTGCCCCTATTCAAGCATGAGTTAGCTGTGCAGGATGTAAGCGACGGCTTAACAGGCAAACAAGATAACTTGGGGTTGAATACCAAAGACAGTCCAAAATTTGCACTCACAGAATGAAGAAGAAAAGGGATATAGATTGTAAAAGAAAATAAAGTATATTGTAAAGTGTGGGCAACGGAGCAATGACGGGGACGGCCGACATGCTGGGGATAAAAGGTAAAGCCAAGACGGGGACGACCGACTAGCTGGGGAAAATAAAATCGTGATGGGGACGGCCATCAAGTTCATAAAGGTAAAGTAACCAACAATGGGGACGGCCATCGGGCTAAAAGGAAAAGGGACCACGACGGGGACGGCCATCGGGTTAAAGAATAAATGAAATAAACAGATGATGGGGTACGGCCATCAAAGGTGAAGGACGATCACCTAGCAGGGGACGGCTGCTCTGTTGGGGATAAAAGAAATATGATGGGGACGGCCATCAAAGGTGGAGGACGACCACCTGGCAGGGTACGGCTGCCGAAAATATCAACGATGGGGACGACCATCGGATAGAAAAGGTCAACGATGGGGACGGCCATCGGACGAGCATGATGGAGGACGACCATCAAGAAGTGGAGGACGACCACTCAGCAGGGTACGGCTGCTCTCGAGGTTTATCACAACACAGGACGAGTGTCAGATAACCAAATCAACAATGGGGACGGCCATTGGATAAAATGATGAAGGACGATCATCAAAAGGTGGAGGACGACCACCTAGCAGGGGACGGCTGCTAAAAAGATCAACGATGGGGACGGCCATCGGGTGAGCATGATGGAGGACGACCATCAAGAAGTGGAGGACGACCACTCAGCAGGGTACGGCTGCTCTCGAGGTTTATCATGACACAGGACGAGTGCCAGATAAAAAGGAAAATTTGTATTGGTGATCCGCTGGGGATAGTAAACACGGACGAGCGTTTACAACCAAGAAAGGAAAGTATAAGTGTTTGGTATTATGTATAGATTAAAGATGCGGACGAGCATCCTTAGACTATGATACAGACGAGTATCACGTAGAAACAAATACTGACACGTGCTCAGAGATGATGATACGGACGAGTACCATCTGGTTAACAAAGAACACGGACGAGTGTTGCATCTGAAGGGACTCTTCTGGGGAATAGTAGACACGGACGAGTGTCTATATCCAAGAAGATATAAGTGTTTTACACAGTGTATGGATTAGAGATGCGGACGAGCATCCTTAAGACTATGATACGGACGAGTATCATGTAGAAACAAACATTAGACGCGATGTTCTGAGATGATGATACGAACGAGTACCAACTGGTTAACAAAGAACAAGGACTACTGTCGAATCTGTGGGGATATGAATGGCGTATACAAGATACGGACGAGTATCTGTATGAGTAGTGAGAATGGTATATAGATGAATAGTTATCTGCTGGGGAGAGTGACACGGGCGAGTGTTGAAAGGAGAAAAGTGTAATATGAACAAGTATCTGCCATGCAAAGTCTAGGCGACTGCGCTGGGGATATGACGCGGACGGGCGTCAAGGAATTATATATACAGGTATGTGTGAGTGCAAAGAGGGTGTCTTTGGCTTTCTACTGGTAATATGACACGGACGGGTGCCATGAAGTATCCGTGATACGGGTAATCTTGCTTGTAAAGAGTGTTCAGGCGACTTTTCTGGGGAGTGATGATACGGACGGGTATCAAAGGGTGCACATGGTAGTGTTTGTGATTTGAGAGGCAACTGCTTTTGCTGGGACTCTGGTGAGGATTTTTGGGGTGAAGTATATGATTATTATTCACAAGTGTTGATTCCGAACATGGCTTATGATTATGCTATGCGTTTGATTTTTGCCGTAATGCTCCGTGTTAGACGGAATGCTACGCTCTGAGGGGAAAATATGATGCGAATGCCATGATTATGCAAAGATATCAAACCGGGATTCGGATCCCGTTGCTGCGAAGATCTCTGGCTGATCTGTTTGAAAAGGGCCTCCCAGCTGGGGGATGAGATCATTGGTAGATCTGGTGAGATGTATGCATTTGGGGATATAGGTCATTGGTTGACATATCCTAATAAGTGTGAGGCCCAGCTGGGGTTTGTAGAAGCTTTCTTCACTCTGTTGTGATCTTCTATGCGCCGCTCTTCTGGATAGAGGCTGGGGATTCTGTGGGGAGATGGTTCCCTGACTTTTGCACTCAGCTGAGGATGAAATGGCAACTCGGCTGGGGGGAATTATGAGAGGAAACTCAGCTGGGGAGAGCAACAAGAGGCAACTCAGCTGGGAATAGAGCATTTCGGATGCTGAGATCTTTGGTTGATTTGCCAGCTTGCTGGGATGAAGCTTACATGCCCCAAGTTGCGTCTTGTATACCTGCGATCCTGCAAAGATAAGGAAACGCACAAAAGGTCCCGAGGTATCCTTTACTGGATTCCGTCATAGGAGTTAAGTACTTTCGAGAGTAAGTATATTCCCTGTAAGCTTGTGTTTTATTATTAATATTTTTGGGAGAAAAACATCTGTACTTATGCAATTGGTTTTTTAGAGACACCAGACATCCTTTGCAAATAAAAATATAAAACGAAACATGACTGAAAAATCTGATTTTATTAATTCATGTGCCCTGAATTGGCAAGATACAATCAAAGAAACATATCTCCTGAAATGAGGAGATTGTTATAAATTGAGAAACAGAGTGCTGGCAGTGTTGGCGACGCTTTGAGGAGCTTCCTCTCCTGCTATGACTCGTATGACAATGACGTTCTTCTCGTCTTGCTTTCTGAAAAGGCTGATTCTGATTGAAGCTTGACTCTGTTGAAGCTTTCCAAGTTGTAAGTGATACAGACGAATTCAGAATGCAGTTGTTCGCTTATTCCCTTATTTTGCATGGATCGCCCTTTCGGGTTTTCAATCCATCGGGATACCCATTTTTGCCTGAGTTGTCCAATGCGGCTTTTCAACTCAGCGGGTGTACATTTTTTTATTTATTTTCCCTTACTTTTGCCCGAGCCTTTTATTCTGTTTTTGACTCGCCGGGATGCCCTATTTTTGCCTGGACTTACATTCTGTTTTTATGTCCAGCGGGTCATTCTTATGCGAAGTATTTTTTAACTGCATCTGAATTCACAGGGGACGGGAAATCTTCACCATCCATGGTGCTGAGCATCAGTGCTCCACCAGAGAAAACCTTCTTTACTACGAATGGCCCTTCATAATTTGGAGTCCATTTGCCCCTGTGGTCTGTATGAGGAGGGAGGATTCTCTTCAGCACAAGATCTCCTACTTGGTACTCTCGATGCCTGACTTTCTGATCGAAGGCTTTCTTCATTCTTTTCTGATACAACTGCCCATGACAGATTGCATCCAATCTCTTCTCTTCGATCAGACTCAGTTGCTCGTATCGGGACCTAACCCATTCCGCTTCACTCAGTTTGACATCCATCAAGACTCGCAAAGAGGGTAATTCAACTTCAACTGGTAGGAATGCTTCCATACCATATACAAGCTGGTACGGTGTTGCCCCAGTGGATGTTCTGATTGACGTGCGATACCCATGCAAGGCAAATGGCAGCATTTCATGCCAGTCTTTGTAGGTGACAACCATCTTCTGCACAATCTTCTTGATATTCTTATTTGCTGCCTCAACAGCGCCATTCATCTTCGGTCTGTAAGGAGAAGAATTGTGATGTTGAATCTTGAAGTCCCGGCACAGCTCTGCCATCATTTTGTTGTTGAGATTGGAACCATTATCAGTAATGATTCGCTCGGGAACTCCATATCGACAGATGATATCTCTTTTCAGAAATCGGGCTACCACTTGCCTTGTAACATTTGCATATGAGGCTGCTTCAACCCACTTAGTGAAATAGTCGATGGCGACCAGGATGAATCTGTGGCCGTTTGAAGCAGTTGGCTCGATCTTGCCAATCATGTCAATGCCCCACATGGCGAAGGGCCATGGTGAAGACATAATGTTCAAGGGATTGGGAGGCATATGCACCTTATCTGCATAAATCTGGCATTTATGGCATTTTCTGGCGTAGGCACAACAGTCTGCATCCATTGTGATCCAATAATAGCCTGATCTTAACAACTTTTTAGCCATTGCATGTCCTCCAGCATGGGTACCAAAAGAGCCCTCATGCACTTCATGCATCAACAAATCTGCTTCCGTCTTGTCAACACATCGGAGGAGTACCATATCAAAGTTCCTTTTGTATAGAGATCCATCAGTGTTCAGAAAGAAACTTCCAGCAAGCCTTCTCAAAGTCTTCTTATCATTGGAAGATGCCCCAGATGGGTATGTTTGATCCTCCAAGAAGCACTTAATGTCATGGAACCAAGGCTTATCATCTTTAACAACATCTGCTGCGAACACATATGCTGGTCTATCAAGTCTAGACACTGATATCTGAGGTACAAAGTTAGCAGCTTGAACTTTGATCATGGATGAAATGGTAGCAAGAGCATCTGCGAACTGATTCTCGTCCCGAGGGATATACTCAAGCTTGACTGTTGTGAAGAAAGTCAATAACCTTCTTGTATAATCCCTGTAAGGTATCAGATGATCCTGGTGGGTGTACCATTTTCCGTTGGTCTGATTGACTACCAAAGCTGAATCTCCGAATACGGTCAATGTCTTGATCCTGAGGTCAATGGCTTCCTCAAGACCCATAATGCAAGCTTCGTATTCAGCTTCGTTGTTAGTGCAGTTGAAAGTGAGTTTTGCCGAGAAAGGCATGTGAACCCCTTTAGGTGTTATGAGTACTACACCAACACCACGGCCATTCATGTTAACAGCCCCATCAAACATCATAGTCCATTCTTTTTCCGGGTCAGGCCCTTCAGTGTGGACAGACTCTTCATGATCTTTTGATTTAATGAACATGATGTCTTCATCAGGGAAGTCAAATCTCATAGGCTGGTAGTCATCAATGGGTTGCTCAGCAAGATATTCAGATAGTACACTGCCTTTGATGGCTTTCTGAGATGTGTACTGGATGTCATATTCCGTGAGAATCATCTGCCACCTTGCAACCCGTCCGGTAAGCGCTGGCTTCTCAAATATGTACTTGACTGGGTCCATCTTCGAGATCAACAAAGTAGTGTGGGTCAACATATACTGTCTCAGTCGGCGAGCAGCCCACGCTAAAGCACAGCAAGTTTTCTCGAGCAGTGAATAACGCTGTTCACAGTCGGTAAACTTTTTGCTTAGGTAGTATATTGCATACTCTTTTCGACCAGACTCGTCATGCTGGCCCAACACACACCCCATTGACTCTTCTAATACTGTCAAGTACATGATCAGAGGTCTTCCTTCAACTGGAGGCATAAGGATCGGAGGTTCTTGCAGATATTCCTTGATCTTGTCAAAAGCCTTCTGGCAATCTTCGTTCCACCTGACCGTTTGTTCTTTTCTTAACAGCTTGAACAAAGGTTCGCAGGTTGCTGTGAGGTGAGATATGAACCTTGAGATGTAGTTCAATCGTCCTAAGAACCCTCGAACTTCCTTTTCAGTTTTTCGGTGCAGGCATCTCTTGGATGGCTTTGACTTTATCAGGGTCAACCTCAATCCCCTTCTCGCTTACGATAAAACCCAGCAGCTTACCAGATCTCACCCCGAATGTACATTTGTTGGGGTTCAACTTCAGTTGGTACTTTCTCAGACGCTTGAACAACTTGAGTAGATTCACCAGATGATCTTCTTCAGTAAGGGACTTGGCAATCATATCATCCACATAACATTCTATTTCTTTGTGGATCATATCGTGGAATAATGTTACCATAGCCCGTTGATACGTTGCACCGGCATTCTTGAGCCCAAATGGCATTACCTTGTAGCAGAACGTGCCCCAGGGTGTGATGAATGTTGTCTTCTCCATGTCTTCAGGTGACATTTTAATCTGGTTGTATCCTGAAAATCCATCCATGAAGGAGAATACCGAGAACTGAGCCGTGTTATCAACCAATACATCAATGTGAGGTAGAGGGAAATCATCCTTCGGGCTGGCTCTGTTCAGATCCCGGTAATCAACACACATTCTTACTTTGCCGTCCTTCTTAGGCACAGGTACTATATTAGCAACCCACGGCGGGTAGCTAGTTACAGCAAGGAACCCGGCGTCCCATTGCTTTTGTACCTCTTCCTTGATTTTCATAGCCATGTCTGGACGAGTACGGCGCAACTTCTGTTTGACTGGAGGGCATTCTTCTCTCAAAGGCAGCTTGTGCACAACAATGTCGGTATCCAACCCTGGCATGTCTTGATACGACCAAGCAAACACATCCACATACTCTTGAAGTAGATCAACCAGTTGCTTCTTCACTGAGTCTTGCAGGCAGGCCCCGATTTTAACCTCTTTCACGTCTTCCTCTGTACCAAGATTAATCACTTCAACCTCCTCCTGGTGAGGGGTAATAACCTTTTCCTCTTGCCTTAACAACCTGGCTAGCTCTTCAGGAAGCTCATATTCTTCTTCAACCCCTTCATCAGCTTGATTGATCGGATTGTCAAAGTCATACGATGTCATAGCCGTGCTGTTGTCGGTGCTGTCAGGAAGGCACTCTCTGCAAGGGTTAAGTTGTTCATTTTAGTGACCTGATTTTAATCTTATTTAGAAAAGTGAAATAAAGTTGTCATTTTGAAAACACTGCCATTTATTTTTTGTACAAAAAGAAAAATGGAAAAACAGTGAACGGAAAAGAAAAAGACTCATTTGCAAAAAGATGTCTGATATTTCATTAATTGATCTTGTTTGCACAAAAAAGTACAGATGGCCCGATTACAAAATGAGTCTTGTCATCTTGGGCAAGATGCAAGACTTTGATGCATGCTTATAAAATACAGGAAATAATAATTACTCTGATCGAGTAACTCTTATAATTTCCTGGGAAGACCAGTTCGAGATACTGCTCCCCGGGATCTTTGGACGAATCCAGCTTTCCAGGTTGCGCTCCTCTTCCAGCTCGTCTTCCAGACAGTTGATAGCATCAGGGGTAAGCATCCCCCCACTGACAAAACCAGGCTCTTCGGCAGCCTTTGCTTGATGTTGAGTTGGTCTGTAACCCAACCCAAATTTGTCTTTCTTCTCCTCCACAGCTAAAACTTTGCCCCAGCCTAGGGCAGTTCCTTCCTCAACAACCTTCCGGGCTTGTTGGTAAGATGACATTGGAGTACCAGATACAGCAGATGCTTCATTCACATTCAAAGCTTCAAACCTCTGGCTCATTGTTTCATGGATCTCTCCATCCATTTCAATGTACTTATAGGTTGCCAGGTGGCTGACAAAAATGTCCTCCTCTCCACAGATTGTGACAACTTGGCCTTCCCACTCATATTTTAACTTTTGGTGAAGGGTAGACGTTATTGCGCCGGCGGCGTGAATCCAGGGTCTACCCAACAAACAGCTGTAGGCGGGCTGAATGTCCATCACATAAAAGATAGTTTTAAAGGTCTGTGGGCCAATTGTCACAGGCAACTCAATCTCTCCCAGAACCGATCTCTTAGAACCATCAAAGGCTCTTACTACCAGGTTGCTGGGTCTCAATGCCAATCCATCATATTCTAACTTCACCAGAGCCTTCTTTGGTAAGACATTCAGGGATGAACCTGTGTCTACCAGCACATGAGAAAGGACAGCTCCTTTGCATTCCATGGTTATGTGTAAGGCTTTGTTGTGGTTGCGGCCATCCGCTGTCAAGTCAGTATTGGTGAACCCTAGCCCATTGCTAGCAGTAACATTTCCAACCACGGTCTCCAATTGGTTGACAGTAATCTCTTCAGGCACGTAAGCCGCGTGCAGGACTTTGAGTAGTGCATTCCGATGGGCTTCGGAGCACATAAGCAGTGAGAGGATAGAGATTTTGGATGGCGTTTGATGAAGTTGATCCACAATTTTGTAATCACTCTTTTTGATGATTCTCATAAACTCATCAACTTCTTGATCGAACGACGTCTTCAAGGCTTCTTTAACAGCTTGATCTTCCTGCACAGGGCTCTTCCCTTTTGCCTTAGCAGCAGCTTCTGCTTCGGCGGTAGGCCTTTGAATTGGTGGAGCAAAGAGACGTCCGCTTCGAGTGAAGCCTCCGCCTCCCCCCACATTATCTACTTGTGGTGCAGGTGTTGCTGTTTCAAGAGTGATTCTTTTTCCTTCGCAGTACACGTCAGAGCCATAGTGCCAAGGGATGGCCCTATTGCTTTCATATGGTACTGGTCCAGGCACCGTGACAGTGACTGGACTGATTGCTGCTGCTGAAGGGACTGTAATTGTTTGTGGATCGTAAAAGATTGTAACCGGTGCTCTGGTGGGAGCAGCACCTTCTGAATGGTAGGCAGAGTTGTTCTCAGGATCGTAAAATATGGTGACAGTAGAGACGTCTTCATGATTTGTTGCTGGAGTTGTAGGAGATATTGTCGGAAGAAATGATGTTGTCGTTGTAGGAGTCTCGAAGTGGAGTGAAGCTGAAGTTGTAGCAGGAAGATTTGTTGTAAACTGATCAGTTGAGATGATGGATGATGTACTTGTTGATGAAACCGAAGAATTGTCAGGAACAATGGTTGCTGCAGTTGTAGGAGGTTCTGAAACCGTTGCTGACGATATTGCTGGATTTGTTGGAAATGATGTGGTGATCTGAAGCTGGCCACTCTGAATGAGGCCATCTATGACATTCCTCAAATTATCGCACCCATTTATCGAGATATTGCAGTAAGCACAACCCAATTCACACCCCGGGAACATTTGACATTCCAAGAGCTGAGCCTTGATTTCTACCAACGGTGTCCTGATCTGTCCCACACTGGTTATTAAATAAGACGGTTTGTCTTCTTCAATAGCGTTAATTCTAGGACCACCGTGGTTTGGCATCGGGTTCTTATTGACATTGGGTGGTGGTGCGAAATTCAGAGCTTTCGAGTCTACCAGGTCTTGTACCTTCATATGCAGAGCCCTGCATTTTTCTGTACTGTGGCCAGGTGCGTTTGAATGAAAAGCACACCTAGCATTGGAGTCATAATTCCTTGGTAGACTGTTGGGATCCGGAGGTGCCAACGTTCTTAGCTCAACCAGGTTGAGTTTCAGAAGCTGTGGCAGCAATGTAGCATATGGCATTGGGATTGGATCGATCACTCTGTTAGCTTGAGAAGGCCTCTGCTGAAATGGCCTTTGTTGACTGTTGTTGTTGGTGTTGCTGTTGTTGTAATTCCTTGGAGGAAACTGATTTTGCTGATGGTACTGAGGTTGCGGCTGATAGTTTTGCTGAGGAGGTTGATAGACTGGCTGAGGATGAGCTGGAGCAGGAATGGTGACTGCTGCTATTGACCTCTGAACATACTGGGGCCTGCCCCTGTTTGAATGGATGGCATTGGTCTCGCCAGTTCTTCTCGGGCCTGCAAAAGGCTTTCTTGTACTACTGGACGAGCTTGCACCGTTGTCTGAGATCTTTCCCATTTTTAACAAGCTTTCAATTCTCTCCCCGGCTATGACAACATCCGCAAAGCTAGTGGAAGAGAAAGCCGCCAGCCTGTCAATATAAGTTCCCTGAAGGGTGTTCATGAACATATCTGCCATTTCCCGTTCAGACATAGGTGGTTGAACAGCAGCAGCCAGTTGCCTCCATCTCTGGGCATATTCTCGGAAACTCTCCCTTGAAGACTGTGACATTCCCATCAGGAGGGTTCTGTTGGGTGCCATGTCTAAATTGTACTGATACTGTCTGATGAAGGCCTCTGCCAGGTCCTTCCAGCATCTAATAGTTGCCCTTGTCAAGTGAGAGTACCATTCTCTCGACGCTCTAGTTAAGCTATCTTCGAAATAGAACATCCAGAGCTTCTCATCCATTGTATAGGCCTTCAGCCTTCCCAGAAATGACTGTAAATGAGTCCGGGGGCATGAAGTCCCATTATACTTTTCGAAACAAGGAGGCTTGAACTTATGGGGGATCCTGACCCCGTCTACCAAGCCCATATCCATCACGTCAAAACCCAAAGAGTTTTGAGACTCTAGGGATCTTAACTTCTCAGCTATTTCATCCAACCTTCTATCGTAAGCCTCTTCTCCAGCACCCATTACTGTGAACTGGTCTTCTTGAGGGTCTTCCTGTAGTACCCTACCTGCTGTGGCAGTCCCTTGTATATTGACAGGGATGTTGGCCTCTGGATGGAGGTGGGGTCCAAAAACTGGGGGATTGACATGAGGTTGGACCCTCTCGTTGTTACTTGTGCCGGCAGTCCCCACATGGGGCTCCTCTTGACTCCTCCCTTCTACCAAAGCTCTGAGCCTCTCCTGGCTTTGAGCTAAGTTGTTCATTACTTCCATGAACTGTGTTATCTGAGTTCTCATCTCCAACCTTTCGTTGGCCATCTGGTTTCTGACCTCCGTAAGGTCCTGCTGCATCTGATCCATCTGAATTCCCGGAAGGTTGTTTCGGGTTGGATAACGGTGCGGACGGTTGAGGGGAAATACCCGGCGACGAGCAATAATTCCTGAACATCACAACAGAGGTTAGTGGCAAGAAAACAAAAACCTACAAAACAAACAAAAGTGTTAGCATGCGATGCAGTTATGCTTATTTGTTCTCAAGGTATCCGGTTTGGCCTCCAGTTTTGACCCTTCCAGACCCTTGAAGACGCTGTTGTTGTTGCTTCCGAAGTAAACTAACATGAATATATTACATAAGGTGAAATAATACAATTTGTTCATTTTACAACACAAGCCCTTAAAAGGGTCAAAATACATCACACAAAAAAAGTTAAAAGTACATGGAACAGGAACAACAACAAGCAAATGATCAAACTCCAAGGCCAAACTCATCCTCACGAACTTCCTTGAGAAGTGCTTCGGTCACAGGATCAGTCGGACGCTCCGTGAGATTCCGGATAAGGAGGTTCCGGGTTGCAATAGCTGCTGCTAGTTTCTTGTGCTGAGTTTGGTCCTTGGACCTCTTCACCCCTGCCTTAATCTTCAATTCTGATATTTCCCTCTGGGCTGCTGCCAGGGCTTCTTGCTGTTCTTTTGCATCGGCTTCAAATTGCTCCATCTTGTCTTGAACTCTCTTGTCCTCCAGGGTACGAGCTTCGGTGATCCTGACCCACCGGGCTCGACTCTCCTTCAAGTACAAGTCTGTTCTTGCTCTCTGGAACTGGGCTTCTTTGCAAGCATTCTTCAGAATTTGTTCACCAGCCTTAGACTTTTTGATATAATCCCCAGACTTCTCAATCTTAGTCAAATGCTCCACTCTCAACTTCTCCAATCTCTCAATCTCCCTCATACCTTCACTCCTCTCCCGGAGGGTCTTCTGCAAAGCCTGGGTTAGCTTCTCATTTCTTTCCTTCAAGCTCTCAAACTCCTCCAAACTGATGGTGGCAGGGGGTGGTGCTGAAGATGACTCAGGCATGTCTTCTATGGTAAAGGGCATTCCAGAGAATTGGGCCCTGGCACGGGACCACTCATAATATTGTGCTGATGCCACATTACTACACTTCCCCAGAATGGTGACTCCCTTGGTTTGAACATTATCCCAGGCCCAGGCAGCCTGCCTAACAACAGCCAAACTAATCTTGTTCTCACAATAAAGGGTCTCCACCAAGTCCTGTGCCTTAGGAGTGTGGACCAGTGCATAGCCCAATTGCCTCTTGAACAGCAGAGGGTTGTAATTGATACTTCCCTTAACTCCTATTAAAGGCACATTGGGAAAATGTCCACAGCTAGTGATGATATCCCTGCCCTTGGTGCTCTGAGTGCACCATCTGATATCTGCTGAAGTTAGAACAGTGAGCCTCTTAGCCCAGTTGCTCTGCTGATGAGGGTTTAGGAATGCATCTGTCCTGGGTAGATGCCTAAGAAGCCAAGTGTGAAACAATGGAGCACAAAACCTCACTAACCTCCCCCTCTGCTTTTCATTCCTCTGATGCACTGAATAATAAAGATCCCCCAATAAAGTTGGCACTGGGTTCTTCAAGATGAACAGATGGATTGCATTCTTGCTAATGAATCGAGGCTCATCTGCAAACAGCACAATTCCATATACACTTAGGGCCAACAAAGCACAAACAGCTTTCCACTCCCCCAGGGAAGCCTTCAGACTAGCTTGAGAAATTAAGAAGTCCAGATGAAAGCCAGGGATCCCAGCTTTAGAGGTCATATGCTGCTCAATTAGGACAGGCTCCAGATGCAAAGCCTTTGCTACCTCTCCATTGCTTGGGAAAGCCATCTCAAGATTGAAAGGGATTTCTCTTCTGATAGGTAGACCAACCAGAGATGAGTATTCTTCTAACAGAGGGCCCAACTGAAAGTCTTGAAAGGTGAAACATCTCAATGGGGGGTCATAAAACTGGATACAGGTATGGATGAGGCTCCTCTGTGAAGGGTCCAGATCCATAACCATGTCAAGTATATCCCCATAACTCTCCCTGAACAAAGGTATGTGATCTGGAGTGATCAGGGTTTGAATCCTCCTGATGTCTGATAACTCTGGCTGGAAAAAGTGATAGGTGATGTTGCTCTTTTTAGGAGCCATGGTGCTGAGACTGAGTAGAGACAGGTGCTGATGATAATGCTGAAGAAAAGGGCCACTGACTGGCTGGTGCTGGTGATAACTGAAGCAGACAGCTGATAACTGAAGCAGGTGTTGGTGAAGATGGGCCAAAACTGAAGATGGGGTCAAAACTTAGCCAAAAAAATGAAGATGGATACCCTGAAACACAAATAAGCAAATGTCAATATGATGCAATGAGTATGTATGCAAATGAAATGCAAGGGTCTGTGACTGAGCTGGATCTGATCAAGAGCTCTGATATAGGTCCAAGTGTGTCCAAGAATTCCAGTTGGAGGTCTATAAAACCAGTAACCAGGGTGGGGGGCTCAAATAAAGAACCACAAGTCCTGGGTTTAGAATCACAAGAACTATCCAACATGGAGTACTCTTAACAAATCAAAGTAACATGGTATTCTGAGGTCAAGGTACCTGCAAACCTGTAAACAGCCCAACCCCCCTCACAGGTGGTGTTCTAGAACAAGGATCCTCAGACTCGGATCAGTTATGAGAAGTGTAAACACTTCTAACCCGGAGGTACAGTGTTTACAATAACCATAACAATTCCTCCTCTAATTCACCTCAGTTTCTGAAGGTCAATACTAAAGGTCATTCAGACTTAGCAGGCTTCCCAGATAGCCCTAGCATTGCAGGAAATCTGCAACACAGAGTTCTCAAGAAGAAACCCATATCTGAACCGTGTTTCATATTCCCGCACCAGACCGAGATGGAATGGGAAAGAATATGATTCACTCTAGCCTAGGTGTCACTCAGATCCCAGGTATAGGATCTTAACTCTCATGGAAACACCCACCCACCAAAGGAAAACCAGATCCAGCCAGCAGCATGACAGTATGACATAAATACAAGCACAAATAAGCACATAACACCCCAGTAAACACAAATCAATCAAGCGTTAGGAGGAACCCACAAAAAGAACCAGAAGCCCTGGTTGCAATATAAAAGTCCCCAGCAGAGTCGCCAAGCTGTCGCTCCCGACAAATGAGAATGGATCAGATGAAGGTACAGGCGCGAACGGTCGGCGAGAGGAACAGTGAGAACACACAGCCGTGAACTCACTGGAGATGAATAGAGTCGCCAGCTAGGCATTTTTATCCCGGAGGAAAGGCAATGCTGCATAGGCCTAGAAAAAGATAGATAAGACGGTTTGCGAACCAGAGAGACTGAGAAAGGGGGTTGGTTACAACCTGGGAAGGTATTAGCACCCAGATTGTCCGCCGTACTCGACGGGATCCACGCTTAAAAGATTTGTGCTTTAAAGGGGTAGTGTCAGTGCAATCTGTGTATCAAAGCTGGAAAAGAATGTACAGGTGTCAGTGTAAAAGAAGTGAAGTGTATAAGTGAAGTGTCAGTGTAAGAACAGAGTGAAATGCTCAAGATCATGAGGCTAAAGAATAAAGCTGAAAGAGGGGGAATATACAGAGACTTTTGTTCGATAACTGTTAAGTTATGCCTACGTATCCTCTCGTGCAATGAGGAAGTCAGAACACCGTAGTTCGACCCAAAGAGACTGAAGGATGAATTGACTTGTGAACTGCTTGCTTGTCAATGCTCAAGTGTATGACCTGTCTGGCTCAGGTGCAAACTGTCTTGCATTAGACGGAAGAAGCCAGTTCTCGTTTATGAGTGAAGGTGATGAGAAAAGAATCCCGAAGGAGACGATTATTGTTTGTTTTTGGGTTTTCAATCTTTTATTGCTTTTGAGAATTTGTTATAAGTCAATGAGCTTAAGCCTAAACCAATGGGTTAGTAAACTCATCACATCTTCCCTCTGATTAGGGGTAATGAGAATACCTTAAGTGTGAAGTCAGATTCTCACACTTAATTACCTTTGGTGCAGGATTAAGATCATTAACCTATTTGTGATTAATTAGATGTTTTTGGTGTTTGTGTTTAGTGTTGAGTAATGAGGTTAAGCCATAATCAAGGATTAAACAGACTCATTACACCATCCTAATAGAAGGATAATAGATGAGAATGTTTAAGCTGAGGAAAGCTCCTCAACTTAATCCATGATTAGGGATTAAGCTCATGACAAAACAAGCCTTTGATTAAGTAGATTTTATTTAATGGTATGATGATGAAGTGAGTTTTAGGGTTTGTAAGACAACTTGAGGGGGACTTGTCCATTAACACTAGGGTTAGTCCTTCTTACCCAATTAAGGAAGAATTAGAACCCTAATGCAAGGCCCAAGTTACAAGTGTGATGTCTTGATGATTATTATGTGAATTGATTAAGAGATTTAAACACATTAAGGGTTTAACACTTAGGATTAAAGTTATACACTCCATCCTAATAGAAGGATGCAGGCATAAGCTTAATCACAAAGCCTTAAAGCCTTTAGGGTTTAGTCCCTGATTATGAGGTGAGAAGAGAGGACTCAAAGAGAGACACAAAGGTAAAACTATGAGGGGAGACTAATCAAGACCCTAACCCATTGTCATGCTTGGTTGTTCCTAAGGTTTGTGAGGTTTTCAAGAGAAGTCTTCAAAGGAACCACCAGGAAGCAGATGAACAAGATCAATAGAAGCAAAGTGACTTGCTTCATTCAAGAAGTCAAGTCACTTGAAGAAAGAAAGTGGGAGAAACAAGAATGAGCAAGCTCAATCTCAAACACATATAGAAATGCAGCAATGGATGCAAGAGAGATGAAAAGAAAAGGTATGAGAAGTGAAAGCAAATTCACTTCTCAAGTTTACTTACCACCTGAAATGTTAGAAAGAAATGCAATGCAATGCAAGATGAGATGAAATGGTATGATGCTAAGCAAAACCAGAAGCATGTTGATGATGATTATGATGTTATGAGGTGCTGCAAACATGAGGCAAGACATGGAGATGTTCATACAAGATCATGGATGCAAATGATGCAAGCTAAGGAGCATGAATGAACATGAAAAGTTATGAAGCATACAAGGTAAATGACATGGCAAATATGTGATGCAATGATCAAACATGCTTCCTACATGTATTAAGATGTCAAATGAAACACAAGCATGCATAAAATGCAAAGACAAGTCATGTTATGCAAGAGAATGCAAGAAGGATGCAAAGGAAAGCCCAAATTAGGGTTTATGAATCAAACATTAAACAAAAACCAAAAACAGAAGCAAACCCTAAGATAAAAAATGGAAAATGTTAACCAAAGAAACCCTAAACCTATACTAAACCAAGGTCCAAAGGGGAGGTCTCAACTCTTAACCAATCTCAAGTTATGAATTTTCTAAGTTATTAGGGTTTTTTAGGGTTCTTAACAAAAGAAATGCCAAACAAATTGAAATTGAAAGATCAAATCAAGACCATTTTATCCTAGAAACTACATGCTAAACACAAGACAAAGCAAAAAGAATCAATGTCCAAACCTTCTTAGATAGGCAGAAATGAATTTTTGAACTTAGGATCAAATTAATGCATAAAAAATGATTTAATTCCATGAAAAATTCTTAAAATGCATCAAGATCAAAAACGAAATTTGGTTTGAAGGTTGGACAATGTTTCTAAATGTCTTAGAACATTTCATGAATTTTTTTGTAATTTTTAAATACCTAAAAGTATTTTTAATTAATTAATTTCCATTAATCAATTAAAAATAATCTTTTAAATATTTAAAAATACTTTTTTAATGATAAAAAATAAAATAAAAATATTTTTGGGTCTTAAAAATTAATAAAACTTTTAGGAAAAAGTTTCATAATTTTTAAGACATTTTAAATATTTTAAAATAATTATGCAAATTTAATGAAAAGAAATGAAAATAAAATTGATTTAATCTGAATTAAATGAAAAGTAAGCTAATCCTAAGGTGGAGATTCAAACTGGGCTGGGGACAGTTGACTGGCGCGCAGATCCAAGGGTCCTGGTTGACTCTGATTAAATTAATTAAATTAAGGATTAATTAAGCTAATTAGGAGGATTAGGGCAAACGAAATGATCTGGGCCGTTCAAAGCAGCGGGAAGTCAACAAGTCAGAGGCAATCTACGCTCAGCATTCAAATGGCCATAATGACCTGAGTTTAGGGTTAATCACCCTCAGGTGACCGGAGAGAAGCTCCGGTCATCTTCTCCGGTTGCACAAAAACCCTAGAACACGATTCAGGTACCTATTCTACAAATCAAGCACACCTAAATGATCCTCTAACTTCCTAGGTCATGAATCCATCTCCAAACAACATTTATGCATCATGAATCAAAGGAATCGAAAGGAAAGAAATTCACGGGCAAAAATCCAGAGGGACCATACAAGCTCAGTTTTCACTCATTTTTAAATCTAAACATATCACCATGATCCTTGAAGCATGCATTTTCACTTTATAACAAAAAATCAGAGCTTTGAGAGAAAAGTTTCATGGTCATACCTGAGGTGACAACTCCTGTTTCTGGGCTTTCAGAGCAGTTTCTTGATGCAAGCTAGCTCCAATGACTCCCCTGGTGCTAATGGCAGGCTTGGAATGAACTTTAGCAAGCTATTTCAAGAGGTACCAAACTGATATAGCAGAAAGTGAGCTTTGTGTACAGGTTGTTTTAGGTCAATGTAAAGGGTGGTTTTGACTCCTTGTGGTATGCTTGACTTGTTGGTGAAGAAAGATGAGGTGTTTGATGGCTGGATGAAGGGATTCGATGAGTTCTGGTTTGGAAGGTGAGGAATGGTGAAACTCAGGTCAGGCTTGTTTCAGGCTTGAGCTTTGGTGGTTTGAGGTCTATGGAGTATGGTGAGTTGAATGGTGAAGATGGTTTTTGTGTTTGCAAGCTGTGGAGGCAGATTCGAAGCAACTTGCAAGATGAGGTGTTTTTTTGAATGTGTTGTATGAAGTGTTTCATCCTTGCCTTGTACATGAAATGGCTTGCAATTTGTCCACAAAAACCTCTCTCATTGGTCAGTTGACAAGACATGTCCTTTATTGATTGGTAAGTCACCTTTTGCAAAAAGTCCAATTCTTGTAAGAGAGGGCATGGGCTGATCTATAGCTAGTACATGGGCTGGTTCTGGTGCAGCAAGGTGAGGTGAGAGGCTAGGCAAAGTGCAGCATCCAATGCATCAAGTGGTAGAAGCACAATGATGATTTTGCAAGTTGTTGGCCTTTTGGTTCACATGTGATTCCCTAATCCCACAAGCCATAACTCATGGGCATTCTTGGTTCAATTCTGATTTTTATGACTTAGAGAATGTTTGCATACTGGTTTGGAGTGAATTAGAAGTCACATTGGGCTTTGGTTCATGATCTTGCAAAATTTCCATTTGAAGCATGCCTTGAAAATCAATGATTTTAGCCAACTTTGTCACACCATAACTTTTGATCCAAGAAGAGTTTGATCATGTTCTTGTACTTTTTGAAAAGGGAAAGATGAGATCTACAACTTTCATGACCAAAGTTTTTCCATTTGAATCATTTTTGGATCAAGAATCAAGGCTTGAAAAATGACCTAAAATGAGGCATTCTTGAAAAGTCAACTATGCCCAAAAAGTCAACATTTGCAAAAACCCTAAATTCTTGATTTTTGTGAGTTTCAACCTTCTTCCATGACCAAATAAAGATCATATACACTCAAAATGGTGAAGATCACCCATTGGTTGGGTCCTTGGGGGCCTCAGATGCCCTGATTTTGCACTGACTTGTCCAGAAAGTCAACCCTTGATCAGATGACTTCCCCATGGAATTTCTTCATGAAAATTGATATGCATACTCCCTATACCATATAGAGACCAATGGAAACAAGAATGACCAAAAAATTTGGAGTTATGGCCTCTGAAACCAAAACCCTAATTTTCAGTCAACTGTGCAGTCAAACCTGGCTCTGCATCCACACAAACCCTAGTTCTTGTGATTCCTGTGCATTTTTTACTTTGAGGAGATGGAATATGATATAAGAACACACATGGACCCCTTTGAGTTGATTGGTGGCCTTTGGAATGGCTCAAGATGCTTTGGAATTGCTCAGATCACAAACCCTAGGTGCAAATGACTTAGAATCTATGCAGTGAATCAAAAATGAGATGTGAGATGATATGATTGTGTTTATGCATATGAGAGTGATCACAAGCCATGGTGAAATGGGTGAGGGCAAATTTGGGGTGTTTACAGACCCAGTATAAACAGGCAGGGTGCCTGCTCTGATACCAATTGAAATTTTGTGATCAGGTATGAGATGTCCTAAGAGATGTCCCAACACTTGATAGGACACTTGACAGATTTAACCAAAACTTAAATTGCAAGAAAAGTAAACAACACAGAAGTTTGTTAACCCAGTTCAGTGTATAACCACACCTACATCTGGAGGCTACCAAGCCAGGAGGAAATCCACTATAAGTAATATTAATTCTAGACTTAAACCACCCTGTTTAATCTATCACTTAATAACTACCCAATGCAATTTCTAACTAAGACACACCTTAGATAAGAGTACCCTACTCACTCCCCCTCAATCACACAGTGATCATGTTTACAAGTTTACTGAAATTGAAGACATTCTTCAAACAATACAGCTTGATCTTACTTCACAGTTTCAATCAAGTCACAAATGCACTTTTGCTTAAAAGCTCATAAAGTGGTACATAAAAACAACCTGCTATTAAAATACTAGACACCCTATTTGGTCTTCTGAAATTCGTACTCAATTCTATGAGTTTCTGTTGCTTAAATAGGTATCTGTAATTTGGGCTTTCTGTAGAATGATCCAGCCCTAATGCGCAGCAGCTTCCACCTTGAATTAGGGTTTGTTACCTCCTAGATTCTAGGTGCTTTTAGGTCTTCTGTTTTAAACTGAATCTTCAATATAAAACTCCCTACAGATGCGCCTTGTTCTGTTTTTATCCATCATTAATTAATTCCAGATAACTCTCCTTAAATATCTCTGATCTGTTAATCAATAATTAATTCTGGTAGCAGGTCTGAGATGTCTCAACATCTGTTGGGACATCCTGAAAAACTGAACTTAAGTTATTTACACAATGTCCCAACATCTGATGAGACATCCTGAAATAAGTTCATATACTCTGTTTGATAATGTCCCAACATCTGATAGGACATTCTGAACTGAATTTAACATTTCTTGTTTGGTCAAAAATTCTGCCAATTCTTAAACATCTACAAGATTTACCCGCCTAAGTTAACATAATTACATACCGACCGCCTTATTATTATTTTATTTAACTTAAATTTAATTTCCGCCTTTAATCCTTAATAACAACCAAAAATCGTGACAACCATTCACCTTAGCTAAACTAGTAAATCCTCTAGCACTAAGTAATCATAAAGTCCCTGTGGGATCGATAATCTTAAATATTACTTCGATAGGTTGTGCGCTTGCAGTTAAGATACCGCTAGACACATATTAGAGTACGTCTTTAGCCCATCAGCACAATAGGGTTAAAAAGATGAAAAGAACTATAGTTATGATTGGAAGGCTCGAAATATGATCATTTCCTCTTTATCAGCTTATGAATATTTTAGAGTCTCACATCATACCTCAACTAAAGCTATGTGGGAAGCATTACAGATTGCCCATGAGGGAACTGATGACGTGAAGCAAGCTAGAATTAATACATTGCAACAAGAGTTTGATCGTTTTCACATGAACCAAGGGGAAACCATTGGTGAATTGGGAAAACAATTTTCTCACTCATTAAATCGCTTAAATGCTCTTGATAAACCCACTCCCAACGACGTAGCTACTAACAACATTCTAAGATGTCTTACTAGGGAATGGTTACCAAAAGTCACAGCAATCAAGAAAGTCAATGATGTAAGAACTTTGGATTTGACAAAGTTAATTGGAAAACTACAAGAACATGAGCAAGAGCTCTTGAATCTAAATGAACATGTAGAAAGTGAAAAGAAAGAAAAGAATGAAAAATCTAAAGACAACAACAAGAAGAAGTTTATCGCATTGAAGGCTTCTATTTCCAAACCATTCACCAACAACAAATGTGAAAGTGAGTCTAATGACGAAGATGATGAATCAAATGAGGATATGGGGTTGTTTGTAAGAAGATACAACTGGTACCTTAGAAAGAATGAAATTTCTCATTCGGAAAAATGTCTCATCAATTATAGAAGGTAATCAAATCCCTCTAAGCAAGATCAAAGCAAGAGTACTAAGTCAAAAGGGTCATGTTATAACTGCGGAAAACCCGGTCATTACAAACCGGAATGTCTAATGTTGAAGAAAGGCAAAGGCAAAGATAAATATCAAAAGAAAGGAAACAAAGCTAGGAGAGCATATATCGCATGGAAAAGCGATAATTAAGTCTCGAGCAACAATAGCTCAAGTGATGAGGAAGAGAAAGTAAACCTTTGTCTTATGGCTCACAAAAGGGCAAAAGGAAAGTAAGTCATGCCAAATATGATAACTTTAAAAATTTGTCTTATTCCGAGTTACTTATTACTTTGAGAGCTCTTCACCATTAAGCTAAAAAAGCTTTTAAATGCTTAGCCTCCGATAAGCTTATTTTTAAGCATTTGGAGAAAAAGGTTTCTGATTCTCAAAAAGAATTGGAGGCTCTTAAGATATCCATGGTGGAACCAATTAAGAAAGACAAGCAAGGATGGCCTAATTTTCATAGTTGTGAAACTTGTTGTATTTGGCAAAAAGAAGTCAAAACTCTTCAAGCCAAACTAGACAAAGTATCACAACCAAAGATGACGTTTGCTATTGATCGTTCAAATTTTAGAAACTTTATGAATAATCCATATAAAAAATACACCTATGTGGTGAAGGATCAAAATAGAAAATGGGACTCTAAACTAACATTGACTTGTCTCTATTGTTGCAAGAGGGGTCACACTATTGCTAAATGTCGATTTAGGAGATTCTTAGTTCCTAAAGGAATTTTCCAATGATTACCCAAATGCAACCAAAGTTTCATTCACACACAAAGACCCAATGAAAATTGGGTACCTCTCTCTCTCTTGTTTAAATTTGTAGGTGGAGTGTCTTGAGGCTACAGAGAAAAAATGGTTTCTCGATAGTGTTGCTCAATACATATGACGGGTGATATTTCCTTATTCTATGACTTTGTGGCTAAGAAGAAGGGATTAGTTACCTATGGTGATAATAACAAGGGTGCAATAATCGGTAAAGGTAGTGTAGGTAATCCCTTTTCTACATCTATCTCCAATGTCCTTTTAGTTGAAGGCCTTACGCATAATCTTATTAGTATTAGTCAATTATTTAACAAGGGATATAGAGTCTCCTTTTCAAAATAAGGTTGCATAATTGAACATGATGATAAAAAGAATAACATGTTTAAGGGCTTGAGGGTAAATAATGTATACATGCTTTATTTGAATGATGTGTCCATTAATGATTCTAAGTGTCTAGTCTATAAGAGTGATGACTCTTGGCTTTGGCATAGACGTTTAGTGCATATTGACTTTGACTTGCTAAACAAAATTGTTTCCAAAGATTTGGTAGTTGGTCTACCTAAAATAAAATTCACTAAAGATCATCTTTGTGATGCTTTCCAAATGGGGAAGCAAACAAAGGTCTCTTTTAAATCCAAAAACATAATTTCAACGACTAGACCTCTTAAACTTTTTCATATGGATCTATTTGGTCCATCTAGAATTAAAAGTCTAGGAGGAAACTATTATGGATGACTACTCAAGATTTTGTTGGACCATTTTCTTAGCAAGTAAAAGTGACACTTTCTCGGCATTTGAAACATTTGCCAAGTTATCTCAAAATAAACTTAACACTAGCATTATTACAATTCTAAGTGACCATGGATGTAAATTTGAAAATCATCTTTTTAAAGCATTTTGTGAAAAACATGGAATTGAACATAATTTTTCTGCTCCTAGAACTCCGCAACAAAATGGTGTTTTAGAGCGTAAAAACCAAGTTCTAGAGGAGTTAGGAAGAACTATGATCAATGACAGTGGGCTTCCTAAATTTTTTTGGGCCGTGTTATGTGTTGAATAGGGTAATTATTCAACCTAGTCTCAATAAAACGCCCAATGAACTCTTAAAAGGTAGGAAGCCAAATGTATCTAATCTCCATGTCTTTGGTTGTAAATGTTATGTGTTAAATAATGGTAAGGAAAAGCTTGGTAAATTTGACTCAAAAGCAGATGAAGGTATCCTTATCGGATACACAAATTCAAGTAAAAACTATAGAGTATACAACAAGAGATTACTTATTGTTGAAGAATCTATACATGTTTCCTTTGATGAATCTTATCTGAAGGTTGTCAGAAAAGGTAGTTGTGTTATTGGTGCAGGTGTTTCTTTTGATGATATTCTTAAAGTTCGAGAAGCTTCATGTGTTGAACCCATTCCAAATAAATCTAGGGAGGAGCCAGATAAAGGATCTGAAATCAAAGAGGAGGAGCATGCATCAATCCAAGACGATCTACCTTTGGAATGGAAAACCTCTAAGGATCACCCCATTGACAATATTCTTGGAGATATATTAAAGGGAGTCACTACTCGATCAAGGATGAGTAATTTTTGCTATCATTATGCTTTCGTCTCTCAAATTGAGCCTAAAAACTCCAAAGATTCTTTACTCGATGAAAATTGTTTTTTGGCTATGCAATAGAAACTTAATCAGTTCAAAAGAAATGAGGTTTGAGACCTTGTCCCTCCTCCGCGAGGTCATCAATTAATTGGCACCAAATGGGTGTTTAGGAACAAGATGGACGCAAATGGTATTATTAATCGCAACAAGGCCCGTCTTGTTGCTTAAGCGTATAACCAAGATGAAGGCATTGATTATAAGGAAACTTATGCTCCAGTTTCCCGCCTTGAGGTTATACGTCTTTTGCTTGCATTTGCATGCTCACAAAACTTTAAGTTATATCAAATGGATGTAAATAGTGCTTTCCTTAACGGGTACATGAATTAAGAAGTGTATGTTTGTCAACCTCTCGGTTTTGAAAGTGATGAAAATCATAACTATGTGTACAAGCTTAAACATGCTTTGTATGGCCTCAAACAAGCTCCTAGAGCTTGGTATGAGTCTAGAGCTTGGTAGTATCAACCTTTCCTCTATACTACCCTTTTCATTAAACGAGAAGGAAACCACTCAATTTTGGTTCAAGTGTACGTAGATGATATCCTTTTTGGATCTACTAATATGAAATTGGTCAAATAATTCTCAAGTTTGATGCAAGGTGAATTTGAGATGAGTATGATGGGGGGAGCTAAATTACTTTCTCAGACTTCAAATTAGACAACTTGAAGAAGGCACTTTCATAAGTCAAACAAAATATTCTAATGAGCTTCTCAAGAGGTTTGATATGATAAATTTAAAACCTATTGATACACCAATGCATACTGCAACAAGTTTAGATCGAGATGAGAATGGTAAGGAAGTGGACATAAAAGGTATAGAGGTATGATTGGCTCTCTTCTTTATCTTACCGCATCTCGTCCGGATATAATTTTTAGTGTTTGTATGTGTGCTAGGTTTCAATCTTTCCCTAAGGAATCACATTTAAAATCCGTTAAATTCATTATTATATACCTTTGTGGTACTTCTAAGTTTGGACATTGGTATCCTAAGGGTAGTGATTATTCTTTGGTAGGTTTTTCCGATTCCTACTTTGCCTATTGCAAAGTAGATAGGAAAAGAACTGGTGGTACATGTCACTTCTTTTCAAACTCTCTAGTAAGTTGGCATAGCAAAAAGCAGGTTTCTGTTGCTTTGTCAACTGCGGAGGCGGAATACGTTGCGGGCAGAATTGTTGTGCCCAAATATTGTGGCTCAAACAACAATTGCTCGACTTTAATATTGATCTCAAAAATATTCCTATCTTATGTGTATGTTCTATATTTTAGGATTGGCATTAATTTTGTAAAACAAATATAGCAACAGTGTGTATGTACGGGATCTTTGCAAAGAAAAGAAAACATTAGGCAATGAGTCCTTTTGTGTGCGCCCAAACATGTTGTGTTGAAATGTTTCAACATCTGGATCAAGATGTCGAAAAGGATGTCAAGACAGTTCATTCGACATCATGAACTGCTGAAGATGTATTGAATATTATGTTAGGTTTCAACAAAAACAGAATATTACTGAAGATTTAAATCAATCCAATGGCGTTGATGTAAAAGATCTTGAAGACTCAAATTTACATTGAAGACAAATATTGAAAAATATAGAGTTTCTTGTGGCAGATTTTTAGCAGATTTTTCTGCATATTTTGTAGCAGTTACTGTTGTGATTGTTTAGGCCAAATCCAGTTGGGAATAGGTTATAAAAGAAACCTTGTAACCTAGTTTTTAACCAACCAACCAACAAAAATGTAAACATTATTAGGGTTATGTTCTTGTGGCAGCCGTGCGTAACAAGGAACCCTGCTGTGGTTGTTTTATTTGTGATTCTCGAAGCCTGTAAGTATTAGAAGTATTGTACTTAACTTAAGCTGCTAAGCAAGGTTAAGTTATTGTCATGGAAGTGTGGCTTCTGTTTTTGGATTGTTGTGTAGGTAAAGAGCTGTCAATATCAGCAACTGAATGTTGAGGAATGTGAGACATCAATGATGTGATTGGAAGTGAGGATGAGTTTCTCATATTTAGGAGTTCCTAAGTAGAAGTTGCACGGGTAGTGGTTAAGTGAGAAGATTATAAACTGTAGGTGTTTACTGAGAAGTCTTTGAATTAATACTACATAGTGGATTTCTTTCCTAGCTTGGTAGCCCCTAGAGTAGATGAGTTAGCATCAAATTGTGTTAACAATTTGAACGTGTTCTTTACAACTTTTGTGTTTTATGTTTTTTTGCCGTATATGAGCTAAATGTCCTATTAGATGTCAAAAAATTCTGAAGCATGTTTGAATCTGATATATCAGAATTTTTAAATACTGTTGTGTATGTCTTGCCATGTTTATAAGTAAAAGATAAGATGTCTCAACATCATTTTCGACATTTGATTCTGTTATACCAGAAATACAATTGGTATCAGAGCAGGCATCCTAGTCTATTTATGGATGAGATCTGTAGAATCAGAATGCGCCTAAGAGGGGTGGTGAATTAGGTGTTATCAAAATTTTCTCGATTCCTTTTCTTAGATGGATGGATTTTGCTTTTACGGTTAAAGAACAAAAATTGTAAAGCAGAAAAGTAAAGAACACACGGAGGTTTATCCTGGTTCCCTTCACAATCCGAAGGTACATCCAGTCCCCTTTCCAAAATGAAAGAGATTTCCACTAGTTTTCTTTAGAACAGTACAACCTATCACACCTTCAATAGTGAGGCCTACTTTCTAGCAAACTATACAAACAAGTGTGCTAGAACAATCCTCTTGCCACACTTACCCTTATGTCCAAACAATCCTTGGAACACAAGTCACAAAATAGAAAGACACTTTCTATAATATTGTTTGAGTGAGAGTACAATAAAATGATATCAATAAAATTGATCTTCTCCTATAATCAAGAATTCACTATAAATATTCAACACAAGTGTTCAAGACAAAATATGAAAATTATGAACTTATGAACACTTTTGAAAGATGAAGATAATTTGAATAAAGTGAATTTGATTGTATGAAAATATTTGAAATTTTTCTAGGAGGTGTTTATGAATTTGAAAATGTTAGAATTTATAATAGTTGAAACACCTATTCAAAAAGGTATGAAAATTTGAAAAGAATTTCTTTTTGAAAAGGTATAAAAACTTATGAAAGAAAATCATGAAGAGGTATAACTTTAACAAAATATTTGAATTTAAAAAGAAACAATTTTTCAAAATTTCTTCAGTGTTAACCGGTTAACCAAATAGGTTAATCGGTTAACGCCTATGAACGTTACCACAGAATTTGAAAAATTGCTGCCGTTAACCGGTTAACCCATATGGTTAACCGGTTAACACTGTTAAAATTCAGAAAAATATTTCTGTTAAAAGTGTTAAACCAGTTCCAATTTCATTTCAAACAAATATGCATATGCAATGAAATTATGAAGATTATGTTGAACACTTGTATATCATACTTAAGAGGTAATTATTGATATACCTAAGCCTTGATACAAGTCTTGAAAGTGTAGCACAAAATCTTGAATCGATCGGAAACATTCCATTGATGATGCATAGCCATGGTCTTGATCGTTTGTTGTCATCTCGACTTTTTGCAATCTGGAATGAGCTTGGATAATGTTGACGTCATAAAAAACAAAGAGCTTGAAGTATGCTTCTACATTCTCCCCCTTTTTGATGATGACAACCGAGCGAATTTGCGTACAAGCTTTGATCGATCAATCATGTTCTAGACTTGCTTCTCCCCCTATGATCAGCATCTCCCCTATCTAAAACAGAGGCAAAGTTCTGCATAGAGAGATATTAGAAACCAAAGCTCTTCTCCCCCTTTGTCATTAGCAAAAAGGAAGAGAGGATCAAGCATAGATATGAAAAATACAGCATAAAATTCAGCATGATGCAACTTAGTATGAAAGCATATATGAACACATACACATAGCAAAACATAATTGGATTGAAACGGATAAGAGTACGAAAACATAACCAAACCGAAATCAAAATTGCCTAACAAACATAAGACTTATAACAGAATTTTTAAACGAAAACAATAAAAACAACAAGACATGCATGGTCATTCCTCTTCCGACATATCATCACTTTCATCTTCACCATCTTCACCATCTTCACTACCGGCTTCACTTTCATCTTCCTCTTCGGGTTGGTTGTGAGAACCGATAATCAATTTCCGAAGACTATTGAGAGTGCGTTGGGTTTCACGGTGGTTTTGTTGAGCTTCTCGGTGATGGGTCATGATGGTGGTGTAAAGGAAGTCATTGCGTAACAGAATCGGCATATTCATAGGAACCATCATTGCGAAACATAATTTCGGTATTCTTCACAATAGTAATCTCATTGATTTCATTTGCCGTAGCCTTCATGGCGATAAAAGGTTCCCTACCAATAACCAAGTCGGTTTGCTCAATGATCCGAGAAATGAGCCTAGCATACGGAAGTCTTGTCTTCAAAGAGAGTTGTTGCTTCAAGTGATACATCATAGTAAGCATCCAATTAATCTTTACCCTTTTCTTGATAGCAAATAGAACTTGCATCTCCAAGTCGTTGATTTGAGAGTGGTTTGAATCCTTGGGCAGCAGCACATAGCAAATGATATAGTGTAACAACTGATCATCAACGGTCAAATTCTTCGCATAGCATAGAGTTCTTGTAGTGCGCTGTCCCGATGTCACAACATCCTTTGGAAAATGGCAGATTGAGTAGTAATACTCCATTTTGTTGTAGCCGGACCAAATGTCATCCATGTGATTCACACCTTTGCGGAGAAATACACCGGAAAAAGGAATGTTCAAGGATGCAACCAAAGCACCTAAATCTTCCTTAATTTCACAATTTCGAACAAGAGTATGCAACTTATGTTTACCATGCCTATCCATGTTGAGATAAAAGTTATGCATAAAGGATTGGACCAAATCCGGGTAAATTCTCCCATTGTCAGCAACAAAATCAAGCATCCCTTAAAATTCTAGCAATGGAGGAAATTTAAAAGTTGGAGGTTTGAAGGATTTCAGAAGAACATATTTACCCTTAATCAGTGGTCTGACTCTGACTTTGAAATCCAGCCTCCTCTTCTTGGTAGACTCCATTGTTTCTACAGCTGGAGCTTCTTCTGATACAGAAGCCGGTTCCTTTCCTTTCCTTTGAGGTGCCATGAACAATGATGGAGTTAGGGTTTATGGAGGAGATGATATTTGGTGATTTTAAGGTAGTTTGAAGAGTGTTATAAAGATGTAGAGATAGTGGGTTTTAAATGAGGGTTTAAATTGTTGAAGGTTGGAAGTTGGAAGAGGATGATAAATAGTGTTTTGGTAGTCAAAGAGTTTAAAAGTTTAAAACATGTGGAAGAGAATGAACCAAACATGCAATATTTGTACTAGAATAATATAATAAAACATAATAAAACAAATAAAACAAAAACAATTTAAACAGACAGAAGCTGAAACCTGCGCTGGAAATCCAAGTTTTGGATGTGTTAACCAGTTAACGTAATAGGTTAACCGGTTAACGGTTAAAAAATTTGAATTTTTTGAAAAATCCAGCAGCATGTTTTAGCCTAAAAATAATAACTTTTTCACAAATTTTTTTTCATAAAGTGTTAGCACTCATCAAAACGCAACTTTTGATCAAAAAAGTTTTTGAAACCGATTATTTTCGGGTATACGAAAGTGAGAAAAACGAAAAATGGCGAAATGGGAGTGCTAGCCTTTTATGACTAAAAAGTGAACAAACATACATAAAATGCAATAAAGACATACAATAAGCAATCTTAGAGTAAAGGTTAGATGTCACCTTCATTGAGAATACAAAGTTCTCGTCGAATCTTGTAAAATTGCTCTTTAGCCAACGGTTTTGTGAATATGTCGGCGAGTTGATTGTGTGTATCCACGAATGTAACATCGACATCTCCATTTAGAACATGATCTCGAAGGAAGTGGTGCCGGATATCAATGTGCTTTGTTCTTGAATGCATGACCGGGTTCTTTGTGATATTGATGGCACTTGTGTTGTCACACCGGAGAGGGATACAACCGAGATTTATACCGAAATCGAGAAATATTTGAGCACAACAACTTCCTGCTGCAATGTACTCTGCTTCGGCCGTGCTAAGTGCAACGCATGCTTGCTTCTTGCATGCCAACGACGCTAGTGCATTCCCGAGAATGTGACAAGTACCACTTGTACTCTTTCTATCGGTCTTACATCCTACATAATCAGCGTCAGAATAACCAATTAAAGAACAAGTACTACCTTTAGGATACCATAGTCCGACGTGCGTCGTTCCTTTGAGATACTTCATGATCCTCTTCACGGCAGTGAGATGCGATTCCTCCGGATTAGCTTGAAAGCGGGCACACAAACAAACACTAAACATAATGTCAGGACGGCTCGCCGTCAAATATAAGAGTGAACCGATCATACCTCGATACTTTGTAATATCTATTGAAGTTCCGGAAAGATCTTGATCAACATACGTTCCGGATCCCATTGGAGTAGACATCTCTTTGAAATTGTCCATATCAAATCTTTTCAATAACTCCTTGCAATACTTGGATTGGTTGATGAAGATGCCATCCTTTGTTTGCTTGATTTGTAATCCAAGGAATTAGTTCATCTTTCCCATCATGGACATCTCGAATTCTCCTTGCATCATAAGAGAGAATTCTTCGCAAAGATCTTTGTTTGTTGAACCGAAAATGATGTCGTCGACATAGACTTGAACAAGTAAGGTGTTACCCTTAAGATTCTTGATTAACAAAGTCTTGTCAACCTTTCCTTTAGTAAAACCTTTCTCACATAGGAAGTTGCTTAGGCGATCATACCAAGCCCTTGGTGCTTACTTTAAGCCATAAAGAGCCTTCTTCAACTTGTAGACATGAGACGGGTTCTTGAAGTTTTCAAAACCGGGAGGTTGTTTGACGTAGACTTCTTCATTGATGTAACCGTTTAGGAAAGCGCTTTTGACATCCATCTGGTACAACTGAAAATTCATAGAACAAGAGTAAGCAAGTAATAATCTAATTGCTTCTAACCTTGCTACCGGAGCGAATGTTTCATCAAAGTCGATTCCTTCTTCTTGGTTGTAGCCTTGTGCGACCAATCTTGCTTTGTTACTAACTATGATCCCATTCTCGTCAAGTTTGTTCTTGAACACCCATCTTGTGCCTATGATATGCTTGTTGTCCGGTCTTGGTACAAGAGTCCAAACTTGGTTCCTTTCGAATTGGTTGAGTTCTTCTTGCATAGCTATTATCCATTGATCGTCGCCTAAGGCTTCATCAATTTTTGTTGGTTCAATTTGAGACACGAACGCCATGTTGAGGCAAGCATCCTTGAGATTGAGTTGAGTTGCAACGCCTTGGCTAATATCACCAATCACTTTATCTATCGGGTGATCTCTATGAGTTCTCCATTCTTTTGGAAGATCTTGATGTTCTTCAATGGTTGGTGAATTCTATTCTTGTGATATTGATTATTCTTTTGATATCTCCTTTTATTGTTGTGATAGATCTACATCATCTTCATCATCATCCACAATAATATTATCCTCTTTCGAGGGGTTAGTCTCATCAAACGAAACATGTATGGATTCTTCAATGGTAAGAGTACGTTTATTGAAAATTCTAAAAGCTCTACTTGATAGAGAATATCCAAGAAAAATACCTTCATCGGATTTCTCATCAAACTTACCAAGGTTGTCCTTACCGTTGTTGAGAACGAAGCATTTGCATCCGAAAATGTGGAAGAAAGATATGTTGGGTTTCCTTCCCTTGAACAACTCATAAGGGGTCTTCTTGAGAATAGGTCGAATATTGACACGGTTACTTACAAAACAAGCCGTGCTAACCGCATCCGCCCAAAAATATTTAGGAAGATTCGAGTCGCTAAGCATTGTCCTTGCAAGTTCCACTAGTGCCCTATTCTTCCTTTCTACAACACCGTTTTGTTGAGGAGTCCTAGGTGCAGAAAAGTTGTGAGAGATTCCATGCTCTTCACAAAAATCTTCAAATGATGCATTTTGAAACTCGCCACCATGGTCGCTTCTTATGGAAACAATTGAGAGTGACTTCTCATTTTGAATTTGCTTGGCATACTTCTTGAATGCTTTAAAAGCATCACTTTTCTGCACTAAAAACAAAGTCCAAGTATATCTAGAAAAATCATCAACAATAACTAGTGCAAAAATGTTACCTCCGAAGCTTTTTGTTCTAGATGGACCGAAAAGATCCATATGTAACAATTGGAGTGGTCTTGTAGTAGATATCACTTTCTTGGTCTTGAAGGATGTTTTGGTTTGCTTCCCCTTTTGACATGCGTCACAAAGCTTATCCTTGATAAACTTCATCTTTTGAAGACCAATAACTAGATCATGCTTTAATAATTTATTCAAGTGCTCCATGTGAATGTGAGCAATCCTCTTATGCCAAAGCCATGCATCGTTGTTGTTTGCCATTAAGCACTTCACCTTCAAAAGAGAGTCATCAAAAGATATCATAAAAATGTTATTAAATCGTTTACCTTTTAGCAAGAGTTCATGAGTGACTTCGTATTCTATCAAACATTCCTCCTTTGTGAAGTTGATTCGGAACCCTTTGTCACACAATTGACTTATGCTAAGAAGGTTGTGTTTAAGGCCTTCCACATAAAGGACGTCTTCGATGATTGTATGAGGAGATGCACCAATGGTTCCAACTCCAAGAATTCTTCCTTTGTTATCATCAATGTAAGTAACGTATCCTTTGGCCTTAAGTGTTAGACTTGAAAATTTGTTTATGTCGCCCGTCATATGCTTTGAACAACCGCTATCGAGATACCATTGCGTAGAAGTTGTTTTCAAGCATACCTACAAAACAAAGTCAAGTTTTGTTAGGTACCCAAATTGCTTTGGGTCCTTGATAGTTAGTACCCTTTTCAACCCACACATAATGCCCTTTAGCAACACCAATGTTGTGCACATAGCAAGCATTAGGTGTATGGCCTTTGATTCCACAATAAAAGCAAATAGGTTGAAATTGAATTTTGAATTTAGGAACATATTTTTGTTTCTTAATAATCCTTTTCTTTTTATGATTTTGATGCATAGTTTTAGCATTGTTAGTCTTTTCCTTAACAATTTGTTCACTAGCTTTTACGAAAACGATTTCACTTGTGCTTGGTTTGGAAAACTTAGAATATCCTAGGCCACTTTTATCATTTGGATATCTTTGGTGCCTAAGAATTTCCTCCAAGCCAATTTGACCTTTTTCATATCTTTCTAAAACTCTTTTGAGTTGAACAATTTGAAAGGACAATGACTCACAATTTTTACATGTAAGGCTTTGTTTTTCATCCTTTATCCTTTGTTTTTCATCTTCAATGTATTTTTCAAAATATTTATTTTGTTCTTTTAAGGATAATATTTTCTTCTTTTGGGATGAAATATTTTTGTACAAAGTCTTACATTCCTTTAGAAGTTCATCTATGACTTCTTGTGCATCATTTTCATAAATTGAAAAGTTACTACTAACCTCGTCATTTTCTTCATCGGAGTGATGTGACGCCATTAACGCCATATTTGCACATTCGTCGCGTTCCGATTCCGATGAGGAAATAACTTCATTGTCATCCCACGCGACATAGGCCTTTTTATTCTTGAAGTCCTTCTTGCCTTTGAATCCTCCTTTCTTTGCAAGTCTTGGACAATCCGGTTTTATGTGACCTTGCTTTCCACATTCATAGCATGTAACTTCTTGATTCGATGTGGATGCATCCTTCTTCCTGAAATGTTTATTCTTTTTAGGAAAAGAAGAATTATTATTTTTGTTAAAAAACTTACCAAGCTTCTTAACAAGAAGCATGAAGTTCTCATCTTCGGAGATCTCGTCATCTTTGTCATCCTTCGTGTCAATCTTCAAAGCAATTCCTTTGGACTTTTTCTCTTGACTTTCATGCTTCTCGAGCCTTCCAAGTTCCAATTCGTGCTCTTGAAGTTTTCCGAATAGAGATGCGGATGTCATTGTTGAGAGACTCTTCTTCTCCGAAATCGCGGTCACCTTCGGTTGCCATTCCCTTGTCAAAGACCTTAGAACTTTCAAGTTGAGATCGTCGTTGGTGAAGGTCTTTCCGAGTGCGATCAAATGGTTGGTTAGATGAACAAATATTTTTTGTAAAGCCACAATATATTCTCCGGGCTGCATGCGGAACATTTCGTATTCTTGACTTAACGTGTTAAGCCTTGATCTTTTAACTTCTGTTGTTCCTTCATGTGTTTCTACCAAAGTGTCCCAAATCTCCTTCACCGATTTGCATTGTGATACACGAAAAAATTCGTCTATACTAAGAGCACTTTGAAGTATGTTGATTGCTTTCTTCTCATTTAGGATCTTTCTTTTATCATCTTCATCATACATATTCTTCAACTTCGTCGTTCCAACACCGTTGATTACATTGATGGGATTATGTGGACCTTCTTCGATTGCTTCCCATATGCCTTCTCCTTGGGCTTCAAGATGTGCCCTCCTTCTGATTTTCCAGAAATCGAAGTATTCGCCGGAGAAGAGCAGAGGCTTGTTGCAACTTCCACCATCTTTGAAAACGGGATTCGAGTTTGCGGAAGCCATAGGATCTTGTATGAACAGGTTACCTAAACCTACTCTGATACCAATTGTAGAATCAGAATGCGCCTAAGAGGGGGGTGAATTAGGTGTTATCAAAATTTTCTCGATTCCTTTTCTTAGATGGATGGATTTTGCTTTTACGGTTAAAGAACAAAAATTGTAAAGCATAAAAGTAAAGAACACACGGAGGTTTATCCTGGTTCCCTTCACAGTCCGAAGGTACATCCAGTCCCCTTTCCAAACCGAAAGAGATTTCCACTAGTTTTCTTTAGAACAGTACAACCTATCACACCTTCAATGGTGAGGCCTACTTTCTAGCAAACTATACAAACAAGTGTGCAAGAACAATCCTCTTGCCACACTTACCCTTATGTCCAAACAATCCTTGGAACACAAGTCACAAAATAGAAAGACACTTTCTATAATATTGTTTGAGTGAGAGTACAATGAAATGATATCAATAAAATTGATCTTCTCCTATAATCAAGAATTCACTATAAATATTCAACACAAGTGTTCAAGACAAAATATGAAAATTATGAACTTATGAACACTTTTGAAAGATGAAGATAATTTGAATAAAGTGAATTTGATTGTATGAAAATATTTGAAATTTTTCTAGGAGGTGTTTATGAATTTGAAAATGTTAGAATTTATAATAGTTGAAACACCTATTCAAAAAGGTATGAAAATTTGAAATGAATTTCTTTTTGAAAAGGTATAAAAACTTATGAAAGAAAATCATGAAGAGGTATAACTTTAACAAAATATTTGAATTTAAAAAGAAACAATTTTTCAAAATTTCTTCAGTGTTAACCGGTTAACCAAATAGGTTAATCGGTTAACGCCTATGAACGTTACCATAGAATTTGAAAATTTGCTGCCGTTAACCGGTTAACCCATATGGTTAACCGGTTAACACTGTTAAAATTCAGAAAAATATTTCTGTTAAAAGTGTTAAACCAGTTCCAATTTCATTTCAAACAAATATGCATATGCAATGAAATTATGAAGATTATGTTGAACACTTGTATATCATACTTAAGAGGTAAATATTGATATACCTAAGCCTTGAGACAAGTCTTGAAAGTGTAGCACAAAATCTTGAATCGATCGGAAACATTCCATTGATGATGCATAGCCATAGTCTTGATCGTTTGTTGTCATCTCGACTTTTTGCAATCTGGAATGAGCTTGGATAATGTTGACGTCATCAAAAACAAAGAGCTTGAAGTATGCTTCTACAAGATCTAAGGGGGATACTTTCTGGTTCATGGTCAAGGTAGAAAGGTTATACTAAAAAGTTGTTTTGATGTGTGAATGGTCCCCAGAAGTGGAGGATGGACTAATATGATGTTGTAGCATGGGGTTGTGCTGCTATTGTGACAGGATTTATTTATTTTCAAACTTATGGTTGTTGGTGTCACCTGGAGATATTGGATGGGCTAATTTGTGACACTTGGAGCTTCTGATATGTTTTGTATCCGCTGCTTATCTATCTGATAACTCCTTTTGTTTTGAGAAAGTTTCTCTTCTCTGGAGATATATCCTATGATGTTGGGGGATATATGTATATCTGCTTCTGTTAACAGTGCCAATGACACTTGAAGACTCTTTTTCAAGTCCACTCAAGGCACTGTGAAGAGAAGTGGTTGTTTGGAGATATGAAGATTGTTTTAAACAGACCTATCTATTGTCTACATATTTGTGATCCTTTGAATGATGTCTTATCCTTTGATAGAACATCACATCAGAATTAGACATGATTCTGCTGACTAAGGGTTAGTTGTATAAATGCTTGGGTGATAAACCATTGTGTTTATTTCACACATGTTTGGAACCCACTCCTGATCTGGAAGAGGAGGCATATGTATGGTATGTCTAATAAGGTTCTGGCCATGGGACTTCTCTTATATGTGTGTGTTGATTAAGGTGTGATCAACATGTCTTATTCTCCTAAGGACAATTTATTTCTGGTCCTTGCTGCAGGAGTAAAGTAACTGAGCTTCAAGGAGTATTATTTCAGAGAGACTCCTTGTACTTGAAGGTCAAGTTGTGTCAACTGGTGAGGTTGACTAATATGGATATAGCTGATAAATTACTATATTATGTGTAAAGACATCTCAAATCAAACAGTCTGAATATTTAGTCTAAAGGAGAAGTATGTGTTCCAGCTACTGCATATGTTTGTATTTTTGTCTGGTCAAATACTGATGGTTAATTCTCTTGTGTTCCCCTACCTGTGTATGGATTACTATGATGGGTGTCTTCATATCCATAATAATCTGTGAAGTTATGACTGATACTGATGTCTGAAAGAATGTTAGAACATTATCTCAGAAAGTGTCAGATGCCTACAGAAGAAGAAGAAGTCAGACTCATGTCCTACCTTGTGTGAGAAGCTAATCCTATCTAACCTATAGTAAATACCTTGACGGGAGACTTGGTGTTTACTTATTGTTTGTATGATGCATACAAGTGAATACTTTGACGGGAGACTTAGTATTTATCTAGGAAATATGCATATCTACAGTCTGAATCTTATGGTTCGGAAAGTGTATTGAGTAACTAATGTTCATCTTCAAAAGGAGCTTTGGTTGTTCATGAAAGGGGGAGTTAATAAGTGCTATTTGTGGTCTATGGATGCAAGAGTGCAGATTGTTATTTTGAAGGTGTAGCTGGAGTTTGTTCTTCCCATGACAAGGAAGGTGTTTATTATCATGAAGTTATTATTAATAAATCACCAGGGCTTTGTGAAGATTGCTTTACTCAGGGAGAAATATCATCCTTGGTATATCTGCAAGGTGTAGTTCTAAACTATTCCTTCTGAATATTCAGACAGTGGCAAGTTTGAAGACTTTGGAGAAACATTGAAAGTTTCTCATCAATATGTGATATTGGTAGGAATTTATGCAAAACCAACAGAATGAAGGTTCTTTACTCAAAATTGGTTGATGAATCAAGTCTATGAGAGCATGGAACTCTTGTCCTGTAAAGGATGGAGGTTCTTTCAAGTGGTAGAAGAAGGAGCTGAATTTAACAGCTGGATGTGGACTAACAATGTTCAAACATCTAGTTCAACATTAGAATCTCAGTTGGTGAAGTGGCACATCAATTAAAGATAAGATGATTTACAACAAGTAGATTATAATATTCTTATGATAATTCTGACAAACGTGAAGAAGACAAAGTGTGCCAATTAGATTTTTCATATGAGGATTCATAAAGGAGGTTATAAAACTGTGGCAATTGGTTGATCTCTAAAGTGGACTCGAAGAATCAAGATGATCAGAGTCTGGCAACTGATTGTGTGTGACATATCATGATTTTAATGTGTCAAAAACTTGGCATGTTTCTAAAACTGGACAGGTTCACAATGGAAAATGAAGGTTTGGCAATTTTGGAAAAATACACTGAATGAGCCGACTCAAATTCATCAATGAGCCGACTCATTCAGTGTTAAATTGATGAGAAATGCTCGGGTCCAAACAGGCTGCCTGGAACATAATTTAGGTCGACTCATGTGAGTACATGAGCCGACTCATGATCTCTCATGAGCCGACTCATCAAGAATTTTTCTCATCTCATTTTCACGGGTCTCAACAGGTTGCCTTTCTGTTATTTTAGGTTGGCTCATTTGTAAGTTTGAGCCGGCTCACTTGAAGGTTTGAGTCGGCTCATTGCTGTGCTGACTCATTTTTTCATTTATTTTTCCCTCTCTTATGATTCATTTCCTCTAACCAATATAAATAGCTGCTGAATTTCTTTTGAGAAGGTCAACAGGGAAAGTGAAAGATATACACATAGCTCTCTTCATCTTCTTCATTCTTGCATCAATCAAACAATTACACACAATAATCTTTGTTCGATCTTGGTGTACGTTTTGAAGATAACGTTCAATCGTGAATCAAAATTTCAGATTGGGTTTAGAGTGTGTGGGTTTTCCTTGGAAAAATCTGTAGGGGTTTTATCCTCCAAGATCATTAAAGATTTAGGGGTTTTGCACACATTGATCGGTCGTAGATTCAGCCGAGTGAGGTAGATTGAAGATCAAGTGGATCGTTTTCTCATATCACGGTAGACGGAGGATTGCGAAGGTCTTTGTGGGTTCACAAGTGTGGGAGAAACTCAGCCGTGCTCAAAGTTTGAAGAATCGTGTATTCTTGCAATAAGGGAGCAAATTAAACGGAGGCTTTCTCGACACGTGTGGAAAACTTGATTCTACTTTGGATCAAGGGACAAGAAGAAGAATTGACAGCACTTTCAACTTGGTTTGGTTTGTTGGTTAATTCATTTCTATTCTTGTAAAACAATTGCGATTTAATAAAATTGCCCAATTCAATTTCGAATTGGGGGCAGAGTACTTCGAGCGAGGACGACGAAGGAACTGCCTCAACAAATTCCTTGTGTTCTTATTATTTCTCTCTTTCTATTTTTGTTCATATTGATATTGTGTGCTTGAAAATTCTGGTGTATCAAATTAGTGCAAACAAGGTGTTTATTAAATTGCTTCACTCAAAAGTGTAGATTGGAGTGAGTAAAATTCTGCACTATTTGACACAACAAAATTGCCCTTGGAGTGTGCACTCTAAGTGTTTGATAAAAAGCTCAATCACACAAGATCACTATTTTTGTATTTGTTTTCTTCTCTAATCATCATTAAGAATAGTTTTATCAAGTGCTGAATATTCAAGTGTATCATTTGTAAATCATTAATTCATCTAGTCATCATTTCATTCTATTTGGGTTTTACGCATATCCGATCTCTGGTGACTTCAAATTTGAACTAGACGATTTTCCGGGAAACTTCCGCTATTTTCTTTCAAATTAATTTTGAAAAGATAAATTTTAAAACGGGATCTATTCAACCCCCCTTCTAGATCCGCGCTATCGTCTAACAGATTGTTCTTGAGGATTGTCTTGGAACAAGTTTCTCTTGGGCAGAAGAGTGATGAGTTGAAGACTCAAGGAGATTTTTTCTTCTTGAAGGTGGTTGAGAGTTTACCTCTCTTTCTGGATTTCCGATTCAAGCTGGTGGCACACTACAGTTAAAGATTTACAGTTCTTGGATTACTATGCTATAGTAAGTCTAGTTGGTGGAGCACATCTAGGATCATGGTGATAAGGTCTTAGTGTGTGGTAAATGTTCTAACTAAGTGTTAGTACATTATCTGGGGTGTTTATCTACATGGTTTCTATTCTTAGACTACCTAATCATATGGGAGAATGATGAAGTAGATGATCTGTATTGAAATAAACATGTAGAAGAGACTGAAGTAGATCATGTATTGATTGCTTGAAAGTCTAATTGTGGTCATTAATTCTAATGAAATAATTAGTTTGGATGAGTTTTATCTGGATTGTATGGCCTTTGATGTGTTAAGGCTTAATGTCAAAAACATGTGTGCTAGAAGATGTTCAGCTTGTGTAGTCTGTGGTAACTACAAACCAAGAAGGGATCAAGTGTGATTTGGTACAAGAAGTGAATGTGTTCAATTGGGAATTGAACAGAGGGTGAGCTCTTGAAGACATGAATACGCGTCTTATATTTTCCTTTCATCAAAGTGCAGAGAAGCATGGAGTATCCTAGACAAGGGGAGTTTGTTACAATTCTGTGCAGCTGATTTTGTGGAGTTAAGGGGGAGTAATACCTTAACCAGGTTTTGTGATGTTACAAATCATGTTGTGACATGTGCTACTAAGTATGTTTTCCTGATTAATTTTTATTACTTAGTGGTTGTGGTGTGCATGTCCTTGTGATCCAGAAGTGTCCTAGGAGTCTAGAAGGCTATATTATATAAAGCTGCTCTCTGCAGTTTACGTTGGATTCTGAAGGAGTTGTGAACCATGTTATTGCACTGCTAGCATACAATATATGGTTGAATGTCAGAACATGTTTCACAATATGAGTGTTTTGTTTCCTTTTGAGAAATATTTGTGGACGGCGCTGGCAGAAAAATGTGAAACACGAGTTTTCAAGCGTGTTTGTTATTGGGCCGTTTATTTTGGGAGAGCAAGTCGGCTGGTCAAGGTCAGTTTTTTGTTCCACATTGAATGGTGCATAAGTTTTTGCTCCTATCATAAATATCTTGGACCAAGAACACTTCCTTTTCAAGGATAGGTCATTACTATCTATGTCCTTACTCCCTATTTATAGAAGTGTATTTCCTCCTCCTCCAACATGTGAGTTTTGATTGTTTCTCATCCTTTCACTTTTCCTTCTAATGTGTTTCTTTTGTGTTTGGATGAATAATTCGTGGGTATGATGTTGTGAGGGCTATGTTTGCCAATTTTTGGCTAAAAAGGGAGAGAAAGAATATGTGTATATTTTGTGCTCAGAGTTGTTGTCACAGCAGCTGCATCTGTTATTATGTGTGGTGGTTACCAGGATGTCAAGGTGGATGTTGTATGCTAGTCTTTGTGACTTATGTCCTGAGTTGTTGAACACAATTGTGACTTGTGTTCTGAGTTACTTAAGGGAATGATAGGGTGTTCTCTTAAGCCACCATTGGTCACCTAGATGGGGAATGTTCATCACCTTGGGAGGAAGGGTTTTGTGGAACCTGAATGGAGAAAGGTCTTAATGGATTGGTTCGGCCAAGACTTTAAGACTTTATATTTTCCACCGAAAGAATAGGTGAATGGTGTGTTATTGTGAATATTTCTGAAGATGTCAAACAACATGCCCTGACAAAGTGAAGAGTTTACTTTTGCTATTGTTTTTTTCAGTATGTTTTTGTTGCTGCTGTTTTTTATTTATTTATTTTGTAATATTTGTTTTAGCCAAAATTTTCCAAAGGGAGAGATTGTAAGTTTTATATTTTTAGGATTGGCATTAATTTTGTAAAACAAATATAGCAGCAGAGTGTATGTACACGATCTTTGCAAAGAAAAGAAAACATTAATCAAGGAGTCCTTTTGTATCCACCCAAATTGTTGCGTTGAAATGTTTCAACATCTAGATCAACATGTCGAAGAGGATGTCAAGACAGTTCATTCGACATCATGAACTGCTGAAGATGGATTGAATATTCTTTTAGGTTTTAACAAAAACAAAATATTATTGAAGATTTAAATCAATCCAATGACGCTGATGTAAAATATCTTGAAGACTCAAATTTACATTGAAGACAAATATTGAAAAATATAGAGTTTCTATATTTAGAGATATTTTAGGAGTTTTTATATTTAAAGATCTTTTTGTATATTTGTAGCAGATTTTTTTGCATATTTTGTACCAGCTATTGTTGTGATTGTTTAGGAAAAAATCTAGTTGGGAATAGGTTATAAAAGAAACCTTGTAACCTAGTTTAGAACCAACCAACCAACGAAAATGTAAACATTATTAGGGTTGTGTTCTTGTGGCAGCCTTGCCCAACAAGGAACCCTGTCATGGCTGTTTTATTTGTGATTCTCGAAGCTTGTAAGCAAGAGAAGTATTGTACTTAACTGAAACTGCTAAACAAGGTTAAGCTATTGTCATGGAAGTGTGGCTTCTATTTTTGGATTGTTGTGTAGGTAAAGAGCCGTCAATATCAACAACTGTCTGTTGAGGATTGTGAGACATCATTGAGGTGATTGGAAGTGAGGATGAGTTTCTCATATTTAGGAGTTCCTAAGTAGAAGTTGCACAGGTAGTGATTAAGAGAGAAGATTGTAAACTGTAGGTGTTTGCTGAGAATTCTTTGAATTGATACTACATATTGGATTTACTTCTTGGCTTGGTAGCCCCCATAGTAGATGAGTTAGCATCGAGCTGGGTTAACAATTTGAACGTGTTCTTTACAGCTTTTCTATTTTATGTTTTGTGCAGTATATGAGCTGAATGTCCTATCAGATGTCAAAACATTCTGAAGCATGTTTGAATCTGATATATAAGAATTTTTAAATACTATTGTATATGCCTTTCCATGTTTATAAGTAACCGATAAGATGTCTCAACATCATATTCGACGTCTGAGTCTGTTATACCAGAATTACATTATGTGACAACACTAGTGCAATAAATCTTACCAAAAATCCAATCTTACACTCACGCACTAAGCACATTGAAATTCACCATCATTTTCTTAGAGATCATGTAGAGAAAGGAGATGTGGTATTTGAGCATGATGAAAGTTCGAATCAACTTGCCGATATTTTTACAAAACCACTTGCCACATAACCCTTCTTTCACATCCGCATGGAACTTGGCGTTCTTGATATTTCAGATCGTTCTTAATGCTTGGCATTTGTTTATCATATATTGTCACTTGAATTATAGTATCATGTCACTAGCAACAAGTATTCATGAAGAATGTTACATTTATTCTCTTCATTACACTTTATAAGGAAGAGGTAATATTGTTCTCTCTTCACATTATTCACAAATATGGTTCATCTATGAGAATTTTGTGTTTCATACTTGATATAAATTAATGGTTGTGATTGTGATCATGTTTTTGGTTGTTATTTATGTCATTTGTTGGTCAATATGTCGAAATATTAGGATATATGTCACTGAATGCATTATAACATGATTATATGAAGTTTTTGAGTGAAATCTTTGAAAATTTTGTTGTATAATTTACTGATTCTCTCGGGTCCCAATAGGTCGACCCATCGCGTCGACTCAGGGTCTATTGCGTCGACCTATTGATATGTCTGCGTCGACTTATTTCAAAACTCAAAATGAGTTGACTCATTAAATGATTTAGGTCTACTCACTGTTGTTCACGCTTCTCATTATGCATTGGGAAAACGTGTTTTCAGTCAAATGTCTCTTCCTAGGTCGAATCACACACATTTTAAAGCCAGTTATGCATGCCTTTATTGATTTTATTCTTCATAATCATATTTTATGCCATTTAATCATAATATTTCATTTCATCATTCATATTCATCTCAAGAAAACTCTTGTCTCTCCAACAACCCTAAAATCCCATCCTTCTCTCATTTCTCTCCAAATCTTCATCAATGGCTTCAAGAGTTACTGGCTAAAGAACATTAAAGGGCTCTTCATCTCAATCCTCAATTCCGGTAACTGCTTTATTCCTTCTTCCTTCTGACCTTGGGGAGATTTATGATAGAAAATTCAAAAATAGAAAAGTCTTTCCTCAATATGTTTACTCAAAGAGAACTACAAATCAAATGGAAATTCCTCATATTGTTGAACTGATTAATTTTCAAGAAATTAATCTATTCTTAGCATGTCAAGTTGAGTATAATGAGGATATGATCCGTATGTTCTATGCTAGTTTGGTTGGTAAGTTTAGGGGATTTGAGTTTAATTTCAGAATGAGTGACACAATGTTTGTTGTGAATGGCATGCTCAAAGAGCCAATTATTGAGCCAATTATCAATACCGAATTGTTTCCAACCTCTACCACCACCGGTAAAGTCAATCCCACTGATCGAATTCTTCATTGGATTGTCTCCCACAACCTTCGTCCAAAGAAAGGGGGCTTTTCTCGCATTGAAATTCCTGAAGTCCATATCATGTATATTCTTCGAAACAAGGTAAAAGTAAATTGGCCATATTACTTTGCAAGTCGTGTATTTTCCCTTAAGTAGAAGAAGGGTGTCGCTCTAGCGTATCCATCAATTATTCAAGATATCATCAACATAGCCAAAATTGTGGTTGAAGGTATTCCTTTTACGTCTGTTTCTGAAAATATTCTATTTCAGCAAAACACTCTTAGCTTGATGGGTCATATATGGGATCCTAAAGAGAAGCGGTATCAGTATATTATTTGTGTTGGTTATGGTAATAATCATGAGGATGAAGCTGATGCCGAAGGTGATCATATCAAAATGAGGTACCAAATCCTGAAATTGATTCAAATGCTACTCAAATGGACACTGATGAAGTACAGGTGGATAACGAAGATTGACATCGAGCTCCTTCTGACGATTCTGCATAAAATGAGAACCAAGGTTGGGGTGAATGGAAGTACACTGGGTGGACTTATAATGCAACGTCGTTTGCTCCCCCGTCTCCACCACCTCCATCACCACCACCGCAAGACAACAATGTTGGTATCATGGATATGCTTCAGAATATGCACTTGGAACAACAAAGTTTTTATGAGGCTCAATCTGAGCGTTATTCTGCATTGGAGCCGCAAATTAGTGAGCAAGACACGACTTTTGCCTCTTATATGACGGTTCAAGATCAACGATATACAACTTTGCAAGCTCACCTACAAACTCAAAGCGACAACTTTGATTCTTATGCATCAAATTATTTGGCTCGGATTAATGAGATTCATGGTTCCCATTTAGCACTTGTAAACTCGTTCAATACACTCAACACCAATTTCATCCACTTCACCTCTCAATATGAGCTAGATCGCCAACCGAATGTGTATCATCATCGCCATCCTTCACAGAGGAGTCCAAGGCCATGGGAGCATGTTGCATTTCATACCATTTTCATATGCATTTTTTTGTTATTGTATTTTCTTAATGACGATGGATAATGTTTAATCATATTGCCTTGCTTGATTTACTCTCTCTTGTTTATTTGTCGATTATCGCTCTTTCATCGCTTATTGTGTGTTTGTTGATGATTGAATTTTATTAAAATGTGTATCTTAATAATATTTCTGGCTATATTGTTCTTGACTAATCTATTCTCTCTTTTTGATCTTGTCAAAGAGGGAGATGTGATTAAGTAAAAGATGTCTCATTTTGGAGGCACATATTGAGGGGGAGCATGTTGTTGTATACAATGCTCTTTTGATTCTAACACGTTTTACCATCATCAAAAAGGGGGAGTTTGTGAAAAATAAAGGGTATTTCAAATAATGTCAAAATTATTATGTTTTAGGAAGACTTATGGGATCACAAAAAGCTGGCATAATTCATTAGAAATAGTTTTTGTGATGTTTCAAAGGAATGAGTCGACTCAATATCCTAAACAGGTCGACTCATTCAGTTAGGAAAAATTGAGTCGACTCAATAAAAGTATTAGGTCTACTCAAATGGAAGATTTCATCACTTGGAACTCACGGGTCCCAACAGGCTGAATGAGAGGAGTTTTTAGGTCGACTCAAAGTTACAAACAGGTCGACTCAAAGCTTGCTATAGGTCGACTTATTCCCGTAGCTCTAAGCAGGTTGACTAAAAAGGTTAAACAGGTCGACTCATTAATGTTTGTGAGCGCCTCCTTTGATTTTTCTCTCTCTTATTTTTGTTTTAATTTTCTCATTCTTTTACTAACACATATAAATAGTTGTATTATTATTTTGTGTAAACTAACAAGAAAAGTGAAATAGATACACAAATGTTCTCTTCATATTCTCCTTCTCTAGCATTGATCAACAATTACACACAACAATTTTTATTGATCATAGTGCAAGATCAAGGTGATAACGTTCAAATGGTGAAATTGCGATTTCAGTTTGGATTGAGAGATTTGTGGGTTTTTCTTGAATAAAACTTGAAGGTTTGTCCTCCAAGATCATTGTGATTTGGGGTTTTTGCATCCACCATTCGTTCATAGATTCAGCCGAGTGAAGAGGTTTGAAGATCAAGTAGGTCGTTCATTCATATCACGTTAACCAAAGGATTGCGAAGAACGGTGTAGGTTCACAAGCATCGAATCAAAGCGGACCGTGCTCAAAGTTTGGAGAATTGTGAATTCTTGCAAGAAGGGAGCAATTAATCAGAGGTTTGTTCGACGTGTGTGAAGGACTTGGTTCATCTCGAATCAAGGGGAAAAGAAAGTTATAGCAACAACTACAATTAGGATCAGTTTGTCATTCCTATTTTCTCCTTGTATAAACATTGCAATTTAATAAAATATCCCAATTCGGTTTGTGAATTGGGGGCAGAGTACCCTTAGCGAGGACGGTAGGGGAACTGCCTAAACAAATCTCGTGTGTTCTACATATTTTTCATTTGTTAATTTTTCTGCACAAGTTGAAGTAGTGTTGCTTGAAAATTTTGTTTTGTATTGGTGTGTGCCTACCAAGTGTTTGTGAAATTGTTGCTATCACATTTGGATAGCAACTTGAGAAAAATTATGCACTATACTAATAGTCAAGACACACTTTGTGTGTGTTCACACCAAGTATTTGATAAAAACTCAAAATGCACTACTTAATTTTTGTGCTAATTTCTTATCCATTTTCATTGTTGGGTGTGGCTTATTAAATTGTGCTGAATTTAAGTGATTAATTTGCTTTGAATTGAATCATTAATTCATCTTTTATATCCCATTTAGTTTTGAACGCATATCCGATCACCGATGACTTGATTTTATTTAGACGTGATTTTTTCAGGGAACTTCCGCAAAATATTTTTCAATAAATTTTTATAAAGGGATTTATTCAACCCCCCTTCTAGATCCGTGCCATCGTCTAACACCTACTGCCTCCGGAACCGGCTGGCTTCGCTCCCGCCGAACAGATGTGTGGTATGCAACTTGTTCATGCCTCAATCAGTCGGCTTTGTCGACCATAATTTTTGCAAGGTATAATTAACCAAGAAAATGAATATTAAAAACAAGAACAATATATTTTAAAAAAAGTAGACTGTCAAAATTCCGGAGATACGACAACAAATAAATTCTGGAAATGTATCTCTAGACTCACCTTATATGGCTGAAACTTAACATGTTTCAGAGATGTATCTCTGGAACCTTCTGCAACTGAGAGGTCGCAACAATGGCGTCCCTAACCTCTCAAAATGACATTTTTGAAGCCCTTGTCATCCATTTCAGCCAACAAACAATACATACATTGACTCTAAACTATGTTTATACTAATATCTAAACATTTCTACCACTAACAATGCATTATAACTCGTTTTTGGAAAATACTCGAATATTTATCGGAAATTCAAAAATTTACCCGTAAAATGTGATTCAAAAGATTTTGATTGATGAATTGGATATTGTTTGATGATAACGTTAGTCTCAGACGGGAAGAAATCATGTTTTACGAAGTTTGGGGGGCTTGAGAGAGATGAAGAGGTTTTGTGATTTTGAGAGAAATGAAGAAGAGGAGAAGAAGAAGAGTCTCGCACGAATATAAGTTCTAAATGGTTCCGGAGATATATCTTAGGAAAAATGTAACTTTAACCAATTTTATGGTGTTTTTGGAGATACATCTCCGAAGAAAAATAAACGTAATTTTAAACATGAGATACGTCTGGAGATATATCTTCGAAATTTATGGACATTTTTGGAAATGCACATGATGTCAAAGAACATCAAGGAATACCATAAAAAATCCTCCACAAATATATTAATACACAATCTCTTGTATATCTGGTCTGCATGGGCGAAGTGATTAAGACAAAAGAAAAACTATATTGATTCAAGTTGTCTAATATTATCGTGTTTAATCAATTAAATTAGACGGTTCAAAATTTAACAGACTTTGAATTAAAAAAAATACCAAATTTAAAATTTAGATTGTTTAATCTCAAACTTAAAAATGCGATTATCTTGATTACATCAGATAAATTGCATCAGTGAATCGTATTCTCAAAACTCTTACCATGAAAATCCTAATGCTTATTATGGCTTTGTTTATGTTTAATGTTTAGTTAATTTGAAGCAAATTTTATGCAACAAACTCAACCAATACCTTATTTTACTAGAGTTTGTGACATATCTTCCTATGCTATGTAAACATGTTACATTTCATGTAGATCCATATCAAAGAAAAGACATTTGTTTCATAGGGCCCTATCACTTAGTCTTCAATGTAAGCATCTCCAAATTTGATGTGATATCGGTGGCCATAGTGTCCTGGTATTTAGTATCCATGCTAAGCAACTTCGAAGATAGTTTCCTTAAATAATCAGGCTGAAATTAGAGAATGCCACAATAAATTGTTAATCTTCCATATATGATGTGTTTCTATTAGGAACTAAAATTTGACAATCATATAGTTTCTAATTAGAGATGTACCTTACTTGTTGCAATACAAAAAATATTCTCTTCAAACCTTTGGGAAATCTTCCAAAGTTCATCCAATCTCTCTTGGCCAGAAACAGAAAGATTCTTTTTCAATATATCCATTCTAAAAAAAATAAAAACAATGGTTTAATTATTTAGGGCATGTTTGGTTTAGCGGTGGGTGGAAAAATAGTGGACGTGTGTTTGGACCAGAAACTACACTTTTTAGTCTCCTAAAGCTTACATTCTGGCGATAACTCTTTGGCGTATTTCCGGCTCCAATTGACCTCTCCAATCACTAGTATCCATAATGATGGTTTCCGCTCCTTGATCAGGTCTCAGATTCTGAAAGAGAAAATCAATCCAAGTTTTGTGATCAACAGAATAAGAACGAAAACGGCACGAAAAGAGAGAGGAACGGAACCTGACGATGGAGATTTATTCAACCAAAAAATGAAAGAAAACACGATGATGAGAGAGATAGTTACGGAACCTGATGGTGGTAGACGGCGGAGATTATCCCGATGGTGGCGAATGGTGGTTCGGTTACGTGTACGAAAGGGAGCAATTTATAATGTTTTCAAAATATTGATTTTGATAACTAATAATGAGTTTTTTTTTATTGAATTTAGAACTTTGAATGGCTCATTGATTCGGTCTTAATATTGGATTAGTGAGTTACTAATTATACTTTTACTGTTTAAAACTTTGAATCGTTCATTTGAATAGCTTATTGAAGCATGACTACTAATTTAGTGGCTAACATTGCTCAAAATATTGATGGAGCGGAAAATAGACATTACTTTTAAAAAATTATTAAAGTTGTGGTTGGAACCTGATATCATCCTCTATATTTTTACAAATATTGTTTTCTGTTTCGGACTGGTCCAACAACTAGGTGTGGTCCTATTCATTCCTGCATTCAGGACGGTCCAATGGCCTAAAGGCAAAGGAGACCCACTTCCCTTCTGCCACTCACATGAGGAGAAACTGCCGAACAAGTTCACATGGTTGTTCTCCCTGCCCTGTTCACGACTCCTGCCCGACACCAGGGAGAAGTCACCCAGACTCAGCCACAGATAACTCCAGCTCGGGTATACCTCTGGCCGACACACATCATATCCGAGCAGGTTTGCTCAGTCCAACGACTAATTTCTAGCAATTATCTATTTTTGGAAGATCCATGATTCAGATCCAAAATAGGGATCGTTGGCCACGCGTTAGAGGCATTATATAAACCCTCTCATGATATTCAATTTCGGCCCTAACAACACTTTCTCTCGTACTTGCTCACTTTCTTGCTCGTTTACTTCCTTTAACAACGAAGTGTCTTGCAGGTACACCCCCTCATCTCCTCGACGACTGAGCATCTTAAGTACAGTTCGTGGTCCATTAAAGGTTATGATCAACCAGAAAGATCAGTGGCGCTGTTTGTGGGAAGCAGGTTTCCCCGTCTTTTATCCCCATATCTCAAAGACTAAAGCACACAAATCAAGATTCTCATTATGGCTAACCGCGAAGATGTCGTTGATGCTCGGAATACCAGTAACAACCCCGTCAAACAGCGTGAAAGTGACGGAAATCATCCCTTCCTTCGGGAAAACAACCATCTTCAGCGAGACAAAGCTATTGCCTCCCCGTCTCTCGACCATGTCATCGAACTAGAGATCACACCATGTGATCTTCCTCTTATCCCTATCCCTGGGGGAGCTAATCTGACCCTTGTTGCGTTGGTCAAAATGATGAATCAAACCAACATATTGATCTTGCGTCAAGGCGAAAGAATTGAGGACTTGGAGGATGCTCGCCCCCCCCCCCAAGTTTCTCTCCTTGTTGCTAAGGAACTGTAGGTCCCACAATCCTTCTTCCGAGCGAAGAAGGAACCATCAGCGTCCAGAAGAGTCTGCATCAATCAAGAAATGTGTCCGTTCGCTCCTCAACGACACCATTCTTCGGAATCCAGAAAGACAAGGAGAGTGCTCCTGACTAAAGCCCGACGATCCCCCCGGATAGGCCAAGGGTCTGTTCAAGATTACCTTCCCCATGGCGACCAAGAAACAACCGTTCTCGCTCTCTTTCATAAAACTCTAGTGACGAGGACAAGCCACGAGGACCTCTCTCATAGGAGATCATGTCCACTAGATTACCAAATGTCTAGAGAAGCCTCCTCATCTGGGATCCTACGATGGAACCACTGATCCAGACGAACACAAAGAAAATATTGACGCGTTGCTCGATTATCGCAGCGTCAGGGGCGTAATCACATGTCGACTCTTCCCAACCACACTCGGGAAGGGAGCAATGGCATGGTACAAGTGTCTCCCTTACGAGTTCATCACACCTTGGAGGCAGATTGGGAGAATGTTCTCCATACACTTCACCACCTCCTGTCGACATCCCAAGACCGAGGCCTTCCACGAGGCGATAATACAGGGCAAGGAGGAATCTCTTCGAGCATACATAGAGAGATTCAATAAAGAAGTTGTCCAGGTCACAATGACCGACGACATGAAGAAATATCTTCTGGAGTGCGGGTTACATCCTTGTAGTGACTTCGCTAAGGGCGTGGGCATCGAAACGCCGACCACGCTTGATGCCTTTCTCCTTAAGGCCCAAGTATACATACAATACGAGGAAAATGATATAGCAAATACTGCTCATGACTCACGACTTCGGGAGGATGCCAAACCATCAAAGAACGATGAACCCTCGTCGTCTCATCGATGGGGAGACAAAATAAAAGAAGATCACCCACGGGAGAAGCGTGATCACAAGGGACCCTCTTGACAGTTAAATGAATTATCGTGGGCTCGGTAAAATGCATATTCGACCATCTCATCAGCAAGGGGTCAAATTAGAATTCCACCCTTGACTAGCCTCGAGGAAGTTTCGTTCCCATTTCCTTTTATCGCGAGGAGCTCCTCGACGGAGCACCAAACACTATCATCCCCTTGCTCGTCATGACACAAATGGCTAATTTCGACATGCGTCGGATCCTCATCGATCAAGGGAGCTCAGTGGATATTATATACTCTCAACTGTTATCCACCATGCAACTCAATGAGGCACACCTCACCTCGTATGTAGGACCTGCAAGGATTCAATTGGTTTGTATCCATACCATGGGGCTACGTGGATTTAATTGTAACATTCAGAGTTGGGGACACAACTAGTGTCGTTAAAGTACAATTCCTCATGATAGACTTCCCATCTCTCTATCAATGCATCCTTAGATGACCCACTCTAGCCGAACTCATTGCAGTGTCATCTACGTTACACCTAAAGATGAAGTATTACACTTCTACAGGGCAGGTGGCATCCCTGCACGAAGACATTGAAGTTACTCAGAGGTGTTTCGGGGCAACATCTAAGGGTTTCAGCCCATCAATGCTAAGCCAAAGACAATAATAAAACCAGTTATGCCCAACAGTTTCGAGGAGCCAAAGCCACTCCTTTGCGTCGATTTGGATGACCTGGATATCTGGTTCACTGATGAAGGAAAATAAGTACAACATGCATCTAACAACACCTCCACACCACGACCAATACCAGATGGTGACTTCGAATTAGTCTTGCTCGGAGAGGATCCTTGTAAGGGAGTAAAGATCAGAGAAAACCTCCCCGACTTGGAGAGGAAGCAACTGAAAGAATGTCTTCGGGAGAATGCAGACCTGGTCGTTTGGAGTGCAGCCGAGATGCCCGGTTTAGACCCAGAAACGTCTTGTCACCAGCTAACGATAGATCCCGCCTACCGGGCTATAACATAATGTAGAAGGAAGTAGTCTCTTGAGAAAATGGAGGCTGCTGACCAAGCTGTGAAAGACCTCCTCGAGGCAAACTTTATCTCGGAAGCCAGGTATACGACTTGGCTCTCCAACATTGTATTAGTAAAAAAGAATAATGGGAAATGGCACATGTGTATTTACTACACCAATCTCAACTGGGTTTTCCCGAAATATGCTTATCCTTTACCGAACATAGATAAATTGGTAGATAATTCTGCAGGTTTTAAATTATTATCGTTCATGGACGCCTATTACGAGTACAATCAGATACCCATGGTCGTGACTGATAAGAAATACACGGCCTTCATGACCGAATCGGGCAACTATTAATACAATGTAATGCTCTTCGGATTAATAAATGTCGACGCAAGTTACCAACGTATGATGAACAAAGTCTTCAGAGCAGAAATAAGAGACATGTGTAATACCTCAAAATTTGCCCTCACTCTTTTTACCTTAACTGGCTTGTAGCTTCGCATTTCATCTGCATCTTCCCATTAGGTCATAACATCATAATCGTTCATTTCATGGGCTCATAAGGCATGGAATCAAAAACATCTTCTGGTGATATAACTCTTCCTATTCGGAGGTGATCTATCTAGCGACTACACTCAAGAACGCTCCGTAGTATTGTGCATCGCAGGTGTTAGGGTTTCATTAAAATCATAAGTGAGTTTCATTATAATTGGTGGTTCGCAGATGACTTGTGTTTGACATTTAAATCATGCGTTGGGGTTTATTTCCCTAATTAAGTGATACCCGACAAAGTTTCCTCGCGAAATGTGTTCATAAGTGGTCTTGTCGTTCAAGGGATTCCATTATTACTCAAGACGCAATTTATTGGAGATCATAGTGCATGCGGGGCTTATTAGGGTTTTCGTGACAAGTGAATGTTGGTTTATGATACGAGGGATCAAGTGGCGGATTCTTATGATAATCAGGGTATTGTGGCCCTCCTTATGGTTCGTTGTTGGCAATACAGATCAATGGGGTTTGGATTTGAGGGTTAACTAAAGATCGATGATTCGTTAAAGACTCGGGTTTGAATTAGATTGGAGGTTTAAGTTGGATTAAACGTGTTGAGATTGGTCGCAAGGATTACTTGGGTTTCAATAATTTGTTTTCATGCTAACATTCACTTTTTGCCCACTATCCAAATTAAACCTATAAACCTTGTTTTGGTCCATTATCCATGTTAAATATAATCCAAGCATAAACTTCATTTTGAATTCTTTCAAAGGTCCATTTGTTTAATTTCCAAGTGTCCATCTCCATTTTCAATAGGCGCCCGATCTTATTCCGATTTTATATTCGATTCATAACCGTATCCAAAAGTCATAAGTTCATTCAAGTCATGTCCATCTAATCACAAAATCATGGTCGTGAATATATTAGAGTTTCTTAAGGTTTAAGCCATATTCATTATCCAAATTATCATGTTATATCCAATTTTCATTAGAACCATTATATAATGTTACCCATTTCAAATTAGGTCCCTAAACTATTTTTCTTTCCAAATTTATCCATACCATTTTGTATACAATCCTAATCTTGTTTTTCTAACCATAATTAAGGCTCATTCTTCCATATTCCAATACTCACAAAATTGTCATGTACACATATACCACCAATAATTTCAAAGGGATAAAACATCCAGCATATCACATCCTCACTTACACACTAACCATATTAGTTTTACACAAAAAATAAAAGAGAAAACTGATATAAGTGACATGGGGATTACACTAGAAAAGGGATTCAGTTACAAATGTAACTGATATAACAGAAAGAACCAGAAAAAGAGTGACAAAAAAAAAGAAGGAAAAAAAAATCAGTTATAGTTATAACTGATATAACAGAAAAAAGAAAAGGGGACTCTCAACAATTTCTCACCAATCCTGAATCTCTTCCACACAATCTTCCTTCAACCTCCTTCACCATTATCCATAATTTGCAACCCTCTCAAAGGATTCTTCTCCAATCTTCATATTTTTTCTTCATCCTTCTCTCCAATATCCAAGCTCTCTCCTAACAAATCTTCAACAGAAAAGCTTCACCAATCATTCTCCCTAATGATCCTCATCAGCAACAATCATCAATCTTCAATTCATCTCCTTCAATCTTCGTCGGCATCAAACATCGCACATCATCGACATCAATCTTCTGCGTATAAACACCTCCTTCAATCATCCATGATCACACCTAAAAAAAAATCTTCAGCCTGCAGGTTCAACAAAAGACAAAGTCGATTCAAGAACAAATTTCAATAAGAGGTTCGATAACAACTCGTATTCATCGCAAGGAGGAGAAGAAGAATGAGTTTGGTAATGAAATTCTGTGATCAGGTATGAGATGTCCTAAGAGATGTCCCAACACTTAATAGGACATTTGACAAATTTAACCAAAACTTAAACAGCAAGAAAAGTAAACAACACAGAAGTTTGTTAACCCAGTTCAGTGTATAACCACACCTACATCTGGAGGCTACCAAGCCAGGAGGAAATCCACTATTAGTAATATTAATTCTAGACTTAAACCACCCTGTTTAATCTATCACTTAATACTTACACAATGCAATTTCTACCTAAGACTCACTTAGATAAGAGTACCCTACTCACTCCCCCTCAATCACACAATGATCAAGTTTACAAGTTTACAGAAATTGAAGACATCCTTCAAACAATACAGCTTGATCTTACTTAACAGTTTCAATCAAGTCACAAATGCACTTTTGCTTAAGAGCTCATAAAGTGGTACATAAAACAACCTGCTATTAAAAACACTAGACACCCTATTTGGTCTTCTAAATTTCGTGCTCAATTCTATGAGTTTCTGTTGCTTAAATAGGTATCTGAATTTTGGGCTTTCTGTAGAATGATCCAGCCCTAATGTGCAGCAGCTGTCACCTTGAATTTAGGGTTTGTTACCTCCTATATTCTAGGTGCATTAGGTCTTCTGTTTTAATCTGAATCTTCAATATAAAACTCCCTACAGATGCGCCTTGTTCTGTTTATATCCATCATTAATTTATTCCAGATAACTCTCCTTAAATATCTCTGATCTGTTAATCAATAATTAATTCTGGAAGCAGGTCTGAGATGTCTCAACATCTGTTGGGACATCCTGGAAAACTGAACTTAAGTTATTTACATAATGTCCCAACATCTGGTAGGACATCCTGAAATAAGTTCACATACTCTGTTTGCTAATGTCCCAACATCTGATAGGACATTCTGAACTGAATTTAACATTTCTTGTTTGGTCAAAAATTCTGCCAATTCTTAAACATCTACAAACTCCCCCTTTGGCTAATTTTTGGCTAACATCTTTTCTGGTTATCAGAGTGCAGCAGAAGATCTTTTTATCAGAGTATATCATTATTTTTCTGTTGATTCTTATTTGAGATTACTCCCCCTCCAACAAATATGTATCCAGTCTTGTTGCAACAGAAAAAAAACACTGATTCAGTTCAGACAGAAACAAATAGATTTCATTCAAAAAATAAACAACAGTACAAATTTGTTGTTGTTCTCCCCCTTGGTAGACACAAAATTAGGGGCCAAAGACACTATTACTGTCATTACATTGCTGTCATTACATTTGCCTCACATACATTGATCACTCAGATTCATCACTCTCAGTTGCTTCCTCCACTTCAGTGTCTTCATCTTTATCAGCTTCACTTTCTTCATCAGCCTTACTGTCTTCACCAGCTTCACTGTCTTCATCAGATGCAACATTCTGATCTTCTTCACTTTCCAATCTTTGAATTATTTCTTCAAGCTTCTGCTTTCTAGCTTCAAGCTCTTTGCAGGTGCTTTTGAGTTCAGCAATTAGGGCCTTCTTGGAGATTGGATTCTTAGCAGTTGAGGGACCAGCAGATGTCCCAGCAGGTGCTTCAACATCTGCAGCATGGTGACTGAGAAATAATTTGTAGTGAAAAGCCAGGGGGCTTTCTCTTTTGCATGCTGTATCTTTGTCAGTAAGAATGCCAGGGTATTGATTGAGCACTATCCCACACAGTAAATATGGGAAGGCTATGGGAAGCTTTGTTGCTGAGGAGCTGACATGCTTCATGGTTTGATCAAAGATAAAAGTTCCATAGTCCAGATTGGTTTGAGTTCCCACAGCATAGATGAATCTGGCTAGACCAGTTGAGATTGAGGAAGTGTGGTTGGTAGGTACCCAGTTAGCAGTTCCAATTCTGTTCAGCATGGCATACTTTCTGGTAAGCATGCTCACAGAGAGCTTTCCCTTCACAGGCCATGCCTTGACCTGGTTTGCAGTGATCACTTTACAGACTTGATTATCTGTCTTACCTAATTCATTGGGTCCATCTGTTTCTCTTCCTAGATACTCATTGATGATTTGAGGAGAAAACTGTACACATTTACCTCTAACAAAAACTTTTCTAAACTCAGAAGACTTACCATTTGAGCAATCCTCCTGAAGATTCACAATGAACTATTTAACAAGAAGTTCATAGCAGGGAGAGAGGTCTGAGACTGTTTTGAATAGTCCTGCAGCAGAGATGAGGTCTATCAGTTCTGTGCACTCAAGTGCATTGCTGCTTAGTTCTCTTTCCAAGGCAACCCTTCTTTGATACACATATTTCCATCTGTTGACACTGGAGACATGATGGAAGGATATGTTGTCCAGGGGAGCTTCTGGAACAGCATTTGAAGCTCTGGCTGGTGCTGGTTTCTTCTTGGGAGGAGATGTTGGGACATCTGATCCAACATCTGAATCTGATGGTGTTGCAGCTTTTCTCTTCTGGGTTTGAACTTTGCTCCATTGTTTTGATGGACCAAAGGTAGCTTTAGCTTTGCCTTTCTTTGGACTAGCCTTCTTCTTCTCAGGGATGACAGGTTCAGCTTGCATCTTTCCTTTCCTGGACCTTAGTCTTTTAGCAATGCTGGGTTTCACAGATGATATGATCTCTGCATCAGAGTCCTGCTCAAGATTGACCACTGGAGGAGATTGAGCAGCCTCCTCTTCAGCTGGTTGGTCAGCAGGGATTTGATCTTCATTTGAGCCTTGAGCCTGTTCTTCAGAGACTTCTTCATCATTTTCTTTTGAGGCTTTGTCCTCAGTTTGTTCCAGATCAACATCAGATGAGTTCTTTTTCTTATCTTCAGATGTTCCAACATCTGTTGGGACATCTTGTTCTGCAGCAGTGTCCTCTGTATCTTGAGCTGGTACTTCTTGAGGTGCAGGAATGGTGTTTAAAGGAACAGAGATCCCTCTCACCACTCTTTGTTCAGAGAAAACTTGGTTGACAATCTCCTTGATGGAATCATCAACATATTTGGAGTATCTTGAGGACATGTTAGCAGGAGAGGGAATGCCTTTAGCTTTGCTTCTGATTTGATCTTTACATCTCTTTGGTGTTCTTGCCTTTTTAGAGTGAGAGGCGCTTCCCCTGAGCTCGTCCAATGGTGTTGATGACCCTGGCACAACAGAGATTGGAGTGGCATGAACCACGTCTTCCTTGTTGAGAATTTCCTCAGCTGTTTTAGGGTTTTGAGACATTGTTGAAGAAGATGAAAGAAAAACTTTAGGGTTTATAATCTCAGGAGAATAGCTGGTGAATGTGATTCGATTATGATGGTATGATGAGAATCTTGATAGCTTCTTATAAGTAGTTACTAAATATGTAGCCGTTACAGTCCAAATGATTATGGATGGAATTCCCAAGGATCTAGACCAGACTAGCTTTGCCATCTGGAACTTATGCCATGCAATGTCATATGACATGTTGGCACATCTCATTAACTGCTAAATATCACATAAACAGATTCCAAGTTTACCCCTTAAATTCTCAAATTGAGTAGCATCCAATGCTTTGGTAAAGATATCAGCTAATTGCAAATCTGTAGCTACATGCTCCAATGAAATCACCTTTTCTTCTACAAGATCTCTGATGAAGTGATGTCTGATATCAATATGCTTAGTTCTGCTGTGTTGGATAGGATTCTTAGATATGTTGATTGCACTTAAGTTGTCACAGTACAATGTCATGACATCCTGTGGGACATTGTACTCAGTGAGCATCTGCTTCATCCAAACCAACTGAGAACAACTGCTACCTGCTGCTATGTATTCAGCTTCAGCTGTAGATAAGGATACACAATTTTGTTTCTTACTGAACCAAGAAATCAGATTGTTTCCTAGAAAGAAGCATCCTCCTGAAGTGCTTTTTCTGTCATCAGCACTTCCTGCCCAATCAGCATCACAGAAGCCAGTGAGAATTGGTTTGCACCCATGAAAGTACATTATGCCATAGTCACAGGTACCATTAACATATTTAAGGATTCTCTTGACTTGATTAAGATGACTGACTTTTGGATCAGCTTGATATCTTGCACAAACTCCTACTGCAAAAGCAATGTCTGGTCTGCTAGCAGTCAAGTATAACAAGCTTCCAATCATGCTTCTATATAAACTTTGATCTACATTCTCACCCTTTTCATCTTTAGTCAGCTTTAAATGTGTGGGAGCAGGAGTTCTTTTATGAGAAGCATTTTCCATTCCAAATTTCTTCACTATGTTCTTGGAGTACTTACTTTGGGAAATAAACATTGAGTCTTCCATTTGCTTTACTTGCAGACCAAGAAAGTAGGTTAATTCACCTACTAGACTCATCTCAAATTCAGATTCCATCTGCTTGACAAAATGTTTGACCATCTTATCAGACATCCCACCAAACACAATGTCATCAACATATATTTGTGCAATCATGACATTTCCTTCTTCATCTTTAACAAACAGGGTTTTATCAATCCCACCTTTTCTGTATCCTTGCTTGATAAGAAATGTGGTCAGTCTTTCATACCATGCCCTTGGAGCTTGCTTCAGACCATAAAGAGCTTTCTTTAATTTGTATACATGATTTGGACAACTTGGATCAACAAATCCTTTAGGCTGTTCTACATATACCTCTTCATTAAGATAACCATTAAGAAAGGCACTTTTACATCCATTTGAAATAGCTTGAACTTTAAGATACAAGCAATTCCCAACAGTAGTCTTATTGATTCAAGCCTTGCTACTGGTGCAAAGGTTTCATCAAAGTCTACCCCTTCAATTTGAGTGTATCCTTGAGCCACAAGTCTAGCTTTGTTCTTTGTAACAACTCCTTGTTCATTTGACTTGTTCTTATACACCCATTTTGTACCAATCACATTTATGTCATCAGGTCTAGGAACAAGAATCCACACTTCATTCCTTGTGAATTGACCTAATTCCTCTTGCATAGCACAAATCCAGTATTCATCAGTGAGAGCTTCCTTGACATTTTTAGGTTCTATTTTGGAAACAAAACAAGAACCTGAAATCACTTCTCTTGATCTAGTGCTTACACCTCTATTGGGATCACCAATTATTAAGTCTTTGGGATGATCCTTCTGTATTCTGATGGAGGGAGGTTTGCTTGAATCTTCTGACCTTGTATCATTTTGAGTGAAGTTATATTGATCATTCTTTTCTTCAACTTCAATCTTGATATCAGCAGATGTTCCAACATCTTCTGGGACATCTGTAGAAGCATCATCAATTATCACATTTATGGACTCCATGATAACCTTTGTTCTGTAATTAAATACTCTATATGCTCTGCTGTTTATAGAGTATCCAAGGAAAATCCCTTCATCACTTTTAGGATCCATTTTTCTCCTTTGCTCCCTATCTGCCAGAATATAGCATTTACTTCCAAACACATGAAAGTACTTCACAGTGGGTTTTCTGCCCTTCCAGACTTCATATATTGTGGACAAAGTTCCTTTCCTTAAAGTAACTCTGTTATGGATGTAACAGGCAGTGTTCATAGCTTCAGCCCAAAAGTATAGAGGCAACTTTTTAGCATGGATCATAGCTCTTGCTGATTCTTGAATGGTTCTATTCTTCCTTTCAACAATCCCATTCTGTTGAGGAGTGATAGGAGAAGAATACTCATGATTAATTCCTTCTGAAGAACAGAAATCTAAGAACTTTTGATTCTCAAATTCTTTTCCATGATCACTCCTAATTCTGATCACACAGCTGGATTTTTCCCTTTGCAATCTTTGACATAATTCTTTGAATACATCAAATACATCTGACTTTTCTTTGATAAAGTTTATCCATGTATATCTTGAAAAGTCATCAACCACAACATAGGCATACCTCTTACCACCAAGACTTTCAACCTGCATAGGTCCCATAAGATCCATATGTAGAAGTTCCAAAACTTTGGAAGTTGTCAGATGTTGGAGCTTTGGATGGGACATCTTGGTTTGCTTGCCTATTTGACATTCACCACATATTTTGCTATCATCAATCTTCAGATTAGGAATACCTCTTACAGCATCCATAGATATGATCTTCTTTATGCCTCTGAAATGAAGATGACCTAGTCTTTGATGCCACAGTTTCACTTCTTCTTCTTTAGCTAGAGAGCAGGTTGAAGTGAGACTGAGATTTTGGGATTCCCACATGTAACAGTTGTCTTTAGATCTGGCTCCTTTCATGACAACCTCTTGTTCTTTGTTAATCATTATACATTCAGATTTTGTAAAGTTTACACTGTATCCTTGATCACATAGTTGACTTATGCTGATCAGGTTAGCAGTTAAACCTTTAACTAGCAGCACATCATCTAGTCTTGGAACATCTTGACAATCCAATGTTCCAACTCCCTTGATTTCTCCTTTAGCTCCATCTCCAAAGGTAACATACCTGGATGAATGTGATTTTAAGTTTACTAGCAAATTCTTCAATCCAGTCATGTGTCTTGAGCATCCACTGTCAAAATACCAGTCTTCTTTAGCTGATACTCTCAGAGATGTATGTGCTATGTATGCAGTACTTTTCTTTGACCAGATGAGTTGACATTTCTTTTGATGTCTCTGCCCTGTGTGTTGTTCAGTTGATCTCCAAGCTTGATTGTTGATATGGTTCTTGGGTATGTGGCTTTGATCAGTCTGAATGTCAGCTTTTGGTCTCCAAACCTTTTTGATGACCTCTGTCTTCTGCTTAGGAGGTTGCTGATTTCTTTGATGTCTATGCAGCACTTTCTTGGTACCTTCTACTTTCTGATTAGAAGGTTGCTGATACATCTGATTTGGATATCCATGTAGCTTATAACAGTGAGGTTTGATATGCCCAAATATTCCACAGTGATGGCATCTCCATCTTTGATACTTCTTCTTCATTTTGTTCTTTCCAGAATGTTGAGACATCTGTTGGAACATTATGTTTGTCTTTGTGTTCTGATGTTGGAGCATCTGTTGGGACATCTTGTTTGACTGTGTAGTTTTTGAAGTAGTTTTGCTAGAGCTTGCTTCATCTTTGTTATATCCTAGTCCACTTTTGTCCCCTGAATGTTTATTATTGCTGAGAATAACATCCAGTGTGTTTGAGCTGTTGTTCAACATTCTAACAGATTTGGACATATGTTCCAACTTAGAGTTGAGAAGGCTTACTTCACTTTTTAAGGTTTCAATGATCTCCTGATCATTTGCTTTGTCATCTTCTAAAGTCTTATTCTGCTTCTTTAGCTTTATAACTTCACTGCATATTTCAGAGCTTCTTTTGTATAGATCTTTGAATGCTTGCTCAAGTTCTTCATAAGTAAGTTCTCCACAACTGGAATCACTATCATATTCACACAGTCCAGCTAAAGCAGTAATATGCTTAGCTGATTCTTCTTCTGACTCTCCTGAGTCTTCATCAGACCAGGTCACAGAGAGTCCTTTCTTTTGCCTCTTTAAGTAGGTAGGACATTCAAACTTGATGTGTCCATATCCTTCACATTCATGACATTTGACTCCTTTATCTTGACTGGTCTTTTCAGCATACTTTAATCTTTTGTTAGCATCATAAGGTCTTCTGTTCTCAGAGTTTGTGTTTCTTCCACTAGGTTTGGATTTGCCTTCCATTCCTCTGAGAATTTGTTTGAACTGTTTTCCAAGCAAGGCAAGGTTTTCTGATAAGCTTTTATCATTTGCTGATTCATCATCCTCTTCTTCATCTGTATTTGACACCAAGGCTATGCTTTTGTTCTTTTTGGCATTTGTGTCATTCATTCCCATCTCAAAAGTTTGAAGGGAACCAATGAGTTCTTCAACTTTCATGGAGCATATGTCTTGAGCTTCTTCTATTGCAGTGACTTTCATATCAAATCTTTTTGGCAAAGATCTGAGAATCTTTCTTACAAGCTTTTCATCAGTCATCTTTTCTCCCAAGGCTCCAGAAGTATTGGCTATATCCAAGATGTTCATATAGAACTCATGAATTGATTCATCTTCCTTCATTCTCAAGTTTTCAAACTTGGTGGTGAGAAGTTGAAGTCTTGACATTTTTACTTTTGATGTTCCTTCATGAGTTGTTTTGAGAGTATCCCAAACATCTTTGGCCAGCTCACAATGATGCACAAGTCTGAAAATATTCCTATCAATGCCATTGAATAAAGCATTTAAGGCTTTTGAGTTGCCTAGTGCTGAGTCTTCTTCCTCCTTACTCCATTCTTCTTCAGGTTTCAGCACTTTAGATCCATCTTTGGTGTCTTGGATAGGATGATCCCATCCAACATTGACTGCTCTCCATGCCCTGTTGTCAAGTGACCTTAAGAATGCAATCATTCTTGGCTTCCAATAGTCATAATTAGATCCATCCAGAATAGGTGGTCTATTTACTGACCCTAAATCTCTGTCCATGTTACAGAATTTGTATTCCCTAGATCTCACCCAGTATAAACAGGCAGGGTGCCTGCTCTGATGCCAATTGAAATTCTGTGATCAGGTATGAGATGTCCTAAGAGATGTCCCAACACTTAATAGGACATTTGACAAATTTAACCAAAACTTAAACAACAAGAAAAGTAAACAACACAGAAGTTTGTTAACCCAGTTCAGTGTATAACCACACCTACATCTGGAGGCTACCAAGCCAGGAGGAAATCCACTATTAGTAATATTAATTCTAGACTTAAACCACCCTGTTTAATCTATCACTTAATACTTACACAATGCAATTTCTACCTAAGACTCACTTAGATAAGAGTACCCTACTCACTCCCCCTCAATCACACAATGATCAAGTTTACAAGTTTACAGAAATTGAAGACATCCTTCAAACAATACAGCTTGATCTTACTTAACAGTTTCAATCAAGTCACAAATGCACTTTTGCTTAAGAGCTCATAAAGTGGTACATAAAACAACCTGCTATTAAAAACACTAGACACCCTATTTGGTCTTCTAAATTTCGTGCTCAATTCTATGAGTTTCTGTTGCTTAAATAGGTATCTGAATTTTGGGCTTTCTGTAGAATGATCCAGCCCTAATGTGCAGCAGCTGTCACCTTGAATTTAGGGTTTGTTACCTCCTATATTCTAGGTGCATTAGGTCTTCTGTTTTAATCTGAATCTTCAATATAAAACTCCCTACAGATGCGCCTTGTTCTGTTTATATCCATCATTAATTTATTCCAGATAACTCTCCTTAAATATCTCTGATCTGTTAATCAATAATTAATTCTGGAAGCAGGTCTGAGATGTCTCAACATCTGTTGGGACATCCTGGAAAACTGAACTTAAGTTATTTACATAATGTCCCAACATCTGGTAGGACATCCTGAAATAAGTTCACATACTCTGTTTGCTAATGTCCCAACATCTGATAGGACATTCTGAACTGAATTTAACATTTCTTGTTTGGTCAAAAATTCTGCCAATTCTTAAACATCTACAGGTAACAAACTCCGAATTCAGAATTCATAATGGAATGCACAGAAAGAGGAAAAGAGATCAGAGGCGATTTCTTACCATTATATCTTCATCAATCTTTTTGAGGATTCCTCTTCAATCCTTCCCAAACTTCTCTCAAACGACCTCTCATCAATTCTTGAACACTCTTGCATCAACATAATAAGTCATCAACGAGCTGCAAAGACTCTGCAGATTGCACTCTCGACCTTCATCATCACTCACGCATCCTCAGCCTCCATATTCAACCTTCATCAACGCACACACGAATCACACTTCAATACAACGATCTTCATACAACCAATTGCACGAATCTGCATCAATAAGGATCACCATCCTCAAGCTTCACTTTCTTTCATCTTCATCAATCAACAACAGAGCATCACCATGTAGCAACAATCTTCAACAACTTCGACGATCTTTCTGCACCATCCTACTCACATCTCTTCAATCTGCATCAAGAAAAAAACAATATCCTTCACAACTCAAAGTTCGCACTACAACTCAGATCGAAAAAAGAAATACTTAGAAACAGGGAGTTTTCTTACCTGAGCGCCCCCTCTAGGTTTCAATTCCAGGGCGAATCAAACTCTTCTCCTCCGAATCTGTGGATCGGTGATGAACAAGGTTGCACGGTAGGCGATTGTCTTACGACGATTGGAGGAGATCGAAATGGAGGTAGCCACAGTGAATTGAAGAAGACAACGACGTATTCAGTGGTGCGAAGTCACAATCATGCAAAGTCGCGAGCTTTTCAGTCATCTTCCACAACGTAACAACCTCCTTCTTTTTTTCGATTTCGTGAACACATGGTCGCTACACCACCACAGACGAATTAGGGCGACGAAGGCGTTTTTGTTTGAAGGAAAGGCGCGACGGAGGAGGTATGAGGTTGGCCGCGTATCGTCGATAACAGTTGCGGAATTTCATAGTCGGTCAACGGAAGGCGTGACTTGGGCTTATTGAGGTGAAGACAAGAGGGTAAGAGACGGCGGTGAGGTTTCGTTGGTTTGACGATGAGGATTTTCAGGAGAGGGGCGAAGAAGATGTGAATGAGTACTGAAGAAAGGGAACGACGTTTCACCGGGGAAGAAGTTGAAATGCGTATCTTCAATTCTAGGGTTTCTCAATTTTGATAAAGGACTTGTGGCTGGGCTGGGTTTCATACGTGTCGCCCATGGAATCCTATTCGCAGACCCTAATTCCTATCTACACCCCCACCTGCGAATCTAGTAGATTTGGGCCGCTGAGCCCATGGAACTTTTATCAACACCCACATAATTCTCAATTACACCCACTCTACAGGTCTGGTTTTTGAGTGGGCCTGCAAGCCAATGAATTCCTTTCTATACCCTTCAATTACTCGCAGACACTCCCCTGCAGCATTGTTGAGAGTTTGGGCTTTGGGCCATTTTTTATATTTACAGTTGCTGGATTGCTCATGCACCCCTTAGTGTTCCTTTTTTTTATATAGCAATTTTTAATTATTGTTCTTGTTAAGAAATTTGTTAATTAATTCTTGTCAAATTAGTTTTTGCGGATTATTAATTAATCCATTTTGCTTGATAATGTTTAATTAGAATTTTTGTTGCTAATTTTAAATTATGATTTAGTCCTAATTATGGATTAAAATGGTTCATGAGCCGTTGTTGATCGATTTGAATCAATTTCAATTATGGCGAAGCATCGCAAAGTGATTATGGAAGATGGGCATTTATTTTGCTCATAGGAGACTACAAGACTTTGCTTAAGGTTTTTTTCGGATTTCTTTTGGTGAGGAATCGACACTTCGATCAAGTAAGTGATTTCGAGTTTTTTTCGGCCTTTAAGCATCACTTTAGTCGTATGCGGCTTAGGATCATGTAACTTAAGGTGCATATTGAGCCCTCCCACCTGAGGCACTGGATTATTTTGTGATGTATGTTGATTTGTGTCGATTTCGGAGCTTAGGGATTAGGTTACGAACCATTAGGATCGATTCCTTTCACTTCCCCTTAAAGTCCACTTTTTTGCCCGTTTCGTCGCAATTATTAAAAATAGTTTTAGGTGAGATAAAATTCTGGAAAAATTCATGAGTGATCCTCATCCTCTTAATTAATTTTTCATATTTTTTGTTTCCAGATTTGGGTGGTTTTAATATTTTATTTGGATTTTTGATCATAAGTTATCCCAAAAAGGAAGGTTTTGGCACAAGGGACCAAAATCAATTTTTCCCCATAGGTGTGAAACCTATTTTTTGTATATGATTAATCACTGTAATTTGTGACATTTTGATGCTCCTTAGGTATTTTTTTTCATAATTTTAGATGCCCTTTTTGATCCACTTTGTGGAGTTGTTTTTGGTGATCATGCTTTGTTACCTTGCTAATCAAGGAATTGTTTTGCCACTTTGGTGCATAGTTTTGTATAATCCTTTTAGACCATGTGAGATAATCACTATATCATTCCAGGGATTTAATTTCATAATTTTTAAAGGCTTTTTGCTATTTTTCCATGTCACCTAGATCCTAGGTTGATTCATGTGTTTATGTGTCGCATAACCTAAATGTTAAGAAAGGCATTCATGCCATTTGATTGAGATGCTTTTTGGTAACTTTTAGGAGTTGATTATAGGTCATTTTTATGTCTTTAATTCCAGTCATAGGTCACTTTTTGAACTATACTCATTTGGTTTGTTTTAGTGTTTCAAAGTGCATACTTATGTGAACTAGTTTAACTTAAACGGGTTGCTAATCTCTTCTCATGTTTAACTTGAATTATGTGGGAATCATTAACGCCTATTCATGCATTCTAATTGCATCTCATGCCTTGTATGCTACTGACCCATAATCATTTCATGCATATTCACATGCCATTCTTCCTTAACTTTCATCATGTGCGATCTTATGCGATGTTTGTTCCATTTCATCTCGCATCTTCTTCTCATTGCTCCATATGCCTAATCCATTGCATCCATGATTGTATATTCATTCACTACTGACTTTTATGTTCATTTCATGTACTAATTCATGCTTGTAAGCTATATGCATTCATACTTCATCCATAAACCCTAACTTGCATTTAGGTGAACTTAGGTGAACTTTTTGTACATAGTTTGACATAGTTTGAATTTATGAGGTATCCTAGCATACCTAGGGACCTATATAATGTAGCTACTGAATTTAGAAGTCATGTAACCTTTAGGTACCTTCACCTTTAGACTTATGTCTTATTTTGAACCCTAGTTCCATTCTAGGACGTTTATGGTACTTAATCGCTTTCATGCTTTGATTTTACTTTCAATATGCATTGTCATGCTAACTTTTGTTTTGTAGGGGGAAGATTGAGGTAAGCCTTACTTCATTCCTATCTCTTATGCATTTTAATTGTCTTTTCCTTAGCACCTTGTGCTTTGCTTTTAGGCTTTCCCTTTCTTTAGAGACAACTTAACTTCCTTAGGAAGTAAGTTAGTTTCTAGTTCTCTTTTCTTCTTTTCCTTTTTCTCATTAGGATTAGAAAACCTCATTAACCATAGGATCTCCCATGTAAATAAACAAATAAAATTAGGGTTGTGTTTTAGTCCCCTTAGATTTTTCCTTTTCTAACTTGAGTCTTTCTTTCTCATCTCATGAAGAAAAGCAATAAAACATTTAAGAATAAAAGCCGAACAATCTTGTACGACACGAGACTTTGTTGCGGAGTGTTTATACGCGTCCTGTTTCGGGGCGAGGTGTAAATACTTCCCGCGATGAATAGGTCTTAGTACAAGACTGTTCACAAACAAATTCAAAACACTTCTCTTAAAAGACAAAAAACAAATAACAAGCGACTATCCTGCGGGAACTTCTTTTCTCATCTCATTCACTCACAACGCGAACTCGCGGCGACTTGTCTCATTTGCAAGACGGTAAACGCACTCGTACTAGACGAGCCTGCAACACCTGAGCATAGACATACGCAGTTCCAGCATAAAAAACACAAACAAATAGTTCCCGCCTAGTTTAGGCGAACTACGTCGACTCTGATCCTCATTATCCCGATGAGGTACGTAGGCAGCGGGGTAGGGCCCGTTCGAGCACATTCTTTATTTTCCCTACATTTCCCCTTTCTTTCCTTTTCTCATTTTCAATTCCATTCCAGTTAGCGATTTTATTCAGCAGCAGTTATTATTTCTCACCCTTTGAAACAAACAAGCAAGCGTGGATCCCGTCGGGTACGACGGACGATCTGGGGTGCTAATACCTTCCCAGGTCGTAACCGACTCCCGAACTCAGATCTTTGGTTCGCAGGATCTTGTCCTTTCCTTCTTCCTCAGGTTTGTGCAACATTACCTTTCCCATTCATTCAGGATAAAAATGTCTGGCTGGCGACTCTACCTTTTCCGCGCCACTTTCGCATTTGTACTAGGATGAAAATCCCGGGAGCGACAACATGCTAGAAGTCTATATGGACGACATGATTGTCAAATCCCAAGAGGAACCTGATCACGCTATCCACTTAGAAAAAGTTTTCGACCAAGCGTAAAAATGCAAAATGAGTTTCAATCTAGAAAAATGCACGTTTGGGGTTCGAGAAGGCAAGTTCCTCGAGTTCTACTTAACCGAATGAGGAATTGAAGCCAACCCTGACAAGTGTCGAGTATTCTTTGAAACACCAACGCCAAGCTTGAAGAAGTCCATCCAATCACTAAACAGGGTACTCACCTTGCTATCATACTTCGTAGCGAAGTCCGCCCAATACGCTCTCCCCCTCTTTAAACTCCTCTGCAAGGAGGATACTTTCAAGTGGACCGAAGAATGCAATCAAGCTTCAACCCATCTTAAGAAAGATCTATTAGAGCCTCTGATTCTTTCATGACCAGAGATGGGTGTAATTATGTTTCTATACCTGGACGTGGGTAATGAAGTCGTGAGTGCTTCCCTCATATGATAAATGCCCGAGGGACAAAAACCCATCTACTTGACATGCAAGGCTCTGAGCTCAGATACCAACAAATCGAGAAAGTCGCACTTGCTCTCATCATCATAGCAAGGAAACTTATGCATTATTTTTTAGAACATACAATCATTGTATGGACATGTTGTACCCCAAAATTTTCCCTCCCACAATCAAAGCAAGGTGTCCCTAGGGTTCTCTGAAGGTTCACAATTGGTCAGAAAGTTTGAGAGTTATCTCAGACAAAGCATCCTCCTAAGCAATGAATCCACAACTAGGGTTTTGAGTTTATATGAGCTAAATGTATTTACAAGGCCTCAAGTGAGCTTCATAACATCCCACGTGTCTTCAAGAATCCCCATATCAAGTTTCAGGGCTTTCCCAATAAGTTTGACCAGTCAAATGATCAGATATGCAAAAATCAGTCAAAGTAGTTAAAAAGTCAAACTGAGGTCAATTGTGATCAAACTAAAGTCAAACTTCAAGCTTTTTTTGCCAACATCAAGATTATGAAGTAAATTTCATCATTTGATCAAATTTTGATCATGATTCATCAAGGAGATCTCAGATCATCAAGAATCGGGAAGTTTCTAAATTAGGGTTTCCTAGGAAAAGTCAACTGAACTTTGACCAGCCATAACTTTCACATGCTTCATCAAAAATTTCCCATCCAAAGATAATTTTTAAGGAAATTGAATTCTCTACAACTTTGTGTCTCACAAGCCAAGCCTAAAAATGTTTCATTTGGAAGGTATGAGCTAAGACATTATAGGTCCTTTTAAAAGTCAACAAAACGTCAACTTTTTCAAAGGAGCATAATTTGAAAATGGTAAAAGATATGGACATGAGACCAAAGATTTTAGTTAAAGGATTCTTTAAGCTTTCCAAAATGTCCAAGAACACCTTTATAGCTTTAAAATTGAGGGATTTATGTCTTGTCAAAGTTGGGAGATTTTTAAGGGGTGTATGAAGAAAATAAGGTCTTAAATCCAATTTTTTTCCAAATGGGCCTATCATTTTGCAACCCAATCTCCATGAGAACATCAAGCACGACCCAATTCCATTTATTTCTTATTTTTATAATTTGTTTATTATTTATTTGGATTTTAATTGTTAAAATTCAATTTAAATATATATAAAATAAAAAAAAATTAAATAATGGATAAAATTTTTGATTGGAAATCATTGAGATCACATTTAGAAAGATTGGAAACCACTTGAAATCAGATTGAATCAAAATAGCAAGGTTTGGTGTGATTTCTCTAACATTTATGGTGATTGATTTCTTCATGATCAAGTTATCTCATAAGCCCACAAATCCATCAGTTTTTTTGACCTAATTCACTCCTCTATAAGTATGCAAGAAGACCAATACACAAGGATGAATTGGCAGCAGTAAAAAACATCAAACAAATTTCAAAATTTTCAAGAAAAGTTCATATTCGGATTCTTGGCTAGAGACCGTATTAGAACGTTTTGAAGGTTCAAACACATTCTATGAACATCCCTGATGCTACTCCAATCATTTGCATCATTCAAAACATCATAAATCACACGAACCAAATTCCATTTTTCTTCTCTTTTCAATTTTTTTTATTCTTACTATTCCTGCAATATTAATGAAATCTAACCTCATAATCTTGTTTGTGATAGTATTTACATTGTTTCTGCATGATTTCTTGAAGTTTCATGGTCAAACGCATAAGATGCCATTTTTAGGGTTCATCCCTTCAAATTAGGGTTTTCTGATTTAGTGAATATTAATTAATTTTAAGACCATATTTGAGTTGTATGAAATGTATGGATCATGTTGATATAACTAATTTGAAGAAATCGTGCGTAAAGGGAACAATATAGCGTTCGTAGGTTTTCCTATGGAAAAAATCCGCAGGTAATTTCGTAACTGATTTTGTAGGTGATTTCGCATGTCTGCAGGTTGAAGATAAAGCTGATGGCGCCATTCTGGAAAATTCAAATTTTTACTTCTTTTTTATTTCATGTGTTTCGTATACATAACAGAAGCGCGTGTTTGCCTCAGTGGTGAATGAGTCTTTGTGGAAATCAGAGGGCGTGAGTTCGATCCTTGGTGAGATCATTCCTTTTTATTAATTTTTTAGACATTTCATGAGTTTTATATATTATAATATCTTGCCATTATATTAACAGACGCGTCCCATGTGGCTTAATTGTAAAGACCTGGCTTTGAAGTGAAGCGGATATGAGTTCGAACCTAGCTGAGGCCATCTTTTTTTATTGATATTTACAGGTTTTATCATATAATGATCATTGCCTAATTCATATCAAGCACAAACGCCTAGCCCAGCTGGTAGAATGTTTTCTCCTTCAGGTAAAGGGCCTGGGTTCAAATCCCAGGTCCATTTTTTTAGTATTTTCTAAATAAATAATTAACCATAATCAATTAATAATTAACATATAATTACAATTGATTTAATCAAATTTTATTTAGTTAATTTATATACATACTTAGATTATTTTCTTAAATAAATGATAATAACTTTCATTCTTTTTTAATTTTAATTAACTTATTTTCTTATAATAATCAATTTGTAAATAAATAACCAAACATTTTCTAATTAAAAAGTTCTAATTTTTTTTTTAATTTTTATTATTCTTTTATATATCTATATCATGTAAATAATTAAAAGTTTTCTTAATAATCTTTAATTGTTTTTTTCTCTAAACTTAATTCCCTCTTTTCACTAATTCTAATAACTTAAAAAAATATAACTTGTCTAAACTATTTTTCTTTTTAATTAAATTTTTGATTATTATTTCTTTAATTTATCTTAACTTTATTATTATTATTACTTTATTATTATTATTGCTTTATTATTATTATTACTTTATTATTTTTTCTTCATTATTATTATTATTATTATTGCTTATTTTTTATTTTATTATATCTATTATTCTTACTTTATAATTTATTCTTATCCGACTATTATGTATCTGCCAAAGCCTTGTAATAATTTGTAGATTTATTTTTCCGTCTTTATTTTCTTTGTAAATATTTAACTGCGTGGTTAGTAATTTAGGGAGTGCAAAAACTAACTGTAAATAATTGAACTTAGAAAATTAAATTCAAGACAAATATCTGAATAAATATACACTCACACACGTAAGTCGATATATGATCGCCATCTGCACTTCCTAGGGTATTCCTCTTGGTTGCCTTATTTAAATGGTCAAGTCCTTCGAATATAGGGGTGTTTAACCAAAGTCCCTTCAAAAGAAATCATCATTGTCCCTTTAAAGATTTTAAAAGATCAAGTCCCTTCGAGGTTGCCTACGGAATAATGATCTTGTCCCTTCGAATAAATGATGATAGTCCCTATGAATTGCTAAAGACACCCTTTAAGTTGCCTTCATTGACCATACGATGACCCTATGTTTGTCCCTTAAACAAATCCAAGGTAATAACTACAAATTCCTTAATAATAGGGACATTCTTACCCTTGAAAGAACATACAATAACATGAAAGACTTAGTCTAAGGTAGGAACTCAAAGTTACTAGCTCACACCCTTTAAAATACTTTTTACACCTCACAATTTTTCAAAACATTTTTCAAAACAAGGCTTTGTATACATCCATAGGAGGATCATTACAAAGTACTAAGAAAATTTTCTAATCATATACTTCACGCTTTCGAAACAATTAAGTGAGCTAAGTAACTAAGAGCCCATGGATAATCATGGATATAATGGGTGCTAACACCTTCCCTTTATATAACCTACCCCCAGAACTCAAGTCTTTTAAAGATAGGTCTTTCCTGTTCTTTTATGTCCTTTCCACTTGGATAAAATAAAAGTCGGTGGCGACTCTTGCTATCCGCACATGTTTTTGTCAAACAAAAACACCCAAGTCAGTTCTCCAACCGTGTTACAGAACTGGCGACTCTGCAGGGGAATTACTAAGTAAAAGAGGGGTACCCTTAGGAATTAAATCACTTAAATTGTTTGCTTTGTTTGCTTTATATTACTTGTTGGGCTTATGTGTGAAAGATCGTAACCCGGATCTAGTGTACCCTAGGTAAATGACAATAGACCAAGGAAACTGTATGGCGTATACCGATATGGTTGATCTGGTGGCCATAGTTAGTGTGACTTCTTGGTTAGTGCTTATGTTCCTTAAGTAAGTTAAGGATAATATGGGGCTGCCATATGTTGTCAATACACTAACTGACTTTTAGAACCCTAGTTATCCCATCTTGGCCTTTAGAAAGTAGTGAGATAACCGGCTTTGGTGAAAACTGAAGTTGGTTGATACTCGATACTACGCTCATTGAGATCCTAAACTTGGAGGGTTTTGGTTGGCAAGTAAGTTGCCTACTGAACAACCACCCTTGAGAAGGATCGGTGATTTTGAGATCCCTTAGAACCTGGTTACTTTTGTAGGACAGGATGAACCAAATAAACTTCAGGGGAGGGTACTTACCTTTAAACCTCATGCAAGCCTTCAAACCTAGGGCTATTGTATGACTTGTTTATGTGTGCCACATGTTTGTGATTGAGCATAACATCATGACATCATGACATCATAAGCATAACGTTTTCACTAACCATTTCAAGGACCAAAGGATTTATCTTTGTTCTTTGTTGCATGTCATGGCTTCTGCTCGTAGGAATACTATCTGAATCAACTTTGTAGGGATACCTTCTAAGCTTAAGGAATTGGTCTCTCAAGTTTCTGAAAACTCACAATTCATCAAGAGACATGGGAATCTGATGGATCTAGTTACTACAGGGTTGAATGAAGACATGATGAGTGTCCTATTCCAGTTCTTTGATCTTAAACATCATTGCTTCACATTCCTCGACTATCAGCTAGTTCCTACAATGGAGGAATTCTCCAAACTCCTGGGTGTACCTATCCTTGATCAGAGACCCTTCACAGGCTTGGAGAGAGAGCCTAAACCTGAAGTCATTGTTGCAGCCCTATATTTGAAGAAATCAGACATTGTCCTAGAAACGAGAAGTGGAGTTAAGGGTATTCTTACTAAGGTATTAATGGAGAAAGCTCAGGTGTTCTTGGATGCTATGAGCTATGATGCTTTTGAGGAGATCTTAGCCCTATTAATTTATGGCTTAGTGTTGTTCCCTAATCTAGACTAGTTCTTAGACGTACACGCCATCAACATATTTCTAACTTACAATCCAGTGCCTACATTACTTGGAGACATCTTGCACTCTCTTCATACTCATACTACAAAGGCGAGGGGAACTCTGATGTGTTGCATACCTCTATTATCCAGGTGGTTTATTTCTCACCTTCCTCGATCAGTGATGAAGAATGAACAAGGGTTAAGGTGGTCTAAGAGGATCATGTCCCTCTCTCATTCAGATATTCACTAGTATTCTCGATATATGGAGAATATTAATATTGTGGGGAGTTCCCTAATGTGCCACTCCTTGGCATTAGAAGGGGCATTACTTATAACCCTTCATTATCTCTACGTCAGTTTGGTTATGCTCGGAGTAATGGTCCTTATGACATGCTTATTCAGGGTATTATATTCGACTATGACAACGATCTTCAAGGTTATCATCAAAGGTTCATACGAGCATGGAACAAGGTGAACAAAGTTGATAGCAAGACTCTGGAACCAAAGTACTCCATTCCTATAGAAACTTACCTCAGATGGATGCGATCTCGTGCTCAGACTCTTATGATGCCATATCCTGCTGTCCTACCAGTTATTGTGGAGCCTACTTTTGAAGGAAATGTTCCTTACACCATTCTCCATCCTGATATGCCTACTGATTTTGAGGAGCTGCAAAATTCTTGGATCCAACTAAAGGAGCAAAGAGACACTTTTGAGGCTCAGTTCAGAGCTAGTCAGGAGAAATTTCTAGAGCTGACAAAGTAACTTCACGAGGAGCGGAATCTCAACACATACCTCCACACAAAGAGGAAGCGTCCATGGGAGACTTAAAACCCCATATATTTATTTTTGTACTTTATTCTTATTTCCTTTCATTGTAAGCACAAGGGGCAATTTATATTAACACTTACTAATAAAAGTTTTGTTTTTGTTTTTCGTTAAACAAATTTAAATCCTATATGGTCCTTGAAAACATTGCATATACATCTACATACCATATCATTGCATAACAGATTGTCACTACAGGTTTCTCATCTTCTCGCTGTTTATTTCAGCAGAAATGGCTCTCGAACAATCTGTCAAAGACCTCCAGACCCAGGTTGCTCGATTTCAAGAGGTGATCATGAATTTCTCCAATGGGCAAGAAGAGTTGAAAGCCCTCCTCACTAAGTATATGGAAAAAAAGAATCCTGAAGACAGCAAAGGTGATCATTTGGAACAACTGCAAGCTAAGAATTCAGATGATTGGCCAGGTGGCTCTTATCCAAAATTTAGCCCAGGGGCAAGAAGAGCTGAGAACCTGTGTCAATAAACTTCAAGACAATAGGTTCGGGAATTTAATCATCAGTCAACCTCTGGTGAAACAAGCTGACTTGGTTGAAAGGAAAACGAGGATAAGAGAAGGAAAGAGACCGACTACTAATGATAATTCTTCAGTTGAAGAAAGAAGATCTTGTATGGCTAATCCACCACAACACATGGAGTGTAGAAGACAGTTCACCTGATTCAATATGCCAATGTCACAAGCTTTGCAATGCTTGTTGGAAATAAAGTTGATTATCTTGAAAGACGCTCCTCGAAAACCCAATACTTCTTCTCCTTATTATAATCCCAATGCAAGATGTGTGTATCACTCTAGTTATCTTAGACATAACACTAATAATTGTTGGGCATTGAAGAATAAGATTCAAGTCCTGATTGATGAAAGAATCCTTGAGGTTACACCAGAAGATCAGATTGAATTCTCCTATCATCCGTCAAACATCAAAGCTACCAGACGTTCGGAGTAATAAGTTTAGAGGAGGCTTTGAGAACATTTGAATTTTCATTTTTGAGTTCTTTTGTTGGTTTAAACATTTATTATTACGTCAAACTTTATTTTACATTAATGCATTGCGTATGTTTGTCTTGAATTAATCCATTTGTTTCACTATACTTAAAATTATGCTTTTACTTCTCTATTTGTGATATTTAACTCTTGATAAAGTTGTAAGCCTTTAGAGGGAGGATGACGAAAACAATACCATAATCTTACACAGTATTCTTTTGAATAGACTATGCTAACGATGTACATGCATTGTTTCAATTCCTAAACAGTGGAGATATAAGGAAGTTAATCCCTAGTCAACCATTTTGAGCTTATGAAGTAAGATTTTTCCTTCTCACTCAAGTTAAAACCCTTAATCATAACCTGGGACAGGGTAGTTCCTCGGTTAACTCAATTATGCCAGTTGTCCTTTTGTACACAACTAATGATGGTTCCGTGTAATCATTAAGTTTGCAAGTCAATATCTAGCAAAAGAAAAACTCACTAAGTCAAAACCTATGAAGGAGACTTAGTAAAAAATTAAGACATCCCACTGACTATAACCTTGAAATAAACAGTTCAGGAAAAAAGAAGGGATAATAAAGTCAAAAGAGAAAAAAAGAGGTCATTATAAATCCTCAACAAAGAAAGATACTGAATGTTCAAATGAATTTTTAGTTTCTGAACCATCACAAATATAAGTGTTACAATTCCAAACTCCTCTGGAGCTTCAATGCATAAGTTAACCGAACATAGGACTGAAGAACATCATGAAGAATGAGTTGGGTACAAATAAAATTTGAGCCTTTATCTTTTGTTTCTTAAACCTTGAACCATGCCACGTTACAACCCTTTAAAAGACCTAACTGAAGCATGGTTAGTCCAAAAAGTATACTACTACAAAAAGGTATCCTGACTCCTTTAGGGCTTATTATAAAACTTGAGTTAATATCACAGTTTTCATAAAAAATATTTTACTAAAATAACTCTTTTTCAAAACATCAAGACAGACATAAGCATTTCATTTTTTAATATCATTGTTTGCATATAACTGAGTGTTTGACAAACAGAGAAACTTACAGGATGAATGTTCAATAAACCAAAGTCCTTCTGATAGACAAAGTTGCTTCCTGGATCAAAGCCAATGTATACAAGGGTCATAGTCACAGCTTCCCAATCATTGGGGCATACCACGATACTGCCTATTTCATTTGGGGCATCAGGTCAAGATTTAACTATGCTTAAGTAGCCAGGGGCAGATCTCCTCATTTAAATGAATTACCAAGGGTAACATTACAAAGTTCACGATGCCAGGGGCATATTATTGTGAGGCATTCTGCTTATTTCTCTTGAGGTAACTCCATTCAGATACTTCCATTATGGGACAATTCATCCTCAACCAAGGGGCAACTCTCTCTTTCCAAATCTAATATCCGGAGTGTATATAGTTCATCTCATTGTATTACCTTTATATTGGATTCTCAGCAGAAGCCATTGTGGAAATTAACAGTTTACGCCAGTAGTATCAGATGATGTCAGTATCATGTCTTCAGATCTAGCTATGAGAATTTCTGGGAAGGTATTCAGGAGAGTTAAGAACCTCAGGAGCTCTAAAACCAATTGGTTATACACTCTCAAAGTTTGAACGATTATGCTTCGAGTTCAGGTTTACTTTTCCCTCTTTATTCAAGGAAGAAATATTTTCCGAATTCAGGTTTACTTTTCCCCTTTTACTAAAGTGAGAAATGTCCATTGGTTATATGCTTTTGAATATGATTGATGTTTACCATAAATGCATAAAATACGATAATAGCATTTACTAAGAACGAACCGAGGTAGGAATTCAACGAATCTTCGCCAGTTCATCCCCACAGATTAATCTTTACGGATATTCTTACGGAATACTTCAAGTAATATCTTGTACTTCCAACTCTACGAAGTCTCCAAATAGTTTCATATCCTCTGAAGAATTGATGCTTGACCGAATAAGTCTCCCGGATCTATATTCATCTCTTTTATCCTCAGTCAGGATATCCGGGAACTAAATCCTTCAATAAGAAGTTCGAAGAACGAAAAACGGGAGGTTCTAAGTAAAATGTTCTTAAACAAGACAGAAACGAAGACTTCATACTCCTCAGCAACGAATCCGGATTTATTTTCCCCAGCCAGCAGTTGTGCTGCGAAGCTACTTATACGCTTCAACTACATAACTCATTCGTACATACATCATATCATATCATATCACATCATACGAATTCTCATAAAATATTATCTTGCAGAATGTTATATACATCATGATATTTGCACCAAACTAACCTTGTTTTTCAGGTTAATTCTCCAGCAGACAAACTTCATCAACAAATTGTTATCTTTGGACGTTGTTTATCTTCCCGAAGGCTATTTTGAGACGTTGTTTATTCTTCTCAAAAACATATTGTTACCTTGGGTCGTCGTTTATCCACCCGAAGGTTATCTCATTATTTTGGGACGTCGTTTATTCTTCCCGAAGGCTATTTTGAGACGTCGCTTATTCTTCTCAAAAGTCATATTGTTACCTTGGGCCTTCGTTTATCCACCCGAAGGTTATCTCATTATTTTGGGACGTCATTTATTCTTCCCGAAGGCTATTTTGAGACGTTGTTTATTCTTCTCAAAAGCCATATTGTTATCTTGGGCCGTCGTTTATCCACCCGAAGGTTATCTCATTATTTTGGGACGTCATTTATTCTTCCCGAAGGCTATTTTGAGACGTCGTTTATTATTCTCAAAAGCCATATTGTTACCTTGGGCCGTCGTTTATCCGCCCAAAAACTAGATCTTCATCTTTTGGATTGCTTCCCTCTCAAAGAAATATATCTGAAGAATTTTTCTATGAATGGCATCTTTAAGCCCATTCAAGCAATACAACCAACTAACAGTATCATTCTACGCACCAGCGAGTGCAAATTTTTGGGCTTTTATGTTCAATCCTCTTCAACCTTCAAGTCACGAATGGCGTACATGCCAATCTAACTCCTCAGATTTCAAAAAATTGAACAGGGGAAGCTGTTGTACCCCAAAATTTCCATCACACAATCAAAGAAACGTGTCCCTAGAGTTCTCTCAAGGTTCACAAGGTTCACAAAGTTCACAATTGGTCAGAATGTTTGAGAGTTATCTCAGACAAAGCATCCTCCTAAGCAATGAATCCACAACTAGGGTTTTGAGTTTATCTGAGCTAAATGGACTTCCAAGGCCTCAAGTGAGCTTCATAACATCCCACATGTCTTCAAGAATCCCCATATCAAGTTTCAAGGCTTTCCCAATAAGTTTGACCAGTCAAATGATCAGATATGCAAAAATTAGTCAAAGTAGTTAAAAAGTCAAACTGAGGTCAACTGTGATCAAATTAAAGTCAAACTTCAAGATTTTTTTCCATCAAGATTATGAATTAAATTTCATTATTTGATCAAAGGTTGATCATGATTCATCAAGGAGATCTCAGATCATCAAGAATCAGGAAGTTTCTAAATTAGGGTTTCCAAGGAAAAGTCAACTGAACTTTGACCAGCCAAAACTTTCACATGCTTCATCAAAAATTTCCCATCCAAAGCTCATTTTGAATGAAATTTAATTCTCTACAACTTTGTGTCTCACAAGACAAACCCTAAAAATGTTTCATTTGGAAGCTATGAGCTAAGACATTATAGGTCCTTTTAAAAGTCAACAAAAAGTCAACTTTTTCAAAGGAGTATAATTTGAAAATGGTAAATGATATGGACATGAGACCAAATATTTTTGTTAGAGGACTCTTTAAGCTTTCTAAAATGTCCAAGAACACCTTCATATCTTTAAAATTGAGGGAGTTATGCCTTGTCAAAGTTGAGAGATTTTTAAGGGGTGTATGAAGAAAATAAGGTCTTAAATCCAATTTTTTCCAAATGGGCCTATCATTTTGCAACCCAATCTCCATGAGAACATCAAGCACGACCCAATTCCATTTATTTCTTATTTTTATAATTTGTTTATTATTTATTTGGATTTTAATTGTTAAAATTCAATTTAAATATATAAAAAATATAAAAAAAATCAAATAATGGATAAAATCTTTGATTGAAAATCATTGATATCACATTTAGAAAGATTGGAAACCACTTGAAATCAGATTGAATCAAAATAGCAAGGTTTGGTGTGATTTCTCTAACATTTATGGTGATTGATTTCTTCATGATCAAGTTATCTCAAAAGCCCACAAATCCATCAGTTTTTTGACCTAATTCATTCCTCTATAAGTATACAAGAAGACCAATACACAAGGACGAATTGGTACCAGTCAAAAACATCAAAAATTTCAAAATTTTCAAGAAAAGTTCATATTTGGATTCTTGGCTAGAGACTGTATTAGAACGTTTTGAAGGTTCAAACACATTCTATGAACATCCCTGATGCTACTCCAATCATTTGCATAATTCAAAACATCATAAATCACACGAACCGAATACCATTTTTCTTCTCTTTTCAATTTCTTCGATTCTTACTATTCCTGCAATATTAATGAAATCTAACCTCATAATCTTGTTTGTGATAGTGTTACATTGTTTCTGCATGATTTCTTGAAGTTTCATGGTCGGACGCGTAAGATGCCATTTTTAGGGTTCATCCCTTCAAATTAGGGTTTTCTGATTTAGTGAATATTAATTAATTTTAAGACCATATTTGAGTTGTATGAATTGTATGGATCATGTTGATAACTAATTTGAAGAAATCGTGCGTAAAGTGAATAATATAGCGTTTGCAGGTTTTCCTATGGAAAAAATCCGCAGGTAATTTCGTAGTTATTTTTGTAGGTGATTTCGCAGGTCTGTAGGTTGAAGATGAAGCCGATGGCGCCATTCTGGAAAATTCAAATTTTCACTTCTTTTTTATTTCATGTGTTCCATATACATATCAGAAGTGCGTGCTTGTCTCAGTGGTGAATGAGTCTTTGTGGAAATCAAAGGGCGCAGGTACGATCCTTGGTGAGATCATTCCTTTTTATTAATTTTTTAGACATTTCATGAGTTTTGTATATTATAATATCTTGCCATTATATTAACAGACGTGCCCCATGTGGCTTGACGGTAAAGACCTGGCTTTGAAGTGAAGAGGATATGAGTTCGAACCTGGTTGAGGCCATCTTTTTTTTATTCTCATTGATTTTTACAGGTTTTATCATATAATGATCATTGCCTAATTCATTTCAAGCACTAACGCCTAACCCAGCTGGTAGAATGTTTTCTCCTTCAGGTTAAGGGCCTGGGTTTAAATCCCAGGTCCATTTTTTTAGTGTTTTCTATCTTTTTCTTCTTTATTAACCTATTTAAGTTATTTTCTAAATAAAGAATTAACCATAGTCAATTAATAATTAACATATAAATACAATTAGTTTAATCAAATTTTATTTAGTTAATTTATATACATACTTAGATTATTTTCTTAAATAAATGATAATAACATTCATTCTTTTTTAATTTTAATTAACTTATTTTCTTATAATTATCAATTTGTAATTAAATAACCAAACATTTTCTAATTAAAAAGTTCTAATCATTTTTTTTTAATTTTTATTATTCTTTTATATATCTATATCATGTAAATAATTAAAAGTTTTCTGAATAATCTTTAATTGTTTTTTTCTCTAAACTTAATTCCCTCTTTTCACTAATTCTAATAACTTAAAAAAATATAACGTGTCTAAACTTTTTTTCTTTTTAATTAAATTTGTAATTATTATTTCTTTAATTTATCTTAACTTTATTATTATTATTACTTTATTATTATTATTGTTTTATTATTATTATTGCTTTATTATTTTTGCTTCATTATTATTATTATTGCTTATTTATTATTTTATTATATCTATTATTCTTATTTTATAATTTATTCTTATCCGACTATTATGTATATGCCAAAGCCTTGAAATAATTTGTAGATTTATTTTTCAGTCTTTATTTTCTTTGTAAATATTTAACTGCGTGGTTAGTAATTTAGGGAGTGCAAAAACTAACTGTAAATAATTGAACTTAGAAAATTAAATTCAAGACAAATATCTGAATAAATATACACTCACACACGTAAGTCGATCTATGATCGTCATATGCACTTCCTAGGGTATTCCTCTTGGTTGCCTTATTTAAATGGTGAAGTCCTTCGAATATAGGGGTGTTTAAGCAAAGTCCCTTCAAAAGAAATCATCATTGTCCCTTTAAAGATTTTAAAAGATCAAGTCCCTTCGAGGTTGCCTACGGAATAATGATCTCGTCCCTTCGAATAAATGATGATAGTCTCTATGAATTGCTAAAGACACCCTTTAAGTTGCCTTCATTTACCATACGATGACCCCACGTCTGTCCCTTAAACAAATCCAAGGTAATGACTACATATTCCTTAGTAATAGGGACAATCTTATCCTTGAAAGAACATACAAGAACATGAAATACTTAGTCTAAGGTAGGAACTCAAAGTTACTGGCTCACACCCTTTAAAATAATTTTTATACCTCACAATTTTTCAAAACATTTTTCAAAACAAGGCTTTGTATACATCCATACGAGGATCATTACAAAGTACTAAGAAAATTTTCTAATCACACACTTCACGCTTTCAAAACAATTAAGTGATATAAGTAATTAAGAGCCCATGGATAACCATGGATATAAAGGGTACTAACACCTTCCCTTTATATAACCTATCCCCCGAACTCAAGTCTTTTAAAAATAGGTTTTTCCTGTTCTTTTATGTCCTTTCCACTTGGATAAAATAAAAGTCGGTGGCGACTCTTGCTATCCGCACATGTTTTTGTCAAACAAAAACACCCAAGTCAGTTCTCCAACTGTGTTACAGGACAGATCAACCCATTAGACAACTACTGGACCGACCAAGAATGGCCAGAAGGATACTCAAATGGTCCTTATAATTATCCGAAGTCAACATCAGATAGGAAATTAGATAAGTCCTAAAAGCACAAGTCCTAGCCGATTTCGTGGCTGAAATGACCATCCAGGAGCATGTAGCGTGCATGGCCAGAAAATGGACGATTTTTGTGGATGGAGCTTCGAGCTCGACGAGAAGTGGAGCAGGGATCATCTTAGAAAACGAAGAAGGCATCCTGATAGAGGTATCACTCGCTCTGTCCTTCCCTACATCTAACAACTATGCAGAGTATGAAGCCTTCCTCGGTGGCTTGAGATTAGCCGACGATCTGGGCGCCTAGGAAATAGTCATATACACGGATTCCCATATTGTATCCCTCCAAGTCAAAGGAGAATACCAGGCCAAAATGACAATCTATCTGAATACCTGATTCTAGTTAAAGAGAAAATGGCCAAGTTTGCATCTATAGAAGTAAAACATGTTCCTCGCTAACATAACATCCGACCAGGCATACTATCAAAACTTGCGAGCACAAAGAGGATAGGCGAGAACAAATCTGTCATCCAATAAATACTTCCTCGACCGAGCATCGAAAATGCATCCTCAACAATAGACGTCAACGTCATCGGCAACGCCAATTGTTGAATAACCCCAATCTACAACTACTTAACAAGAGATGAATTACCTTCAGACCCCAAAGAGGCCAGTGTAGTCCGATAAAGAGCTTGTCCATACGTCTTGGTCGAAGGAAAACTCTACCGACGAGGGTTCTCCATTCCCCTACTCAAGTGTGTCGAAAAAGAATCAACCCCTCACATCCTACACAAAGTCCATGAAGGGATCAACACCCAATATCTAGGTGGAAGATCATTAGCAAGGAAAGCCCTACGAGTAGGATATTACTGGCTAATCATGCAACACGACGTGAAACAACACGTGAAGAAGTGAGACAAATGCCAACGACACGGAGACATGCACCTGGCTCCCCCAACGAGCATACGACAATGTCCTCCCTATGGCCATTCACATGGTGGGGCCTGGACATCCTAGGTCCCTTTGTCGTTGGATCCAACCAAAATAAATACATGATCGTCGGTTTAGAATACTCGAAGTGGAAAGAAGCAGAGGAACTAGCCAAAATAATAGTGTTGAACATATTTCGGTTCTTCAAATGAAACATCCTCGCACGGTTCTGGATACCGCAAGAAATTGTCACCGACAACGGGACATAATTCACGAACAAACACTTCCAAGAGTACATCGCTAATGTAGGAACTGAAATTCTAGGATCAGGTACGTGATGTCGAATGAGATGTTTAAACACTTGAAGACTTAAACAAAACTTAAAGTGCAGGTAAATTAAACAACACAGGAAATTGTTAACCCAGTTCAATGTATCTCCACACTTACATCTGGGGGCTACCAAGCCAGGAAGGAAATACAATATAAGTAATATTAATTCTAGACTTAAACCACTCAGTTTAATCTTTCACTTAATATCTACCCAAGGCAATTTCTACCTAAGACACAACTTAGATATGAGTATCAACTCACTCCCCCTCAATCACACAGTGATATGTTACAATGTTTAATAAAATTGAAGTCACACTTCAAACACAACAGCTTGATTTTACTTCACAGTTTCAATCAAGACACAATACACTTTTGCTTAAAAGCTCATAAAGTGATACACATATAAAACCTGCTATTAAAACACAAACACCCTATTTAGTCTTCTTAATTTCGTGCTCTATTCTGAGAGTTTCTGTTGCTTAAATAGATGCTTGGATTTTGGGCTTTCTATAGGTTATCCAATCCTGATACGCATGTTGTCATCACCTTGAATTAGGGTTTGTTACTTCCTTGATTCTAGATGAGTCAGTTCTTCTGTTATACTGAAATCATATAACCAATCTCCCTACAGATGCGCCTTCTACTGATTTATCCAGTCACAATTAATTCCAGATAAATTCCCTGAATTTACTCAGTTCTGTTAAGCATTATTTAATTCTGGTAGCAGGTTTGAGATGTCACAACATCTGGTTTGACATCCTGAAATCTGAACTTACTTCATTAACTTATACAATGTCACAACATCTGGTGTGACATCCTGAATTAAGTTCATTAACTTATACTCTGTTTGATAATGTCACAACATCTGGTGTGACATCCTGAACTAATTTTAACACTTCTTGTTGGTCAAAAATTCTGCCAATTCTAAACATCTACAAACTCCCTCTTTGGCTAATTTTTGGCTAACACAATCTTCTGGTTTTATCAGAGTGAAGCAGAGTTTCATTTATCAGAGTGCAGCAGTTCTTTTCTGTTGAGTCATGTGTGAGTTTACTCCCCCTCAAACCTGTATGTGTTCTGACTTGTTCAACAGAAATTTTTCATTAAAAACAACTTAGTTCAGAAGCAGACATTAAACAGACAAAAGGCATTTTTCATTAATCAGTAAGCTGCAGCAGACATTGTTGTTGTTATGTTCTCTTCTCCCCCTTGTTAGACATAAATTGGGGCCAAATTACATAAGCAGACAGAAATACAAAATCAAAATTACAATGCTGATACAATACACTTTCCTCACACATTTTCACTCAGAATCTTCATATTCAGTATCTTCCTCTTCTTCAGATTCATCATCAGAGTCAGCAGCCTTCTGAGCACTCTCTTCCATTTCTATCCTTTGAATAATTTCCTCAAGCTTTTGCTTTCTGGCATCCAGCTCTTTGCAGGTGTTCTTCAGTTCAGCAATCAAAGCAGCTTTAGATATGGGAGTCTTTGCTTTTGAAGGTCCAGCAGATGTCCTAGTGGGAGCTTCAACATCGGCAGCATGATGGCTTAAGAACAGCTTGTAGTGGAAGGCCAGAGGACTTTCTCTTTTGCAGACTGAATCCTTCTCAGTGAGGATACCTGGATACTGGCTGAGGATTATACCACATAGCAGAGATGGAAAATCAATGGGAAGCTTTGTTGCTGATGTTCCTACATGCTTCAGTGTTTGATCAAATATGTAAGCCCCAAAGTCCAGCTTTGTTTGGGTGCCCACAGCATAAATGAATCTGCCCAATCCAGTTGCTATTGAAGAGGTATGGTTGGTAGGGACCCAATTGACAGTACCAATCCTATGCAACATTGCATACTTCCTTGTTAGCAAGCTAACAGAAAGTTTCCCCTTGACTGGCCAAGCTTTGACTTGATTGGTAGTGATGACCTTGCAAACCTGGTTGTCAGTCTTCCCCAGCTCATTAGGCCCATCAGATTCTCTCCCTAGGTAATGATTGATAACCCTAGGAGATAATTCCACACATCTCCCTCTTACATACACCTTTCTGAATTCTTCTGACTTGCCATCAGCACAGTCTTCTTGCAGGTTGACAATAAACTCCTTGACTAGCAGCTCATAACAAGGTGAAAAGTTTGAAATTGTTTTGAATAAACCAGCAGATGATATGAGGTCTATTACCTCAGTGCACTCCAGTGCATTGCTGCCCAGCTCTCTTTCCAGTGCCACCCTTCTTTGGTAGACAAATTTCCATCTACTCACACTTGACACATGATGGAATGATACATTGTCCAGAGGAGCTTCTGGAACAGCAGAGGTAGACCTTAAAGGTGTTGGTTTCTTCTTTGGTTGGGATGTTGGGACATCCTCTTCAACATCTGAATCTGGTGGAGTAACAGCTTTCCTCTTTTGTGTACTTACTTTGCTCCATTTTTTGGTAGGACCAAAGGCAACTTTAGCTTTGTCCTTCTTTGGTGTAGGCTGTTTCTTTTCAGGAGTTGAATGTCCTGCAGTCTTCTTTTCTTTCCTAGCCCTAAGCCTTTTGGCTATGCTAAGGTCCACAGATGCAATGATCTCTGTGTCAGAGTCATCATCTATGGCTTCAACAGGAGGAGGTTGAGAAGTCTCCTCTTCAGCAGGTGGATCAACAGAAGCTTGGTCATCAGTGGCTTCATTATCATCATCAGTTGAGGCCTTGTTCTGGTCCTCAGATGTTTCAACATCTATTGGGACATCCTGTTGAGCAGGAGTGTCCTCTTCAGCCTGATTGCTCTGTTCTTCTTGTGGAGCTGGCATGGTGTTCAGAGGAACAGATACCCCACGCACTACTCTTTGCTCAGACAAAATTCTATTAATAAGATGCTTGATGGAGGCATCCACATATTCAGAGGCTTTGGGGGTGGTGTTTGAGGATGAAGGAATCCCTTTGCTCTTGCTGAAAACAGGTTCCTTTGCTCTTCTCACATTTGGAGTTCTAGGCTTTTGAGCAAGAGGAACACTTCCTCTGATTTCGTCCATGGGAGTAGTATCCATTGGAACCATGGAGATTGGGGTTGCATGCACCACATCTTCTTGGTTGAGATTTTCATCCATGATGTTAGGGTTTTAATGTTGAGACATTTTCGAATGTGGTGAAGGAAGAGTTTAGGGTTGATTGATTTTGATGAGCTCAGAAAAACAGCTTTAGCATGCAAATGATTTTGAGAGGATAGTGAGGAGATGAAGAGCTGAGAGCAAGCTGGAGTTTTTATAAAAGTCGTTACTTGGAGAATTTTAAAGAGTGGAATACACAGACTTTTTGACCAGACTGGTGTTGCCATCTGGTGATCATGCCACACGATGTCATAGGACATGTTGGCACTTCTCCATAACTGCTATATTTCACATAAGCAGATTCCCAATTTACCCCTTAGGTTTTCAAATTGGTTTGCATCCAAAGCTTTAGTAAATATATCAGCCAATTGCAGATCTGTGGCTACATGTTCCAATGAGATCACCTTCGCTTCCACAAGATCTCTGATGAAATGATGCCTGATATCAATGTGCTTGGTCCTGCTGTGTTGGATAGGATTCTTTGATATATTAATAGCACTTAAATTGTCACAGTACAATGTCATGACATCTTGTGGGACATTGTATTCTGTGAGCATTTGCTTCATCCAAACCAACTGTGAACAACTGCTACCAGCTGCAATATATTCAGCTTCAGCAGTGGATAAGGATACACAATTTTGTTTCTTACTGAACCAAGAAATCAAATTGTTTCCTAGAAAGAAGCATCCTCCTGATGTGCTCTTTCTATCATCAGCACTTCCAGCCCAATCAGCATCACAAAAGCCAGTGAGAATTGGTTCACATCCATGGGAGTACATTATGCCATAGCCACGAGTACCATTGACATATTTCAGAATTCTCTTAACCTGGTTTAGATGGCTAACTTTTGGATCAGCTTGATATCTTGCACATACACCTACTGCAAAGGCTATATCTGGTCTGCTAGCAGTCAGATATAATAAGCTTCCAATCATGCTTCTGTATAGGCTTTGGTCCACCTTCTCACCCTTGTCATCCTTTGTCAACTTTAAATGAGTGGGGGCAGGTGTTCTTTTATGACTTGCATTGTCCATCCCAAACTTCTTGACAGTGTTCTTTGCATACTTGCTTTGGGATATTAACATGGAGTCTTCTATCTGCTTGATTTGCAGTCCAAGAAAGTAGGTTAGTTCTCCTACTAGGCTCATCTCAAATTCAGATTCCATTTGAGTGACAAAATGTTTAACCATCCTGTCTGACATCCCACCAAAGACTATGCCATCTACATATATTTGAGCAATCATGACATTTCCTTCTTCATCCTTCACAAACAAGGTTTTGTCTATTCCACCTTTCTTGTATCCTTGTTTTGTGAGAAAAGTAGTCAGCCTTTCATACCATGCTCTTGGGGCTTGCTTCAGACCATAAAGAGCCTTCCTTAGTTTGTATACATGATCTGGACAGCTTGGATCAACAAATCCCTTAGGCTGCTCCACATATACCTCCTCATTAAGATATCCATTTAGAAAGGCACTTTTCACATCCATTTGAAACAGCTTGAACTTCAGGATACAAGCAATTCCTAAAAGTAGTATGATTGATTCAAGCCTTGCTACTGGTGCAAAGGTTTCATCAAAGTCTACTCCCTCAATTTGTGTGTATCCTTGAGCTACAAGTCTAGCCTTGTTCTTTGTAACAACTCCTTGCTCATTTGACTTGTTCTTATACACCCATTTAGTGCTAATCACATTTATGTCATCAGGTCTAGGGACAAGATCCCACACTTCATTCCTTGTGAACTGGCCTAATTCTTCTTGCATAGCACAAATCCAGTACTCATCATTGAGAGCTTCCTTGATGTTTTTAGGTTCTATTTTTGAAACAAAACAAGAACCTGAAATCACCTCTCTTGATCTAGTGATTACACCACTGTTGGGATCACCAATTATCAGATCTTTAGGATGATCCTTCTGGATTCTGATGGAGGGAGGTTTGTTGGATTGTTATGTCCTTGCCTCAGTTAGAGTGAAGTCAGGATGATCACTCTTTAGTTCAGCTTCAGTCTGATTGTCAGCAGATGTTCCAACATCATCTGCAGCATCTGCAGGGGCATCATTAATTATCACATTTATGGACTCCATTATAACCTTGGTTCTGGAGTTAAATACTCTATAGGCTCTTCTATTTATGGAGTATCCAAGGAAAATCCCTTCATCACTTTTAGGATCCATCTTTCTTCTTTGATCCCTATCAGCCAGAATGTAACAATTACTTCCAAACACATGGAAGTACTTGACTGTAGGTTTTCTGCCCTTCCAGACTTCATAAATGGTGGACAAGGTTCCTTTTCTTAAAGTGACTCTGTTGTGAATGTAACAAGCTGTGTTCATAGCTTCAGCCCAGAAGTACAATGGTAACTTTTTAGCATGAATCATAGCTCTTGCTGATTCTTGGATAGTTCTGTTCTTCCTCTCAACAATCTCATTTTGTTGAGGAGTTATAGGAGAAGAATACTCATGATTAATTCCTTCTGAAGAACAGAAATCTGAGAATTTTTTATTCTCAAACTCCTTTCCATGGTCACTTCTTATTCTGACCACACAACTTGCTTTTTCTCTTTGTATTCTTTGGCACAGATCTTTGAATACATCAAACACATCAGACTTTTCTTTGATAAAATTTATCCATGTATATCTTGAAAAGTCATCAACAACTACATAGGCATACCTTTTTCCCCCAAGACTCTCAACCTGCATTGGTCCCATAAGATCCATATGCAATAACTCCAAAACTTTTGAAGTTGTCAGATGTTGGAGCTTTGGATGGGACATCTTGGTTTGCTTGCCTATTTGACATTCACCACATATTTTGCCTTCATCAATCTTCAGTTTTGGAATACCTCTTACAGCCTCCATAGATATGATTTTCTTTATCCCTCTGAGATGAAGATGACCCAGTCTTTGGTGCCAAAGCTTTACTTTTTCTTCTTTGGCTAAGGAGCAAGTTGAAGTGAGACTGAAGTCTTGAGGTTCCCACATATAACAGTTGTCTTTAGATCTGGCTCCTCTCATGACAACCTTTTGTTCTTTATCAGACACTATGCATTCAGTTCTGGTAAAGTTTACACTGTAACCTTGATCACATAATTGACTTATGCTGATCATGTTAGCAGTCAATCCTTTTACCAGCAGCACATCATCTAGTCTAGGTACATCTGGGCAGTCCAAGGTCCCAACTCCCTTGATTTCTCCTTTAGCTCCATCTCCAAAGGTTACATATCTGGATGAATGTGACATTAAGTTTACCAGCAGATTCTTCAATCCAGTCATGTGCCTTGAGCATCCACTGTCAAAGTACCAGTCTTCCTTAGCTGATACTCTGAGATGTGTATGAGCTATATAGGCAACACCCTTCTTTGACCATTTTTGCTTGTTGTGAGGTTTCCTTTGATGCCTCTGCCCTGTATAGTGTCTATCTTTAGAGCTCCAAGGTTGTTTGTTGAACTTGTTCTTGGGCATGTAGCTTTGATCAGCATGAAGACTAACTTTAGGTACCCATACTTTCTTGATGACCTCTGTCTTCTGCTTAGGGGGTTGCTGATATCTTTGATTTTGATGTCCATGCAGCACTTTCTTGGTGACCTTTATCTTCTGCTTAGGAGGTTGCTGATGCATCTGATTTAGATATCCATGCAACTTGTAGCAATACGGTTTGATGTGACCAAACCTTCCACAATGATGACATCTCCATCTTTGATACTTCTTTTTCATCATGTTCTTTTCATGATGTTGGAACATCTGTTGTGATATCTTGTTTGACTTTATGGGATTTGAAGTAGTTTTGCTGGTGCTAGCCTCAACCTTTTGAGCTTTGTTAAATCCCAGTCCAATTCTATCCCCTGAATGCTTATTGTTGTTGAGAATGACATCCAGTGTGTTTGTGCTACTGTTCAGCATTCTAACAGATTTGGACATATATTCCAATTTGGAGTTGAGAAGACTTACTTCACTTTTCAAAGTGTCAATGATTTCTAGATTACTTGTCTTTTCAACCTTTAATGCCTCAATCTGCTTCTTCTGCTTTATATTCTCCATGCATACTTCAGTGCTCCTTTTACATAGCTCTTTGTATGATTCTTCAAGCTCTTCAAAAGTCAGCTCCTCATCACTGGATCCACTTTCAGATTCACATACTCCAGCTAGAGCAGTGATGTGCTTTGCTGATTCTTCTTCTGAATCACATCCTGAGTCTTCATCAGACCAGGTCACAGAGAGACCTTTCTTCTGCTTCTTTAGATAGGTAGGGCATTCATTTCTGATGTGTCCATATCCTTCACATCCATGACATTTAATGATAACGAGAAAATGTATCGATTATATTGCTATGTTTCATTAACGTTTTATCGCATAATCATCGTTTTAACACCCGATTCCTCGAGTTTTTCTTACCATTTTGCAGGTACATCATATATGGAGCTAAATCATGAATTAAGAGCAAAAGGAACCAAAACAACCATAAAAAGATGAAGAAATGAGAAACCTGCAAAAACCTGCATATTTTGTTGCACTCACGGTCGTCACCTAGGTGTCACGACCGTGACACCCCAAAAGAAGCAATCACGACCGTGATGACATTGTCACGACCGTGACACTTAAAATTCAAGGGACACGAACGTGAAGACCTTGTCACGACCGTGACAAGGGAAAAAGTAGGTTATTTGACCCAGACTTGGTCACAAGGCTACGTGCATGTGAAGCTGCTACTTTCCAGCTGACCCTGTATCCACGTTCCTAGATTTCCTCAACTGCTTCTACGAGGCCCATGCAACACATTCAGCCACAAGCCCAATTATTCTTCTATAAATAGCATAATTTAGTTGAACAATTTACAGAGCATTTTTTTATCAATTTCCTGCGGAAGCTCTGCCGATTTATTTTACAACCTTGTTTTTATTTCAGTATTATTTTTCAGTATTCTATTTTTATTGTATCCAAACCCAACTTATAACAATTTCCAACATCAAGAAATTGTTATACAATTTACTTGTTTCCAAACCTTCAGAATTTCTGCTTTATTTTCGATTTCCGCCAATTACTCCGAGCTTTCCGGTCTGTGGAAGAAGGAGTCTGCCATTTTATTGTTAACCAGGTTTTTATTATTTTCAATTTAATATTTATGTTATTTATTTATTTTTCTGCAATGAGTATTTTGTTTATTGTTTCTCTGCCTCTGTCTGGTTCAACAAAAATGAGTAGCTAATTACCTTAGGGCGGTATGTAGTTAAAACAAACTTAATCGGTAAAAATTAACCATAGGCTAAAAATAATTAATAACTTAACATTCTGGCTGATACTTTTTATTTAAAATCGACCTTTTCGTTACGAGAGTAAGGAAAGAGTATTAGGTTAGGTCAAAACCACGAGAGTGTGAGATTTTAACCAGATAGCTAAAGTTAGGCATTTAAATTAAACACAGCGAGAGCGCTTTAAAATAAATTAGAATTACTAAGTTTCCAAAAATTATCTCTAAACACTTATGGGCTAGCGAGAGCAGGCATAGGGCTTTAGGGGTAAGATCTGAGATAAGACCACGAGAGTGTGAGTTGAGGGTATTTAAACTGGTAACCTCTACAGAATAGTTTAAGAGAACACCTTTATAAGCCTAGGTTAGATTGACCCACCTAAGTTAGTATAATTACATACCGACCGCCTTAGTATTATTTTATTAAAACTTAAATTTAACTCCCGCCTTTAATATTTTAAAAGCAACAAAAAATCGTGACAACCCTTCACCTTAGCTAAACTAGAAGTTCATCTAACACTAAGTAACCATAGAGTCCCTGTGGATCGATAATCTTAAATATTACTTCGATAGGCTGTGCACTTGCAGTTAAGATACCGCTAGACACATAATTAGACACGTCTTTAGCCCATCATTTAATCCCTTTTTCTTTATTGGTATTTTCATCATAATATGACCTTCTATTAGCATCATAAGGTCTTTTATTCTCAGAAGAGTTTGAGTTTCTTCCACTTGGTTTGGACCTGCTATCCATTCTTTTGAGAATCTTGTTGAATTGTCTTCCAAGCATAGCAATTGTTTCTGATAAATTTTCTTCAGGGTCTGCTTCATGATTTTCTTCTTCTTTATCAGTATTTGAAACCAAGGCTATGCTTTTGTTCTTCTTTACAATTGTATCATTCATTCCCATCTCAAATGTTTGAAGGGAACCAATGAGCTCTTCAACCTTCATTGTGCATATGTCTTGAGCTTCTTCTATTGCTGTAACCTTCATGTCAAATCTTTTTGGTAAAGATCTGAGAATCTTTCTTACCAGTTTTTCATCACTCATCTTTTCTCCCAAAGCACCAGAAGTATTAGCTATTTCCAAGATGTTCATGTAGAACTCATGAATTGTCTCATCTTCCTTCATTCTCAAGTTTTCAAACTTGGTGGTGAGAAGTTGAAGTCTTGACATCTTCACCTTTGATGTTCCTTCATGAGTGGTTTTGAGAGTGTCCCAAACATCTTTGGCCAGCTCACAGTGATGCACAAGTCTGAAAATGTTCCTATCAATGCCATTGAATAAGGCATTTAAGGCATTGGAATTTCCAAGTGCTGAATCTTCTTCCTCCTTGCTCCATTCTTCTTCAGGTTTCAACACTTTTGCCCCATCCTTGCTGTCTTGGACAGGGTGCTCCCATCCTTTGTTGACTGCTTTCCAAGCCCTATTATCAAGTGATTTTAAGAATGCTACCATTCTTGGTTTCCAGTAGTCATAGTTTGATCCATCCAATATAGGTGGTCTATTCACAGATCCTACATCTCTGTCCATGTTCCCAAAATTTGCAGTCCCTAGATCTCACCCAGTTAAACAGGCAGGGTGCCTGCTCTGATGCCAATTGAAATTCTGGGATCAGGTCCGTGATGTCGAATGAGATGTTTAAACACTTGAAGACTTAAACAAAACTTAAAGTGCAGGTAAATTAAACAACACATGAAATTGTTAACCCAGTTCAGTGTATCTCCACACTTACATCTGGGGGCTACCAAGCCAGGAAGGAAATCCAATATAAGTAATATTAATTCTAGACTTAAACCACTCAGTTTAATCTTTCACTTAATATCTACCCAAGGCAATTTCTACCTAAGACACAACTTAGATATGAGTATCAACTCACTCCCCCTCAATCACACAGCGATATGTTACAATGTTTAATAAAATTGAAGTCACACTTCAAACACAACAGCTTGATTTTACTTCACAGTTTCAATCAAGACACAATACACTTTTGCTTAAAAGCTCATAAAGTGATACACATATAAAACCTGCTATTAAAACACAAACACCCTATTTAGTCTTCTTAATTTTGTGCTCTATTCTGAGAGTTTCTGTTGCTTAAATAGATGCTTGGATTTTGGGCTTTCTGTAGGTTATCCAATCCTGATACGCATGCTGTCATCACCTTGAATTAGGGTTTGTTACTTCCTTGATTCTAGGTGAGTCAGTTCTTCTGCTATACTGAAATCATATAAACAATCTCCCTACAGATGCGCCTTCTACTGTTTTATCCATTCACAATTAATTCCAGATAAATTCCCTGAATTTACTCAGTTCTGTTAAGCATTATTTAATTCTGGTAGCAGGTTTGAGATGTCACAACATCTGGTGTGACATCCTGAAATCTGAACTTACTTCATTAACTTATACAATGTCACAACATCTGGTGTGACATCGTGAATTAAGTTCATTAACTTATACTATGTTTGATAATGTCACAACATCTGGTGTGACATCCTGAACTAAGTTCAACACTTCTTGTTGGTCAAAAATTCTGCCAATTCTAAACATCTACAGGAACCAAACAACATTTCACCTCCATCGAGCACCCTCATATAAACGGACATGCGGGGGTAGCAAACATGGTAATCCTGTGAGGACTCAAACGAAGGTTGGATGAAACGAAGAAGCGATGAGTTGAAGATACTAATTCCGAAGCATTGCGCAAGGAGCTTGACCAAGTCGATGAGGTTCGTCCAGACGCGGACCTCCGCGAGGCAGCACTTAAATAGAAAATCCTATCAAACATGACTCCAAAGTTATAAAGTGAGCATTTGAGGTCGGTAGTCTCATCCTGGGGATAATTTATAAAGACTCTCGGGAAGGCAAGCTAGCCGCAAACTGGGAAGGTCTTTACCGTGTTCGAGCAAAAAAGAACATGACTTGTTACTTAGAAAACTTAAATAGGGAAAATTAGCTCGACCTTGGAACACCAAAAAATTGAAACAATATTACAGTTAAGGCATATGTCGGCTTGCTCTAATCGATTCAAGGAACACGAGGCACCGACCTGACATGTATGTATAGGTACAAGCATTGCATACCAAACCTTAAACAAACAGGCCCCCTCATAAATGAGGAGGACTATTGACACACGATTAGATCATCAATCGAGTTTGTCGTTGTAATCGTACAATGAATAGGAAGAACACCTGGCTCACGATGGGACGTTCACACTGCAAAATTCGGGCCATCATCATGACCTGAATATCGCTTCTGACCAGAGATTATTCTGGCATTCTGCCCGATTCCCCAAACTGCCAGATATAACAATCGAGCACAAATCCCGTTAACGTCGAACATATTCTAAACCCTTGGCAGGTACATACAACGAACATCGCACAAATACATTACGAAAATCTAAACAAAGTGATCTAGTGTCACAGAAAAACACTTAGCAAAGACAACAACAACAAATGTCCTCGATCAGACTAACATGCACACATACATTCAAGAGAAACAACGCAATCAAAAACCAGATTAATCCAAAACGACCACGAAGGTCGGAAACATCTACCATAAAAGAAAAGGTGCGACTGCAAAGGCTGACTCGTTCAGATGTTACAAAAAAAAGGGACAAAGCGCCCGAGCAAAACATTACAACAACGACACGCAGGCCGATCAATATAATAAAAAACTTAATGAAATCCCAAAATAAGCATCAGGATGACCGACATTCCCGATTACAGTGTGATCATCCCTTACGAACGTCCCTTGAGGATGTATATCCTTCTCTAATGTCACATGCACCTGGTCATCCTCAATTAGGTCGTCACTTGCTGAAGGTCTTCGCCACCCTGGTCAATCCTATCATACCCCAAATTTGTCCTACCCATATATCATTTCTTTCTTCTCAAGAAAATAAAAAAAAATGTTGTTTCGGTTCAGTATCAAAAGTTTCAGTCAGGGTTCATCAAGTCAGGTGTGTGTGTGTAGTGCTAACTGAAGTTCAGTGTCTCGTGTGTGACATTCATTAGGGAGTGGTTTATGTTTAATCAGAGCTTGTGTAGTGGAGTTCTCACTTTCCATTCAACTATCCATTTTTTATCTGATTATCACCTTTCTACCTTTCATCTAAATAAAATCATATTCATTCATATTCCACAATTCAAATTTCCAAAAAAGTCCATTGTTATTTTATTATCCATCTTATTTTACAAAATCCCATATCACAAAAACAAACAAAAAAAGCCCAATACATTTTCATATTTATCCTTTTTTAAAATTAATTTTCCATTATTCAAATTCATTTTTATTTTCCACATCCTATAATTATTATTATTATTATTATTATTATTATTATTATTAGTATTATTATTATACCACTTGATTCACCAACATTTTCAACCACAATTACCTTGGACCCCGTCCTTATTTTTATAAAAAAATATTACCATAACTCTTCACATAAATCTCACGTTGCTACCTTCATGTTTTCACTGGCCCCACTTGTTTACCACTCAGTAACAACACTCCAAAATCACTCACCCACCAAGTTATCAAAACAACGTACACAATCTTCACACAGCTAAAACACCAGCAATTTCATACCAGTCTTCACGTACAAAACAACACAACCCCACTCCTATTTCCACTAACATGCAACACAAGTACATCTCATATTCCACATCAAACCTTTATCCCCAAGTCAACCATAAATGCCTTAAAACTCTCCTTTAAATAGACCTTTCATTCACTCCAGTTCTCAAGCCTGGATATCCTAAACTCACCCTGCCAAATCTCATAACCAAGCTTCATCACCACACTCACTCGTCATTCAGTCTTTCCCACGATACACTCACAGATTTGTTTTCACAAAAGAATGTCTCTCTCACCAATAATGTTTTTTCTGCATTTTTTTCTGACAAAAATTTCCAACAACCATCTTCCAAACGGTTACCCTTCCTCTTCGCCATAAAAACTTCTTGATAATACTTTTCATCTCTCTTACAAAAACCATAACCTTTCATTTCCCTTTTCACCCATACACCATAACCCTTCTTCATCACTTAACCGGACCACCAACACAAACCATAAACACCCCTTTTTATAAATTGCATTCCAAATTCATAAAAGACAACAAATACCAATAAAAAATGAAACTAGAAATTTGAGATCAAGAGAGAGAGGAGATCTTGAGCGCCGAAACCGAAACCATGAAGAGCAAATAACAAAACCGCAGAAACATATTTGTACCAACACAAAACAAAACCGCGAGAATCTGAGAAACAAACAAAAACGAACCTTACAACGAGAACATAATTATTTAAATCAAAATCGTGGGAAAGAGATTGAGAAATGACGTCGGAATCACCGATGTGTCTCTTTTAGACCCAAACCCTTGATCCAACGTCAAGTGGTATTAGGTAATCAAAACACTTAATAATTATCGAAACAAGGTGAAAAAGACAAGTGTTGGATCTCCGATGCTTTTCTTAAATTGTTTGGATATGGGAAATCTCTCTCGTATATGAATAATTGACACCTTTAAAACAAATAACTAACTAACCATAGTACCACGAACTATGGAGCTCTAACTTTCCCATTGCACGAGGGAATACGTAGGCACAAAGATCTCAACCCTTGTCGAGCACCATAGTAGATAACAACTTATTTCCCCTTTAGTAATTAACCTTAGATTATAATCTTTCGCATTTACTTTTCGTTTATTATTTAAAAAAGACAAATGGCATTCGTTAACATTCAATCATAAATCAAACTAAGAGGTTCTCGTTGAGTACAACGGACGTAAGAGGTGTTAATACCTTCCTCTTACGTAATCGACTCCCGAACCTAGAATTTGGTTGCGATGACCATTTTATCTTTTTCAAAAGGTTTCCCGATATTTTTGTTTTCCTTCTAGGAATAAATAAAGTTCTATGGCGACAATGTTCGAACAAAAAAATTTCGCGGTATTTTATCGCGAGGTCGTGTTTTTTCGAGGTGCGATAAATCCTAGAAATTAGATCGTCCCGGGTCTTCAACAACTTTTGGTCGTCAATTTTATCTTTGGCAGGGGCCATGACAGCCTTCAGCAGGACATTCAGCTCCTCAGTTGCTTTCCTCTCCGACTCAGCAATAGTCAAAACCTCCCTCAGCTCTTTTATTTTATTTTCTTGCTCTTTCTTGTCCTTGGAGGCTTTATGATCTTTCTCCTGTTAGTGGTCAGCAAAGCTTTTAAATTCTTCATCCCAAGCTCATGAGCAGTAGTCCTTTTAGCGTACAACATCGCCATCATCAACACCCTCATCACCGAGCTGGAATCTTAGGCTAAGGCCAATCTCTTTCGGGTCTATCTAGCTTCTTCAGGTGTAAAGATTTTGCTCGATGGATTGATGCGTGTTTTTTGCAAGTGTACGAACACGTCAGAGTAATATAAAAGATTGTCGAATCCACAGAGACCAAGTGTCAATCTATCGTACCTATTGTTATGGTGTGTATCTAAGGCAACTGAATATAAGGGTTTTAAGGAGTGCGCAATGGTAAATAAAATAATAATTTTAAACAATAAACAAAGACAGGCTTGAATGTAATTCACGTATTCAATTGATAATCTGGTACTTGTTAATAGAACTACTTATGGGCAATGTTTTCCACTTTGAAAAAAACTAATTTAATAGGAACTGTCGCTTTCGCGTATTCAGAACCGAGTTGTACTCTCTAATCAACCCCTCTTATTGTCACGAATAAAAAGGCGCGTATTGCGTTAGAGTAGTAAACCTATTTTTAAGAAATATAGTATCTTAACTAAGTTGAAAAGTATTTTAACTTGGATTTCTTAGCAAAAAGAGGTTCTTACGAACCAGACTCTAAACTTCTTAACGCGTCCGAAAATCGTTTTAAAATATCTTTTCTTTTTAATCTAAAAACTCCTAATGAACTAGAGAAAGCGCTTTTGGCTGTTTTTGAAATAGTTAAAAACAATTGTTTAGATTGAAAGATAAAATATCCCTTAAGTGTTTCCACGAACAATTGTACGGATTACTGGTTCATTTACGATCCTTACATTCTAACATTTATGGATTTAGTTAGACATGGTAAAGTAAAAGTTATTTTTATAATTTTTCATAAAAGTAATTTAGTGCGAGTGCGGAAAGTAAATAAAAGTAGTGCGAGTGTGTAACACGGTGGGAGAACTGACTTTAGTTATGTTGCGGATAGCAAGAGTCGCCACCGACTTTTATTTTATCCAAAGGAAAGGCATAAAAGAACAGGAAAGACCTTTTAAAAGATTTTTGGGTCCGGGGGGTAGGTTATGTAAAGGGAAGGTGTTAGCACCCTTTACATCCATGGTTATCCATGGGCTCTTAGTTACTTAGCTCACTTTAAAATGTTTTTTTTTTAAATGTGAAGTGTGTGAATAGAAATTTTCTTAAGTGTTTATAATGACCCATGTACGGATGCGTATAAACCTTTGTTTTGAAAATTTTTGTTTGAAATTGTGAAGTGTTTGAAAAGTTTTGAAGAGTGAGCAAGTAACTATGAGGAACCTACCCTAAGTTTGAGTCTTTTCTGTTCTTGAATCCCTTAAGTGGTAAGACTATCCCTATTATTAAGGAATAGGTAGCCATTACCTTGGATGTGAGGGACAAGTGAAGGGACATCTGTTTATGTAGGCAACTGTGGGGTGTACAAGCAATTTGGAAGGGACTATCATCTTTATTCGAAAGGGACAAGATCATTACGAAGGCAACATTCGAAAGGGACTTGATCTTTTATCTGTTAAGGGACTAGATGATGTGAAATTGAGGGACTTTGCTTTATACACCCTACTTGACCTTTTGATTAGGCAACATGAGAGGTATCCCTAAGGAAGTGAGATGGCGATCAAAGATCGACTTACGTGTGTGAGTGTACAATTTTAATATTTATCTTTGAATTTAAATGATCTAAATTAATTTTATATTACAAGTATGTTTACACTCCCTATTTACTAACCATAGCATAAAATATAAATAGTAAACATTATTAATAAATATTACACCAAGGAACAATTACATAATAATAATAAAAGCAATTTAAATAAATAAGCAAAATAATAAATAATAATAATAATTGGGTTAGTGAAATAATAATAATAAAAATAATCACAATGTGGTTAGTAATAATAAAATATCATATAAACATAATTAATAATAACAATGAAATAAGCAAAAATATTATAATGATTAAAAGATCAAATTTTTATATGAGCAATTATTTAAGATTAATAAGAAAAATATGAACAATTATATTAATTATAAAGTTTTAAATTAGATGTAAATTATGAAAATTAATTTAAATATAAACACATTAATAAAAAAAATAATTACAAAATTTGATTAGCAATTTTTAACTATTTCTAAACATATTATTAAAATTTATTTACATATAAAATTAAATTATAAACAATTTATGGGATATATGCATATTATGAAAATAAGATTAATTATAATTATATTTACAAAATTTAATTATATTAAATAAAATATATACATGATTAAAGATTTATAAATAATAAATTAAAGATTATAATAAAAATAAATTTTAGATAAAAGAAAATTTTGGGTTATGAAAAATAAAATTAGGATTAACTTAATTATTTACAAATAAGAACTATTATAATATATATAATAAAATAGACTAACATTTGTATGATAATTAAAGTTTATAAAAAAAAAGGTTATTAGAATTAATCAACATGAATTAGGGTTTATGAAAATTTTAAAACTAAGAAGATTAGGTTTAGAATTTAATTATCAACTAATTTTAATTAGAAAAAATAAATAATAATAATTAAAACAAAAAATAAAAGAGAGAAAGAAAAAAAAAAGGGAAGGCCTGGTTTTGAACCCAGGACCTCCCAATACCTGGAAAAGCATCCATCCACTGGGTTGGCCTGCGCACAGGTGACAAGAGGGAGGGTTCCATTGCTTTTGTTGTTGTTCCTGAAGAAATTATGAAAAATAAACAAAACCAAAAGGCCTGGGGGGATCGAACCCAGGACCTTCAAACATCACACAAACACATTAACCATTCCAGCTAGGAGAGCGCACCTGTTAGTATGGTGACTACAATGCATAATATATTCAAACTGCTAATTAAATGAAAAAATAAGAAAAAAAGTGGTCTGGTCCAGGAATCGAACCCAGACCCTCAAGCAATACGCGCACGTTCACAACCAACTGAGCCAGTCATACAATTGTGAAACAATATCAAAACCAAAACAAAAAATATTATGTCCAGCATTCAAAATCTAAAATTCGCGCCAGGACATCATCTTCTTCCTTGGATTACCTGCGAAAATTGATACGATTTTTCCTGCAAAATTTCATGCGTGTTCTTCCATATTCATGCCCTACGAAACTCAAACATCAAGTAAATGGTACAATTACATCAAATTGGTTATATCAATGAATTCCTTATGATTCATACAGTCAATCCACATTGTTAGAATTTATTTATATTGTCCAAATCACAAAACCCTAAATTGGCCGTTCAAACCCTAACAATGGTGGAATGCGATTGAGGTCACTAAACTTCAAGGTTGCTGCCCAGAAACGTTCCTAGCACTATCACAAACATCAAGCAATCATCAAATATCATTTAAAACAAACAAATATATGAAATCTAAAAACTCATATTCAAGAACAAAGCATGATTCGGTTTATGCTATATGATAGGCTTTGAATGCAAATGATCATTGGTACATGATCAGTGAAGTCCAGGGATCATTCTTATGTCCTTAAAATACCTTCAAATGCCTTGTAGTATGGAAACCGAATTTGACTTTTGTGAGGTTTTTGAAAATATGAACTTACTCTTAGGAGGCTGAAATTCGTGTTCTATGATTAGGTTTGAGTTATGTACTTATAGTATGATGATTCTAGGTCAAAAAACTTGAACCTTGTGTGAAAGATTTGATCCAAAAAGATTGAGAAAGATAAGCTTTAAAATTCAAATATTCTTGCATGAACACTTTCTATTTCAAGCCAATCAACATTATATTTGTATCAATTTGATCCATATTGAATTCATGACCTTCTAGAACCAAAAATAATTTTAAATCTTCACACTTGATATTTTATTTAAATTTAAAATGATTTTTAATATAAAAAATCATAATAAATAAATTAAATAAAATAAAAATTATGAAAATATCAAATAATTTTCGTGCATGATGTCATGGATTACTTTGGGTCATTAAAAGTTCAGCCCACTTAGCAAAACTTGGTTTTAAACCTCCATTTGCTTCATAAACTTCCCTAAAATTTCCCAACTTTGCAAGGGCACACATCCTTCAATTTTAATGCTATGAGGGTGTTCTTGGACATTTTGGAAATCTTGAAGAGTCCTCTAACCAACCCCACTGGTTTCATGTCTATATCATTTACCATTCTCAAGTTATGCCCTTTTGAAGTTGTTGACTTTTTGTTGACTTTCAAAAGGACCTATAATGTCTTAGCTCATACCTTCCAAATGAAGCATTTTTGGGCTTGGCTTGTGAGACACAAAGTTGTAGAGAATTCAATTTCCTTCAAAATGAGCTTTGGATGGAAACTTGGTGATGAAGCATGTGAAAGTTATGGCTGGTCAAAGTTCAGTTGACTTTTCCTGAGGAAACCCTAATTTAGAAACTCCTGATTCTTGATGATCTGGAATCTCCTTGATGAATCATGATCAACCCTTGATCAAATGATGAATTTTACTTCATATACTTGATGTTGGCAAAAAATCATGAAGTTTGACTTTGGTTTGACCACAGTTGACCTCAGTTTGACTTTTTAACTACTTTGACTGATTTTGACTTATCTGATCATCTGACTGAGCAAACCTTTTGGAAAAGTCTTGAAACTTGTCATGTGGAATCTTAAACACATATAAGATGTTATGAAGCTCACTTGAAGTCTTGGAGGTCCATTTAGCCTGATTAAAGTCAAAACCCTAGTTTTGGATGCACTGCTTAGGAGAATGCCTTGTCTGAGGGAATTGTCCAACTTCTGACCAATTGTGAACTTTGTGAACCTTGTGAACCATCATAAGATGTCTTGTGAACCTTGTGAACCTCATGGAGGGTCTTGTGAACCTTGTGAACTTCATAAATTAGCTTGTAGACTTCATGAACCTCATGAAAGGTCTTGTAAGTATTGTGAACCTTGTGAACCTCATAAAGTGTCTTGTAAACTTCATGAACTTCATGAAAGGTCTTGTAAGTATTGTGAATCTTGTGAACCTTGTGAACCTTCTTAGCACACAAAGTCTTGTATTGTGAGGGAAAATTTTGGGGTGCAACAGCTGCCCCTGTTCAATTTTCTGAAACCTGAGGGGTTAGATTGGTATATGTGTCAGTCATAACCTGGAAGGTTGAAGGGGATTGAACACAAAAGCCCAAAAATTTGCACTCACCGGTGCGTAGAGTGATACTGATGATTAGTTGAGTATGCTTGAGTGGGCTTAAAGATGCCACTTGGAGAAAGATTCTTCAGGTACATTTCTTGGAGGATAAAGCAGTCCAAAATATGAAGGTATAATGATAGCTTTCAGGAAGGTAAACAACGTCCCGAGGTAGTGGTAATAGCTTTCAGGAGGATAAACAACATCCTGAGGAAATGATATGCTTTCATAAGGATAAACAACGTTCTGAGGTAATAATATGCTTTCAGAAGGATAACAACGTCCTGAGGGAATGATGTAACCTTTGGGAAGATAAACAACGGCCCAAGGTAATAATATGCTTTCAGGAGGATAACAACGTCCTGAGGGAATGATATGCTTTCAGAAGGATGAACAACATTCTGAGGTATAAGAAGCTTTCAGGAGGATAAATAACGTCCTGAGGGATTGATATGCCTTCCGAAGGATAAACAACGTTCTGAGGAAATAATGTAACCTTTGGGAAGATAAACAACGGCCCAAGGTAATAATATGCTTTCAGGAGGATAACAACGTCCTGAGGAAGTGGTAACCTTTGGGAAAATAAACAACGGCCCAAGGTCGTGATATGCTTTCAGGAGGATAAACAACGTCCTGAGGAAGTGATGATAGCTTTCAGGAAGATAAACAACGTCCTGAGGAGATAATATGCTTTCAGGAGGATAAACAATGTCCTGAGGTATAAGAAGCTTTCAGGAGGATGAACACCATCCTGAGGAAATGATAACTTTTGGGAAGATAAACAACGGCCCAATAGTCACAAGTTGTTAATGAAGTCTGTATGCTGGAGAATTAACCTGAAAACAAGGTAGCATTCTGTATGGTAATATTAGTTTATGCATTATGTATGCATGGATAGTATGATGCACTTAAGTAATGTACTAGGTATCTATGCATATGTATGTTATGATGTAAATGATGTATGTATGAACCATGCAGCCTGAAGCGTCTGGATATCTTTGTATAACAACTGCTGGCCAGGGAAAATAAATCCCGATTCGTTGCTGAAGAATATGAGGAACTTGTTCCCGTCTTGTTTGATAATATATTATACATAACCTCCCGTCTTCGTTTGATAGTAGGATATACATAATCTTCCTTCTGCTAGGGATAGCAAGGTATACATAACCTCCCGTCTTCGTTCGATAGTAGGGTATATATAACCTCCCGTCTGCTGGGGATAGCAAGGTATACATAACCTCCCGTCTTCGTTCGATAGTAGGGTATATATAACCTCCCGTCTTCGTTCGTCGTACTCCTATTGGAAAGTAAATTCCCGAATATCCGTATGAGGAAAAAAGAGATGGATATAAATTCCAGGGGAGATGTGACTTTATGAAGATGGATTTGTCCTACTGGGGATTTGTAACTGTCTTTTAGGGATGAACCGGTGAAGCTTGGTTGGAATCCTTCCCTCGTTCGTCCTTAGTAAATACTATTACTGCATTTTCATGCATTTCTGGTAAACATCAATCATATTAAGCATACATGCATTTCTTGTAAACATCAATCATATTCAAAAGCATACATACATTCAAACACAACCAATGGACGTTTCGTTTATGTAAATAGGGTAAAAGTAAATCTGGATTCAAAGATGGAATTTTATTCATATCAAAAAGTGACCCATACATGGGTAAGTTTGTACAAGGAGACATAAACCCTAGTAAGAGGACTTTGTCATAAAATTTTACAAAACAAGGAGAGTCAGCTATGTGGGAAATAATCCTATTGAGTTTCAATTCTACTATTGCCATTATCTTCCAGTATCTCATCTTCTGCTGTTGAGACGGAAACAATTGGATTGAGCTTTATCTGTTCGAGCTTGAGTAAGTAACACAACTGGTTGCAGTTTCATGGGTGATCCAAACGAGACATAGTCATACGCTTTGATCCCTAACTTTTGCCTGGATTGCCCTTTCAAGTTTTCAATCCACCGGGATACCCTTTTTTTGCCCAAGCCGCCTTTTCAGGTTTTCGACTTGCCGGGTGTACATCTTTTTATATATATCCCTAATTTTTGCCCAAACCCTTTTGGTTTGCCGGGATGCCCTTATTTTTGCCTAGGCTTGTCAACCTAGCGGGTCTCTTTTTATGCGTAGTATTTTTTAACTATGTCTGCGTTTACAGGCTGTGGGAAGTCTTCACCATCCATAGTAGTAAGTATCATGGCACCTCCTGAAAATACTGTCTTGACTACGAATGGTCCTTCATATGTAGGAGTCCACTTGCCCCTAGGATCACCCTGTGGTAATATGATACGCTTGATTACCAAGTCACCAGCCTGATATACCTTTGGCTTAACCTTCTTATTGAAAGCCTTGATCATTCGTTTCTGATACATCTGGCCATGACAAACTGCTGCTAACCTCTTCTCATCAATCAAATTTATCTGGTCAAGTCGAGTCTGAATCCACTCATCTTCATCCAAGTCTGCATCCTTCATAATTCTTAAGGAGGGAATCTGAACTTCAATGGGCAGAACTGCTTCCATACCATAGACTAAGGAGAATGGGGTTGCCCCTGTTGAAGTACGTATTGTAGTACGATAACCATGAAGAGCAAATGGTAACATCTCGTGCCAATCCTTGTAAGTAACAGTCATCTTCTGTACAATCTTCTTAATGTTCTTATTAGCAGCTTCAACTGCCCCATTCATCTTTGGACGATACAGAGAAGAGTTGTGATGCTTAATCTTGAACTGCGTGCAGAGATCAGTAATCATAGTGTTGTTCAGATTAGAGCCATTGTCAGTAATAATCCTTTCAGGGATGCCATACCTACATATGAGATTATTCTTAATGAATCGAGCCACAACATTCTTAGTAACAGATGCAAATGAAGCTGCCTCTACCCACTTAGTAAAGTAATCAATAGCAACCAGGATGAAACGATGTCCATTAGAAGCAGTAGGCTTGATCTCACCAATCATATCAATGCCCCACATGGCAAAGGGCCAAGGAGAAGTCAGCAAATTCAATGGTGATGGAGGTATATGTACTTTGTCAGCATAAATTTGACACTTGTGACATGTTCTGGAGTGTTGATAGCAATCAGCTTCCATGGTAGACCAATAGTAACCTGCTCTTAATATCTTCTTTGCCATGGTATGTCCACTAGAATGAGTGCCAAAGATCCCATCATGCATATCTTCCATAATCTCAGTTGCTTCCTTCTTATCCACACAACGAAGCATAGTTGAATCATGATTGCGCTTGTACAAAATCCCATTACTCAAAAAGAACTTAGTAGAAAACCTTCTCAGAAACTTCCTATCTTTGACAGATGCCCCTTCAGGGAACTCCTGAGCTTCAAGATATCTTTTCACTTCATAGAACCAAGGATTTTCTTCTGTTTCTTCAGTGCTAATCTCATTGCAGTATGCAGGCTTTTCAAATCTATCAATAGTAATCTTGGGAGCTTCATCATCCCAGCTGATCTCAAACATAGATGCCATGGTGGCTAATGCATCTGCCAACTGATTCTCTCTCCGTGGAATATGTCCAAAGGTAATCTCTTTGAAATGTGGGATCAAAGACAATACATGCTCTCTATAAGGAATAAGATTATCATGCTTGGTGTCCCAATCTCCTTTAATCTGACTTACTACCAGGGCTGAATCTCCATACACATCAAGGAACTGTATCTTCATATCAATAGCAGCTTTAATACCCAGGATACACGCCTCATACTCAGCCATGTTATTGGTACAATAGAAACAAAGTCTAGCAGTAATCGGGGTATGACAACCTTCAGGGGAACTAATCACAACACCAACACCATTACCAAGTGCATTAGAGGCACCATCAAAAACCATAGTCCATCGGGATCCTTGTTCAAGTCCGTCATATTGTCCAGGTTCTTTGGTAATAATCATAATATCTTCATCAAGGAACTCAAAACTCATTGACTGGTAATCATCCACTGCCTGATGAGCCAAATGATCAGCAACAACACTTCCTTTGATGGCCTTCTGAGTAGTATACTATATATCATATTCTGTCAAGATCATTTGCCATCTTGCAATTCTTCCGGAGAGAGAAGGTTTCTCAAATATGTACTTGATTGGATCCATCTTCGAAATCAATAAGGTAGTATGAGTCAACATATACTGTCTTAGTCGGCGAGCAGCCCATGCCAAAGCGCAGCAAGTTTTCTCGAGCAGTGAGTATCTTGTTTCACAGTCGGTAAACTTTTTGCTAAGGTAGTATATTGCCTGCTCTTTTCGACCAGACTCGTCATGTTGCCCCAAGACACACCCCATTGAGTTGTCTAACACTGTTAAGTACATAATCAAGGGTCTTCCATCAACTGGTGGCATCAAAATTGGAGGTTCTAGCAGATATCTCTTGATTTCATCAAAGGCAGTCTGGCACTCATCATTCCATTCCATCACCTGATCTTTCTTCAACAACTTGAAGATTGGCTCACAAATGGCAGTTAATTGGGAAATAAATCTTGCAATGTAATTCAATCGTCCCAAGAAACCTCTAACCTCCTTCTCAGTACGGGGAGCTGGCATCTCTCGTATAGCTTTCACTTTTGCAGGATCCACTTCAATACCTTTTCCACTGACTATGAAACCAAGGAGCTTACCAGACCTAACTCCAAAAGTACACTTGTTTGGGTTCAATCTCAACTTGTATTTCTTCAACCTCTCAAACAATTTATGCAAATGATCAAGATGTTGCTCTTCATTCTGGGACCTGGCTATCATATCATCCACATATACCTCTATCTCATGATGTATCATATCATGAAACAAAGCCACCATAGCACGCTGATATGTTGCCCCTGCATTCTTCAAACCAAATGGCATCACTTTATAGCAAAAGGTGCCCCACTGTGTAACAAAGGTTGTCTTCTCCATATCTTCAGGTGCCATCTTGATTTGATTGTAACCAGAGAAACCATCCATAAAAGAGAAAACCTTATGCTGGGCAGTGTTGTCTACCAGAACATCAATATGAGGAAGTGGAAAGTCATCTTTGGGGTTGGCCTTGTTCAAATCCCTGTAGTCTACACACATACGTACCTTACCATCTTTCTTAGGAACCGGTACCACATTTGCAACCCATTGAGGATAAGAAGTCACAGCTAAGAACCCTGCATCAAACTGTTTCATTACCTCTGCTTTGATCTTCTCTGACATTTCAGGACGCATGCGACGAACCTTCTGCTTCTTTGGACGACAATCTTATTTTACTGGTAAACAGTGAACCACAATGTCTGTATCCAACCCTGGCATATCTTCATAGGATCAAGCAAAGATCTCCACATAGTCACGTAGCATTTGAATCAATCTGCTCTTGACACTATCCTCTAATTCAGCCCCTATCTTGACTTCTTTCCTATTTTCTTCAGTTCCCAGATTCACAACTTCGACTGGCTCTTCATGTGGTTGTATAGCTTTCTCTTCTTGTTGTAACAACCTAGCAAGCTCTACAGGTACTTCACAATCGTCCTCATTTCCGTCTTCAGCTTGATAGATCGGATTCTCGAAATTATAATTGGCAATAGTAGAACTGTTATCAACAGGATCCAGAGTGGATGAGGATCTGCATTTTAGTGATGTGGGTGTGTGTAAGAACACATAGCTGATAAAACAAAAATAAAAGAAAAGAAAGACAAGGAACACAATATTTACGAAAACGAAACGTCCACTGATTTTTATTGAATGAAGTATGCAAATGAAATGACATCCCGTAACAAGCACACCATTGTACCCCGGGTAAGGCACAAGGCTTGAGAGTTCAATTGTTCAAGAAATTACAAACTTAAAAAGCAACAACACAGTAATAGTATTTACTCCTGACTAAAGGAGATAGGAATAACATCTTCAGCTTTCCAATTATTGAGTCCAGCACCCACAGTAGGAAAAATCCAAGCATCCAAGTTGTAGTCTTCATCATAGTCACCCACAGCATTGATCTGGTTCTTCATAACCCCTTGATTGGTGATACGAACAGCATGAGCACGACAAACAGCCTTCTGGGACTCTGCAGTGAAACCCAAACCAAATTTGTCAGACTTGTAAGGGATATCAGGAAGCTGACCCCAAATAGTACAACCACCTTTATCCACCACAGCTCTAGCATCTTTAAGGGAGGCCATTGTTGGAGGTACTCTGGTGACCACAGGAACTTTCTTGACAACAGGAGGAGCTTCATAATCATTAACAATCCAAGGAACCACTTCAAACGTCTGACACGGAGTTTCAACATATTCACCTTCTACTTCCAGATACTTGAAGGTGTTCACATGGCTAACAAAATATTCTTCCTCTCCATAGACAGTAACAACTTTTCCTTCCACCGGATATCTCGGCTTCTAATGTAATGTAGAGGTTACAGCACCTGCCCCATGGATCCAGGGACGACCAAGCAAACAAGAGTACGACGGACGAATATCCATGACATAAAAAGTAGCATTGAAAACTTGAGAACCAACTTTGATCGGGAGATCAATTTCTCCATGCACCACTCTTCTCGAACCATCAAAAGCCTTCACCACTATATTACTGGGCTTCAGCACAACATCTTCGGGACTCAGCTTATTCAGGACTTCTTTGGGCAACACATTCAGAGAGGAACCATTGTCTATCAATACATGTGATAGGGTAGTGCCCCTGCATTCAATTGAGATATGCAGAGCCCTGTTATGATCCCTCTTGGCAGGAGTCAAATCAGCATCGGAGAAACCTAACCCATTATCATAGGTCAGGTGGGCAACACAATTCTCAAACTGGTCAACAGAAATTGCATTGGGTACATGAGCAGTCTTCAGAAACTTAAATAAAGCTTTGGCATGAGCTTCAGAACATAACAACAAAGACAACATGGAAATCTTGGAGGGAGTATGCCCCAACTGATCAACAATGTCATAATCACTCTTACGAATGATTTTCAATACTTCTTCCATCTGCTTAGAGAGATCATCAGCAGCTGGCACATCATTTGGTATAGGTTCAATAACAGGACCCTTGCCCCGAGCATCAGTGGTGGAGGTAACAGCAGGAGTAACTGCATTCTTGGAAGTAACTGGAGGAGAGAAGACTCTTCCACTTCGTGTGATCTTACTAGACCCAGCAATATTATCAACATCAACAGGCACATCAGCTAAGGGTTCCTGCTTAACACCATGGATATAAACATCAGATCCATAGTGCCAAGGCACAGCTTTATCAGACGTATACGGAATAGGACCAGGAGTGGTAATGACCATAGGAGCCACTCTGGCTTCAGCAACAATTTCCACAGGGCCTTCAGCAGTAATCTTAATTGGACCCTTATGAGTGATTTTAATAGGACCTTTGGAAGTGATCCTCACCGGCACTTTATCAACCATATCAACCTCTTCAGTCTTCCTACCTTTAGTAATATGATCCACCATACTCTCTACAAACGATGGAGTCCTCTCAAACACTATGGTATATTTATCCATGAGACATTGAATTCCATCTCTCAATCTCCAGCAACTATCCGGCTTATAGGTACAATACAAACAATCTTCACGACAACCTGGAAAGAACCCAGCTTGTACTAGCTTCTTTTTAATGACAGACAATGGTGTGGTCAATTCTGCAACTGAATAGATATGTAAATCTTCATCAATGGCATTGACAGTCTTCTCATGATTTGGCATGGGAGCAGTAATCACATTTGGAGTACCCGGAGGGTCAAACTCAATCTCTCCAGCCTCAATCATATCCTGAATTTTGTTTTTCAAGACCCAGCAACTATTAGTATCATGTCCCTGACATTTTGAATGATATGCACATCGTGCATTGGGATTGTACCTGGGAGAGGTAACATTGGGATTCTGAGGAGCCTCTTTCAGAGTAATAAGTTCAGCCTTCAACAAGTGTTGCAATGCCTGAGCCATTGACATGTTGATCTTAGTGAACTGCCTTCTAGCCCTCTGCTGGTTGCCCTGTGGCTGCTCTGGTGTTGTAGGAGTTGGATTTGAAATATGAACTGCACTCACAGACTGATGCCTTCTATTACGATCAGGTTGACCATAAACAGCATTTGATTCATTCTTCCCAGTGGGAGGCTTCTTTGCAGTACCTGATGAAGAAGTACCCACTTGAATCTTGCCACTCTTTATACCATTTTCCACGCGCTCTCCTGTCATTATCAACTCAGTGAAGCCAGATGATGAGCTTCCAATGAGATGACTGTAAAAAGGACCATTCAGCGTACACATGAACATATCAACCAATTCCCTGTCAGTTAAAGGGGGTTGTACTCTTCCAGCTAAATCTCTCCACTTCTGAGCATACTCCTTGAAACTTTCTTTGGCACCCATAGACATGCTTTGCAGCTGCATGCGAGTGGGAGCTAAATCAGCATTGTATTGATACTGCTTATAGAAAGCTTCAGCAAGATCATTCCAATCCCTGATGTTGACACTCTCCAACTGATAGTACCACTCCAATTGAGCTCCAGATAAGCTCTCTTGGAAGAAATGGATCCATAACTTTCTATCAGCAGTGTGAGGTTGGATTCTTCTGACATAAGACCTCAAATGCAGCTTGGGACAAGAGACCCCATCATAAACAACAAAGGTAGGAACCTTGAAACCAATGGGTATGACTACCCCAGACATCAGACTCAAATCTTCAAAATCCAGCCCAGAAGACTTCTGCAACTCCATAGCATCCATTCTATCCACCAGCATCTTGAATTTGTCTTCATTAGGCTCATGGTAGTAATTAGCCTCAGAATCAGAGTCTCCCATAGTGTTGTGGAGACTGCCTCCCTCTTTTTCAGACTCTTCTGACTCATAATCTTCAACTGGTTCTTTGGTCTTGGCAAGACCTTTGAACCTTCTTCCCATGTTGATCAGGCCACCTGACCTTCTAGTCTTCTTAGTCTTCTTGGCCAGCAGTGTCTTCAATTCATCCTGCCCCTTGGACAGGTTCAGGATCAGCTCTTGGAATTGTGCATTTTGTGCCTGGAGATCCTTAACTGTTTGTTCAAGAGCCATTGCTGAAATAAACAGCAAGAAGATAAGAAACCTGTGCACAATAAACCTGTGATGCAATGAGATGATATGTGAATGCATATGCAATGTTTTCAAGGACCGCAGGATTTAAATTTGCTTAAACAAACATGAAGGTAAACTTTTATTAGTAATAAATTTGTTTTGCCTCTTGGGCTTACAAAAATGAAATGAAATAAATACAAGAGATGGGGTTTTAAGTCTCCCATGGACGTTTCCTCTTTGTGTTGAGGTATGAGTTGAGATTCCGCTCCTCGTGAAGTTGCTTTGTTAGTTCTAGGATTCTTTCTTGGCTTGCTTTGTAATGAGCCTCGAAGGTGTCCCTTTGCTCCTTCAACTGGATCCAGGATTTCTGCAAGTCTTCCGTGTCAGTAGGCATGTCTGGGTGAAGGATGGTATAAGCAGTATCTCCTTCAGCAACAGGTTCCATGGTAACTGGCAAGATAGCAGGATATGGCATCATGAGAGTCTGAGCACAAGATCGCACCCATCTGAGATTAGCCTCCATAGGAATAGTGTACTTAGGCTCCAGAGTCTTGCTGTCAACCTTGTTTACTTTTCCCCATGCTCGTATGAATCTCTGACGGTAACCTTGAAGATCGTTGTCGTAATCAAACACAATGCCTTGAATCAACATGTCATGTGGGCCATCACTCCGAGCGTAACCAAACTGTCGTAAAGCTAAAGAAGGGTTGTAAGTAATGCCTCCTCTTATGCCTAGAAGTGGCACATTAGGAAACTCCCCACAACGGTCAATGATGGTGACATTCTCCATAGATCTGGAGCACCAATGGATATCTGAATGAGAGAGTGACATAATTCTTTTGGACCACCTGAACCCTTGCTCATTCTTCATTACTGAGCGAGGAAGGTGAGAAATAAACCACCTAGAAAGCAAAGGTATGCAGCACATCAAAGTTCCTCTTGCCCTTGTAGTACGGGTATGAAGAGAATGCAAGATGTCTCCAAGTAAGGTAGGCACTGGATTGTGACTCAGGAATATATTGATAGCATGAACGTCTATGAACTGATCTGGATTGGGGAACAATACTAAGCCATAAATCAGCAAGGCTAAGATCTCCTCAAAAGCATCATAGCTCATGGCCTTCAAGAACACTTGAGCCTTATCCATTAGCACCTTAGCAAGAATACCTTTGACTCCGCTTCTCATTTCTAGAACAATGTCAGACTTCTTCAGATGTAGAGCTGCAGCAATAACCTCTGGTTTAAGCTCCTTCTCCAAGCCTGTGAAGGGTCTTTGATCAAGAACAGGTATACCCAGAAGTCTAGAGAACTCTTCCATTGTAGGAACCAGCTGGTAGTCGGGGAATGTAAAGCAATGGTGCTTAGGGTCAAAGAACTGAAACAGAACACTCATCATGTCTTCACTGAACCCTGAAGTGACTAGATCCAATAGGTGATCATGTCTCTTGATGAACTGGGAATGATCAGACACTTGAGAAACCAACTCTTTAAGCTTAGCAGGTATGCCCACAAAGTTGATCCTGATAGTGTTTCTACGAGCAGAAGCCATGACCTGCAACAAAGAACAAAGATAAATCCTTTGGTCCTTGAAATGGTTAGTGAAAATGATATGCTTATGATGCATGATGATGCTATGATGTTATGATCAATCACAAACATGTGGCACACACAAACAAGTCACACAATAGCCCTAGGTTTAATGGCTTGCATGAGGTTTGAAGGTAAGTACCCTCCCCTGAAGTTAGTTAGTTCATCCGTAACCAGGTTCTAAGGGATCTCAATATCATTGATCCTTCACAAGGGTGGTTGTTCAGTAGGCAACTTACTTGCCAACCAAAACCCTCCAAGTTTAGAATCTCAATGAGCGTATTATCGAGTATCAACCAACTTCAGTCTTCACCAAAGCCGGTTATCTCACTACTTTCTAAAGGCCAAGATGGGATGACTAGGGTTCTAAAAGTTAGTTAGTGTATTGACAACATATGGCAGCCTCATATTATCCTCAACTTGACTTAAGGAACATAAGCACCAACCAAGAAGTCACACTAACTATGGCCACCAGATCAACCATATCGATATACGCCGTACAATTTTCCTTGGTCTATTGCCATTTACCTAAGGTACACTAGATTCGGGTTAGGATCTTTCACACATAAGAGCCCAACAAGTAAGTATAAAGCAAACAAGGCAAACAATTTTAAAGTGATCTAATTCCTAAGGGTACCCCTCTTTTATTAAATCCCCAGCAAAGTCGCCAGTTCTGTAACACGGTGGGAGAACTGACTTTAGTTATGTTGCGGATAGCAAGAGTCGCCACCGACTTCTATTTTATCCAAAGGAAAGGCATAAAAGAACAGGAAAGACCTTTTAAAAGATTTTTGGGTCCGGGGGGTAGGTTATGTAAAGGGAAGGTGTTAGCACCCTTTACATCCATGGTTATCCATGGGCTCTTAGTTACTTAGCTCACTTTAAAATGTTTTTTTTTTGAAATGTGAAGTGTGTGAATAGAAATTTTCTTAAGTGTTTATAATGACCCATGTACGGATGCGTATAAACCTTTGTTTTGAAAATTTTTGTTTGAAATTGTGAAGTGTTTGAAAAGTTTTGAAGAGTGAGCAAGTAACTATGAGGAACCTACCCTAAGTTTGAGTCTTTTCTGTTCTTGAATCCCTTAAGTGGTAAGACTATCCCTATTATTAAGGAATAGGTATCCATTACCTTGGATGTGAGGGACAAGTGAAGGGACATCTGTTTATGTAGGCAACTGTGGGGTGTACAAGCAATTTTGAAGGGACTATCATCTTTATTCGAAAGGGACAAGATCATTACGAAGGCAACATTCGAAAGGGACTTGATCTTTTATCTGTTAAGGGACTAGATGATGTGAAATTGAGGGACTTTGCTTTATACACCCTACTTGACCTTTTGATTAGGCAACATGAGAGGTATCCCTAAGGAAGTGAGATGGCGATCAAAGATCGACTTACGTGTGTGAGTGTACAATTTTAATATTTATCTTTGAATTTAAATGATCTAAGTTAATTTTATATTACAAGTATGTTTACACTCCCTATTTACTAACCATAGCATAAAATATAAATAGTAAACATTATTAATAAATATTACACCAAGGAACAATTACATAATAATAATAAAAGCAATTTAAATAAATAAGCAAAATAATAAATAATAATAATAATTGGGTTAGTGAAATAATAATAATAAAAATAATCACAATGTGGTTAGTAATAATAAAATATCATATAAACATAATTAATAATAACAATGAAATAAGCAAAAATATTATAATGATTAAAAGATCAAATTTTTATATGAGCAATTATTTAAGATTAATAAGAAAAATATGAACAATTATATTAATTATAAAGTTTTAAATTAGATGTAAATTATGAAAATTAATTTAAATATAAACACATTAATAAAAAAAATAATTACAAAATTTGATTAGCAATTTTTAACTATTTCTAAACATATTATTAAAATTTATTTACATATAAAATTAAATTATAAACAATTTATGGGATATATGCATATTATGAAAATAAGATTAATTATAATTATATTTACAAAATTTAATTATATTAAATAAAATATATACATGATTAAAGATTTATAAATAATAAATTAAAGATTATAATAAAAATAAATTTTAGATAAAAGAAAATTTTGGGTTATGAAAAATAAAATTAGGATTAACTTAATTATTTACAAATAAGAACTATTATAATATATATAATAAAATAAACTAACATTTGTATGATAATTAAAGTTTATAAAAAAAAAGGTTATTAGAATTAATCAACATGAATTAGGGTTTATGAAAATTTTAAAACTAAGAAGATTAGGTTTAGAATTTAATTATCAACTAATTTTAATTAGAAAAAATAAATAATAATAATTAAAACAAAAAATAAAAGAGAGAAAGAAAAAAAAAAGGGAAGGCCTGGTTTTGAACCCAGGACCTCCCAATACCTGGAAAAGCATCCATCCACTGGGCTGGCCTGCGCGCAGGTGACAAGAGGGAGGGTTCCATTGCTTTTGTTGTTGTTCCTGAAGAAATTATGAAAAATAAACAAAACCAAAAGGCCTGGGGGGATCGAACCCAGGACCTTCAAACATCACACAAACACATTAACCATTCCAGCTGGGAGAGCGCACCTGTTAGTATGGTGACTACAATGCATAATATATTCAAACTGCTAATTAAATGAAAAAATAAGAAAAAAAGTGGTCTGGTCCAGGAATCGAACCCAGACCCTCAAGCAATACGTGCACGTTCACAACCAACTGAGCCAGTCATACAATTGTGAAACAATATCAAAACCAAAACAAAAAATATTATGTCCAGCATTCAAAATCTGAAATTCGCGCCAGGACATCATCTTCTTCCTTGGATTACCTGCGAAAATTGATACGATTTTTCCTGCGAAATTTCATGCGTGTTCTTCCATATTCATGCCCTACGAAACTCAAACATCAAGTAAATGGTACAATTACATCAAATTGGTTATATCAATGAATTCCTTATGATTCATACAGTCAATCCACATTGTTAGAATTTATTTATATTGTCCAAATCACAAAACCCTAAATTGGCCGTTCAAACCCTAACAATGGTGGAATGCGATTGAGGTCACTAAACTTCAAGGTTGCTGCCCAGAAACGTTCCTAGCACTATCACAAACATCAAGCAATCATCAAATATCATTTAAAACAAACAAATATATGAAATCGAAAAAATCATATTCAAGAACAAAGCATGATTCGGTTTATGCTATATGATAGGCTTTGGATGCAAATGATCATTGGTACATGATCAGTGAAGTCCAGGGATCATTCTTATGTCCTTAAAATACCTTCAAATGCCTTGTAGTATGGAAACCGAATTTGACTTTTGTGAGGTTTTTGAAAATATGAACTTACTCTTAAGAGGTTGAAATTCGTGTTCTATGATTAGGTTTGAGTTATGTACTTATAGTATGATGATTCTAGGTCAAAAAACTTGAACCTTGTGTGAAAGATTTGATCCAAAAAGATTGAGAAAGATAAGCTTTAAAATTCAAATTGAATTCATGACCTTCTAGAACCAATCAACATTATTTTTGTATCAATTTGATCCATATTGAATTCATGACCTTCTAGAACCAAAAATAATTTTAAATCTTCACACTTGATATTTTATTTAAATTTAAAATGATTTTTAATATAAAAAATCATAATAAATAAATTAAATAAAATAAAAATTATGAAAATATCAAATAATTTTCGTGCATGATGTCATGGATTACTTTGGGTCATTAAAAGTTCAGCCCACTTAGCAAAACTTGGTTTTAAACCTCCATTTGCTTCATAAACTTCCCTAAAATTTCCCAACTTTGCAAGGGCACACATCCTTTAATTTTAACGCTATGAGGGTGTTCTTGGACATTTTGGAAAGCTTGAAGAGTACTCTAACCAACCCCACTGGTTTCATGTCCATATCATTTACCATTCTCAAGTTATGCCCTTTTGAAGTTGTTGACTTTTTGTTGACTTTCAAAAGGACCTATAATGTCTTAGCTCATACCTTCCAAATGAAGCATTTTTGGGATTGGATTGTGAGACACAAAGTTGTAGAGAATTCAATTTCCTTCAAAATGAGCTTTGGATGGAAACTTGGTGATGAAGCATGTGAAAGTTATGGCTGGTCAAAGTTCAGTTGACTTTTCCTGAGGAAACCCTAATTTAGAAACTCCTGATTCTTGATGATCTGGAATCTCCTTGATGAATCATGATCAACCCTTGATCAAATGATGAATTTTACTTCATATACTTGATGTTGGCAAAAAATCATGAAGTTTGACTTTGGTTTGACCACAGTTGACCTCAGTTTGACTTTTTAACTGCTTTGACTGATTTTGACTTATCTGATCATCTGACTGAGCAAACCTTTTGGAAAAGTCTTGAAACTTGTCATGGGGATTCTTAAACACATATAAGATGTTATGAAGCTAACTTGAAGTCTTGGAGGTCCATTTAGCCTGATTAAAGTCAAAACCCTAGTTTTGGATGCACTGCTTAGGAGAATGCCTTGTCTGAGGGAATTGTCCAACTTCTGACCAATTGTGAACTTTGTGAACCATCATAAGATGTCTTGTGAACCTTGTGAACCTCATGGAGGGTCTTGTGAACCTTGTGAACTTCATAAAGTAGCTTGTAGACTTCATGAACCTCATGAAAGGTCTTGTAAGTATTGTGAACCTTGTGAACCTCATAAAGTGTCTTGTAAACTTCATGAACTTCATGAAAGGTCTTGTAAGTATTATGAATCTTGTGAACCTTCTTAGCACACAAAGTCTTGTATTGTGAGGGAAAATTTTGGGGTGCAACAGAGTGCGGAAAGTAAATAAAAGTAGTGTGAGTGCGGGAAATAAAGGTATTTAAAGCGAGTGCGAGAAATAAATAAAAGTAAAGCGAGTGCAGGAAATAAATAAAGTAAAGTGAGTGCGGGAAAATAAACGAAAGTAAAGCAATGCGGAAAATAAATAAAAGTAAAGCAATGCTGAAAAATAAAATACGAACTGGAATTAAAATGGCGGCAGGATTAACTTCCTCCCAGAGTGCTCCAACACTCGATCACACAGACAGATACAGACTCGATCACTCGATTGCAGTAACACCCCGATGTGGAATGATAACTACTTTAAAACTGATATATGCCTAAGAGATTCTAAGTTTGGATGAAGAAAAACGAAAATCTAAGGTCCTATTTATAGGAAAACTAAATGCAGGAAAAGACCAGGATGCCCCCTCCACTAAAAAGTGGAGGGAACTGGTTTTGCCTTGTGGCGCCCGCCACAAGGTCATGGCGCCCGCCATAGGACTAATGGGGAATGAAAGAGTGGGGATCGTGGGTCTTGGCAGTTGTGGAATGGTCTTGAGACGTGGCCACGTCATGGCAGACACCATGGCTCCCGCCACAGTGGATGTCGTAAGTGTAAAACGCTGAATTTCTAGGTTTTCGTCCGTTTCCACTCCTTTTTCGCTCCTTTTCTCGATTTAGGCCCCGATTACAAAGAAAACCTGAAAACAAAGAAAAACAAAGTAATAACATAACAAAATAACAATAAAAGCTAAGAATGCATGCGAAATCGGAGTCAGAAATACGGCGAATTTTAGTGTGATCGAATTCTCCCACACTTAGACCTTTGCTTGTCCTCAAGCAAACATTAAAGCTCAAGAAAAAATGGTGTCAACACGTGTTTTTGGGCTAAAGGGCTTCTAAGTTCAAGTCAGGATGCAGTGACAGGTACTAACTAAGTGAACCAAGGGTACCATAATAACACAGACACAAACTTTCAATCCTATATTAACCACTCCATGTCATCCCACAATACCTAGGCCTATCTTCTCATATTTTTGGGTCCTTTTCATTCAGGCGCAATCACATTAAGCCCGTTATCCGTACATGCTTCATAGTAGAGTGACCGGTTAGTGATTCTGATCCATAACATAAGGTTCCTGGCATATAAGCATGTGTAAACCTGTTTTATTCGACCTAAATGTAGCTGCGGGGGATCGGAGCGTAATCCACCCTACCAAGTTCTGTGCCAGATACCTCTGAATCAACTAACAATAGGTGACTGCAATTTTTTCTTTTTGTGGCAAAAAAAATTTTCTTCTCTTTTTTTCAGATTAAATGACTTTGTGAGGGTCACCTATCCCAGAGTTTGCCTTTTTTTTCTTTTTTATTAGCACTGGATCATTCACTTATGTTCATCGGCCCCCTACGTAGAGCATGCTTAGGCCGGAGCTGACTGCTAGAATAAACTACTTGGGACAATTTTTTTGAATGATAGTAAAGGCCATGGTGTGGGGTTTAGGAGTGATTCCTATATTCAAGAGGTCTATGGTGCTAAAATGGTACTGATGTTTCAAAAAGTTGACCTAAGTCACCACATCCTAATCTAAACCTGTCTCAAAGCCCAAAGAACATGTGAAACAACATTGTTTTCTTTTTAAAAAATTTCTGGTAAGGCTAAGGAAATGGGGAAAAATGAGGATATACTAAAAATACACTATATTGATGACTCGTCAGACTCATGCATTATCTAAGAAAATTAAACTAAATAACTTACTGAAAAGGGAAATAACTGAAAGGGAAATGACAGAAAGCAATAAAATCCCCTCCCATACTTAAATCGAACATTGTCCCCAATGTTTCGAAATAAGATAAGGAGGGTAACCTGAAAAACTACGGAGGAGGAGCACTGGTGCCCTCGCCGTCCTGCTGTGATGGTCTGGAACGACGGGATCTACTGTGTTGCTGGTCCCTCCGGTCAAGTCGTGCCGATAAGGCAGCCTGGGCACCCCGGACCTCTCGAAGGTTACCTAAGATGGAACCCTGAGTGGCCTCCATAAGCTGGTAGTGCCGGCGGTTAAATTCTATCTGATGGTCCTGCTCTAATGTGATATCGTGCAAGGTACGGAAAACGTTGATGTAAGCACGATCCGAAACCAATCGCGATTGTTGCATGAAGCTCATGTTGTTCTTCAGTTGTTGTGAAATAGTAGAGAGAAGGTCGTCTCGCCTTTCCTCTCTAGCTGTCATATCACGCCACATCTCCTCAGTGACATAGAATCCAGGAGCAGCACCTGCAACAGGGTTAGAGGAAAATGGTGCGGTGTGTGACTGTGAAGGATGATGGGGGGACATGTGAGGTATGGGAGACTGCTCTCTCTGATCATACTCTTCATCAGTGTCATGTGCCTCCCCATCAGGAATATTAGGAGGAAGTGGACCCAAAACACGTGGTGCATTCAGATCATAGGTCCAATTACTTTCATTACGTACATCAGTACGTCTACTGCAAGGTAAAGCAACAGATGGGATAGCTACCCCATGAACCATCAACTCATAACCACCTTCTCTCCTTGTTCGGCATAATTTCATGTCTTTTAGAAATTTTAAATTAATTGTGCGAGGAGGTAGTGGTTCAAGTGTAGTTATCTCATTGTTCAGGTCAAGAGCCCGAGCAATAGACGTAACAAGCCCTCCAAAAACAATCGGTCCTGTTTTATTAGTAAGTAAAGCCATGTGTGCAAGCATAAACGAGACCGGATTGATATGGGTACTAGTGAGGCATCCTTGCAAAAATAGGAGTTCTCTAGCATTTACCTTGTTTGGACTCTCCCGGCCAAAAATAGTACATGCCAAAAGATATCTGAAAACTCTTATGGTCGGGTTATGGATGGTCGACGCAAGTATTCCTTCAAAAGAATTTATTGAAGTACTTGAAAGCCTCTGCCAGAAGGAAAATACCTCGGCCGACCATTCCGCATCCAAAGGTGCCTCACAAATCGCACCTTCCCTAAGAGGGATCCCTAACAAGCCTGTTAGTTCGTCGGTACTGAATTCATATTCAATTCCAAACAATCTAAAATTAACAGTACCGACTGTGCTAGCAGTGTTAGGACTGACATTGTATATCAATGAACTTAAAAACTCAATTGTCAGCCTCTCATAGGTAGGTTCCTGATTAATAAAAATATTATGCAAGCCTAAAAAATCTAATAAATGGAAAACATTATGATAAAGACCCAAAGCATACAGACAGTTATCATCGACGTACCTAGTCGAGAGAATTTCTCGACTCTGAAGCCTCTGAATAATTTTCCTTTGCCTATCACCCGGTCTTCCATCACGAAGAAGAAATCCATTGAACTCCATTGTTGTTGCTCCTTAGGAAGTGAAAAAATGGTAGAAAATGGTTTATGAGAGAAATGATAAAGGTTTGATTTTTATGGTTTGTGGTGGATGAAAATGAAAATGGATTTTGGATAGGTTTTATGGATGGTGGGTATTTTGGAAATGGGGGAGCTTTAATGGGGTTCAATGGGGTTTTTGAAACTTGTAAAAATGGGTTTTTGAAGATGGAAGGTGTGAAAATGGTGAAAATGAAGGATCAGCCCCGTTTTAGGGGAGGACGGCGTGGCGCTCGCCATGGGCCTGTGGCGCCCTCCACAAGGCTAATTTCTGATGGGCCTTGGATTTTTTAAATCCTCTTTTGGGCCTTCTTTGCACCTTCGGTCTTCGGGGGGGTCTGGATAGCATTTTCTTCTCTTTTCCAAGGCATGAGGCTTGCATATTTTATTATGAAGACAAAAATGAAAATAATTAAAAATTCAAAAAGAAAAGAGAAAAATCAACATTAGTGCACGAAATAATATATATATATATATATATATATATATATATATATATATATATATATATATAAGATAAACTCAAAGTACATGAAAAAAAGAAAATGTAATAGATGCAATAATGTAAGATATGTCTGGAGATGCGAGAAATAAAATAAAGCATGAAAAAAAAAAGAAATTAAATACTAGGGTAATATCGTCAGTGTAGAACAAATCATGTGGTAGGCTTTTCCTCCTGGTTTGATCCACGAATCTCAGCTATCTCCCTCCGAAGCTCTTCAATCTCCTGATATAGAGCATTGGCCTCTGAGGCATGAGTGAGATCAGATACCTGAATCTGTAATTCCAAATCCGCTACTTCCTGCTTGAGCAGGGTAGTCTCCTTGCGGAGCTCATAAATCTGAGTTTGTAGATCAGGCGGCTGCAAAGACATATTGTTAGACATAACAGTGATTCGGGGAGTAAGAGGTGTAGGAGTGTACTCAGCGGTGGGAGGTGATTTCGGCTCTTCGACAGTCTCTCCATAACCCTCTAGAGCATAACTCCAATTAGCAGGATCATGGACACTGGTCATCAGCGGGTCTGGTAATGTAAATTAATGTATCACTTCACCGTCGATCAGTAATCTGAAAGTGTTGGGCTCAAAAGAAGCCCTCCTCATCAGTCCTCTGTCAAGACAAAAGTCAACATCCAGGGTGGTGTAGCAGTAGAAGGTCCTGAGGTGCAATAATTTGCGAGACAAGCCCAATGCAGTAGCTATTTTTGTAACAATCCAACCGACATGTATGATGCCTACAGATGATATAGCAACACTAGCAAGGCCCTTCAACAGAAAGTTGCCACAAGCAACTAGGAGAGACTGAGTCGCACAAAACAGTAGGAAAATCTCCTTTTCACTCATCAGGGTCTCTGTATCTGGCAAACCTAGGAAAGAATGCGCCAGAATCATCTAGAAGTACCTTAATGCAGGGTTGTGGATTACCTGAGAAAACTGAATGGAAGGATCTTGGCTCCCTCCACCTGAGATGTTAGACCAAACCTTTTCCACTTCTCTGCTCATAAAATACCCCATCGGTGTCTCTGGAATAGCATCAGGAGTAGACTGAAAACCTAGTAAATCACCAAACTCTTTGTGAGAGAAGGAGTAGTCAATCCCGAACAACCTGAAAACAACATATCCATCGGGTCCAGCCCAAGGATCATAATGAAATGAGCTGAGGAACTCTAGAGTTAAGTTCCTGTAAGTGTTGTTCCTATCGTCAAACTGGTCCCACTGGAGTTGATGGAATAAGAATCTGACGCTTGGCTCTATCCCCAAGGCATCCATGCAGTCATGGTCAGGGTACCTGGTAGGAGCAATATGGCGTCTCATGTTGACATAGTAACGCTCTCTCTGTGTGTCGTCTCTAAAGGCCACGTGCATGTCATCGGGGTTCTGCATTCTGTACAAGGTTAGCAAACAAGTCCTGAAATCACATAAAACATTAAATCGTTAGTCCTGACATATTAATAAAATAAACAAATTAAAAATAAAGATAAAGTAAAAATAAAAATAAAAAGTACGTAAATAAGAAAACCATGGGTTGCCTCCCATGCAGCGTTTGCTTAACGTCATTAGCTCGACGACCGAATTTTATACATCATTTGAAGGATATGGTGGATCACTCAGAGTATGACAAGTGTATGTTGTTGGGATGTCACCTCCTTCGTATGGCTTCAACCTCTGTCCATTGAGGATGAACGGTTTACATGTTTGGTTCTTGATTTCAATAGCACCAGATCTTAGAATCTTAGATACTTCGAAAGGGCCAGTCCATCTCGAACGAAGTTTCCCTAGAAAAAGTCGTAACCTAGAATCGAACAGGAGAACAGGATCGCCTATTTTGAAGTCTCTTCTTATGATTCTTTTGTCATGCCAATATTTTGTTCTTTCTTTGTATATGATGGCATTTTCGTAGGCAGATTGTCTGAGCTCTTCTAATTTGTGGATATCAAGGATACGTTTCTCACCAGCAGTTAAGTAATCTAAATTCAAAGTTTTGATGGCCCAATAGGCCTTATGCTCCAACTCAAAAGGTAAGTGACATGATTTTCCATAGACCAGTTGATAAGGGGTTGTTCTTATAGGTGTTTTGAAAGCAGTTCTATAGGCCCATAATGCCTCTTGAAGTTTCTGCGACCAATCTTTTCTAGATATAGAGACAGTCTTCTCAAGAATTTGTTTGATCTCCCTATTAGATACTTCCACTTGTCCATTGGTCTGTGGGTGGTATGGTGTTGCTACTCTATGCTTAACTCCATACTTGCTTAAAATTTTATCAAATATTCTCGATATGAAGTGTGATCCTCCATCACTTATGACTAAACGGGGGGTTCCAAACCTGGGAAATATATAGTTTTTGAATAATTTGATGACTACTCTGGTGTCGTTCGTGGGTGCGGCGATAGCTTCAATCCATTTAGACACGTAGTCAACAGCTACTAAGATGTACTGATTTCCAAAAGATGGTGGGAACGGTCCCATAAAGTCTATACCCCATACGTCAAAGAGTTCTACTTCTTGGATATTTCTCAGAGGCATTTCATTACGTCTTGAAATATTTCCTGTGCGTTGGCATCTGTCACACTTGACAATGAAAGCATGGACATCATGCCACATAGTAGGCCAGAATAGGCCAGCTTGAAGAATCTTGGCGTAGGTCTTAGATGTGCTCGCATGTCCACCATAGGGTGCAGAGTGACAATGCCCAATTATATTATTTACCTCTTCTTCTGGAACACAACGGCGAAAAATGCCATCTTTACCTCTCTTGAAAAGAAATGGTTCTTCCCAATAGAAGTTTCTCACGTCACTATAGAACTTCTTCTTCCGGTGGTAGTTTAGATCAGGGGGTATGATGTCAGCGGCTAGGTAACTAACAAAGTCTGCATACCAAGGTGTATTACTTATAGCTAAGGATTTATGAGAATACTCATGTGGGTCTGGGTTATCATCTTCAATGGTTTCTAGTTGGGCTATCAGTCTATCATAGGCAAAATCGTCATTTATGGGTACTGAGTCAGGTTTCAGGTATTCTAGCCTAGAAAGGTGATCAACCACTACATTATCTGTGCCTTTCTTATCACGGATATCTAAATCAAACTCTTGCAGTAATAGAATCCATCGAAGTAACCTAGGTTAGGCATCCTTTTTACTTAGTAAGTAACGAATGGCAGCATGGTCGGTGTAAACTATAATTTTGGCTCCTACTAGATAAGATCTAAATTAGTCTATGGCAAAAACTACAGCTAGGAGCTCTTTTTCGGTTGTTGCGTAGTTGAGTTGTGCAGCGTCTAGGGTTCTACTGGCATAATAAATTACGTGTAACTTTTTTATCTTTTCTCTAACCTAGAACGACTCCAACAGCATAGTCACTAGCGTCACACATTATCTCAAACAGTTCTGACCAATCAGGGGGTTTCATTATAGGTGCTGAAATCAGAGCTTGCTTCAGAAGATTAAATGCTTCAGTACATTTTTCATCGAAGATGAATTCAACATCTTTCATTAATAGATCGGTTAAGGGCTTTGTTATTTTGGAGAAGTCCTTGATAAAACGTCGATAAAATCCGGCATGTCCAAGAAAAATTCTTATCTCCCTGATAGTCTTCGGCGGTTTTAGATTCTCTATGACTTCTATTTTAGCTTTATCTACCTCTATACCTTTTTTGGAAACTATATGTCCTAAAACAATCCCTTCGGTGACCATGAAATGACATTTTCCCAATTTAGCACAAGGTTTACCTCCACACATCTTTCCAGGATTTTCTCAAGGTTGATAAGACAGTTTTTGAAATCAGATCCACAAACTGAGAAATCGTCCATAAATACTTCCATGATTCCATCTAAATAGTCTGCAAAGATAGACATCATGCAGCGTTGGAAAGTGGCAGGAGCATTACAGAGTCCAAAAGGCATTCTTCTATAGGCAAAAGTTCCAACAGGGCATGTAAAGGTAGTTTTTTCTTGATCTTCAGGGTGAATAGGTATTTGGAAGAATCCTGAATATCCATCTAGGTAACAAAAGTAAGAGTATCTGGCTAGGCGCTCCAACATTTGGTCTATGAATGGTAATGGGAAATGGTCCTTCCTAGTTGCTTTATTTAATTTTCTATAATCTATGCACATACGCCAACCTCCATCGGTTCTTTTTGATACAGGTTCGCCTTTCTCGTTTTGCACGACTGTGATGCCTCCCTTTTTAGGTACTACATGCACAGGACTCACCCATTTCCTGTCCGAGATCTGATATATTATACCTGCCTCTAGTAACTTAAGAACTTCAGTCTTAACTACATTACTCATTATAGGATTTATTCTTTGTTGGTGTTCTCTGGAAGGTTTTGAATCTTCTTCAAGCAAAATCCGATGCATGCATACGGATGGGCTTATTCCTTTTAGATCTGAGATCTTATATCCTAAGGCTGAGGGATAACTCCGTAAAACATCTAATAATTGGTTTGTTTCTTCTTGGTTTAAGGTAGAACTGACTATAACTGGACGGTTCATTTCTTCATCAAGAAATTCGTATCTCAGGTTTTTTGGCAGTTCCTTAAGTTTTACGGTCGGTTTAATAGGGCAAGGCATAGGATCTGGGGTAAGAGATAAACATTCGTGAAGGTTATCATCAATGTAGGGTTCTTTGTAATTTTTATCTTCCAAAATAAGGGTTGATGGCAATTTTATAGATTCAGTTTCTTCTTCTTGTTCTAATTCCCTAATGCATTCTTCAATGATATCTAAGGCATAACAAGCATCTCCTATTACAGGTGCCATAAGAAATTTTGAAAGTATAAATTCTATCTTCTCGTTGCCTACCTCAAAGGTTAGTTTCCCTTTTTTAACATCTATTACGGCTCCAGCAGTCGATAAGAACGGTCTACCTAGGAGGATTGGTATGTCATCATCTTCTTTAATGTCCATGACAACAAAATCAGTAGGTATAAATAGCTAACCTATCCTAACAGGGACGTCTTCAAGTATGCCTATAGGGTATTTAACGGATCTATCGGCTAATTGAAGTGACATCTTAGTAGGTTGTAATTCTCCTAAGTTTAATCTCTCACAAACTGCTAAAGGCATTAAGCTCACACTAGCTCCTAAGTCTAGAAAAGCCTTTTCGATGACATGATTCCCCAAAATACAAGGAATGGAAAAATTTCCGGGATCTTTATCTTTCTTTGCTAACCTATTTTCGGAAATAGAATTACATTCCACGGGTTTCGGATCTTCAAGTCTACGTTTATTTGTAAGTATGTCTTTGAGAAACTTAGCGTAAGAAGGTATTTAGGTGATGGCTTCTGTAAACGGGATTTCTACGTGAAGTATTTCTATAACCTTAAGGAATTTTTGATACTGATTATCGATTTGGGTTTTCTTTAATCTTTGAGGGTATGGTATTGGTGGTTTGTATGGCGGTGGTGGTACATAGGTTTTATTTTTAGGTTCTTCTCCTTTTTCTTGAGTTTCCGGGTTTTCAGATTCCTCTGGTTCCTTCTCCTCATTTCTCTCAAAAGTTTCAGGCTCACTTAATATAGGGTTAGAAGGTTCCTTATAAGCGGTTCCACTTCGCAGAGTAATGCCATTTGCTTGCCCTTTCGGGTTTTGTTGAGGTTGTCCAGGGAACTGTCCTCCAGGTGTAGTATGAGGGGCTTGGTTTAAAGCTACCTGAGAGATCTGGGTTTCAAGCATCTTATTATGAGTAATAATTTGATAAACCTTGGTTCCTAATTGGGTAATTAGTTCGTTAACATGGACGTTTTGGTTCATGAACTCTTTGTTTTGTTGTGTTTGAGCAGTGATAAAATTTTCCATAATTTTCTCAAGGCTCGGTTTTGGTGGTATAGGTTGCATAGGTTGATTTGTTCTTAGGGCTTGGTAACCTTGTTGTCTCGGAGGTGCGGTATTTTGAATAGGGTTATTATTTTTGTAGGAGAAGTTTGGGTGATTCCTCCATCCAGGGTTATATGTGTTTGAAAATGGGTTCCCTTGGGTGTAGTTCACTTGCTCAGGGTTGGTCTCATTTAACAGATTGCATTCGGCGGATTGGTGTCCTTGTGTCCCACATATCTCACAACTCGGCGAAACTGCGGCTACAGTATTCGGAGTGGTACACATATGTTCGACTCTAAGGGCCAATGCGTCCATTTTAGCTTGCATCATGTCCATAGAGCTTATCTCATGTATTCCTCCTTGGGCTTCCTTCTTTTCCACTGTCGCTCGTTCTACTCCCCATGATTGATGGTTTTAGGCCATATCTTCGATAAGGGCACTAGCTTCAGGGTAAGGTTTGTTCATCAGTGCGCCACCAGCGGCAGCGTCGATGGTCATTTTAGTGTTATAATGAAGTCCATTATAGAAGGTTTGAATGATTAGCCAATTCTCTAAGCCATGATGTGGGCATGCTCTTAATAGCTCTTTATATCTTTCCCAGGCTTCGAACAACGACTCTCCTTGGTGTTGGGTAAATTTGGTTATTAGGTTTCGAAGAAGAGCGGTCTTACTTGGGGGAAAATATCTAGCAAAGAAAACTTTTCTAAGGTCATCCCAAGTTGTTATGGAATTGGGTGGAAGGGAATCTAACCAAGATAGAGCTTTATCTCTGAGGGAAAAGGGAAATAATCTTAAGCGTATCGCCTCAGGAGGAGCTCCATTGGTTTTAAAGGTGTCTGCTAACTGAAGAAAGTTTTTTAAATGTTGGTTTGGGTTCTCAGTAGCAAGACCTGCGAATTGTCTCTGTTGCACTAATTGCAGCAAGGATGGTTTAAGTTCAAAATTATTGGCTGGGATAACGGGGTTTACTATACTAGAACTAGGTTCCTCGTTTGATGGTTGGGCGAAGTCCTTAAGAGGTCTTCGGTTTTGATCTTCGGCCATAGCTCTCCTATTCCTATGGAAAAACAAACGTGCGCGAGTGTAACGTTCGGGTTCAGCTAGAGGGTCTACTAAGCTTCTGGCACTCGAGTCTTTCGCATTGACCGGTGGGTAACAACCTTAGTCTAAACGGTATAACTACAGGGTATGAAATTTGACGAAATTGGTCCCCGGCAACGGCGCCAAAAACTTGATGCGTGTTTTTCGCAAGTGTACGAACACGTCAGAGTAATATAAAAGATTGTCGAATCCACAGAGACCAAGTGTCAATCTATCGTACCTGTTGTTATGGTGTGTATCTAAGGCAACTGAATATAAGGGTTTTAAGGAGTGCGCAATGGTAAATAAAATAATAATTTTAAACAATAAACAAAGACAGGCTCGAATGTAATTCACGTAATCAATTGATAATCCGGTACTTGTTAATAGAACTACTTATGGGAAATGTTTTCCACTTTGAAAAGAACTAATTTAACAGGAACTGTCGCTTTCGCGTATTCAGAACAGAGTTGTACTCTCTAATCAACCCCTCTTATTGTCACGAATAAAAAGGTGCGTACTGCGTTAGAGTAGTAAACCTATTTTTAATAAAATATAGTATCTTAACTAAGTTGAAAAGTATTTTAACTTGGATTTCTTAGCAAAAAGAGGTTCTTACGAACCAGAATCTAAACTTCTTAACGCGTCCGAAAATCGTTTTAAAATCTCTTTTCTTTTTAATCTAAAAACTCCTAATGAACTAGACAAAGCGCTTTTGGCTGTTTTTGAAATAGTTAAAAACAATTGTTTAGATTGAAAGATAAAATAGCCCTTAAGTGTTTCCACGAACAATTGTAAGGATTACTGGTTCAATTACGATCCTTACATTCTAACCTTTATGGATTTAGTTAGACATGGTAAAGTAAAAGTTCTTTTTATAATTTTTCATAAAAGTAATTTAGTGCGAGTGCGGAAAGTAAATAAAAGTAGTGCGAGTGCGGAAAGTAAATAAAAGTAGTGCGAGTGCGGGAAATAAAGGTATTTAAAGCGAGTGCGAGAAATAAATAAAAGTAAAGCGAGTGCAGTAAATAAATAAAGTAAAGCGAGTGCGGGAAAATAAACGAAAGTAAAGCAATACGGAAAATAAATAAAAGTAAAGCAATGCGGAAAAATAAAATACGAACTGGAATTAAAATGGCGGCAGGATTAACTTCCTCCCAGAGTGCTCCAAAACTCGATCACACAGACAGATACAGACTCGATCACTCTGTAGATGTTAAGAATTGGCAGAATTTTTGACAAACAAGAAGTGTTGAACTTAGTTCAGGATGTCACACCAGATGTTGTGACATTGTCAAACAGAGTATAAGTTAATGAATTAAGTTCAGACATCAGGATGTCACACCAGATGTTGTGACATCGTAAACCTGCTACCAGACTTAAATGATGCATAACAGAACTGAGTAAATTCAGGGGATTTATCTGGAATTAATTTTGAATAGATAAACACTCCAAGGCGCATCATTAGGGAGCTTAGTTATCTGACTTCAGTGAAACAGAATAACTAACTCACCTTGAATCTAGGAAGTAACAAACTAACTAACCCTAATTCAAGGTGATGACAGTAGGATTTATCAGGACTGGATAATTTACAGAAAGCCCAAAAATCAAGCATCTATTTAAGGAACAAAAACTCTTAGAATAGAGTACGAAATTAAGAAGACTGTAAAGGGTGTTTTGTATTTAATAGCAGGTTTTAATTGTGTATCACTTTATGAGCTTTTAAGCAAAAAGTGTATTGTGTCTTGATTGAAACTTTTAAGTAAAATCAAGTTGTTGTGTTTGAAGTGTAACTTCAGTTTTATTAAACATTGTAAAATATCACTGTGTGATTGAGGGGGAGTGAGTAGGTACTCATATCTAAGTTGTGTCTTAGGTAGAAATTGCCTTGGGTAGATATTAAGTGAAGAATTAAACTGGTTGGTTTAATTCTAGAATTAATATTACTTATATTGGATTTCCTTCCTGGCTTGGTAGCCCCCAGATGTAAGTGTGGAGATACACTGAACTGGGTTAACAATTTCTTGTGTTATTTAATTTACCTGCACTTTAAGTTTTGTTTAAGTCTTCAAGTGTTTAAACATCTGATTCCACATCACGTACCTGATCCCAGAATTTCACACTCGATTGCAGTAACACCCCAATGTGGAATGATAACTACTTTAAAATTGATATATGCCTAAGAGATTCTAAGTTTGGATGAAGAAAAACGAAAATCTAAGGTCCTATTTATAGGAAAACTAAATGCAGGAAAAGACCAGGATGCCCCCTCCACTAAAAAGTGGAGAGAACTGTTTTTGCCTTGTGGCGCCCGCCACAAGGTCATGGCGCCCGCCATAGGACTAATGGGGAATGAAAGAGTGGGGATCGTGGGTCTTGGCAGTTGTGGAGTGGTCTTGAGACGTGGCCACGTCATGGCAGACCCCATGGCGCCCGCCACGGTGGATGCCGTAAGTGTAAAACGCTGAATTTCTAGGTTTTCGTCCGTTTCCACTCCATTTTCGCTCCTTTTCTCGATTTAGGCCCCGATTACAAAGAAAAACAAAGTAATAACATAACAAAATAACAATAAAAGCTAAGAATGCATGCGAAATCGGAGTCAGAAATACGGTGAATTTTAGTGTGATCATGGATCTGAAGGGAGGTCTCCTCAAAGAAGTTAGGCCCAAGGAAGTAAGTGGAGAGCTCGAACTTTAGATTCAGATGATCTGTGGTCAGGTCCAGAAATTCCTCGGCCCTCGGCCTTTTTTCCTTTATGAGATGCAACTACACAGGGAGCATTTGAGGAGACCCCTGAACCTGCTATAGTCGGAGCCAGACGGTTGACCAACCGAGTCTGAGTCATCTTCTTTCCTTTCTTAGTCGTTGTTGTCTTCATCACACAATATTGGACGCTATACATTGAACCTGAAAAGAAAAGAGAGCACATTATGACACAATAAGATGCGAGCAGGAATAGACAAACGAGCATATATGGTTAACTTTAAACTACCAAGATAAGCAAAATTTTCATCCTCCGTTGTCGCTCCCGGGATTTTCATCCTAGTACAAACGCGAAAGTGGCGCGGAAAAGTTAGAGTCGCCAGCCAGACATTTTTATCCCGAATGAATGGGAAAGGTAATGTTGCACAAACCTGAGGAAGAAGGAAAGGACAAGGCCTTGCGAACCAAAGATCTGAGTTCGGGAGTCGGTTACGACCTGGGAAGGTATTAGCACCCCAGACCGTCCGCCGTACCCGACGGGATCCACGCTTGCTTGTTTTGTTTCAAAGGGTGAGAAAAAATATAACTGCTGCTGAACAAATGAACCGCTAACTGGAAATGGAATGGAAATGAGAAAAGAAACTGAAATAAGAGAATGAGAGTAAAAAGAAAGGGGGAAATGTAGGGAAAATAAAGAGTGTGCTCGAACGGGCCCTACCCCGCTGCCTACGTACCTCATCAGGATAATGAGGATCAGAGTCGACGTAGTTCGCCTAACCTAGGCGGGAACTATTTGTTTGTGTTTTTTATGCTGGAACTGCGTATGTCTATGCTCAGGTGTTGCAGGCTCGTCTGGTACGAGTGCGTTTACCGTCTTGCATGAAAGACAAGTCGCCGCGAGTTCGCGTTGAGAGTGAATGAGATGAGAAGAGAAGTTCCCGCAGGATAGTCGCTTATTGTTTGTTTTTGTCTTTTATGAGAAGTATTTTGAATTTGTTTGTGAACGTTCTCATACTAAGACCTATCCATCGCGGTGAGTATTTATACCTCGCCCCGAAACAGGACGCGTATAAACACTCCGCAACAAAGTCTCGTGTCGTACAAGATTGTTCGGTTTATCCTTAGATGTTTTATTATTTTCTTTATGAGATGAGAAAGAAAGACTCAAGTTGAAAAAAGGACAAACTAAGGGTACTAAGACACAACCCTAATTTTATTTGTTTATTTACAAGAGAGGTCCTATGGTTAATGAGGTATTCTAATCCTAAGAAAGAAAAGGAAAAGAAGAAAAGAGAGCTTAGAAACTAACTTACTTCCTAAGGAAGTTAAGTTGTCTCTAAAGAAAGGGAAAACCTAAAAGCAAAGCACAAAGTGCTAAGGCAAACAAAATTAAAATGCATAAGAGATGGGAATGAAGTAATGCTTACCTTAATCTTCCCCCCTACAAAACAAAAGTTAGCATGACAATGCATATTGGAAGTAAAATCAAAGCATGAAAGCGATTAAGTACCATAAACGTCCTAGAATGGAACTAGGGTTAAAAATAAGACCTAAGTCTAAAGATGAAGGTACCTAAAGGTTACATGACTTCTAAAGTCAGTAGCTACATGCTATAAGTCCCTAAGTATGCTAGGATACCTCACAAGGTCAAACTATGTCAAACTATGTACAAAAAGTTTACATAAATTCACCTAAATGCAAGTTAAGACTCATGGATGAAGTATGAATGTGTATGGCTTAAAAGCATGAATTAATACATGAAATGAACATAAAAGTCAGTAGTGAATGCTTATGAAGATGTGTGAATGAATATACAATCATGGATGCAATGGTTTAGGCATATGGAGCAATGAGAAAAAAATGTGAGATGAAATGGAACAAACATCGCATAAGATCGCACATGATGAAAGTTAAAGAAGAATAGCATGTGAATATGAATGAAATGATTATGGGTCAGTAGCATACAAGGAATGAGATGCAATTAGAATGCATGAATAGGTATTAATTATTCCCACATAATTCAAGTTAAACATGAGAAGAGATTAACAAATCGTTTAAGTTAAACTAATTCACATAAGTATGCATTTTGAAACACTAAAACAAACCAAATGAGTATGGTTCAAAAAGTGGCCTATAACTAGAATTAAGGACCTAAAAGTGACCTATAATTAACTCTTAGAAGTTACCAAAAAGCATCTCAAGCAAATGGCATGAATGCCTTCTTAACATTTAGGATATGAAGCATATACACACATGAATCAACCTAGGATCTAGGTGACATGGAAAAATAGCAAAATGCCTTTAAAAATTATGAAATTAAATCCCTGGAATAATAAAGTCATTATCTCACATTGTCCAAAAGGATTTCATAAAATTATGCACCAAAGTGATAAAACAATTCCTTGACTAGCAAGGTAACAAAACATGATCACCCAAAAAACGACTCCACAAAGTGGATCAAAAAGGGCATCTAAAATTATGAAAAAAATGCCTAATGAACATCAAAATGTCATAAATTACAGTGCTTAATCATACACAAAAAATAGGTTTCACACCTATGGGGAAAAAATCGATTTCGGTCCCTTATGCCAAAACCTTCCTTTTTGGGACAGCTTGTGATCTAAAATCCAAATTAATTATTAAAACCACCCAAATCTGGAAACAAAAAATATGACAAATTAATTAAGAGGATGAGGATCACTCATGAATTTTTCCAGAATTTTATCTCACCTAAAACTATCTTTAATAAATGCGACAAAACAGGTGACAAAGTGAATCTTAAGGGGAAGTAAAAGGAAACGATCCTAATGGTTCTCCACCTAATCCCTAAGTTCCGAAATCGATACATATCAACAAAAATCACAAATATAACCAATGCCTCAGGTGGGAGGGCTCAGATGCGCCTTACGTTATATGGTCCTAAGCCGCATACGACTAAAATGATGCATAAAGGCCAAAAAACCCGAAATCACTTACTTGAATGGCATGCCGATTATTCACATAAAAGAAATCCGGAAAAACTTAAGCAAGGCCTTGTAGTCTCCTATGAGCAAAATAAATGCCCATCTTCCATATTGGCTTTGTGAAGCTTGACCATAATCGAAATCGATTCTTATTGATAAAAAATGCTCATGAACATTCATGTCACAAGTTAATCCAAATATTAGTTCACAACCGATAATTAAATTATCAACAAAATTTTAATTTAAACAAATGCAAGAAAAATGGATTAAGGACTAATCCACAAAAATTAATTAACAAGAAAATTTATTAAGAAATCTATATAAAAATTTCTAAACAAATTAATACATAAGAACAAAAAGGAGGTGCAAGAGAAATCCAGTGGCTGTAAATAGCCAAAGAGCTGGCCCAAAGCCCATTCTCCCTTTAACATGGCGCAGGGAGGGGTGTGAAAAGGAAACCGGTGCTGTTAATAAAAATCCTCATGGGTTTGAGGCCCAATTGTTGATGTTGAATCTGAGAGGGGAGTGTTGAAGTGAAACTTGTGGGTGTCATTAGCGTTCTATGGGGCTAGGCCCATTTCACATAACAGGTACAGAGAGGGGGTGTAATTAGGAATTCGGGAGGTGTGTATGTTGAATCTATGAAGCTGACCCTAACCCAATTCAAAACCCTAAAACGAAAATTCCTCTTCTTCTTCAAAGATGCGCCGCTGAATCTCACTATCTCTTAATGTTCAAAAACCATTATCCGAATCCTTGACGTCGACGGCCTCTTCTTCCTCAGCCAAAGCTCATATCACCGTCAATATCCTCTTCCACGAAATCCATGAAGCCGACACCTTCTTCTTCATCATCACCGGCGAAACCCTCTCAGAAAAAACCGAATCCGTCGCCGGGACTTGAGTCTCGTACCATGCCATAACCAATCGCGCGACATTCTTCCCTCTTCAAGGTTCGAGCTCTCCATTCACCAACCGAATGACGCCGCGCATCAAACCGGAGGCCATCCGAGCATCAACCACGATTATTCAGATCGAGAATTGCGCCGTCAAAATCCAACAACTTCACGGTCAAAGTTCAATAACCTCGCCGTCGTTCTTATCCATTTTGATCCGGACCACCGCCGCGACTTCTTTATGCGCCTGAGTTGTTGGTGTTTGTTGCAGGCTATGGTCGATTCGAAGATGAGATTGATGAGCAATGAAGAACAAGGCAAGATTGACGAAGCTGATTCAAGTTGAGAGATAACGAATTGCAAGTTTTACGATGGTGATGATGAAGTTGCATATTGTTGATGAAGACGCGATGATCTTGGTAGGTTCTGTTTCGTTGTTCCTCTTTACGCGTGATTCCGTTTGATTCTCGTTGTGGCTGAGTCTGTCATTGATTTTGTTGTTCTAAAGCTTGATGCAAATTGTTGTTTTGATGAGATTGACAAAGGAGATCAGAGAGGATTTGGGGTGAATTCTTACGATGCTGACGATTGAGATCGATGAAGTTAGGGAGAAAAATAGTACCGCGGTGATGATGACGATGCATCGCTTCAAGGTAAAGCTCTTTCTTCTTCTCGGTTTCCATTTTGCGTTATTGTTGGGGTTTGTTGTCACTTTTTCGGATTCAACTCCTCTTCTTTTGTTCAATTCGGATTCTTTTGATTGCTAATTTTACCTTTGCGGAAGCTTTGTCGAACCGATGCGATGTTGCGATTTCAGAGTTCTTGATATTCTTCTCTATCTTGTTCCTATGAATCATGCTTACAGTGTTGATTATTTTCGAATTTGGTTGCAGAATTGAAGATTTATGGTGGAGGCTTGTGGCATATCAGAGATGAATATTGAAAATCCGAAGGAGAGTTGATGAAATTCCTACGAAGATTGTCTTGAAGGTTTGTTGGGTTTTCATTGATGCAGGTTGGGGAATTGTGGTGAAGGGAATCAGGAAGAAGATTGACAGGGTGGAAGGGATTGAAAGTTTGTGAGGAATGGGTGAAAAAATGGTGAAGAAGATTAGATGAAGAAGGTGCTTTTGATTTATAGAGAATCACTCTTCTGGATCCTTCTGGATCCTTCTGGAATTTCTCAGGTGAATTCAGTTATGAATTCAGTTGCAATTCTGTTATGAGTCTCATGATTTCTGTTATGGTTGTTTTTGGATATATAACTCTCACTTCTGTTTTCTGTTGAGTCTTGCAGGGTCCTTGTGATTTTTGTGTAACATGTAGAATGAACTGAGTAGTAAAAAACAAATGAAGTTTCCAGTAGAAGTTTTGGTTGTAAGCTTGCTGCAATTAGAAATTCTTTTTTTTTTATTCAGTTACGTGGTTGTGGTATCAGTTAGGATGATTTTTGATTGGTTTCTGAATCCTGCAGGTTAGATGAAATTGAAGCCTTTGTAACTGAATTATGCAGAGATTGCTGGTGAGAGTCTTTGCAAGGTCTCTGAGTTTCTTTCTTCGTGTAACTTTCCCATTCTGCATTCTCCTTCTCTCCTCTCTGCTATTTCTGAATTCTAGATTATGGTCCTCTTGGTGTTGAATGTTGCTGTAGGGATCAAGAATTAATGATGATTGGAGCTTTAATGTGAGAATGGCGAAAACCCTTGATGAAGAGAGGATAAAGATTGCAGTTTTGTTTCTGAATCTGTTTATTATAAATGGTGGAGAAGGATTAGGATGATTGATGATGAAGAGTTGCATAGTGATGAAGATCCATGAAGACCCTTTTTTTTCCACCTGTAACTTATTTCTTCCTGCGTTTTTTCTTGTAATTCTTTGAGAGAAACCAAGCAAGTTTAGAACTGCAATACCATTCTCAAACAAAATTAAGGCAGCATGAAATGATGCCATTTACATTGACCGTCAACATATTTATTTATTTTCTTGCATAAATATTACAAAAACATGCCTATAACAAAAAGAAACTTGAGTCAAAATGACTTTGATCCCCGTCGGTAGAAGTACATATCTGAGGTGCTGTTACATTTCTTCCTCATTGGTATTTTCAAGTACATGGGTTTGTGGACTATCCTTCCACCCCACTTCATAGAATCAATGTCAACTTCAGCTGATACATCCTTATCAACCTTTGAAGTTTTGTCTCTTTTTTTTCCAATAAATAACTGAATAATGAACCAAATCCTGAGATGCTCATCTGGCTTTGAAATCCATCATCATCAATTTTCTAGTTTAATGAATAATACATAATAAAATAGACATTATATCAAGATGGCTCAATATGGGTAATGACTTGTATGGATACCAAAGATTTCAAAAACAAATCTTAGGGAATGACTCGAGACGAATTAAACGGTCATGGAGAAATGCAATACTTGAATAATTGGATTCACATAAGAAAAAGCAGAATTGGATGTTATAGACTAACTGAAAGATTGTGGACTTAAACCAATTGGCTGAAAAAATGGCCCATGGTTTAGAATTGAACCAAGATAGAAATGGATTGAAGTAGACGTTGATTAAATTCAAGAAAACTTGAATGATGCCTTCATGAATCCTCCACCCCTAATTCGAACCATCTTAATTGAACACATTCCTTGAATACCTTGATTAAAACATGAACTGACCCAATTATCTATGGATGAGGCCAGTTACCACAAATCCTCTTATCACATGCCTGAAGAGCCAATGAAATGCATTATTATCATGTTAATGAACTGACGAAAAATGCGGGTGAATGCGAAATGATACGCCAGTTAAGGTAAAAAGAATGAGGGCAAATTTTGAGGTATTACAGCTGCCCCTATTCAATCATCTGCGGACCTGAACGAATAATTGCAACAGCTTTTAGGCGTTCAAGGTATGGAGTGATTGAATACTCGAATAAAACCTGAAAATTTGCACACTGAGGGCAACAGAAATGTCATCCGCCCATTTATTTATTTATGTCTTTTTTGATTTTGACCTCTGAATAGGTAGCGGAAAATAAAACCAGGTGAAAATATGTTGGGAAGAATGCCATCCTCGAATGACAACTCACACGGGATCTTCGGATCCAATACTAAAAACCATCTGGGAATAGAAACACAATGGTATACCGGCCGCAGGCGATAACCATCAACAACAAAGACTGACCTCGGACAGACTTTGCAAAAGAGACAAACTGACCTCAATCAGTAAGCTCAAAAAGTGAACTATTATCCTCGAATAATAGCCACACAAAACAAAAAAAACAAGACCAACCGCAGAAGGACTTGAAGAAAAGAAACGTCATCCTCGAATGACAAATCAAAAGATCCTCGGATCTAACACAAAACCATCCTCGAATGGAGACGCAAAGGTATACCAGCCTCGACTGATAACCAACACAAAGCTGACCTCAGACAGACTTTGCAAAAGAGACAAACTGACCTCGATCAATAAGCTCAAAAATGGTCTATCATCCTCGAATGATAGCCACAACAACAAGACCAACCTCGGAAAGACTTGAAGAAAAGAATGCCATCCTCAAATGACAATCCAAAAGATCCTCGGATCTAACACGAAACCATCCTCGAATGGAGACGCAAAGGTATACCAGCCTCGACTGATAACCAAACACCAAGCTGACCTCAGACAGACTTTGCAAAAGAGACAAACTGACCTCGATCAATAAGCTCGAACAGTGAACTACTATCCTCGAATAATAGCCACAACAACAAGACCAACCGCAGAAGGACTTGAAGAAAAGAAATGTCATCCTCGAATGACAAATCAAAAGATCCTCGGATCTAACACGAAACCATCCTCGAATGGAGACGCGAAGGTATACCAGCCTCGACTGATAACCAAACACAAAGCTGACCTCAGACAGACTTTGCAAAAGAGACAAACTGACCTCGATCAATAAGCTCAAAAAGTGAACTACTATCCTCGAATAATAGCCACAACAACAAGACCAACCTCAGAAGGACTTGAAGAAAAGAAATGCCATCCTCGAATGACAATCCAAAAGATCCTCGGATCTAACACGGAAATGGTATCAACCGATCCAACCCGGAAAGCGAGAATGTAATATCATCCGATTTACAACTCGAAGAGAAATGATATCAACCGATTCATGACTCAAATAAGATCAACCGATCTAACATGGAGATGGTATCAACCGATCCATAACCAAGAAAAACGAGAATGTAATATCATCCGATTTACAACTCAAAGAGAAATGATATCAACTGATTCATGACTCAAATAAGATCAACCGATCTAACATGGAGATGGTATCAACCGATCCATAACCAAGAAAAAAAACGAGAATGTAATATCATCCGATTTACAACTCAAAGAGAAATGATATCAACCGATTCATAACTCACATAAGATCAACCGATCTAACATGGAGATGGTATCAACCGATCCATAACCAAGAAAAAAAACGAGAATGTAATATCATCCGATTTACAACTCAAAGAGAAATGATATCAACCGATTCATGACTCAAATAAGATCAACCGATCTACACGAAAATGGTATCAACCGATCCATTATCTTCGCACTGAGACGAGACCATTGTACTTAAATGGAGACTCGAAAGGAACGGGATCGTTGTACTTAAACGAGAGCCCAAGACGCGACCATTGTACTGAAACGGAGACGCGAACAAATGAGACTGTTGTACTAAAACAAGACTCAAAGACGAGACCATTGTACTTAAATGGAGACTCGAGAGGAACTGGATCGTTGTACTTAAACGAGAGCCCAAGACGCGACCGTTGTACTGAAACGGAGACGCGAACAAATGAGACTGTTGTACTGAAACAAGACTCAAAGACGAGGCCATTGTACTTAAATGGAGACTCGAAAGGAACGGGATCGTTGTACTTAAACGAGAGCTCAAGATGCGACCGTTGTACTGAAACAGAGACGCAGAAAAATGAGATTGTTGTACTGAAACAAGACTCAAAGACGAGACCATTGTACTTAAATGGAGACTCGAAAGGAACGGGATCGTTGTACTTAAACGAGAGCCCAAGACGCGACCGTTGTACTGAAACGGAGACACGAAAAGAAATGAGACTGTTGTACTGAAACAAGACTCAGAGACGAGACCATTGTACTTAAATGGAGACTCGAAAGGAACGGGATCGTTGTACTTAAACGAGAGCCCAAGACGCGACCGTTGTACTGAAACGGAGACGCGAAAAAATGAGACTGTTGTACTGAAACAAGACTCAAAGACGAGACCATTGTACTTAAATGGAGACTCGAAAGGAACGGGATCGTTGTACTTAAACGAGAGCCCAAGATGCGACCGTTGTACTGAAACGGAGACGCGAAAAAAATGAGACTGTTGTACTGAAACAAGACTCAAAGACGAGACCATTGTACTTAAATGGAGACTCGAAAGGAACGGGATCGTTGTACTTAAACGAGAGCCCAAGATGCGACCGTTGTACTGAAACGGAGACGCGAAAAAAATGAGACTGTTGTACTGAAACAAGACTCAATCGGGGATAACAACAAGACTTGGTAGAAGTATCCACCCGGGGAAATGAGGTTGCATTCTGTGGGGAACACTTCAATCTGATGGGAGATATAGCAGGTCTCATGTAATATACCTCAAAACTGGCCCATGCTGGTATGCATATGTTTGAATTTATGGCGTAATGCTCCATGATGATGGAAATGCTACGCTTTGGAGGATGCAAATGTAATGATGATTATGCGCATGCAAATGCAAAGAAAATCTCCTAATAAGGAGACTGCAGGCATCCCAGATAGCTTGACTGGGGAGAAACGATGATCACTGCATTGATCTGGTTTGTCCTGATGAGGAGGAAACAACTCTGCGGGGAAAGTTGTTAATAATTCACTGGCTCTGAATAGCCGCCACTGCCGAAAATAAATTGGACTTTGAGATTGGAGTGCCAAGACCCTGCTGGAGATGGACTCTTCTTGAACTCTGGTGAGGAAGTGAGGACCTCCCGACTTGGCGGAGAACCAAAGGCATGACACTGTTGAGGAAACACCTTGCTGGGGAGGAAAGAACTCCTTGTACTGTTGAGGATTGCCCCTGTCTGAAGGGAAACTTCTACTTGGGGATGACACCCACATTCTGCTGCCTTGCTGGGAGAGATTTCAACTTCCACTTTACTGGGGATGACAGATAATGTCAATGATAAAGCTTCCCGCTGAAGATAAGAGCTCAAGTTGCCACTCGCTGGGGATAAGAACTAAATCCTCTCATGTTGGGAATGAGAGATGATGATACCCTTCTGATCAAGAAGCAACCTTTCATTTGCCGCACTACTGGAGAGGGAATTGTCTAATGAGACTTGCTAAGGGATTTTGATCAATGAAGCTTGCTGATGAAATAACTCTTGAAGTACTGTGATGACAATGGCTTTGCTTCCAGACTCTGGGTTGATAGATCGCCAACTAACCATGATTGAATAATGGTTCTCTGAAATTTTCAACTCGCCTCAGACTAAGGTCCATTGGAAGAAAATGTCTCAAGAGGATTTTACAGAAAACTGGCATACGAGATGCCTCAGTGTCTTCAAACTCTTGGAGAGATTCGTCGGATCTCGAAATAACTGCCCCAGACTGCATGGTTTGTGCAAGAATTTTCCTCGCGAGGATTCATGAAAAACCTTATATCACTGTGAGATAGTGTGTCCTAGTATTTTGAACCTTGGGTAGGTGCTTCTGATTAACCGTCTTCAGGAGAAAGTAACTTCCAGTGCTCTTGGGGTGGCCTGCCCCAGTACAAGTCTTGAAGTGATCACCTCTGAATGACTGCTTTGGAGAGAACACCCAGATTAATTGTTCTTTGAGAGATTGGATCTCGAAGTAATTGCCCCAATTTGGCTAAAATTTAAATGCATGCATCAGACTAATGGCTCTTTGAGAGATTTGAATCTCGAAGTGATTGCCCCGGCTTGGCTGAACTTTGAAGAGATTGCTCGACGTGACTTCCCCAGATTAGTTGGCTCTTACCACAACTGTTGGGAAAGTCCCTACTCAATGGAGTTTTCTTGAAAAGTACACCTCGACAGATTGTCCTTCGGAAGTTTCAGACTTCTCAACTTGGCAAGATTAAGCTTCTGGACTGAGATTCCATATGTAAACTTTTTATGATGCCAAACAAATGTATGTAAGCAGAAAATGTTTATTTTTTAAGAATGAAAATTCTAATGCAACACATACGTTAATCTTGAAGTTTTACTGAAAAAGATGTCGCAAACCTTTGTGAGCGAATCGCTGGTTAAGATACGACATTAATTTTTTTGAATAATAGAAAGCATGCACATGCAACATCAACAAAGATCTTTCAACATCACTCATAGGAGTCAGGAACACGGTCTCGTGGTAGTACGCTCTCAAAGATAACCCTGTTTCAGTTAGGACTTTTGAGGGTTGTATCGTGGCCTGGTTCATGGTTATAGAAACAAAGGATATAGGCTCGAAATTTATTTGTGCCCACCCATCTTCGTGATGTTCTCCATTCCTATGTTCAGCTAGCTTTTACAAGCGTTCACCTCTCAAAAAGGGTTTTGTGATGGTTGAGGAACCAATTACACTAACGGTTTAAGCACCAATCAGATTGTTGTTGGGAGCCAGTCACCCCTATTGTCTTTTGTGTCTGTATCACACGAATTTGTTCTTGTTCGAGGATCTTTCTTGTGAAATCCTTTTCGTCTTTCACTTTTGTATTATTTTGTTTATCCCTAACTTTTGCCTGGACTGAATTCTTGTGAATCTTTGATTGTGAAGTCCAACGGGATGCCCTAATTTTTGCCTAAGTCGCTTTTTTTTCAAGTTTCGACTTAGCGGGCTTTCTCATTCATTTTTTTTCAATTCTTCTTTTTTTTGAACAAATCGTGTGACACTGTTTGTCTTGATTGCTTTGAAAGGGTCGTGACTGTCCCACTTCTTGGTTGTTGAGGGATAACCATTGTGGTCTCCGGTCTTTGGACCTCTTGATTGGGATAACCATTGTGGTTTCTGGTCATTGGACCTCTTGATTTGGTACAACGAAAGGTAATGGATCCTCAGATTTGCACTCCTTTTTGAAATTTGAATGCTCGGTCAAACTAACTGACGCCTACCCTGCCCCTGGGTTAAGTGCGAGGGTTTTTTCATGCAAAAAGAAACTCCTACTTCAAGGCTCAAATGGGTTGGCGAGGGTCTATCTCCCTTATATCTCCGGTGTTTAGGATTTGAAACAATGCCTGTACGTCATCAACAAGGTCTTTCTCAAAAGCACACAATTAGAGATTCATGCATTTTCATTTCGTCATCCTCCCTGATAGAGTTTAAGCTTAACAGTTGGTATTGCAATGCACATACACAAAATCATGAGTGAATACGAATGGATTACTTCAAGAGAAACATGTGCATTTTATTATGGTTATCATTCAAAAACAAATAAGTTTCATGCATGCATACAAATGTTTTAAACAAACAATATAAACTACAAATGAAAATGCAGTAAAGAAGCTGAACATTGTCGTCATTGAGGAGACTTGACTCCGTCTGGACTTATTGCTTCTGAAGATGCCTTTGCAAATTGGGAGACCCATTTGATGAGGAGACTTCAATATGTGAGCAGACTTTCTGGCATGATGACCTTTGAGTCGATTAAATTCGGGACCTCGTCCTCACTTTTGCCTCTGAAAGACTTGCAGTCTTCAATTAAAAGGCCAGGTGCCCCAGAATGGTAATCATACTTGGCATTGAAACCCCAAAGGAAGCTTTGTCGGAGATGATCCTGATGCAATTAGCTCAACCAGCTTGAATCTGAGCAAATGAGGAAACTTGTTGCATGTACGACATCAGAATATGATCACACTTCTTCTCGAGTTGTTCTGGCTTTTACCTGCATGCTATGCCCCTAGGACACCCTTGGGAAGCTCAGGTTGGATGCTGACAAATGACATCTGGAGGGAAGAGGTTGATAAAGTTAATAGATAAAGTTGCTCGCAAAGATCTTACACGATCTCCTGCCTACGTATCTCCATTGACCAATGGAGAATCAGAGAAGCGTAGTTCCCCTCAATAGGGATGAAAATAGCTTTGTTCAGAATTTCCATAACCAAGCTCATCTGAGTCTTCATCTGGTTGACTTCCTCTTTCAAAAGTTTCTGATTCTGAAATAAAGTTTATAGCTCTGCCCTGAATGGCCTTAGCTGGATCTTCCTTCAATTACCTCCGCCCGGAGTTGCTTCAAATATATACTTTGATTAATGTGATTCAAGTTGTCCATTGTGAAGGGAAATCAAGTCAGGAAAAGAATTTGTCTCTGAACACCTGTCAAGAATGCAAGGATGTATGCAAATGCCATGTTCAATTATTTCTGAGGAATCTAACTGCTTTGATTCAAGTTTTGACATAGAAAAAGTCCAATGGCATGATTCAGATATGTGATCCTCAGAAATAACTGAACATGTGTGCAGAAATGCTATGATGTCATGTATGCAACAGGCATGTGATCAATAGTCTGATGTTGGTGCCGGTGTTGAGCAATGAGTCAAGTGTCTGAATAGAACCATAATAGCAACACCATCTCTGTATAGAACCCCATAACTGAGAACCCAATAACTGTAGAACTGGATCACATAATTGAACAGTCACTGATGGTGTTGAAGCTGAACAATAAGCCAAGTGTCTGTGGAGAGTCATAATAACAGTCACAATATCAGGGTCACGATGGTAACAGTTTCTCTGAATAGAAATCCCGGATCTCTGGATCAAAGAACCATAGAACACTGAACAATACTGGCAAAGTGGGTATGTTGAAGTTTAGGGTTCCTGCAAACCTGTAAACCCCTCCCAATCTCACGGGTGTGCTACTCGGGTCAACATCACAGACTCTCAAAGCCGAATAGAAATAATACGTTCACCATTTCCGAGAAATGGCTCATGACCAAATCATGGAATCGGTTGGCATTATGTACTACTCAGGGAGGTCTCAGTTGAGTCCGGAAAGAACAAGCATCCCTCACAAGTCTCCAGCTTCAAGCACTGAATCGAGAAACAATAGTACATTCATCCCGAAGGGTACAATACTATCGTCATACGAATAGTTTGCTTTAACTGAATTCCTATGAGAGAACCAGGCCATCCTATGCGAGTTCCCAATGGACCCTCGGATGCGAGTGGGTTTGCCAACAAATGTGGTCTGCCACTGTCATCACTGGAGAGGGTTGTTTCCATTAAGGTTCCCAATGATCGGTCCCCAGTTGCACATAACTATCAAGGTTGTACCCTGAAGTGGGGAAGAACCCCCACACAGAATAGTCCCAAGACAGTCGCAACCTGGGTGTGGAACACATCACCACTCATCATGTAACCATGCGAGCACAACATGTCCACGCTAATCCTATGGTGCACTCAAGCCGGGTATTTGGCTTATCTCACAGTAACTCCCACCCCACAGAAAAAATGAAAACCAACACAGCCAGACAGTCCAGTATAATATGATGCATGGAAAATAAAATACTGAAAGCGATAAATAAATGCGGTAAAGTAAAGCTGTAAATAAAACTGTAAAGCTAAACAATAAAGCTAAACTAAAGCACTCAGCATCAAACAAATAACACCCAAAGAAACAAAAACAAACAGGCGCTAGGATTGACTCTACAAGGGAAACCGGAAGAATCAGGTTAGTCCCCAGCAGAGTCGCCAGCTGGCGCTCCCGGGATTTTCATCCTAGTACAAACGCGAAAGTGGCGCGGAAAAGTTAGAGTCGCCAGCCAGACATTTTTATCCCGAATGAATGGGAAAGGTAATGTTGCACAAACCTGAGGAAGAAGGAAAGGACAAGGCCTTGCGAACCAAAGATCTGAGTTCGGGAGTCGGTTACGACCTGGGAAGGTATTAGCACCCCAGACCGTCCGCCGTACCCGACGGGATCCACGCTTGCTTGTTTTGTTTCAAAGGGTGAGAAAAAATATAACTGCTGCTGAACAAATGAACCGCTAACTGGAAATGGAATGGAAATGAGAAAAGAAACTGAAATAAGAGAATGAGAGTAAAAAGAAAGGGGGAAATGTAGGGAAAATAAAGAGTGTGCTCGAACGGGCCCTACCCCGCTGCCTACGTACCTCATCAGGATAATGAGGATCAGAGTCGACGTAGTTCGCCTAACCTAGGCGGGAACTATTTGTTTGTGTTTTTTATGCTGGAACTGCGTATGTCTATGCTCAGGTGTTGCAGGCTCGTCTGGTACGAGTGCGTTTACCGTCTTGCATGAAAGACAAGTCGCCGCGAGTTCGCGTTGAGAGTGAATGAGATGAGAAGAGAAGTTCCCGCAGGATAGTCGCTTATTGTTTGTTTTTGTCTTTTATGAGAAGTATTTTGAATTTGTTTGTGAACGTTCTCATACTAAGACCTATCCATCGCGGTGAGTATTTATACCTCGCCCCGAAACAGGACGCGTATAAACACTCCGCAACAAAGTCTCGTGTCGTACAAGATTGTTCGGTTTATCCTTAGATGTTTTATTATTTTCTTTATGAGATGAGAAAGAAAGACTCAAGTTGAAAAAAGGACAAACTAAGGGTACTAAGACACAACCCTAATTTTATTTGTTTATTTACAAGAGAGGTCCTATGGTTAATGAGGTATTCTAATCCTAAGAAAGAAAAGGAAAAGAAGAAAAGAGAGCTTAGAAACTAACTTACTTCCTAAGGAAGTTAAGTTGTCTCTAAAGAAAGGGAAAACCTAAAAGCAAAGCACAAAGTGCTAAGGCAAACAAAATTAAAATGCATAAGAGATGGGAATGAAGTAATGCTTACCTCAATCTTCCCCCCTACAAAACAAAAGTTAGCATGACAATGCATATTGGAAGTAAAATCAAAGCATGAAAGCGATTAAGTACCATAAACGTCCTAGAATGGAACTAGGGTTAAAAATAAGACCTAAGTCTAAAGATGAAGGTACCTAAAGGTTACATGACTTCTAAAGTCAGTAGCTACATGCTATAAGTCCCTAAGTATGCTAGGATACCTCACAAGGTCAAACTATGTCAAACTATGTACAAAAAGTTTACATAAATTCACCTAAATGCAAGTTAAGACTCATGGATGAAGTATGAATGCGTATGGCTTACAAGCATGAATTAATACATGAAATGAACATAAAAGTCAGTAGTGAATGCTTATGAAGATGTGTGAATGAATATACAATCATGGATGCAATGGTTTAGGCATATGGAGCAATGAGAAAAAAATGTGAGATGAAATGGAACAAACATCGCATAAGATCGCACATGATGAAAGTTAAAGAAGAATAGCATGTGAATATGAATGAAATGATTATGGGTCAGTAGCATACAAGGAATGAGATGCAATTAGAATGCATGAATAGGCATTAATTATTCCCACATAATTCAAGTTAAACATGAGAAGAGATTAACAAATCGTTTAAGTTAAACTAATTCACATAAGTATGCATTTTGAAACACTAAAACAAACCAAATGAGTATGGTTCAAAAAGTGGCCTATAACTAGAATTAAGGACCTAAAAGTGACCTATAATTAACTCTTATAAGTTACCAAAAAGCATCTCAAGCAAATGGCATGAATGCCTTCTTAACATTTAGGATATGAAGCATATACACACATGAATCAACCTAGGATCTAGGTGACATGGAAAAATAGCAAAATGCCTTTAAAAATTATGAAATTAAATCCCTGGAATAATAAAGTCATTATCTCACATTGTCCAAAAGGATTTCATAAAATTATGCACCAAAGTGATAAAACAATTCCTTGACTAGCAAGGTAACAAAACATGATCACCCAAAAAACGACTCCACAAAGTGGATCAAAAAGGGCATCTAAAATTATGAAAAAAATTCCTAATGAACATCAAAATGTCATAAATTACAGTGCTTAATCATACACAAAAAATAGGTTTCACACCTATGGGGAAAAAATCGATTTCGGTCCCTTATGCCAAAACCTTCCTTTTTAGGACAGCTTGTGATCTAAAATCCAAATTAATTATTAAAACCACCCAAATCTGGAAACAAAAAATATGACAAATTAATTAAGAGGATGAGGATCACTCATGAATTTTTCCAGAATTTTATCTCACCTAAAACTATCTTTAATAAATGCGACAAAACAGGTGACAAAGTGAATCTTAAGGGGAAGTAAAAGGAAACGATCCTAATGGTTCTCCACCTAATCCCTAAGTTCCGAAATCGATACATATCAACAAAAATCACAAATATAACCAATGCCTCAGGTGGGAGGGCTCAGATGCGCCTTACGTTATATGGTCCTAAGCCGCATACGACTAAAATGATGCATAAAGGCCAAAAAACCCGAAATCACTTACTTGAATGGCATGCCGATTATTCACATAAAAGAAATCCGGAAAAACTTAAGCAAGGCCTTGTAGTCTCCTATGAGAAAAATAAATGCCCATCTTCCATATTGGCTTTGTAAAGCTTGACCATAATCGAAATCGATTCTTATTGATAAAAAATGCTCATGAACATTCATGTCACAAGTTAATCCAAATATTAGTTCACAACCGATAATTAAATTATCAACAAAATTTTAATTTAAACAAATGCAAGAAAAATGGATTAAGGACTAATCCACAAAAATTAATTAACAAGAAAATTTATTAAGAAATCTATATAAAAATTTCTAAACAAATTAATACATAAGAACAAAAAGGAGGTGCAAGAGAAATCCAGTGGCTGTAAATAGCCAAAGAGCTGGCCCAAAGCCCATTCTCCCTTTAACATGGCGCAGGGAGGGGTGTGAAAAGGAAACCGGTGCTGTTAATAAAAATCCTCATGGGTTTGAGGCCCAATTGTTGATGTTGAATCTGAGAGGGGAGTGTTGAAGTGAAACTTGTGGGTGTCATTAGCGTTCTATGGGGCTAGGCCCATTTCACATAACAGGTACAGAGAGGGGGTGTAATTAGGAATTCGGGAGGTGTGTATGTTGAATCTATGAAGCTGACCCTAACCCAATTCAAAACCCTAAAACGAAAATTCCTCTTCTTCTTCAAAGATGCGCCGCTGAATCTCACTATCTCTTAATGTTCAAAAACCATTATCCGAATCCTTGACGTCGACGGCCTCTTCTTCCTCAGCCAAAGCTCATATCACCGTCAATATCCTCTTCCACGAAATCCATGAAGCCGACACCTTCTTCTTCATCATCACCGGCGAAACCCTCTCAGAAAAAACCGAATCCGTTGCCGGGACTTGAGTCTCGTACCATGCCATAACCAATCGCGCGACATTCTTCCCTCTTCAAGGTTCGAGCTCTCCATTCACCAACCGAATGACGCCGCGTATCAAACCGGAGGCCATCCGAGCAACAACCACGATTATTCAGATCGAGAATTGCGCCGTCAAAATCCAACAACTTCACGGTCAAAGTTCAATAACCTCGCCGTCGTTCTTATCCATTCTGATCCGGACCACCGCCGCGACTTCTTTATGCGCCTGAGTTGTTGGTGTTTGTTGCAGGCTATGGTCGATTCGAAGATGAGATTGATGAGCAATGAAGAACAAGGCAAGATTGACGAAGCTGATTCAAGTTGAGAGATAACGAATTGCAAGTTTTACGATGGTGATGATGAAGTTGCATATTGTTGATGAAGACGCGATGATCTTGGTAGGTTCTGTTTCGTTGTTCCTCTTTACGCGTGATTCCGTTTGATTCTCGTTGTGGCTGAGTCTGTCATTGATTTTGTTGTTCTAAAGCTTGATGCAAATTGTTGTTTTGATGAGATTGACAAAGGAGATCAGAGAGGATTTGGGGTGAATTCTTACGATGCTGACGATTGAGATCGATAAAGTTAGGGAGAAAAATAGTACCGCGGTGATGATGACGATGCATCGCTTCAAGGTAAAGCTCTTTCTTCTTCTCGGTTTCCATTTTGCGTTATTGTTGGGGTTTGTTGTCACTTTTTCGGATTCAACTCCTCTTCTTTTGTTCAATTCGGATTCTTTTGATTGCTAATTTTACCTTTGCGGAAGCTTTGTCGAACCGATGCGATGTTGCGATTTCAGAGTTCTTGATATTCTTCTCTATCTTGTTCCTATGAATCATGCTTACAGTGTTGATTATTTTCGAATTTGGTTGCAGAATTGAAGATTTATGGTGGAGGCTTGTGGCATATCAGAGATGAATATTGAAAATCCGAAGGAGAGTTGATGAAATTCCTACGAAGATTGTCTTGAAGGTTTGTTGGGTTTTCATTGATGCAGGTTGGGGAATTGTGGTGAAGGGAATCAGGAAGAAGATTGACAGGGTGGAAGGGATTGAAAGTTTGTGAGGAATGGGTGAAAAAATGGTGAAGAAGATTAGATGAAGAAGGTGCTTTTGATTTATAGAGAATCACTCTTCTGGATCCTTCTGGATCCTTCTGGAATTTCTCAGGTGAATTCAGTTATGAATTCAGTTGCAATTCTGTTATGAGTCTCATGATTTCTGTTATGGTTGTTTTTGGATATATAACTCTCACTTCTGTTTTCTGTTGAGTCTTGCAGGGTCCTTGTGATTTTTGTGTAACATGTAGAATGAACTGAGTAGTAAAAAACAAATGAAGTTTCCAGTAGAAGTTTTGGTTGTAAGCTTGCTGCAATTAGAAATTCTTTTTTTTTTATTCAGTTACGTGGTTGTGGTATCAGTTAGGATGATTTTTGATTGGTTTCTGAATCCTGCAGGTTAGATGAAATTGAAGCCTTTGTAACTGAATTATGCAGAGATTGCTGGTGAGAGTCTTTGCAAGGTCTCTGAGTTTCTTTCTTCGTGTAACTTTCCCATTCTGCATTCTCCTTCTCTCCTCTCTGCTATTTCTGAATTCTAGATTATGGTCCTCTTGGTGTTGAATGTTGCTGTAGGGATCAAGAATTAATGATGATTGGAGCTTTAATGTGAGAATGGCGAAAACCCTTGATGAAGAGAGGATAAAGATTGCAGTTTTGTTTCTGAATCTGTTTATTATAAATGGTGGAGAAGGATTAGGATGATTGATGATGAAGAGTTGCATAGTGATGAAGATCCATGAAGACCCTTTTTTTTTCCACCTGTAACTTATTTCTTCCTGCGTTTTTGCTTGTAATTCTTTGAGAGAAACCAAGCAAGTTTAGAACTGCAATACCATTCTCAAACAAAATTAAGGCAGCATGAAATGATGCCATTTACATTGACCGTCAACATATTTATTTATTTTCTTGCATAAATATTACAAAAACATGCCTATAACAAAAAGAAACTTGAGTCAAAATGACTTTGATCCCCGTCGGTAGAAGTACATATCTGAGGTGCTGTTACATTTCTTCCTCATTGGTATTTTCAAGTACATGGGTTTGTGGACTATCCTTCCACCCCACTTCATAGAATCAATGTCAACTTCAGCTGATACATCCTTATCAACCTTTGAAGTTTTGTCTCTTTTTTTTCTTCAATAAATAACTGAATAATGAACCAAATCCTGAGATGCTCATCTGGCTTTGAAATCCATCATCATCAATTTTCTAGTTTAATGAATAATACATAATAAAATAGACATTATATCAAGATGGCTCAATATGGGTAATGACTTGTATGGATACCAAAGATTTCAAAAACAAATCTTAGGGAATGACTCGAGACGAATTAAACGGTCATGGAGAAATGCAATACTTGAATAATTGGATTCACATAAGAAAAAGCAGAATTGGATGTTATAGACTAACTGAAAGATTGTGGACTTAAACCAATTGGCTGAAAAAATGGCCCATGGTTTAGAATTGAACCAAGATAGAAATGGATTGAAGTAGACGTTGATTAAATTCGAGAAAACTTGAATGATGCCTTCATGAATCCTCCACCCCTAATTCGAACCATCTTAATTGAACACATTCCTTGAATACCTTGATTAAAACATGAACTGACCCAATTATCTATGGATGAGGCCAGTTACCACAAATCCTCTTATCACATGCCTGAAGAGCCAATGAAATGCATTATTATCATGTTAATGAACTGACGAAAAATGCGGGTGAATGCGAAATGATACGCCAGTTAAGGTAAAAAGAATGAGGGCAAATTTTGAGGTATTACATCCGTCTCACATGCAAGGAGCTTTGCTACGTCAGTATAACGAGTTTGCACCAGTGACCCTCCATCTTTGTCCATGATCTTTCGACCTTGCTCTTCCACGAATTCGATCAACGAGAAACTGGTAACAAACTTAGAGGCAACAATCAAGTACGCATCCGTCCCCCTTGAGAATTGGTCGCGGGTCCAAGAAAAGTGAAATTTTAACATCAGCCGAGAAACATTCCTCCCTTGTTCGTCGACCAAAGGGTTCCCTTCATCGTCAGTATCATTTCCCCAGAAATACATAGAATCTTGAACACTCTCTGTCAAGGGCTCCAACGAGTAATGGTGGTCTTTAAAGGTCCTAATTGACTCAGAAAAGGCTTTGAAAATCTTCTTCTTTTGTTTAAATGACACCCATACAAATAGTCCCGGGAAAACCTACCTTTGGATGTGGAAGACATGGAAAAAAAGAGTGATGGTAGCTCTGATCTTCAATTAATTGCAAGTCAACTAGAACGCCGTAAGGAATGCGAAGGAGTTCGGATGTAATTGATAGGGGGCAACTCCAGGTGCGCGAACACAGAAGTTTGGAATTCCGTGAATGAAAGCCGAAACTTGAGCTCCTTGAAGATATAGTCGTATTGTTGTACCCCAAAACTTTCCCTACCACAATAAGCAATGTGTCCCAAGAGTTCTTTAAAGGTTCACAAAGTTCACAATTGGTCAAATGGATTGAAGGTTTCATCAGACAAAGCCTCCTCATGAACAATGGATCTAAAACTAGGTTTTTAGTTTCTCTAAGCTAAATGGACTTCCAAGGACTCAAGTTAGATTCATAACATCCCACATGTCTTCAAGAATCCCCATTTCAAGTTTCAAGGGCTTTCCCAATAAGTTTGACCAGTCAGATGATCAGATGTTCAAAAATCAAGTTGATTAAAAAGTCAAACTGAGGTCAACTGTGGTCAAATTAAAGTCAAACTTCAAGATTTTTTGCCAACATCAAGGTTATGAAGTAAAATTCATCATTTGATCAAGGACTTATCATGATTCATCAAGGAAATCTCAGATCATCAAGAATCAAGAAGTTTCTAAATTAGGATTTCATAGTAAAAGTCAACCGAACTTTGACCAACCATAACTTTCACATGCTTCATCAAAAATTTCCCATCCAAAGCTCATTGTAATGAAATTGAATTCTCTACAATTTTGTGTCTCACAAGACAAGCCTAAAAATGCTTCATTTGGAAGGTATGAGCTAAGACAATATAGGTCATTTCAAAAGTCAACAAAAAGTCAACTTTTTCCAAAGAGCATAATTTGAAAATGGTAAAAGATATGGACATGAGACCAAAGAGGTTTGTTATAAGACTCTCTAATATTTCTAAAAAGTCCAAGATCACTCTCATAGACTTAAAATTGAGGGAGTTATGCCTTGGCAAAGTTGAGAAATTTTCAAGGGGTGCATGAAGCAAATGAGGTCTAAAATCCAAAATTTTCCAAGTGGGCTCACCAAATTCCAACCCAATATCAAAGAAAACATCAAACACGACCCAATGATCATTTTTTCAGATTTTTATATTTTATATTTTATTATTTTGGATTTTATTTAATAAAATTCAATTTTAATGAAAATAAAATACAAAAAGTCAAATAAAAAATCAGATTTTTGTTCTAGAAACTCATAAACAACCTTAAAAGTGATTTGATACTCTCCAATTTCGTGCTAGATCGAAATAGCAAGAGTTTATTTGATTTTTTTCACATTTATGGTTGATTTTCCTTCACAATGAAGAAATCTTAACTCATGAACCAAAAGCCCATCTTTTGACCTAAAAACCTTCCACTATATATGTGTAACAAATCACAAACACAAGGGACGAAAAAATCAGGATCAAAAGGCCATTGTGACATTCAAAATTTGTGAAAAAAATTCAAATTTGGTTTTGGCCTTCCAAGTTCTTTCAAAGCCTTCCAAAGGTTAAATCCATATCCTTGAAGAATTCTGGACATGTAGCACTCATCACCATCATCCATAGTGTCGCTCCCGATAAATGGGGAATGGCCCAGATAAAGGTACAGACGCGAACGGTCGGCGAGATGGACAGTGAGAACACACAGCCGTGAACTCACTGGAGATGAATAGAGTCGCCAGCTAGGCATTTTTATCCCGGAGGAAAGGCAATGCTGCATAGACCTAGGAAAAGACGGATAAGACGGTTGCGAACCAGAGAGACTGAGAAAGGGGGTTGGTTACAACCTGGGAAGGTATTAGCACCCAGATTGTGCGCCGTACTCGACGGGATCCACGCTTAAAAGATTTGTGTTTTAAAGGGGTAGTGTCTGTGCAATCTGTGTATCAAGGCTGGAAAAGAATGCAAGTGTCAGTGTAAAAGAAGTGTGAAGTGTGATATATACAGTGTCAGTGTAAGAATGAGAATGAATTGCTCATGATAATGAGGCTGAGAGAAAGATGCTGGAAAGAGGGGGAATATACAGAGACTTTTGTTCGATAACTGTTAAGTTATGCCTACGTATCCTCTCGTGCAATGAGGAAGTCAGAACACCGTAGTTCGACCCAAAGAGACTGAAAGATGAATTGACTGATGAACTGCTTACTTGCCTATGCTCAAGTGTATGATCTGTCTGGCACAGATGCAAACTGTCTTGCATTAGACGGAAGAAGCTAGTTCTCGCTTATGAGTGAATGAGATGAGAAAAGAATCCCGAAGGAGACGATTATTGTTTGTTTTTGAGTTTTCAGTCTTTTATTGCTTTTGAGAATTTGTCATAAGTCAATGAGCTTAAGCCTAAACCAGTGGATTTAGTAAACTCATCACATCTTCCCTCTGATTGGGGGTAATGAGAATACCTTAAGTGTGAAGTCAGATTCTCACACTTAATTACCCTGATGTAGGATTAAGATCATTAACCTACTTGTGATTATTTAGATGTTTTTGTTTTTGTTTAGTGTTAAGTAATGAGGTTAAGCCATAATCAAGGATTAGACAAACCCATTACACCATCCTAATAGAAGGATAATAGATGAGAATGTTTAAGCTGAGGAAAACTCCTCAACTTAATCCATGATTAGGGTTTAAACTCATGACAAAACAAGCCTTTGATTAAGTGGATTTTACTTAATGATATGATGATGAAGTGGATTTTATGATTTGTAAGACAACTTGAGGGGGACTTGTCCATTAACACTAGGGTTAGTCCTTCTTAACCAATTAAGGAAGAATTAGAACCCTAATGCAAGGCCCAAGTTACAAGCTTGATGTCTTGATGATTATTAAGTGAATTGATTAAGAGATTTAAACACATTAAGGGTTTAACACTTAGGATTAAAGTTATACACTCCATCCTAAGAGAAGGATGCAGGCATAAGCTTAATCACAAAGCCTTAAAGCCTTTAGGGTTTAGTCCCTGATTATGAGATGAGAAGAGAAGACTCAAAAGAGACACAAAGGTAAAACTATGAGGGGATACTAATAAAAACCCTAATCATTGTCATGCTTGGTTGTTCCTAAGGTTTGTGAGGTTTGCAAGAACAATCTTCAATGGAACCACCAGGAAGCAGATGAAAGGATCAAGAGAAGCAAAGTGACTTGCTTCATTCAAGAAGTCAAGTCACTTGAAGAAAGAGAGTGGGAAGAAGAAGAATGAGCAAGCTCAATCTCAAACACATACAAAAAATGCAGCATGGATGCAAGAAAAGAGATGAAGAGAAGTTATGAGAAGTGAAGGCAAATTCACTTCTCAAAGTCACTTACCACCTGAAAGGTTAGAAAAGAAATGCAATGCAATGCAAAATGGGATGAGATGACATGATGAGAAAGAAAACCAGAAGCAATTACATGATGCTAATGATGCTATGAGATGCTACAAACATGAGGCAGCACATGGAAGTGATCATACAAGCTCATGGATGCAAATGGAGCAAGTTAAGAACCAAGAACATACATGAAAAGTTATGAGATGCATATGGCATACAACATGGCAAATACATGATGCAATGATCAAGCATGCTTTCAATATGTCTTATGATGTCAAATTAATCACATGGAAGCATGGAATGTCATGGCAAGTCATTCTATGCAAGGAAATGCAAGATGGATGCATATGGAAGCCCAAATTAGGGTTTATGATCAATGCAACAAACAAAAACCAAAACCAGAAACAAACAACATTATAAAAAATTGAAAATGCACTCAAAGGATCCCTAATCCTATACTAACTCACTACCCAAAGGAGAGGTTTCAACTCCTAACCAATCTCAAGTTATGATTTTTCTAAGATTTCTAGGGTTTTAGGGTTACTAAACAATAAAATTATCAAACAAATTGAAAATGAAAGATCAAATCATGGCCATTTAATCTCACAAACTACATGCTAAACACAATGCAATGCAAGAAGAATCAATGTCCAACTCTTCATGGATAGACAGAAATGATTTTTTGAAGTTTGGATCAAAATAATGCATAATAATGATTTTAATTCAATGAAAAATGCTCAAAATGCATCAAGATCAAAAAATAAATTTGGTTTGAAGGTTGGACAATGTTCCTAAATGTCTTAGAACATTTCATGAATTTTTTGGTGATTTTTAAATACCTAAAAGTATTTTTAATGAATTAATTCTCATTAATCAATTAAAAATAATCTTTTAAATATTTAAAAATACTTTTTCAATGTAAAAAAAGAAAATAAAAATATTTTTGTGTTTTAAAAATTAATGAAACTCAGGATAAAAAATTTCATAATTTTTAAACGAATTTTGCTATTTTAAATAAATTGTGCAAAATAAAAGAAAAGAAATGAAATAAAAATTGAAATAAATGGAAGTAATCAAAAGGAGAGGCTGAGATTGATTCTGGGCTTCACAAGGTTTGACTGGGCGCGCATCTGGACGACCCAGATTCAAACTTCCCTAATTCTAATTAATTAAATATTAATCCACAATTAAATCTTAATGAAATGATCCAGGCCCTCCAATTGCGCGCGGGAAACACAATCCAATGGCTCACGTTCAAACCTGGTGCCCTAACCCTAATTAGAAGTTAATGACTTTCAGGTGGCCGGAGAAGACTTCCGGTCGTCTTCTCCGGCCAGCACCCTCCCTGAAAAATTCCAACTTTCACCCTAGCTCACTAAAACCTGATTTTCTTGCCCAGAATTCACCCCCAAACATCATAGAGCAAGAATCAACAGCCAAAACTCATTTATTTCACACAATAAGGCTGAATCGAAGCAAAAAGGAATTAGGTCAAAAAATTTCAGGAACACCATACATGCTCAAAACTCAATGATTTTCGAAACCAAACATATCATCATGATCAGTGGAACATAGAGAACCAATTAAGAACTTAAAAACAAGCTCCTGGAAAAAATGTTCATGAAGCTCACCTGAACTGGAGCTTTGATCTCTGGCACCTTCTGGCTAGTTCTTTGGCTCAAACAGACCCCAATGATCCCCCTTTGAAGCTTTGGATACTTAGTTGGAGTTTAAACAGCCTCTTGAGTGAGTTTGCAGGAGCTCTGACCAAGGGAGTGTGAAAATCGTGTTTGTGCTATGGAGGGTCTCAGGCCAAAACAAGGGTTGGTTTCTGGTCCATGAAGCAAGGTGAGTTGATATGTGGAATTTGTTTGAGTGTTTATGGCTTGTGGAAACAGATTCTAAGGCTTTTGCTCTATGGAGTGAAAATGGAGAAGTGATCCTATGACTTGCCTCAGGCTGGCTTGATGTATGAAATGGCTAGCATTTTGTCCACATAAACCTCTCTCATTGGTCAGATGATGTGACCTGGCCTGCTGTGATTGGGATGTTCACTTTTGCAAATTGTCAACTTTGGTGTAAGGAAAGCATGGGCTAAGTTCTAGCTTGGTACAAGAGCATGGGCTGGCGCAGCATGGTGTGTGAGTGAGGCTAGGGTGGCTCAGCAGCCAAGGCAGCAAGTTGGTGAAGTGTGATGAGTGGTTTTGCAACTTGATCAACTTTTGGTTCATGTGAAACTTTCTCATCCCACAAGCCATGAAACATGAGAAGTCTTGGTTCAAATCTGATTTTTAGGTCACATGGAATGTTTATGCCTTGGTTTGATATGAACTAGAAGTTGCAAATGCCTTGGTACAAAGTTCTTGCAAGTTTCTCATTTGGTGCACATCTTGAAAATTAGTGATTTTTGCCAACTTTGTCACACCATAACTTTTGATCCAAGAAGAATTAGATCATGCTCTTGTACTTTTTGAAAAGGGAAAAATGTATCCTACAACTTTCATGACCAAAGTTTTTCCATTTGAAGCATTTTTGGATCAAAAAGTAAGGTTTGAAAAGTGACCTAAATTGACAAATTCCATAAAAGTCAACTATGCCCTAAAAAGTCAACTTTGCAAAAACCTCAAGTTCTTGAATTTTGTGAACTTCAACCTTCTTCCATGATCAAATAAAGATCATATACACTCAAAATGACGAAGATCACCCCTTGGTTGGGTCATTGGGGGCCTCAGATGCCCTGATTTTGCACTGACTTGTCTAAAAAGTCAACCCTTGATCAGATGACTTCCCCATGGAATTTCTTCATGAAAATTGATATGCATACTCCCTATACCATATAGAGACCAATGGAAACAAGAATGACCAAAAAAATTGGAGTTATGGCCTCTGAAACCAAAACCCTAATTTTAGGTCAACTGTGCAGTCAAACTTGGCTCTGCATCCACACCAATCCCAGTTCTTGTGATTCTTTGGCATTTTTGACTTTGAGAGGATGTCATAAGATATAAGAACACACATGGACCCCTTTGAAGTGATTGGTAGCCTTTGGAGTGGCTCAAGAGGCTCTGGGATTGCTCAGATCACAAACCCTAGATGCAGATGACTTAGAAACTATGCAGTGAATCAAAAATGGGATATGAGGTGATATGATTGTGTTTATGCATATGAAATGATCACAAGCCATGGTGTGAATGGGTGAGGGCAAATTTGGGGTGTTTACAGCTGCCCCTATTCAATCATGAGTTAGCTGTGCAGGATGTAAGCGACGGCTTAACAGGCAAACAAGATAACTTGTGGTTGAATACCAAAGACAGTCCAAAATTTGCACTCACAGAATGAAGAAGAAAAGGGATATAGATTGTAAAAGGGAAATAAAGTATATTGTAAAGTGTGGGCGACGGAGGACGACCGTTGAGCAGAGGATGACTGCTGGGTAAAGAGCGATGACGGGGACGGCCGACATGCTGGGCAAAGTGCGGAAAATAAAGCAATGACGGGGACGGCCGACATGCTGGAGATAAAAGGTAAAGCAAAGACGGGGACGGCCGACTAGCTGGGAAAAATAAGATACTATGATGGGGACGGCCATCAAGATAAAGCTGTAAAATTCTCTGGGGATTAATGAAACATGACGGGGACGGCCATCAAGTTCACAAAGCAAGGTAACCGACGATGGGGACGGCCATCGGGCTAAAAGAAAAGGAAAAGGGACCACGACGGGGACGGCCATCGGGTTAAAGAATAAATGAAATAAACAGATGATGGGGTACGGCCATCAAAGGTGAAGGATGATCACCTAGCAGGGGACGGCTGCTCTGTTGGGGAATAAAGGAATTATGATGGGGACGGCCATCAAAGGTGGAGGACGACCACCTGGCAGGGTACGGCTGCCGAAAATATCGCGACATAGGACGAATGCCGGATAAAAGGGTCAACGATGGGGACGGCCATCGGATGAGCATGATGGAGGACGACCATCAAGAGGTGGAGGACGACCACCTAGCAGGGGACGGCTGCTCTCAAGGTTTATCATGACATAGGACGAATGCCAGACAACCAAAATCAACAATGGGGACGGCCATTGGATAAAATGATGAAGGACGATCATCAAAGGGTGGAGGACGACCACCTAGCAGGGGACGGCTGCTAAATATCAACGATGGGGACGGCCATCGGATGAGCATGATGGAGGACGACCATCAAGAGGTGGAGGACGACCACCTAGCAGGGTACGGCTGCTCTCAGGGTTTATCATGACACAGGACGAGTGTCAGATAAAAGGAAAAATGCTTTGTTGGCGCTCTACTGGGGAGCAGTAAACACGGACGAGTGTTTACATCCAAGAAACAGAATGTATAAGTGTTTAGATGTTGTGTATAGATTAAAGATGCGGACGAGCATCCCTAAGACTACGATACAGACGAGTATCGGGTAGAAACAAATACTGACGCGTGTTCAAAGATGATGATACGAACGAGTATCAACTGGTTAACAGAGAACACGGACGAGTGTTGAATCTGAGAGGATTCTTATGGGGAATAGTAGACATAGGCGAGCATCTATATTCAAGAAGACAGAAGTTTTTGACACAGTTTATGGATTAAAGATGCGGACGAGCATCCTTAAGACTATGATACGGACGAGTATCATGTAGAAACAAACGCTTGACGCATGTTCTGAGATGATGGTACGGACGAGTACCAACGAGGTTAACAAAGAACAAGGACTAGTGTTGAATCTGTGGGGATATGAAAGGTATATACAAGATACGGACGAGTATCTGTATGAGTGTAACATGAGTAGTGAGTATGAGTATTGTATAGACGAGTGCTTATCTGCTGGGGAGAGTGACACGGACGAGTGTCAAGAGAGAAAAGTATAATAATAACAACGAGTATATGGGTTGTAAAAGTGTAGATGACTGCGCTGGGGAAATGACACGGACGGGTGTCAAGGAAGTGTATATAGGTATATGTGAGTGCAAAGAGGATGTCTTTGGCTTTCTGCTGGGGTATGACACGGACGGGTGTCTGGACGTATCTGTACTACGGGCGATCTTGTTTGCGAAGAGTGTTCAGGCGACTTTACTGGGGAGTGATGGCACGGACGGGTGTCAGAATGAGTATATACTGGTGTTTGTGGATTGTGAGGCAGCTGCTTTTGCCGGGGACTCTGGTGGGGATTTTTCTGTACGTTGATGAACTGTCAATATTCACAAGTGCTGATTTAAAATATGGCTCATGATTATGCTATGTGTTTGATTTTTGCCGTAATGCTCCGTATTAGACGGAATGCTACGCTTTGTGGGTGAATATGATGCGAATGCTATGATTATGCAAAGATACCAAGCCGGGATCCGGGTCCCGTTGCTGCGAGGATCTTCGATCGATCCATTTGAAGTGGACATCCCAGCTGGGGATGAGATCATTAGTAGATCTGATGATATGATATCTGCTTGGGGATTCGGGCCATTGATAGACCTATCCTTTATAAATGAGAGAACCAGCTGGGGTTTGTAGAAGCTTTCTTCACTCTGTTGTGATCTTCTATGCGCTGCTCTTCTGGATAGAGGCCGGAACTTTGTGGGGAGATAGCTTTCTGACTTTTGTGCTCGGCTGAGGGCGAGATGGCAACTCAGCTGGGGAGGAAGAGAGATCATTGAGAGACCTCCCTGGGGATTCTGTTGAAGAGGATCCTTGACTCAGCCGGGGATATAGGTGCCTTCTGTGATGCCTGGCAACTCTGATGGGGATAAGCAACAAGTGGCAACTCAGCTGGGGGAAGTCACGGGAGGCAACTCAGCTGGGGAGAGAGCACTTCGGGTACTAAAATTGAGTGTTGATTTGCCAACTTGCTGGGACGAAGCTTACATGCCCCAAGTTGCGTTCTGGATACCTGCAATCCTGAAAAAGATAGAAAAACGCACAAGATAATCCCGAGGTATCCCTTACTGGATTCCGTCATAGGAGTTAGGATACTTCTGAGAGTAAGCATGTTTCCTGCAAGCATGTTTTTATTTGAAGATAAACATCTGTATTCTTATGCAATCAGTTTTTTTCTTTTAAGACATCAGACATTTTTGCAAATAAAATGTACAAAACGAGACATGACTGAAAACCTGATTTTATTAATTCACATGCCCTGAATTGGCGAGATACAGTCAAAGAAACAAATCCCCTGGAATGAGGAGATTGCTACAAATTGAGAAACAAAGTGCTGGCAATGTTGATGACGCTTTAAGGAGTTTCCCCTTCATTATGACTCGTATGACTTTTGACGTTCTTCTCATCTGGCTTTCTGAAGATGGCTGATTCTGACTGAAGCTTGACCCTTTCGAAGCTTTACCAAGTTGTAAGTGATACAGACGAATTCAGAATGCAGTTGTTCGCTTATTCCCTTATTTTGCATGGATCGCCCTTTCGGGTTTTCAATCCATCGGGATACCCATTTTTGCCTGAGCTGTCCAATGCGGCTTTTCACCTCAGCGGGTGTACATTTTTTTGTTTATTTTCCCTTATTTTTGCCCGAGTCTTTTATTCTGTTTTTGACTCGCCGGGATGCCCTATTTTTGCCTGGACTTACATTCTGTTTTTATGTCCAGCGGGTCATTTTTACGCGAAGTATTTTTTAACTGCGTCTGAATTCACAGGGGACGGGAAATCTTCACCATCCATTGTGCTGAGCATCAGTGCTCCACCTGAGAAAACTCTCTTTACCACGAATGGTCCTTCATAATTTGGAGTCCATTTGCCCCTGTGGTCTGTATGAGGAGGGAGGATTCTCTTCAGCACGAGATCTCCTACTTGGTACTCTCGGTGCCTGACTTTCTGATCGAAGGCTTTCTTCATTCTCTTCTGATACAACTGCCCATGACAGATTGCAGCCAATCTCTTTTCTTCAATCAGACTCAGTTGCTCGTATCGGGCCCTAACCCATTCTGCTTCACTCAGCTTAACATCCATTAGTACCCGTAGGGAGGGTAATTCAACTTCAACAGGTAGGACTGCCTCCATACCATACACAAGTTGATACGGTGTTGCCCCAGTGGATGTTCTGATTGACGTGCGGTACCCCTGCAAGGCAAACGGTAGCATTTCATGCCAGTCTTTGTAAGTGACTACCATCTTCTGCACAATCTTCTTGATATTCTTATTTGCTGCCTCAACAGCGCCATTCATCTTTGGCCTGTAAGGAGAAGAATTGTGATGTTGGATCTTGAAGTCCCGGCACAGCTCTGCCATCATTTTGTTGTTTAAGTTGGAACCATTATCAGTAATGATTCGCTCGGGCACTCCATACCGACAGATGATATCTCTTTTCAGAAATCTGGCTACCACTTGTCTTGTGACGTTTGCATATGAGGCTGCTTCAACCCACTTGGTGAAATAGTCAATGGCGACCAGGATGAACCTGTGGCCATTTAAAGCAGTTGGCTCAATCTTGCCAATCATGTCAATGCCCCACATAGCAAAGGGCCAGGGTGAAGACATTATGTTCAAAGGATTGGGAGGCACATGCACCTTATCTGCATAGATCTGGCATTTGTGGCACTTCCTGGCATAGGCACAACAGTCGGCATCCATTGTGATCCAGTAATAACCTGATCTTAACAATTTCCTAGCCATGGCATGCCCTCCTGCATGGGTACCAAAGGATCCTTCGTGCACTTCATGCATCAACAAGTCTTCTTCTGTCTTATCAACACATCTGAGGAGTACCATATCAAAGTTCCTTTTGTATAGAGACCCATCAGTGTTCAGAAGGAAACTACCAGCAAGCCTTCTCAAAGTCTTCTTATCATTGGAAGATGCCCCAGGTGGGTATGTTTGATCCTCTAAGAAGCATTTAATGTCGTGGAACCAAGGCTTATCATCTTTAACAACATCTGCTGCGAATACATATGTTGGTCTGTCAAGTCTGGACACTGAAATCTGAGGTACGAAGTTGGCAGTCTGAACTTTGATCATGGATGAAATGGTAGCCAGGGCATCTGCGAACTGATTCTCGTCCCGAGGGATATACTCAAGCTTGACTGTTGCAAAGAAAGTCAATAACCTTCTTGTATAATCCCTGTAAGGTATCAGATGATCCTGGTGTGTGTACCATTTGCCGTTGGTTTGATTGATTACCAAAGCTGAATCTCCGAATACTGTCAATGTTTTGATCCTGAGGTCAATGGCTTCCTCAAGACCCATAATGCAAGCTTCGTATTCAGCTTCGTTGTTAGTGCAATTGAAAGTGAGTTTTGCCGAGAAAGGCATGTGAACTCCTTTAGGTGTAATGAGTACCGCACCAACACCACGACCATTCATGTTAACAGCCCCATCAAACATCATAGTCCATTCTTCTTCCGGGTCAGGCCCTTCAGTGTGAACAGGCTCTTCATGATCTTTTGCTTTTATGAACATGATGTCTTCATCAGGGAAGTCAAACCTCATAGGCTGGTAATCATCAATGGGTTGCTCAGCAAGATATTCAGACAATACACTGCCCTTGATGGCTTTCTGAGATGTGTACTGGATGTCATACTCTGTAAGGATCATTTGCCATCTTGCAACCCGTCCGGTAAGAGCTGGCTTCTCAAATATGTACTTAACTGGGTCCATTTTTGATATCAACAAAGTAGTGTGGGTCAACATATACTGTCTTAGTCGGCGAGCAGCCCACGCTAAAGCACAGCAAGTTTTCTCGAGCAGTGAATAACGTTGTTCACAGTCGGTAAACTTTTTGCTTAGGTAGTATATTGCATACTCTTTTCGACCAGACTCGTCATGCTGGCCCAGCACACACCCCATTGACTCTTCTAATACTGTCAAGTACATTATCAGAGGTCTTCCTTCAACTGGAGGCATAAGGATTGGTGGTTCTTGCAGGTATTCTTTGATCTTGTCAAAAGCCCTCTGGCAGTCTTCGTTCCACCTGACCGTCTGTTCTTTTCTCAACAATTTGAACAAGGGTTCACAAGTTGCCGTAAGGTGGGATATGAACCTTGAGATGTAGTTCAATCGACCTAAGAACCCTCGAACTTCTTTCTCTGTCCTCGGTGCAGGCATCTCTTGGATGGCTTTGACTTTATCAGGGTCAACTTCAATCCCTTTCTCGCTTACAATAAAACCCAGCAGCTTACCAGATCGCACCCCGAATGTGCACTTGTTGGGGTTCAGCTTTAATTGGTACTTCCTCAGACGCTTGAATAACTTCAGTAGATTCACCAGGTGGTCTTCTTCAGTAAGGGACTTGGCAATCATGTCATCCACATAACATTCAATATCTTTATGAATCATATCGTGGAATAATGTCACCATAGCCCGTTGATATGTGGCACCAGCATTCTTCAGTCCGAATGGCATCACTTTGTAACAGAACGTGCCCCAGGGTGTGATGAAGGTTGTCTTCTCCATGTCTTCAGGTGACATCTTGATCTGATTATATCCTGAAAATCCGTCCATGAAGGAGAATACCGAAAACTGAGTCGTGTTATCCACCAATACATCAATGTGAGGTAATGGGAAGTCATCTTTCGGGCTGGCTCTGTTCAGATCCCGGTAGTCAACACACATCCTTACTTTGCCGTCTTTCTTAGGCACAGGTACTATATTAGCAACCCACGGTGGATAACTAGTTACAGCAAGGAACCCGGCGTCCCATTGCTTTTGTACCTCCTCCTTGATTTTCATAGCCATGTCGGGACGAGTTCGGCGCAGTTTCTGTTTAACTGGCGGGCATTCTTCTCTCAAAGGCAGCTTGTGCACGACAATGTCGGTATCCAACCCTGGCATATCTTGATACGACCAAGCAAACACGTCCACATATTCTCGAAGCAGATCAATCAGTTGTCTCTTCACTGAGTCTTGCAGGCAGGCCCCGACTTTAACCTCTTTCACGTCTTCATCTGTACCAAGATTGATCACTTCAACCTCCTCCTGGTGAGGAGTAATAACCTTTTCCTCTTGTCTTAACAACCTGGCTAGCTCTTCAGGAAGCTCATATTCTTCTTCAACCCCTTCATCGGCTTGATTGATTGGATTGTCAAAGTCATACGAAGTCATAGCCGTGTTGTTGTCGGTGCTGTCTGAAAGGCACTCTCTGCAAGGGTTCAGTTTGTTCATTTTAGTGATTTGATTTTAATCTTGTTTTAGAAAAGTAAAATTATCATTTTGAAAACACTGCCATTTATTTTTTTTGTACAAAAAGAAAAATGAAAAAAACAGTGAGCGGAAAAGAAAAAGACTCATTTGCAAAAAGATGTCTGATATTTCATTGATTAATCTTGTTGCACAAAAAGTACAGATGGCCCGATTACAAAATGAGTCTTGTCATCTTGGGCAAGATGCAAGACTTTGATGCATGCTATAAAAATACAGGAAATAATAATTACTCTGCATGAGTAACTCTTATAATTTCCTGGGAAGACCAGTTTGAGATACTGCTCCCCGAGATCTTTGGACGAATCCAGCTTTCCAGGTTGCGTTCTTCTTCCAGCTCGTCTTCCAAACAGTTGACAGCATCAGGGGTGAGCATCCCCCCACTCACAAAGTTGGGCTCTTTTGCAGCCTCTGCTTGATCTTGTTGAGTTGGTTTGTAACCCAACCCAAATCTATCCTCTTTCTTCTCCACCGATAACAGTTTGCCCTAGCCTTGGGCGTTTCCTCCCTCAACAACCTTTCGGGCTTGTTGGTATGATGATATTGAAGTACCAGGCACAGCAGATGTTTCATTGACATTCAAAGCTTCAAAACCCTGGCTCATTGTTTCATGGATCTCCCCATCCATCTCAATATACTTATAGGTAGCCAGGTGGCTGACAAAAATATCCTCCTCTCCACAGATTGTAACGATTTGACCCTCCCACTCATATTTCAACTTCTGGTGAAGGGTAGAGGTCACGGCGCCAGCGGCGTGAATCCATGGCCTACCCAATAGACAGCTGTAGGCAGGCTGTATATCCATCACGTAGAAGGTCGTTTTGAAGGTCTGCGGGCCAATCGTTATGGGCAACTCAATCTCTCCCAGAACCGATCTCTTTGAACCATCAAAGGCTCTCACCACCAGGTTGCTAGGTCTTAACGCCAATCCGTCATATTCTAGCTTCACCAGGGCCTTTTTAGGTAAGACATTAAGGGATGACCCCGTGTCCACCAGCACATGGGAAAGGACAGCACCTTTACATTCCATGGTTATGTGCAAGGCTTTGTTATGGTTGCGGCCTTCCGTTGTCAAATCAGTATTGGTGAACCCTAGCCCTTGACTAGCATTAACATTTCCAACTACAGCTTCTAGCTGATTGACAGTGATCTCTTCAGGCACGTAAGCTGCGTGCAAGACTTTGAGTAGTGCATTCCGATGGGCTTTGGAGCACATAAGCAATGATAGGATTGAGATCTTGGAAGGCGTTTGATGAAGCTGATCCACTATTTTATAATCACTCTTCTTGATGATTCGCATGAACTCATCAACCTCTTGATCGAATGGTGTTTTCAAAGCTTCTTTAACAGTCTGCTCTTCCTGCACCAAGCTTTTTCCTTTTGCTTTAACAGCAGCTTCTGCTTCGGCAGTGGGTCTCTGAATTTGTGGAGCAAAGAGACGTCCGCTTCGAGTGAAGCCTCCGCCTCCTCCCACATTGTCTACTTGTGGTGCAGGGGTTGATGATTCAAAAGTGATTCTTTGTCCTTCACAGTACAGGTCAGAGCCGTAATGCCAGGGGATGGCGTTACTACTTTCATAAGGTACTGGTCCAGGCACCGTGATAGTGACTGGACTGATTGCAGCTGCGGAAGGAATTGCGATAGTCTGTGGATCATAATAAATTGTGACTGGTGCTCTGACGGGAGCAGCACCTTCTGAGTTGTAGGCAGAATTGTCTTCAGGATCATAAAATATCGTGACAGTCGAGACGTCTTCAGAGTTTGTTGCTGATGTTGTAGGAGACATTGTTGGAAGGATGGATGTTGTTGTTGTAGAAGTTTCAAAATGAAGTGGTGCTGAAGTTGTAGAAGGAAAATTTGTTGAAGGCTGATCAGTTGAGATGGCAGATGAAATACTTGTTGATGAAGCTGAAGAATTGTCGGGAACAATGGTTGTTGCAGTTGTAGGAGGTTCTGGAGTTGTTGCTGATGAGATTGTTGGATTTGTTGGAAATGATGTGGTGATCTGAAGTTGGCCACTATGAATGAGACCGTCTATGCCATTCCTCAGGTTATCGCACCCATTGACTGAAATATTGCAGTAAGCACACCCCAACTCACACCCCGGGAACATTTGACATTCGAGGAGCTGAGCCTTAATTTCTACCAACGGTGTCCGGATCTGACCCACACTGGTTATTAAATAAGACGGCTTGTCTTCTTCAATAGCGTTAATTCTGGGACCTCCGTGATGTGGCATAGGATTTTTGTTGACATTGGGTAGTGGTGCGAAATTCAGAGCTTTTAAGTCTACCAAGTCTTGTACCTTCATGTGCAAAGCTCTGCACTTTTCTGTACTGTGGCCAGGTGCATTTGAATGGAAGGCACATCTGGCTTTGGAATCATAATTCCTGGGTAGACTATTGGGATCTGGAGGTGCCAACGTCCTTAGCTCAACTAGGTTGAGTTTCAGGAGTTGTGGCAGCAATGTAGCATATGGCATGGGGATCGGATCGATCACCCTGTTGGCTTGAGATGGCCTCTGCTGAAATGGCCTTTGCTGGTTGTTGTTGGTGGTGTTACTGTTGTTGTAATTTCTCGGAGGATACTGATTTTGTTGATGGTACTGAGGTTGTTGCTGATAGTTTTGTTGCGGAGGTTGATAAACGGGTTGAGGATGAGTTGGAGCGGGAATGGTGACTGCTGCCACTGATCTGTGAACATATTGGGGCCTGCCCCTGTTGGTTTGGATGGCATTGGTCTCGCCAGCTCTTCTCGGGCCTGCAAAAGGATTTCTTGTACTACTGGACGAGCTGGCACCATTGTCTGAGATCTTGCCCATTTTTAACAGGCTCTCAATTCTCTCCCCAGCTATGACAACATTTGCAAAGCTAGTGGAAGAGAAAGCAGCCAGCCTGTCAATATATGTCCCCTGAAGGGTGTTCATAAACATATCTGCCATTTCCCTCTCAGACATAGGTGGCTGAACAGCAGCAACCAATTGCCTCCATCTCTGGGCATATTCTCGGAAACTTTCTCTTGACGACTGTGACATTCCCATTAGGAGGGTCCTGTTGGGTGCCATATCTAAGTTGTACTGATACTGTCTGATGAAGGCCTCTGCCAGGTCCTTCCAACACCTGATAGTTGCCCTTGTCAAGTGAGAGTACCATTCTCTTGACGCTCTTGTTAAGCTATCCTCGAAATAGAACATCCAGAGCTTCTCATCCATAGTATAGGCCTTCAGCCTTCCCAGAAATGATTGCAAATGAGTCCGGGGGCATGAAGTCCCGTTGTATTTTTCAAAACAAGGAGGCTTAAACTTATGGGGGATCCTGACCCCGTCCACCAAGCCCATGTCCATGACATCGAAACCCAGAGAATTTTGAGATTCTAGGGACCTCAATTTCTCAGCTATCTCATCCAGCCTTCTATCATAAGCTTCTTCCCCAGCACCCATTACTGTGAATTGATCCTCTTGGGGGTCTTCTTGCAGTACCCTGGCTGCAGTGGCAGTCCCTTGAACATTTGCAGGAATATTGGCCTCTGGATGAAGGTGGGGGCCAAATACAGGGGGGTTAACATGAGGTTGGACCCTTTCGTTGTTGCTGGTGCCGGCAGTCCCTATATGTGGATCTTCTTGATTTTGCCTTTCCACCATGGCCCTCAATCTTTCTTGGCTCTGAGCCATGTTGTTCATTACTTCCATAAACTGAGTCATCTGGTTACTCATTTCCAATCTTTCGTTCGCCATTTGGTTTCTGACCTCAGTAAGGTCCTGCTGCATCTGATCCATTTGAATGCCCGGAAGGTTGTTACGGGTCGAATAACGGTGCGGACGGTTGAGGGGAAATACTCAGCGCCGAGCAATAGTTCCTGAACATCACAACAGAGTTAGCAGCAATAAAACAAAAACCTACAAAACAAACCAAAGGGGTTAGCATGCAATGCAGTATGCTTATTTGCTTTCAAGGTATCCGGCTTGGCATTCAGTTTTGACCCTTCCAGACCCTCGAAGATGTTGTTGATGTTGCTTTTGAAGTGGAACAAACTAATACATATATTACAAAAGACAAATGGTACATAGTTTGTTTACAAATACAAGCCCTCTGAGGGGTCAAAATACATTACAGGAAAATAAAAGTACATGGAATGAAGGCAACAAACAAATGGTCAAACACCAAAACCAAACTCATCCTCACGAACTTCCTTGAGAAGTGCTTCGGTCACAGGATCAGCTGGACGCTCCGTGAGATTCCTGATGAGGAGGTTCCGGGTTGTAACAGCTGCTGTTAGCTTCCTGTGCTGACTTTGGTCCTTTGACCTCTTCACTCCAGCTTTGATCTTCAGCTCTGATATCTCCCTCTGGGCTGCTGCCAGGGCTTCCTGCTGTTCTTTGGCACTAGCTTCCAGTTGCTCCATCTTGTCTTGGACTCTTTTGTCCTCTAGAGTACGAGCCTCGGTGATCCTGACCCACCTAGCCTGACTCTCCTTTAGATACAAGTCTGTCCTTGCTCTCTGGAACTGGGCTTCCTTACAAGCATTCTTCAGAATTTGTTCTCCAGCTTTAGACTTCTTGATATAATCCCCAGACTTCTCAATTTTAACCAGATGCTCCACTCTCAACTTCTCTAGCCTCTCAATCTCCAACCTACCATCACTCCTCTCCCGGAGGGTCTTCTGCAAAGCCTGAGTTAACTTCTCATTTCTTTCTTTCAAGCTCTCAAATTCCTCCAAACTGACAGTGGCAGGGGGTGGTGCTGAAGATGATTCAGGCATATCTTCTATGGTAAAGGGCATCCCAGAGAATTGAGCCCTGGCACGGGACCATTCATAATATTGTGCTGATGCCACATTGCTGCACTTCCCCAGAATGGTTATTCCCTTGGTTTGAACATGATCCCAGGCCCAGGCTGTCTGCCTAACAGTAGCCAGATTAGGCTTGTTCTCACAATAAAGAGTCTCAACCAAGTCCTGCGCCTTAGGAGTGTGGACCAGTGCATAGCCCAGTTGCCTTCTAAACAGCAGAGGGTTGTAATTAATACTACCCTTAACTCCTATTAGGGGCACATTGGGAAAATGCCCACAGCTGGTGATGACATCCCTGCCTTTGGTGCTTTGAGTGCACCACCTGATATCGGCTGAAGTTAGAGCAGTGAGTCTTCTAGCCCAGTTTCTCTGCTGATGAGGATTCAAAAATGCATCTGTCCTGGGCAAATGCTTGAGAAGCCAAGTGTGGAACAATGGAGCACAACACCTCACTAATCTTCCCCTTTGCTTTTCATTCCTCTGATGCACTGAATAATAGAGATCCCCCAACAAAGTGGGCACTGGGTTCTTCAAGATGAAAAGATGGATTGCATTCTTGATAATGAATTGAGGCTCATCTGCAAACAACACAATTCCATATATACTCAAGGCCAACAAAGCACAGACAGCTTTCCACTCTCCTAAAGAAGCTTTCAGGGTAGCTTGAGAGATCAAGAAATCAAGATGAAAGCCAGGGATTCCAGCTTTAGAAGTCATATGCTGCTCAACCAGAACAGGTTCCAGATGTAAAGCCTTTGCTACCTCTTCATTACCAGGAAAGACCATCTCAGGATTGAAAGGGGCTCCACCTCTGACAGGTATACCAACTAATGAGGAGTATTCTTCCAATAAAGGGCCCAACTGAAAGTCTTGAAAAGTGAAACATCTTAGTGGGGGATCATAAAATTGAAGGCAGGTGTGGATCAGGCTTCTCTGTGAAGGGTCCAGATCCATAACCATATCAAGTATATCCCCATAGTGTTCCCTGAACAATGGTATGTGATCTGGAGTGATCAGGGTCTGAATCCTCCTGATGTCAGCTAGCTCTGGCTGGAAGAAGTGGTAGGTGATGTTGCTCTTTTTAGGTGCCATGATGCTGAGACTGAGTAGAGACAAGTGTTGATGATGATACTGAAGAAAGGGCCACTGATTGGCTGGTGCAGGTGACTGGAAAAGATAGCTGATAACTAAAGCAGATGCTGATGAAGATGGGTCAAATACTGAAGATGGGGTCAAAACCAAAACCAAAGATGAAAGTGGATACCCTGAAACACAAATAAGCAAATGTCAATATGATGCAATGAGTATGTATGCAAATGATATGCAAGGGTTTGCGACTGAGCTGGATCTGATCAAATGCCCTGATATAGGTCCAAGTATGTTCAAGAAATCCAGATGGAGGTCTATAAATCCAGTAACCAAGGTGGGGGGCTCAAATAAAGAGCCACATGTCCAGGGTTTTAGAATCACAAGAACTGTTCCAACATGAAGTACTCTTAAACAAACAAAGTAACAGGGTATTCTGAGGTCAAGGTACCTGCAAACCTGTAAACAGCCCAACCCCCTCACAGGTGGTGTTCTAAAACAAGGATCCTCAGACTTGGATCAGTTATGAGAAGTGTAAACACTTCTAACCCGGAGGTACAGTGTTTACAATAACCATAAAAGTTCCTCCTCTAATTCACCCCAGTTTCTGAAGGTCAATACTAAAGGTCATCCAGACTTAGCAGGCTTCCCAGATAGCCCTAGCATTGCAGGAAATCTGCAACACAGAGTTCTCAAGAAGAAACCCATATCTGAACCGTGTTTCATATTCCCGCACCAGACCGAGATGGAATGGGAAAGAATATGATTCACTCTAGCCTAGGTGTCACTCAGGTCCCAGGTATAGGATCTTAACTCTCAGTAGAACCCCCACCCACCAAAGCAAACAACAGATCCAGCCAGCAGCACAGTATGACAATATGATAATATATGCATAAAGCTATAAAGAAAGTAATAAACAAAACTGTACATAGAGCAAAAATAAATACAAATATATAAACACAAATAAGCACATAACACCCCAGTAAACACAAATCAAACAAGCGCTAGGAGGAACCCACAAAAAGAACCAGAAGCCCTGGTTGCAGTATAAGGGTCCCCAGCAGAGTCGCCAAGCTGTCGCTCCCGATAAATGGGGAATGGCCCAGATAAAGGTACAGACGCGAACGGTCGGCGAGATGGACAGTGAGAACACACAGCCGTGAACTCACTGGAGATGAATAGAGTCGCCAGCTAGGCATTTTTATCCCGGAGGAAAGGCAATGCTGCATAGACCTAGGAAAAGACGGATAAGACGGTTGCGAACCAGAGAGACTGAGAAAGGGGGTTGGTTACAACCTGGGAAGGTATTAGCACCCAGATTGTCCGCCGTACTCGACGGGATCCACGCTTAAAAGATTTGTGTTTTAAAGGGGTAGTGTCTGTGCAATCTGTGTATCAAGGCTGGAAAAGAATGCAAGTGTCAGTGTAAAAGAAGTGTGAAGTGTGATATATACAGTGTCAGTGTAAGAATGAGAATGAATTGCTCATGATAATGAGGCTGAGAGAAAGATGCTGGAAAGAGGGGGAATATACAGAGACTTTTGTTCGATAACTGTTAAGTTATGCCTACGTATCCTCTCGTGCAATGAGGAAGTCAGAACACCGTAGTTCGACCCAAAGAGACTGAAAGATGAATTGACTGATGAACTGCTTACTTGCCTATGCTCAAGTGTATGATCTGTCTGGCACAGATGCAAACTGTCTTGCATTAGACGGAAGAAGCTAGTTCTCGCTTATGAGTGAATGAGATGAGAAAAGAATCCCGAAGGAGACGATTATTGTTTGTTTTTGAGTTTTCAGTCTTTTATTGCTTTTGAGAATTTGTCATAAGTCAATGAGCTTAAGCCTAAACCAGTGGATTTAGTAAACTCATCACATCTTCCCTCTGATTGGGGGTAATGAGAATACCTTAAGTGTGAAGTCAGATTCTCACACTTAATTACCCTGATGTAGGATTAAGATCATTAACCTACTTGTGATTATTTAGATGTTTTTGTTTTTGTTTAGTGTTAAGTAATGAGGTTAAGCCATAATCAAGGATTAGACAAACCCATTACACCATCCTAATAGAAGGATAATAGATGAGAATGTTTAAGCTGAGGAAAACTCCTCAACTTAATCCATGATTAGGGTTTAAACTCATGACAAAACAAGCCTTTGATTAAGTGGATTTTACTTAATGATATGATGATGAAGTGGATTTTATGATTTGTAAGACAACTTGAGGGGGACTTGTCCATTAACACTAGGGTTAGTCCTTCTTAACCAATTAAGGAAGAATTAGAACCCTAATGCAAGGCCCAAGTTACAAGCTTGATGTCTTGATGATTATTAAGTGAATTGATTAAGAGATTTAAACACATTAAGGGTTTAACACTTAGGATTAAAGTTATACACTCCATCCTAAGAGAAGGATGCAGGCATAAGCTTAATCACAAAGCCTTAAAGCCTTTAGGGTTTAGTCCCTGATTATGAGATGAGAAGAGAAGACTCAAAAGAGACACAAAGGTAAAACTATGAGGGGATACTAATAAAAACCCTAATCATTGTCATGCTTGGTTGTTCCTAAGGTTTGTGAGGTTTGCAAGAACAATCTTCAATGGAACCACCAGGAAGCAGATGAAAGGATCAAGAGAAGCAAAGTGACTTGCTTCATTCAAGAAGTCAAGTCACTTGAAGAAAGAGAGTGGGAAGAAGAAGAATGAGCAAGCTCAATCTCAAACACATACAAAAAATGCAGCATGGATGCAAGAAAAGAGATGAAGAGAAGTTATGAGAAGTGAAGGCAAATTCACTTCTCAAAGTCACTTACCACCTGAAAGGTTAGAAAAGAAATGCAATGCAATGCAAAATGGGATGAGATGACATGATGAGAAACAAAACCAGAAGCAATTACATGATGCTAATGATGCTATGAGATGCTACAAACATGAGGCAGCACATGGAAGTGATCATACAAGCTCATGGATGCAAATGGAGCAAGTTAAGAACCAAGAACATACATGAAAAGTTATGAGATGCATATGGCATACAACATGGCAAATACATGATGCAATGATCAAGCATGCTTTCAATATGTCTTATGATGTCAAATGAATCACATGGAAGCATGGAATGTCATGGCAAGTCATGTTATGCAAGGAAATGCAAGATGGATGCATATGGAAGCCCAAATTAGGGTTTATGATCAATGCAACAAACAAAAACCAAAACCAGAAACAAACAACATTATAAAAAATTAAAAATGCACTCAAAGGATCCCTAATCCTATACTGACTCACTGCCCAAAGGAGAGGTTTCAACTCCTAACCAATCTCAAGTTATGATTTTTCTAAGATTTCTAGGGTTTTAGGGTTCCTAAACAAGAAAATTATCAAACAAATTGAAAATGAAAGATCAAATCATGGCCATTTAATCTCACAAACTACATGCTAAACACGATGCAATGCAAGAAGAATCAATGTCCAACTCTTCATGGATAGACAGAAATGATTTTTTGAAGTTTGGATCAAAATAATGCATAATAATGATTTTAATTCAATGAAAAATGCTCAAAATGCATCAAGATCAAAAAATAAATTTGGTTTGAAGGTTGGACAATGTTCCTAAATGTCTTAGAACATTTCATGAATTTTTTGGTGATTTTTAAATACCTAAAAGTATTTTTAATGAATTAATTCTCATTAATCAATTAAAAATAATCTTTTAAATATTTAAAAATACTTTTTCAATGTAAAAAAAGAAAATAAAAATATTTTTGTGTTTTAAAAATTAATGAAACTCAGGATAAAAAATTTCATAATTTTTAAACGAATTTTGCTATTTTAAATAAATTGTGCAAAATAAAAGAAAAGAAATGAAATAAAAATTGAAATAAATGGAAGTAATCAAAAGGAGAGGCTGAGATTGATTCTGGGCTTCACAAGGTTTGACTGGGCGCGCATCTGGACGACCCAGATTCAAACTTCCCTAATTCTAATTAATTAAATATTAATCCACAATTAAATCTTAATGAAATGATCCAGGCCCTCCAATTGCGCGCGGGAAACACAATCCAATGGCTCACGTTCAAACCTGGTGCCCTAACCCTAATTAGAAGTTAATGACTTTCAGGTGGCCGGAGAAGACTTCCGGTCGTCTTCTCCGGCCAGCACCCTCCCTGAAAAATGCCAACTTTCACCCTAGCTCACTAAAACCTGATTTTCTTGCCCAGAATTCACCCCCAAACATCATAGAGCAAGAATCAACAGCCAAAACTCATTTATTTCACACAATAAGGCTGAATCGAAGCAAAAAGGAATTAGGTCAAAAAATTTCAGGAACACCATACATGCTCAAAACTCAATGATTTTCGAAACCAAACATATCATCATGATCAGTGGAACATAGAGAACCAATTAAGAACTTAAAAACAAGCTCCTGGAAAAAATGTTCATGAAGCTCACCTGAACTGGAGCTTTGATCTCTGGCACCTTCTGGCTAGTTCTTTGGCTCAAACAGGCCCCAATGATCCCCCTTTGAAGCTTTGGATACTTAGTTGGAGTTTAAACAGCCTCTTGAGTGAGTTTGCAGGAGCTCTGGCCAAGGGAGTGTGAAAATCGTGTTTGTGCTATGGAGGGTCTCAGGCCAAAACAAGGGTTGGTTTCTGGTCCATGAAGCAAGGTGAGTTGATATGTGGAATTTGTTTGAGTGTTTATGGCTTGTGGAAACAGATTCTAAGGCTTTTGCTCTATGGAGTGAAAATGGAGAAGTGATCCTATGACTTGCCTCAGGCTGGCTTGATGTATGAAATGGCTAGCATTTTGTCCACATAAACCTCTCTCATTGGTCAGATGATGTGACCTGGCCTGCTGTGATTGGGATGTTCACTTTTGCAAATTGTCAACTTTGGTGTAAGGAAAGCATGGGCTAAGTTCTAGCTTGGTACAAGAGCATGGGCTGGCGCAGCATGGTGTGTGAGTGAGGCTAGGGTGGCTCAGCAGCCAAGGCAGCAAGTTGGTGAAGTGTGATGAGTGGTTTTGCAACTTGATCAACTTTTGGTTCATGTGAAACTTTCTCATCCCACAAGCCATGAAACATGAGAAGTCTTGGTTCAAATCTGATTTTTAGGTCACATGGAATGTTTATGCCTTGGTTTGATATGAACTAGAAGTTGCAAATGCCTTGGTACAAAGTTCTTGCAAGTTTCTCATTTGGTGCACATCTTGAAAATTAGTGATTTTTGCCAACTTTGTCACACCATAACTTTTGATCCAAGAAGAATTAGATCATTCTCTTGTACTTTTTGAAAAGGGAAAAATGTATCCTACAACTTTCATGACCAAAGTTTTTCCATTTGAAGCATTTTTGGATCAAAAAGTAAGGTTTGAAAAGTGACCTAAATTGACAAATTCCATAAAAGTCAACTATGCCCTAAAAAGTCAACTTTGCAAAAACCTCAAGTTCTTGAATTTTGTGAACTTCAACCTTCTTCCATGATCAAATAAAGATCATATACACTCAAAATGACGAAGATCACCCCTTGGTTGGGTCATTGGGGGCCTCAGATGCCCTGATTTTGCACTGACTTGTCTAAAAAGTCAACCCTTGATCAGATGACTTCCCCATGGAATTTCTTCATGAAAATTGATATGCATACTCCCTATACCATATAGAGACCAATGGAAACAAGAATGACCAAAAAAATTGGAGTTATGGCCTCTGAAACCAAAACCCTAATTTTAGGTCAACTGTGCAGTCAAACTTGGCTCTGCATCCACACCAATCCCAGTTCTTGTGATTCTTTGGCATTTTTGACTTTGAGAGGATGTCATAAGATATAAGAACACACATGGACCCCTTTTAAGTGATTGGTAGCCTTTGGAGTGGCTCAAGAGGCTCTGGGATTGCTCAGATCACAAACCCTAGATGCAGATGACTTAGAAACTATGCGGTGAATCAAAAATGGGATATGAGGTGATATGATTGTGTTTATGCATATGAAATGATCACAAGCCATGGTGTGAATGGGTGAGGGCAAATTTGGGGTGTTTACACATAGCACCCTCAATCATGCTAACCGATTGCATTCTTTTATTAATTTTTTTGAAATTCGTTTTTGATTAAACATGCTTTTAAACTGCAAATTGGATATGTAATATTGATTATGATGATGCATACAATGTTTTTGGGTTGGTTAATTTGATTTCTTGTGTAGGAATAACCAATCGCCATTTTTAGGGTTTGTAAGGTCGAATTCGGGAATCTAAAGAGGAGACGATTTCATGTGAAATCAATGAGTTATTTGGGCTTAGGAGCTTCGTATCAACTTATTTGAGTCATTAAAAGTCATTTATTCATGTTAATTCTCAATGTTTGATGCACAGGTTCTATAGTGTCAACAAAAATCCGTCACTAAAACCTTTAGTGATGGAGAATTGTAGGTATAACCTAAATCGACGGACCGAGGAAGAAGATGGCTATTTTGGCGCGGTTTTGTGAAATTCAAACGAATGTCTTATTTTATATATTATTTATTTGCGTTTTAATTTTATTGATGCAGGTAGCCTGGTGGTAAAGTGTGGACGTTGGGACCTTTGGGACCTGGGTTCGATCCCATGCCCCCTTATTTGTGGCTGAGCGCCATTTTCTCTTTTTTACATATTATTTTGTTTTGTTTATTTATTTTATTATTTAATAAATTAATATATTAGGTTAATTGAAAGTAATTATAATTAAAATTAATTTAGATAATCACATTTTTAAAAAAATAACAATTAATTACTTTTTTTTGTATTAGTAGATCTTTAGATTTTTCTTAAAGTTAAATTTTTTTTATGTAAATTAATTTTAAATTAATAATTAAGTTTAGGTTAACTTAATAAATCCTAATTTTTTTAAAATCAACCCTAATTTTTTTTTATTAAAACCTAATTCTAACCCCAATATTTTTTTTTAATTTTGCTTTTATTTAATTTAATTAATTATTATGCTTTTATTTTCTTTATTTTAAATTATTAGAGAGAAAAAAATGTATAGGAATATGTATGTTGTAATTTATTTTTTTCGATCGATTATTTTGTATCTGCCCCAAAGTGGTGTAATAGGGTAGCTTTATTTTTCTATCTTTATTAATTATATTATTTATTTGCGTGGTTAGTAAATAGGGAGTAGAAACATAATTGTAATTAATCGAATTTAGATAACTAATTAAAAAGATAAAAATATCTGAACATAAACACTCACACACGTAAGTCGATCTAAGATCGCTGTCTGCACCTCCTAGGATTATCCCTCTTGGTTGCCTTATTAAACAGTCAAGTCCCTCGAAAGTAGGGTGTCTTAAGCAAAATCCCTCCAGGAAATAAATCATTTTGTCTCTCCCTTCGGTTAAAAGATCAAGTCCCTACGATGTTGCCTACGGTGTTTCCTAATTGATCTTGTCCATTCATATTAAAAGATGATAGTCCCTCCCAAATTGTTAAAGACACCCTACGGTTGCCTTCGTTGACCGTACGATGACCCTACGCCCGTCCCTTAAACAAAATCCAAGGTAATGACTATCTATTCCTTAATAATAGGGATAGTCTTACCCTTGAAAGGACATATAAGAACATGAATGACTTAGTCTAGGGTAGGTACCTCATAGTTACTTGCTCACACTTCAAAAAGAAAATATTTTTCACACCTGCATTAATATACAATACATGAATTGTGACAACACTTCAAAACTTTCACTTCACAACTTCATTTATACGCATTACAAGTTTCTTTTTACTATCAGTGTTGTGAGTAATGATTTCTTATATTATCAAAGAAACCAAGGCATGGTTTATTGAAAGAGAAGATGAATATGAAGTTTATTGGTATTACATTTCCCTTTCATTTTCTCCTTTAACTTCCAATTTCATAAATAAAAAATACTCACACATTATAGGTCAGTATATCTCGAAGAAGCCATAGAAATTTATGCAGTTCAAGGTTCTTTTGTGTGAAACATGGGGTTGTTGCCAAACATTATCTTCCTCCTTGGTTTGGTCGATAATGTTAGTCGTAATTCATAGTATTATAGAAAGCTAACATTTGACTGTGTCAAAGTAGTTAGTAGAAATAGTCAGTCGACTACAACATATAGTTGTTATGTTAAAGTGTAACTTGTAATTCTATATTTTGCACTTTGTAAGTTTCTGGTCTGAGTCGAATACACCTGCTTTGTTGATTATAGGTGCAGATGAAATAGCGATAAGAAAATTCAAGTCGAAGTTGATACATGAGTTTCAAATGTCCGACCTAGGGAATTTTTTATATTTCTTAGGGATGGAGTTCAAAGACACAGGCGAATGAGTGTTCTTGCACCAGAAGAAGAATCCCAAGATATCTTGAAGAGGTTCAATATGAGTAATTGTAATGCAACTGCTACGCCATTGGAGATTGTAGCAAAGTTGAGAAAATAAATAAATGATTAGTTTGTAATTGCAACACTGTACAAACAAATCATTAGATCTTTGAGGTATTTTTGCAATACCATTCCAGATATTTATCTAAGAGTCAGATTGTTGAGTGGATTCATGGAGAAACCCTTAGAATTTAATCTCACTACAAGCAAGAGAGCATTGTGATACATTAATGGTACGATTGATTTAGGTGTGGTGATGCCAAGATAGAAGAAGTTTGTAACCATCCAAAAATTACAACAGGTAAAAAAAATTAACATTTAATAAGCTATAAATTTCAAAATTTTCAGTAATTATATTCAAAATTTCTGGTACGATTTGTTTTCTCATTTTGTGAAAAACTGGCATTTTTATCAAAAATTTAAGAAACTCCAATATTTTATGGGAAAAACATACAATTTTACTATATTTTTTAAATTGTCAGTGAAGAAATACCATAAATTTTAAATTTTCTGGTAACTAACAGAAATATCTAAAAAAAATACATGAAATTTGACAATTTCTAGGAAACTTGTAAAATTACCGGATATTTCCATAAATCCATTGTACCAACAATTTCGTCAACATTCAAAAACTCTGGTAGTACAGAATAATGTTTTACTTGTGCGGTTCAGAACCAGAAGGCTTGTCTACAGTTCCTGTGTAGATTATATGCAATTCTTTTGACACTATATGTTTTCTTTTTAACCGATTTAATATTAAAAGGTTTTTCTATCTCTATGATATTAATAGATATTTTTATATGTTGTAAATGACAAATATTTCCCTCATGAGCCGAAGTATTATCATGGGCATAATCCATTGGTAAACAACATGGGATAATTGTTGTCATTATTCATTCTGAAACGCAAATGGGATGCGAGGGAGAAAAGATAAGTTTATTATGGATTGAGAGAGAGAGAGAGAGAGGTAGAAACTACAAAAGAAATAATACATCTAAAAGCAAAAATTCCTCAAATGGCATTTATAGTATGAAAATTAAGTGTCCTTTTAGGCTGAGGTATGTGTCAGGTGGTAGCGATTAGAAGGTGATAGTTAGGTATAAGTGTCATAATCATCAACTATCTAAGGATTTAAATGGTTGTGACATATTGGATCATCTAAAAGATCATGAAAAACAGTTTTTGAATGACATGACGAAGTACAATATGGCTCCAAGTTACACAGTTTTTGCTTTGAAAGACAAAGATCCAGAAAACCTCATAAGTGTTACCGAAGTGTATAAGGCAAGAGCTACATACAATACGAGCAAGAAAGGTCCTTTTACAAAAATGTAAATATTGTTGAACCTTATTCATAGAGAGAAATACATGTGCTGGACTAGAAATATGGACGACTCAAATGTTGTTGCTGATATCTTTTGGACACATCCTGATTCAGTGAAGTTGTTGAATATGTTTCATTTGTTGTTAATTTTTTATTAAACATACAAAACAAATAGGTAATGGATACCACTCATTTAAAAATTCATAATTTGATTTATTTGATTGTTGGACAACTGATGATTAGTGAAAATGCATTGTGATCCTATAGGTATCGTACCGCCTGCCACTACTTGAAATTGTTGGTGTTACGTATACGAAGTTGACATTTTTGGTTGGATTTGCCTATTTGAAACTTTAAAGGGAGGAGAAATTCACATGGGAACTAGAGAAGCTGAAAGAGTTATTCTCTTTCGAGAAATTGCTGCCAAAGGTTGTGGTGATGGAACGGGAACTTGCATTGATGAATGTCATGGAAGTGGTGTTTCCAAATTCAACGCATTTTTTTGTGTATGTTCCATATTTCAAAAAGTTTAATATGAAGTGTAAGGAGTATGTTAAATCAGAAAAACAAGAACATGTGATGAATCTATGGAACAACATCATGTATTCAAATAGATAGTATGAGTTTGTGGAACACTTGAAGTACTTTGAGGTTGTTTGTGCTTATATACCTTTATTTGTCAAGTATGTCAGTGCAATAGGGTTGACACCTTATAAAGAAATGTTTGTTGCTACTTTGATTAATAGAGACACACATTTAGGGAACACAACAACGAACATGTACATTGATGTGACTTTGAAGTTATTACATTACTAAACATAATTTAACATATATTCCTTAACAAAAAAGATCCGGACAGGTCTTCGTGGCCTTCAGCTGGGATTGTGAGGAAAGGGTGGTGTACCTACAAGGTACTCCAACACTCAAGTAAGTTTCAGTGTCAGATAAACCAAAGCGTGAGAAAATGAGGGTTAGAATAGGATACCTGACCCTCCAAAGATTGAGGGTTTTTATAAGGGCACATGCCCGTATAAAGCGGATGCGTAGCCTTTGACTAAGCATAACTACCTCCTATAAATCTGGTGGGCAGTTGGCCGCGTGGAAGATATTATGGAGCGTGAGAGGGAGGTCCCCAATGGATATATGCCAACGACTCTTTCCCTGCAATGGTCATATCCTCACTGATCCCTTAATGGGCTTATCCTAATTGAACTCTGGATTGGGCCTCAATTTGGCGTAGGGCACATGCTAGGCCAATCCATAATAGGATCCCCCCAAGTCGTTGTGCCCGAGCGGGGATAGTGACTTAAGTTTCCGAGGTCATGGTCGCCGTGGCTTTCTTGCAAACATTACGATGCACAATCTTTTTAGTATTTATGTTGGGCATCTTTCCGCTAGAGGGAGTTAAACAGACTTCAAAAGATTCTCTTTTTGGGTAGATAAAATGCTTAAGGTTTTTAATGACACGTGTAAGGAAACGCCGTAATCCATTTATGACACCTGGGGAGCTAGCCCTAGGCAATAATTACTTGGATTTTGTGATTCTCCATGCAAGCTTAAGACATTATAAAAGGGGGAGGTAGAGATTCATTTGTTCATTTCGCACGAACTCTTCCTCTTGCCGTGAAATTTTGTCTGCAACTTCCTCGTCGGACTTTCATCGTCGCCGCCATACAAATACCAGAAATCTTCATAGATCAAGGTAAATCTTCATCTTCTACCTTTATTTCTTCCTTTCTGTATGATGAACATTCATTAATTCCCTATAAACTTCATAGGATCTTCATAGTTTCTGGGAATTCCTATGAAGATCTGGAAATTCTGATTAATGTTCTTCAGACGCGTATGAATTTTCATGAAGCTCTAGAGTTAGTTTTAAGAACTAAGTATATTAATGTTAGATCCATGCTTAGACTTCAGTCATGATAATTTAGTGTTGGTCGATCGAGCATAGGGTCATGGAGGGGCTTATTCCCGCTTATTTTAGTCTGAGAATGGTGAATCTGAGCTCGGTGTGTCAGTTTTTCCCTCGTAATATTTTCCTTGATTAAGGGGTCGAACCGGGGCACATCCCCGGTCTTTATCGAAGCCCTTTCACTTGACTTGCAGTGGAAGGGTAGATTTAAGATCGTCAAATTCATTGTGTTTCTTCTGCTTTTCAGGTGAAAGGAGTCAAAAGGACGCTCGTGAAGTTAAAGAAATCCCTGCTGCAAATGTCGCGGATGTTCCAGCATCTGACCGCGTATGGATCATGGACGAGACGCTTGAGACGACATCCCAATTCTTGGTGGATGCCTCGGATGCATGGGGCAAGATATAGAGGAGGAGAAAGGGGGAGACCGCAAACTGGCAGGCGTTACCTCCGAAACCTACTCAAAGGATTTTCTCGTGCTATCCTGCTCTCCAGTTTCCAATGTACGATTTTTCTTTTCATAAGGCTGGGTACCTCCTGCCTTTTACTGATTTTCAACAAGCGGTTTTTACCCACATCGAGCTCTCGCCCTCCCAATTGCACCCTAATGCTCTGGCCTTCATAAGGTGCTTTGAGTTGGTATGTGTCATACCCCAAATTTGTCCTACCCGCATATTTACTTTTATTACTCAGAAAATTAATGAAAATATTTGTTTTAGTTTTGTTCAAATTGAGCCAAAATTTCGTCCAAATTTGTCAGGTTATGTGTTTGTGCTGTTGAAAGAATGGTGCATTTTGGTGCGGTGACGATTCATCCGTGTTTCGATTTTGTATCTATTTTTATCCATTATTTCTAGTCATATCTCTATTTTTATATAATCTCATTATTATTCTCTAATCCATTTTAACCAATTCTTTTATTATTATTTTATTTTCCATTTACTGTTATGTATTTTATTATATTCTATTATTATTATTGTTATTATTATTATTATTATTATTATTATTATTATTATTATTATTATTATTATTATTATTATTATTATTAATTTTTATTATTTCAGTATTTCTACTTTACTTTTTATTACTATAATTATTATAATCTTTTATTTCTATTTGCCCATACATTAATTTCACCCATACATTAACTTCACGTGACTTGTAAGATATTTCCAACAAATATCCAGTCTCCACCATGTGCAGCGCAGAATCCCAACCTGGCACAATTGAAAAAATGCTCATCCTCCACCATCGTACAAAACCGTACGCGCAACGCAAATCTTGGGACGCTGCGGAAACAAATTTTTCTTTCACGCACAACATTCCAAACGCAGCAGCATAAATGTTCTCCTCACTGAGTTTCCCTTCAAAATTCCTCTATAAAACAGAATCATATCCACTCTGATTTTGGGGGATGATCTTCAAATCTCTCACTCAGTCCAAACCTCTCATGAAATTACCCTTTAAACCACCGTTAACAATGCCATGAAACTGTTACCATCACTAATCCCTCTTCCACTCGCGTCAACACCATTAACGCTCATCCTCTCATATCTCACAAACAACCTTCAACCCTTCAACTATAAACAAATCACCTCATAAAAAACTTAGATTTTAAAACGCAAGCCTTCCTTTTCTCATCTTCCACCAACACAGAGAAACCAGACAGAAAGACGAAAGTTAGGGACACATAAAACCATCCGCGAGCAGTGAAATCGCAAATCACAGCGAAACAAATCTCCACTATCATAAAAAAACTTAATTGCGCCGGAATCAGCCCGAAAACACCAGATCATGAGTCGCGAACCGCCACCCACAAACCAAGCTACTGCCGTCATGAAACCACAAGAGGGGGGCTGAGAGTTGCAGACGCGCGATGTTGAAAGGCAGATCTGCCGTCTTCGTGAGCCTTTGAGCGGGGTGGGTCTTTCGCATTTGTTTTTCTGATATATGCCTCACGTTGCATTTTTGTTTTATCTTCAAAATGAAGAGAAGAAGTCTCGCCCTGTTTTTAGATCTGGGCTAAGCCCATGAGCATCTTGCTATCCATACCCAAAATCTAGTGGCATACTTCTTCTTTTTTTAATTTTTTGGATATTTCTTGTTATTATTTGATTATTGTTATGATTTAAGGATCTATTTTCTTTTAATTTAGGATTTGATTTTTCATTATCTTATAATTTACTTTTTATTTTATTTTTTATGGTCAATGATATAACCGCATTTCCTTAATATTCGGTTTACCGACGTTATCGGAATCGTTATGAGACCATTTTGTCTATATTAATTCGTAAGTATTTTATATACTCATTTTATTATTTATATTCATTTTATTGGGGCCTATGATAAAAATACGGTTTATCGATATTCCATTAAGCGACGTTATCTAAACCGATTTGAGGCCATTTTTCTATTTTCTATTTACTTATCGATTTATCAATTTATTTCGCATTTTTATTTGGTCTATGAAATTATCTTCAGATTCACGACATTCAATTTATCGACGTTGTCCGAATCGATATGAGACCGTTTTCTATTTTTATAGTTTCTAATTTATTATTAGATTCATTTTTATTATTAATTTTATTATTATTTTATCGGCCAATGATAAATGGTGATATTCGATTTCTAATAAATCGACGTTATCCCCTAATTTGAGGCCACACTTTTATTTTTATTATTTCTCATTATCTCAATTTATTTTATTCCGGCCGATGAATACATATTTGAATATTCGATTTCTAATAAATCGACGTCATTTAAATTAAATATGAGGCCAAACTTTTATTATTATTTCGACTTTATTTTATTTTTTGTGGTCGATGATATAACAAACAATCTAAATGTTCGATTTCGACAAATCGTTATCATTTAGATCAATATGAGACAAATTCTATTCTTTTTATCGCATTTCTTCTATTTAAATAATTATTTGATTTATAAAGTAATGCTCGACTTCTTATAGAATGATTCTAACTTTGAATCGATTCTAAGACAGTTAAAGAGCTAAATTTCGACGCTTTCGGTTTAATTCGAGCTCCAACGGCTCCACCTTAGCTTAGTATTAGGAATCATTCTTGTGTAACCATTTAACCCTTAACCTCCATTTTGCATTCACCTTTCACGATCGCTTTCTGCCTCGCAATCGACCTACCAAGATGGTTCTTTTAAATCCAAACCCTTGATCCAACGTTAAGTGGTATTAGGTATTAAAACACTTTAATAATATGAGAGAAATTGTACGCCACGAGCCTTAAGTGGTAGAAATGAGGATTACGAGCTCTCGTTATTCGCTCCGATTATTCCGTCGCAAGACACTTGGCTTGTTGGTTCGGAATAAACTATCCATAGTCTTTAGTGTAATTTGACTCCTAAAGAAAGATAATAAAACTTAATTCCTTTTCCTCTTTTAGCAAGTAATTCATTAGGCATAGACATTCATTTCGCGCGTGACAGCTTAGAAGGTTCCCATCGAGTACGATGGATGTAGGGGGTGCTAATACCTTCCCCCTGCATAACCGACTTCCGAACCCCGGCAATGGTTGTGATGACCTTGTCTTTATCCTTTCTTCCCGGGTTTTATCTATATTTTCCCTTTCCCTCTTTGGGAATAAATCAAAATTAGGTGGCGACTCTCAAGTCAGCCCAGCCGCGACCGTATTCGCGAGGATCGTATTTTTCGAGGTACGACAGCTGGCGACTCTGCTGGGGACTGGTTCACCCCTATGCAAGTCAGGCCTAATCTAGGTTGCTTCGCGCTCGTTCATATGTTTTCCTTTATGTCTTACTTGATTATTTTTATCGCTTTCTTTATCGCTTTCCATATTATACCTTGTGGTTCTTGGATCGATACTTTGATTACAAAAGAAACTTGAGTGAAAGGCTTTATACCCGGGTCTTTAAGTATAAACTTAAGCTAGAAGAGGTTGTGTAGTATGGGCTCCCGAGGGAAACACTCTCGTGGGTTGTCGATACGAAAACCTCGCTTGGAGTAGATTCTAATGAGAATACTGACAATCGTCAAGTCCTTGGCGTGTGTGCTCAGTTGTTTGCATTAGGGTCATCAACTCTGAGGACCTTTAGAACCTTTTGGTTAAAACATCGGTTGATGGTTGCGTAGTATGGGGCACCAGGGTTCGCCCTCGCGTGGCTCGATACGAAAACCTCACTTGGAATAGACTTACTCAATGGAGTTGATTGACTGTCAAGAATATATAAAATTGACACGTGCATCAAACAATTGAGAAAGGTCCATAACTCTGAGACTTTGTTTTAAACCCCGTGTCGATGATCGCGTAGTGTGGGGCACCGAGAGACTTCCCTCTCGCGTGGCTCGATACGAAGATCTCACTCAAAAGAGATTCATATGGTGGAGTCAATCAACTGTCATGCTTATGGCGTGTGTGATGAACAACCATAGGGATTGTTAACTTTGGGATTCCTTTAACTTTATAGCTTACCCGGCAAAATCCTTGTAAGGAAAGCAATCTGAATATCTTCCACCATACCTTGGACTTGTGATACCTTGACTTTATGTTTAACATCTTTTCACATTTTATTTGCATATCATTGCATTCATATTTGCATTCATTTTGCATTCGTAGTCGCTCATGTTCATTCGTTCTCTTCTTCAGAGTTGTTGAGTACCCGTCAAGCTGATTCCTCCACACAGATACAGAACTAGGGCCCACGAAAGAAGAAGAATGGTTGAACAAGAAGAACACAACAAGCGAGTCAGGGAAGACATTGATGACCTGAAGAGCAGTGTGAGTAAGATCATGGAAATGCTCCAAGTCTTGGCTACTAAGGACACTCAAGCTCAAAAGACTGTCACCTCTGAAGTCAGTAGTTTCGTCATTAACGCAGAGTCTTCAAGACCCGCTAGAACCTGGCCAGAATTTGGATTGCCACCGGGTTATACTCTGCCGTTTGCAACTACTCAGATGACTGGTACATCCACCTTTTTCGAACCTGGAGTGTTCGCTGACTCTCAACCTAATGTGCATACTGTTGCCCAAACTGCTTATGTGAATCCTCCCTTCGTGCATAATCCACCATCTTCAGTACAAAGAGAGGCTGGAAATATCGAGGATGTTAGGGAACAATGCATGACTCTGGAGAAAAGGATAAGAGTTGTTGAAGGATTTGATGTCTTCAACGCTGCCGCATCAGACATGTGCTTGGTTTCGAATTTGGTTATGCCAGACAAGTTCAAAATGCCAATATTTGAAAAATACAAGGGAGACACTTGCCCAAAAAGCCACATGATTATGTACTGCCGCAAAATGGCCGCCCATGCTGATAAAGACAAACTACTCATCCATTGTTTCCAAGATAGCTTGAGTGGGGCATCTTTGAAATGGTATATGGGACTTGAGAAAAGCGGTATCCAATGCTGGCAGGATCTGCTTGATGCATTCCTGCGACAATACAAATACAATCTGGACATGGCGCTTGACCACCGTCAGCTTCAAAACATGGCTCAGAAAGAAAAGGAATCATTCAAGGAGTATGCTCAGCGCTGGAGAGAGCTAGCTGCTCAGGTTGAGCCTCCCTTGGCAGAGAAAGAGTTGACTGGTCTGTTCATGGACACTCGTCAACCTCTTTACTGGGAAAGGATGATTGGCAGTGTATCATCTAGTTTTGCTGACCTAGTCACTATTGGAGAACGACTAGAGGAAGGAATCAGAAAGGGCAAGTTTGGAAGTGTCGAAGCTTCTAATGCTGCGAGAAAGTCCTCTGGGAACTTTCAAAAGAAGAAAGAGGGTGATACTCATGCTGTCAACACTAAAAGAAGACCCTACTACAGGCAACAACCATATGGTGAAGCCCAAGTAGCCGCAATTGCTCCTATGGTTAATGTTCTACCAGCTCGAGCTCCTCCACAAAGGAATGTGGGTCAGAATCAGACTCGCAATCCCCGGCCCAGGGCTCCTATTGATCCTATTCCCATGAAGTATGCTGAGATTTTCCCTGAACTGTGCAAAAAAGGTCTTGTTACTACTAGACCTCTCAATCGTCCAAATCCTCTTCCACCTGGATTTAGGACCGATCTTCATTGCCCATTCCATGAAGGAGCTGCAGGTCATGATATTGAGAACTGTTATGCTTTCCTAGCTCGAGTTCAGGACTTGGTCAGGGGAGACGTGCTCACCTTCACACCAAGAAAGGTTCCCAAGGTTGAAATAGATCCCATGCCAAAACAAAGTGGCTGAATAGTTGGTCGAAGAATCACAAGTTACTACCTAAAGCCAGTGGATCAGACGGGAAAGCTCATCCTTACTACTGATTAGACACTAGGCCTTGTTTCTCTTCAATTTTAATTTTCCTTGTTTGTATTATGTGTACTTGTTTAAAGACTTTGTTTGTTCTTTAATGTTAATGTTAATGAAATGAGCATCGCATGTTTTTGAATCAATTCATTCACCTTCATATTTATGCGTATTCGTGCTTTTCATTTTCAAAATTTCCAAAAAAAAATATATATGCCACTTTTTCTCTTATTCATCTGTTGTTTAAGCAATGATTTGAGGGAGGATGACGAAAAATACCCAAATTGTTGAATGGTATGCTTTCAAAATAAAACCTTGATGATGATATACAGGCATTGTTTCAACTCCCAAACACTGGAGAAATAAGGAAGTTAATCCATTCTCAACCCCTTTGAGCCTAGAAGTTGGAGTTTTCTTTCTACACGAAACCCGTAATATTAACCCGGGGCAGGGTAGTTCTCAATTAATTCGAATATGCATTCAATTTCAGGAGAACCATTCCTTACACCATTCAATAAGGGTTTCAAGCCCAGTTTTTGTCTTCGCGCACATCAAATAATTGTCGAAGAATTTGATGGCAGTCATTGTTCAAATCAAAAAATGAAAAAAGTTGTTAAGTCAACGCCTAAAAGGCGACTTAGGCAGAAATAAAAGAATCCCGCTGGACTGAAAACTTCAAAGATACGGTCCAGGCAAAAGTTAGGGATAATAAGAGTTTCAAATCATGAGAGGTCACCATAAACCCTCAACAAATACAAAGATGAGCTGATCCAAAATCCTCATCAAATAAACCAACAAATGTTGTGAATAAGCAATGACTGCTATCCAGTGATCCTTTAGCTCTTAAGCCATCATTGTCAATACAAATCCAAATAACCTGAATGTATAGGTTGAATTAATTGAGCGTAGGACTGAAGATCATCATGGAGAATGGGTTGGGTGAAAATTAAATTTTGAGCCTTATATCCTTTGTTTCATAAACCGTGAACCAGACCGCGTTACAATCCTTTAAAGACCTAATTGAAGCTAGGTTTGTTTTGAAAGCATGTCTCTACAAAGTTGCGTGAGCTGACTCTCCAAGAGAATTATCAATCATTTGTTTTGGTATTATACATTGTGCATCATCTTTCACTTTACATTATCTTTCACATTGCATGACTGAATAAATATTGCATCCTTACTAGTGAATCATTTGTTTTACACCAAATATCATCCTAATAATGATTATGATTTCAAAAAATATTGTGCTTGGGCATTGCATTAAAATTAACATTTTTGAATGAATATTTTATTTGCAAGTAAGCACTCATCATCAAGGAATTTTGAATAGTTGAGAAACTTGATCAGTGATCCTATCAGGGGCACCTTACAGTCAACGGTCATGATTATTAAGAGAAACTCTTTCCAAGACTCATGTTGGGGCAAGCATTTCAAGCAACCAGTCAAGCAGGTATTCTAGAATCAATCAACAAGGGGCAGTCTATTTGAAGCAATCCCCAAGCAAGCTTATCACTCCTTCCTAACAGGATTAATATCATTGATACTTCTAACAAGTGTGATAGAAATCGTGTTCAAGATATCTTTCAAAGGGCATAGTTGGCAAAATTCACTGTGTTATGGAATCAGCTGCTTCAGCCGTACCTCTCCAAAAGAGTCTTATCCTGTGGTTTTAGCATTTGCATTGCAATCATTGCACCATTTGCATCATACAATTTTCACATCCAGCATAGTTTGAAGTTTACTTTGTGCTCATATGCATTTCCCAAGGTCTTGTTATCTTACCTTGTGGTCAAATTCCAATTTCGTTTGGCGTCCTTAGAGCCCAAGTTCTATTGGCAACCACCAAAAAGAAAGATCGAAGTCCAACTCACTTGGCACCTACCAAGGCAGTCGTGTCTGTCACCCTGTCTTTCGTGTATATCTTCTTCTTTTTTTCTCAAGGTTGTTTTATTGATAAATTTGACGTGGATATTTTCTGTTCCTTCAAACTTTGCTAAGTTTGACGTGGATTGTTACCCTTTTCCTTCAAACTGTGTTAAGTTTGGCGTGGAACCCTTTTTCCTTCAAACTGTGTTAAGTTTGGCGTCGAACTCTTTTCCTTCAGACCTTGAAAAGTTTGACATGGACCTATTCTTTCAAATCTCTCTCCGGTTAATCCCATTGAGAAATTCTTATTTCTTTCAATCTTCTTACTCCGGTTGATCCCATTGAGAAGTCATTTGTTTCTTTCTAATTTCTCTCTCCAGATAATCACATTGAGAATTTCAAGGTGTGTTCTTCTGACAACCTTGTCAAGAGTTTCATCATATATTATTCCAACTTCTCACTCCGGTTAATCCCATTGAGAAGATGTTTATTTAGTTCCAATTTCTCTTTCCGGTTCATCCCATTGAGAAATTTGGATAGGCTCTCTATTTCAAATTGAAAAGTTTGATGTCTCCCTTGGTATACCCTCATAAGTTGGCCTCATTCCACATCTGATGTTTTTAGATGTTTCGGACGTTGATTTCCAAGTTTGATGCGTGTGCCTCTATAGACTTTTCTGAATGTCTTTAATACCTGTTTCAGGGTTTATTCCTTTCATCTCAAGTATTCCTGATTATTATTTGTTGTCTAAACAAATTTTCAGAAATATCTTGTGTCTCCAGCCAATTTTCCCGCATCACTGTTTTCAGTATTTTCTCATCATTCAATCATTTCATCATTCCCACAGACTTTACGTCTCATATCATGCCGCGTTCATCTCCAACAATTGCATCCATATATGCATTTCATTTTCCATCATCGCATTGCATTCGGCACCGGACAAATTTTGGGTCTTCTTATATCTAATTGACTTTTACCCTAAAAAATTTGAACGCCTTGCAGCATTTCATTTCTTCAGGTTCAAGACAATTAGATAGGGGCATCTGTCATACCCCAAATTTGTCCTACCCGCATATTTACTTTTATTACTCAGAAAATTAATGAAAAATATTTGTTTTAGTTTTGTTCAAATTAAGCCAAAATTTCGTCCAGACTTGTCAGGTTATGTGTTTGTGTTGTTGAAAGAATGGTGCATTTTGGTGCGGTGACGATTCATCCGTGTTTCGATTTTGTATCTATTTTTATCCATTATTTCTAGTCATATCTCTATTTTTATATAATCTCATTATTATTCTCTAATCCATTTTAACTAATTCTTTTATTATTATTTTATTTTCCATTTACTGTTATGTATTTTATTTTATTCTATTATTATTATTGTTATTATTATTATTATTATTATTATTATTATCATTATTATTATTATTATTAATTTTTATTATTTCAGTATTACTACTTTACTTTTTATTACTATAATTATTATAATCTTTTATTTCTATTTGCCCATACATTAATTTCACCCATACATTAACTTCACGTGACTTGTAAGATATTTCCAACAAATATTCAGTCTCCACCATGTGCAGCGCAGAATCCCAACCTGGCACAATTGAAAAAATGATCATCCTCCACCATCGTACAAAACCGTACGCGCAACGCAAATCTTGGGACGCTGCGGAAACAAATTTTTCTTTCACGCACAACATTCCAAACGCAGCAGCATAAATGTTCTCCTCACTGAGTTTCCCTTCAAAATTCCTCTATAAAACAGAATCATATCCACTCTGATTTTGGGGGATGATCTTCAAATCTCTCACTCAGTCCAAACCTCTCATGAAATTACCCTTTAAACCACCGTTAACAATGCCATGAAACTGTTACCATCACTAATCCCTCTTCCACTCGCGTCAACACCATTAACGCTCATCCTCTCATATCTCACAAACAACCTTCAACCCTTCAACTATAAACAAATCACCTCATAAAAAACTCAGATTTTAAAACGCAAGCCTTCCTTTTCTCATCTTCCACCAACACAGAGAAACCAGACAGAAAGACGAAAGTTAGGGACACATAAAACCATTCGCGAGCAGTGAAATCGCAAATCACAGCGAAACAAATCTCCACTATCATAAAAAAACTTAATTGCGCCGGAAACAGCCCGAAAACACCAGATCGTGAGTCGCGAACCGCCACCCACAAACCAAGCTACCGCCGTCATGAAACCACAAGAGGGGGGCTGAGAGTTGCAGATGCGCGATGTTGAAAGGCAGATCTGCCGTCTTCGTGAGCCTTTGAGCGGGGTGGGTCTTTCGCATTTGTTTTTCTGATATATGCCTCACGTTGTTTTTTTGTTTTATCTTCAAAATAAAGAGAAGAAGTCTCGCCCTGTTTTTAGATCTGGGCTAAGCCCATGAGCATCTTGCTATCCATACCCAAAATCTAGTGGCATACTTCTTTTTTTTTTTAATTTTTTGGATATTTCTTGTTATTATTTGATTATTGTTATGATTTAAGGATCTATTTTCTTTTAATTTAGGATTTGATTTTTCATTATCTTATAATTTTCTTTTTATTTTATTTTTTATGGTCAATGATATAACCACGTTTCCTTGATATTCGGTTTACCGACGTTATCGGAATCGTTATGAGACCATTTTGTCTATATTAATTCGTAAGTATTTTATATACTCATTTTATTATTTATATTCATTTTATTGGGGCCTATGATAAAAATACGGTTTATCGATATTCCATTAAGCGACGTTATCTAAACCGATTTGAGGCCATTTTTCTATTTTCTATTTACTTATCGATTTATCGATTTATTTCGCATTTTTATTTGGTCTATGAAATTATCTTCAGATTCACGACATTCAAATTAACAACGTTGTCCGAATCGATATGAGACCGTTTTCTATTTTTATAGTTTCTAATTTATTATTAGATTCATTTTTATTATTAATTTTATTATTATTTTATCGGCCAATGATAAATGGTGATATTCGATTTCTAATAAATCGACGTTATCCCCTAATTTGAGGCCACACTTTTATTTTTATTATTTCCCATTATCTCAATTTATTTTATTCCAGCCGATGAATACATATTTGAATATTCGATTTCTAATAAATCGACGTCATTTAAATTAAATATGAGGCCAAACTTTTATTATTATTTCGACTTTATTTTATTTTTTGTGGTCGATGATATAACAAACGATCTAAATGTTCGATTTCGACAAATCGTTATCATTTAGATCAATATGAGACAAATTTTATTCTTTTTATCACATTTCTTCTATTTAAATAATTATTTGATTTATAAAGTAATGCTCGACTTCTTATAGAATGATTCTAACTTTGAATCGATTCTAAGACAGTTAAATAGCTAAATTTCGACGCTTTCGGTTTAATTCGAGCTCCAACGGCTCCACCTTAGCTTAGTATTAGGAATCATTCTTGCGTAACCATTTAACCCTTAACCTCCATTTTGCATTCACCTTTCGCGATCGCTTTCTGCCTCGCAATCGACCTACCAAGATGGTTCTTTTAAATCCAAACCCTTGATCCAACGTCAAGTGGTCTTAGGTATTAAAACACTTTAATAATATGAGAGAAATTGTACGCCACGAGCCTTAAGTGGTAGAAAGGAGGATTACGAGCTCTCGTTATTCGCTCCGGTTATTCCGTCGCAAGACACTTGGCTTGTTGGTTCGGAATAAACTATCCATAGTCTTTAGTGCAATTCGACTCCTAAAGAAAGATAATAAAACTTAATTCCTTTTCCTCTTTTAGCAAGTAATTCATTAGGCATAGACATTCATTTCGCGCGTGACAGCTTAGAAGGTTCCCATCGAGTACGATGGATGTAGGGGGTGCTAATACCTTCCCCCTGCATAACCGACTTCCGAACCCCGACAATGGTTGCGATGACCTTGTCTTTATCCTTTCTTCCCGGGTTTTATCTATATTTTCCCTTTCCCTCTTTGGGAATAAATCAAAATTAGGTGGCGACTCTCAAGTCAGCCCAGCCGCGACCGCATTCGCGAAGATCGTATTTTTCGAGGTACGACAGTATGTCGTTACTTGGACATAGGGGCAGTAGTAAACTTGTTCTTTAGGATCTTCCACCTTTAGAGGAAGTCCCAGGATGGTCGACATAAATGGGTGTCATTGAAACAAGCAAGCAGACTCTTCAAGGCCTACCTGGATTCTGTTCGGGATTTCAAATACCTTTTCTACATAATCCAAACATGCTCGCAAGCTGCTAAGGAATCGATGTACGATAGGGATATGGTCGATGAGAAGGAGAGGTTGGTGGCCTACTTTCCGTTGGAGTGGGTGGACATACATTTTTGCAATTCCAGCGAGCATTACATTTCCAAACCCGAGGACCTGAGCGCTGAAGACATAACAGCTTACAACATGTTGTTTAACTACGTTGCTTGCTTTCGTCCTACAGAACCCGTGGATTCTGAAAGGCATGCCCTCCTTCGACCCGATGGGACACTGATCACTCAGGCCAGATTAATAAATGTGAAGTCGTTGCTCAGCTGCCCGAATGAAGAGGCAACGATGCGACTCTTAGGTGGTTTTGTAGCTTTTCAGTTTTGGTCAGCGAATATGATCGGTAACTAACTGGTTTCTTTGTTCTTTTTGTAGCACAAATGGCCGAGATTAGAGATCATTTGGTGAAGACAAACAAGGGCAACTTAAAGAAGGGCTCCAAGATTCGGGTCAAAACCGTCAAGGATCAGACTACCTTGGATGGTTTCATTGCCTCTGGAAGTTCTACTCCGGGGACCACTCTGTTGGGTGGCTCTCCATTGGGAAAAAGACCTAGGGTCGAGGAGCCCCCATCCCCTCCAAAAAATGATGCAATGTCATCGGGCCCGTTCGACCTTCCCATGTGTGTAACTCAGAGGTTGATTTTTGTTGGTGGGTCATTTGTCCGGGTCCCCGATCTTGATGTTGTTGCCATCCTCTCCACAGATCGCAAGATGCTGAGAGCTGAATTGTGCCAAGATGATGCGGGGATGGTCCAGATTTTGGAGGTTGCTCTTGCTTTCCAAGATGCCGAACTGGTGTCCCATAAAAACCTTCAAGCTTCCAAGGATAGAGTTGATGAAGTGAAGCTTGAAAATGAAAAGTTGTAAAATGATTTGTTTTAGGCTAAGGGGGAATACGAGAGCAAGCTAGAGCTTATGCGGGAGGTCACAGAAATTAGGGATAAGATGGCGGGTCTCACCAGTGACAACGGGCGTTTAAAGAAACGGGTTGCGAAGGCGGAGAGCAAGGTGGCTTTCGGGGAAGATGAGACAGAGGAAGAGGCTACCATGACAACCAGGACCGACCTGATTGCCCGAATTAGATTGCTGGCACAAGATAACTTAAGCATGGCTTTGTTTGGCTTTTACAATGTCGTGGAGCATCTTAAGGTGACAAACCCTGGCGTAGATCTTATTGTTGATGCTACCGGTCCCTTGCACCGTGTGGAGAAGGGTGTGGTTATGCCTCTAAATGATGAGGAGTTTTCCGACCTGTATGTCGTTATAGTCTTGGCCTGCGTGCTATTTTTAACAAGTTTTTATATGGGGGCTTAGTCCCCCTTGTCTTGTAAGTTCAGACAATGTCAACCGTATGGTCTGTGATATTTTGATAATATAATGTTATTTTATACATTGTTTATGCATTGTTACTTAAATCGCATGTATGTTTTCATGTTTTTTAAGTTTAAAGAAATGGTGAGTGCTCGACGAGTTATGTTAAACTCGATATTGTATGGAACTGGTCGAGGGACGAGATATGTTCTCGCTAGAGGGGTTTGGGTACACGGTTGTGTCCCTGTTCCCTAAGGCTTAGACTTTTCCCATCGTCAGTTGGGAGTCTGCCACGCTGGTATGACAACAGCGAAGCTCGTTTGAGATGTCCTTGTTGGGAAATTCAATTGTCTGAATAATGGGCAAGTGATCGTGCTTGTTTATATTGAGGGTTATATGTATACCACGATACATCCTTATGGTCGGGCATCCCTACCCCTAATGGTGGGGTTTATTGGACGACAACTATTCTGCGCTTTGGCTGGATCTCTAGTTGTAATATTGTTTAAGTTTTTCAGTGTTCCATGGTCGAGCAAATGGTTCCCTATTCAGTTCTTCGAGGTAGTATGCCCCCGTACCTATTTTTGATTTCACGCGATAAGGGCCTTCCTAGTTGGTCGCGAGCTTACCTTCGCACGAATCCTTTTGATTTCTGCGTAGGACAAGGTTGCCCACCTGGAATTCTCTTTTGCCACGCTGGTATGACAACATCGGAGCTCGTTTGAGGTGTCCTTTTTGGGAAATTCAATTGTCTGAATAATGGGCAAGTGATTGTGCTTGCTTATATTGAGGGTTATATGTATACCATGATACATCCTTATGGTCAGGCATCCCTACCCCTAATGGTGGGGTTTATTGGACGACATTTATTCTGCGTTTTGGTTGGATCTCTAGCTTTAATTTTGTTTAAGTTTTTCAGTGTTCCATGGTCGAGCAAATGGTTCCCTATTCAGTTCTTCGTGGTAGTATGCCCCCGTACCTATTTTCGATTTCACGCGATAAGGGCCTTCCTAGTTGGTCGCGAGCTTGCCTTCGCGCGAGTCCTTTTGATTTTTGCGTAGGACAAGGTTTCCCACATGGAATTCTCTTTTGATGATTTTATTATCGTAGCTATTTTTTGTTTTAGGGATTCCTCGCGGAGAGCTTCCCCTGAACGGACCTCCTCAACCAAGTCGAGTTCCTCTCTTAGGGCCTCATCATTGAGTTCTTCTTTTAATGGGAACTATGTGCAATGACAAGGTTCTCTGATTTCCACGGGGATGAATGCCTATGTTTTGTATGTCTTCCGGAATGGGGTTTCCCCAGTAGTCGAGTGTGGAATGGCCCGGTAGTCCCACAGTACGCTATGGAACTCCTCGACCTACCTATTCTCTGCCTTGCCTCGACTTCGTCTAAGACCCTGTAGGATGACTCTGTTAGCGGCTTCAGCCTGCCCGTTCGTTTGGGGATGCTCGACGGATGAGAAGTGTTGTTTGGTTCATGTTTTGGAGACAAAGTCCTGAAAATTCCTATCCGTGAACTGGGTGCCATTGTCTGTTATGAGGGATTGTGGTACGCCGAATCTGGCCAAGATGTTCCTATTATGAAAACGTAGAATGTTGAACACGGTAATTCTAGCAAGGGCCTCGGCCACTATCCATTTGGTAAAGTAATTGACATCCATAATGAGATACTTGTTTTGGAAAAAAACCTGTCATGAAAGGTCTGATGATGTCCATGCCCCACTGTGCGAATGGCCATAGTGACGACATTGTTTTCAGAACGTCAGGGGGTGCGATGTGCATATCCCCGTGACATTGGCACTTTTCGCACCTCTTAATGTGGTCATTAGCGTCGTTTTGCATGGTCAGCCAGTAGTAACCTGCCCGCAATGCTTTTCGAGCCAAAGACCTGCCACCCAGGTGTTGGGCATTAATCCCTTAGTGTATCTCATGTAGGATGTCAAATATGTTCTCCTCCTCGATTCATTTTAAGAGTGGGATGGAGAATCCTCGGCAGTACATCTTACCGTCCACAAGGACGTAGGAGGAAGCATGGAGTTTAGTGGTACTGGCTTCCTTCTTGTCCTCGGGTAACTCCCTGGTCGTCAAGTACTGGAATACGGGAGTCATCCAGCAACCGTTACTACCTATAACGTTAATATCAATGGTAATGACAGGCTTTTCAATTCTATAGTGAGGAAATGTTTCTTGGATAATGGATTTGTTTCCGCCTTTCCTTCGTGTGCTTTCTAACTTTGACAGGACGTTTGCTCGCAAGTTGCTCTCGCGCGAGATATGTTGGACGTCCCAGGATCTGAAGTGTGCGAGCATTTGTTGTACTAGTGCCAAGTATTAGACCATATTGTCATTATTTGCTTGATATTCCCCTTTTACCTGTGATGCGGCCAGTTGTGAGTCGGTGGAAATTTTGACCTCTTAGTCGCCCATGTCCCTGTGGAGAGTAGCTACGTGGTCCTTCTTTGTGTAATACTTCATTTTGAGGTGGACCATTGAAGGGACGACGGTGAGTTCGGCAAGTGTTGGCCTCCCCAGAATGCAATGATAGAGGGATGGACAGTTGATCACCAGGAAATGCGTCTTAATTATTTTGGAGGCGTCTCTTTCCCTGAATGTGACCTTCAGCTCGATATAGCCCCACGGCTTGGCGGTGTCCCCATTGAACCCCTGCAAATTAGAACCAACATTTGGGGATAGGTTTTATGGTCAAGTTGCAATGCTCGGAAGAGCGAGGTGTACATGATGTCGACCGAACTTCCTTGGTTGACGAGTATTTTACATGCATATGTCTTAGCCATCATTATGCGGATCAGCAAGGGGATATGAGAATTTGGAGACTCACCGAGGAGTTCCTCTCTGTAGAAGGTGATTGGTTGGGATTTCCCTTTGACTCTCTCGATGGATGAAAGCTGAATCGGTGATGAATCGACCAGATGCTCGAGGTTACGCCTAACGGATCCAACAGTCATCTCATTGTAACCTCCACCAGAAATGAGCATGGCTAACGGAAAGCATTCCCAAGGGCTGTGTGACACAAAGTATCATGTGCTTAAGAGATGTCGAGGAATGAATAAGTCCTCGGAACTGGTGACTGATAGGGTGACTTGCATGGGGTCGGCCTCCTCGGTGACTTCATCAACTCTCTTCGTCTCTTCTTGTCGCGGAGCTCCATCTTTGATGTACTTCTTGAGATGACCCTCTTTGATGAGGATCTCAATAGCGTCCTTGAGGTGGATGCAGTCTTCGGTGACGTGTCTGTGACTGCGGTGGAATTGACAATACTTGCTCTTGTCAATATTGGCCTTCGAAGCAGTTGGTTTGGGGAAGCGAACACCTCCCTGCTTGAACTTAGTGTTGATGCACTCACTGGGAATCTTCTCGTGAAGAGCGGTGAGAAGAGTGTATTTTGAGAATCGACCTGCTGGTCCTCTGCTTTCTCGCAGATGATCATCTCTTTATTTTTCATGCCTATGGGCCTCGTCGCTATCTTTATGCTTGTGAGGTCTCACATTCTCTTGGTTCCTCGAGTCCCTCGTTTTTTACGCGGCCTCCTTTTCCTTGTACTCGATGTAAGCCTGAGCCTTGTGGAGCAGCTCAGCGAGGGATTGGGGAGGTTCGATACTAACATCTCTCCGGAATTTGCTATTGGGGCGCAAGCCCTTTTCCAGGATGTACCGCTTCATACAGTTGGTAGTGTGCACTTCCATAGATTCTTTGTTGAATCGGTCGATGTAGTCCCTCAGGGATTCTTCCTTCCCCTATATGATCCCCTCGAGGGTATCCTCAGACTTTGGATGATGTCTAGATGCTGTGAAGCGCCTAGTGAATTGGTTTTTCAAAACTTTCCATGATGTGATGGTACATATGGGGAGATGTTTATACCATGACATCGCGCCTTTACGCAGGGTGATAGGAAATAACCTACATTTGATCACACCCTCCACATTGTGATAGTGGAGCATGGCTTCGAGGTTTTCTATGTAATCGTCAGGATCTATGGTCCCGTCATATGTGGCCAGCAGAGGAGGTTTCTCAAGTCCGCGTGGGATGCGTGTCTCCATAATCTCGCGGCTGAGAGGCCTGTGATGGTCTTCGTCATCGCTGCTTCCTGACTCGGGATACGGGGATTTGCTCTACTGATGACAGTCTTCATCGTAACGGGACTTCTTGTTGTGATCTTGATCTTCAGGAAAACATCTCGATTTCCGAGGAGGAAATCGGGTACGTTTCCTAGCCCTTTCTCGACGTGAATGTTCAGGCACATCCTGATCTCTAGGAGGAGAAAGGTGTTTGGTATATTTCCCTTTGCGACCTTTGTAGAGGAGATCGAGAATGACGAGAAGAACCTATGCAACCTCATCTCCCAGATGGTGAGGGGGAACAACGGTTACATTTGAGCACCTGCATGCGTTTTCTCTGATGGAAGAGGGTGAGGTTTGCCCTGTTGAGAGCAGTGATGAAAGCTTGTGTGCCAACATATGCGTCTGATGAGATGGGAATTGGTTCGAACACATGATCCCCGTGAGTGACGTGCGGTTGTTTTAGGTTGTTTGAAGTTGGGGAAGGAGGATGTTCATCACTGTGACCGGCGTTGAGTTGGGAAACTTCGTGGTTGCTAGTGTTGTCACCTCCGATGATGGCGATGGTGGAAATGTCTTTCACAATCTCGTTGACCTGGGTAGCCATGAAAACAAAAAGATGAGCTTTGATCTTGCGGTGAAAGAAATGATCTTGGTCACGAAATATGGGGGAATTGCTATTTTCCCATAGACGGTGCCACTGTACATAAAAGATTCGGACAGGTCTTCGTGGCCTTCAAATGGGATTGTGAGGAAAAGGGGTGGTGTAGTTGCAAGGTACTGCAACTCTCAAGTAAGTTTTAGTGTGAGATAAACCAAAGTGTGAGAAAATTAGGGTTAGAATAAGATACCTAACCCTCTAAAGATGAAGGTTTTTATAAGGGCACATGCCCGTATAAAGCGGGCGCGTAGCCTTTGACTAAGCATAACTACCTCCTATAAATTTTGTGGGTAGTTGGCCACGTGGAAGACGTTATGGCGCGTGAGGGGGAGGTCTCCAACGGCTATATGCCAATGGCTCTTTCCCTGCAGCAGTCATATCTTCGCTGATCCCTTAATGGGCTTATCCCAATTGAACTCTGGATTGTGCCTCAATTTGGCGTAGGGCACATGTTAGGCCAGTCTAAAACAATTTTTATATATGGTTTTTAGGGTGGAGTATGCAAATTGGAGACTAAAAAACATGTTGTTGCAACTATGCTCAATAAGAATGTTTTTTCAAAAAAGTATTGTCAACATTGAGCATTTGTATAACATTCCATTCTATTCCATATTACATGGTTTTGTTTCAAGACAATGTACATAACACATTGGAAAGGAGGTAGAAAGGGTAAAAATTTGTTGGTTTCAACCAATATGCATGTAGTTGCTTCATTAGAACAACATATGGGTTATCATGTAAGTGTCAATTTGTCGATTTCCAAATACAATGTGATTTTGTTCCGTTAGAGTCAATTCATATATTTTGCAAGAAATTGCACACTAAAGACCACAAGGTCACCACAACTAAATTTAGAAGTAGAGTTGAAGATGTATTTCAGTACTATGGATATCGTAGGCCAGTGGGCGTTGATAAAAATGTTAGAGAACTAACACATTCATCAACAACTTATATGTGTCCACCGTCGGCGAAGTACAAATCAAAAATGGGACTTAAAAAAGCTTAAAGGGTCAAGAGAGTGTTGTGCATCGTGATCCTTCATATTGGGAGTATGATGAGGGCTCGCATGGGAGTCAGACTACAAAGAGATCATGCATAAAACCAACTACAAGCATATTGATCATCGAATCTTCGGGACACGTTTACTTGTCTCAGTTTCCTAATTACTTATATTTATACATTAATGTCATTGTTGATGTTGGTAAAGATGGAAATTGTGGTTTCCATGTTATTGCAGCTCTACTTGGATGGGGGAAAATTCATGGTCTTTAGTTCAGACACAATTAGATACTCAAGTTCACTAGCACCCTCAATTGTATTGCAAATTGTTCTATAACAATGTCTCTACAATTAGAAATGCGTAGCAAGTAGATATCTTAGGTGTGCATGGTATGGATAAATGGATGATGATTCCTTATATGGGTTACCCTATTGCTTGTGGATACATTGTCATATTTGTCTCCTTGTCCAAGATACTTAACATCACATTTTCCCATTGTCGTAACTCCACACATGTATACGAGTAGCAAAAAATCATTGTTGTTGGTTTTGTCAGCAACAATCGTTGGGTTCGGGTAAAGTTAAAACTCGGTTTTTCACTGCCTTCTGTCATTAACTGTTGAAGACAGAATCGTACTGAAGATGCAAAAGCATGTGAAACAACATATCATAGACATTAGGCACTAGAAAGACAAAGTTAGGAAGTCATCATAACTTGTTTTGTATTCCTATATGTAGCATATTTTTCATTTTATGTATATATTTTATCGGATAGTTATTTTATCAAGTTATTTATTTCACAAAATCGATGCAAAAAAATTCAATACTTATCTATCTATCAGATTTTTCACAATTTTCATAACTTTTTAGTACATACGAGAAATTTCAAAAATTCTGGTATGGCACAATCGAAAATTTTAATATGTCGATAATTATTCAACCAAAACAACAAGTTTTCGGTATTCTTTGTGAAATTTCCAGTATATAGTAACTTTTTTATTAAATTTCCGATACATTTTCATACTTTTCAAAAATCGGTAACCGTAGACAATGGTATAACTTTAGGCAATGGTATAACTTTAGGCAAATACTCGTCCCCAGGTTTCGATTAATTATGTTTCTGCTAATTCCTTCAAATTATTATGGAATTCTAAGGTTGAAGAAAATGTTAAGCTGTTTGGTTGGAGATTTATGTGGAAACGATTACCTCTTAAAAACGAATTGATTAAGCGGAGTGTTATTATCACGGGCGGCGGTTGTATCTTCTGCAGAAACACTGAGGAATCTTTTCATCATCTCTTTTTTATGTGTCCGGTGGCGTGTTCGGTGTAGCATCATATTGGCAATCGGTGCGGTGTGACTGCTATTTATCAGGGATGCCATGGGAGTTTCTTGATTGGTGTGATCAAGATTTGGATAGTCAGAGAAGAAGACGGCTCTTTTGGATTTGGTTAGGAACAATTTGGATAATTTGGATAAATAGGAATGCTTATATATTTAAGGAGGTAGATGTGTCTGTTAATAACTTACGTTGAGATATTAAGTTTTTAATTTGTAAATGGTTTAGCCTTGGTAAAATTCATCTTCTCAACTCCAACTTCCTGGTTTTCATTTTGAATCCTTGTATTGTTAAGCCTTTTAGAGTTGGAAATGAATTTTCCTCTTTGATTGCTTTTGGTCTTTTGTAATGGGAGAATACCTCTTGTATTCATGTTAATTCCAATTGCTTTGAAAATAAAAATAAAAACACAATGTATGGGGTGCCAAGTATAAAATGGTTGGTAGTAGGTTAAATTCTCATCATATTCCCTTTCTTCGCTTTCTCTTTGCAACCTAATTTTGTAATCTCTCACCTAATTTTTGTTGGAACAAAATATATTAATATAAGGCATGAGCCATGCCACAAGACCAAGATAACAACACATATGGCTAGTACATTTCCAAGACAACCCAAATCAAAGTCATCAAGATGGATAGTGATGCAACCTTAATAAACGGGAAAAACAATTATGGAATCAAAATAACAATTATGGAATCAAAATGGTAAGGAAGAGATAAATAGTGAATTAAAAAAGAGTGAAAAGTCATCAAGTGAAAGAAGGAAAGAGGAACATAAAGGAGTTGAAGAAAAAGAAAAACCCTGTGTTCCTCCAATACAAATCACCCATGTATTTTCTACAAAGATTCCTCAATAGAAATCACCCATGGAATTTTTCCTTTCTTTAAATGTAGGTGAAGAGAAAATTTAATTTATTTTTCACAATACCATGAAAAGTCCTTTGAGTTTCATGTTACAAATTGAATTGATAAATAACGGTGCTGGAAGTGTCCTCCAGGACCACTATCTCATGTTGGTTTAAGGCTTGTCTAATTGTAGACACGTGCAATAAAAGCGATGACAATGAGGTGGAAGCCATACCTACCAAGCTCCGACTTAAGAGTGGACTAAGGAATTATGCTCCACCGCTAAGGAATTCTTCTATTTGTTTGGAGTAAAGTTGAAATTTGGAATTCTTCTATTTGTTTGGAGTAAAGTTGAAATTTGGAATTCTTCTAAATTTGACCATTGAAAATTATTTCCATCTTTTCTTAAGTTCTAGAGGTCCAAATAAAGCAAAATCAACAACAAATGAAAGCCGACACCTAAAGCTCAATAACAAATGAAAAATTACACCTAAAGCTACAACACTTGCGAAGACATAAACTTGATTCAAATAGTGTTCTATATATAAAATGTATCGGATTTCTTATATCACAAGATGTCCAGAAAGATGTTGGAGATAAATCACTTCCCTATGAGCAAATCCATTACCAGTTAAAACCCCCTAATACTTGAATGGATAAGTAAGGCAATATTGTGAGCCAAATGCATTCCTTGCAAAAATGAAATTATCAACTTCCCGGATAGTACATGATATGATAATACTTAGTTACTGATACCAACAACTCGCAAGATAAGAAGCATCACAAAACTAGTTGTGACAACACTATGACTTCTGCAGCCGATAACAGTTGCCAGTTGGAGCTAAGGGAGACCGGCAACCATCCTTAAACTGGCCAGTGCTTCAAACGCAAAGTCAACCTGCTCAGGAAATAAGTTGTGTCCTGCTTAATAACTATAGCTTAGGTTTGGCCTACTGCTATGTGTGCCTATGTTCAAGCAATAAACATCGGTTTAGTAAGCTCAATCCAACTAATAAAACATAACTTTGTGAAAAAGACAAATGAAGTAGGGTCTCATCACAGAGTTGTATGAGTTCAGTTTTGCTGTTTTCTCTGGTTGTTTCTTAATATTTGCACTAAGATTTGACATTTCTCAAACCAGTTCAAATCTGTGTAGTATTTTGGAAACAAGGTCCACCAAATGAGAACAAATTTTGTAAGGATAAGAAACGGACTGAGTTTGAGGTTAACAAATTGTGTCTCGATATGTGAAGGTGGCTTAAGTTTCCTGATATCAGTAACAGGGAAAGTCCCAACGCTTTGTTCCCAACTCTGTCTCGAAATGAAGGACTTATTCCTCAACAAATTCTCCTCCCAAAACCTTTGTTCCCAACTCTTTCCTCGGCTTCGGCGAAAGTCCTTTGGCCAACATCTCTTCATCATACTTCCTAGCCATGTCTATTAACCCTTTTTCCACCAGAGCATCAATCAAAACATTGTAAGCAGACGCATCGGGACTACATCCAAGTTCTTCCATTCTATTCCACACAAGAAAAACCAATCGAAGAAACCCCCACCTCGCAAACTTCTTGAGGAGCATAACATATGTGTCCATAGTAGGCCGAACCCCACTTTCAATCATCCCATCAAACAACTCAATTATAAACTTGGGTTTCTCAAGACAAGAAAAAAAGCATTGATAAGAAACAGCATTAGGAGAACAACCATTACTACGCATAGTTCGAAGCAATGTAAGAGCTTCCTTATATCTATAATTATCGCACAAAAGCCTAATGATTGTATTATAAGTAACAGTAGTAGGATTAAAACCCAAATCCTTCATTTCACGAAATAGCCTAATAGAAAAATCAACACCTTGAGAAACACCAATAGCTCTAATCACAATGTTATAAACAACAACATCTAATTTAATACCTTTTCTCTTCATCTCCTTAAACAATTTCACAGCTTTCCAAGGCTTTCCACCTTTCGACAAAATATCCATATAAATGGAATACGAATGCAGATCCTTTTGAACCCCTAATTTATCCATTTCATCCCAAAACTCCCAACACTTACTCCACCATCCCAATTTGTACCAACCACGAAGAACAATGTTGTATATCTTAGCATTATTACTATTGACAATGCCATCAACATTCCAAGCTAAATTAAGAGTCTTTTTCGTACCAAAAACCAAGTCTTGAGCTTCGAGAACGTGTTTATATTCGCAGAGAGCGTCAACGAGGTTATAGAAAGATGTTTCGTCTTTCAAATTGAAGTCGTTGAGGCGTTGAAAAGTGGTGAGTGCATCGTCGACGCAGTGAGCGGAGATGTAGCGTTTGAACATGAGGCGGAAGGTGGTGTGATTGGGGAAAGAGTGAGGATTGTTGCGCATTTTGTGAATTAAATTCCAGCATTCTTGAAATTCGAAGAATTTGGCGAGAATGTCCAGAGTTAGGTTATATGTTTCAGTGGAGTGGTGAAATTGGAATTCGGTTTCTACCCAATTGAAGAATTCGAGTGCGCGTTTCCAGTCGTTGTTGAAGGAGATTAGGGTTTGGTGAACAGTGGTGTGATCAAGAGCGGGAATGGGATTAGGGTTTTGTGTGGTGAAGTAGTTGTTGTGAAAAGAGAAATGGGTTTGGAAGGGTGTGAAGCGAAATGGAAGGAGGCGAGTTGTTAAAGATGAAAGATGAATTGGCCAACGCATAGTTCCGTCTGCCTCAGGGAGGCGGAGCTTGTTTGTTACTGTGATTCTCGACCTATCAATATCGTATTTACTACACTCTAAAAGTAGATTTAATAAACACTTGACTTTGGAATTCCTAACTTATTCGGGTGTGCATAATCGTATTATACATATGTTTAATTAACTTTAAAGTAACGTGGATTTCCATCTTTGAATTTATTAAACTATTTGTGTGTTTCCCTTTCCATTCCCATTCTCATTATATTGCTAGGTTATTTATTTATTTTTTAATTTCACATGCATATCACCTAAACAATTTATAGGTATAATAATTATGTCATGTTTGTTTGTCCTAAACTCTTTTGCTTTCAAATGTTGAACATTAGAGCATAGGTTTTGTGCATGCTCTACTTTTGCTTCTTGTATTTGGTTCAGTGTAGTTCAGATTTTGAAATTTGAAGATTTTGAAATTTGATCTCTTAGTCTAGATAAGAAAATTTGGAGTTTCATGTTATCCTTCTTTTTATTGGTTTGTTTATGTGTTGGTTTTGCTTCGTTATTTTCTATTTCAATACTTTGTTATGACATGTTCATGTGTTTATTTGATTGTAGGAAAAATGTCTAACAATCAAGAAGGATTTAAATATAGTAGAGTGGGTCAAAATACTTTCGTTTGTATGAAGAAAGTTAGACCCTCACAACTTGCAGTTGGAGATACTTGTTTGGTGAAGAGAGATCGTCTTCCAAGGTTCACGTGTCTTCGACACCATCTTCATGAATTCATGTGTCTCTTGCTCTCGCAGGATCCCGTCTTGTGTTAGGCGATAGACTTCGATCTAGAGGGAGTGAATAGTTCACAAATTTAAAAAAGAAACTTTTGGCAAAAATGGTTTTCAAAAGTTTTATGGTACAGTAGAAACAACCTGAATCGTATCGTCTAACCGAACATCTATCGAAAAGCTTGGATATGTGTAAAGGTACATAGTTGAATGATAATGAACACAAATTATTCAACAACATTAATCACAAACAATTAAATTCTAAGTTATATGTAGAGCTTATTTCCAATGATTAAAAATCACAAAAACATAACAATGTAATTTATCGAACCCCTTGTGTGCAGTCGATATCGTTTGAAAATTATACTTTGTTTTGTTGATCATAAAACCAATCACAATCAACTGGATTATGATTCCATCAAAAAAACCTAATTCAAAAATGTGATAAAAAATAATTCTCAATCGAATTGATCAAACAACCAATGAATTCTATAATTTTCTAAAACAAAAATTAAAAGTGTGTGTGTGTGAGAGAGAGAGCGAGAAAAGGATTTGTTTAGGAAGTTCCCTAATCGACCTCGCTATGGGTATGTCTACCCTCAATTCGGATTCAAATTGAGATACTTGCAACTAATCTTACTTTGCAAAAAGTGTGTATACAAAAGATGGAGAACTTTAACCCTATAAACCTTATGGTTTGTTGTTGATTCTACCACCTCCAAAACCTTTGATCAAAGACTGATCAAGTGACCAACAATGTCGTTTCAATTCACCAATTCTTGTTACTTCATTGCAAGGCACCTCCTTGTCCCAATGCTTTCACACGGTCAAATTAATCTTAAGTGCACATTTGTTGAAACCCAAGATTTACCAACACGGTCCACCGTCTCACACTACCACTTTGCAAGGCACCCCTTGTCCCAAGACTTTCACTCGATAGGATCCGAATTGCATAATCTTGCCTAAAACCTTCAAACCCTCAATGATCTTGAAGGAAAACCCCATCTCAGTTTTCTTATTTGAAACCCTAAAAGAACTCAATCCAATATTCTCGATACAATAACCTAATTGGACATTATCAACCCTAATTTAGATGGTCACCCAATCAAAAAATGGGTGTCGCTCCCACTAAATGAAGCAGGGTCAAATAGGGTACAGACGCGAACAGTCGGCGAGAGGAGGGTGTGAGAACACACAGGAGTGAACTCACAGGGAATGAAAAGAGTCGCCAGCTAGGCATTTTTATCCCGGAGGAAAGGCAATGCTGCATATACGTAGAAAGATATGGATAAGACGGTTGCGAACCAGAGAGACTGAGAAAGGGGGTTGGTTACAACCTGGGAAGGTATTAGCACCCAGATTGTCCGTCGTACTCGACGGGATCCACGCTTAAAAGATTTGTGTTTTAAAGGGGTAGTGTCAGTGCAATTTGTGTATAAAAGAGCTGGAAAAGGATGCACAGGTGTCAGTGTAAGAGAAGTGTGAAGTGTATAAATGAAGTGTCAGTGTAAGAACAGGGATAAGATACTCAAGATCATGAGGCTTAAAAGAATGAAGCTGGAAAGAGGGGGGATATACAGAGACTTTTGTTCGATAACTGTTAAGTTATGCCTACGTATCCTCTCGTGCAATGAGGAAGTCAGAACACCGTAGTTCAACCCAAAGAGACTGAAAGATGAATTGACCTGTGAACTGCTTGCTTGTCAATGCTCAAGTGTATGACCTGTCTGGCTCAGGTGCAAACTGTCTTGCATTAGACGGAAGAAGCGAGTTCTCGTTTATGAGTGAAGGTGATGAGAAAAGAATCCCGGAGGAGACGATTATTGTTTGTTTTTGTGTTTTCAATCTTTTATTACTTTTGAAAGATTGTCATAAGAAAATGAGCTTAAGCCTAAACCAAGGGTTAGTAAACTCATCACATCTTCCCTCTGATTAGGGGTAATGAGAATACCTTAAGTGTGAAGTCAGCTTCTCACACTTAATCACCTTTGGTGTAGGATTAAGATCATCAACCTACTTGTGATTATTTAGATGTTTTTGTGGTTTTTGTTTAGTGTTAAGTAATGAGATTAAGCCATAATTAGGGATTAAACAGGCTCATTACACCATCCTAATAGAAGGATAACAGATGAGAGTGTTTAAGCTGAGGAAAGCTCCTCAACTTAATCCATGATTAGGGATTAAACTCATGACAAAACAAAGCCTTTATTAGATGGATTTTAATTAATGGTATGATGAAGAAGTGAATTTTATGATTTGTAAGACAACTTGAGGAGGACTTGTCCATTAACACTAGGGTTAGTCCTTCTTAACCAATTAAGGAAGAATTAGAACCCTAATGCAAGGCCCAAGTTACAAGCTTGATGTCTTGATGATTATTAAGTGAATTGATTAAAGGATTTAAACACATTAAGGGTTTAACACTTAGGATTAAATTTATACACTCCATCCTAATAGAAGGATGCATGCATAAGCTTAATCACAAAGCCTTAAAGCCTTTAGGGTTTAGTCCCTGATTATGAGATGAGAAGAGAAGACTCAAAAGAGACACAAAGGTAAAACTAAGAGGGGAGACTAATCAAAACTCTAATCATTGTCATGCTTGGTTGTTCCTAAGGTTTGTGAAGTTTACAAGAGAGATCTCCAATGGAACCACCAGGAAGCAGATGAGAGGATCAGGAGAAGCAAAATAACTTGCTTCATTTAAGAAGACAAGTCACTTGAAGAAAGAAAGTAAGAAGGACAAGAATGAGCAAGCTCAATCTCAAACACATAACAAAATGCATCAATGATGCATAAGAGAGATGAAAAGAAAAATGTGAGAAGTGAAAGCAAATTCACTTCTCAAAGTTACTTACCACCTGAAAAGTTAGTGAAAGGAATGCAATGCAATGCAAGATGAAATGGAATGGCATGATGCAAGTCAAAACCAGAAGCATATATGAGATGATAATGATGCTATGAGATGATGCAAACATGAATCAAGGCATGAGGATGATCATATGAACAAATGGATGCAAATGGAGCAAGTTAGAACCATGGATACACATGAAAAGTCATGAGATGCAAATGACATATAACATGGCAAATACATGATGCAATGGTCAAACATGCTTTCAATATGTCTTAAGATGTCTAATGAATCAAAAGAATGCATAAAATGCTATGGCAAGTCAAGGTATGAATGCAAATGCAAGATGAATGCAAAAGGAAGCCCAAATTAGGGTTCATGATCAATGCATCAAACAAAAACCAAAATCAGAAGCAAACCTTAAGATAAAAAATTGAAAATGCATTTAAAGCAACCCTAATCCTATACAAACTCACTTCCCAAAGGAGGGGTTCCAACTCTTAACCTAATTAGGGTTATGAATTTTCTAAGTTTTCTAGGGTTTTAAGGTACCTTAACAAGAAAAAATGCCAAACAAATGGAAAATGAAAGATCAAATCAAACCAATTTAATCTCACAAACTACATGATATGCTAAACACAATGCAAAAAGAATCAAAGTCCAACTCTTAATGGTTAGGCAGAAGTGATTTTTGGAAGTTTGGATCAAAATAATGCTTTGAAAATGAATTAATTCCATGGAAAATTATCAAAATGCATCAAGATCAAAAAAGAAATTTGGTTTGAGGGTTGGAAAATGTTTCTAAATGGTTTTAAATGTTTCATGAATTTTTTGGTGATTTTTAAATACTCAAAAGTATTTTTAATTAATTAATTCTCATTAATTAATTAAAAATAAACTTTTAAATGATTTAAAAATACTTTAAAATGCAAAAAATAAAAATGAAAATGTTTTTGGTTTCTGAAATTAAATAAAGGTTTGTACAAAAAAATTCAGAATTTTTAAAATGGTTTTGCTATTTTTAATAAAATGTACAAAACAAATGAATAAAAATGAAAATAAAATTGAAATAAATGGAAGTATGTTGAATCAATGGCTAGCATTCAAACTGGAAAATGCGCGCGTTGACTGGCGCCACATCCAATGGCTGGAATTTAAACTGGCCAGATTAAATATAAAACCTAATTAAATGACTAATGACGTGGATTAGGGTTAAGTAGAGGGATCTGGACCATTGAGCACGCGCGGGAATGGACCAAGTCAACTCATCCAACGCTCAGGATTCAAATCACAATTAATTACAGGGATTAGCCCTAATTATTTTCAGGTGGCCGGAGAAGACCTCCGGTCGTCTTCTCTGGTGGGAACCCCACCTGAAAATTTCTAAAATCTTCAAAACTTCACTAAAATAAAAACTAACAATCCAGAAATCATTCCCACATCCCCCTGAATCAAAACCCTAACTCAAAACTCATTTATTCTTCCTCAATCAACTGAATCGAAACAAAACATCTTTTAGGGCAAAAGTTTCAGAACAAGATTAAATACTCATTTCTCAACCATTTTCAAAAACAATCACATATTCATGATCAGGGAAGCAAGTAGATTCAATTAGAAACTTAAAACACACGTTCTGGAAAAAAAGTTCATGAAGCTACCTGAGTTTGAAGCTTTTCAGTTTGGAACTTTCTGGATGTTTCTTTGGCTTAAACCCACTCCAATGATCCTCCCAAGAAGCTTGCAATGTTTGTTTGAAGTTTGTAAAGGCTGGTTTGAGAGTTTGCTTGAGTTCTGTTCAAGGTCAAGTGAGGATCGTGTTTGTGATTCTATGGCTTTCAGGCAAGGATGATGGGTGCTTTTTGTTCAGTGAAGCATGGTGAGATGGTTTGTGAAGTTTGTTTGTGTGTTTGTGGCCTGTGTGTTGAGTTTCGAATGCTTTTGCTCAAGAGGGTGAAAATGAGAATGTTGTGCTATGGCTGGTTTCAGGCTTGCCTCTTCTTATGTTTGGCTTGCAATTGATTTGTATAAACAATTCCCATTAGTCAGAAGATGTGATGTGTGCTTTTGTGATAGGTATGGGTGCTTTTGCAAAAATGTCAACTTTGTGTAAGAGAAGCATGGGCAACTTGCTAGCCTAGTACAACAAGTATGTCCTGCGCAGCATGATGAGGGAAAAGGCCTAGGATGGTTCAGCAAACTAGCCAGCAAGTGGATGAGAGGCTATGATGACTTTTGCAACTTGGTTCACTTTGGTTCTTATGAAAAAATCTTGTTCCAAAAACCATACAAATGTGTAATTCTTTGGTCCATTCTGAACTTTAGATGTCACATGATCATGTTGTGTGGATTAGAAGTGCATTTGATAGCTTTAGAACACTTGATCAAGTTATTTTGCAAAATACCTCTTTGTTGGGAACTTTGAAATTTAGTGATTTTTGCCAACTTTGACAAGCCATAACTTTTGATCCAAAATGAACTAGGTCATGTTCTTGTACTTTTTGAAAAGGGAATGATCTATCCTACAACTTTCATGACCAAAGTTTTTCCATTTGGAGCTTTTTTGAATCAAAAAGTAAAGGTTGAAAAAGTTGCCTAAAATGACCATTTCATTAAAAGTCAAACTTGCCCAAAAAGTCAACTTTGCAAAAACTTGAAATTATTGAATTTTGTAAACTTCCCACATCTTCCATGATCAAATAAAGATCATATACAATCAAAATGATGAAGAATGCCCTTTGGTTGGGTCATTGGGGGCCTCAGATGCCCTGATTTTGCACTGACTTGCTTAAAAAGTCAACTCTTGATCAGATGACTTCCCCATGGAATTTCTTCATGAAAATTGATATGAATACTCCCTATACCATATAGAGACCAATAGAAACAAGAATGACCAAAAAATTTGGAGTTATGGCCTTTGAAACCTAAACCCTAATTTTAGGTCATCTGGACAGTTAAGCCTGGCTTTGCTTCCATACCAATCCCAGTTCTTGTGATTCTTTGACATTCTTGACTTTGAGAGGATATGATATGATACTTGAACACACATAGACCCCTTTGAAGTGATTGATGGCCTTTGGAGTGGCTCAAGAAGCTCTTGGGTTGCTCAGATCACAAACCCTAGATGCAGATGACTTTGAATCTATGCAGTGAATCAAAAAATGTGGTATGAGATGTTATGATTGAGTTTATGCATATGAAATGATCACAAGCCATGGTGTGAATGGGTGAGGGCAAATTTGGGGTGTTTACAGCTGCCCCTATTCAAACATGAGTTAGCTGTGTAGGATGTAAGCAACGGCTTAGCAGGCAAACAAGATAACTTGTGGTTGAATACCAAAGACAGTCCAAAATTTGCACTCACAGAATGAAGAAGAAAAGGGATATAGATTGTAAAAGGAAAATAAAGTATATTGTAAAGTGTGGGCGACGGAGGACGACCGTCGAGCAGAGGACGACTGCTGGGTAAAGAGCAATGATGGGGACGGCCGACATGCTAAAAAGGTGCGGAAAATAAAGCAATGACGGGGACGGCCGACATGCTGGGGGTAAAAAGAATCATGATGGGGACGGCCATCAAGTGAAACTGTAAAATTCTCTGGGGATTAATGAAATATGACGGGGACGGCCATCAAGTTCACAAAGTAAAGTAACCAACGATGGGGACGGCCATCGGGCTAAAGAATAAATGAAATAAACAGGTGATGAGGTACGGTCATCAAAGGTGAAGGACGATCACCTAGCAGGGGACGGCTGCTCTGTTGGGTATAAGATGAGGGACGGTCATCTAAGGTGGAGGACGACCACCTGGCAGGGTACGGCTGCCGAAAATATCGCGACATAGGACGAATGCCGGATAAAAGGTCAACGATGGGGACGGCCATCGGACTAGCATGATGAAGGACGATCATCAAGAGGTGGAGGACGACCACCTAGCAGGGGACGACTGCTCTCAAGGTTTATCATGACATAGGACGAATGTCAGATAACCAAAAAAATCAACAATGGGGACGGCCATTGGATAAAATGATGAAGGACGATCATCAAAAGGTGGAGGACGACCACCTAGCAGGGGACAGCTGCTAAATATCACGACATAAGACGAATGTCGGATAGAAAATCAACGATGGGGACGGCCATCGGATGAGCATGATGAAGGACGATCATCAAGAGGTGGAGGACGACCACCTAGCAGGGTACGGCTGCTCTCAAAGTTTATCATGACACAGGACGAATGTCAGATAAAAAGAAATCTTGCTTTGTTGGAGATCTACTGGGGAATAGTAAACACGGACGAGTGTTTACATCCAAGAAACAAAAGGTATAAGTGTTTAGACGTTTGTGTATGGATTAAAGATGCGGACGAGCATCCTTAAGACTATGATACGGACGAGTATCAGGTAGAAACAAATACTGACATGTGTTCAGAGATGATGAGACGGACGAGTATTAACTGGTTAACAAGGAACACGGACGAGTGTTGAATCTGAAGGGACCTTTCTGGGGAATAGTAGACACAGACGAGTGTCTATATTCAAGAAGACAAAAGTGTTTGACACAGTGTATGGATTAAAAATGCGGACGAGCATCCTTAAGACTATGATATGGACGTGTATCAGGTAGAAACAAACGCTTGACGCACGGACGAGTATCAACTGGTTAACAAAGAACAAGGACTTCGCGTTGAATCTGCGGGGATATAAATGGTGTATACAAGATACGGACGAGTATCTGTATAAGTGTATAGATGAATGTTTATCTGCTGGGGAGAGTGAAACGGACGAGTGTCAAAAGGAGAAAAGTATAGTATGAACAAATATCTTATATACAAAGTGTTTTTGTCACTGTGCTGGGAAAATGACATGGACGGATGTCAAGGAAATGTATATATGTCTATGAGTACAAAGGGGATGTCTTTGGCTTTATGCTGGGGATATGACACGGACGGGTGCCACAAGGAGTATATACTGGTGTTTGGGGATGTAAGGCAACTGTGCTTGCTGGGAAATCTGGGGGGTATTCTGTATATTGCGGATGGATTGTCATTATTCACAAGTGTTTGATTCAAAATACGGCTTATGATTATGCAAATATGTTTGATTTTTGCCGTAATGCTCCGTATTAGACGGAATGCTACGCTTTGTGGGTGAATATGATGCGAATGCCATGATTATGTAAAGACACCAAACCGGGATTCAGATCCCGTTGCTGCGAAGATCTCTGGTCGATCTGTTTGAAACGGACATCCCAGCTGGGAATGAGATCGTTGGTAGATCTGATGAGATGATTTCTGTTAGGGGATTCAGGTCACTGATAGACCTGTCTCAAATAATGAGGGGACCCAGCTGGGGTTTGCAGAAGCTTTCATCGCTTTGTTGTGATCCCTTCGTGCGTTGCTCTTCTGGATAGAGGCTGAAACTCTGCGGGGAGATGGTCTCCTGACTTTTGTACTTGGCTGAGGAGGAAATGGCAACTCGGCTGGGGAGAAAGAGGGATCACTGAAAGATCTCCCTAGAGATTCTGTTGAGGAGGGTTCTTGACTCAGTCGGGGATATGGGAGACTTCTGGTACTGCCCTGTTGGAGAAGTGATGCCTGGCAACTCTGATGGGGAGAAGACACTTTGAGTGTTAAGACTGAGCGAGCACTGATTTGCCAGCTCGCTGGGATGAAGCTTACATGCCCCAAGTGGCGTTCGGATACCTGCAATCCTGCAAAGATATAGAAACGCACAAGTGATCCCGAAGTATCCCTTACCGGATTCCGTCATAGGAGTTTAGACACTTCTGAGAGTAAGTATATTTCCTGCAAGCATGTGACTTTTATTATATTTTTTTGAAGATAAGCATCTGTATTTATGCAATCAATTTTTCTTAAGACATCAGACATTTTTGCAAATAAAAATGTACAAGACGAAACATGACTGGAAATCTGATTTTATTAATTCATGTGCCCTGAATTGGCAAGATACAGTCAAAGAAACATATCCCCTGAAATGAGGAGATTGTTACAAATTGAGAAACAAAATACTGGCAATTTTGTCGACACTCCAAGAAGCTTCCCTCTTGCTATGACTTGTATGACATTTGACGTTCTTCTCATCTTGCTTTCTGAAGAAGGCTGATTCTGAAAGAAGCTTGATCCTTTTGAAGCTTACCAAGTTGTAAACGATACAGACGAATTCAGAATGCAGTTGTTCGCTTATTCCCTTATTTTGCCTGGATCGCCCTTTCGGGTTTTCAATCCATCGGGATACCCATTTTTGCCTGAGTTGTCCAATGCGGCTTTTCAACTCAGCGGGTGTACATTTTTTTGTTTATTTTCCCTTATTTTTGCCCGAGTCTTTTATTCTGTTTTTGACTCGTCGGGATGCCCTATTTTTGCCTGGACTTACATTCTGTTTTTATGTCCAGCGGGTCATTTTATGCGAAGTATTTTTTAACTGCATCTGAATTCACAGGGGACGGGAAGTCTTCACCATCCATGGTGCTGAGCATCAGTGCTCCACCAGAGAAAACTTTCTTTACCACGAATGGTCCTTCATAGTTCGGAGTCCACTTGCCCCTGTGGTCTGTATGAGGAGGGAGGATTCTTTTCAGCACAAGATCCCCTACTTGGTACTCTCGGTGCCTGACTTTCTGATCGAAGGCTCTCTTCATTCTTTTCTGATACAGCTGCCCATGACAGATTGCAGCCAATCTCTTCTCTTCAATCAGACTCAGTTGCTCGTATCGGGATCGGACCCACTCTGCTTCGTTTAGTTTAACATCCATCAGTACCCGTAAGGAGGGTAATTCAACTTCAACAGGTAGGACTGCCTCCATACCATACACAAGTTGATACGGTGTTGCCCCAGTGGATGTTCTGATTGACGTACGGTACCCATGCAAGGCAAACGGTAGCATTTCATGCCAGTCTTTGTAAGTGACTACCATCTTCTGCACAATCTTCTTGATATTCTTGTTAGCTGCCTCAACAGCACCATTCATCTTTGGTCTGTAAGGAGAAGAATTGTGATGTTGGATTTTGAAGTCCCGGCACAGCTCTGCCATCATTTTGTTGTTCAAGTTGGAACCATTATCAGTAATGATTCGCTCGGGAACTCCGTATCGACAAATGATATCTCTCTTCAGAAATCTGGCTACCACTTGTCTTGTAACATTTGCATAGGAAGCTGCTTCGACCCACTTGGTGAAATAATCAATGACAACCAGGATGAATCTGTGGCCATTCGAAGCAGTTGGCTCAATCTTGCCAATCATGTCAATGCCCCACATAGCAAAGGGCCAGGGTGAAGACATCACATTCAAAGGATTGGGAGGCACATGCACCTTATCCGCATAAATCTGGCATTTATGGCATTTTCTAGCGTAGGCACAACAGTCAGCATCCATTGTGATCCAGTAATAACCTGATCTCAGCAACTTTTTAGCCATGGCATGCCCTCCCGCATGGGTACCAAAGGATCCTTCGTGCACTTCATGCATTAACAAGTCTGCTTCTGTTCTATCAACGCATCTGAGGAGTACCATATCGAAGTTTCTCTTGTATAGGGAACCATCAGTGTTCAGAAAGAAACTACCAGCAAGCCTTCTCAAAGTCTTCTTATCATTGGAAGATGCCCCAGGTGGGTATGTTTGATTCTCCAAGAAGCACTTAATGTCATGGAACCAAGGCTTATCATCTTTAACAACATCTGCTGCGAACACATATGCTGGTCTGTCAAGTCTGGACACTGGAATTTGAGGTACGAAGTTGGCAGCTTGAACTTTGATCATTGATGAAATGGTGGCCAGAGCATCTGCAAACTGATTCTCGTCCTGAGGGATATACTCAAGCTTGACCGTTGTAAAGAAAGTCAATAACCTCCTTGTATAATCCCTGTAAGGTATCAGATGATCCTGGTGGGTGTACCATTTGCCGTTAGTTTGATTGATTACCAGAGCTGAATCTCCGAACACGGTCAAAGTCTTGATCCTGAGGTCAATGGCTTCCTCAAGACCCATAACACAAGCTTCGTATTCAGCTTCGTTGTTAGTGCAGTTAAAGGTGAGTTTTGCCGAGAAAGGCATGTGAACTCCCTTAGGCGTAATGAGTACTGCACCAACACCACGACCGTTCATGTTAACAGCCCCATCAAACATCATAGTCCATTCTTCTTCTGGGTCCGGCCCTTCAGTGTGAACAGGCTCTTCATGATCTTTCGCTTTTATGAACATGATGTCTTCATCAGGGAAGTCAAATCTCATAGGCTGGTAATCATCAATAGGTTGCTCAGCAAGATAATCAGACAATATACTGCCCTTGATGGCTTTTTGAGAAGTGTATTGGATGTCATATTCTGTGAGGATCATTTGCCATCTTGCAACCCGTCCGGTAAGCGCTGTCTTCTCGAATATGTACTTAACTGGGTCCATTTTGGAGATCAATAAAGTAGTGTGGGTCAACATATACTGTCTCTTTCGGCGAGCAGCCCACGCTAAAGCACAGCAAGTTTTCTCGAGCAGTGAATAACGTTGTTCACAGTCGGTAAACTTTTTGCTTAGGTAGTATATTGCATACTCTTTTCGACCAGACTCGTCATGCTGTCCCAGCACACACCCCATCGACTCTTCTAATACTGTCAAGTACATTATCAGAGGTCTTCCTTCAACTGGAGGCATAAGGATTAGAGGCTCTTGTAAGTACTCCTTGATTTTGTCAAAAGCCTTCTGGCAGTCTTCGTTCCACATGACTGTTTGTTCTTTTCTCAACAGTTTGAACAAGGGATCACAGGTTGCCGTAAGGTGAGATATGAACCTTGAGATGTAGTTCAATCTACCTAGAAACCCTCGAAATTCTTTTTCAGATTTTGGTGCAGGCATTTCTTGAATAGCTTTGACTTTATCGGGGTCAACTTCAATCCCTTTTTCGCTTACAATAAAACCCAACAGCTTACCCGATCGCACCCCGAATGTGCACTTGTTGGGATTCAACTTCAGTTGGTACTTCCTCAGACGCTTGAATAGCTTCAGCAGATTTACCAGGTGGTCTTCTTCAGTAAGGGACTTGGCAATCATATCATCCACGTAACATTCGATTTCTTTATGGATCATATCGTGGAATAATGTCACCATAGCCCGTTGATATGTTGCACCAGCATTCTTCAGTCCGAATGGCATCACCTTGTAACAGAACGTGCCCCAGGGTGTGATGAAGGTTGTCTTCTCCATGTCTTCAGGTGACATTTTGATCTGGTTGTATCCTGAAAATCCGTCCATGAAGGAGAATACCGAGAACTGAGCCGTATTATCAACCAATACATCAATGTGAGGTAATGGGAAATCATCCTTCGGGCTGGCTCTGTTCAGATCCCGGTAGTCAACACACATTCTTACTTTGTCGTCTTTCTTAGGCACAGGTACTATATTAGCAACCCACGGTGGATAGCTAGTTACAGCAAGGAACCCGACGTCCCACTGCTTTTGCACCTCTTCTTTGATCTTCATTGCCATGTCTGGGCGAGTACGGTGCAGTTTCTGTTTAACCGGTGGGCATTCTTCCCTTAAAGGCAGCTTGTGCACAACAATGTCGGTGTCCAACCCTGGCATATCCTGATAAGACCAAGCAAACACATCCACATATTCCTGAAGCAGGTCAATCAGTTGTCTCTTCACTGAGTCTCGTAGGCAGGCCCCGATTTTAACTTCTTTCACATCTTCATCTGTACCAAGATTGATCGTCTCTACTTCCTCCTGATGAGGAGTGATAACCTTCTCCTCTTGTCTTAACAATCTAGCTAGCTCTTCAGGAAGCTCATACTCTTCTTCAACCCCTTCATCAGCTTGATTGATTGGATTGTCAAAGTCATACGAAGTCATAGTCGTGCTGTTGTTGGTGCTGTCTGGAAGGCACTCTCTGCAAGGGTTCAGTTTGTTCATTTTAGTGATTGATTTTAATCTTGTTTAGCAAAGTGAAATAAAGTTAACATTTTGAAAACACTGCCATTTATTTTTTGTACAAAAAGAAAAATGGAAAAACAGTGAGCGGAAAAGAAAAAAGACTCATTTGCAAAAGATGTCTGATATTTCATTGATTAATCTTGTTGCACAAAAATTACAGATGGCCCGATTACAAAATGAGTCTTGTCATCTTGGGCAAGATGCAAGACTTGATGCATGCTTAAAATATACAAGAAATAATAATTACTCTGCAGGAGTAACTCTTATAATTTCCTGGGAAGACCAGTTTGAGATACTGCTCACCGGGACCTTTGGACGGATCCAACTCTCCAGGTTGCGGTCGCTTTCATCCTCGTCTTCCAAATTGTTGACAGCATCGGGGGTGAGCATCCCCCCACTAACAAAGTTGGGCTCCTTAGCAGCCTCTGCTTGATCTTGTTGAGTTGGTTTGTAACCCAACCCAAATCTATCCTCTTTCTTCTCCACAGGTAACAATTTGCCCCAGCCTTGGGCAGTCCCTTCCTCAACAACCTTCCGGGCTTGTTGATAAGACGTCATTGAGGTTCCAGGTACAGCAGATGTTTCATTTATGTTAAAGGCCTCGAACCCTTGACTCATCGTTTCGTGGATCTCCCCATCCATCTCAATGTATTTGTATGTAGCCAGATGGCTAACAAAAATATCTTCCTCTCCACAAATAGTAACAACTTGGCCCTCCCACTCGAATTTTAACTTCTGGTGAAGGGTAGACGTAACTGCGCCGGCGGCATGAATCCATGGTCTACCCAACAAACAGCTGTAGGCAGGCTGAATGTCCATCACGTAGAAGGTCGTTTTGAAAGTTTGTGGACCAATTGTTTTAGGCAACTCAATTTCCCCCAGAACCGATCTCTTAGAACCATCAAAGGCTCTCACTACCAGGTTGCTGGGACGTAATGCCAATCCCTCATATTCCAGCTTCACAAGGGCTTTTTTAGGTAAGACATTGAGGGATGATCCTGTGTCTACCAGCACATGGGAAAGAACTGCACCCTTACACTCCATGGTAATGTGCAAAGCCTTGTTATGGTTGCGGCCTTCCGTAGTCAAATCAGTGTTGGTAAACCCTAGTCCATGACTAGCATTAACATTTCCAACCACAGCTTCCAACTGATTGACGGTGATCTCTTCTGGCACATAAGCTGCGTGCAAGACTTTTAGTAGTGCGTTCCGATGAGCCTCGGAGCACATAAGCAATGATAGAATAGAGATCTTGGAAGGCGTCTGGTGAAGCTGGTCCACTATCTTGTAATCACTTTTCTTGATGATTCTCATGAATTCATCAACTTCTTGATCAAAAGGTGTTTTCAAAGTTTCTTTAACAATTTGCTCTTCTTGCACCATGCTCTTCCCTTTTGCCTTGGCAGCAGCTTCTGCTTCAGCAGTGGGTCTTTGAATTTGTGGGGCAAAGAGACGTCCGCTTCGAGTGAAGCCTCCGCCTCCTCCCACATTGTCTATTTGTGGTGGAGTTGCTGATGATTCAAGAGTGATTTTCTGTCCTTCGCAGTATAGATCGGAGCCGTAATGCCAAGGGATGGCATTACTGCTTTCATAAGGTACTGGTCCAGGTACTGTGATAGTGACTGGACTGATGGCAGCTGCAGAAGGGACCATGATAGTTTGTGGATCATAATATATTGTGACTGGTGCTCTGATGGGAGTGGCATTTTGTGAGTTGTAGGCAAAATCATTTTCAGGATCATAATAAATTGTAACCGTTGAGACATTTGCTGCTGAAGTTGTAGGAGACATTGTTGGAAGGATGGGTGTTGTTGTTGTAGGAGATTCTGAATGAAGGGGTGCTGAAGTTGTAGAAGGGATGTTTGCTGATATCTGGTCCGTTGAAGTAACAGATGAAGCATTTGTTGACGAGATTGAAGAGTTGCTGGGAACAATGGTTGTTGTATTTGTAGAAGACTCGGGGATTGTTGTTAAGGAGATTGTTGGATTGGTAGGAATTGATGTTGTGATTTGAAGCAGGCCACTCTGGATGAGACCATCTATGCCATCTCTCAAGTTATCACAACCATTCACTGAAATGTTGCAATAAGCACACCCTAGCTCACATCCCGGGAATATTTGACATTCAAGGAGTTGAGCTTTAATCTCTACCAAGGGTGTCCGAATCTGACCCACACTGGTTATCAAGTAAGACGGCTTGTCTTCTTCAATAGCATTGATTCTGGGACCTCCATGGTTTGGCATAGGGTTCTTGTTAACATTTGGTGGTGGTGCAAAGTTCAGAGCTTTAGAGTCTACCAAGTCTTGTACCTTCATGTGCAAAGCTCTGCACTTCTCTGTACTATGGCCAGGTGCGTTTGAGTGAAAAGCACATCTGGCGTTGGCGTCATAATTTCTGGGTAGACTGGCAGGATTTGGAGGCGCCAACGTCCTTAGCTCGACCAGGTTGAGCTTTAGGAGTTGTGGCAGTAATGTGGCATAGGGCATAGGGATCGGATCAATCACCCTATTGGCCGGAGAAGGTCTCTGTTGGAACGGTCTTTGCTGATTGTTGTTGTTGGTGTTGGTGTAGTTTCTCTGAGGAGGATACTGATTTTGTTGCTGATAATTTTGTTGTTGTGGTTGATAAGCTGGTTGTGGATGAATTGGAGCGGGAATGGTGACTGCTGCTACAGACCTATGAACATATTGGGGTCTGCCCCTGTTGGTATGGATAGCATTGGTCTCACCAGTTCTTCTTGGGCCCACAAAAGGCTTTCTTGTGTTGCTGGATGAGCTGACACCGTTGTCAGAAATCTTGCCCATCTTTAATAGGCTCTCAATTCTCTCTCCAGCTATGACGACATCTGCGAAGCTGGTAGAAGAAAAGGCAGCTAGCCTATCAATGTATGTTCCTTGGAGGGTGTTCATAAACATATCTGCCATCTCCCTCTCTGACATAGGTGGCTGGACAGCAGCAGCAAGCTGTCTCCACCTCTGGGCGTACTCGCGGAAGCTTTCCCTGGATGACTGTGACATTCCCATCAGGAGGGTCCTGTTGGGTGCCATATCCAAATTATACTGGTATTGTCTAATGAAGGCCTCTGCCAAGTCCTTCCAACACCTGATGGTTGCTCTAGTCAGGTGGGAGTACCATTCTCTTGAAGCTCCCGTTAAGCTATCCTCAAAATAAAACATCCATAGCTTCTCATCCATGGTATATGCCTTCAGCCTCCCTAGAAAGGATTGTAAGTGGGTCTGTGGGCAGGAAGTCCCGTTGTACTTCTCAAAGCACGGTGGTTTAAATTTATGGGGAATCCTGACCCCGTCCACTAGGCCCATGTCCATAACATCAAAACCCAAGGAGTTTTGAGACTCCAAGGACCTTAATTTTTCGGCAATTTCATATAGTCTTCTGTCATAGGCCTCCTCCCCAGCTCCCATCACTGTGAACTGATCTTCCTGGGGGTCTTCCTGCAGCACTCTGCCTGTAGTAGCATTCCCTTGCACATTAGCAGGGATGTTGATCTCTGGATGAAGGTGGGGTCCAAATACAGGGGGGTTGATATGAGGCTGAACCCTCTCATTGTTGCTTGTCCCTGCAGTCCCTAGATGGGGGTCTTCCTGATTCTGCCTCTCTACCATTGCTCTTAATCTCTCTTGGCTTTGGGCCATATTGTTCATCACCTCCATAAATTGTGTCATCTGAGCCCTCATTTCCAATCTCTCATTGGCCATTTGGTTCCTGACCTCTGTAAGGTCCTGTTGTACCTGGTCCATCTGTATACCCGGAAGGTTGTTACGGGTTGGATATCTGTGTGGACGGTTGAGTGGGAACACCCGACGTCGAGCAATAGTTCCTGAGATCACAACAGAGTTAGTAACAAAAACAAAACAAACCTACAAAACAAACAAAGGTTAGCATGCAATGCAGTATGCTTATTTGTTTCCAAAGTATCCGGCTTGGCACTTGGTTTTGACCCTTCCAGACCCTTGAAGATACTGTTGATGTTGCTTGAAAGAAACTCAGATGGAACAAACTGATACATATATTAAAAAGCAAATGATACATAGTTTGTTTTTTACAATACATGCCCTCTGAGGGGCCAAAATACAACATAAGAAAATAAAAGTACATGAAATGAAAGCAACAACAAGCAAAAGTCAGACACCAAGACCAAAATCATCCTCCTGCACTTCCTTGAGAAGTGCTTCAGTCACAGGATCAGCTGGACGCTCTGTAAGATTCCTGATAAGGAGATTCCTAGTAGTAACAGCTGCAGTTAGCTTCTTGTGTTGACTCTGGTCCTTTGACCTCTTCACTCCAGCTCTAATCTTCAACTCTGAGATTTCTCTTTGGGCTGCTAGCAGGGCTTCCTGTTGCTCCTTTGCACTAGCCTCCAACTGCTCAATCTTGTCCTGAGTCCTCTTATCTTCCAGAGTACGAGCTTCGGTGATCCTGACCCACCTAGCTTGACTCTCCTTCAGATACAAATTAGTCCTGGCCTTCTGGAATTGAGCTTCCTTGCAGGCATTCTTCAAGATCTGCTCTCCAGCCCTAGACTTCTTGATGTAATCCTCAGACTTTTCAATCCTGGCCAGATGTTCCAACCTTAGCTTTTCTAACCTCTCAATGTCCAACCGACCATCACTCCTCTCCCCGAGGGTCTTCTGCAGAGCCTGAGTCAGCTTCTCATTTCTCTCTTTCAAATTCTCAAACTCCTCTAAGCTGATAGTGGCAGGAGGTGGTGCTGAGGATGATCCAGGTATATCTTCCATGGTGAAGGGCATCCCAGAAAATTGAGCCCTGGCATGGGACCACTCATAGTACTGTGCTGATGCCACGTTGTTGCACTTCCCCAGAATGGTTACTCCTTTAGTCTGAACATTGTCCTAGGCCCAGGTTGCTTGCCTGACAATAGCCAGATTAGGCTTGTTCTCACAGTAAAGAGTCTCAGCCAAGTCTTGTGCCTTAGGAGTGTGGACCAATGCATAGCCCAGTTGTCTTTTGAATAGCAGAGGGTTGTAGTTGATGCAGCCCTTAACTCCTATCAGGGGTACATTGGGAAACTGCCCACAACTAGTAATAATGTCCCTGCCTTTTGTGCTTTGAGTGCACCACCTGATATCAGCTGAAGTTAAAGCAGTGAGTCTCCTAGCCCAATTCCTCTGCTGATGAGGATTCAAAAATGCATCTGTCTTGGGCAAATGCTTGAGTAACCAGGTATGGAAAAGGGGAGCACAACACCTCACCAATCTTCCCCTCTGCTTTTCATTCCTTTGGTGAACAGAGTAGTAGAAATCCCCCAATAAAGTGGGCACTGGGTTACTTAGGATGAAAAGATGGATTGCATTCTTGCTAACAAACTTAGGCTCATCTGCAAACAAAATGACCCCATATATGCCAAGGGCCAATAAAGCACAGACTGCCCTCCACTCTCCCAGAGAAGCCTTCAGGGTAGCTTGAGAGATCAAGAAATCCAAATGTAGACCAGAGATTCCAGCCTTGGTGGTCATATTCTGCCCAATCAGAACTGGTTCCAGATGCAATGCCTTTGCTACTTCTTCATTACTTGGAAAAGCCATCTCAGGGTTGAAGGGGACTCCACCCCTGATAGGTACACCAACCAATGATGAATACTCCTCTAATAAAGGTCCCAACTGAAAGTCTTGAAAAGTGAAACACCTCAGAGGGGGATCATAGAACTGCAGGCAAGTATGAATCAAGCTCCTCTGTGAAGGGTCCAAATCCATAACCACATCAAGTATGCCTCCATAGTGTTCTCTGAATAGTGGTATATGGTCTGGAGTAATCAGGGTCTGAATCTTCCTGATGTCAGCTAGCTCAGGCTGAAAGAAATGATAGGAGATGTTACTCTTCTTAGGTGCCATGTTGTTTGAGACAGGTGCTGATGATGGAGAATAACACTGATGATGGGCCACTGACAGGCTGAGACTGGTGACTGAAGCAGGTAGCTGATAGTTGAAGTAGATACTGATGAAGATAGGTCTATGCTGATGATGGGGTCAAAACCAAGCCAAAAATAAAGGATGGATACCCTGAAAAACAAATAAGCAAATGTCAAAATGATGCAATGAGGATGTATGCAAATGATATGCAAGGGTTTGTGACTGAGCTGGATCTGATCAAGTGCTCTGATATAAGTCCAGGTATGGTCAAGAAATCCAGATGGAGGTCCATAAGTCCAGTAACCAAGGTGGGGGACTCAAATAAAGAGTCACATGTCCAGGGTTAAAAATCACAAGAACTGTTCCAACATGGAGTATTCTTAATCAGAACAAAGTAACAGGGTATGCTGAGGTCAAGGGTACCTGCAAACCTGTAAACAGCCCAACCTCCTCACAGGTGGTGTTCTAAAACAAGGATCCTCAGACTTGGATCAGTTATGAGAAGTGTAAACACTTCTAACCCGGAGGTACAGTGTTTACAATAACCATAAAAGATCCTCCTCTAATTCACCTCAGTTTCTGAAGGTCAATACTAAAGGTCATCCAGACTTAGCATGCTTCTCAGATAGCCCTAGCACTACAGGAGATCTGTAGCACAGAGTTCTCAAGAAGAAACCCACATCTGAACCGTGTTTCATATTCCCGCACCAGACCGAAATGGAATGGGAAAGAACATGAACCACTCTAACCTAGGTGTCACTCAGGTCCCAGGTATAGGACCTCAACTCTCAATAGAATACCCACCCACCAAAGCAACAAAACAGATCCAACCAGTATAGTATGACAGTATGATATATGTAAAGCTATAAAGAATGCAGTAAACAAAACTGTACATAAAGCAATAAATGAAATATACAAACACAAATAGCACATAACACCCCAGTAAACACAAATCAATCAAGCGCTAGGAGGAACCCACAAAAAGAACCAGAAGCCCTGGTCACAGTATAAGGGTCCCCAGCAGAGTCGCCAAGCTATCGCTCCCACTAAATGAAGCAGGGTCAAATAGGGTACAGACGCAAACGGTCGGCGAGAGGAGGGTGTGAGAACACACAGGAGTGAACTCACAGGGAATGAAAAGAGTCGCCAGCTAGGCATTTTTATCCCGGAGGAAAGGCAATGCTGCATATACCTAGAAAGATATGGATAAAACGGTTGCGAACCAGAGAGACTGAGAAAGGGGGTTGGTTACAACCTGGGAAGGTATTAGCACCCAGATTGTCCGTCGTACTCGACGGGATCCACGCTTAAAAGATTTGTGTTTTAAAGGGGTAGTGTCAGTGCAATTTGTGTATAAAAGAGCTGGAAAAGGATGCACAGGTGTCAGTGTAAGAGAAGTGTGAAGTGTATAAATGAAGTGTCAGTGTAAGAACAGGGATAAGATACTCAAGATCATGAGGCTTAAAAGAATGAAGTTGGAAAGATGGGGGATATACAGAGACTTTTGTTCGATAACTGTTAAGTTATGCCTACGTATCCTCTCGTGCAATGAGGAAGTCAGAACACCGTAGTTCGACCCAAAGAGACTGAAAGATGAATTGACCTGTGAACTGCTTGCTTGTCAATGCTCAAGTGTATGACCTGTCTGGCTCAGGTGCAAACTGTCTTGCATTAGACGGAAGAAGCGAGTTCTCGTTTATGAGTGAAGGTGATGAGAAAAGAATCCCGGAGGAGACGATTATTGTTTGTTTTTGTGTTTTCAATCTTTTATTACTTTTGAAAGTTTGTCATAAGAAAATGAGCTTAAGCCTAAACCAAGGGTTAGTAAACTCATCACATCTTCCCTCTGATTAGGGGTAATGAGAATACCTTAAGTGTGAAGTCAGCTTCTCACACTTAATCACCTTTGGTGTAGGATTAAGATCATCAACCTACTTGTGATTATTTAGATGTTTTTGTGGTTTTTGTTTAGTGTTAAGTAATGAGATTAAGCCATAATCAGGGATTAAACAGGCTCATTACACCATCCTAATAGAAGGATAACAGATGAGAGTGTTTAAGCTGAGGAAAGCTCCTCAACTTAATCCATGATTAGGGATTAAACTCATGACAAAACAAAGCCTTTATTAGATGGATTTTAATTAATGGTATGATGAAGAAGTGAATTTTATGATTTGTAAGACAACTTGAGGAGGACTTGTCCATTAACACTAGGGTTAGTCCTTCTTAACCAATTAAGGAAGAATTAGAACCCTAATGCAAGGCCCAAGTTACAAGCTTGATGTCTTGATGATTATTAAGTGAATTGATTAAAGGATTTAAACACATTAAGGGTTTAACACTTAGGATTAAAGTTATACACTCCATCCTAATAGAAGGATGCATGCATAAGCTTAATCACAAAGCCTTAAAGCCTTTAGGGTTTAGTCCCTGATTATGAGATGAGAAGAGAAGACTCAAAAGAGACACAAAGGTAAAACTAAGAGGGGAGACTAATCAAAACTCTAATCATTGTCATGCTTGGTTGTTCCTAAGGTTTGTGAAGTTTACAAGAGATATCTCCAATGGAACCACCAGGAAGCAGATGAGAGGATCAGGAGAAGCAAAATAACTTGCTTCATTTAAGAAGACAAGTCACTTGAAGAAAGAAAGTAAGAAGGACAAGAATGAGCAAGCTCAATCTCAAACACATAACAAAATGCAGCAATGATGCATAAGAGAGATGAAAAGAAAAATGTGAGAAGTGAAAGCAAATTCACTTCTCAAAGTTACTTACCACCTGAAAAGTTAGTGAAAGGAATGCAATGCAATGCAAGATGAAATGGAATGGCATGATGCAAGTCAAAACCAGAAGCATATATGAGATGATAATGATGCTATGAGATGATGCAAACATGAATCAAGGCATGAGGATGATCATATGAACAAATGGATGCAAATGGAGCAAGTTAGAACCATGGATACACATGAAAAGTCATGAGATGCAAATGACATATAACATGGCAAATACATGATACAATGGTCAAACATGCTTTCAATATGTCTTAAGATGTCTAATGAATCAAAAGAATGCATAAAATGCTATGGCAAGTCAAGGTATGAATGCAAATGCAAGATGAATGCAAAAGGAAGCCCAAATTAGGGTTCATGATCAATGCATCAAACAAAAACCAAAATCAGAAGCAAACCTTAAGATAAAAAATTGAAAATGCATTTAAAGCAACCCTAATCCTATACAAACTCACTTCCCAAAGGAGGGGTTCCAACTCTTAACCTAATTAGGGTTATGAATTTTCTAAGTTTTCTAGGGTTTTAAGGTACCTTAACAAGAAAAAATGCCAAACAAATGGAAAATGAAAGATCAAATCAAACCAATTTAATCTCACAAACTACATGATATGCTAAACACAATGCAAAAAGAATCAAAGTCCAACTCTTAATGGTTAGGCAGAAGTGATTTTTGGAAGTTTGGATCAAAATAATGCTTTGAAAATGAATTAATTCCATGGAAAATTATCAAAATGCATCAAGATCAAAAAAGAAATTTGGTTTGAGGGTTGGACAATGTTTCTAAATGGTTTTAAATGTTTCATGAATTTTTTGGTGATTTTTAAATACTCAAAAGTATTTTTAATTAATTAATTCTCATTAATTAATTAAAAATAAACTTTTAAATGATTTAAAAATACTTTAAAATGCAAAAAATAAAAATGAAAATGTTTTTGGTTTCTGAAATTAAATAAAGGTTTGTACAAAAAAATTCAGAATTTTTAAAATGGTTTTGCTATTTTTAATAAAATGTACAAAACAAATGAATAAAAATGAAAATAAAATTGAAATAAATGGAAGTATGCTGAATCAATGGCTAGCATTCAAACTGGAAAATGCGCGCGTTGACTGGCGCCACATCCAATGGCTGGAATTTAAACTGGCCAGATTAAATATAAAACCTAATTAAATGACTAATGACGTGGATTAGGGTTAAGTAGAGGGATCTGGACCATTGAGCACGCGCGGGAATGGACCAAGTCAACTCATCCAACGCTCAGGATTCAAATCACAATTAATTACAGGGATTAGCCCTAATTATTTTCAGGTGGCCGGAGAAGACCTCCGGTCGTCTTCTCTGGTGGGAACCCCACCTGAAAATTTCTAAAATCTTCAAAACTTCACTAAAATAAAAACTAACAATCCAGAAATCATTCCCACATCCCCCTGAATCAAAACCCTAACTCAAAACTCATTTATTCTTCCTCAATCAACTGAATCGAAACAAAACATCTTTTAGGGCAAAAGTTTCAGAACAAGATTAAATACTCATTTCTCAACCATTTTCAAAAACAATCACATATTCATGATCAGGGAAGCAAGTAGATTCAATTAGAAACTTAAAACACACGTTCTGGAAAAAAAGTTCATGAAGCTACCTGAGTTTGAAGCTTTTCAGTTTGGAACTTTCTGGATGTTTCTTTGGCTTAAACCCACTCCAATGATCCTCCCAAGAAGCTTGCAATGTTTGTTTGAAGTTTGTAAAGGCTGGTTTGAGAGTTTGCTTGAGTTCTGTTCAAGGTCAGGTGAGGATCGTGTTTGTGATTCTATGGCTTTCAGGCAAGGATGATGGGTGCTTTTTGTTCAGTGAAGCATGGTGAGATGGTTTGTGAAGTTTGTTTGTGTGTTTGTGGCCTGTGTGTTGAGTTTTGAATGCTTTTGCTCAAGAGGGTGAAAATGAGAATGTTGTGCTATGGCTGGTTTCAGGCTTGCCTCTTCTTATGTTTGGCTTGCAATTGATTTGTATAAACAATTCCCATTGGTCAGAAGATGTGATGTGTGCTTTTGTGATAGGTATGGGTGCTTTTGCAAAAATGTCAACTTTGTGTAAGAGAAGCATGGGCCACTTGCTAGCCTAGTACAACAAGTATGTCCTGCGCAGCATGATGAGGGAAAAGGCCTAGGATGGTTCAGCAAACTAGCCAGCAAGTGGATGAGAGGCTATGATGACTTTTGCAACTTGGTTCACTTTGGTTCTTATGAAAAAATCTTGTTCCAAAAACCATACAAATGTGTAATTCTTTGGTCCATTCTGAACTTTAGATGTCACATGATCATGTTGTGTGGATTAGAAGTGCATTTGATAGCTTTAGAACACTTGATCAAGTTATTTTGCAAAATACCTCTTTGGTGGGAACTTTGAAATTTAGTGATTTTTGCCAACTTTGACAAGCCATAACTTTTGATCCAAAATGAATTAGGTCATGTTCTTGTACTTTTTGAAAAGGGAATGATCTATCCTACAACTTTCATGACCAAAGTTTTTCCATTTGGAGCTTTTTTGAATCAAAAAGTAAAGGTTGAAAAAGTTGCCTAAAATGACCATTTCATTAAAAGTCAAACTTGCCCAAAAAGTCAACTTTGCAAAAACTTGAAATTCTTGAATTTTGTAAACTTCCCACATCTTCCATGATCAAATAAAGATCATATACAATCAAAATGATGAAGAATGCCCTTTGGTTGGGTCATTGGGGGCCTCAGATGCCCTGATTTTGCACTGACTTGCTTGAAAAGTCAACTCTTGATCAGATGACTTCCCCATGGAATTTCTTCATGAAAATTGATATGCATACTCCCTATACAATATAGAGACCAATAGAAACAAGAATGACCAAAAAATTTGGAGTTATGGCCTTTGAAACCTAAACCCTAATTTTAGGTCATCTGGACAGTTAAGCCTGGCTTTGCTTCCATACCAATCCCAGTTCTTGTGATTCTTTGACATTCTTGACTTTGAGAGGATATGATATGATACTTGAACACACATAGACCCCTTTGAAGTGATTGATGGCCTTTGGAGTGGCTCAAGAAGCTCTTGGGTTGCTCAGATCACAAACCCTAGATGCAGATGACTTTGAATCTATGCAGTGAATCAAAAAATGTGGTATGAGATGTTATGATTGAGTTTATGCATATGAAATGATCACAAGCCATGGTGTGAATGGGTGAGGGCAAATTTGGGGTGTTTACAATGGGTATGTGTTATTTGATTATGTGTATGCATAAAAGAGAGGTTGAAGATGATGAGTATGCTTTGAAATCTTGGTTTCATGTAGGTTTTACTCTATAATCTTACTAGAAAATGTTATGTGTGTGTGTGTGTATATATATATATATATATATATATATATATATATATGTATATATATATATATATATATATATATATATATATGAAGCAAAACAAAGGCATGCATGAGGAAATGAAAAGAAAACAAAAAATTAAAATTCAAGTTCTATAGGTCAACCTATGAAGGCAAATGTGTCGACCTATAAAGGTCTTAGGTCGGTCTATTGGAGGTGACACATAGGAAGTGGCTACAAGCTTCAATATTGAGGCATAGGTGTCCACCTAATTGAGTTACGTATCGACCTATGTTGAAGCAAAAGCTTTTATAGGTCGACCAAAACACGTATGTGTCTATCTATGTTGTAGTTTTCACACTAGAAACTTAATTTTTGATACACGGACCCTTCCTAAGTAATTTCCAAACACGTTTATATGCAATATGATGCTAAGATGAATAATGCACACCTAGAATTGGTTGATACTGTCAAGTGTACAAAAACGCTAAAATTTCTCATAGTTTTGACATCATTTAAAACATAACTAAACGGAAAGATGCAATCACATACTCCTCCTTATTGATGATGGAAAAACTTGAGATTTTAGACGATGTGTTTCTTGATACATGAAAAGTTCCCCCTGAATTTGTGCATCATCATTTCATATTCTTTTCCCCTTTTGATAATATCAAAAAGAGCCAAGCAAGTTATTAGTAGTATCATTGATACCTTGGATTTTTCAACATAACTATAAACGACCCATAAAGAATAATAAATATGCTAATAATTGAAATTAAATAGATTCAAATGGAAATCAAGAGTGAAGTTAATGTCGAAGGCTATACATGGTAATGTGGGTCGAAGTAGCTGGAAGTCGGAGAATTTCGTTAGAGTCTAAGTACTGAGTGGAATTTTTGAGTATGTTGGTCAGTTGTCGCTTGATTGAGTACTATGTTATGTTGGTTAAGGTTGGAGATCATCATTACAATAGAAACAATGTCAACTTGGGTGTTTCATGTGGAAAGTACTACAAGTATGTTGTCTCAATATTATCCATCCTAGTGATTTCAACATAGTTGGGTTAATTCCTGATTACCAGTAAAAGTAGTTAAGATATTTGAATGTTTTTGAAAGAGCGGGAATTGATTTAACACAGATGGTTACTCAAAGACACGTGGAAACTCGTCAAAGGATACAGTTGCATAGGAATGAAACGTGTCGGGATAGGGTTAGTTGATCGTTCTTAGGTAGTTATTTTAGAGTAGTATATAATGGGACGCATGTTCGTATCGTAGGGGATCTGCAATTGTACTCACATTTTTGTAAACTCAAAGTATATGCGCATTTGAGAAACAAGTGAAGAAAATGTACGTATGCGTTCCACATTTATAAATTTCAAACACTTTTACATTCAACCATTATTTCCTGCATTAAGTTACATTTCAATTTTGCATTACAATTCTTGTCATTTTAATTTGTCATGCATTTTGATTTCAGTCACTTTCATTTTCAAAATCTTATATTCCAAGGCTTGTTCAAAGTTACATTGTTGCTATTCAAATATTACCATTCGATTTCAACAGTAAAATGGTGTTCAAAGGTTTAAATACGCACAAATATGTTTCGACATATTTTCGAGTTTGATCCCTTAAGTATTAATAGAAACTTGTTTTATTTACCAAATTTCCAAGTAAGCAAATTAGCACACCTGGTGGGACCCTTTTTGTCTATTATTTTTTTTACTTTGCATTTTGAAAATTATAGTTTTTCATTCCATTAACTTCTCATTTTATGAGTGTGCATGAGACTAAGGTGTGGTAAAATAACAAAGTGAGGAGTTAGGAGACCTATAAGAAAATACGTAAAGGGAATGACAATTCCCAAGAATAACAATGGAGAACAGTCCTCTAATAAAACTTTGGCAGGCACAGTCGTTGTATTGTCGACTAAACCAATCCTTTCGAGTTCTAGTTTTACGGTCATACTATCAACAATAGTTGCACCATTAACTTTACCAGAGGGAACAATTTTTCCCCAATGCCCCAGAGTAGCCCAGTAACTCCCAGAACATGGCAACAGAGGCTAGGCCTTTTTTCCATAAGGTTTATAATGCCCATGTTGGGACGTGAACAACATTATGGGATGCCAAAGTCAATGATGGCAAACCTACATACCAATCTTACAACATTTGTTGATAATGCTGCAAATATGTATTTGTCAATCTTAGTGGTTGGATTGGCCATATGTAATCACGGTAGAACCATGCCACCTCCGATAGGAATATGATTTGGTTCCCATGAAATTCCAACTTTTACGACGAATTCCATAATGGCATTGAGACGACAAATGGATGAGAGTAACCATGACATGGTAAATAATCCAACCCAACATATGTGTATGATATTCAACCCATTCAAAATACGAATTAGAGTTACCAATTATTGGCAACTCGAATGAATACAATTACTTATTTTTTTGGCGCTCCGCCAGCACAAGTTCGACCTATTATCCAACCCCAAATCGTTAGACAGGTTCGAAAAAATGGACAATTTTTTAGGAGAACACAATAAACCAAGGGCAACTAGTTATGCCCTAAGTGGTTGAACAAGAGATACTTAGGGTGGCAGAGTGTCCACCTATCATAATAGTTAATCGAAACCAAGATGTCAACCAAGTCGTCCATCAGGTTCAACAAGGAAATATGTTAGGAGAGAATAACCTTGTGACCAATATCAAAAGAATAATGACTTAGAACAAGGTAAACACGGTCCTACAAATGCCAAATTACACATCACACCTTTCAAAATACGTGTTGCAGACTGAATTTCCAAGGGGCTGGAAAGTCCCTAAATTCATAAAGTTCGTTGGCGACACTAATGAGTCTATTCACTACAAGAAACAACAGCTTTAGCGTCAGCCAAAAAGCCCTCGCTACCACAATAAAAACCGACACTAGACTGGTTTAGCGTCAGCTTAGTGTGGGGGTCAGGGCCGCCTTTCCAAAGTTGGAAGTTAATTGTATTAGCGTCGGCTAATTAGGGGGACACTCTTTAGCGTCGGCTCTTTATGTGACACTAGAACGCCACTACTTCTTGACCCCAAATGCGCAGCTAATTCATCAATTAGCGTCGGCTACCAGATGACGCTACAGAATGCCAGCTGTCATTTTTTAATTGGATTGCCTGTCAGGTTGGTCAACATATTATTATACCCTAGCGTCGGCTCATAGGCCGCCACTACATTTTCTAGACACCCAATTATTTTATCTTAGCGTCGGCCACGTGGCCGCCACTACATCTTTTAGACACCCAATTATTTTATCTTAGCGTCGGCCACGTGGCCGCCACTATATTTTTTAGACACCCAATTACAATTATATTAGCGTCGGTCTCGTGGCCGCCACTATATTTATTAGACATCCAAATGTTATATTAGCGTCGGTCTGTTGCCGCCACTAATGGATTCATGAACCATTTAAAAATTAATGTAGCGTGGGCCTCTTGGCCGACACTAAATTATTTAATCGTGCAGGTTTTATTTGTAATCATCACCTTCCCTTTATCCAATTTCCACTCAATACCTGTTTATTATTAATTCAAACCTGTTTATCATTTTAACTCTAACAGGCCAATGGCATTGCAAAAAAATCATCAATCAACAATTCAAGTGATCCAAAATACACCATGTCATTCTAATGAGTTTTAAGATACACCAACATGTTATTCTAATGAGTTCTAAAATACACCAACATCAAAATACTAATCAGTTCCAAAAAAAACCAACATCAAAATTCTAATCAGTTCCAAAATACAACATCAAAATATCAACACATAAAACAGGTCCTAAAAAATCTACACACTAATCATGATAACCAACATCAACTTCCTCATCCTCCTCCTCCTCCTGCAACATCCAAAATAAATAGTCACGAGTCAGACACATTAATTAACTTAAAAAAATACGCTAAAAAATACGCTCAAGCATGTGATACTCATTGAGTTCACTTAATAAACCTTAGCTTATAAATAAATAAATAATTATCAATTGCGATTATAAGTTGATTGCTTAGTTACCAAGTACTTATAGATTCTTTTTTTATCAAAAGAAGCTATAACCTTCAGGTCGAAAATTAAATTAAATTGCCACAAATGACATTTCAATATTTTAAAACTAGATTTATGACGAAAGTTAAAAGTGTATTTCCAACCATTCTTTAGTACTTATGCATTCTTTTTAGCTATTATTTTTAAGCAATATAATTAATAAATTATTATTATTATTATTATAGTCTTTTGTACAATATTATATAATACAACATAAGTTAGATAAAATCTCAACCAATCATTTTTTCCTTCCAAATTTATGTCATTTTGGTTTTCATATCTATTTCTTTCCCTTCAACTCCTAAATTTGAACAACCTTAGGTGGTTTTCTTCAACAAGCTAAACAAAATAAAACAAAAACAAACTTGGTCATTTGATCATTTCCCTAGTTTATATCTTTCTATAGAAATTTCTCCAACACTTGTTTTCAAGAAAAAACCAAGAAATTATTGCAGCAAAACAAAAAGCATGCAAAAAATTGTAATCAATAGAAAATGCATCCAGAGAAGGAAATAACAATGAAATTTTTATGAAAGAGCTGCCTCTTCCACCATCCATGCAGCAAAGCAACAACAAAGATTTAGAATTTGTGAAGAGGGTAACTTCTGAACGTAGGTTATCGTTTAGTTTGAGTATTAAAATGCCAGGGAGTTTATCTTTGGCAAAGAATTGGGATAAGAAAGAGGAAAATGATATAGGAAAGAAAGAGAAGATAAAAGGGGATGAATCTGTTTGGATGAAAACAATTATATTAGGTGAAAAATGTATGTCTGATGAAGAAGAGGATGCTGTTATATATGAAGGAAAATGAAAAAAAAAGTATCTGCATAACATCCTAGAAATTCTATTTCTTCTACATCCACATCACTTTCTAAATAATGGTCTTCTGTTGCTCTTGATTGTTATAACAGTGGCAGAATTCTAACAAACAACTTCAGTGCAATTAAGTACAAAAGGATATGAAAATCCAACTCAACTACATAAACATAATTTATAAACGAGTTCAATTCAACTCAATCAAAAACAATAGAAAATAGAACGTACCGAATCGTTATAATCAGGATGACCACTCGCAGGAGCACTAGAAGGACCCTCCTGAAGAGAATGCAGCATATCAAATTTCTTTGACAATTCTTCAAATTTCTTTGCCAATTCATATGTCCGCGCATTCGTCGGTGCAGCCTCTTCACGTGCAGCAGCAGCTTCAGCTCTGGCAGCCTCAATGGCCTGGTTATCTGCTTCTCTATATGGGTTTGTAATTGACACCTGAGTCAAGAAGTTTACTCCACATCTTATGTTACGTGCCAATTGTCCAGTGCCATAACACCGCCCCTGTGTCTTACCCCCTGCAGCTTCTTTCCAAATTTGTATTCTTGTTGATCCTTCGACTTCATCACCAACTTGTTGCAAGCTGCTGCAGAATTGTTTCTGTACACAAGTATTTAAGAAAACTGAGAACAATAGCCAAAAACATATAAACATATAGCCAAAATAGTTCTTAAACAAATCCATAAGATATAAACATATAAATAGAAAAAACATGTGAGAGTATAATATTTTGTGGAAGTTTTTAACACAAATCCCAAACAAAGTATAATATTTCAAACAAAGTATAATAAAATGTTAACTTACATGTGTTGTCGCTGCATGAGCGTCAACCCACTCCCCATTCTTCTTTTTATGGGTGGCAATGAAAATCTCATCTGGATGTGCGGGTCGATCGAGTTTTTTAGCCTATCATTAGATCAAATATATATGGTAAAAATTTATATCAAATATAATTATATTAACTCTTTGTAATTATAAAGTATATATTAATGGATTCTAATTATAAAGTATATGTCAATTCAAGTGCAACATCATGGTGAGCTTTACGACCTGTTGTATGGACTGCCCCACCTTTGTTAGATGATCGATTAATCTTATTTTGTTGGGATACAGCTCTGAATTCATTTGTCTTCCACTTGTCTAGGAGATACGTCCATGTATCTACACCCATCCAACTCGGCTTCTGGCCCTTTTCTCTAGCCTTTCGTTGTATATCAGACAATCGTTTTCCACATTTCTGATGAAACAATTCTTCCATCTTTGTATCATCACAACGGTCCCAAGATACAAGCGTCTGACAAAATAAACAAATAATAAATAAAACTCAGTAGTATACATAATCATCAAACTACTAAAAAAGAAATTTCATGTCTTACCTTAAAATCGTTGAACCATTCCTTTCTCACCTCCTCTCTTCCGTCACGTTTAAGCTCACCATAATTAACGAAGGTTCCACGGTAATTCTTTTCAATAACTTTTCGAATCATTGTGGCAACAAGATCACCTGGATGTAACCTGTACATGTTAACAAAATTCTTTTATATCTAATTATATAAAAATAATCACATATTTTTACAAACAATTAAAGTAATCTTCTATGAGTCATGATTCAAGCAATAATTACTATTATCTAACTAAAAGTCAAGCAATAAACACTTACGCATTAGTTGTTTCCACAATACAGATCTTCGGCTTTTGCCCTCCGTCGTGTTGTTTCCCTTCATTAGCCAGTGTTTGGTCCATTTGCACTTCCTCGTCTGTGGTGTGATGGGAAGGAGGCGGTTGAGGCTGAGGCCGAGGCTGCGGCTGAGGTTGAGGCTGCGGCTGAGGCTGCGGCGGAGGTTGAGTATATCCTAGAGTAGGAATGAATGTGAACTCCTCAGAAGTCGGTGGAGGCTGAATAGGTGTCGAATCTGGAGTGGGTGGTGGAGGTTGAGTATCTGATGGTGTGGGATTTGTTTGAATCGGTGGAGGTTGAATGGTCAATGGTGGGTTTGTCTTAGTGGGTGGTGGTGGGTTTCTCTTAGTAGGTTGTGGTGGGTTCGTTAAACCAGGTTTGCTATGGACCTTAGAGAGTTGTTTATAGCAAGAGTCCCAGGTGGAATCTGTCTTTGACGACATAACCTGTCAATAACTCTTTTACAAAGAAACCATTAGACAAATAAGTCCAAATCCAAAAATAAATAAGTTTAAATACAAAAAAATCAAATAGGTGAAAAGATTTAGTCATCTTACTTAGATGTGCTCGATGGTGCTTTTCTCTTTCCGTTTTGTCCAGTCATCTCAAAGCTACCAACACTGAGTAATAAGAAATGTTCATCAAGAAATGACAATGTAAAAGGTTATGTATCTATGCACTCACCAAGAAATGTTCATACATGAGATGTGCAAAAGACGTGCATATGCTTTTACAAATTAGTGCAGAATAGTTATTTATATCAATCAAAAGACGTGCATATGATTTTACAATACATCAAATACAACATGGTTTTTTTTACATCAAATACATCAAATATAACATGGTTTTTTTATAACATGAAAGTACATATCTAAATATATGTTACAAGAGTAATTGAATTGAAATATTTATAACCTTAGGAATGATGTTACAACACACATTTGAACAAGTGCATAAAAATCTAAAATTAAAACATAAAATGTTCTCTCAATCTTGAGTCATTGGGTCAATTGTCATTGTTATTGGCTCAACCTCGTCAATTAACCCTTCATCAGCTAAACCATGTATTTCTTCAACTTCTGTAATAGGCACAATTGGTAACATTTCATCTGATTGATAAGGAATTGCATCGTCGATGTTGTCTATCTCAACATAACCCCTTGGTTTTGTGGTGATTGTTGTACACCATCCACGCATATTCTTACACATTTCTGGATATGATACATAATAAACTTGTTTCGCTTCTTGTGCAAGAATGAACGGGTCATACTGACGATATCGCTTATTCATCTTAATGTCAACAATGTTGTACCAAATATTAACTTTTGTTCCAGAATTATTTGTAGGATCAAACCAATCACAATAAAATAGGGAAATCTTGTTGCTAAAGCCATGGTATTCCAATTGAAGGATACGTTGGATGATACCATAAAAATCGTTTTCTCCTCCACTTGTAACACCTTTAACATGTACCCCACAATTTGAGTTTGAAACTTGTACCCATTAACAAAGTATATGTTCCATGATGTTGCCTTCGGGTTAGGACCGAGAGCTAAGGCCTTCAGATATGGACTAGTCGTTCCATTTCTCTCATCATTCACCTATATATATATATATATATATATATATATATATATATATATATATATATATATATATATATATATATATATATATATATATATATATATAACCTTAGTGATTGTTTATTGTGAAAAATATAAACATAAATATTGTCAACCACATAATATAAACTGTGAGAAATATACTAACATAGTCTTTTAGCCATGAAGGAAACTGCTCGTGTATAAGACCGGAAGCATCTTCCTCATTGATAGAATGATATTGCATGAACAATCTGACATCGATCATAAAATTGATGAGTGTATTTATAAAAAATGGTTGAGAACAACGCAATTGTCTTACAAAAATGTACTTACTCGAGATACGGTTTAACCTCGTCACAATTGATTAGGACGTGCACATGAGCAGACTTCCATTCCTTATCTATCAACCAATAGGGTCGAGCCTTTCCACTAGGAAGACCACATTTACTAAAAACTGAAAGTATTGGTTGGGAATTCTCATGATCTGATCGAGGATCGTTCCTTAAACTTGTACTTGGCAACAAACTAAAGGTCTTGAAATAGTGAGAGAAAAAATGAGTAGTTTCACTGTGCAAGTACGCAGTGCATATTGAACCTTCAACCCTGGCTTTATTTTTCACCGAACGCTTGTGGTCTCCCATCAATCTACACATGAAACGCTTTAAAAATGTTTTTTCATTTCATTAATCCACAAAAATTTAACATCAATTACCTTTCAAATGGATACATCCAACGATAATGTACAGGACCACCAAGGATTGCTTCAGCATGTAGCTGAATCGGGAGATGTTTCATCGAGTCAAAGAAACCTGGTGGAAAAATTCTTTCTAGTTTGCATATGATGATGGGAATGTTTTGTTCCAACCTAACAAGGTCTTCCAACTTCAATGTATTACAACACAAGTCTTTAAAAAAACGACTTAACTCAGTTAGCGGCTTCCATATCTCAAGAGGCAAGGAACGGAAAGAAATTGGAAGCAAACACTCCATGAATACATGACAGTCATGGCTTTTCATCCCCTTCATCCTACCCTTGGTAGCATCAGTACACCTAGAAAGATTCGAGGAATAACCATCTGGCATTTTTAGTTCCTTAATCTATCTACATACTAGCTTTGCCTCTTCTGGTGTCAATGAAAATTTTGCCTTTGGCTTAGCCATCTTTCCGTTAGGTAGAGGGCTCATCTCTAAATCCCCACGTAAACAATTAAGAGGTAAATCCAATCTGGCCTTCTCATTGTCCTTTGTTTTTGCAGGATCATTCATGACAGTGTAAAACACATTATCAAATACATTATTATCTATGTGCATCACATCAAGGTTGTGCCTTAACAAGTTATCCTTCCAGTATGGAAGATCCCAAAATATACTTCTTTTGTTCCAATTATGTTGTTTCCCATACCCCGGAAATTTGGTGGCCCAGACACTGTCTGTGACTTTTGGGAAATCACGAATAGCTTCCCAAACATCATGGCCGGTCCACATTGGTGGTGGTCTTTTTTTCACAATCTTACTTTTTGTAAATCTCTTTTTACTTTTTCTGAAAGGATGATCCATTGGTAAAAACCTACGATGACAATCAAACCAGCAACTTTTTCCACCAAATTGTAAGGTAAAAGAATCTGTATTGTCCATGCAATAAGGGCATGCTAATTTACCTTGTGTTCCCCATCCAGACAGCATGCCATATGCTGGAAAATCATTAATTGTCCACATTAAATTTGCTCTCATAACAAAATTCTGCTGCATAGAGATATCATATGTCACAATGCCATCTTTCCACAACCGCTGTAAATCATCAACCAAAGGTTGCAAGTAGACATCTATTTTAACTTTCGGGTTGTATGGTCCAGGTACAAGACAAGTCAAAAACATGTATGGTTTGGTCATGCACATTTCGGGAGGGAGATTGTATGGTGTGACTATTATTGGCCAACATGAATACGGAGAACTAGAGGCTTGAATGTAAGGGGTAAACCCATCACTACATAAACCCAATCTTACATTTCTTGGTTCACTAGCATAATCGGGATAAACTTCGTCGAAGTGTTTCCAAGCTTTTCCATCAGATGGGTGACGCAAAACATTTGGATTGCTAGTGTTCTCACGATGCCATCTCATCTGAGCTGCAGATTCCTCCGAAGCATAAAGTCGTTGTAACCTAGGAATGATTGGAAAATAGAACATTCTTTTCACTGCCACATCTTTGTATTTTCCCATTCCACACTTTCGAGGAACATACCTAGTAGCTCCACAAAATATGCATTGAGTTAAGGTGCTATCTTCTTTAAAATATAATAAGCATTCATTCACACAACAATCAATTTTCTCAACTTCCAATCCTAACTTAGACACCAACTTCTTCACTTGGTAATAGTTTCCAGGTAAGCATTCTTTAGTTGGACAAACATCAACGAGCATTTGAGAGAAAAAATCCATGGCCTTTTGAGGAACATGCCAACTAGACATGGCAGCCAACAACTTAACTGAAATAGATAGTCTGGATTCAGAAGCTCCCTCATAAATGGGTTGGTTTGCAGAGATTAATTCATCATAAAATCGTTGAGTTTTTTCATTTGGTACCTCACCCTCACTAATCGTTTCGTTTTCCATATTATCATTCACATTTGAGACATTAACAAATGGCATGAAAACATCAGAGACCATATCATTCATTGCCTCGAATTGTTCTTCGTTACCTAGATTATCCCCACCAGCATTCCCGTCACTACTAGAATGATTATCAAGATCCACATTCTGATTCTCTTCTCCATGATCAGTCCATGTATAACAGTTGGACAAAAAACCATCTTTGTACAAGTGGTGTTTGACCTCATTAGGCGTTTTCAAGAGAATGCAGACGCAATTTACACAAGGACACCTTATCCCTCATTTGTTCAAAAACTGAGGTCGATCCATCGCTTTATTGACAAACTCTTCAACTCCACTAATAAATTCATCTTTCAAACCATACCTATCGGAGTTTACTCTATCATACATCCAACTTCGATCCATTCTCTACATAAAAAACAAATATAAGTTTCTAATTTTCATTTATTCAATTTACTTCTGAAGAATATCTCTTTATTGAGAATTTGGATGTGAAGGTTGTGTTCTTCTTTCTTAATTAGTCATCAAGAAAAAACTTAAGAAAGGAAAAGTTATACTTTTATAAGTTTCTAATGGTTATAGTGTCTAGATAGCCATGCATGATTGAAGCAAATTAAAAAGCATTATGGCTTGAAAATTCAAACTTGAAGCTTAAGCAAAAAATACTTAGAATTGTTGTTCATATCCATGTGAAACAACTTTTTCAATAATTCTACTATGTAGTGTACTCGTAGGGGAATAATAGTCTTTGAATTATTTAAAATTATAATAAAAATTAATTTAAAACTTTTGAAATATAATTAAACTTTACAACACAGTTAGACAATTCATCTTTGAATTATTTACTATAACTATTCATTTGTTTATAAATTGCATTATTTAAAATTTTTACATATAACTTTTTTCTCACGGTTTTATTTGTTCTAAAAAATTTAATTTCTTAAATTAATTTTTAAATGTTTTTAGAATTAATTTTTAAATATTTTCTCACGAGTTAATGATTTTAGTCTTATTATTTAAATTTTTCTATCACATTTTTATCAAATTGTGAGATTTAATATGAATTATTTTAAAAGCACTTAAATTAAAATTGAATTAGTTGTTTAGAAATGTGTGGCTTAATAAGACTCATTAAATAATTCAAAGATGAATTGTCTAACTGTGTTGTAAAGTTTAATTATATTCTACTATGTAGTGTTCATATCCTTAAGGCATTAAGAATAATAGTCTTTTATATAAGTCATAGTTCAAACCATTTTTCTCTTAAGTTAGATTCATTGAAGATTAGTATATAAAAACATTTTCATGGAAAAGTCATAGTTCAAACCCCATAAGAATCTATTGTGAAGATATAGCTAGTGGATATAACGTGCATGAGTAGAAACCAATTGCTACTTCAAAGTTAAAATTATTACTGAATCGAACGTTATTGCTCGTTGTTAAAGGGGGGACTTGTCAAACTCGTCGTGCAGCAGAAAGAAGCAGCAGGATTTCTTGTCAGTAGGGCATTCCACAACCAAGTTTTTGTCTACAATCAAAAGGACAAAGAAGTACATTAGCTTACAAACTAGTTCCATCATATTACAAAGAAAAGAAAAAAGATGAAAAATACTGGTCGTTAAAAAAATGAAAATATTTTGGAATATATTAAAATAATAAAAATACATATAGTTGGTAAAAGAGTTAATAAATATAATTTATAAAAATTAAACATTATAGGGTTTACTGGGATAAGGTTTCATTGTTGTACTTGTGTTTTGTGTCATTTATAATTTACCAGTCACTTTAAAAGCTGATTTCATCAAAAACAATTCAATTTCATTCAACTAACTATTCAACTATCAGACATCGGCTATATAAGTTAGACTTTTAACATGCTTAATTTTACCAAACCAACCCTAAATGTCAGATAAGATAGATTATTATCAAATTACCACCCAAAAAAGAGAAGAGGGTGACAAAGAGGTAAGAGGCTGGAACTCTCCTCCACCATCAGTTTGAACTGACTTGATTCTAGTGGCAATTTGCTTGTTGTTTATTCTACTACAGTTTCTATGTTTGCCATAACTTGTTCCGCATTGCTCATGCCTGAATTCTCCAACAACTGTTCACGCCACAACCACATAAGAGAGTCAACTCAGAAGTTGTTCAAGCTCAGATTTGTCAAATTTGTTTCTAAATGGGTGGTGGTGATAGAACCCTGAGTCTGGACCTTAGTCTAATAAGAGTTAGTTAGGATATTTCCTTAATTTTAAGGATACTCTGTTATAAAAAAGAGGGAAATGGATTAGAGAATTCATTCAGAAATATTGTTAGAAAGTTGTTAGGAGAGTTACTCTCTGGTCCATGAGCAATTCTGCTCTGGTTAGGAGTTCATAGAACTCTCTGGTTTATCTTTTCTTGTTCCAATTTTACCATTGTAAAAGCTTCAATCTCATATTTGACATTCAATAGAATACAATTTGGTTATATTTATTTTACGGTTCTATCTAGGTATTAAATCATTTAAAAAAAATATATTTGATCTTTTTAGCATATGTTTTTAATTTAACAATCATCATTGTCACTGATCTTTTGTTGGAAATTGGAAATTAAATTCTGCATTTCTGTATAAACACCACCAAATATAAGCAACAAAAACAGGTTGTACCGGTATTTCTGTTGTGGTTGTGGTTGTGTTTTAATAAACACCAACAAACATACTAAAAACTCTTAAATATAATGGTTTAATTCGTTTCCTTTTTTATATATTAAGTGACCCCGTTACCTCAACAATCAAAAGAGTAAAACATACATCTAGGAAGAAAAAGATAACAAATACACCTACACGCATTTAAGAAAATCTGAAAGAAAGAAAAAAACAGACAATATGACTGATACGGAGGAAGTAACATTTACTCTCTTAATTTACTACTCCAAAGTTATTCATGACATCTAATTCCAAAGCTAAAATTCTTCATTTAGAGTACTGCAGATATAACTGACTTCACACGCCAAATCATTCAATCAAAACTGCGGTAAGTTAGCAGAAACATCACCAGCCGGCAGTGTATGCACAGATCACCAGCTAGAATTGATTATAACTCCAAATGTCACTTTTACATTTAAATTTATTGTCTACTCTTAGAATTGATTCTAACTGTAGTTAAGAAAATGGAGCTTTTGATTCTACAATTAATTTTTAGATTCAGATTATTAGTTCAGCTCATTTTACGTGAATGTATCCAAACAAAATAACCACTTCACATTGAACTTACTTCTAACCATAATCAATTATAACAATTCATTCAAAATCAACTTTTGTCACCATAGAACAGGTGGACACATAAATCCAGCTGTGACATTTGGTTTGTTTTTGGCTAGGAAACTGTCCTTGACAAGAGCAGTGTTTTACATATCTTGACAATAAAAACTTCAACAGAATTTGTGAGATCTAGCTCCAAATGAAAATGTGTTGTTTTAAAAAAGAAAAGATGAACTCAAATCTAGAATTGAAGCGCATTATAGTAATAATACTGGCATTTTGTTGAATTTTCAGCATGTAGTTCATGTTGATATTACATAACTGAATAGGTAGAAGCAGAAAACAAAATAAGTTAAATAATCCAACATAACATCCAATATAATAGCAGCCCTAACGCAACTGTTAACATATACTATTGCATAAGTTTACGATCAACTATAAAGTAATAAGGTTGCTAATATGATCAACTATATTCTGTTATACAACTCAGTGTACTTCTAGCAAGGACATGTTATACAACTCAGTGTACTTCTAGCAAGGACATGTTATAAATACAAAAATCTACATAACCCACTAATACTTCAGCTTTGTATATTTCATCAGTTTGTATTTATGTTGGATTAGTATTCCTTCAATTTGAAATTTCTGTTTTTATCAAATTATTGTCAGATTAAAAAAACAAAATATCTTAATTTCATTTCCTCTTTTTTATGGGCTCAGATAAAGTGATAAAATCTATGATAAAATCTAAATTCCTATCATTGTAATTAGAATTACCTTAATTTGGGAGAGGAGATTGGAGTTGGAATCGAAGTCGTTTCGGAGAAACGCGACCTTGAATCGATCGAAGAGCTGAAAAATAATAATAAGACCACAAATATAAAATAAGATTACACATAGATTAAAACAGTGATCCCATGAGACAATAATTTATAATAATATTCTTAAACATGCATACAACAGAACTCCATCTTTTAGATGAATTCGAAGATGTTGAATACAACAGAATGGAGGTTGAAGTTCTCTTTACGGTAACTAACATTCATTCAACTCATTAATCATTCATTGCGATCTTTGATATTTTGTGTCGTTACAACAATATCTATAATAACTAATTATTTCTGCAGGACAATTCTGAAAATTTGCGAGCTTATGCTTATGTTATGCTTATGTTTCACCCTTGATGCTTGCTTTTACACCTTGTAAAAATTCCGCTTTATCACACTTTGCAGTATTATATGACTTCATCAATAATCACACTATTTTTCTTAATAATAATTATCAGTTTCTCTTGGAATCTGATTTAATAAGCATCATATTATACTTCAAATTAAAGGCTAGAAATTCTACTGAAATCTCAGGACTACGAATGGATAGCACACAATACTATGGCCTCAAAAACTCATGTGTCATTCAGCTAAGGCGAAATATTTAACTTACAAACCAGATTGAACAACACAGAAACACAACACATTAAAAAGAAACAAAACAAAAGAGGTGACAATGAGTGAACACACCACAACCACCAGAGAACACAAAACCACCAGCAATGAGAGTAAGTGTTATTGCAGCTGGAACTAGGATAAGACTGAAGATAACAAGAAGAGGTGTTGCAATGATTAATCCTATGACAGTTCCAACAAGGATGAGTCCAGACAAGAACACCAGTGTGACACCAATTGTAGCAGCTGTTATGAACCTTCAGGTAATAAACTTAAGGAACTAGTAATTGAAAACTTACAGAAACTACAATTCATAAATGTTTTTGCAGGTTGGAAAAACTGATAGCGAAAAGATCGAAAAGACACGGTAAGAAACTAGATCCAAAGAAGGAAGATCTTATGTTATGATTGATAACTGGAACACCATACATTGAACACAAACAAATCAATTTCCATTAACATTGTTTCTGAACTGCTATCAATCTGTTCTTACAAAATTCTGATACATTAGGTGGTAAATGTATATTAGTTGGATTGTTAGTTCAAAGAAACATGTGATGTGAGATGTCAAAACCATGTCTACTGTGTCTACTTGGAATTCTGATGTGATATGTATATTAGCTGGATTGTTAGTTCAAAGAAACATGGATTGTTAGCTGGATTGTTAGCTGGATTGTTAGTTCAAAGAAACAAACACTACTCATTGGTTTCACAAGCAATACAAATCTCTTACATCATAAAACATCACAACTCAATATCTATCTCTCATCCAGTCCTTCAATATCTATCTCTTACATCCTAAAACATTCACCTATCCTTAAGGAACCTAAAATAGAAGAAAGCTTAGAGTACAAAATTGGGAATACGAGGTTCAACATGAAAACCCTTATTTGCCCATTGATTGATGAAAAATAAGAAGATTCAGATTGATCACACAGACACACACACAATTTACAAGGAATTAATCAATCAAAACAAAAGATGCAAGAGAACCGAAAAATTACCGAATAATGAAGAACGCGAAGATGATGAGTTGAACGGAGATGAAGAGCTCATTACATATTGCCGCTATGTTTCCGACGATCTTGAATTGAACAGAGAAGAACGGAGGAAAACGCACGGAGGAGAACGCTCACGGAGGAGAACGCACGGAGAGGACGCGAACGGAGAAGATGATGAGTTGAGTTGAGTGTGGTGAGGACAATTTTGTTTTATGAAATTGATTTAATAAAATTGATTTAATCAATATAAATAGTTTATAATTTATTTGATTTTATCTTATTATATAATTTAAATTATACTTACTTTTATAAATATATTTACTAATTAAAATGATACAATAAATTTATCTTATTTATAAATTTAAATTTTATTATTTTAAATAAGTTTAGGGTTATTATTTTATTATTTTATTTTATAAATATTAATTCAATTATGTTTAAGTTTATTTTATTAATAATAAAGTTTTATAAAATAATATTTTATAAAATAATAAAAAAATAAATAAAAAAATAAATAACAAATCAATTATGTTTTATAAAATAAAATAAATAAATACTATAAATAAATTAAATAAATGAGAAAAAGTGGTGGGGAATGAAAATTTTCGCTCCTATTTAGCGTCGGCCATTACACGACGCTAATGTTATAAAAATAATATAAATTAATAAAATAAATAAATTATTAGGGAAGGAAAAAAAATGGGGGGAAACGAAACTTTTGTTTGGAAATTCACTAGTGTCGGTTTTAGCCGACGCTAAAACGTACGACATATTAAAAAATAAATATCAAATTTGCAAACACGTTAGCGTCCGTTTAAGCGGACACTTACTTGACACTATTAGCGTCGGTATCGTGGCCGACACTAATAAATTGATGCTAAATTGCATTTTTCTTGTAGTGATTGTCAAGCACATTGTGTGATACTTGACTGAGGCTGGAGTCATAACTAATAATGAGAACTTAAGAATGAGATATTTCCCTAGTTCTCTCACAAAGAATATTTTCACATGGTTTACAACCCTTATTGTTCATTCAATTAATGATTGGACTCGATTAAAGAGGTTATTCCATGAGCTGTTTTACACGGGGCAATCCAAGATTAATCTGAAAGAATTATTGAACGTGTAAGGAAAGTTTGTTGAATAAATCAACGACTATGCGAAAGTTAGCATATGCACAACATGTGTTGCAATACCGGTGGTAGAGGAGGAACATGTGTGTGATATACAGAGTAGTTCTCTTTTACTTTGTATATTTTGATATTTTGTATTATGGTTTGTTGTGGGATTGATTATGATATCACTATGCCAAACAAGACCTTAGACAACGTTTTTTTTAGCCTTAGACAGCGTTTTAAAGCGCTGTCTAAACCTCCGCTGCTAAAGGTTTAGACAGCGCTTTTTTAAATCTTAAAAGCGCTGTCTAAGGTACCCTTAGACAGCGCTTTTAGGAATACCTTAGACAACACTTTTGAAAAAGCGCTTTCTAAGCCCCTATACCTTAGACAGCGCTTTTGGTGAAAGCGCTGTCTAATCCCATCCTATTTTAATTTTTTTAGGTATACCTTAGACAGCGCTTTTCAAAAGCGCTGTCTAAGCCCCCCCCATAGACAGCGCTTTTGCCAAAAGCGCTTTCTAAGTCCCCCCCTTAGATAGCGCTTTTGCCAAAAGCGTTGTCTAAGGTATACGAAATTTTTTGCAGCTTTTATTTTAAACCACATTTTTTCCAGGTTTATAAACCAGAATTTCTACCTGTTTTCAACCAAATTTTGGCAGACAAATATCACATTTTATATATGCCATTTCAAACCATTTTGGCCTTTTTTCTACCAATTTTTGGCTAACAAATATATATATACCAATTCAAACCAATTTTGCCTTAAATGTATCAAAATATATACAAATTTATGTACAAATTTACAAGTCATTACATATACTACAAATGTACAATATAATTACACAAATTTATGTACAAATTTACAAGTCATATACAATATACTACAAATTTACAAGTCATTACATAAAACATTGAGCTCTATGATGAATTGACACCATTCCTCTTTGATTTCGTCCACTTGATCCTTTGTATAAAATGCACACTTGAATTCATCAAAGTACTACATAATAATATAACATAGTTTGATTTAATTTCAACTATTTAATTATATAAGATATGTGTAAATATAAAAATAACTCATAAGTTAGAAATACATACATCGGTGGGAATCTCTAATCGGCCCAAAACAAGAGTATCTCGCATAAACCTCAACATGAAATACCCGCAATCTATTTGATTACGTTGTTGAGGACACTACATATGAAAAAAAAAATATGGATAAATCCTAAGTTTTATCATGTGTCATCACTAATATAATAAAAAATGTGATAATTAAAAATATACTGCCACTTGAATCCATGTAATGGAGTTGGTGCCCCTCTTTGAGGTTTGGATATCTCGTTGGGCTCGAAAAGCTTGTAGGATGCTAATAAAATAAAAATGAAGTAATTAGAACAATTCACATAAACTAAGAAATACACACACAAAATTTTTGAACATTCTCACTTACGTGTCAATTATGACCTTCATATCTGGGTATGTTGTCCAATCATTTCCTAACGAGTCAAGATAATACACGATTTCTCGGATAGGATTGATTGCGAGCAACAACCAATGTCCACTGTAATGATTAAGCAAATGTTAGATGTCAACTTGAAAAAAAATTATAATAGATGAATTAAGAATGAAATTCTAACCCGGTATTAAACGGTATAAAGAACAACTTCTCCGCATCTTTGTTGGCCATGAGGATCCGAAGAACGTACTCCATCACGGTATCCGGTCTACTTAAGATTGAACTTAAGTTGACGGTGGCGGGTGCTAAGAATCCGAATGACACGTCCAAACCATTGGGGCGCATCAATTTGTCATACAAAAACCTAATATAAAAACATCATTAACATTAGACACCTCTTTTGAAACATAAAGTAAATAAGTTGTTCAATTAATATAACAAAGTAGACCGGATTTACCTAATATATGTATTGACAACGGTGACACCGATTTCTTCACGACCAAAAACTTGCATGAAGTCTTCATTACCAATCATTTGGCCGTAATCAAAGCTGAAAATACCTACCTCCATATGTACATTCCGAACACCTCCGGTCGGTATATCGGTCATCTCTAGAAATGTCTTGATGCATGACCTATACTTGGTGGTAGGTTTTTTCCTAGCTACGGTCTTCTTAGCACTAGCACTTTTTACCCGTGCAGAGGCGTTGCTAACCTCCTTTTTTTGTTGTGCGGAGGCGTTGCTAACCTCATTTTCTTGAAGCTACATGTCATATAAATAGTTAGATCAAATTAAGAATGTAACAACTTCCATGAATATATGTCATATAATTGTATATTATCTCTTTTCTTGAAACCACGGACTCGGTATGCCGCGGAATAGCATGATCTTTTGATTTGGATTTTGTGGGAGTCTATTTAACATAACCAAGGAAAATATGTACGTAAAATGCGCGTACAAAATTTGAATATACACATTAAAGTTAACATAGGTTTTAGGCATACCTCATATCCTACGCATATGAGGTTTGTCGGCCATGCAACAAACGAACCTACTGTTTCGTCCACCGTTGTTGCATCCGAATCATCGTTAGGATATGGTAATGATGCATTCGGCTCAACTGCAATATCAACCGATACCTTCAAACATCCAGCAGGGAGCTCTCTAGTGTGGAGTAATACTCCGCTAAAGTTATGCACTTTTCCCTTGCCAACCATCCGATAGTATGGTGACGACAAATATAGTTGACAATGGGAAATGCCCTAAAACTAATAATAACAAGAAATTGTTAATGTGTATATATGTCAAATACATAATTTAAGCAAATAGTTCAATTTAAGACAATTATATGTAATTACCTCTGGAATGTTCGGCTGAAAGGTACAGTTGATATTGTCTTTGTCCGAACCATCTTTGAAACATGCTGAGGCGCTAACCTCTCTTTCTCTCCTCAATGCATCAAGCTCAGCTTGCATGGCTTCCAATTTTGCATGAAGCTCTCGATTACTAGGAGCCTTTCCTTTTTTAACACTCAGGGAGGTCGGAGTGACTCCAAATCCCTTACCCCTCACCCAACCAGAATACTCAGGGACATCTAATGCCCGACTAAGTATGCTCCTAGTATCATCGGGAGATAAAGACTGAGATAGCGCCTCCTGAAAAATCAGATGAATACCGTATACTTGTCAAATATTTGTGTATAAAAATGTTATTCAATTAATGAAAAAATGTTATACTTACACATTTCTGGTATACGTGTAAAACGTCTTCTTGAGGAACTCCAGATTTGCCCACACGGGCTTCCTTCCACAAAACATGTGCAGGAAGAGATGTTTCTGAACTTTTCTCCTTCTGCAGCTACACATTAAGTCATACAATTTGATCAGATAAAACTAATATATGATGAACAAATTTGTTATCGCAATTTACAAATACTTACCATGGATTGTTCTAAGCGTCCATATCCGACACGTCCTTTTCGGTACGAATATGCGGGACTTGATGCTCTTTCCCGATTTGTGGCACTTATTCTTTTAAAAACCGGGTCTTGTCGTTTGGATTTGAAAGCTTCCCATTCGTCAGCTGATATCAAACTTTCATATTTTTTAGGAAGCTCCGCATCCACATAATTACCATCCGAATCCCTAAGGAACTTGGATGATAAAAATGTTTGAAACCCTCTTAAAAGCTTTCCGGCCAATTTCATACAAAAACCTCTTCTTTCTTCTTCGATGTTAAAACATCGCTAAGAAAAACATACAGATTGATAGTTAGTACCGGTAATTGAAAAAACATAATTGATACCGTATAATTAAGGGCCAAATGATTGTACCTTTATCTCACTCCAAATTTTTTCTTTGGAGTCATTCAGCTCTTTGTTTCTCCAATCATCACATGTAATGGAAATTTCATTCCTTACTAGTGCACCGATACAACTAGTTAAGGTATGCCCATTAGGTTCTACAAGCTGTCCCTGCTGGCTCCAATAGACATCTAGTATGATGCCTCGAGATCTTCCTTGGACCACCATTCTCATTACTGTGATGCCTCTTCGAATCTCTTCTTTCGCGGATACTTTTTTACTAACTTCCTCATGTTGGTTATCAGCCATGTCTAACCTGTAATAAACCAAGGAAACCATCAAATATCAAATATAACTTATAATCAAAGCAATTAAAAACAAAAAAAATAAAGAAATCATGCATTATCAGATATAACTTATATCAAAGCAATTGAAAACAAAAATATAACGAAATCATGCATTATCAGATATAACTTATAATCAAAGCAATTGAAAACAAAAAAATAAAGAAATTATGCATTATCAGATATAACTTATAATCAAAGCAATTGAAAATAAAAATATAACGAAATAATGCATTATCAGATATAACTTATAATCAAAGCAATTGAAAACAAAAAAATAAAGAAACCATGCATAATTTACCTCAGTCACTAACATCTCTTTCTTTTCTTTGTTGGAATATTAATCACTTGTTTCTTAGCAATGCGTACGGATGAATTGATCCAAATTCCCTCATTATGATCGTTTCTTATATATGACTCATCCGGTATAAGATCCTCAACTTCATCATTTCTATTCAACTCATTCCGTCTAATGCATGACTCATTCTCAACATCAATATCACATTGATCGACACCGCTATCATCAGTCACTTTGTTAGAGAAAAGCACTATAGACCATTTTGTACTCTTCGGGTCATTCACATAGAACACTTGTTTAGCTTGAGATGCTAGAATAAAAGGTTCATCTTTGTACCCCACCCTAGTAAGATCAACTTGCAAAAATCTAGACTTATCCATTCGTATGCCACTACTATTCACCCACTTGCAACCAAAGATGGGAATCTGAAACTTCTCGTAATCAAACACCCAAATGTGCTCAATAACTCCAAAATATGACAAATTTGCATATTTGGGGTTTAAGTCCTTCATACTTGATATATGCATTGCTTCAGCTAGCACGGTGACACCACTATTTTGCATAGTACTCTTATCATCTTGTTCTTTGGTATAAAATGTGTATCCATTAATTGAGTATGCGCTATGAGAAAACACATGCAAACTTGGACCATATGCCAAACATCTCAACCTTTCTGTTACCGAAGAAGGATCTGAAGAGCGCTTCGAATAAATATGATCCTTCAACCATTGTATGAAACTTTGATTGTGCTCTATAACTATCCAATTTTCATTTCTGTTCGGATTTAACCTTCGGAGTACATCCTTGTGCATTTCAACATATGGCTCAACCTCATTATTATTGTGCAGAACATACAAATGAACTTGATCCCGTTCATCCCTTTATATTGTCACAATTTCATTCCCAATTAATTTGTTACCTTCCATTTTTTCGAAAATCTGAGCTCTGGGGAGTCCAATCGATTGAACGTTAGACAAATATTCAGTACAAAACTCAACAGCTTCTTCAACAATGTATCGTTCAACAATACAACCCTCTGGTCGACTTCGGGATTTCACGTACCCTTTTAATATTTTCATATACCGTTCAGCAGGGTACATCCATCTCATATAAGCTGGTCCACACAACTGTGTCTCTTTCACAAGATGAACAACTAAATGAACCATTATGTCAAAAAAAAGACGGAGGAAAATACATTTCAAGCTCACACAAGGTAATTACAATCTCTTTTTGTAGTGTTGGTAAGATCTCGGGATCGATCACCTTACTACAGATTGACCTAAAGAAAAAACACAATTTAGTTATGGCACTTCTTACTTTTTCTGGCAAAATAGAACGTATACCTATCGGTAGAAAATGTTCCATTATAACATGGCAATCATGTGTCTTCAAATTCTTAAACTTGAGGTCTTTCATAGAAACAAGTCTTCTGATATCTGATGAGTATCCTTCTGGAACCTTAACTTCACTCAAAGACTTACACAAATTTTTTTTCTCCTTTCTAGATAAAGTAAAAGCAGCAGGTGGTAGATATGTTCGTCTTCCTTTCTTCACGGGTGCTAATTCAGTTCTCATTCCCATTTTTAACATGTCCTCCCTTGCTTTAAGGCCATCCTTAGACTTGCCTTTTATATTGAGTAATGTACCGATAACACTTTCAAATACGTTTTTTTCAATATGCATAACATCGAGAAAATGTCTCACGTACAAAGACTTCCAATATGGCAATTCAAAAAATATCGACCTTTTCTTCCACCCACCTTTCACAATCTTATGTGCAAAAGGCTTGCCAAACTCAGTACGCACATCTTTCACCTTTTCAAAAACTTGTTCACCTGACAATGCGGGTGGAGCTCTACGATGTTCGGTGTCTCCATTGAATGCTTTTCTCCACCCACGGTAGTGATGTTTAGAATGTAAGAATCTACGATGACCGAGAAACACATTCTTCTGGCAAAGTTCCAATCGAATCGTATCGGTTCCGTCTTCACAAACAGGACACGCGCGTTGACCTTTAATGCTATACCCAGATAGATTCCCGTATGCTGGAAAATCATTAATTGTGCCAAACAACATCGCCCTCAAATTGAAACTTTCTTTCCTATATCCATCATAAACCTCCACACCGTTCTCCCACAAAACTTTAAATCTTCGATCAAAGGTGTCAAGTATACGTCTATGTCATTCCCTGATTGTTTAGGCCCAGAGATTAACATAGATAACATCATGTACTTACGCTTCATACATAGCCACGGAGGTAGGTTATAAATCATAAGAATCACAGGCCATGTGGTATGTGAGATACTTTGAAGACCATGTGGGTTCATTCCATCAGTAGATAATGCCAATCGAAGGTTTCTTGCTTCTGATCCAAACTCAGGATAATCATTATCAATCTTCGACCACTGTGGTGAATCAGCCGGATGCCGATACTTTCCATCAATAATTCTTTCATCTGCATGCCAAGTAAGATGTCTTGCATCGGTTTCACTACGAAACATGCGCCTAAATCTCGGAATTATCGGAAAATACCATAAGACTTTTGCGGGAGATAATCTTTTCTTATATCAAGACAAACCGCATTTAGGGCACTCAGTTAACGTTGCATATTCGTTACGAAACAAAATGCAATCGTTAGGACAAACATGTATCTTATCATAGCTCATGCCAATAGAGCACAACATTTTTTTTGCCTCATAGGTTCGATTAGGAAGAACATTATCATCCGGTAGCATTTCTCTCATAAGGGCCAACAACTCTGTGAAACTTTTATCCGACCATCCATTGCCCGCCTTTAAGTTGTACAACTTTAATACCGCAGATAATCTTGAGAATTTAGTGCAACCTTTGTACAACGGTTTCTCTGCATCGCTTACCATCCTCTCAAAAATTTCAGGACAATCATGAAGATCTTCTTCCAGTGCTTCTACAATCTCTTCAACTCGATCACAATCGTATGTTTCCGTGTCTTTGTCGTATGAAGCATAGGTCATATTACTTTTTCCACTCGATTCAACATTATCGTTAATTTTCTCACCATGAAATATCCAACACTGATAACTTTGGTCAATTCCATGCCTCAGCAAATGCGATTTCAATCCATGTGCGTCAACCTTACCAATATAACAACAACGCAAGCAAGGACAATGCATTCGTCTGGGGTTTTCAGCGTTTTGAACAACATACTTAACAAATTCCTCAACCCCACTCTCGTACTCTTTGGTCATTCGATCGGCACAGATCCATGTTTTATCCATGGTTTTCCTACTTATTAAGGTAAACAATCAATCCAGACGAAAATACATAACTAAGGTAGTATCTTTGAATATTCTAACATTTTTAAAGTTCAATTCATTTTAAACTTCAATAACATATACATAACCAATGTTAATATAAACTTCAATAACGTATCCGATACGTCGATATACCAACTTTAATTACCTCATCACTTTCATTTTTTCTATTACAAGAATCAAACTTTTTCTATTACAATATACCTATAACTATACCTATAACACGTTAATTTTTCTATAACTAACTTTAATTTTCTATTAGAATATACCTATAACTATACCTATAACTATACCTATAACTATACCTATAAACATTTTCTATTACAAACATTTTTGTATTACAACATTTTTTAAGGAAGAACATTTTTCTATTACAACATTATTACTTATCAAACATAACAACTTTAATTACCTCATCACTTTCATTTTTTCTATTACAAGAATCAAACTTTTTCTTCCATTACTTTTCTCTTATCAACATTATTCTATTATCAACATTTTTCTATTATCAACATTATTACTTATCAAACATAACAACAACAATGTACCTTATGAACTCAGTTTTTACAAACTCAGTTTTCTAATCAAACATAACAACAACAATGTACCTTATTGTTTTCCTTACAAACATCAACATTTTTCTATTGTCAACTTCTAAACTCAGTTTTTATGAATCAAAACAACTTCAACAAGAATAATACACTAAACTCAGTCAACAAGATTATGCACATTCTCAACATTAGTAAACTACCGCAAGATTATAAACATTCTCAACAAGATTATAAACATTCTCAACATTCTCAACAAGATTATACAGTAGAAACCCAGAAAATGAAGAAATGAAGAACATACCGCAAGAAATGAAGAACAGTAGAAACGAAAAACGAAGTCAACACCCAAATGTCGAGACACGTACGATTCTTCAAACACGTTCACAAATTGAAACCGAAAAATGGAAGTGTATTCGTGTTCGCTGTTATGGTTTTCGCTGTTAGGGTTTCAACGTTCGCAGGAGGGAAAACAAAAGAACAGAGAACGAAAATAGAAATGGAGTCTGAAATTTTATTTTAATTAGACCTTAGACAGCGCTTTTGTGGAAAGCGCTTTCTAAGGTATGCCTTAGACAGCGCTTTCCAAAAGCGCTTTCTAAACCCCCCCCCCTTAGACAGCGCTTTTGGTTTTAATTTTTTTTTAATTTAAAGACTTTAGACAACGCTTTATCAAAAGCGCTGACTAAGGTCTATATTTAAAAGCACTTTCTAAAAGCGCTGTCTAAGGGGGGTCTTAGACAACGCTTTTAGAAAGCGCTGTCTAAGACCCCCCCTTAGACAGCGCTTTCATTATTTTTTTGGAACATTTTCCGTGTTTTATTTTAATTTTAACCTTAGACAGCGCTTTCTTTTAAAAGCGTTGTCTAAGATGCGCTGTTAAAAGTCATTTTTGGCGTAGTGTATTTTGACATTCATATATACGCATTGGTTCTTCTATTTTAATCTTACTATTGAATGACAAATGTTTATAGTTTATTACAGGATTGATTTATAAATTACTCATAATGTAAGGTTTATTTAAAAAATTCAAAATTCTTCTAACTTACCGTATAAGAGTGTAAAATATTGTCATGGGGTTAACATGAATATTGGAATTCAAAACTGTGTGTGTCCCTATTGTAATGAAATAAACAAAATATGCATGCATGGTTAATCTAGAGATTCAAATACCTATCTTTTTTTGACAAAAGTGTGGTATCACTCCGATAAAATGATATAGTGTATAATAGGCACGTACGACCCATTAATTTATTTTCTTTCTCACACTCGCTGATTTTGTACCTTAACATCCAAAACATGTTAAATAAAATATTATATATATATATATATATATATATATATATATATATATATATATATATATATATATATATATATATATATATATATATATATATAAATAAGGATAAAATACAAGGTTTGAGAAAAGAACAAGGGGTGTTCAAAAAATCAAAATAAAAAATATAAAGAAAAATACAATAAAAGTAACAAAAGTGTCTTTAGAGCAACAAAAAGATAGCAAAATAACAATTACAAAAAAAAGTATCCAACATACCTTTAATCTCGATTAGGGAAGACCACTCCTTAAGACAACTAACAACTCAAATAAAAGAGGAGATCCATCATCTACTCGACAAAAGGGCAAGAATCAATATAGTTTTATCAATATATCAGTTCCATTACTAAAAAGTAACTATATTTGTCAGTTCCTTTGCAGTAAATGTTAAAACTAAAAATATAACTTTGTTTTAATAATTCTACAGGGCTTACCACCGTATAGTATCAAGTCAAAGTTAAGCCAAAACTTACTCTAAATCTATCCATTAGAGACCTAAATAAGTTCATAAGTGACACTGAATACCTAGGTAAAACCAACCTCGAACTGAACCACCTAAAATAATATATCATACAGATACAACTATATTACATGTGACAAAAATATGAGAAGATTTTTTCCTAAAACACTAGTAATGCTCATGAGAAAGCCTATAAGAATCGACAATCACCAAGCACATAAAAACATTATCCCTCGCGGGAGTTCTACTGTTGGTTATTTTTTTGTGGTATTTAATTATAAAATATTATAGAGATTGTGTCAAAAAAAATTACAATGTAGTGACTAAAATTATTGTATCCACATGGGTTGATGTGACAATACAACCATAAGTAAAATTTATCATCTTAAGTAATTAGAATTTAAGGGTTGGTTTGGAATTTGATTTTTAAACTAAAATAACAAAGTAAAATAAATATAAAATAATAACAAAAATATGTTGGGGTTATATTGAAACTAATGTAGGTTTTCTTAACAAAATCATATGAGAAAAATCATATGAGATACGTGAATAAGTGACATTTATCAAATATACAGTGTTATCTAGAAATAGACCAGTTAAACTGAACAATTGATTAAGTGGAAATTCATGCAAGTTATGTCTTATATAAATGAAGAAAATAACAAAGAAAACATAAGCATTCAGGTGATTCAAATAGCCTAAACATGGTACTAATATGTAGGAATTTGATATTGATTTCAAATTGTCATTTTGCTTGTATTTATCAATCGTAGGGTTCTATATTATAGTTATGAAACATATTATCATAATTGTGAGATATTGGATCGCACTCTAGTTTTAACATGTCGTCGAAGTCTACTCACATGTTGTTGTCGAATTGGATCTTGTGTTATGAATCCAATTGTTTAAGTTTGTTTGTACCCTAAGTTAGCTTGTAATGAGTAATTTGTTAAAAAGCCCATTAGTTTAATATTTTAGATTTATTATAAATAGCATACTAGTCTGACATCATAAGGTGGTGCAAATCCTAATTTGGGTGAGAGGGATTAATTGTTGGTATTCACTTGTAATCTTTAAACTCTTGTTGAGAAACTGAATAGTAAAACAAATTTAACTAATTCTCTATTCTTCTTCCTCTTTTTCTCTATCATTTGTAAAACCTAATATGGTTTCTTGTGTTTGTTCAATAAATCTAATATTTTTATCATAACTTTGTTATGTTATTGACGACATCGATTCACAACAATAACAAATGAGTCCATCAAAAATGGCTAGAGAGTGTTTACCTTGGAATTTGATAAACAACCGCTAGTCTTCCAAAAAAAATATTTTTGATTACTCACAGGATCGACTAGATTTATCCTAGTACATAGATAATAATATTAAAAAAAAATTCTAAACACAATAAGAACAATATTCATATTGAAGTTTTTAGTTGTTTTGAAATACTTTTAACGATAAATTGGGAAAACGTAAAGTTAAATACAGTAAAATGCATTAAAATAAATTTGCAAGAAATGTAAATTGATAAAAGATAAATGTAATTGAATTGAATTGAATTGTAAATGATGTTTTTCAACGTACATTTTTCAAGAAAACTCTTTTCCCTACACACGTGTACTTTGAGTATATTCGAGGAATTTGTACAAAATGAACACACACCAAATCCTAACACTAAGATATCCTATTTATACTAAGTCGAAGTAACCGATATTAACAGACTCCTTCCTAAAATGAGACAAGTTGCGCTTGACATATCTTCATGTCTTTGCAATGCTCCACACGTCTTCCTTGAATTTGGATAAGGACATAAGTTAGTTATTTGTTTACCTCCTTTATTCAAATTCAAATCTAAAAATCGAAAACAACATCAGTATTATCTTTGTCGAACCATAATCTTGGACTTAGAAAATATTTCTAAGTTTTTATCCAACATTATCTCCTTCCAAAAGAAGCATTTCGACTAGACTTTCAAATTACTAATTTATGTCGAAGTCGAAATTAACCTTAAAGAAAATTCTTCTTCTTTTGCTAAATATAATCATTCAAATTTTGGCGTCGAAATTCACAACTAACAGATAGTTATAGTGAAATTTTGCTTACCCAACACAAAAACTTTGGTAGAGTTACTCTCGTAGTAAAATGTATTGAAAACAACAACAAAAAATACCATTTAATAAATAATTATATATGATAAAATTAAATGTTACTACATGATTGTGGAAGAATGGCACTTATGTGGATGTTGTCTACCTACGTACGGTGCTTCGAGGACTTCGAGTGGATCCATGAGTACAACTAGGGGGCCGCTTGTTTGGTCTACTTGTACTCTAAGTTACCAGAAGGTTGTAGGTGGAAGATGAAGCAGGTGACAAGCAACATCTCACTACTATTGGTAATATTTATTGGTCTTTTAGTGTTTGTGTGTTATTTTCATTACATTTTTGCAATGTCGTTACTAATGATTCGTGTGTTCTAACACTTTTCAGGCTTGGATCCTCCAACACTTCCCGTACATCTCTGGTTGGTCGTGTGTACCGACTTATATTTAGGATATGTCGCATACTTATGCATTTTCTCTGCTCAGAGGTAACCAGGCGACAAAGTCGTTTGAGTGAATCTTAACCATTTGGTTGCCGAGGATATGCACTTCAAAAACTAAGTCAATCATAGTGAGACACATTCATTTTACGAAATAGTGTTATACTCAGGATAGTTGACTTTCGGTTCACGTCTCACATTTCCTCATCTACTTGAGCGCATCTTGCGGAATTTCGGATACACTCAGACAATTCCCCTACACCTTGTTGTCTTTGTGCCTCCTGTTATGAAACATGCAAATTTAGATGTCATGTTTAATGATTATTTTAGTTATCTAGTACAGGAGGAAACACAAAGTACCATAAATGAGAGCGATTGGAAATATATCGACGGTTACATCAGGTGGTTCTTCAGGGTGTCACACTCGTATATGGTGCAGGTTGCTCCAAGAGATCCACCGAGGCTAGTTTATCAGGAGATACTAGAGGGAAAACAGAAACAATTAGATCATTCTCATGATGTCTTGCCTAAATGTCATCACATTGTGAAGAATGCATATGCATGCATTGATAGAGGTATATTTCGTGATGGTTATGAGGTGAAACATGTCCTAAATGCCATTATGACAGAGACACGACTGATGTACCAGAGACAACGTCAGAGGACGAAGGTAGAGGAGACCGAGGGGCCCGAGGAGCTCTAGTCCTGCATACGCAGTAATTGACAGTATTTTTTTACTTTGGATTTACTAACGGTTGTATTTTATTTTGACTTATTTCAACTATATTGTGTATTTCGACTTCATTATGTATCAATTAATGACTTATTTTGACCATTTTGATATTTATGTCATTTTTTACATTTTGATTTTATGGTTTAATGTTTATCACATAATAGGGGTCTTAACATTTATAAATCGTCATTTTCATCTGAGTAACCATAAAATTAACTTAATTGGTATTATTTTGACTATTTACGGAGATGCATCTCCTTAAATTATAAACGAAGATGCGTCTCCAGAACAATAAATGTGTACAATAGGCCTCTCAAATAGGGATGTATGAGATGTGTCTTGAGATATTACGAAGAAACATCGCCAAATCCGTTAAAATTTTGATTTAAGACAAAGTGCATTCAAAGATGCATATAGTGTTTTTCCATCCCATAAAATGAGATATGAAATTCTCTTTAAAGATCGACACCAACAATTCTGATCCACCATCTCACTGGTAAAAATATAAAAGACACATGCATGTGACATGACATGTCTATGATCTAGTAACCAAAGACAAGACAATATTTTTTTAGTTTACCCTTCTTCTCACTTGCACACTGAGTTCTTAAGGGAGTTGTCTTACCAATAAAATGACGGCTTGTCTTCAAACGTATTTCCTCCAAACCAGACCTTTTCAATTTTACTCTTCCACACCTTCATCAAGATCAATTTCCATAAGATGTATTTGCCTTGCCACCACCCATTCTACCAAAAAAATCCTACAAAATCACTATCCTTTCCGGTGACGACATAGTTCCCGAAGTTGTCAAATAGGTAAACTTCAGGGTGTCACATCCGTATATGGTGCATGCTGCTCCAATAGACCCATTGATACCAACTCATCAGGAGATATTATAGGAGGAACAAACATAGTTAGATCATACTCATGATATATTTCCTATATGTCGTAGCATTATGGAGATTGTACCGGCAAACATTGACAAATGTGTCTTTCTTGATGGTTCTGAGGTGAGACATATCCTAGACGCCATTATGACAGAGACAATGATGTACTAGAGACAACGTCAAAGTATGAGGGGGATAGGGGAGTCAAGTAGTTCTAGTTCGACATATACAATACGTCAAAGGACGGGGAATACATCTCTGAAACAATAAACCTATAAAATAAACCTTTAAGAGAAGGATGCATGAAATATTTATTAAACATACATCTTCGATTCAGTTAAGATTTTAAGACAAAATACGTTCGAAAATCCATCTTCATAATTTAAATATTTAAGGGACAATTTGAATTTTTGATTGAATGTTTATACTCGAACAAGAAATTCCCATAAAGAGACACCAACAATTGTGGTCCACTACCTCACTAGTAAAAAATATAAAAGACGAGACATGTCTATGATGATCTAGTAACCAAAGACAAGACAATAGTTTTTTAGTTTACCCTTCTTCTCACTTCCACACTCACTTCTTAGGGGGAGTTGCCGTACAAACCAAAAATGGCGGCTTGTCTTCAAACGCATTTCCTCCAAACCAGACCCTCTCAATTTCGCTCCTCAAGACCAACTTCCCTAACATGTACTTGCTCCGCCGCCGCCCCTTCTACCAAAAAATCCTACAAAATTACTCTCCTTCCCGGCGATGGCATAGGTCCCGAAGTTGTTTCCGTCGCCAAAGACGTTCTTCTCCTCACCGGATCCCTCCACGGTAACTTACTTTCTCTCCCACTCCTCAATTCCCAACATTGCCTCCAAATTTTGATTCTTTACTTTTTTTCAATTAGGGATTAAGCTCGAATTTCAAGAGAAGCTTTTGGGTGGAGCTGCATTTGATGCTACTGGAGTACCGTTACCTGATGATACTCTTTCCTTTGCTAAGAAATCTGATGCTATTCTCCTTGGTGCCATTGGAGGGTATTTATCAATTTCACTTTTTTTTGTTATTTTTTTTCTATATGATTTGTGTAATCATTTTTGTTTGATTTTTTGGAAAGGTATAAATGGGATAAAAATGAGAAACATCTGAAGCCAGAGACTGGATTGCTTCAGCTACGAGAAGGGCTTCAAGTATTTGCAAATCTTAGACCGGCAACCGTGTTCCCACAGGTACATTTACCTCATACTGCAGTTTTTCAGTTCATGTTGTAGCTTGTGATTCTAGAATTGTTTCTTACACTCAAATTTATGCTCAATACACTTTTACTTGAATGTATCAAAACATAAATCACTTTACCTTTAACATGTTTTAAATCAATTCACTTTAAATCAATTTTTGTCACGCAGAACCAAACACATGCAAAGTTGATCTGTTTTCAAATAAGCTAATTGGCTATTTTCATAAGCTATTCTGACTAGTTTAGCAAAATAAGCTGAAAAGAACTTATGGGCATGCCATAACTTGTTTCTACATGCACTTGTGAACAGCCTCACAAGTGATTATGTCAATAGAAAAACTCAAATAAGTTAATTCAAATATACTATAAGTATATGGTAACAGAATGGTTAGAGATGTGTTTTTATTTTCTTAACAACTTTTTAAATAGTTTTCAATCTGTTTCGAGTGTGCTTTTGATTTTGGTTTATTCCTATGTAGTTAGTGGATGCTTCAACTTTGAAGAGAGAGATTGCTGAGGGGGTTGATCTCATGGTTGTACGGGAACTAACCGGAGGTCTGTGGTGTTCTCATTCTAGTTTTAGTAGAGCGGATTACTTTTGAAAGAAATCCATATTGTCTCATATGATCTTAGTATTTGAAATTTTGAATATCGATTCTTCATTCGTTTCATTTGACTGTTAATATGGGAAACTTATTTGCATGACTGATCTTGTTGCTATTGTGTTTGTTATTCAGGTATCTATTTTGGAAAACCCAGGGGCTTTGGTACCAATGAACATGGCCAAGAGATTGGCTTTAATACTGAGATTTATGCTGTACACGAGGTATGTTGCCATTACAAAATAGTGCTGTGGTGGGTTTTCGAAAGATCTTTAGTCATTTTTTCGTTTTGATATTATTGTTGTGGCATTAACATTTGTCTAGGAGGGGGGATAAGAGAATGTATTTTATGCATGTTCCATTGTTTTTCTCTGTCTTAAGGAGTTTTTACTGGTTTTCTTTAGTGTTGTCTCTTTCTTGTCCATAACTTTTTTTTTTTTTTTTTTAAAATTATTTTCGTAAATGCATTTTTTGATTGATGACATTTGTATACCAGATTGATCGCATTGCTCGTGTTGCGTTTAACATTGCTCGGAAGCGTGGTGGGAAACTTTGCTCTGTTGACAAAGCTAATGTACTAGAGGTACTTATCACTGGACTAAGCTGTGAAACTCATTATACAATTTTGTGAAGTTTTTGTCTCTGTATTGATATGTGTACAGAAAACAATCATAGCAGATTGCTTATGAATGAGTCTGGTGGTCGTGTTTGATATTATGGAGAAGATTGTTAATCTATATATTCAAAAATTAGAACTAGTTGCATACCTGAAAGTGCTTAAACATGTAATGTGAAGATTAAATCATGCTGCTAGTAGAATTTCTCTTATTTGTTTTTTCCTTGTTTGATTGTTCAGATTGAGTGGTCTCTAAGCCGTATGATGAGGCAACTTCTGTATTGGAAGTCACAACACTCATTTTGTTAGTGTTTTTGCTTCACCAATATATGCAATTTTCTAAGAACTTATAAAATTCTGTTTTTTTTCTTAACTTTTTATGTGGAAATTGAACATCCACCGAATGATTAAGACCTGTTTTGGCTACTTAAATGGACATGAAGATACTTTTGAAAGATTTAGGTTCATTTACTGCATGCTAACTACATTTGAATACACCAGGCATCCATGCTTTGGAGGAAAAGAGTTACGGCATTAGCACAAGAATATCCTGATGTTGAGCTATCACACATGTATGTTGATAATGCCGCAATGCAACTAATTCGCTACCCAAAACAGGTTTGCTTATGGAATAAATTAACATCACCCGACTTTTATTTTATTTACGGCTATGCAAATCTATCTTCACAGAAGAAAAATTATCAGAAGGATGATGCAAATACTGTAATATCTAACACCGAATTTTGCAGTTCGACACTATTGTAACAAACAACATTTTTGGTGATATTTTATCTGACGAGGCTTCAATGATCACTGGAAGTATTGGGATGCTTCCTTCTGCTAGCCTTGGCGATTCGGTATGAAATGGATGTTCCTAATAAATTATAATACAAATAATTAGCATGTTTCTCAAGTTTGCTTGCAATACTTTGATTTCACTAACATGGTTTATGGATTCTTATTGGATCAGGGACCTGGACTTTTTGAACCTATACATGGTTCCGCGCCTGATATTGCCGGACAGGTTGGTTGGTTTTTTCTACCTGTTCTCGTTATTATCCTCCAGGTAACATGCTAACAATGGCATATTTGTTATCTATATACAGGACAAGGCAAACCCATTTGCTACTGTTCTTAGTGCTGCTATGCTTTTGAAATATGGCCTGGGAGAAGTCGAAGCTGCTGAAAGAATAGAGAGTGCAGTTTTCGACACACTGAACAAGGGATTTCGAACTGCTGACATATATTCTGCTGGAACGGTGAGCACTTACCTCGTTATCTTGATATTAGTCAATGGTGAAAAATGATTGTTCTCATGGCGAAAACATTGAATGTGCCTTGGTTATATTTTTCTGAATAAACTTGATGTTTGGATTGCTGTGATAATGCAGAAGCTGGTAGGATGCAAACAATTAGGTGAAGAGATACTCAAGTCGGTTGAATCTCACGTTCCCGCCACTGCAGGAGTGTGATTTTAAGACCAACTCCGGCATAGAATTTTGCAGGGCTTAGTTTGTCTTGGAGATTTACACGAGGATCAAAGCTGAAAAGATATCCATATTTATGAGATTGATTTTGTTGTGTAATTTCCGAGTTATTTTGAGTTATTCTATCTAAAGTTGTTGTGTAAAAGCCTTTCTCTTACGGATGATTGTTTTCTTTAGTATTATTTAAAAAATGGTCATGAAAGCTTAAAATATAATTTCAACTCAGAATCACTTCCTAACTAAACTCTATTAGAAAAACTTTACAATAACTTATATGGAAATTTCATTATAAATGAAAAAAGAAGTACTACAGTTTACACCGAAATGATTTTCTTAAATACTAGTAATAAGTATAAAAAGTCCTGAGTTATTTTATTAGAATTCCTCTTTTTTAAAATCATTAACATTCCTTCTCTCAAGAAAGATTTATTATATTCTCTTTTACGTTAAAGGCCAGATTTTTTATTTTTTTGAATATAATGTAGTTTAATAAAAAAATGCTGAAATAACCTAGTTTTGAAGGTATTCATCAAAGTGGTGTATTTTTAGGAGAATTTGCCAATATGATTGGCGAAAACTTGAATTTTTTTTTGAAAAATCACACTCATTCGTCAATCAAGTTGGCTAATGTGTGTAATTAATTTTTTTTTACTCCTACACTATTTAGTCAATTGGATAGGCGAATGTGTTTTATTTTATTTTTTTATATTTTGTGTTCACTCGTCAATTGAATTGCTTACTAAGGTTTTAATTTTTTATTTATTTTTTATTTTGCACTTAGTCGTCATCTCATTTGGAGGATATGTTTATAGCTATTAATTTGTCTATAAATATCGTGTGATTTCTCTTATTTCTTATACTTGTCTTTCTTTCTCTCATTTCTTATTTGTTTCTTTCTTTGTCCTCCTCATAAATCCATAACCTCAACATGTTTACTCATGTGAATCACTGTCCATCATCATCATCATCATCAACATTAGAGGAACCACTTCCAAAATTTGAGATTATGAAGAAAAATGTTTGGTGTTCTTCTCAGCAACAAAGCCTCCGCTGAAGATGCTGCTCTGGAACACGCAGACTTTGGAACATTTGAATAGAGAATTAAACCGCTGGTTAGAAGGAGAAATTGGGCATAAAGAAAAGATCAGGAAAATTGAGAAGCGGGTTGTGGAGTCAGGCGTGATGAAGTGGAGAAAAGTGGTAAATGATGCGGGTGTCCTTACGATGATGTTAGGTCCAAATGATGTTGTCTTGATGATTGTAATAGCTCAGATAAATTGAAGGTTTTAGTTGTTTTATTTATGCATGTTGTTATTTTTCGGTTGTTGTTATTTTCTGATTGTTGAGAATGGTTGTGTGTCATGTTGTTGGGTTGTTTAAGTTTAACGCAGTTGTAAGAATTTAATGATATGAATCAAATGAACGATGCTTCTATTATAAAGAGATACAATTACATTGGTTTAAATTATGACGTTGTGTTTGGTCTAACATTGGGACATTTCTTACGATTGTGCCCGGGTTGACGACATGAACTACATAGTCTCACCACTTTATTCGTCGTATCCATTTCCGTTCGAATACGTGTGCTGTTAGGACAATCATTTTTCTTTCTTCGCATATTTTCATTGTGCTAGACTATTTCCCCGTTGTATGTAGGTCAGTAGTCCTCATTTGCAACCACCAGAAAGCTTTTGTTGTAGACATTGCAAAGTTTTTTCACTTGGTAAACACCAGACAATAAGTTTGATGGGTCCAACCGAGCCTTTGAACATGCCGCTATGACATGGGAGCAAGGAATATAAAAGGCTTGAAATTTTCCGCAGTCGCACCAATTTTTATCTAGTTCTACCCGATATGATCCCCTCGGTCTCCCTTCGCGGTGATCCATTACCTCATCAACATTGAAATGCCCTTTACTGCGGTTAAACAATGTGATCACGTGTGTGTTAGTTTGGAAGCCTCATCCTTAATGAACCCCATTGAACTATCACTGAACATTTGACTAGACTGTAAGACAAAACTCCATTTTGAACGTCTGACATCAAAAAGTACCCCGAGCCTAAAATAGGTTGCCCTCACCAAAGCGGTTATCAGTAGCTTATGAATGCCTTTGAAAACTGAGAGTATTAATTCCACGAGATTCGTAGTCATGTGACCTCATCGTTGTCCTTTGTCGTATGCCATGGTCCACTTACCCAATGGAATTTGGTTGATCCATCTGAATGCATTTGCATTTGTCAGCCTAATTTCTTCACGATAGTGTTTGAATGACTGTTCGGTTAATGAATACCTTGCATTCATGACCTTATTCCGCAACGCCTTGTCTTTGATCTCTCTCATCAAAATTTTGAGCGATTTGTCTAATAGAATAGACATATGTCGGAGATTTTTTAGAAAAAAACTCCATCCCTCAGCAGTCTCCCCCTCGACTAGAGCGAATGCAATTGAGAAGATGTTGTTATTTCTGTCCTAGGCCACTGCCATCAGTAGTGTTCCTTTGTATTTACCGTATAGCCATGTTCCATCAATTTAGATTATAGGCTTGCAGAAGGTAAAACCTTTTATACATGGGTCAAACGCCCAAAAGAGTCGGTAAAATATGCCATTTCCACTAACACAATGACTTTCTAGAGTATACGCCGGCAAGGTCTCAAGAATGACAACAATCCCTGAAGCGTAGTGCTTAAGTGCCAACAAAAACTTTTGGAGTTCTTTGTACGAGTCCTCCCAATTTTCAAATACGGCAGCAACAACCTTCGTCCTAGCTATCCATGATTTCCTGTACGACAGAGTATACTTGTGTTTATGAACTATGTACGCAATTATCGTGCTGACCTTTACCGACTGGTCGTCGACAACGATTGATAAAATATCATTGCATATTAGCTGAAAACTCAGTTGTCGATTATCCTGCATTGGATTAGTGATTATACAAGTATGATCTGGACCCATAGATACAACCTTCCAAGAGTCACTTCTCTTTCTGTACGATGTTGTCAATCGAAACAGACATGCCACATTACGACAATATATCTTATACAGAGTAGGGTTTATTCGACCGACCTTATAATCAGCTGATAAATCCATGTGATAATGTTTTATCGCTCGGACGCATTCTTTTTTGTTCGAAAATGGTCGCCCTCCTTTAATGCTCCTTGTTTTTTAAGATACAGATCGTAAAATATATCTGAAGATGGGTCATCACCTCCCAAGTTCAGCCTTGTCATGTGTTGAGGAGGACAATATACCTGACTGGCCGGGACCTCATCTTCATTGACCATTTCATCAACAATTGCCTCCTCTTCTTCTTCGTCGTCATCAACAACATTTACTTCAGCTAAATTATTGTCGAATTCGCAAAATACTTGTTGATCTTACCTGATCAGAAGGGCCTTCCAGTTGTTGGCTGCGAACGTCACGGTTGATAGAAAGATGAATGGGGGTGTACCTGCAAGACACCCCGAAGCTCAAGTGAGTTTGGGTATAGAGATGGTAAGAGAGAGAATAGTTCAGCATTGTAACACGGTGGAAGAACTGACTTTAATTAAATGTTGCGGATAGCAAGAGTCGCCACCGACTTTTATTTTATCCAAAAGGAAAGGGCATAAAAGAACAGGAAAGACCTTAAAAGATTTTGAGTTCGGGGGGTAGGTTATGCAAAGGGAAGGTGTTAGCACCCTTTACATCCATGGTTATCCATGGGCTCTTAGTTACTTAGCTCACTTTAAAATGTTTTTGAGAAGTGTAATGTGTGTTTAGAAATTTTCTTAAGTACTTTATAATGATCCATGTACGGATATATATATAAAGCCTTTGTTTGGAAAATTGCTTGAAAAATGTGAAGTGTTTTTGAAATGTTTGAAAAGGTGAGCAAGTACATAAGAGGAACCTACCCTAAGTTAAATCTTTTATGTTCTTAAATATCCTTTAAGTGGTAAGACTATCCCTATTATTAAGGAATATGTAGTCATTACCTTGGATGTATGAGGGACAAGTGAAGGGACATCTGTGATTAGGCAACTGTAAGGTGTATTTAGCAATTTGAAGGGACTTATCATCTTTATTCGAAAGGGACAAGATCATTTACGAAGGCAACCATGAAGGGACTTGATCTTATTATCTTTTAAGGGACTAGATGATATAAATAAATGAAGGGACTTTGCTTTATACACCTTACTTTACCTTTTTCTTTAGGCAACATGAGAGGTATCCTTAAGAATGTGAGATGGCGATCCAAGATCGACTTACGTGTGTGCGTGTACAAGTTCATATATTTATCTTGAGATTAATGATCTAAATTCAATTTTAAACACAAACATGTTTGCACTCCCTATTTTACTAACCATGGCAATTAAAAATAAATAATAAGAATAATTCTACAACTATTACATAATTGGCATAATTACATTATAAAAATAATTTAAATAGGTAAGCATATAATAAATAATAATTGAATTGGTTAGTAATAACAAACAATAATAAATATAAGAAGGTTAGTATAACAATAGAATATAGAAACAAATTTAAAAGTTCAAAATTAAATAAATAATTATTTTTTTGAGAATTTTAATAAAAGGAATAAATAATAATAATTATATACTAATAAATATGTCTAATAATTCTAATAATTTAATTTTTATATACATACTATAAAAAATATTTGTTAATTATAATTAAGTAAGCATATAAAAATAAGAAATTAAACTCATAAAATAAAGTTAGGGTTTTTAATTGTTTAGAGAAAAAAAAATCAGGGTTAACTACTTAATTATTTATATATAAACAAACTACCTATAATAATTATAAAATAAATATAAATAATTAAAATTTACAAACAAATATATTAAGATTTATAAGATGATTAGGGTTTATAAAAAAAATTAGGTTTTTTATAAAAATATTAGGGTTAATTATTTAACCTAAGCCTAGTTAAATTATTTATATATAAAAAAATACATACAATTTTAATAATATACAATGAAATAAATATAAATAATTTTTATTAATAAAGTTTGAATTATTTAAAACTATAAGTCTTTTTTTGAATTATCTAAGAAAATAATATAACTATTTTATTTTTAAACATTTATTTAAATTAATTAACTATAATATAAACAAAAATCAAATAAAACAAAAAAAAGTGAGAAAAAGAACTTACCTGGGGCTGAGATTCGAACCCAGGCCCTAGGCTTTGCATCCACTAGACCAACAAGCTCTCCACCAGGCTGCGCTGCATTTGGTGATATTGAATGAGAGTCAATACCTTTTGTTTCATAACCTGTAAAAATCATAAAAAACAAAACAAACACAAAATGGCCTGGGGGGAATCGAACCCAGGACCATTCATTCACTAACAAACACGCATACCAACTGAGCCAAGCTGTTCTTCTGAAATAATAATCACAACAATTTCATAAAATATAATACCCAATTTTTAAATATGAATTTGGCGCCAGACTTCATCTTCCTCATTCAAATTACCTGCGAAATTTCCTATGCATTCTCCTGCGAATTTTCCTGCAAGTTCTTAAAACCAGAATCCTATGTATTTTCAAACATCAATCAAATCGTAACATCAATTTAAATTAAAAGCCCAGATCAATTATACAAGTTTCATAGATCATATCCATGTTCTTAGATTTCGTTTTAAGGCCCTAAATGCTTGGTTCCCGATTTGAAGCTCCAAACCCTAGCAATGGTGAATTTCAATATAGTCCACAATAATTGAATTAAATCATCCAGAAAGTTTCTAAACATCACAACAAACACAAATCCACAGTTAGTTTTCCATATTAATGCACAAATCATTCAAATCGAAAAAACTTAGAACATGAAGAAGATGCATTCGGTTTGTGTAATTTAAGGCATGAATGGACAATGTTATGATCCAGAATCAATCCATGAACTCCAAGGAACAAGTTGCAACCTTTGGTTTGTCTTGAAAACAGCTCTAGGTATCAAACCGAATTGGTGTTCTTAGTGTGAATTTTGGAACTTTGTTCTTACCTTTAGAGGCTGAATTTTCGTGTCCCTTAGGCTGCTCAATGTTCTTTGTATATATATGAATGATATTAGGTCAAAAAATTGTATGATTATTTGGACTTTTGGATCACTTAAATATTGAAAAAGATTATGTCTTAAAACTTGATTTTTATTTGATCCAACCTTGCTATTTTGGGACAATCCTCATAACTTGTGTATCAATCTAATCCAAACAATATTCATGACTTTCTAGAAGCAAAATCCCTTTTTAAATATATGATTTTATATTTTATTTCAATTTAAATTGCTTTTTAATGAATAAAATTCAAATAAATATGAAATAAAAAAATAAAAATCAGAAAATAAGTGGGTTGGGTCGTGCTTGGTGTTTTTATAAAGATGGGATGGCAATTTGGTGGGCTCATTTAGAAAAAATTTGATTTTAGGCCTTATTTGCTTCATAAACTTCCCTAAAATTTCCCAACTTTGCAAGGGCACAAATCCTTCAATTTTAATTCTATGAGTGTGTTCCTGGACATTTTGGAAAACTTAAAGAGTCCTATAACCAACCCCATTGGTTTCATGTCCATATCTTTTACCATTCTCAAGTTATGCTCTTTTGAAGTTGTTGACTTTTTGTTGACTTTCAAAAGGACCTATAATGTCTTAGCTCATACCTTCCAAATGAAGCATTTTTGGGCTTGGCTTGTGAGACACAAAGTTGTAGAGAATTCAATTTCCTTCAAAATGAGATTTGGATGGAAAATTATTGATGAAGCATGTGAAAGTTATGGCTGGTCAAAGTTCAGTTGACTTTTCCTGAGGAAACCCTAATTTAGAAACTCCTGATTCTTGATGATCTGAAATCTCCTTGATGAATCATGATCAACCCTTGATCAAATGATGAATTTTAATTCATATACTTGATGTTGGTAAAAAATCATGAAGTTTGACTTTGATTTGACCACAGTTGACCTCAGTTTGACTTTTTAACTATTTTAACTGATTTTAACCTATCTGATCATCTGACTGAGCAAATCTTTTGGGAAAGTCTTGAAACTTGACATGGGGATTCTTAAACATATATAAGATGTTATGAAGCTCACTTAAAGTCTTGGAAGTCCATTTAGCCTGATTAAAGTCAAAACCCTAGTTTTGGATGTATTGTTTAGGAGGATGCATTGTCTGAGGGAATTGTCACATCTTCTGACTAATTGTGAACTTTGTGAACCTTGTGAACCTCATGAGATGTCTTGTGAACCTTGTGAACCTTGTGATCCTCTTAGTACACAAAGTATGGTCTTGTGAGGGCAAATTTTGGGGTGCAACAGCTGCCCCTGTTCAATTTTCTGAAACCTGAGGGGTTAGATTGGTATATGTGCCATTCGTGACCTGGAAGGTTGAAGGGGATTGAACACAAAAGCCCAAAAATTTGCACTCACCGGTGCATAGAGTAATACTGATGATTAGTTGTATATTCTTGAGTGGGCTTGAAGATGCCACTTGGAAGAACTGGAGATGGGCTTAGAGATGCCATCTGGAGATGGGCTTGGAGATGCCATCTAAAGTATCAGGATGTGATGATGTCTTTATGTTGATACTGGATATCAGTACTAGGTCTTTGTATAGGCCGTCTCTGAATCGTTTATGCAACATGATTTGAATTGTTGAATGGATCAGTAGAAATAAATCTTCGTGATGATTATCTCTTCTGGAAATATCTTGGATTAGGGAATGGATCTTTGTACAGACCGTTTGCCTACTCTCCAAGGTCAAAAGAACGTCAGGATTAGTTCTTCTAAAAAATATCTTGAACCAGGGAATGGATCTTTTTACAGACCATTTGCCTGCTATTTCAAGGGCCAAAAGAACGTCAGGATTTGTTCTTAAGGGTCAAAAGAACGTCAGGATTTGTTCTTCTGAAAAAGTCTTGAACAAGGGGCCAAAAGAGCGTCAGGATTTGCTCTTAAGGTTCAAAAGAACGCCAGGATTTGTTCTTCTGAAAAAATCTTGAACAAGGGGCCAAAAGAGCGTCAGGGTTTGCTCTTAAGGTTCGAAAGAACGTCAGGATTTGTTCTTCTGAAAAAGTCTTGAAAAAAAGGCCAAAAGAGCGTCAGGATTTGCTCTAAAGGGTCAAAAGAACGTCAGGATTTGTTCTTCTGAAAAAGTCTTGAACAAGAGGCCAAAAGAGCGTCAGGATTTGCTCTTAAGGGTCAAAAGAACGTCAGGATTTGTTCTTCTGAAAAAGTCTTGAACAAGAGGCCAAAAGAGCGTCAGGATTTTCTCTTAAGGGTCAAAAGAACGTCAGGATTTGTTCTTCTGAAAAAGTCTTGAACAAGAGGCCAAAAGAGCGTCAGGATTTGCTCTTAAGGGTCAAAAGAACGTCAGGATTTGTTCTTCTGAAAAAGTCTTGAACAAGAAGCCAAATGAGCGTCAGGATTTGCTCTTAAGGGTCAAAAGAACGTCAGGATTAGTTCTTCTGATAAATATCTTGAACCAGGGAATGGATCTTTGTATAAACCGTTTGCCTGATATTCAAGGGCCAACAGATTAAATCTTCTGAAAATGTCTTGAACCAGGGAATGGATCTTTGTACAGACCGTTTGCCTGCTATTCAAGACCAGATAGATGAAATCTTCTGGAAATATCCTGGATTAGGGAATGGATCTTCTTACAGACCGTTAGCCTACTCTCCGAGGACATCTTGAGTAATATATGGATCATTTCTGACCTGTTGTAAATTGTTGATATTGCTTTACCTGCATATGACTATCCTGCAAGGAAAATATTAGTTTATGCATTATGTATGCATTCATAGTATGATGCACTTAAGTAATGTATTATGTATTTATAGATATGTATGTTATGGTATGATGTAAATGATGTATGTATGAATCATGCAGCCTGAAGCGTTCGGATATCTTCGTACAACAACTGCTGGCCAGGGAAAATAAATCCCGATTTGTTGCTGAAGAATATGAGGAACTCGTTCCCATCTCATTTGATAATATAGTATTCATAACCTCCCGTCTTCGCTGGATAATATAGTATTCATAACCTCTCGTCTTCGTTCGTCGTATTCCTATTGAAGGAATAAGTTCCCGACTATCCGTCTGAGGATAAAAGAGATGGATATAAATTCGAGGGGAGATGTAACTTGAAGTATCTATGATGATAGATTTGCCCTACTGGGGGATTTGTAGCTGTCTTGTGAGGATGAACCGGCGGAGCTTCGTTGAATTCCTTCCCTCGTTCGTCCTTAGTAAATACTATTACTGCATTTTCATGCATTTCTGGTAAACATCAATCATATTAAGCATTTTATGCATTTTTGGTAATCATCAATCATATTCAAAAGCATACATACATTCAAACACAACCAATGGACGTTTCGCTTATGTAAATAGGGTAAAAGTAAATCTGGATTTAAAGATGAAATTTTATTTATATCACAAAGTGACCCATAAATAGGCAAGTTTGTACAAGGAGACAGAAATCCTAGTAAGAGGAATTCGTCGTAAAATTAAAACAAAGAAAATCAGCTATGTGGGAAATAATCCTATTGAGTTTCAATTCTACTATTGCCATTATCTTCAAGTATCTCATCTTCTGCTGTTGAGACGAAAACGATTGGATTGAGCTTTATCTGTTCGAACTTGGATTAAGTAGCACAACTGGTTGTAGTTACATGGGTGATCCAAATGAGACATAGTCATACGCTTTAATCCCTAACTTTTGCCTGGATTGCCCTTTCAGGTTTCCAATCCACCGGGATACCCCTTTTTGCCCAAGCCTCCTTTTAAGGTTTTCGACTTGCCGGGTGTACATTTTTTATATATATCCCTAATTTTTGCCCGAACCCTTTTGGTTCGCCGGGATGCCCTTATTTTTGCCTAGGCCAGTCAACCTAGCGGGTCTCTTTTTATGCGTCGTATTTTTTAACTATGTCTGCGTTTACAGGCTGTGGGAAGTCTTCACCATCCATAGTAGTAAGCATCATGGAACCTCCAAAGAATACTGTTTTGACCACAAATGGTCCTTCATATGTAGGAGTCCACTTGCCCCTAGGATCACCCTGTGGTAATATGATACGCTTAATTACCAAATCACCAGCCTGATATACCTTTGGCTTAACCTTCTTATTAAAAGCCTTGATCATCTGTTTCTGGTACATCTGACCATGACAAACAGCTGCTAACCTCTTCTCATCAATCAAATTTATCTGGTCAAGTCGAGTCTGAATCCACTCATCTTTATCCAAGCCTGCATCCTTCATGATTCTTAAGGAGGGTATCTGAACTTCAATGGGCAGAACTGCTTCCATACCATATACTAAGGAGAATGGGGTTGCCCCTGTTGAAGTGCGTATTGTGGTACGATAACCATGAAGAGCAAATGGTAACATCTCATGCCAATATTTATAAGTCACAGTCATCTTCTGTAGAATCTTCTTGATGTTCTTGTTAGCAGCTTCTACTGCCCCATTCATCTTTGGACGATACGGAGAAGAGTTGTGATGCTTAATCTTGAACTGCGCCAGAGATCAATAATCATAGTGTTGTTCAGATTAGAGCCATTGTCAGTAATAATCCTTTCAGGGATGCCATACCTACATATGAGATTATTCTTAATGAATCGAGCCACCACATTCTTAGTAACAGATGCAAATGAAGCTGCCTCCACCCACTTAGTGAATTAATCAATAGCGACCAGGATGAAACGATGCCCATTAGAAGCAGTAGGCTTGATCTCACCAATCATATCAATGCCCCACATGGCAAAAGGCCAAGGAGCAGTCAACACATTCAATGGTGATGGAGGTATATGTACTTTATCGGCATAGATTTGACACTTGTGACATGTTCTGGAATGTTGATAGCAGTCAGCTTCCATGGTAGACCAATAGTAACCTGCTCTCAATATCTTCTTTGCCATAGTATGACCACTAGAATGAGTGCCAAAGATCCCATCATGCATGTCTTCCATAATCTCAGTTGCTTCCTTCTTATCCACACAACGAAGCAAAGTTGAATCATGATTGCGCTTGTACAAAATGCCATTACTCAAAAAGAACTTAGCAGAAAACCTCCTCAGAAACTTCCTATCTTTGACAGATGCCCCTTCAGGGAACTCCTGAGCTTCAAGATATCTTTTTACTTCATAGAACCAAGGCTTCTCCTCTGCTTCTTCAGTGTCAATCTCATTGCAGTATGCAGGCTTTTCAAATCTATCAATAGTAATCTTGGGAGCTTCATCATCCCAGCTGATCTCAAACATGGATGCCATGGTGGCTAATGCATCTGCCAACTGATTTTCTCTTCGTGGAATATGTCCAAAGGTAATCTCTTTGAAATATGGGATCAAAGACAACACATACTCTCTTTAAGGAATGAGATTATCATGCTTGGTATCCCAATCTCCTTTAATCTGACTTACTACCAGGGCTGAATCTCCATACACGTCCAGGAACTGAATCTTCATATCAATGGCAGCTTTGATACCCAGGATACATGCCTCATACTCAGCCATGTTATTGGTACAATAGAAACAAAGTCTGGCAGTAATTGGGGTATGACAACCTTCAGGGGAACTGATCACCACACCAACACCATTACCAAGTGCATTAGAAGCTCCATCAAAAACCATAGTCCATCGGGGTCCTTGTTCAGGTCCGTCATATTGTCCAGGTTCTTTGGTAATAATCATAATGTCTTCATCAGGGAACTCAAAAATCATTGACTGATAATCATCCACTGCTTGATGAGCCAAATGTTCAGCTACAACACTTCCTTTAATGGCCTTCTGAGTAGTATACTATATATCATATTCTGTCAAAATCATTTGCCATCTTGCTATTCGTCCCGAGAGAGCAGGTTTCTCGAATATGTACTTGATTGGATCCATCTTTGAAATCAATAAGGTGGTATGAGTCAACATATACTGTCTTAGTCGGCGAGAAACCCATGCCAAAGCGCAACAAGTTTTCTCGAGCAGTGAGTATCTTGTTTCACAGTCGGTAAACTTTTTGCTAAGGTAGTATATTGCCTGCTCTTTTCGACCAGACTCGTCATTTTTCCCTAATACACACCCCATTGAGTTGTCTAATACTGTTAAGTACATAATCAAGGGTCTTCCATCAACTGGTGGCATCAAAATTGGAGGTTCTAGAAGATATCTCTTGATTTCATCAAATGCTGTCTGGCACTCATCATTCCATTCCATTACCTGATCTTTCTTCAACAACTTGAAGATTGGCTCACAGGTAGCAGTTAATTGGGAAATAAATCTAGCAATGTAATTCAATCGTCCCAAGAAACCTCTAACTTCCTTCTCAGTACGGGGAGCTGGCATCTCTTGTATAGCTTTCACTTTAGCAGGGTCTACTTCAATACCTTTTCCACTGACAATGAAACCCAGGAGTTTACCAGATCTAACTCCAAAAGTACATTTGTTTGGGTTTAATCTCAACTTGTATTTCTTCAACCTCTCAAACAACTTATGCAGATGATCAAGATGTTGCTCCTTGTGATCATCCTCATATGCATAAACACAATCATATCATCTCACATCTCATTTTTGATTCACTGCATAGTTTCTAAGTCATCTGCATCTAGGGTTTGTGATCTGAGCAATCCCAGAGCTGCTTGAGCCACTCCAAAGGCCACCAATCAACTCAAAAGGGTCCATGTGTGTTCATATATCATATTTCATCTCCTCAAAGTCAAAATTGCAGAGGAATCACAAGAACTAGGGTTTGAGTGGATGCAGAGCCAAGTTTGACTGCACAGTTGACTGAAAATTAGGGTTTTGGTTTCAGAGGCCATAACTCCAAATTTTTTGGTCATTCTTGTTTCCATTGCTCTTTATATGGTATAGGGAGTATGCATATCAATTTTCATGAAGAAATTCCATGGGGAAGTCATCTGATCAAGAGTTGACTTTTCAGACAAGTCAGTGCAAAATCAGGGCATCTGAGGCCCCCAATGACCCAACCAATGGGTGATCTTCATCATTTTGAGTGTATATGATCTTTATTTGATCATGGAAGAAGGTTGAAGTTCATAGAAATCAAGAATTTAGGGTTTTTTTGCAAATGTTGACTTTTTGGGCATAGTTGACTTTTCAAGAATGCATCATTTTAGGTCATTTTTCAAGCCTTGATTCTTGATCCAAAAAGGCTTCAAATGGAAAAACTTTGGTCATGAAAGTTGTAGATCTCATCTTTCCCTTTTCAAAAAGTACAAGAACATGATCAAATTCTTTTTGGATCAAAAGTTATGGTGTGGCAAAGTTAGCAAAAATCATTGATTTTCAAGTTATGCACCAAAGGAAAAAATTGCAAATTCTCCTTTCAAGGCCAATTCAGTCACCATATGGGCTTCTAATGCACTTAACATGATCATGTAACTTCTAAAAGTCAGATTTGAACCAAGGTGCCTCATGTTTCATGGCTTATGCAACAAGATTTTTCCATGTGAACCATAAAGCAAGCAACTTGCAAAAACTATCATCACATCTCACCCACTTGATTTCTTGGATGCTGAACCAGCCCTAGCTTCTCTCCATGCCATGCTGCGCCAGTCCATGTACTTATGCTAGCCTAGAACCAAGCCCATGCCTCTCTTACAACCAAGTTGACATTTTGCAAAAGTAAACATCCCAATCAATAAAGGGCATGTCACATCTTCTGACCAATCAGCATTGTTTATACAAACAATTTGCAAGCAAAACATCATAACACACAAGCCTGAAGCACACTAGAACATCACATTCACAAAGCACTCCATTTTTGCATAAGCCTTCGAATTTCTCTCCACAGCATACAAACACAAGAACTATCTTCACCAATCATCTCACCACACTTCATAGGCCTGAAACCACCAAAGTTCAAGCCTGAAACAAGCCTGACCTGAGCTTCACCATTCCCCACCCTCAGAACCAGTTCTCTTCGAATCTCACTATCCAGCCATCAAACACTTCATTTTCCTTCACCAACAAGTCAAGCATACCACAAGGAGTCAAAACCACCCTTTACTTTGAACTGAAACAGCCTGTACACAAAGCTCATTTCCTGCTACACCAGAACTGGTTCTCACAAATCAGCCATCCACAAGAGCTTTGAAGCCTTCCATTAGCATCAAGGGATACAAGGGAGTCCATTTGCACGCAAGGAAAGCTCTGGAAGCTCAGTTTTGAAGCTTTCCAGCTCAGGTATGATCATGGAAACTTTTCTCTCAAAGCTTGGTTTTTGAGTTATAAATTGATTATTCATGTCTTGCTGGTCATGGGGTTGGTTTCAGAATCAAAAATGAGTGAAAACTGAGCTTGTATGGTCCCTCTGAAATTTTGCCCGTAAATTTCTTTCCTTTCGATTCCTTTGATTCATGGTGCATAAATGTTGTTTGAGCTTGGATTCATGACCTAGGAAGTTAGAGGATCATTTAGGTGTGCTTGATTTGTAGAATAGGTGCCTGATTCGTGTTTTAGGGTTTTTGTGCAACCGGAGAAGATGACCGGAGCTCCCCTCCGGTCACCTGAGTTCGTTTAGCCCTAATTACAGTCATTAACTTCTGTTTGAATCCTGGGCGTTAGATTGTTTGACTCCATTGACTTCCCGCGTGGATAGATGGCCCAGATCCTTTGTTTTGCCCTAATCCTCTTGATTTGTTTAATTAATCATTAATTAAATAAATTTAATCAGAATCAACCATGGCCATTGGATGACGCGCTAGTCAATGCCTCCAAACCCAGTTCAAATCTCCACCCTTAGATCTGCTTACTTTCCTTTTTTCTTATTTTTATTTCATTATTTGTCATTTAATTTGCATAATTTATTAAAAATAGTAAAAATTGTTTAAAAATTATGAAATTTTTTATCCTGAATTTCATTAATTTTTATGACACAAAAATATTTTTATTTTCATTTTTAGCATTAAAAAAGTATTTTTAAATATTTAAAAGATTATTTTTAATTGATTAATGGAAATTAATTTATTAAAAATACTTTTAGGTATTTAAAAATCACCAAAAAATTCATGAAATGTTCTAAGACATTTAGAAACATTGTCCAACCTTCAAACCAAATTTCTTTTTTGATCTTGATGCATTTTAAGAATTTTTCATTGAATTAAATCATTTTTTATGCATTATTTTGATCATAAGTTCAAAAATTCATTTCTGCCTATTGGAGAGGGTTGAGACATTGATTCTTCTTGCATTGTGTTATGTTTAGCATGTATTTTCAAAGATAAAATGGCCATGATTTGTTTCCTCATTTTCTAATTGTTTGGCATTTCTTTTGTTAAGAACCCTAAAAAACCCTAATAACTTAGGAAATTCATATCTTGAGTTTGGTTAAGAGTTGAGAGTTCCCCTTTGGGCAGTGGTTCATTATAGGTTTAGGGTTTCTTTGGGTGCCATTTTCCATTTTTATCTTAGGGTTTTGTTTCTGTTTTGGATTTTTGTTTGATGTTTGATTCATGAACCCTAATTTGGGCTTTCTCTTGCATCCTTCTTACATTTCCTTGCATAACATGACTTGTCTTTGCATTTTGTGCATCCATTTGATTCATAACACATCTTAGGACATATTAGAATCATGTTTGATCATTGTATCTTTCATTTGCCATGTTGTATGTCATTTGCATGCCATAACTTTTCATGTATGTTCATGGTTCTAAGCATGCTTCATTTGCATCCATATGTTTGTATGATCATCCCCATGCCTTGTTTCTTGTTTGCATAATCTCATAGCATCATTAACATCACACTCATGCTTCTGGTTTTGGTTTTCATCATGTCATTTCATCTCATTTTGCATTGCATTGCATTTCTTTCACTAACCTTTCAGGTGGTAAGTCACTTTGAGAAGTGAATTTGCCTTCACTTCTCACAATTTCTTTTCACCCCTCTTATGCATCATTGCTGAATTTTGTCTTGTGTTTGAGATTGAGCTTGCTCATTCTTCTTCTTCTTACTTTCTTTCCTCAAGTGATTTGTCTTCTTAAATGAAGCAAGTTACTTTGCTTCTCTTTGCTCCTTTCATCTGCTTCCTGGTGGTTTCTCTGAGGACCTTTCTTGTAAACCTCACAAACCTTAGGAACAACCAAGCATGACAATAATTAGGGTTTTGATTAGTCCCCCCATTTAGATTTTACCTTTGTGTCTCATTGAGTCTTCTCTTCTCACCTCATAATCCAGGACTAAACCCTAAAGGCTTTAAGGCTTTGTGATTAAGCTTATGCCTGCATCCTTCTATTAGGATGGAGTGTATAACTTTAATCCTAAGTGTTAAACCCTTAATGTGTTTAAATCCTTTAATCAATTCATCTAATAATCATCAAGACATCAAGCTTGTAACTTGGGCCTTGCATTAGGGTTCTGATTCTTCCTTAATTGGTTAAGAAGGACTAACCCTAGTGTTAATGGACAAGTCCCCCTCAAGTTGTCTTACAAACCCTAAAAATCACTTCATCATCTTATCATTAACTAAAATCCACTTAATAAAGGTTTTGTTTTGTCATGAGTTTAATCCCTAATCATGGATTAAGTTGAGGAGCCTTCCTCAGCTTAAACATTCTCATCTATTATCCTTCTATTAGGATGGTGTAATGGGTCTGTTTAATCCCTGATTATGGCTTAATCTCATTACTCAACACTAAACAAAAACACCAAAAACATCTAATTAATCACAAGTAGGTTAATGATCTTAATCCTACATCAAAGGTGTTTAAGTGTGAGAAGCTGACTTCACACTTAAGGTATTCTCATTACCCCTAATCAGAGGGAAGATGTGATGGGTTTGCTAACCCATTGGTTTAGGCTTAAGCTCATTAATTTATGACAAACTTTCAAAAAAAAGCAATAAAAGACTGAAAATACAAAAAAAAAAAAACAATAATCGTCTCCTCCGGGATTCTTTTCTCACCTCATTCGCTCACAAACGAGAACTCGCTTCTTCCGTCTAATGCAAGACAGTTTGCACCTGAGCCAGACAGGTCATACACTTGAGCATAGACAAGCAAGCAGTTCACAAGTCAATTTATCTTTCAGTCTCTTTGGGTCGAACTACGGTGTTCTAACTTCCTCATTGCACGAGAGGATACGTAGGCATAACTTAACAGTTATCGAACAAAAGTCTCTGTATATTCCCCCTCCTTCCAGCATCATTCTATAAGCCTCATTACCATGAGCATTTCACTCTTTTCCTTACACTGACACTGTACATTTATACACTTCACACTTTACACTGACACCTGTACATATTGCTTTCAGCTCTTTATACACAGATTGCACTGACACTACCCCTTTAAAACACAAATCTTTCAAGCGTGGATCCCGTCGAGTACGACGGACAATCTGGGTGCTAATACCTTCCCAGGTTGTAACCAACCCCCTTTCTCAGTCTCTCTGGTTCGCAACCGTCTTATCCATCTTTTTCCAGGCCTATGCAGCATTGCCTTTCCTCCGGGATAAAAATGCCTAGCTGGCGACTCTTTTCATCTCCAGTGAGTTCACGGCTGTGTGTTCTCACTGTTCCCTTCGCCGACCGTTCGCGCTTGTACCGGGATGCAAATCTTCGGGAGCGACAGCTTGGCGACTCTGCTGGGGACTCTTATACTGCAACCAGGGCTTCTGGTTCTTTTTGTGGGTTCCTCCTAGCGCTTGTTTGATTTGTGTTTACTGGGGTGTTATGTGCTTGTTTGTGCTTGTATTTATTTTTGTTTATTGCTTTATGTACAGTTACTTTACTGCTTTCTTTATTGCATTTATTTATATCATACTGTCATTGTTGCTGGCTGGATCTGGTTTCTTGTTTTGGTGGGTGGGTGATTCATTGAGAGTTAAGGTCCTATACCTGGGACCTGAGTGACACCTAGGCTAGAGTGAATCATATTCTTTCCCATTCCATTTCGGTCTGGTGCGGGAATATGAAACACGGTTCAGATATGGGTTTCTTCTTGAGAACTCTGTGTTGCGGATTTCCTGCAATGCTAGGGCTATCTGGGAAGCCTGCTAAGTCTGGATGACCTTTTAGTATTGACCTTCAGAAGCTGAGGTGAATTAGAGGAGGAATTGTTATGGTTATTGTAAACACTGTACCTCCGGGTTAGAAGTGTTTACACTTCTCATAACTGATCCAAGTCTGAGGATCCTTGTTCTAGATCACCACCTGTGAGAGGGTTGGGCTGTTTACAGATTTGCAGGTACCTTGACCTCAGAATACCCTGTTACTTTGACTTTGTTAAGAGTGCTCCATGTTGGATAGTTCTTGTGATTCTAAACCCTGGACATGTGGCTCTTTATTTGAGTCCCCCTACCTTGGTTACTGGATTTTTAGACCTCCATCTGGAATTCTTGAACACACATGGATCTATATCAGGGTATTTTGATCAGATCCAGCTCAGTCACAAACCCTTGCATTTCATTTGCATACATACTCATTGCATCATATTAACATTTGCTTATTTGTGTTTCAGGGTATCCACCTCCATCTGGTTTTGGTTTTGACCCCATCTGCAGTTTTGACCTATCTCCACCAGCACTTGCATCAGCCATATACTTCAGTTACTTGCACTAGCCAGCCAGTGGCCCACTCCTCAGCATCTTCATCAGCACTTATCCTACTCAGTCCTCAGCATCATGGCTCCAAAGAAAAGCAACATCACCTATCATTTCTTCCAACCAGACTTATCAGACATCAGGAGGATCCAAACCCTGATCACTCCAGAGCACATACCCTTGTTCAGGGAGAGTTATGGAGATATACTGGACATGGTTATGGATCTGGACCCATCTCAGAGGAGCCTCATCCACACCTGCATTCAGTTCTATGACCCCCCATTGAGATGTTTCACCTTTCAAGACTTTCAGTTGGGTCCTCTTTTAGAAGAATACTCATCTTTGGTTGGTTTGCCTATCAAGAGGGAAATCCCTTTTAACCCTGAAATGGTCTTTCCCAGCAACGGAGAGATAGCAAAAGCTTTGCACCTGGAGCCTGCTTTGATTGAGCAACATATGACCTCTAAAGCTGGGATCCCTGGTTTTCATCTTGACTTCCTGATTTCTCAAGCTAGTCTGAAGGCCTCCCTGGGGGAGTGGAAAGCTGTTTGTGCTTTGTTGGCTTTGAGTGTATATGGAATTGTGTTGTTTGCAGATGAGCCTCGATTCATCAGCAAGAATGCAATCCATTTGTTCATCCTGAAGAACCCAGTACCAACCTTGTTAGGAGATCTCTATTACTCAGTACATCAGAGGAATGAGAAGCAGAGGGGTAAGTTAGTGAGGTGTTGTGCTCCATTATTCCATGCTTGGCTTCTCAAGCATCTACCCAGGACAGATGCATTTCTAAATCCTCATCAGCAAAGCAACTGGGCTAAGAGGCTCACTACTCTCACTTCAGCAGATATCAGATGGTGTACTCAGAGCACCAAGGGCAGAGATATGATCACCAGCTGTGGGCACTTTCCCAATGTGCCTTTGATAGGAGTTAAGGGAAGTATCAACTACAACCCTCTGCTGTTCAGGAGACAATTGGGCTATGCACTGGTCCACACTCCTAGGGTACAGGATTCGGTTGAGACCCTCTACTGTGAGAACAAGATTAGTTTGGCTGTTGTTAGGCAGGCTGCCTGGGCCTGGGATCATGTTCAAACCAAGGGAATCACCATTCTGGGGAAGTGCAATAATGTGGCATCAGTCCAATATTATGAGTGGTCCCATGCTAGGGCCCAATTCTCTGGAATGCCCTTTACCATAGAAGACATGCCTGAGTCATCTTCAGCACCACCCCCTGCCACTATCAGTTTGGAGGAGTTTGAGAGCTTGAAGGAAAGAAATGAGAAGTTAACCCAAGCCTTGCAGAAGACCCTCAGAGAGAGGAGTGAAGGTGTGAGGGAGATTGAGAGATTGGAGAAGTTGAGGGTGGAACACTTGACCAAGATTGAGAAGTCTGGAGATTATATCAACAAATCCAAAGCTGGTGAACAGATTCTGAAGAATGCTTGTAAAGAAGCCCAGCTTCAGAGAGCAAGAACAGACTTGTATTTGAAAGAGAGTCAGGCCAGGTGGGTCCGGATCACTGAGGCCCGTACTCTAGAAGACAAGAGAGTTCAGGACAAGATGGAGCAGATGGAAAAAGCCCTGGCAGCAGCCCAGAAGGAAATATCAGAGCTAGAAATCAGAGCTGGAGTGAAGAGGTCTAAGGACCAAAGTCAGAACAGGAAGTTGACTGCAGCTGTTGCAGCAAGAAACCTTCTCATCAGAAATCTCACGGAGCATCCGGCTGATCCTGTGACCGAAGCACTTCTCAAGGAAGTTCGTGAGGATGAGTTTGGCCTTGGAGTTTGATCATTTGCTTGTTGTTGTTCCTTTTCCATGTACTTTTGCTTTTTGTGATGTATTTTGGCCCCTTTGAGGGTTTGTGTTGTAAAATGAACAAATTGTATTATTTCACCTTTGTAATATATTTGTGTTGGTTTCTATCTGGGTTCACATCAAAAGCGACTTCAACAGCAGCATCTTCAAGGGTCTGGAAGGGTCAAAACTGAAGGCCAAACCGGATACCTTGAGAACAAATAAGCATAATTGCATTGCATACTAACCCTCTGTTTGTTTTGTAGGTTTTTGTTTTGTTATTGCTAACCTCTGTTGTGATATTCAGGAATTATTGCTCGCCGCCGGGTATTTCCTCTCAACAGGCCACACAGGTACCCAACTAGAAACAACCTTCCGGGAATCCAGATGGATCAGATGCAGCAAGACCTTACGGAGGTCAGAAATCAGATGGCCAACGAAAGGCTGGAGATGAGAACCCAGATAACACAGTTCATGGAAGTGATGAACAACTTAGCTCAAAGCCAGGAGAGGCTCAGAACTTTGGTAGAAGGGAGGAATCAAGAGGAGCCCCATGTGGGAACTGCTGGCACAAGTAACAACGAGAGGGTCCAACCTCATGTCAATCCCCCAGTTTTTGGACCCCATCTCCATCCAGAGGCCAACATCCCAGTCAATATACAAGGGACTGCCACAGCAGGGAGAGTACTTCAAGAAGATCCTCAGGAGGACCAATTTACAGTAATGGGTGCTGGAGAGGAAACTTATGATAGACGATTGGAGGAAATAGCTGAGAAGTTGAGATCACTGGAGTCTCAGAACTCTCTGGGGTTCGACGTCATGGACATGGGTTTGGTAGAAGGGGTTAGGATTCCCCACAAGTTCAAGCCTCCATGTTTTGAAAAGTATAATGGGACTTCTTGCCCTCGAACCCATCTACAATCTTTTCTCGGGAGATTAAAAGCTTATACCATGGACGAGAAATTGTGGATGTTCTACTTCGAAGATAGTTTGACTGGAGCGTCTAGGGAATGGTATTCCCATCTGACAAGAGCAACTGTAAGATGCTGGAAGGACCTGGCAGAGGCCTTCATCAGACAGTATCAGTATAATCTAGATATGGCACCCAACAGGACCCTCCTAATGGGAATGTCACAGTCATCTAGGGAGAGCTTCAGAGAATATGCTCAAAGATGGAGACAGCTTGCTGCTGCTGTCCAGCCACCTATGTCAGAACGGGAAATGGCTGATATGTTCATGAACACCCTTCAGGGAACCTATATTGATAGGCTAGCTGCCTTCTCCTCCACCAGCTTTGCGGATGTCGTCATAGCCGGGGAGAGAATTGAAAGCCTATTGAAAATGGGTAAAATTTCTGATAATGGTGCTAGTTCGTCCAGCGGTACAAGAAAGCCTTTTGCAGGCCCGAGAAGAACTGGCGAGACCAATGCCATTCACACCAGCAGGGGTAGGCCCCATTATGTTCCCAGAACAATAGCAGCAGTCACTATCCCTACTCCAGCTCATCCTCAGCCCGTCTATCAACCTCTGCAACAAAATTTCCAACAACAACCTCAGTATCAACAAAATCAATACCCTCCAAGGAACTACAACAACAACAACACCAACAACAGTCAACAAAGGCCATTCCAACAGAGGCCATCTCAAGCTAACAGAGTGATCGATCCGATCCCAATGCCATATGCTACCTTGCTGCCACAACTTCTGAAACTCAACCTGGTTGAGCTAAGAACGTTGGCACCTCCGGATCCCAACAGTCTACCAAGGAATTATGACTCCAATGCTAGGTGTGCTTTCCATTCAAACGCACCTGGCCACAGTACAGAAAAATGCAGAGCTCTGCATATGAAGGTACAAGACTTGGTAGACTCCAAGGCTCTGAATTTTGCACCTCCGCCCAATGTCAATAAAAACCCAATGCCAAATCATGGTGGTCCCCGAATTAACGCTATTGAAGAAGACCAACCGTCTTATTTAATAACAAGTGTGGATCAGATCCGGACGCCATTGGTGGAAATCAAAGCTCAACTCCGTGAAAACCAAATATTTCCGGGATGTGAACTAGGGTGTCCCTATTGCAATATTTCATGGAATGGGTGCGAGGACCTGAGGAATGGCATTGACAGCCTTATTCAGAGTGGCTTGCTACAGATCACTACATCATTTCCGACAAATCCGACAACTTCATCAACAACGGTTTCAGACCCTCCTACAACTGCAGCAACTATTGTTCCCGACAATTCATCAGCACCATCAACAAATACTTCACCTATCCTTCCAAATGATCAGTTTTCAACAGTTCCTCCTGCTACAACTTCAGCTTCATTCCATTTCGAATCTCCATCAACAACAATAACAGTCCTTCCAACAGTACCTCCTACAACACCAGCGATCAATCATGAAGATGTCTCTACTGTTACCATATTCTACGATCCTGTGAATAACTCCGCCTATCATTCAGAAGGTGCTGCTCCTGCCAGAGCACCAGTTACAATCTTTTATGATCCACAAACAATTACAGTCCCTTCAGCATCAGCAATCAGCCCAGTCACTGTCACGGTGCCTGGACCAGTACCATATGAAAGCAATAGGGCCATCCCTTGGCACTATGGCTCTGACGTGTATTGCGAAGGAAAAAGAATCACTCTGGAAACATCAACACCTGCACCACAAGTAGATAATGTGGGGGGAGGCGGAGGCTTCACTCGAAGCGGACGTCTCTTTGCTTCACAAGTTCAAAGACCTACTGCCGAAGCAGAAGCTGCTGCCAAGGCAAAGGGTAAAGGCCCGGTGCAGGAAGATCCAGCTGCCAAAGAAGCCTTGAAAACACCGTTCGATCAAGAAGTTGATGAGTTTATGAGAATCATCAAAAAGAGTGATTACAAAATTGTGGATCAACTTCACCAGACGCCATCCAAAATCTCTATCCTCTCACTGCTTATGTGCTCCGAAGCCCATCGGAATGCACTACTCAAAGTCCTGCACGCAGCTTACGTGCCTGAGGAGATTACTGTCAACCAATTGGAAACCGTGGTTGGTAATGTTACTGCTAGCAATGGGCTAGGGTTTACCAATTCTGACCTGACAGCGGATGGCCGCAACCACAACAAAGCCTTGCACATAACCATGGAATGCAAAGGAGCTATCCTTTCTCATGTGCTGGTGGACACAGGTTCTTCCCTGAATGTCTTACCAAAGAAGGCTCTGGTGAAGCTTGAATATGATGGATTGGCATTGAGACCCAGCAACCTGGTGGTAAGAGCCTTTGATGGTTCTAAGAGATCGGTTCTGGGAGAGATTGAGCTGCCTGTGACAATTGGCCCGCAGACCTTTAAAACTATCTTTTATGTGATGGACATTCAGCCCGCCTACAGCTGTTTGTTGGGTAGACCCTGGATTCACGCCGCCGGCGCAATAACGTCTACCCTTCACCAAAAGTTAAAATTCGAGTGGGAAGGTCAAGTTGTCACAATCTGTGGGGAAGAGGATATATTTGTTAGCCATCTGGCTACTTACAAGTACATTGAGATGGATGGAGAGATCCATGAAACAATGAGCCAAGGTTTTGAAGCCTTGAATGTCAATGAAGCATCTGCTGTGTCGGGGATCTCCATGTCATCTTACCAACAAGCCCGGAAGGTTGTTGAAGAAGGAACTGCCCTAGGCTGGGGCAAGGTCTTAGCTGTGGAGGAGAAGAAGGACAAGTTTGGGTTGGGTTACAGACCAACTCAACATCAAGCAAAGGCTGCTGCAGAGCCTGGTTTTGTCAGTGGGGGGATGCTCACCCCCGATGCTATCAACTGTCTGGAAGACGAGCTGGAAGAGGAGCGCAATCTGGAGAATTGGATTCGTCCAAAGATCCCGGGGAGCAGTGTCTCGAACTGGTCTTCCCAGGAAATTATAAGAGTTACTCACGCAGAGTAATTATTATTTCCTGTATTTTTTATAGCATGCATCCAAGTCTTGCATCTTGCCCAAGATGACAAGACTCATTTTGTAACCAGGGCCATCTGTACTTTTGTGCAAACAAGATTAAATTAATGAAATATCAGACATCTTTTTGCAAACAAGTCTTTTTCTTTTCTGCTCACTGTTTTTCCATTTTTCTTTTTGTACAAAAATGAATGGCGGTGTTTTCAAAATGATAACTTCATTTCACTTTTTCTAAAGCAAGATTAAAATCAATCACTAAAATGAACCAACTTAACCCTTGCAGAGAGTGCCTTCCTGACAGCACCGACAACAGCACGGCTATGACATCGTATGACTTTGACAATCCAATCAATCAAGCTGATGAAGGGGTTGATGAAGAATATGAGCTTCCTGAAGAGCTAGCCAGGTTGTTAAGGCAAGAGGAAAAGGTTATTACTCCTCACCAGGAGGAGGTTGAAGTGATCAATCTTGGTACCAATGAAGACGTGAAAGAGGTTAAAATCGGGGCCCGCCTGCGAGACTCAGTGAAGAGACAACTGATAGATCTGCTTCAGGAATATGTTGATGTGTTTGCTTGGTCGTATCAAGATATGCCAGGGTTGGATACCGACATTGTTGTGCACAAGCTGCCTCTGAGGGAAGAATGCCCGCCAGTTAAACAGAAGCTGCGCCGAACTCGCCCAGACATGGCTATGAAAATCAAAGAAGAGGTACAAAAGCAATGGGACGCCGGGTTCCTTGCTGTGACTAGCTATCCGCCGTGGGTTGCTAACATAGTACCTGTGCCTAAGAAGGACGGCAAAGTAAGAATGTGTGTTGACTACCGGGATCTGAACAGAGCCAGCCCGAAAGATGACTTCCCATTACCTCACATTGACGTATTGGTGGATAACACGGCTCAGTTCTCGGTATTCTCCTTCATGGACGGATTTTCAGGATACAACCAGATCAAGATGGCACCTGAAGACATGGAGAAGACAACATTCATTACACCTTGGGGCACGTTTTGCTACAAAGTGATGCCATTCGGACTCAAGAATGCCGGTGCAACATACCAACGGGCTATGGTGACATTATTCCACGATATGATCCACAAAGAAATAGAATGTTATGTGGATGATATGATCGCCAAGTCCCTTACAGAGGAAGATCACCTGGTAAATCTGCTGAAGTTGTTCAAGCGCCTGAGGAAATATCAACTAAAGCTGAACCCCAACAAATGCACATTCGGGGTGCGATCCGGTAAGCTGCTGGGCTTTATTGTAAGCGAGAAAGGGATTGAAGTTGACCCAGATAAAGTCAAAGCTATTCAGGAAATGCCTGCACCAAGAACTGAGAAAGAGGTTCGAGGGTTCTTAGGTCGATTGAACTACATCTCACGGTTCATATCTCACCTCACAGCAACCTGTGAACCCTTGTTCAAGCTGCTAAGAAAGGAACAAACGGTCAGGTGGAACGAAGACTGCCAGAAGGCTTTTGACAAGATCAAGGAGTATTTACAAGAACCTCCAATCCTCATGCCGCCAGTTGAAGGAAGACCTCTGATTATGTACTTGACAGTATTAGAAGAGTCAATGGGGTGTGTGCTGGGCCAGCATGACGAGTCTGGTCGAAAAGAGTATGCAATATACTACCTAAGCAAAAAGTTTACCGACTGTGAACAACGTTATTCACTGCTCGAGAAAACTTGCTGTGCTTTAGCGTGGGCTGCTCGCCGACTGAGACAGTATATGTTGACCCACACTACTTTATTGATATCCAAAATGGATCCAGTTAAGTACATTTTCGAGAAGCCAGCTCTTACCGGACGGGTTGCAAGATGGCAGATGATTCTCACAGAATACGACATACAGTACACATCTCAGAAAGCCATCAAAGGCAGTGTACTATCTGAATATCTTGCTGAGCAACCCATTGATGACTACCAGCCTATAAGATTTGACTTCCCTGATGAAGACATCATGTTCATAAAATCAAAAGATCATGAAGAGCCTATTCACACTGAAGGGCCTGACCCAGAGGAGGAATGGACTATGATGTTTGATGGGGCTGTTAACATGAATGGTCGTGGTGTTGGTGCAGTACTCATTACACCTAAAGGAGTTCACATGCCCTTCTCGGCAAAACTCACTTTCAACTGCACTAACAACGAAGCTGAATACGAAGCTTGCATTATGGGTCTTGAGGAAGCCATTGACCTCAGGATCAAGACATTGACTGTATTCGGAGATTCAGCTCTGGTAGTTAATCAGACCAACGGAAAATGGTACACCCACCAAGATCATCTGATACCTTACAGGGATTATACAAGAAGGTTATTGACTTTCTTCACAACAGTCAAGCTTGAGTATATCCCTCGGGACGAGAATCAGTTCGCAGATGCTCTCGCTACCATTTCATCCATGATCAAAGTTCAAGCTGCCAACTTTGTACCCCAGATTTCAGTATCTAGACTTGATAGACCAGCATATGTATTTGCAGCGGATGTTGTAAAAGATGATAAGTCTTGGTTCCATGACATTAAGTGCTTCTTGGAGGATCAGACATACCCACCTGGGGCATCTTCCAATGATAAGAAAACCTTGAGAAGGCTTGCTGGTAGTTTCTTTCTGAACACTGATGGGTCTTTATACAAAAGGAACTTTGACATGATACTCCTCAGATGTGTTGACAAGACGGAAGCAGATTTGTTGATGCATGAAGTGCACGAAGGATCCTTTGGTACCCATGCTGGAGGACATGCAATGGCTAAGAAATTGTTGAGATCAGGCTATTACTGGATCACAATGGATGCAGACTGTTGTGCTTACGCCAGAAAATGCCACAAATGCCAGATCTACGCAGATAAAGTGCATGTACCTCCCAATCCTTTGAACATCATGTCTTCACCCTGGCCCTTTGCCATGTGGGGCATTGATATGATTGGCAAGATTGAGCCAACTGCTTCGAACGGCCACAGATTCATCCTGGTCGCCATCGACTATTTCACCAAGTGGGTTGAAGCAGCCTCATATGCAAATGTTACAAGGCAAGTGGTAGCCAGATTTCTGAAAAGAGATATCATCTGTCGGTATGGAGTGCCCGAGCGAATCATTACTGATAATGGTTCCAATTTAAACAACAAAATGATGGCAGAGCTGTGCCGGGACTTCAAGATCCAACATCACAATTCTTCTCCTTACAGGCCAAAGATGAATGGCGCTGTTGAGGCAGCTAATAAGAATATCAAGAAGATTGTGCAGAAGATGGTAATCACATACAAAGACTGGCATGAAATGCTACCATTTGCCTTGCATGGGTATCGCACATCAATCAGAACAGCCACTGGGGCAACACCGTATCAACTTGTATATGGTATGGAAGCAGTCCTACCTGTTGAAGTTGAACTACCCTCTCTACGGGTACTAATGGATGTTAAACTGAGTGAAGCAGAATGGGTACGGTCCCGATTCGAACAACTGAGTCTGATCGAAGAGAAAAGATTAGCTGCAATCTGTCATGGGCAGTTATATCAGAAGAGAATGAAGAAGGCCTTCGATCAGAAAGTCAGGCACCGAGAGTACCAAGTAGGGGATCTTGTGTTGAAAAGAATCCTCCCTCCTCATACAGACCACAGGGGCAAATGGACTCCAAATTATGAAGGACCATTTGTTGTAAAGAAAGTTTTCTCCGGTGGAGCACTGATGCTCAGCACCATGGATGGTGAAGATTTCCCGTCCCCTGTGAATTCAGATGCAGTTAAAAAATATTTCGCATAAAATGACCCGCTGGACATAAAAACAGAATGTGAGTCCAGGCAAAAATAGGGCATCCCGGCGAGTCAAAAACAGAATAAAAGACTCGGGCAAAAGTAAGGGAAAATGAATAAAAAATGTACACCCGCTGAGTTGAAAAGCCGCATTGGACAACTCAGGCAAAAATGGGTATCCCGATGGATTGAAAACCCGAAAGGGCGATCCATACAAAATAAGGGAATAAGCGAACAACTGCATTCTGAATTCGTCTGTATCAACTACAACTTGGTAAGTTTCAAAGGATCAATCATCAATCAGAATCAACTCTCTCCAGAAAGCAAGACGAGAAGAACGTCATTGTCATACGAGTCATAGCAGAAGAGGAAGCTCCTCAAAGCGTCGCCAACACTGCCAGCATTTTGTTTCTCAATTTGTAACAGTCTCTTCATTTTAGGAGATATGTTTCCTTGACTGTATCTTGCCAATTCAGGGCACATGAATTAATAAAATCAGATTTTCGGTCATGTTTCGTTTTTACATTTATGTTTTGCAAAGAGTTATCTGATATCTCTAAAAATACAATTGCATAAGTACAGATGCCTTTCTCTAAAAAATAAAAACACATGCTTACAGGGAATGTGATTATTCTCGAAAGTATTTAACTCCTATGACGGAATCCAGTGAGGGATACCTCGGGACCTTTTGTACGTTTCCTTACCTATTGCAGGATTGCAGGTATCCAGAACGCAACCTGGGGCATGCAGGTTATGTCTCAGCGAGTAGGCGAATCATTATCAACTCGGTCTATCTTCCACATGGCACTAGAAGGTGCCCGTTTCCCCAGCGGAGCTGCCAAATCAGCATACACTCAGTCTCAGCATCCGAAATGCTCTATCCCCAGCTGAGTTGCTCCCCATTGCTCTCCCCGGCCGAGTTACCAGCAGCATTCCCCAGCTGTAGTACCAACCGTTCTTCCTCAGCAGAATGCAGAAAGCAGGGAATCATCTCCCCACAGAATCCCCAGCCTCTATTCAGAAGAGCAACGCGCGAAGAAGTCACAACAGAGTACAGAAGCTTCTACAAACCCCAGCTGGGTCCCGTATTACAAGGATATGTCAATCAGTGACCTATATCCCCAAACAGATACATCACTAGATCTACCAATGATCTCATCCCCAGCTGGGATGTTCACTTCAAGCAGATCAACCAGAGATCTTCACAGCAATGGGATCCGAATCCCGGATCGGTGCCTCTTTGCATAATCATAGCATTCGCATCATACTATTCCCCAGAGCGTAGCATTCCGTCTAATACGGAGCATTACGGCAAAATCAAATGCATAGCATAATCGTAAGTCATGTTGTGAATTGAACGCTTGTGACTAGTAACCATTCATCAGAATACAGATTACTTTCCCCCAGAGTCCCCACCAGAGTCCCAGCAAAAGCTGCTGCCCTTTCAAATCACGAACACCAGTATATACACCCTTTGGCACCCGTCCGTGTCGTCTTTCCCCAGTAAAGTCGCCTGAACAATCTTTACAAACAAATCACCCGCATTATAGATACCTCCTGGCACCCGTCCGTGTCAAATCACCAGCAGAAAGCCAAAGATATCCTCTTTGCACTCACATATACTTATATACACCTTTCCTGACACCCGTCCGTGTCGTATCCCCAGCGCAGTCACTTACACTTCTACAACCCATATACTTGTTGATTACTATTATACTTTACTTTTCTCCTTTTGACACTCGTTCGTGTCACTCTCCCCAGCAGATAAACACTCATATACAATACTCACTACTCATTGGTACACTTATACAGATACTCGTCCGTATCTTGTATACATTATCACTCATATCCCCGCAGATTCGACAGTAGTCCTTGTTCTTTGTTAACCAGTTGGTACTCGTCCGTACCATCATCTCAGAACATTGCGTCTAGTGTTTGTTTCTACGTGATACTCGTCCGTATCATAGTCTTAAGGATGCTCGTCCGCATCTTTAATCCATACACCGTGTCAAACACTTGTGTCTTCTTGAATATAGATACTCGCCTGTGTCTATTATTCCCCAGAAGAATTCTTTCAGATGCAACACTCGTCCGTGTTCTTTGTTAACCAGTTGATACTCGTCCGTATCATCATCTCTGAACATGTGTCAGTTTGTTTCTACATGATACTCGTCCGTATCATAGTCTTAAGGATGCTCGTCCGCATCTTTAATCTATACACAATACCAGGCACTTATACCTTTTGTTTCTTGGATGTAAACGCTCGTCCGTGTTTACATTATCCCCAGTAGATCACCAACAAATTTTCTTTTTATCTAACACTCGTCCTGTGTTGTGATATCTTTGAGAGCAGCCGTACCCTGCTGAGTGGTCGTCCTCCACTTCATGATGGTCGTCCTCCATCATGCTCATCCGATGGCCGTCCCCATCGTTGATTTTAGCAGCCGTCCCCTGCTAGGTGGTCGTCCTCCACCTTTTGATGATCGTCCTTCATCACTTTATCCAATGGCCGTCCCCATTGTTGATTTTGGTTATCTGACATTCGTCCTATGTCATGACAAACCTTGAGAGCAGCCGTCCCCTGCTGGGTGGTCGTCCTCCACTTCTTGATGGTCGTCCTCCATCTTGCTCGTCCGATGGCCGTCCCCATCATTGACCTTTTATCCGATGGCCGTCCCCATCGTTGATATTTTCGGCAGCCGTACCCTGCCAGGTGGTCGTCCTCCACCTTTGATGGCCGTCCCCATCATTTTTTCTTTTATTCCCCAACAGAGCAGCCGTCCCCTGCTAGGTGATCGTCCTTCACCTTTGATGGCCGTACCCCATCATCTGTTTATTTCATTCATTCTTTAACCCGATGGCCGTCCCCGTCGTGGTCCCTTTTCCTTTTTAACCCGATGGCCGTCCCCATCGTTGGCTACTTGACCTTTATGAACTTGATGGCCGTCCCCGTCATGTTTCATTAATCCCCAGAGAACTTTGCAGCTTTATCTTGATGGCCGTCCCCATCATAATATCTTATTTTCCCCAGCTAGTCGGCCGTCCCCGTCTTAGCTTTACTTGTTTTTCCCCAGCTAGTCGGCCGTCCCCGTCTTAGCTTTACTTGTTTTTCCCCAGCTAGTCGGCCGTCCCCGTCTTAGCTTTACCTTTTATCCCCAGCATGTCGGCCGTCCCCGTCATTGCTTTATTTTTATACACTCTCCCCAGCATGTCGGCTGTCCCCGTCATTGCTATTTACCCAGCAGTCGTCCTCTGCTCGACGGTCGTCCTCCGTCGCCTACACCTTACAATATACTTTTTTCGTTTACAATCTATATCCCTTTTCTTCTTCATCCCGTGAGTGCAAATTTTGGACTGTCTTTGGTATTCAACCACAAGTTATCTTGTTTGCCTGTTAAGCCGTTGCTTACAACCTGCACAGCTAACTCATGTTTGAATAGGGGCAGCTGTAAACACCCCAAATTTGCCCTCACCCATTCACACCATGGCTTGTGATCATCCTCATATGCATAAACACAATCATATCATCTCACATCTCATTTTTGATTCACTGCATAGTTTCTAAGTCATCTGCATCTAGGGTTTGTGATCTGAGCAATCCCAGAGCTGCTTGAGCCACTCCAAAGGCCACCAATCAACTCAAAAGGGTCCATGTGTGTTCATATATCATATTTCATCTCCTCAAAGTCAAAATTGTAGAGGAATCACAAGAACTAGGGTTTGAGTGGATGCAGAGCCAAGTTTGACTGCACAGTTGACTGAAAATTAGGGTTTTGGTTTCAGAGGCCATAACTCCAAATTTTTTGGTCATTCTTGTTTCCATTGCTCTTTATATGGTATAGGGAGTATGCATATCAATTTTCATGAAGAAATTCCATGGGGAAGTCATCTGATCAAGAGTTGACTTTTCAGACAAGTCAGTGCAAAATCAGGGCATCTGAGGCCCCCAATGACCCAACCAATGGGTGATCTTCATCATTTTGAGTGTATATGATCTTTATTTGATCATGGAAGAAGGTTGAAGTTCATAGAAATCAAGAATTTAGGGTTTTTTTGCAAATGTTGACTTTTTGGGCATAGTTGACTTTTCAAGAATGCATCATTTTAGGTCATTTTTCAAGCCTTGATTCTTGATCCAAAAAGGCTTCAAATGGAAAAACTTTGGTCATGAAAGTTGTAGATATCATCTTTCCCTTTTCAAAAAGTACAAGAACATGATCAAATTCTTTTTGGATCAAAAGTTATGGTGTGGCAAAGTTAGCAAAAATCATTGATTTTCAAGTTATGCACCAAAGGCAAAAATTGCAAATTCTCCTTTCAAGGCCAATTCAGTCACCATATGGGCTTCTAATGCACTTAACATGATCATGTAACTTCTAAAAGTCAGATTTGAACCAAGGTGCCTCATGTTTCATGGCTTATGCAACAAGATTTTTCCATGTGAACCATAAAGCAAGCAACTTGCAAAAACTATCATCACATCTCACCCACTTGATTTCTTGGATGCTGAACCAGCCTTAGCTTCTCTCCATGCCATGCTGCGCCAGTCCATGTACTTATGCTAGCCTAGAACCAAGCCCATGCCTCTCTTACAACCAAGTTGACATTTTGCAAAAGTAAACATCCCAATCAATAAAGGGCATGTCACATCTTCTGACCAATCAGCATTGTTTATACAAACAATTTGCAAGCAAAACATCATAACACACAAGCCTGAAGCACACTAGAACATCACATTCACAAAGCACTCCATTTTTGCATAAGCCTTCGAATTTCTCTCCACAGCATACAAACACAAGAACTATCTTCACCAATCATCTCACCACACTTCATAGGCCTGAAACCACCAAAGTTCAAGCCTGAAACAAGCCTGACCTGAGCTTCACCATTCCCCACCCTCAGAACCAGTTCTCTTCGAATCTCACTATCCAGCCATCAAACACTTCATTTTCCTTCACCAACAAGTCAAGCATACCACAAGGAGTCAAAACCACCCTTTACTTTGAACTGAAACAGCCTGTACACAAAGCTCATTTCCTGCTACACCAGAACTGGTTCTCACAAATCAGCCATCCACAAGAGCTTTGAAGCCTTCCATTAGCATCAAGGGATACAAGGGAGTCCATTTGCACGCAAGGAAAGCTCTGGAAGCTCAGTTTTGAAGCTTTCCAGCTCAGGTATGATCATGGAAACTTTTCTCTCAAAGCTTGGTTTTTGAGTTATAAATTGATTATTCATGTCTTGCTGGTCATGGGGTTGGTTTCAGAATCAAAAATGAGTGAAAACTGAGCTTGTATGGTCCCTCTGAAATTTTGCCCGTAAATTTCTTTCCTTTCGATTCCTTTGATTCATGGTGCATAAATGTTGTTTGAGCTTGGATTCATGACCTAGGAAGTTAGAGGATCATTTAGGTGTGCTTGATTTGTAGAATAGGTGCCTGATTCGTGTTTTAGGGTTTTTGTGCAACCGGAGAAGATGACCGGAGCTCCCCTCCGGTCACCTGAGTTCGTTTAGCCCTAATTACAGTCATTAACTTCTGTTTGAATCCTGGGCGTTAGATTGTTTGACTCCATTGACTTCCCGCGTGGATAGATGGCCCAGATCCTTTGTTTTGCCCTAATCCTCTTGATTTGTTTAATTAATCATTAATTAAATAAATTTAATCAGAATCAACCATGGCCATTGGATGACGCGCTAGTCAATGCCTCCAAACCCAGTTCAAATCTCCACCCTTAGATCTGCTTACTTTCCTTTTTTCTTATTTTTATTTCATTATTTGTCATTTAATTTGCATAATTTATTAAAAATAGTAAAAATTGTTTAAAAATTATGAAATTTTTTATCCTGAATTTCATTAATTTTTATGACACAAAAATATTTTTATTTTCATTTTTAGCATTAAAAAAGTATTTTTAAATATTTAAAAGATTATTTTTAATTGATTAATGGAAATTAATTTATTAAAAATACTTTTAGGTATTTAAAAATCACCAAAAAATTCATGAAATGTTCTAAGACATTTAGAAACATTGTCCAACCTTCAAACCAAATTTCTTTTTTGATCTTGATGCATTTTAAGAATTTTTCATTGAATTAAATCATTTTTTATGCATTATTTTGATCATAAGTTCAAAAATTCATTTCTGCCTATTGGAGAGGGTTGAGACATTGATTCTTCTTGCATTGTGTTATGTTTAGCATGTATTTTCAAAGATAAAATGGCCATGATTTGTTTCCTCATTTTCTAATTGTTTGGCATTTCTTTTGTTAAGAACCCTAAAAAACCCTAATAACTTAGGAAATTCATATCTTGAGTTTGGTTAAGAGTTGAGAGTTCCCCTTTGGGCAGTGGTTCATTATAGGTTTAGGGTTTCTTTGGGTGCCATTTTCCATTTTTATCTTAGGGTTTTGTTTCTGTTTTGGATTTTTGTTTGATGTTTGATTCATGAACCCTAATTTGGGCTTTCTCTTGCATCCTTCTTACATTTCCTTGCATAACATGACTTGTCTTTGCATTTTGTGCATCCATTTGATTCATAACACATCTTAGGACATATTAGAATCATGTTTGATCATTGTATCTTTCATTTGCCATGTTGTATGTCATTTGCATGCCATAACTTTTCATGTATGTTCATGGTTCTAAGCATGCTTCATTTGCATCCATATGTTTGTATGATCATCCCCATGCCTTGTTTCTTGTTTGCATAATCTCATAGCATCATTAACATCACACTCATGCTTCTGGTTTTGGTTTTCATCATGTCATTTCATCTCATTTTGCATTGCATTGCATTTCTTTCACTAACCTTTCAGGTGGTAAGTCACTTTGAGAAGTGAATTTGCCTTCACTTCTCACAATTTCTTTTCACCCCTCTTATGCATCATTGCTGAATTTTGTCTTGTGTTTGAGATTGAGCTTGCTCATTCTTCTTCTTCTTACTTTCTTTCCTCAAGTGATTTGTCTTCTTAAATGAAGCAAGTTACTTTGCTTCTCTTTGCTCCTTTCATCTGCTTCCTGGTGGTTTCTCTGAGGACCTTTCTTGTAAACCTCACAAACCTTAGGAACAACCAAGCATGACAATAATTAGGGTTTTGATTAGTCCCCCCATTTAGATTTTACCTTTGTGTCTCATTGAGTCTTCTCTTCTCACCTCATAATCCAGGACTAAACCCTAAAGGCTTTAAGGCTTTGTGATTAAGCTTATGCCTGCATCCTTCTATTAGGATGGAGTGTATAACTTTAATCCTAAGTGTTAAACCCTTAATGTGTTTAAATCCTTTAATCAATTCATCTAATAATCATCAAGACATCAAGCTTGTAACTTGGGCCTTGCATTAGGGTTCTGATTCTTCCTTAATTGGTTAAGAAGGACTAACCCTAGTGTTAATGGACAAGTCCCCCTCAAGTTGTCTTACAAACCCTAAAAATCACTTCATCATCTTATCATTAACTAAAATCCACTTAATAAAGGTTTTGTTTTGTCATGAGTTTAATCCCTAATCATGGATTAAGTTGAGGAGCCTTCCTCAGCTTAAACATTCTCATCTATTATCCTTCTATTAGGATGGTGTAATGGGTCTGTTTAATCCCTGATTATGGCTTAATCTCATTACTCAACACTAAACAAAAACACCAAAAACATCTAATTAATCACAAGTAGGTTAATGATCTTAATCCTACATCAAAGGTGTTTAAGTGTGAGAAGCTGACTTCACACTTAAGGTATTCTCATTACCCCTAATCAGAGGGAAGATGTGATGGGTTTGCTAACCCATTGGTTTAGGCTTAAGCTCATTAATTTATGACAAACTTTCAAAAAAAAGCAATAAAAGACTGAAAATACAAAAAAAAAAAAACAATAATCGTCTCCTCCGGGATTCTTTTCTCACCTCATTCGCTCACAAACGAGAACTCGCTTCTTCCGTCTAATGCAAGACAGTTTGCACCTGAGCCAGACAGGTCATACACTTGAGCATAGACAAGCAAGCAGTTCACAAGTCAATTTATCTTTCAGTCTCTTTGGGTCGAACTACGGTGTTCTAACTTCCTCATTGCACGAGAGGATACGTAGGCATAACTTAACAGTTATCGAACAAAAGTCTCTGTATATTCCCCCTCCTTCCAGCATCATTCTATAAGCCTCATTACCATGAGCATTTCACTCTTTTCCTTACACTGACACTGTACATTTATACACTTCACACTTTACACTGACACCTGTACATATTGCTTTCAGCTCTTTATACACAGATTGCACTGACACTACCCCTTTAAAACACAAATCTTTCAAGCGTGGATCCCGTCGAGTACGACGGACAATCTGGGTGCTAATACCTTCCCAGGTTGTAACCAACCCCCTTTCTCAGTCTCTCTGGTTCGCAACCGTCTTATCCATCTTTTTCCAGGCCTATGCAGCATTGCCTTTCCTCCGGGATAAAAATGCCTAGCTGGCGACTCTTTTCATCTCCAGTGAGTTCACGGCTGTGTGTTCTCACTGTTCCCTTCGCCGACCGTTCGCGCTTGTACCGGGATGCAAATCTTCGGGAGCGACAGCTTGGCGACTCTGCTGGGGACTCTTATACTGCAACCAGGGCTTCTGGTTCTTTTTGTGGGTTCCTCCTAGCGCTTGTTTGATTTGTGTTTACTGGGGTGTTATGTGCTTGTTTGTGCTTGTATTTATTTTTGTTTATTGCTTTATGTACAGTTACTTTACTGCTTTCTTTATTGCATTTATTTATATCATACTGTCATTGTTGCTGGCTGGATCTGGTTTCTTGTTTTGGTGGGTGGGTGATTCATTGAGAGTTAAGGTCCTATACCTGGGACCTGAGTGACACCTAGGCTAGAGTGAATCATATTCTTTCCCATTCCATTTCGGTCTGGTGCGGGAATATGAAACACGGTTCAGATATGGGTTTCTTCTTGAGAACTCTGTGTTGCGGATTTCCTGCAATGCTAGGGCTATCTGGGAAGCCTGCTAAGTCTGGATGACCTTTTAGTATTGACCTTCAGAAGCTGAGGTGAATTAGAGGAGGAATTGTTATGGTTATTGTAAACACTGTACCTCCGGGTTAGAAGTGTTTACACTTCTCATAACTGATCCAAGTCTGAGGATCCTTGTTCTAGATCACCACCTGTGAGAGGGTTGGGCTGTTTACAGATTTGCAGGTACCTTGACCTCAGAATACCCTGTTACTTTGACTTTGTTAAGAGTGCTCCATGTTGGATAGTTCTTGTGATTCTAAACCCTGGACATGTGGCTCTTTATTTGAGTCCCCCTACCTTGGTTACTGGATTTTTAGACCTCCATCTGGAATTCTTGAACACACATGGATCTATATCAGGGTATTTTGATCAGATCCAGCTCAGTCACAAACCCTTGCATTTCATTTGCATACATACTCATTGCATCATATTAACATTTGCTTATTTGTGTTTCAGGGTATCCACCTCCATCTGGTTTTGGTTTTGACCCCATCTGCAGTTTTGACCTATCTCCACCAGCACTTGCATCAGCCATATACTTCAGTTACTTGCACTAGCCAGCCAGTGGCCCACTCCTCAGCATCTTCATCAGCACTTATCCTACTCAGTCCTCAGCATCATGGCTCCAAAGAAAAGCAACATCACCTATCATTTCTTCCAACCAGACTTATCAGACATCAGGAGGATCCAAACCCTGATCACTCCAGAGCACATACCCTTGTTCAGGGAGAGTTATGGAGATATACTGGACATGGTTATGGATCTGGACCCATCTCAGAGGAGCCTCATCCACACCTGCATTCAGTTCTATGACCCCCCATTGAGATGTTTCACCTTTCAAGACTTTCAGTTGGGTCCTCTTTTAGAAGAATACTCATCTTTGGTTGGTTTGCCTATCAAGAGGGAAATCCCTTTTAACCCTGAAATGGTCTTTCCCAGCAACGGAGAGATAGCAAAAGCTTTGCACCTGGAGCCTGCTTTGATTGAGCAACATATGACCTCTAAAGCTGGGATCCCTGGTTTTCATCTTGACTTCCTGATTTCTCAAGCTAGTCTGAAGGCCTCCCTGGGGGAGTGGAAAGCTGTTTGTGCTTTGTTGGCTTTGAGTGTATATGGAATTGTGTTGTTTGCAGATGAGCCTCGATTCATCAGCAAGAATGCAATCCATTTGTTCATCCTGAAGAACCCAGTACCAACCTTGTTAGGAGATCTCTATTACTCAGTACATCAGAGGAATGAGAAGCAGAGGGGTAAGTTAGTGAGGTGTTGTGCTCCATTATTCCATGCTTGGCTTCTCAAGCATCTACCCAGGACAGATGCATTTCTAAATCCTCATCAGCAAAGCAACTGGGCTAAGAGGCTCACTACTCTCACTTCAGCAGATATCAGATGGTGTACTCAGAGCACCAAGGGCAGAGATATGATCACCAGCTGTGGGCACTTTCCCAATGTGCCTTTGATAGGAGTTAAGGGAAGTATCAACTACAACCCTCTGCTGTTCAGGAGACAATTGGGCTATGCACTGGTCCACACTCCTAGGGTACAGGATTCGGTTGAGACCCTCTACTGTGAGAACAAGATTAGTTTGGCTGTTGTTAGGCAGGCTGCCTGGGCCTGGGATCATGTTCAAACCAAGGGAATCACCATTCTGGGGAAGTGCAATAATGTGGCATCAGTCCAATATTATGAGTGGTCCCATGCTAGGGCCCAATTCTCTAGAATGCCCTTTACCATAGAAGACATGCCTGAGTCATCTTCAGCACCACCCCCTGCCACTATCAGTTTGGAGGAGTTTGAGAGCTTGAAGGAAAGAAATGAGAAGTTAACCCAAGCCTTGCAGAAGACCCTCAGAGAGAGGAGTGAAGGTGTGAGGGAGATTGAGAGATTGGAGAAGTTGAGGGTGGAACACTTGACCAAGATTGAGAAGTCTGGAGATTATATCAACAAATCCAAAGCTGGTGAACAGATTCTGAAGAATGCTTGTAAAGAAGCCCAGCTTCAGAGAGCAAGAACAGACTTGTATTTGAAAGAGAGTCAGGCCAGGTGGGTCCGGATCACTGAGGCCCGTACTCTAGAAGACAAGAGAGTTCAGGACAAGATGGAGCAGATGGAAAAAGCCCTGGCAGCAGCCCAGAAGGAAATATCAGAGCTAGAAATCAGAGCTGGAGTGAAGAGGTCTAAGGACCAAAGTCAGAACAGGAAGTTGACTGCAGCTGTTGCAGCAAGAAACCTTCTCATCAGAAATCTCACGGAGCATCCGGCTGATCCTGTGACCGAAGCACTTCTCAAGGAAGTTCGTGAGGATGAGTTTGGCCTTGGAGTTTGATCATTTGCTTGTTGTTGTTCCTTTTCCATGTACTTTTGCTTTTTGTGATGTATTTTGGCCCCTTTGAGGGTTTGTGTTGTAAAATGAACAAATTGTATTATTTCACCTTTGTAATATATTTGTGTTGGTTTCTATCTGGGTTCACATCAAAAGCGACTTCAACAGCAGCATCTTCAAGGGTCTGGAAGGGTCAAAACTGAAGGCCAAACCGGATACCTTGAGAACAAATAAGCATAATTGCATTGCATACTAACCCTCTGTTTGTTTTGTAGGTTTTTGTTTTGTTATTGCTAACCTCTGTTGTGATATTCAGGAATTATTGCTCGCCGCCGGGTATTTCCTCTCAACAGGCCACACAGGTACCCAACTAGAAACAACCTTCCGGGAATCCAGATGGATCAGATGCAGCAAGACCTTACGGAGGTCAGAAATCAGATGGCCAACGAAAGGCTGGAGATGAGAACCCAGATAACACAGTTCATGGAAGTGATGAACAACTTAGCTCAAAGCCAGGAGAGGCTCAGAACTTTGGTAGAAGGGAGGAATCAAGAGGAGCCCCATGTGGGAACTGCTGGCACAAGTAACAACGAGAGGGTCCAACCTCATGTCAATCCCCCAGTTTTTGGACCCCATCTCCATCCAGAGGCCAACATCCCAGTCAATATACAAGGGACTGCCACAGCAGGGAGAGTACTTCAAGAAGATCCTCAGGAGGACCAATTTACAGTAATGGGTGCTGGAGAGGAAACTTATGATAGACGATTGGAGGAAATAGCTGAGAAGTTGAGATCACTGGAGTCTCAGAACTCTCTGGGGTTCGACGTCATGGACATGGGTTTGGTAGAAGGGGTTAGGATTCCCCACAAGTTCAAGCCTCCATGTTTTGAAAAGTATAATGGGACTTCTTGCCCTCGAACCCATCTACAATCTTTTCTCGGGAGATTAAAAGCTTATACCATGGACGAGAAATTGTGGATGTTCTACTTCGAAGATAGTTTGACTGGAGCGTCTAGGGAATGGTATTCCCATCTGACAAGAGCAACTGTAAGATGCTGGAAGGACCTGGCAGAGGCCTTCATCAGACAGTATCAGTATAATCTAGATATGGCACCCAACAGGACCCTCCTAATGGGAATGTCACAGTCATCTAGGGAGAGCTTCAGAGAATATGCTCAAAGATGGAGACAGCTTGCTGCTGCTGTCCAGCCACCTATGTCAGAACGGGAAATGGCTGATATGTTCATGAACACCCTTCAGGGAACCTATATTGATAGGCTAGCTGCCTTCTCCTCCACCAGCTTTGCGGATGTCGTCATAGCCGGGGAGAGAATTGAAAGCCTATTGAAAATGGGTAAAATTTCTGATAATGGTGCTAGTTCGTCCAGCGGTACAAGAAAGCCTTTTGCAGGCCCGAGAAGAACTGGCGAGACCAATGCCATTCACACCAGCAGGGGTAGGCCCCATTATGTTCCCAGAACAATAGCAGCAGTCACTATCCCTACTCCAGCTCATCCTCAGCCCGTCTATCAACCTCTGCAACAAAATTTCCAACAACAACCTCAGTATCAACAAAATCAATACCCTCCAAGGAACTACAACAACAACAACACCAACAACAGTCAACAAAGGCCATTCCAACAGAGGCCATCTCAAGCTAACAGAGTGATCGATCCGATCCCAATGCCATATGCTACCTTGCTGCCACAACTTCTGAAACTCAACCTGGTTGAGCTAAGAACGTTGGCACCTCCGGATCCCAACAGTCTACCAAGGAATTATGACTCCAATGCTAGGTGTGCTTTCCATTCAAACGCACCTGGCCACAGTACAGAAAAATGCAGAGCTCTGCATATGAAGGTACAAGACTTGGTAGACTCCAAGGCTCTGAATTTTGCACCTCCGCCCAATGTCAATAAAAACCCAATGCCAAATCATGGTGGTCCCCGAATTAACGCTATTGAAGAAGACCAACCGTCTTATTTAATAACAAGTGTGGATCAGATCCGGACGCCATTGGTGGAAATCAAAGCTCAACTCCGTGAAAACCAAATATTTCCGGGATGTGAACTAGGGTGTCCCTATTGCAATATTTCATGGAATGGGTGCGAGGACCTGAGGAATGGCATTGACAGCCTTATTCAGAGTGGCTTGCTACAGATCACTACATCATTTCCGACAAATCCGACAACTTCATCAACAACGGTTTCAGACCCTCCTACAACTGCAGCAACTATTGTTCCCGACAATTCATCAGCACCATCAACAAATACTTCACCTATCCTTCCAAATGATCAGTTTTCAACAGTTCCTCCTGCTACAACTTCAGCTTCATTCCATTTCGAATCTCCATCAACAACAATAACAGTCCTTCCAACAGTACCTCCTACAACACCAGCGATCAATCATGAAGATGTCTCTACTGTTACCATATTCTACGATCCTGTGAATAACTCCGCCTATCATTCAGAAGGTGCTGCTCCTGCCAGAGCACCAGTTACAATCTTTTATGATCCACAAACAATTACAGTCCCTTCAGCATCAGCAATCAGCCCAGTCACTGTCACGGTGCCTGGACCAGTACCATATGAAAGCAATAGGGCCATCCCTTGGCACTATGGCTCTGACGTGTATTGCGAAGGAAAAAGAATCACTCTGGAAACATCAACACCTGCACCACAAGTAGATAATGTGGGGGGAGGCGGAGGCTTCACTCGAAGCGGACGTCTCTTTGCTTCACAAGTTCAAAGACCTACTGCCGAAGCAGAAGCTGCTGCCAAGGCAAAGGGTAAAGGCCCGGTGCAGGAAGATCCAGCTGCCAAAGAAGCCTTGAAAACACCGTTCGATCAAGAAGTTGATGAGTTTATGAGAATCATCAAAAAGAGTGATTACAAAATTGTGGATCAACTTCACCAGACGCCATCCAAAATCTCTATCCTCTCACTGCTTATGTGCTCCGAAGCCCATCGGAATGCACTACTCAAAGTCCTGCACGCAGCTTACGTGCCTGAGGAGATTACTGTCAACCAATTGGAAACCGTGGTTGGTAATGTTACTGCTAGCAATGGGCTAGGGTTTACCAATTCTGACCTGACAGCGGATGGCCGCAACCACAACAAAGCCTTGCACATAACCATGGAATGCAAAGGAGCTATCCTTTCTCATGTGCTGGTGGACACAGGTTCTTCCCTGAATGTCTTACCAAAGAAGGCTCTGGTGAAGCTTGAATATGATGGATTGGCATTGAGACCCAGCAACCTGGTGGTAAGAGCCTTTGATGGTTCTAAGAGATCGGTTCTGGGAGAGATTGAGCTGCCTGTGACAATTGGCCCGCAGACCTTTAAAACTATCTTTTATGTGATGGACATTCAGCCCGCCTACAGCTGTTTGTTGGGTAGACCCTGGATTCACGCCGCCGGCGCAATAACGTCTACCCTTCACCAAAAGTTAAAATTCGAGTGGGAAGGTCAAGTTGTCACAATCTGTGGGGAAGAGGATATATTTGTTAGCCATCTGGCTACTTACAAGTACATTGAGATGGATGGAGAGATCCATGAAACAATGAGCCAAGGTTTTGAAGCCTTGAATGTCAATGAAGCATCTGCTGTGTCGGGGATCTCCATGTCATCTTACCAACAAGCCCGGAAGGTTGTTGAAGAAGGAACTGCCCTAGGCTGGGGCAAGGTCTTAGCTGTGGAGGAGAAGAAGGACAAGTTTGGGTTGGGTTACAGACCAACTCAACATCAAGCAAAGGCTGCTGCAGAGCCTGGTTTTGTCAGTGGGGGGATGCTCACCCCCGATGCTATCAACTGTCTGGAAGACGAGCTGGAAGAGGAGCGCAATCTGGAGAATTGGATTCGTCCAAAGATCCCGGGGAGCAGTGTCTCGAACTGGTCTTCCCAGGAAATTATAAGAGTTACTCACGCAGAGTAATTATTATTTCCTGTATTTTTTATAGCATGCATCCAAGTCTTGCATCTTGCCCAAGATGACAAGACTCATTTTGTAACCAGGGCCATCTGTACTTTTGTGCAAACAAGATTAAATTAATGAAATATCAGACATCTTTTTGCAAACAAGTCTTTTTCTTTTCTGCTCACTGTTTTTCCATTTTTCTTTTTGTACAAAAATGAATGGCGGTGTTTTCAAAATGATAACTTCATTTCACTTTTTCTAAAGCAAGATTAAAATCAATCACTAAAATGAACCAACTTAACCCTTGCAGAGAGTGCCTTCCTGACAGCACCGACAACAGCACGGCTATGACATCGTATGACTTTGACAATCCAATCAATCAAGCTGATGAAGGGGTTGATGAAGAATATGAGCTTCCTGAAGAGCTAGCCAGGTTGTTAAGGCAAGAGGAAAAGGTTATTACTCCTCACCAGGAGGAGGTTGAAGTGATCAATCTTGGTACCAATGAAGACGTGAAAGAGGTTAAAATCGGGGCCCGCCTGCGAGACTCAGTGAAGAGACAACTGATAGATCTGCTTCAGGAATATGTTGATGTGTTTGCTTGGTCGTATCAAGATATGCCAGGGTTGGATACCGACATTGTTGTGCACAAGCTGCCTCTGAGGGAAGAATGCCCGCCAGTTAAACAGAAGCTGCGCCGAACTCGCCCAGACATGGCTATGAAAATCAAAGAAGAGGTACAAAAGCAATGGGACGCCGGGTTCCTTGCTGTGACTAGCTATCCGCCGTGGGTTGCTAACATAGTACCTGTGCCTAAGAAGGACGGCAAAGTAAGAATGTGTGTTGACTACCGGGATCTGAACAGAGCCAGCCCGAAAGATGACTTCCCATTACCTCACATTGACGTATTGGTGGATAACACGGCTCAGTTCTCGGTATTCTCCTTCATGGACGGATTTTCAGGATACAACCAGATCAAGATGGCACCTGAAGACATGGAGAAGACAACATTCATTACACCTTGGGGCACGTTTTGCTACAAAGTGATGCCATTCGGACTCAAGAATGCCGGTGCAACATACCAACGGGCTATGGTGACATTATTCCACGATATGATCCACAAAGAAATAGAATGTTATGTGGATGATATGATCGCCAAGTCCCTTACAGAGGAAGATCACCTGGTAAATCTGCTGAAGTTGTTCAAGCGCCTGAGGAAATATCAACTAAAGCTGAACCCCAACAAATGCACATTCGGGGTGCGATCCGGTAAGCTGCTGGGCTTTATTGTAAGCGAGAAAGGGATTGAAGTTGACCCAGATAAAGTCAAAGCTATTCAGGAAATGCCTGCACCAAGAACTGAGAAAGAGGTTCGAGGGTTCTTAGGTCGATTGAACTACATCTCACGGTTCATATCTCACCTCACAGCAACCTGTGAACCCTTGTTCAAGCTGCTAAGAAAGGAACAAACGGTCAGGTGGAACGAAGACTGCCAGAAGGCTTTTGACAAGATCAAGGAGTATTTACAAGAACCTCCAATCCTCATGCCGCCAGTTGAAGGAAGACCTCTGATTATGTACTTGACAGTATTAGAAGAGTCAATGGGGTGTGTGCTGGGCCAGCATGACGAGTCTGGTCGAAAAGAGTATGCAATATACTACCTAAGCAAAAAGTTTACCGACTGTGAACAACGTTATTCACTGCTCGAGAAAACTTGCTGTGCTTTAGCGTGGGCTGCTCGCCGACTGAGACAGTATATGTTGACCCACACTACTTTATTGATATCCAAAATGGATCCAGTTAAGTACATTTTCGAGAAGCCAGCTCTTACCGGACGGGTTGCAAGATGGCAGATGATTCTCACAGAATACGACATACAGTACACATCTCAGAAAGCCATCAAAGGCAGTGTACTATCTGAATATCTTGCTGAGCAACCCATTGATGACTACCAGCCTATAAGATTTGACTTCCCTGATGAAGACATCATGTTCATAAAATCAAAAGATCATGAAGAGCCTATTCACACTGAAGGGCCTGACCCAGAGGAGGAATGGACTATGATGTTTGATGGGGCTGTTAACATGAATGGTCGTGGTGTTGGTGCAGTACTCATTACACCTAAAGGAGTTCACATGCCCTTCTCGGCAAAACTCACTTTCAACTGCACTAACAACGAAGCTGAATACGAAGCTTGCATTATGGGTCTTGAGGAAGCCATTGACCTCAGGATCAAGACATTGACTGTATTCGGAGATTCAGCTCTGGTAGTTAATCAGACCAACGGAAAATGGTACACCCACCAAGATCATCTGATACCTTACAGGGATTATACAAGAAGGTTATTGACTTTCTTCACAACAGTCAAGCTTGAGTATATCCCTCGGGACGAGAATCAGTTCGCAGATGCTCTCGCTACCATTTCATCCATGATCAAAGTTCAAGCTGCCAACTTTGTACCCCAGATTTCAGTATCTAGACTTGATAGACCAGCATATGTATTTGCAGCGGATGTTGTAAAAGATGATAAGCCTTGGTTCCATGACATTAAGTGCTTCTTGGAGGATCAGACATACCCACCTGGGGCATCTTCCAATGATAAGAAAACCTTGAGAAGGCTTGCTGGTAGTTTCTTTCTGAACACTGATGGGTCTTTATACAAAAGGAACTTTGACATGATACTCCTCAGATGTGTTGACAAGACGGAAGCAGATTTGTTGATGCATGAAGTGCACGAAGGATCCTTTGGTACCCATGCTGGAGGACATGCAATGGCTAAGAAATTGTTGAGATCAGGCTATTACTGGATCACAATGGATGCAGACTGTTGTGCTTACGCCAGAAAATGCCACAAATGCCAGATCTACGCAGATAAAGTGCATGTACCTCCCAATCCTTTGAACATCATGTCTTCACCCTGGCCCTTTGCCATGTGGGGCATTGATATGATTGGCAAGATTGAGCCAACTGCTTCGAACGGCCACAGATTCATCCTGGTCGCCATCGACTATTTCACCAAGTGGGTTGAAGCAGCCTCATATGCAAATGTTACAAGGCAAGTGGTAGCCAGATTTCTGAAAAGAGATATCATCTGTCGGTATGGAGTGCCCGAGCGAATCATTACTGATAATGGTTCCAATTTAAACAACAAAATGATGGCAGAGCTGTGCCGGGACTTCAAGATCCAACATCACAATTCTTCTCCTTACAGGCCAAAGATGAATGGCGCTGTTGAGGCAGCTAATAAGAATATCAAGAAGATTGTGCAGAAGATGGTAATCACATACAAAGACTGGCATGAAATGCTACCATTTGCCTTGCATGGGTATCGCACATCAATCAGAACAGCCACTGGGGCAACACCGTATCAACTTGTATATGGTATGGAAGCAGTCCTACCTGTTGAAGTTGAACTACCCTCTCTACGGGTACTAATGGATGTTAAACTGAGTGAAGCAGAATGGGTACGGTCCCGATTCGAACAACTGAGTCTGATCGAAGAGAAAAGATTAGCTGCAATCTGTCATGGGCAGTTATATCAGAAGAGAATGAAGAAGGCCTTCGATCAGAAAGTCAGGCACCGAGAGTACCAAGTAGGGGATCTTGTGTTGAAAAGAATCCTCCCTCCTCATACAGACCACAGGGGCAAATGGACTCCAAATTATGAAGGACCATTTGTTGTAAAGAAAGTTTTCTCCGGTGGAGCACTGATGCTCAGCACCATGGATGGTGAAGATTTCCCGTCCCCTGTGAATTCAGATGCAGTTAAAAAATATTTCGCATAAAATGACCCGCTGGACATAAAAACAGAATGTGAGTCCAGGCAAAAATAGGGCATCCCGGCGAGTCAAAAACAGAATAAAAGACTCGGGCAAAAGTAAGGGAAAATGAATAAAAAATGTACACCCGCTGAGTTGAAAAGCCGCATTGGACAACTCAGGCAAAAATGGGTATCCCGATGGATTGAAAACCCGAAAGGGCGATCCATACAAAATAAGGGAATAAGCGAACAACTGCATTCTGAATTCGTCTGTATCAACTACAACTTGGTAAGTTTCAAAGGATCAATCATCAATCAGAATCAACTCTCTCCAGAAAGCAAGACGAGAAGAACGTCATTGTCATACGAGTCATAGCAGAAGAGGAAGCTCCTCAAAGCGTCGCCAACACTGCCAGCATTTTGTTTCTCAATTTGTAACAGTCTCTTCATTTTAGGAGATATGTTTCCTTGACTGTATCTTGCCAATTCAGGGCACATGAATTAATAAAATCAGATTTTCGGTCATGTTTCGTTTTTACATTTATGTTTTGCAAAGAGTTATCTGATATCTCTAAAAATACAATTGCATAAGTACAGATGCCTTTCTCTAAAAAATAAAAACACATGCTTACAGGGAATGTGATTATTCTCGAAAGTATTTAACTCCTATGACGGAATCCAGTGAGGGATACCTCGGGACCTTTTGTACGTTTCCTTACCTATTGCAGGATTGCAGGTATCCAGAACGCAACCTGGGGCATGCAGGTTATGTCTCAGCGAGTAGGCGAATCATTATCAACTCGGTCTATCTTCCACATGGCACTAGAAGGTGCCCGTTTCCCCAGCGGAGCTGCCAAATCAGCATACACTCAGTCTCAGCATCCGAAATGCTCTATCCCCAGCTGAGTTGCTCCCCATTGCTCTCCCCGGCCGAGTTACCAGCAGCATTCCCCAGCTGTAGTACCAACCGTTCTTCCTCAGCAGAATGCAGAAAGCAGGGAATCATCTCCCCACAGAATCCCCAGCCTCTATTCAGAAGAGCAACGCGCGAAGAAGTCACAACAGAGTACAGAAGCTTCTACAAACCCCAGCTGGGTCCCGTATTACAAGGATATGTCAATCAGTGACCTATATCCCCAAACAGATACATCACTAGATCTACCAATGATCTCATCCCCAGCTGGGATGTTCACTTCAAGCAGATCAACCAGAGATCTTCACAGCAATGGGATCCGAATCCCGGATCGGTGCCTCTTTGCATAATCATAGCATTCGCATCATACTATTCCCCAGAGCGTAGCATTCCGTCTAATACGGAGCATTACGGCAAAATCAAATGCATAGCATAATCGTAAGTCATGTTGTGAATTGAACGCTTGTGACTAGTAACCATTCATCAGAATACAGATTACTTTCCCCCAGAGTCCCCACCAGAGTCCCAGCAAAAGCTGCTGCCCTTTCAAATCACGAACACCAGTATATACACCCTTTGGCACCCGTCCGTGTCGTCTTTCCCCAGTAAAGTCGCCTGAACAATCTTTACAAACAAATCACCCGCATTATAGATACCTCCTGGCACCCGTCCGTGTCAAATCACCAGCAGAAAGCCAAAGATATCCTCTTTGCACTCACATATACTTATATACACCTTTCCTGACACCCGTCCGTGTCGTATCCCCAGCGCAGTCACTTACACTTCTACAACCCATATACTTGTTGATTACTATTATACTTTACTTTTCTCCTTTTGACACTCGTTCGTGTCACTCTCCCCAGCAGATAAACACTCATATACAATACTCACTACTCATTGGTACACTTATACAGATACTCGTCCGTATCTTGTATACATTATCACTCATATCCCCGCAGATTCGACAGTAGTCCTTGTTCTTTGTTAACCAGTTGGTACTCGTCCGTACCATCATCTCAGAACATTGCGTCTAGTGTTTGTTTCTACGTGATACTCGTCCGTATCATAGTCTTAAGGATGCTCGTCCGCATCTTTAATCCATACACCGTGTCAAACACTTGTGTCTTCTTGAATATAGATACTCGCCTGTGTCTATTATTCCCCAGAAGAATTCTTTCAGATGCAACACTCGTCCGTGTTCTTTGTTAACCAGTTGATACTCGTCCGTATCATCATCTCTGAACATGTGTCAGTTTGTTTCTACATGATACTCGTCCGTATCATAGTCTTAAGGATGCTCGTCCGCATCTTTAATCTATACACAATACCAGGCACTTATACCTTTTGTTTCTTGGATGTAAACGCTCGTCCGTGTTTACATTATCCCCAGTAGATCACCAACAAATTTTCTTTTTATCTAACACTCGTCCTGTGTTGTGATATCTTTGAGAGCAGCCGTACCCTGCTGAGTGGTCGTCCTCCACTTCATGATGGTCGTCCTCCATCATGCTCATCCGATGGCCGTCCCCATCGTTGATTTTAGCAGCCGTCCCCTGCTAGGTGGTCGTCCTCCACCTTTTGATGATCGTCCTTCATCACTTTATCCAATGGCCGTCCCCATTGTTGATTTTGGTTATCTGACATTCGTCCTATGTCATGACAAACCTTGAGAGCAGCCGTCCCCTGCTGGGTGGTCGTCCTCCACTTCTTGATGGTCGTCCTCCATCTTGCTCGTCCGATGGCCGTCCCCATCATTGACCTTTTATCCGATGGCCGTCCCCATCGTTGATATTTTCGGCAGCCGTACCCTGCCAGGTGGTCGTCCTCCACCTTTGATGGCCGTCCCCATCATTTTTTCTTTTATTCCCCAACAGAGCAGCCGTCCCCTGCTAGGTGATCGTCCTTCACCTTTGATGGCCGTACCCCATCATCTGTTTATTTCATTCATTCTTTAACCCGATGGCCGTCCCCGTCGTGGTCCCTTTTCCTTTTTAACCCGATGGCCGTCCCCATCGTTGGCTACTTGACCTTTATGAACTTGATGGCCGTCCCCGTCATGTTTCATTAATCCCCAGAGAACTTTGCAGCTTTATCTTGATGGCCGTCCCCATCATAATATCTTATTTTCCCCAGCTAGTCGGCCGTCCCCGTCTTAGCTTTACTTGTTTTTCCCCAGCTAGTCGGCCGTCCCCGTCTTAGCTTTACTTGTTTTTCCCCAGCTAGTCGGCCGTCCCCGTCTTAGCTTTACCTTTTATCCCCAGCATGTCGGCCGTCCCCGTCATTGCTTTATTTTTATACACTCTCCCCAGCATGTCGGCTGTCCCCGTCATTGCTATTTACCCAGCAGTCGTCCTCTGCTCGACGGTCGTCCTCCGTCGCCTACACCTTACAATATACTTTTTTCGTTTACAATCTATATCCCTTTTCTTCTTCATCCCGTGAGTGCAAATTTTGGACTGTCTTTGGTATTCAACCACAAGTTATCTTGTTTGCCTGTTAAGCCGTTGCTTACAACCTGCACAGCTAACTCATGTTTGAATAGGGGCAGCTGTAAACACCCCAAATTTGCCCTCACCCATTCACACCATGGCTTGTGATCATCCTCATATGCATAAACACAATCATATCATCTCACATCTCATTTTTGATTCACTGCATAGTTTCTAAGTCATCTGCATCTAGGGTTTGTGATCTGAGCAATCCCAGAGCTGCTTGAGCCACTCCAAAGGCCACCAATCAACTCAAAAGGGTCCATGTGTGTTCATATATCATATTTCATCTCCTCAAAGTCAAAATTGCAGAGGAATCACAAGAACTAGGGTTTGAGTGGATGCAGAGCCAAGTTTGACTGCACAGTTGACTGAAAATTAGGGTTTTGGTTTCAGAGGCCATAACTCCAAATTTTTTGGTCATTCTTGTTTCCATTGCTCTTTATATGGTATAGGGAGTATGCATATCAATTTTCATGAAGAAATTCCATGGGGAAGTCATCTGATCAAGAGTTGACTTTTCAGACAAGTCAGTGCAAAATCAGGGCATCTGAGGCCCCCAATGACCCAACCAATGGGTGATCTTCATCATTTTGAGTGTATATGATCTTTATTTGATCATGGAAGAAGGTTGAAGTTCATAGAAATCAAGAATTTAGGGTTTTTTGCAAATGTTGACTTTTTGGGCATAGTTGACTTTTCAAGAATGCATCATTTTAGGTCATTTTTCAAGCCTTGATTCTTGATCCAAAAAGGCTTCAAATGGAAAAACTTTGGTCATGAAAGTTGTAGATATCATCTTTCCCTTTTCAAAAAGTACAAGAACATGATCAAATTCTTTTTGGATCAAAAGTTATGGTGTGGCAAAGTTAGCAAAAATCATTGATTTTCAAGTTATGCACCAAAGGCAAAAATTGCAAATTCTCCTTTCAAGGCCAATTCAGTCACCATATGGGCTTCTAATGCACTTAACATGATCATGTAACTTCTAAAAGTCAGATTTGAACCAAGGTGCCTCATGTTTCATGGCTTATGCAACAAGATTTTTCCATGTGAACCATAAAGCAAGCAACTTGCAAAAACTATCATCACATCTCACCCACTTGATTTCTTGGATGCTGAACCAGCCCTAGCTTCTCTCCATGCCATGCTGCGCCAGTCCATGTACTTATGCTAGCCTAGAACCAAGCCCATGCCTCTCTTACAACCAAGTTGACATTTTGCAAAAGTAAACATCCCAATCAATAAAGGGCATGTCACATCTTCTGACCAATCAGCATTGTTTATACAAACAATTTGCAAGCAAAACATCATAACACACAAGCCTGAAGCACACTAGAACATCACATTCACAAAGCACTCCATTTTTGCATAAGCCTTCGAATTTCTCTCCACAGCATACAAACACAAGAACTATCTTCACCAATCATCTCACCACACTTCATAGGCCTGAAACCACCAAAGTTCAAGCCTGAAACAAGCCTGACCTGAGCTTCACCATTCCCCACCCTCAGAACCAGTTCTCTTCGAATCTCACTATCCAGCCATCAAACACTTCATTTTCCTTCACCAACAAGTCAAGCATACCACAAGGAGTCAAAACCACCCTTTACTTTGAACTGAAACAGCCTGTACACAAAGCTCATTTCCTGCTACACCAGAACTGGTTCTCACAAATCAGCCATCCACAAGAGCTTTGAAGCCTTCCATTAGCATCAAGGGATACAAGGGAGTCCATTTGCACGCAAGGAAAGCTCTGGAAGCTCAGTTTTGAAGCTTTCCAGCTCAGGTATGATCATGGAAACTTTTCTCTCAAAGCTTGGTTTTTGAGTTATAAATTGATTATTCATGTCTTGCTGGTCATGGGGTTGGTTTCAGAATCAAAAATGAGTGAAAACTGAGCTTGTATGGTCCCTCTGAAATTTTGCCCGTAAATTTCTTTCCTTTCGATTCCTTTGATTCATGGTGCATAAATGTTGTTTGAGCTTGGATTCATGACCTAGGAAGTTAGAGGATCATTTAGGTGTGCTTGATTTGTAGAATAGGTGCCTGATTCGTGTTTTAGGGTTTTTGTGCAACCGGAGAAGATGACCGGAGCTCCCCTCCGGTCACCTGAGTTCGTTTAGCCCTAATTACAGTCATTAACTTCTGTTTGAATCCTGGGCGTTAGATTGTTTGACTCCATTGACTTCCCGCGTGGATAGATGGCCCAGATCCTTTGTTTTGCCCTAATCCTCTTGATTTGTTTAATTAATCATTAATTAAATAAATTTAATCAGAATCAACCATGGCCATTGGATGACGCGCTAGTCAATGCCTCCAAACCCAGTTCAAATCTCCACCCTTAGATCTGCTTACTTTCCTTTTTTCTTATTTTTATTTCATTATTTGTCATTTAATTTGCATAATTTATTAAAAATAGTAAAAATTGTTTAAAAATTATGAAATTTTTTATCCTGAATTTCATTAATTTTTATGACACAAAAATATTTTTATTTTCATTTTTAGCATTAAAAAAGTATTTTTAAATATTTAAAAGATTATTTTTAATTGATTAATGGAAATTAATTTATTAAAAATACTTTTAGGTATTTAAAAATCACCAAAAAATTCATGAAATGTTCTAAGACATTTAGAAACATTGTCCAACCTTCAAACCAAATTTCTTTTTTGATCTTGATGCATTTTAAGAATTTTTCATTGAATTAAATCATTTTTTATGCATTATTTTGATCATAAGTTCAAAAATTCATTTCTGCCTATTGGAGAGGGTTGAGACATTGATTCTTCTTGCATTGTGTTATGTTTAGCATGTATTTTCAAAGATAAAATGGCCATGATTTGTTTCCTCATTTTCTAATTGTTTGGCATTTCTTTTGTTAAGAACCCTAAAAAACCCTAATAACTTAGGAAATTCATATCTTGAGTTTGGTTAAGAGTTGAGAGTTCCCCTTTGGGCAGTGGTTCATTATAGGTTTAGGGTTTCTTTGGGTGCCATTTTACATTTTTATCTTAGGGTTTTGTTTCTGTTTTGGATTTTTGTTTGATGTTTGATTCATGAACCCTAATTTGGGCTTTCTCTTGCATCCTTCTTACATTTCCTTGCATAACATGACTTGTCTTTGCATTTTGTGCATCCATTTGATTCATAACACATCTTAGGACATATTAGAATCATGTTTGATCATTGTATCTTTCATTTGCCATGTTGTATGTCATTTGCATGCCATAACTTTTCATGTATGTTCATGGTTCTAAGCATGCTTCATTTGCATCCATATGTTTGTATGATCATCCCCATGCCTTGTTTCTTGTTTGCATAATCTCATAGCATCATTAACATCACACTCATGCTTCTGGTTTTGGTTTTCATCATGTCATTTCATCTCATTTTGCATTGCATTGCATTTCTTTCACTAACCTTTCAGGTGGTAAGTCACTTTGAGAAGTGAATTTGCCTTCACTTCTCACAATTTCTTTTCACCCCTCTTATGCATCATTGCTGAATTTTGTCTTGTGTTTGAGATTGAGCTTGCTCATTCTTCTTCTTCTTACTTTCTTTCCTCAAGTGACTTGTCTTCTTAAATGAAGCAAGTTACTTTGCTTCTCTTTGCTCCTTTCATCTGCTTCCTGGTGGTTTCTCTGAGGACCTTTCTTGTAAACCTCACAAACCTTAGGAACAACCAAGCATGACAATAATTAGGGTTTTGATTAGTCCCCCCATTTAGATTTTACCTTTGTGTCTCATTGAGTCTTCTCTTCTCACCTCATAATCCAGGACTAAACCCTAAAGGCTTTAAGGCTTTGTGATTAAGCTTATGCCTGCATCCTTCTATTAGGATGGAGTGTATAACTTTAATCCTAAGTGTTAAACCCTTAATGTGTTTAAATCCTTTAATCAATTCATCTAATAATCATCAAGACATCAAGCTTGTAACTTGGGCCTTGCATTAGGGTTCTGATTCTTCCTTAATTGGTTAAGAAGGACTAACCCTAGTGTTAATGGACAAGTCCCCCTCAAGTTGTCTTACAAACCCTAAAAATCACTTCATCATCTTATCATTAACTAAAATCCACTTAATAAAGGTTTTGTTTTGTCATGAGTTTAATCCCTAATCATGGATTAAGTTGAGGAGCCTTCCTCAGCTTAAACATTCTCATCTATTATCCTTCTATTAGGATGGTGTAATGGGTCTGTTTAATCCCTGATTATGGCTTAATCTCATTACTCAACACTAAACAAAAACACCAAAAACATCTAATTAATCACAAGTAGGTTAATGATCTTAATCCTACATCAAAGGTGTTTAAGTGTGAGAAGCTGACTTCACACTTAAGGTATTCTCATTACCCCTAATCAGAGGGAAGATGTGATGGGTTTGCTAACCCATTGGTTTAGGCTTAAGCTCATTAATTTATGACAAACTTTCAAAAAAAAGCAATAAAAGACTGAAAATACAAAAAAAAAAAAACAATAATCGTCTCCTCCGGGATTCTTTTCTCACCTCATTCGCTCACAAACGAGAACTCGCTTCTTCCGTCTAATGCAAGACAGTTTGCACCTGAGCCAGACAGGTCATACACTTGAGCATAGACAAGCAAGCAGTTCACAAGTCAATTTATCTTTCAGTCTCTTTGGGTCGAACTACGGTGTTCTGACTTCCTCATTGCACGAGAGGATACGTAGGCATAACTTAACAGTTATCGAACAAAAGTCTCTGTATATTCCCCCTCCTTCCAGCATCATTCTATAAGCCTCATTACCATGAGCATTTCACTCTTTTCCTTACACTGACACTGTACATTTATACACTTCACACTTTACACTGACACCTGTACATATTGCTTTCAGCTCTTTATACACAGATTGCACTGACACTACCCCTTTAAAACACAAATCTTTCAAGCGTGGATCCCGTCGAGTACGACGGACAATCTGGGTGCTAATACCTTCCCAGGTTGTAACCAACCCCCTTTCTCAGTCTCTCTGGTTCGCAACCGTCTTATCCATCTTTTTCCAGGCCTATGCAGCATTGCCTTTCCTCCGGGATAAAAATGCCTAGCTGGCGACTCTTTTCATCTCCAGTGAGTTCACGGCTGTGTGTTCTCACTGTTCCCTTCGCCGACCGTTCGCGCTTGTACCGGGATGCAAATCTTCGGGAGCGACAGGATCCATCTTTGAAATCAATAAGGTGGTATGAGTCAACATATACTGTCTTAGTCGGCGAGAAACCCATGCCAAAGCGCAACAAGTTTTCTCGAGCAGTGAGTATCTTGTTTCACAGTCGGTAAACTTTTTGCTAAGGTAGTATATTGCCTGCTCTTTTCGACCAGACTCGTCATTTTTCCCTAATACACACCCCATTGAGTTGTCTAATACTGTTAAGTACATAATCAAGGGTCTTCCATCAACTGGTGGCATCAAAATTGGAGGTTCTAGAAGATATCTCTTGATTTCATCAAATGCTGTCTGGCACTCATCATTCCATTCCATTACCTGATCTTTCTTCAACAACTTGAAGATTGGCTCACAGGTAGCAGTTAATTGGGAAATAAATCTAGCAATGTAATTCAATCGTCCCAAGAAACCTCTAACTTCCTTCTCAGTACGGGGAGCTGGCATCTCTTGTATAGCTTTCACTTTAGCAGGGTCTACTTCAATACCTTTTCCACTGACAATGAAACCCAGGAGTTTACCAGATCTAACTCCAAAAGTACATTTGTTTGGGTTTAATCTCAACTTGTATTTATTCAACCTCTCAAACAACTTATGCAGATGATCAAGATGTTGCTCTTCATTCTGGGACCTAGCTATTATATCATCCACATACACCTCTATCTCATGATGAATCATATCATGAAACAAAGCCACCATAGCACGCTGATATGTTACCCCTGCATTCTTCAAACAAAATGGCATCACTTTATAACAAAAAGTGCCCCACTGTGTAACAAATGTTGTCTTCTCCATATCTTCAGGTGCCATCTTGATTTGATTGTAACCAGAGAAACCATCCATGAAAGAGAATACTTTATGCTGAGCAGTGTTGTCTACCAGAACATCAATATGAGGAAGTGGAAAGTCATCTTTGGGGCTAGCCTTGTTCAAATCCCTGTAATCCATGCACATACGTACCTTACCATCTTTCTTGGGTACCGTACCACATTTGCAACCCACTGAGGATAAGAAGTCATAGCTAAGAACCCTGCATCAAACTGTTTCATCACCTCTGCCTTAATCTTCTCTGACATTTCAGGACGTATGCGACAAACCTTTTGCTTCTTTGGACGACAATCTTCTTTTACTGGTAAACGGTGAACCACAATGTCTATATCCAACCCTGTCATATCTTCATAGGACCAAGCAAAGATTTCCACATAATCATGTAACATCTGAATCAATCTGCTCTTGACACCATCCTCTAATTCAGCCCCTATCTTGACCTCTTTCCTGTTTTCTTTAGTTCCCAGATTCACAACTTCGATTGGCTCTTCATGTGGATGTATAGCTTTCTCTTCTTGTTGTAACAACCTAGCAAGCTCTACAGGTACTTCACAATCGTCCTCATTTCCATCTTCAGCTTGATAGATCGGATTCTCGAAATTATAATTGGCAATAGTAAAACTGTTATCAACAGGATCCGGAGTGGATGAGGATCTGCATTTTAGTGATGTGGGTGTGTGTAAGAACACATAGCTGATAAAGGAAAAATAATAAAAGAAAGACAAGGAACACAATATTTACGAAAACGAAACATCCACTGATTTTTATTGAATGAAGTATGCAAATGAAATGACATCCCGAAACAAACACACATTGTGCCCTGGGTAAGGCACAAGGCTTAAGAGTTCAATTGTTCAAAAATTACAAACTTTAAAAGTAACAACACAGTAATAGTATTTACTCCTGACTAAAGGAGATAGGAATAACATCTTCAGCTTTCCAATTATTGAGCCCAGCACCCACAGTAGGAAAAATCCAAGCATCCAAATTGTAGTCTTCATCATAGTCACCCACAACATTGATCTGATCCTTCATAATCCCCTGATTGGTGATACGAACGACACGAGCACGACGAACAGCCTTCTGGGACTCTGCAGTGAAACCCACACCAAATTTGTCAGATTTGTAAGGAATGTCAGGAAGTTGACCCCAAATAGTACAACCACCTTCATCCACCACAGCTCTAGCATCTTTGAGGGAGGCCATTGTAGGAGGTACTCTGGTGACCATAGGAACTTTCTTGACAACAGGAGGAGCTTCATAATTATCAACAACCCAAGGAACCACTTCGAACGTCTGGCATGGAGTTTCAACATATTCACCTTCCACTTCAAGATATTTAAATGTGTTCACATGGCTAATCATATATCCTTCCTCTCCGTAAACAGTGACAACCTTTCCCTGTACTGGATATCTCAGCTTTTGATGTAAAGTAGAAGTTACAACACCTGCCCCATGGATCCAGGGACGCCCAAGCAAACTAGAATACGACGGACGAATATCCATTACATAAAAAGTAGCATTGAAGACCTGAGAACCCACTTTTATTGGGAGATCAATTTCTCCATGCACCACTCTTCTCGAGCCATCAAAAGCCTTCACCACTATATTACTGGGCCTCAACACAGCATCTTCAGGACTAAGTTTATTCAGAACTTCTTTGGGAAACACATTCAGCGAAGAACCGTTGTCTATTAACACATGAGACAGGGTAGTGCCCCTACATTCAATAGAGATATGTAGAGCTCTATTATGATCCCTCTTGGCAGGAGTTAAATCAGCATCGGAGGAACCTAACCCATTATCATAAGTCAAGTGTGCAACACAATTTTCAAACTGATCTACAGAAATCTCATTTGGTACGTGAGCAGTCTTCAAAAATTTAATCAAGGCTTTAGCATGAGCCTCAGAACACAACAATAAAGACAACATAGAAATCTTGGAGGGAGTATGCCCCAATTGATCCACAACATCATAATCACTCTTGCGAATGATCTTCAGTACTTCTTCCATCTGCTTAGAAAGATCATCAGCAGCTGGCACATCAGTTTGTATAGGTTCAATAATAGGACCTTTGCCCCGAGCATCAGTAGTTGGAGTAACTGTATTCTTGGAGGTAACTGGAGGAGAGAAAACTCTTCCACTTCGTGTAATCTTACTGGATCCAGAAATATTATCAACATCCAGGTTTTCATCAGCAACAGGTGCATCAGCTAAGGATTCTTGCTTAACACCATGAATATAAACATCGGAGCCATAATGCCAAGGCACCGCTTTATCAGAAGTATATGGAATAGGACCCGGAGTGGTGATAATCATAGGAGCCACTCTAGCTTCAACAACAATCTTCACAGGGCCTTCAGCAGTAATCTTAATTGGACCCTTACGAGTGATTTTTACAGGTCCCTTGGAAGTAATCCTTACCGGCACTTTATCAACCATATCCACCTCTTCAACCTTCGCACCTTTAGTTATATGCTCAACCATGCTTTCTACAAAAGGTGTCCTCCCAAACAATATTGTGTAATTGTCCATGAGGCGTTGAATTCCGTCCTTCAACTTCCAGCAACTATCCGGTTTATAAGCACAATAGAAACAATCTTCATTACAACCTGGAAAGAACCCAGCTTGTACCAACTTCTTCTTGATAACAGATAATGGTGTAGTCACGTCTGCAACTGAGGAAATATGTGAAACTTCATCAATGGCATTGACAGTCTTTTCATGATTTGGCATGGGAGCAGTAATCACATTTGGAGTACCCGGAGGGTCAAACTCAATTTCTCCCACATCAATCATATCCTGAATCTTATTCTTCAATATCCAGCAACTATTGGTATCATGTCCCTGACAATTTGAATGATATGCACATCGTGCATTAGGATTGTACCTGGGAGAGGTAACATTGGGATTCTGAGGAGGGTCCTTCAAAGTGATGAGTTCACCCTTCAACAAGTGTTGCAAGGCTTGGGCCAGTGACATGTTGAGCCTGGTGAACTGTCTTCTAAGCCTCTGTTGATTGCCCTATGGTAGCTCTGGTGTTGTAGGAGTTGGATTGGAGATATGAACTGCACTCACAGATTGGTGCCTCCTATTATGACCAGGTTGACCATAAACAACATTTGACTCTTTCTTCCCACTAGGAGGCTTCTTTGTAGTACTTGATGAAGAAGCACCCACTTGGATCTTGCCACTCCTTATACCACTTTCTACGCTCTCTCCTGTCATTATCAACTCAGTGAAGCCAGATGATGAGCTTCCAATGAGATGACTGTAAAAAGGACCATTCAACGTACACATGAACATATCCACTAACTCCCGGTCAGTTAGAGGGGGTTGTACCCTACCAGCCAAATCTCTCCACTTTTGGGCATACTCCTTGAAATTTTCTTTAGCACCCATAGACATGCTTTGTAGTTGCATGCGAGTAGGGGCTAGGTCAGCATTGTATTGATATTGCTTATAAAAAGCCTCAGCAAGATCATTCCAGTCACGGATGTTGACACTCCAACTGATAGTACCATTCCAATTGGGCTCCAGATAAGCTCTCTTGGAAGAAATGGATCCACAAATTCTTATCAGCAGTATAGGGTTGGATCCTCCGGACATAGGACCTCAGGTGCAGTTTGGGACAAGAAACACCATCATACACGACAAAAGCAGGAACCTTGAAACCAATGGGTATGACCACCCCAGATATCAAACTCAGGTCTTCAAAATCCAGCCCATAAGACTTTTGTAATTCCATAGCATTCATTATATCCACCAGCATTTTGAACTTATCTTCATTAGGATCATGATAGTAGTTAGCTTCAGAATCAGAATCTCCCATTGTATTATGGAGACTGCCTCCTTCTTTCTCAGATTCTTCAGACTCATAATCTTCAACCTGTTCTTTGGTCTTGACAGGACCTCTGAACCTTCTTCCCATGTTGATTAGGCCTCCTGACCTTCTAGTCTTCTTAGTCTTCTTGACCAGCAGTGTCTTCAATTCATCCTGCCCCTTGGACAAGTTCAGGATCAGCTCTTGGAACTATGCATTTTGTGCCTGGAGATCTTTGACTGTTTGTTCAAGAGCCATTGCTGAAATAAACAGCGAGAAGATAAGATACCTGTGCACAAGAAACCTATGATGCAATGACATGGTGTATAAATGCGTATGCAATGTTTTCAAGGACCGTAGGATTTAAATTTGCTTAAACAATCAAGAAAGTAAACTTTTATTAGTAATAAATTTGTTTGCCCCTTGGGCTTACAAAATGAAATGAAATAAATACAAAAGATGGGGTTTTAAATCTCCCATGGACGTTTCCTCTTTGTGTTGAGGTATGAGTTGAGATTCCGCTCCTCGTGAAGTTGCTTTGTTAGCTCCAGGATTCTTTCTTGACTTGCTTTGTAATGATCCTCGAAAGTATCCCTTTGCTCCTTCAACTGGATCCAGGACCTCTGTAAGTCTTCCATGTCAGTGGGCATGTCTGGGTGAAGGATGGTATAAGAGGTATCTCCTTCAGCAACAAGCTCCATAGTAACTGGCAGGATGGCAAGATATGGAATCATAAGAGTCTGAGCACGAGATCGCACCCATCTGAGGTAAGATTCCATAGAAATAGTGTACTTGGGCTCCAGAGTCTTGCTATCAACCTTGTTCACTTTTCCTCATGCTCGTATGAACCTTTGACGGTAACCTTGCAGATCGTTGTCGTAGTCAAACACAATACCCTGAATCAACATGTCATGTGGACCATCACTCCGAGCGTAACCAAACTGACGTAAAGCTAAAGAAGGGTTGTAAGTAATGCCTCCTCTTATGCCTAGAAGTGGCACATTAGGAAACTCCCCACAACGGTCAATGATAGTGACATTCTCCATAGATCTGGAGCACCAATGGATATCTGAATGAGAGAGTGACATGATCCTTTTAGACCACCTGAACCCTTGTTCATTCTTCATCACTGATCGAGGAAGGTGAAAAATAAACCACCTAGATAGCAAAGGTATGCAACACATCAGAGTTCCTCGTGCCTTTGTAGTACGAGTATGAAGAGAATGCAGAATGTCTCCAAGCAATGTAGGCACTGGATTGTGACTCAGAAATATGTTGATGGCATGAACGTTTATGAACTAATCTGGATTGGGGAACAACACTAAGCCATAAATCAACAAGGCTAAGATCTCCTCAAAAGCATCATAGCTCATAGCCTTCAAGAACACTTGAGCTTTCTCTATCAACACCTTAGCAAGAATACCCTTAACTCCGCTTCTCGTTTCTAGAACAATGTCTGACTTCTTCATATGTAGAGCTGCAGCAATAACCTCTGGTTTAAGCACTTTTTCCAAGCCTGTGAAGGGTCTTTGATCAAGAACAGGTATACCCAGAAGTTTAGAGAACTCTTCCATTATAGGAACTAGCTGATAGTCGGGGAAGGTGAAGCAATGGTGCTTAGGATCAAAGAACTGAAACAGGACACTCATCATGTCTTCATTGAACCCTGAAGTGACTAGATCCAGTAGGTGACCATGTCTCTTGATGAACTGAGAGTTTTTAGAAACTTGGGAGACCAATTCTTTAAGCTTAGGAGGTATTCCTACAAAGTTGATACAGATAGTGTTCCTACGAGCAGAAGCCATGACCTGCAACAAAGAACAAAGATAAATCCTTTGGTCCTTGAAATGGTTAGTGAAAATGCTATGCTTATGATGCATGATGATGTTATGATGTTATGCTTAATCACAAACATGTGGCACACACAAGCAAGTCACACAACAGCCCTAGGTTTAGAGGCTTGCATGAGGTTTAAAGGTAAGTACCCTCCCCTGAAGTTTAGTTGGTTCATCCTATCCTATAAAGTAACCAGATTCTAAGGGATCTCAATATCATTGTTCCTTCACAAGGGTGGTTGTTCAATGGGCAACTTACTTGCCAACCAAAACCCTCCAAGTTTAGAATCTCAATGAGTGTAGCATCGAGTATCAACCAACTTCAGTCTTCACCAAAGCCGGTTATCTCACTACTTTTCTAAAGGCCAAGATGGGTTAACTAGGGTTCTAAAAGTTAGTTAGTGTATTGACGACATATGGCAGCCTCATATTATCCTCAACTTTACTTAAGAAACATAAGCACCAACCAAGAAGTCACACTAACTATGGCCACCAGATCAACCATATCGGTATACGCCGTACAGTTTCCTTGGTCTATTGCCATTTACCTAAGGTACACTAGATCCGGGTTAGGATCTTTCACACATAAGAGCACCCAACAGATAAGTATAAAGCAAACAAGGCAAACAATTTTAAAGTGATCTAATTCCTAAGGGTACCCCTCTTTTATTAAGTCCCCAGCAGAGTCGCCATTTCTGTAACACGGTGGGAGAACTGACTTTAATTAAATGTTGCGGATAGCAAGAGTCGCCACCGACTTTTATTTTATCCAAAAGGAAAGGGCATAAAAGAACAGGAAAGACCTTAAAAGATTTTGAGTTCGGGGGGTAGGTTATGCAAAGGGATGGTGTTAGCACCCTTTACATCCATGGTTATCCATGGGCTCTTAGTTACTTAGCTCACTTTAAAATGTTTTTGAGAAGTGTAGCGTGTGTTTAGAAATTTTCTTAAGTACTTTATAATGATCCATGTACGGATATATATAAAGCCTTTGTTTGGAAAATTGCTTGAAAAATGTGAAGTGTTTTTGAAATGTTTGAAAAGGTGAGCAAGTACATAAGAGGAACCTACCCTAAGTTAAATCTTTTCTGTTCTTAAATATCCTTTAAGTGGTAAGACTATCCCTATTATTAAGGAATAGGTAGTCATTACCTTGGATGTATGAGGGACAAGTGAAAGGACATCTGTGATTAGGCAACTGTAAGGTGTATTTAGCAATTTGAAGGGACTTATCATCTTTATTCGAAAGGGACAAGATCATTTACGAAGGCAACCATGAAGGGACTTGATCTTATTATCTTTTAAGGGACTAGATGATATAAATAAATGAAGGGACTTTGCTTTATACACCTTACTTTACCTTTTTCTTTAGGCAACATGAGAGGTATCCTTAAGAATGTGAGATGGCGATCCAAGATCGACTTACGTGTGTGCGTGTACAAGTTCATATATTTATCTTGAGATTAATGATCTAAATTCAATTTTAAACACAAACATGTTTGCACTCCCTATTTTACTAACCATGGCAATTAAAAATAAATAATAAGAATAATTCTACAACTATTACATAATTGGCACAATTACATTATAAAAATAATTTAAATAAGTAAGCATATAATAAATAATAATTGAATTGGTTAGTAATAACAAACAAAAATAAATATAAGAAGGTTAGTATAACAATAGAATATAGAAACAAATTTAAAAGTTCAAAATTAAATAAATAATTATTTTTTTGAGAATTTTAATAAAAGGAATAAATAATAATAATTATATACTAATAAATATGTCTAATAATTCTAATAATTTAATTTTTATATACATACTATAAAAAATATTTGTTAATTATAATTAAGTAAGCATATAAAAATAAGAAATTAAACTCATAAAATAAAGTTAGGGTTTTTAATTGTTTAGAGAAAGAAAAAAAAATCAGGGTTAACTACTTAATTATTTATATATATAAACAAACTACCTATAATAATTATAAAATAAATATAAATAATTAAAATTTACAAACAAATATATTAAGATTTATAAGATGATTAGGGTTTATAAAAAAAATTAGGTTTTTTATAAAAATATTAGGGTTAATTATTTAACCTAAGCCTAGTTAAATTATTTATATATAAAAAAATACATACAATTTTAATAATATACAATGAAATAAATATAAATAATTTTTATTAATAAAGTTTGAATTATTTAAAACTATAAGTCTTTTTTTGAATTATCTAAGAAAATAATATAACAATTTTATTTTTAAACATTTATTTAAATTAATTAACTATAATATAAACAAAAATCAAATAAAACAAAAAAAAAAGTGAGAAAAAGAACTTACCTGGGGCTGGGATTCGAGGCCCTAGGCTTTGCATCCACTGGACCAACAAGCTCTCCACCAGGCTGCGCTGCATTTGGTGATATTGAATGAGAGTCAATACCTTTTGTTTCATAACCTGTAAAAATCATAAAAAACAAAACAAACACAAAATGGCCTGGGGGGAATCGAACCCAGGACCATTCATTCACTAACAAACGCGCATACCAACTGAGCCAAGCTGTTCTTCTGAAATAATAATCACAACAATTTCATAAAATATAATACCCAATTTTTAAATATGAATTTGGCGCCAGACTTCATCTTCCTCATTCAAATTACCTGCGAAATTTCCTATGCATTCTCCTGCGAATTTTCCTGCAAGTTCTTAAAACCAGAATCCTATGTATTTTCAAACATCAATCAAATCGTAACATCAATTCAAATTAAAAGCCCAGATCAATTATACAAGTTTCATAGATCATATCCATGTTCTTAGATTTCGTCTTAAGTCCCTAAATGCTTGGTTCCCGATTTGAAGCTCCAAACCCTAGCAATGGTGAATTTCAATACAGTCCACAATAATTGAATTAAATCATCCAGAAAGTTTCTAAACATCACAACAAACACAAATCCACAGTTAGTTTTCCATATTAATGCACAAATCATTCAAATCGAAAAAACTTAGAACATGAAGAAGATGCATTCGGTTTGTGTAATTTAAGGCATGAATGGACAATGTTATGATCCAGAATCAATCCATGAACTCCAAGGAACAAGTTGCAACCTTTGGTTTGTCTTGAAAACAGCTCTAGGTATCAAACCGAATTGGTGTTCTTAGTATGAATTTTGGAACTTTGTTCTTACCTTTGGAGGCTGAATTTTCGTGTCCCTTAGGCTGCTCAATGTTCTTTGTATATATATGAATGATATTAGGTCAAAAAATTGTATGATTATTTGGACTTTTGGATCACTTAAATATTGAAAAAGATTATGTCTTAAAACTTGATTTTTATTTGATCCAACCTTGCTATTTTGGGACAATCCTCATAACTTGTGTATCAATCTAATCCAAACAATATTCATGACTTTCTAGAAGCAAAATCCCTTTTTAAATATATGATTTTATATTTTATTTCAATTTAAATTGCATTTTAATGAATAAAATTCAAATAAATATGAAATAAAAAAATAAAAATCAGAAAATAAGTGGGTTGGGTCGTGCTTGGTGTTTTTATAAAGATGGGATGGCAATTTGGTGGGCTCATTTAGCAAAAATTTGATTTTAGGCCTTATTTGCTTCATAAACTTCCCTAAAATTTCCCAACTTTGCAAGGGCACAAATCCTTCAATTTTAATTCTATGAGTGTGTTCTTGGACATTTTGGAAAGCTTAAAGAGTCTGTAACACGGTGGGAGAACTGACTTTTAGTTATGTTGCGGATAGCAAGAGTCGCCACCGACTTTTATTTTATCCAAAGGAAAGGCATAAAAGAACAGGAAAGACCTTTAAAAGATTTTTGGGTCCGGGGGGTAGGTTATGTAAAGGGAAGGTGTTAGCACCCTTTACATCCATGGTTATCCATGGGCTCTTAGTTACTTAGCTCACTTTTGAATTGTTTTTGAAAAGTGTAGGGTGTGAATAAAAATTTTCATAATAGTTAATAATGATCCATGTACGGATGCGTAAAAACTTGTGTTTGAAAATTTGTTTGAAATTTGTAAAGTGTTTGAAAATTTGGAATGAAGTGAGCAAGCAACTAGGAGGTACCTACCCTAAAATTTAAGTCTTTTCTGTTCTTTATCCTTTAAATGGTAAGACTCTCCCTATTATTAAGGAATAGGTAGTCATTACCTTGGATGTAAGGGACATATGAGGGACATCTGTTTTATGAAGGCAACTGTGGGGTGTATTAAGCATTTAGGAGGGACTATCATCATTATTCGAAAAGGGACTTGATCTTTAAAGGCAACCATTAGGGACTTGATGATTTTTCTTTTAAGGGACTTGCTTTATACACCCCACTTGACCTTATGATTAGGCAACATTGAGGGATAACCTTAGAAATGTGAGATGGCGATTAAAAATCGACTTACGTGTGTGAGTGTTTAATTTTATTTATCTTATAATTAAAGTGATCTAAATTTTATTTTAAATTGAATACATGTTTACACTCCCTAAATTACTAACCATAGCATAAAATTAAATAAACTAAATATTACAAAATTTACACCAAGGAGCAATTACATAATAAATAGCAAATAAATAAATAATAAGCAAAAAATAAATAAATAGGCAATAATAAATAGGGTTAGTGATAATAAAAATTAAAAATAAATAGGATTAGTGAAATAATAATAATAAAATAAATGAAATTAGAAATAATATGATTAGTAATAAAAATAAACAAGGTTAGAGAAATAATAATAAAAATATATAAGATTAGTGAAATAATAATAAGCAAAAATAATAAATAATAATATGGTTAGTAATAATAACAATAATTAAAATAAATAGAATTTAGCAAAAATATTATAATAACATGATGAGAATAATAAACACAAAATTAAATTTTAATATATAAACTTTTATTTAGAAATAAGAATAATTAAATAATTATTGTAACATTTTAATTTATGTACATAATATAATTATAAATTTTAATCATTACAAATTTAATTATTTCTAAACATATATTAACAATTATTTACATATTAAAAAATATTTACATATTATATGGAGAAAATAAGTTTTAAATATCATATTTACAAAATTTTATATTAAATAAATATATACATAATAATTATATTAAGAATTAGAAAATAAAAATTATTTAGAAAATAAAATTAGGTTTTATAAAATTAGGATTCATTTAGAAAATGTTTTTAGGGTTTATAATATAATATACAAAATTATATATACATATATTATAATTTTATTACATAAAAGAAATAATTTTTTGAAGAAAATATATATTTTAGAATTTAGGAGAATATTACATATTATCATGAAATTATTTAATTATAGATTAATATATGATTATTAATAATAATTAAACAAAAATTAAGCAAACAAAATAAAATAAAATAAAATAAAAACAAGACTTACCTGGCTGGGATTTGATCCCAGGATGTTCTATTTGCCAGCAACAAAATCTTCCACCAGGCCACCATGTGCGCAAGCAATAAGGAAGAGGTTTAATTAGTTTTGTCCTTTGCCTGGAAAAATCAAGAAAAATAAAAGGCCTGGGGGAGGATTGAACCCAGGACCTTTGGACACTCAAACACACGCATAACCATCCGGCTGGGAGAGCCAATCTGTTAGAATACCAGCTATGAACAATAATATATTAAAATTATAAGTTAAATGGAAACGTATCAAAAAGGAATGGCTGGAGGCTGGATTCGAACCCCAGCCTTCCCCCAACACGCGCATCTGCTTTTCCACCAGGCCACAAGCACATTCCTGTGATTAAATTCAAACGAATAAATAAAATATTAAATTCACAATTTGAATTTCAAACACGCGCCAACACAGTCATCTTCTTCCTCTGAAATTCGCAGGTTTTCCTGCGAATTCTCCTGCGAATCCTCTTGCCATTTTTCCTGCGATTTAAACCTGCAAATTCTTAACCACCATTAAACAGCAACATTCCATCAAATTGATCACATATTTGTAATCCCCATACAGCATACAATTCAATTGTGGTCTCTAAATCAATTTATATTGGCTAAATCGAAAGTTCCTAATTTCAACTCAAAAACCCTAGCTATGGCCGATTATGATTCATGGCATGAAACTCCAATTTCTTTGTCCAGAAACCTTCACAAACTCAATACAAACATCATTAACCAAACAAAATTCATTGAGATACATTAAATTAGTGAAACCGAAAAAAAAATATTCAAGAACATATAGAATTCAGATTATGCATTATGGAGTGATTTTGATGCATATGAGTATTGGTTTAGGATCAGTGAAGTCCAAGGAATCTTGCTGTGTCCTTATTTTACCTTCAAATGCTCTGTAAATGTAAAACCGAATGTGAGTTTTGGATGAGTTTTTGAGGTTTTGAAACTGGACTTTGAGGCTGTGAATTCGTGGCTGGGCAATAGGCTTGTGTTTAGTATATATAAGTGATTGAATTTAGGTTAAAAAATTGATTGGTTGTGTTCAAGATTTGATTCAAAAAGATTCACAATGATCATGCTTTAAAATCCAAATATTCATGTATTAAGGCTTGCTATCTTTGGACAAATCTCATGATCTTATTCCTTTTCAATTCCAATCAGCATTGAAGACATTCTAGAAACCAAATCTCCATCAAATATCATATTTTCATATTTTATTTCTATTTAAAATGATTTTTTATGAATTAAATCAAAATAAATAAAAATAAAATAATAAAAATTCTGATTTTTAATCATTTGGGTCGTGCATGATGATAGTGTATGGATTGGATCATAATTTGTCCAGCCCATTTGGAAATAATTGATTCTAGACCTCCATTTTCATCATAAACCATCACAAAATTTCCCAACTTTGCAAGGGCACATATCCTTCAATTTTAATGGTATGAGGGTGTTCTTGGACATTTTGGAAAGCTTGAAGAGTCCTATAAACAACCCCACTGGTTTCATGTCCATATCATTTACCAATCTCAAGTTATGCCCTTTTGAAGTTGTTGACTTTTTGTTGACTTTCAAAAGGACCTATAATGTCTTAGCTCATACCTTCCAAATGAAGCATTTTTGGGCTTGGCTTGTGAGACACAAAGTTGTAGAGAATTCAATTTACTTCAAAATGAGCTTTGAGTAGAGACTTGGTGATGAAGCATGTGAAAGTTATGGCTGGTCAAAGTTCAGTTGACTTTTACTGAGGAAACCCTAATTTAGAAACTCCTGATTCTTGATGATCTGGAATCTCCTTGATGAATCATGATCAACCCTTGATCAAATGATGTATTTTACTTCATATACTTGATGTTGGCAAAAAATCATGAAGTTTGACTTAGGTTTGACCACAGTTGACCTCAGTTTGACTTTTTAACTGCATTGACTGATTTTGACTTATCTGATCATCTGACTGAGCAAACTTCTGAGAAAAGTCTTGAAACTGGTCATGGGGGTTCTTATACACATATAAGATGTTATGAAGCTCACTTGAAGTCTTGGAAGTCCATTTAGCCTGATTAAAGTCAAAACCCTAGTTTTGGATGCACTGCTTAGGAGGTGCATTGTCTGAGGGAATTGTCAACTCTTCTGACCAATTGTGAACCTTGTGAACCTTGTGAACCATCATAAAATGTCTTGTGAACCTCATGGGAGGTATTGTGAAGCTTGTGAAGCTTGTGAACCTTGTGAACCTTCATGAAATGGCTTGTAGACTTCATGAACCTCATGAAAGGTTATGTAAACATTGTGAATCTTGTGAACCTTGTGAACCTTCAAGAAGTAACTTGTAGACTTCATGAACCTCATAAAAGGTTATATAAACATTGAGAAACTTGTGAACCTTGTGAACCTTCAAGAAGTAACTTGTAGACTTCATGAACCTCATGAAAGGTTATATAAACATTGAGAAACTTGTGAACCTTGTGAACCTTCTTAGCACACAAAGTCTTGTATTGTGAGGGCAAATTTTGGGGTACAACAGAGTCCTCTAACCAACCCCATTAGTTTCATGTCCATATCTTTTACCATTCTCAAGTTATGCTCTTTTGAAGTTGTTGACTTTTTGTTGACTTTCAAAAGGACCTATAATGTCTTAGCTTATACCTTCCAAATGAAGCATTTTTGGGCTTGGCTTGTGAGATACAAAGTTGTAGAGAATTCAATTTCCTTCAAAATTAGCTTTGTATGGAAAATTCTTGATGAGGCATGTGAAAGTTATGGCTGGTCAAAGTTCAGTTGACTTTTCTTGAGGAAACCCTAATTTAGAAACTCATGATTCTTGATGATCTGAAATCTCCTTGATGAATCATGATCAACCCTTGATCAAATGATGAATTTTACTTCATATAATTGATGTTGGTAAAAAATCATGAAGTTTGACTTTGATTTGACCACAGTTGACCTCAGTTTGACTTTTTAACTACTTTAACTGATTTTAACCTATCTGATCATCTGACTGAGCAAATCTTTTGGGAAAGTCTTGAAACTTGACATGGGGATTCTTAAACATATATAAGATGTTATGAAGCTCAATTGAAGTCTTGGAATTCCATTTAGCCTGATTAAAGTCAAAACCCTAGTTTTGGATGCATTGTTTAGGAGGATGCATTGTCTGAGGGAATTGTCACATCTTCTGAATAATTGTGAACTTTGTGAACCTTGTGAACCTCATGAGATGTCTTGTGAACCTTGTGAACCTTGTGAGCCTCTTAGTACACAAAGTATGGTCTTGTGAGGGCAAATTTTGGGGTGGAACAAGCATACCTGAACCTTTTGTGAAAAAGGGTATTTATATTGAGCCCCCTACGCTGGGCCAAGGTCCTTTCTTGGGCTGGATTAGCTAGACCCAAGGAAGAACTGTCAAAGTACGCGTAGAAGAGTGTAAGACCTAGCACGTGGTCTTGTCCCTGGTCCAACTGCCCCTATCTTTCAGGAGATAATGGTGGACAGTTTGGTGACGTGGCGCGTGAGGGAGAGACGTGGTCTCCCTAGCACCTATATGATGATTCGAGGAGGTTGTTCAACTTCCTAGTGGATTGCCCGCGGGATCGAGTTCTGCTCGACTATTTTATGCATCTTCCCAACTGACTAGGCCTTGGACCTGGGGGGTTTTAGGCCTACACCCAACTATGTCTTGGAGGCCCAGTCCCCAAGTCGAAGCTCTGGGATGGAGTGATGAGTTAAGAGAAATCTAGTCGGGCATAGTAGACATGAAGCGAGTAGTCGGGGGTCAAATGTTTGCACAAAAAGGATTTGACATGTCGAGTTGAAGAGTCATTCGAGGAAGCAGGTTCGACGAGACGTGATGAGCAAAAGATTGCACCGGAGATCGCGTGAACATCACTTCTTGTCGCGGAGTTTTGTCAGCGTGTGACACCGTTAAATGTCGGGGAAGTTTGCATGTGTTCGACGTCGTTCAGAATTCTCCCAAGCGACGTGTTAAGGAATTCAATGTGTGTCGCTTCGTTTCCCGTGTTATGGCGCATTGAATTCCGGCCGACCTAGGGAACCTAGGTAATGATTACATAGGTGTGTCCTTTCATGCGTTCCTATTGTATAAAAGGTGTGAGGGACCATTTCATTTAACTTTTTTGCTCATATGATTAATCGGACTTCCAGCCAGTAACTTCCACTTTAAGCATAACCACCATCGTCGTTGTCGTTCGACACCGTTATCTCCCCACCATCTCTATGTCAGGTAACTCTTGGAATTCTCCTTTTTCTGGCAATTTCTACGCTTGTTAGGCAACTGTAGTGGATATTTTCTTGCCTAAAGTAAGTAGATTTATGTTTTAGGCATATTTCTAGGGTTTGCGTATGAATGCCTCGGGCATAACATGAATGAGTCGGGCAAAACTAGCATATTTAGGTGAATGGCCCGGACATAACCATCATTATTTGATGAATGTCGCGAGCATCCTATGAACGTGTCGAGCTAAAATTTCTTGATTTCCTTAGAGACCTCGGGCATTCCATGAATGCCCCGGGTGAAATCTTTATAGATCCCTTTGTTGGTTCGTGCAACCTTAATATGAGTATGTCAGGAATTCAGTCCCTTTGCCCTTTCACTTGAATTGCGGTGGAAGGGTGGATTTGATGCGACGTCGAATTCACTTGTTCCTTCTGCTTTTCAAGTACTGCTAACGCAAGACATCTCGAGGAAGGGAATGTAGTTGTCTCATCGTCTGTCCAAAATGATCTCTCGTGGGTCGTCGATGAGACGTTGGAGTTGGAGTCTCGCTTCATCGATGAAAACGTCCCCGCTTTAGCAGAAGTCGAGGAGTTGGGCCCCGAGGATACTCCCAACTGGAAGTGTGCTATGCTCCCCGAGAAGAAGAGTAGATATGCTCGCGTTTTATGGGGAAACGATTCGCGATGTATGAGTTCGCCTTCTGGGAGGCGGTGATGAGACTTCCCTTCAACGATTTCCATATGGGGGTCTTCAGATGGCTCAGGCGCCTTCACAACTTCATCCCAACACTATCTCATTCATCCGGGCATTCGAGATGGTCTGTCGGTATCTCAGGATTGGTTGTACACTGCCCATTTTCTTTCATGTCTTCCATCTGTAACGCTCAGGTGGAGATGGGCGGCACAACTGGGTGTCCTTTAATCAGCCTTCGAGGTTGTTCAAGACTTATGTTGACTATGTCCGCAACTTCAAGGACGGGTAGTTTCGGTGAAACCCGTCACCCAAAGTGCCATCGACGACCTATATTTCTTGAAACGGGATGCCAAAGGCGTGGAGCAACGGATTTCGAAGATCCCCCTCAAATGGCAGTCAAATCATTTTGATTTGCCGACCAGTCATTACTGGGTCAGGCATGCAAGCCTGGGGACCGATGACAGACTGTCTTATAAAAAACTGGTAGATTATGTCCATAGTTTCAGCCTCGCAATTTGTATGGACCGATCAGACAATCCTTACCTAGGTGATGATGGGTTGCCCATCGTAGAACCTCGACTTACTAATACCAAAGTTGTGCTCGAGTGTAGCACGGACGAGGAGGCTATTCGGTTATTAGGTAACGTCTCTTGGTCCTCTTGCTCCTTCTATTACATTATTTGTTTTGCTGATTCCTTTTTATTTTGCAGGACATATGCCCTCAGCCAAGGAACGAGCATTGAAGCTAGCCAATCAGGCTGGGGTCCAAGGCAGAATTTCAAAAAAGAAGAAAGTTAAAGGTCATGTCCAGGAGGTGGTGACAGAGCACGCGGTCGGTGGCTCTAGTACTTCTAGCCCGACCCCTAATTCCCCTCAATAAATCACTCCAATATCAATACTAGACAGGCATCCACCATTCGAGAACTCTCCTCGCTCCAAACGTCCACAGACCAATGGGTCATTGGCCCGGTCAACTACTGTGGGCGGTATGTCGTCTGGCTATCCGGGGAGCTATCAGTTTCCCCTTGTTATCAGGAGTGGGATTTCTTCAACTCTGAAGGCACCGTCGTGGTGGCGGCCACTGAGGCAAAGGCTTTGCTTGACCAGGAGGTGACGGACAGGCGGGCTGGTCTAGCTCGGGATATCGCTGTTGTCATCCGGGTTATAGAGACGGTCCTGGTTTTTTTTAACACTACTAACTCTACTGCAGAGTTGGAGGTTGCGGAGGAAGCACTCCAGACTATGAGGGCTGAAAGGGATAAGCTCTCTAAGGATTTTTCTGACTACAAGAGGAGCATAAGCTCCAAGAAGGGTTGAGTTATGATCTAGAAAAGGTCAAACACGAACGAGATACCATAACTGAAGATAACAAAGGTTTAAAGGAGCAGGAATTCGAGCTCAACAAGGTCATTGAGGAGAATGGACGTCTCCACACGAGGCTTGAGCTGCTGGAGGGGGTGATCCTTCCTCTTGATGATGAGACCGAGGAAGAGTTGGCCCTGCGTGCTCGCAGTGATCTCATTGGCCGGATCAGGGAATTCGGGAGTGACATTGTGGTCGTCTTCAAAGAAGGCTTCAACAATGCTACCGACCAACTCAAGGTCGTGAACCCGGGGCTTGTGACCGAGGAGATGACTCACAACTATACTGTGACTGATGGGGAGATTTTCTGTCCCTTCACCCTCGAGGAGGAGCCGAAGGAAGAGGATGATGAGGAAAATAATACGGAGGAGTAGGTTTTTTTGACTTGCGTGCCTTTTCTCCTTTTGATTTGATTTTTTTGACGGTGCATTCCACCTTTGTATGTACTATACCGGTCAGGTTTTGGCCGAGGCTTAAATACAATACTCTATTCAGTTTATATAATTTTGATGGTGTCTATTTTGTTAAGTTTGTTTTAACTCTAATGTTTATTTGAACTTGTTTGCTCAACTGTATAGGCTCGTCGGTTTAGGGAACCGGAGAGGTGGCAGGTTTTATGTCCGCTGCAAATCGGGACTAGGGTTGAGGTCGAAAACCCTGATCCCGGGGCTTGGGCCTTCCCATTGCGAGATAGGTGCCCTGGCGGTATGGTACTGCAACATTGGAGTTCGTTTTGAGATGTCCAACATTGGGGAGTGTTGTGCTCACCTTATGTAGGCGTTGTCCTCCCTTTCGATCAGTGACGATGGTTTGTGGTCGTACCTCCCACGCCTTCATAAGCTATTTAGCTATAGTATTGCTTAAGTTTTTCAGTGTTCCATGGTCGAGCAAGTTATTCACCTTGCAGGTTTTCAAGGTAATAGGCTCTGTTGTCCGTCTTATCTCGAAAACGGTATGGGCCTTCCCAGTTCGCGGCTAGCTTGCCTTCCCGTGGGTTTTTCTGGTTCCGTCTGAGGACTAGGCTGCCCACTTGGAATTCTCTTTTTATGACTTTTACGTCGTGGCGCAAAGCCACTTTCTGTTTAAGTGAAGCTTCCCATAGGGCTTCCTAAGAGCGAATTTCCTCAACGAAATCCAGTTCAACTTGCAGAGCTTTGTCATTCAGTTCCTCGTCGAGGGGTGCTTCTGTGCTCCGCGTCGGTTCCCGAATCTCTACCGGAATGACTGCCTCGGTCCCGTAGGTTAGCTTGAAAGGAGTCTCCCTGGTTGTGGAGTGTGGGGTTGTGTGATATGCCCAAAGGACGTTGTGTAGCTTTTCAACCCACGTTTTCTTTGCTTCGCCAAGTCTACATTTTAGCCCTCGTAGTATTACCCAGTTGGCCACCTCCGCTTGACCGTTTGTTTGAGGGTGCTCGACGGACGTGAGTTGTTGCTTTGTGCCTAAATTGGCGACGAAGTCTTGAAATCTTTTGACCGTGAATTGTGTTCCATAGTCAGTGACGAGGACTTGGGGTATGCCAAAGCGGGCAAGGACATTCCTTTTGAAGAACCAGAGAATGTTCTGCGCTGTGATTTTGGCCAGGGCTTCGGCTTCGATCCACTTCGTAAAATAGTTCACCCCTACGATGAGGTATTTTTTCTGGTACGAGCCGGTCACGAAAGGTCCGAGGATATCTATTCCCTACCATGTAAAGGGCCACGGGGAGGAGAGTGTCTTTAGCTCGTTAGGGGGAGCGAGGTGCATGTCAGCGTGTCTTTGGCACTTATCACATTTCTTGACATGTTCTCTGGTGTCGTGTTGCATTGTCGGCCAATAGTATCCTGCTCGTAAAGCTTTGCGTGCCAGTGAACTCCCGCCGAGATGTTGAGCGTTAATCCCCTTGTGGATTTCTCCCAGGATGTCGAGGACATTTTCCTCTTCGACATATTTAAGTAACGGAATGGAGAATCCTCGTCGATAGAGTTTTCCCTCGAGGAGGACCTATGAACATGCCCTTCTTTTGGTCGCGGCCACTTCTTTAGGGTATGTAGGGAGTTCGTCTTTTGTGAGGTAGTTGTGGATGTGCGTCGTCTAGCAATGAGCTTCGCCAATGGTGTTTACTTCGAGCAGAGGGGTGACTTCTCGATGCTAGGTCGGGGAAGGATCTCCCGAATCACATACGTATTCCCGCCCTTCTTCCGCGTGCTCGCCAGTTTAGATAGGACATCCACTCGCGTGTTGTGTTTGCGAGGGACGTGTTGGACTTCCCACGCGTGAAATTTTTCGATTTTATCTTTCACTAGAGCTAAGTATTCGATGAGATTGTCATTCTTAGCCTGGTATTCTCCTCGTACCTGGGATGCCACGAGCTGAGAGTCAGTTGATATCTTTACTTCTTTCGCTCCCAGGTCCTTGGCCAATCTTAAACCCGCGAGGAATATTTCATACTCGGACTGGTTATTAGAAGTTGGGAAGGCCAATGTCAGGGATACTTCGATCAAAATACCATCTTCGTTTTCGAGGATGATACCTGCACCACTGTCTGTTAAGTTGGAAGCACCGTCGACAAAGATTGTCCACTTATGGGCGCCACTAGTCGGGACCGGGCTATGTGTCATCTCGACAATGAAGTCAGCCAGGACCTGAGCTTTTAGGGCTTTCCCGCTCTCATACTGGATGTCAAACTCCGATAGTTCTAGCGACCATTTCAGCATTCGACCGACCATGTCTGGTCGGTCGAGGAGTTGTTTGACGGGTTGGTCTATTCGGACCTTAATCGTGTGGGCGAGGAAATAGTGGCGCAGTCTACTCGTGGCGTTTATTAAGGCTAAGGAGACTTTCTCGGTCTGTTGATACCTGAGATCGGGGCCTTGGAGGGTTTTTCTCGTGAAATAAATAGGCTTTTGCCCATCAATGGTTTCACGGATGAGTACGGCACTGACGACCTCAGTTGCCACGGATAGGTATAGATATAAAATCTTTTTTTTCCTAATGGCCGGGATAGGACCGGTGGTTCGTAGAGTGCCCTTTTTAGGTGGAGCAACGCTTGTTCGCATTCTCCGGTCCACTCGAAGGTGGTTTCTTTTCGTAATAGTTTGAAGAAAGGGAGGGCGTGTTGAGCGGACTTGGCGAAGAAACGAGACAATAAGGCGAGCATGCCATTGAGAGACTGAATGGATTTCTTCAAGTTTGGGGTCGGGAACTCCGAAAACGCCCGACATTTGTTGGGGTTGGCTTTGATTCTGCGTTCGGTTAGGTAAAAGCCGAGGAATTTCCCTGCCCGAACACCGAAGGTGCATTTTTCAGGGTTGAACCTCATTTTGCATTGTCTTGCTTTCTCGAAAACCTTTTGGAGGTGCTATGCATGGTCGACCTCTTCGTGCGACTTTACGATCATATCGTCCATGTATACCTCGAGCATGTCTCTAATCTCTCCTCGGAAGACCTTGTTCATCATGTGTTGATATGTGGCCCCGACGTTCTTCAGTCCGAAGGGAATCACGTTGTAGTCGTAATTTCCCGTCGGGGTCATGAAGGTCGTGTGCCTCTTGTTTATGTCCGACATAGGGATCTGATTGTATCCACTATATGCGTCCATAAAAGACAAGAGTTTGAAACCTGCAGAATTGTCGACCAGTTTATCTATGTTAGGCAGGGAAAAACATCTTTGGGACAAGCCCTATTGAGATCAGTATAATCAACACACGTACACAATTTTCCATTATTTTTCTTAACAAGGACTACATTAGAAAGCCAGGTTGTGTACTGGGCTTCAGAAATAAAATTCGCCTCTAAGAGGTCTTTTGCAACCCGCTTGGCAGCCTCCGCTTTCTCGGGAGACTGCTTGCGCCTACGTTGTGCTAAGGGCCTAATGGTCGCATATAAAGCTAACTGATAATAGGTGACCTCAGAGTGGAGTCTGGGCATCTCAACCGCACTCCACGCGAACAGATCTGTGTTCTCTTTTGAGGCAAGTTGTAAGTTGCTCCTTTGTTGCTAGTGGTAGTCTAATACCTATTTTCACGGTCCTGTTGGGATCGTCGCCCAAGGGGATAAGCTCGAACTCGTCGTCCAGAATAGGGAGGAAGGGATGAGATGCTATCGGCCCGTTGATGAGGCCCTATGTTTCAGCGTTCTCCTCGCCAAGTCGACTCCCGAGATCGATGGAGTTGACACACGGGGAGGCTGATTGTTCTTCGACTATGGGCTTCTTGTTGTGCTTAGAGGTGTTGATTATGGCTTGCCCTTTGATAGCAACATCATAGCACCTTCTGGAAGCCTCGATGTCCCCGTGGATCGTGACTACGCAACCCGGTTTGGTATAATACTTCATCTTCAAATGAATGGTAGACGGGACTGCTGTCAGTTCAGCCACTATGGGTCAGCCAAGGATGCAGTTGTAGAGAGAGTGACAATGTATTACAAGGAATTGGACTTTGACTTCCTTGGTAGTTTCTTGTTCTCCAAACTTGACGAGGAGCTCCACGTACACCAATGGTCTGGTAGTGGCCCCATTAAATCCTTGAAGGTTGGACCAACATAAGGGGATAAGTTCGTCTTGTCTAGCTTGAGAGTCTTGAACAGGTGGACATACATAATGTTTACCGAGCTTCCTTGATCGACCAAGATACATCAGACGTCAAAGCGTGCCATTTTGGCTCTTATCAGCAGCGGGATGCTCGAATTGGGGGATCCACCGGGCAGTTCTTCGAGGAAGAATGATATCAGGTTGGATCTTCCCCGGAATTTTGTCAGGGTCGCCAACTGTTCAGGTGCGGTCAACAAAAGTTCATCGAATTTTCGCTTCACAAAAATGGCGGTGTTCTCGTTGTTCACCATTCCTCCAGAGATGACTAAGGTGGTGGGTAAATCTTCCCACGGGCTATGTGTAACGCCTCGAAAATATAAATTTAATTATTTAATCATTTATTTAATTAATTTAGAAAAAAATTTGGAGAGTTTGGGATTAATTAGAGAATTTTGGAGAAAAAGAGTATTTTTATATAATAAGGATAAATAGTGTTTTATTATACTATTTTATTATTATTATTAAAAATATATTAAAGAAAAAGGGTAAGGTGGTCCTTTTGTGTAATTATGAGGGTAAAGTGGGAAAAGACTTAAATGGGATAATATATCCAAAGAGGGGAATACAATTAGTTTTCTAACATTATCGTGTTTTGAGAAAAGAGGTGCTCTGAAGGAAAAAGGGAGAGGAAGAGGAAGCTCAGAGTCAGGAGGTTGTAGAGAACCCCAGAGAAGAGTGTAAAGCAGCGAAATTCTCTAAGGTATGGAGAGTTTTCATAATTTATTGTAATTGCATAAGAATTGTATTATGAATAGATTAGGATTGTATGAGTTTATGAGTTTTAGGGGTTTTTGATTTAGGTGGAGTTTATGAGAGGAATCTTGATGAATTAGAGTGATTAGAATGAGATATAATCGTATATTTGTTTGTATAATTGTTGTCTGGATGTTGTTGATGTTTGATTGATGTTTTTGAATGGTTTTTGAGTGTCTTGATGTAAAACTCATAATGGGGTTTGGGGGGGGGGGGGGGGGTTTGGAGTTGGAACAGTCTGCAATTGTATAGCAGGGGACTGTTGGAAAACGTGTGTTAACCGGTTAACGCTATGGGTTAACCGGTTAACCATTGTAAATTTTGGGAATTTCTGGAAATTTCGTCGGCGTTAACCGGTTAACGCTATGGGTTAACCGGTTAACACTGTTCGGATGGCAAATTATAATTCTTTAAAAATTCATAACTTTCAAACTGTAAGTCCGATTCGCATTCCGTTTGAAGCGTCGGATAGAGCACAAACTGAACTTTATTTTTTATGAATAAAAATGAGAAAAATGCAATAGTTTTGATAAATGAATTTATGAGACAACCTTGTATTTACCTTATAATTACCGGGTACGGGTAAATTCTTGATGTGTCAGAGTGGTTATAGAACCAGTGTTCTGGGTGTAATGTCATGATGATATACATGATTATTTGATGATTATTTTGCTGATTGAAATGAATGATGCAAATTATTTTGATGAATTTACGATGTAGCGCATAATTGCATTTCATAACATACACGATGGGGCTTCGGCCTATTCAATTGCTTCAATCCCATTGTGTGGATTGAAGTGTCTCGATGATTTACGATGTGCTCCTTTGTGGAGGGTTGATGGTCATGTATCCATCTCACGATGAAAATGGTACCACATGCATATTGCATATCAGGATGTTAGAATTGCATATTCTGGATGAATTTCATGATTGTGTTGGTGTTGCTTAATTTCATGATCGTGTTGTTGTTGTTGCTAAATTTTATAGTTGATGATGTCATGATATGTTGTACTAATTTATTTATGATTCTATATTCTTGTATGTTTATGATATATTATGATTACTCACCCTGCCTGCTTGGAAATGTTGCCTCATTCGTGGGTAACCTGCAGATGTCGAAGAATAGTCCTGCAGTGCAATAGGAGTAATTCATGAGTCTCGGAGCATGCTTTAGTGTTCCTTAGAAGTGGGTCTGGTCTATGTGTCCTGCTCTGTGTCATGTAACACTGGGATGGGTTTTCTTCTGTTAAACTGTTTACAGTTATGTTGTTATTTGGATAAATGTTTTCCATTTTATGATGTTAAGTTCAGGATGGTGAAAATTATGTTTAGGAAGTTTTGAATTATGAAGTTTAAATTCCGCTGTGAAATGATTTTTGATATTCTTGATGTTGATTAACCCGTGTTACGGGACAAGACATTGTTATTTTGATGTTTTCCGAAGAAATGTATTACCCTTCTTGTTGATTACTTTGATATTACTCTAGATATTTTGTTTTGGGTAGAAGGGTGTTACATTAGTGGTATCAGAGCAGGTCGGTCTGTCCGGCCAAGTCTTGTTGTTGTCAGTCTGTTGTCAAGTCGTTATTTACCTAACAATTATTCTCTTCTGATGTGGTAAGTGTTGTGCAGAATGGCTGGAAACAACACGCGTGCTCTCGCTGATGCTATTGCAGCTCTTGTTCAGACTGCTGCTCGAAACAATGCGCATGATGAGTTTCGTGCCTTGGAGAAATTCCAGAGGAATAATCCACCTGTCTTTGAAGGAACTCATGACCCGGCGAGCGCACAGAAGTGGCTCAAGGCAATTGAGAAGATTTTCAAAGTGATGGCGTGTGCTGACGCGCAGAAAGTTCAATTCGGAACTCATATGTTATCTGAGGAAGCTGAAGACTGGTGGGATAATACTCGCCAACATCTAGAGGATGAGGGTGTTGTGGTGACTTGGACTGTGTTTAAGGTGGAGTTCCTTAAGAAGTATTTTTCCGGAAGATGCTCGTGGTAAGTTGGAGGTAGAATTCCTTGAACTAAAGCAAGGAAACATGACAGTGGCAGAGTATGCTGCCAAATTTGAAAGGCTGGTGAAGTTTTGTCATCACTACAACAGGGCAGATGCTGAAATTTCCAAGTGCCTTAAGTTTGAGAATGGGCTGAGACCTGAAATTAAGTAGGGAATTGGATGCCAACAAATTCGCAAGTATGCAAAGTTGGTCGATAAGAGCCGTATTTATGACGAGGACAGCCGAGCTCGGTCAGCTCACTATAAACAGCTGAGCAAGAAGAAAGACAAGAGTCAGTATAGAGGGAAACCTTATGTGACTACTGGTGATAAAGGGAAGCAGAAGGCATCTGATGAGAAGAAGCAAAGTAAGGGAGCTGCTAATGTACCTGTTAAGTGTTACAAGTGTGGAGAGGCAGGTCATAAGGCCGATGTGTGTACCACCAGAGTTATGAAATGTTACCGTTGTGGCAAGCTTGGGCATAAGAAGAGTGATTGTCCTAATGAGGGACTAACTTGTTACAATTGTGGTGAACAGGGGCATATCAGCGCCCAATGTCAGAAACCAAAGAAGAATGCTGCTACTGCTCAGAATGTTGGAAGAGTTTTTACATTAGCTGGTTCAGAAGCTCCAAAGAAGGACAACTTGATCAGAGGTACCTATTTTATTAATAATACTGAGTTGATTGTTATTATTGACACTGGAGCTACACATTCATTTATTTCTCTTGAGTGTGCTAATAGATTGGGTTTAAAGTTGTCTAATATGAACGGTAATATGATAATAGAGACTCCTGCTAATGGTTCTGTGACTACCATGCTTGTTTGTTTGAAGTGTCCTTTGACAATTTTCGAGAAGAATTTTGTGATGGGTTTGGTGTGCCTACCATTACACCAAATCGATGTTATCCTTGGTATGAACTGGTTGGAATTTAATTATGTTCATATTAACTGTTATAGTAAGACAGTGAAGTTCCCTGAATTGAGCGAGAATGGTGAGTTGATGTTTTTATCTGCTAAGCAAGTGGATGAACTTGTTTTGGATGAAGCTTTGATGTTTGCAGTGTTTGCATCATTGCAAGTTGATGAAAATACTGCCAGTGCAGAGTTTCCTGTGGTTTGTGAATTTCATGATGTGTTTCCTGGTGATATAAGTGATTTACCACCGGAACGTGAAATTGATTTTTCTGTGGACTTAGTACCGGGTACGAGTCCTGTCTCGATGGCTCCTTATAGAATGTCGGCTTCAGAGTTGAATGAGTTAAAGAAACAATTAGAAGAATTGTTAGAGAAGAGTTTCATTAGACCCAGTGTTTCTCCTTTGGGTGCTCCGGTGTTGCTTGTTAAGAAGAAGGATGGTAGTATGAGATTGTGTGTCGATTACCGACAGTTGAATAAAGTGACTATCAAGAATAAGTACCCACTTCCGAGGATCGATGATTTGATGGATAAGCTAGTAGGTGCTTGTGTCTTTAGCAAAATTGATCCGAGGTCTGATTATCATCAGATTCGAGTTAAAGCTGATGATATTCCGAAGACAACTTTCAGGACGAGATATGGGCATTACGAGTATACGGTGATGCCGTTTGGGGTTTCTAATGCGCCTGGTGTGTTTATGGAATATATGAATAGGATCTTTCATGAGTATCTTGATAGGTTCGTGGTGGTTTTCATAGATGATATCTTGGTATATTCTAAATTAGAAGAGGAACATGTCGAGCATTTGAGGGTTGTGTTGCAAGTGTTGAGAGAAAAGAAATTGTTTGCTAAATTATCTAAGTGTGAGTTCTGGTTAAAGGAAGTTAGTTTCCTTGGCCATGTAATTTCAAGTGGTGGAATTTCGGTGGATCCTTCAAAGATTGATGCAGTATTGCAGTGGGAGACTCCGAAGTCAGCTATAGAAATTCGTAGTTTTCTTGGGTTGGCTGGTTACTATCGTAAGTTCATTGAAGGTTTTTCTAAGATAGCTTTACCGTTGACGCAATTGACTAGGAAGGGTCAAGCGTATATGTGGTATGTTTCTTGTGAAGAGAGTTTCATAGAACTGAAGAAAAGATTAACGACCGCGCCAGTATTGGTCTTACCGAATCCAGATAAGTCCTTCGTAGTTTATTGTGATGCTTCTAAGATGGGTCTTGGTGGAGTTTTGATGCAGGATAATAAGGTGGTTGCTTATGCTTCTAAACAGTTAAGAATTCATGAGAGGAACTATCCTACTCACGACTTAGAGTTAACAGCTGTGGTGTTCGTGCTTAAGATTTGGAGGCACTACTTGTTTGGTTCGAAATTTGAAGTATTCAGTGATCACAAAAGTTTAAGGTACTTGTTTGATCAGAAAGAGTTAAATATGAGACAGAGGCGGTGGCTTGAATTATTGAAAGATTTTGATTTTGATTTGAATTACCATCTGGGTAAGGCAAATGTTGTGGCTGATGCTTTGAGTAGGAAGTCATTGCATATTTCGATGCTTATGGTGAAAGAATTGGAAATCATCGAGCAATTCAGAGACATGAGCTTGTTGTGTGAAACTACTACTGATAGTGTGAAATTGGGAATGTTAAAGCTGACCAGTGAGATTTTGGAGGAGATTCATAAGGGTCAGAAATCTGATTTGAAATTAGTTGATCAATTGATGTTGGTTGATCAAGGTAATGCAGGTGACTTTCGAGTTGATGAAGATGGAGTTTTAAGATTCCGAGATAGAGTATGTGTTCTGGATATTATAGGAATTAAAAAGAGTATTTTAGAAGAGGGGCACAAGAGTCGGCTGAGTATTCATCCTGGTGCTACGAAGATGTATCAGGATTTACGCAGGTTATTTTGGTGGCCGGGTATGAAAAGAGACATTGCTGAATTTGTATATGCTTGTTTAACATGTCAGAAGTCAAAGATAGAACATCAGAGACCTTCAGTTATGATGCAAACATTGAATGTTCCTGAGTGGAAATGGGATAGTATTTCCATGGATTTCGTGACTGGGTTACCTAAGACTGCTAGAGGTAATGATTCGATTTGGGTAGTTGTTGATCGGTTAACTAAGTCGACATATTTCTTGTCGATGAAGATTAACCATTCCATGCAAAGGTTAGCTGGGATTTATATTGAGGAAATTGTGAAGTTGCATGGTGTACCTTCAAGTATTGTATCAGATAGAGATCCGCGGTTTACGTCGAAGTTTTGGAAGAGTTTGCAGGATGCCTTGGGTACTAAGTTGAGGATGAGTTTTGCTTATCACCCGCAGACGGATGGTCAGAAGGAAAGAACAATCCAATCTTTAGAAGATTTGCTGAGAGCTTGTGTATTAGATCAAGGAGGGTCTTGGGATAGTCATTTGTCACTGGTTGAGTTTATGTACAATAACAGTTTTCATGCTAGTATCGCGATGGCTCCATATGAGGCGTTGTATGGTTGACGTTGTCGTACTCCATTATGTTGGTATGAGTCAGGAGAGAGTTTAGTGCTTGGGCCAGAGATTGTCCAAGAAACAACTGAAAAGATAAAAATCATTCAAGAAAGGATGAAAACGTCGCAGAGTCGTCAAAAGTGTTATCACGATAAGAGAAGGAAAGCACTTGAGTTCCAAGAGGGAGATCACATGTTATTAAGAGTTACTCCTATGACTGGTGTGGGAAGAGCTTTGAAGTCTAGAAATCTCACTCCACGTTTTATCAGTCCGTATCAGATTATGCAGAGGATAGAGGAAATGGCCTATCGAGTGGCTTTACCTCCCTCACTTGCGAATTTACATGATGTATTCCATGTATCGCAGTTGAGGAAGTACATTCCGGACCCGTCGCATGTAATTCAGATAGATAATGTTCAGGTGAGAGATAATCTGACGATTGAAGCTTTACCAGTGAGGATTAATGGTAGGGAATTGAAGCAACTTCGAGGCAAGGAAATCGCTTTAGTGAAGGTATTGTGGGGAGGACCAGCTGGAGAAAGTTGGACTTGGGAGCGGGAAGATAAGATGAGGGAGTCGTATCCGACTCTATTTACTTCAGGTAATTTTCGAGGACGAAAATTCTTTAAGTAGGGGAGAGTTGTAACGCCCCGAAAATCTAAATTTAATTATTTAATCATTTATTTAATTAATTGAGAATTTTTTTTGGAGAGTTTGGGATTAATTAGATAATTTTGGAGAAAAAGAGTATTTTTATATAATAAGGATAAATAGTGTTTTATTATACTATTTTATTATTATTATTAAAAATATATTAAAGAAAAAGGGTAAGGTGGTCCTTTTGTGAAATTATGAGGGTAAAGTAGGAAAAGACTTAACTGGGATAATATATCCAAAGAGGGGAATACAATTAGTTTTCTAACATTATCGTGTTTTGGGAAAAAAGGTGCTCTGAAGGAAAAAGGGAGAGGAAGAGGAAGCTCAGAGTCAGGAGGCTGTAGAGAACCCCGGAGAAGAGTGTAAAGCGGCGAAATTCTCTAAGGTATGGGGAGTTTTCATAATTTATTGTAATTGCATAAGAATTGGATTATGAATAGATTAGGATTGTATGAGTTTATGAGTTTTAGGGGTTTTTGATTTAGGTGGAGTTTATGAGAGAAATCTTGATGAATTAGAGTGATTAGAATGAGATATAATCGTATATTTGTTTGTATAATTGTTGTCTGGATGTTGTTGATGTTTGATTGATGTTTTTGAATGGTTTTTGAGTGTCTTGATGTAAAACCCGTAATGGGGTTTGGGGGTTTTTGGAGTTGGAACAGTCTGCAATTGTATAGCAGGGGACTGCTGGAAAACGTGCGTTAACCGGTTAACGCTATGGGTTAACCGGTTAACCATTGTAAATTTTGGGAATTTCTGGAAATTTCGTCAGCGTTAACCGGTTAACGCTATGGGTTAACCGGTTAACACTATGGGTTAACCGGTTAACACTGTTCGGATGGCAAATTATAATTCTTTAAAAATTCATAATTTTCAAACCGTAAGTCTAATTCGCATTCCGTTTGATGCGTCAGATAGAGCACAAAATGAACTTTATTTTTGATGAATAAAAATGAGAAAAATGCAATAGTTTTGATAAATGAATTTATGAGACAACCTTGTATTTACCTCATAATTACCGGGTACGGGTAAATTCTTGATGTGTCAGAGTGGTTATAGAACCAGTGTTCTAGGTGTAATGTCATGATGATATACATGATTGTTTGATGATTATTTTGCTGATTGAAATGAATGATGCGAATTATTTTGATGAATTTACGATGTAGCGCATCATTGCATTTCATAACATTCACGATGGGGCTTCGGCCTATTTAATTGCTTCAATCCCATTGTGTGGATTGAAGTGTCTCGATGATTTACGATGTGCTCCTTTGTGGAGGGTTGATGGTCATGTATCCATCTCACGATGAAAATGGTACCACATGCATATTGCATATCAGGATGTTAGAATTGCATATTCTGGACGAATTTCATGATTGTGTTGGTGTTGCTTAATTTCATGATTGTGTTGTTGTTGTTGTTGAATTTTATAGTTGATGATGTCATGATATGTTGTACTAATTTATTTATGATTCTATATTCTTGTACGTTTATGATATATTATGATTACTCACCTTGCCTGCTTGGAAATGTTGCCTCCTTCGTGGGTAACTTGCAGATGTCGAAGAATAGTCCTGCAGTGCAATAAGAGTAATTCATGAGTCTCGGAGCATGCTTTAGTGTTCCTTAGAAGTGGGTCTGGTCTATGTGTCCTGCTCTGTGTCATGTAACACTGGGATGGGTTTTCTTCTGTTAAATTGTTTACAGGTATGTTGTTATTTGAATAAATGTTTTCCATTTTATGATGTTAAGTTTAGGATGGTGAAAATTATGTTTAGGAAGTTTTGAATTATGAAGTTTAAATTCCGCTGCGAAATGGTTTTTGATATTCTTGATGTTGATTAACCCGTGTTACGGGACATGACACTGTTATTTTGATGTTTTTCGAAGAAATGTATTACCCTTCTTGTTGATTACTCTGATATTACTCTAGATATTTTGTTTTGGGTAGAAGGGTGTTACACTATGTGCAACAAATCGTCCTCCCATGCCGCAATCGGGGAAGTAGAAATCTTCGGGCCGCTAGATGCACATCTCTGCTTGGAAAGGAGATTCGTGGTCTGGGGATTCTTCGCGATTTCTTTTTGTGGATTGCTCCTCACGCCGGGAAGTCTCGTTTCTCTTGACATATTGTTTGAGGTGCCCATCTTTGATCAGAATTTCAATCGCGGCTTTGAGGTAGACACGGTCTCCGGTCACATGCTCGTGGCTCCTATGGAAACAATAATATTTGGACTTGTGGGTATGGGACTTGGGTGTTGTAGGTTTGGGGAACCTTGCCATGCCCTGCTTCAAATCAGAGTTGATGCATTCGGCGAGGATACGCTCGCGGGGAGCAGTCAACAATGTGTATTCGGAGAATCTCCCTGTAGGTCCTCGTCCTTCATGGACCTCGCGAGGCTTATCGTCTCTCCTTTTGTCCCCCGTGCATCGAGGAGCGATGTAGTCTTTATTTTTGGAGCCTCTGACGTCGTCGTGACCTCGGTTTCTCCGGACATTATGTGCGACCTATTTCTCCTCGTACCGGATGTACGCTTGAGCTTTGTGAAGAATCTCGTCAAGGGTGCGAGGGGATTCTATCCCGACGCCTCTGCTGAGTTCGCCCTGGGAATGAGTCCTTTTTCTAGGAGGTACTTTTTCATGTAGTCAGTCGTATTCACCTCGACGTCCTCTTGGTTGAATCGCTCGATGTACGAGCGCAACGTTTCATTCTACCCTTGTACAATCGCTTCAAGGGTTGCTTCGGTCTTGGGGTGGCGTCGGGAGGAGGTGAAATACCATGCAATGTCAGCCTCATGCTCCTCCAGGAAGTGATGGATTCAGGTGCTAGGCTTTTGTACCACGCCATAACCCCTTTCCGGAGAGTTGCCGAGAATGACCGACACTTAACGTTCCCGGTGATGTTGTTGAGATAGTCGAGCATAAAATTGATTTTGTCGACATGATCATCCGGTCAGTCGTCCCGTTATAAGGTGCCAGGTTCAGGGGCTTCTCCATGCCCTTCAAGAGTGGCTCATACATAATAGCTCGTGACAAAGGGTAGTGGGGTTCGTCTTCGTCGCTCCATAGTGGGGAGTAGACTTTGTTCCTCGGGCTCTGATCTTGCTGTGGAGGACATCTCGGTTGGTCATCCACTCGTTTAGGGTGACCCCTGGACCTGTTCTTCTTTGTCTCGGGGGAACATTACCCTCGATGAGGAGGTGAGTGTCCCCGCTTCTTGGACGCCTCTGGTTGGTGTCTTTCAGTAGAGGGTCCTCGCTCGCGGCGGGGACGCCCGGTTTGGCGGTCGGTTTCCAGCGCTATCAACCTCTCGTGCTGTTGAGTGAGCAGGAAGTTGGTTTGATTCAGAGCATGCACCACGACTATCATGGCGGGGTCTCTGTCGACTGACACTGGTATGGGCTGGAAAGCAACAACTGGATGAGGTTGGGGACACCATTGTCCTCAGGCTCAGGAGATGGGGTCGATGGTTATCTGTCACACACGTCAGACTCGTGGGTGACGATCACGTTGTTATCATTGTTGTAGTGACAAGTTCCAGATTGTCGTTGTCACCGCGTTCGTCGACCATGTTGGAAGGGTGAAGGGTGAGTGAGCTTTGATCTTCTGGAATGGAAGAAGGGGATAGCAAGTTCCCACAGACGGCGCCACTGATCTTACCTGATCAGAAGGGCCTTCTAGCTGTTGGTTGCGAACGTCACAATTGATAGAAAGATAAAAGGGATGTACATTCAAGACACTCTGAAGCTCAAGTGAGTTTGGGTACAGAGATGGTAAGAGAAAGAATAGTTCAACATACCTAACCCTTTAGTGAAAAAGGGTATTTATATTGAGCCCCCAACGCTGGGCCAATGTCCTTTCTTGGGCTGGATTAGTTAGGCCCAAGGAAGAACTGCCAAGGTACGCGTAGAAGCGTGTAAGACCTAACACATGGTCTTGTCCCTGATCCAACTGCCCATATCTTTCAGGAGATAATGGTGGACAGTTGGGTGATGTGGCACATGAGGGAGAGACATGGTCTCTGTAGATGTCTTGAATTGGCAGAATTTTTGACCAACAAGAAATGTTGAATTCAGTTCAGAATGTCCTATCAGATGTTGGGACATTATCAAACAGAGTATATGAACTTATTTCAGGATGTCTCATCAGATGTTGGGACATTGTGTAAATAACTTAGTTCAGTTTTTCAGGATGTCCCAACAGATGTTGAGACATCTCAGACCTGCTACCAGAATTAATTATTGATTAACTAATCAGAGATATTTAAGGAGAATTATCTGGAATTAATTAATGATGGATAAAAACAGAACAAGGCGCATCTGTAGGGAGTTTTATATTGAAGATTCAGATTAAAACAGAAGACCTAAATCACCTAGAATCTAGGAGGTAACAAACCCTAAATTCAAGGTGGAAGCTGCATGTGCATTAGGGCTGGATCATCCTACAGAAAGCCCAAATTACAGATACCTATTTAAGCATCAGAAACTCATAGAATTGAGTACGAATTTCAGAAGATCAAATAGGGTGTCTAGTGTTTTTAATAGCAGGTGTTTTTAATTGTACCACTTTATGAGCTTTTAAGCAAAAGTGCATTTGTGACTTGATTGAAACTGTGAAGTAAGATCAAGCTGTATTGTTTGAAGAATGTCTTCAATTTCATTAAACTTGTAAACTTGATCACTGTGTGATTGAGGGGGAGTGAGTAGGGTACTCTTATCTAAGGTGTGTCTTAGGTAGAAATTGCATTGGGTAGTTATTAAGTGATAGATTAAACAGGGTGGTTTAAGTCTAGAATTAATATTACTTATAGTGGATTTCCTCCTGGCTTGGTAGCCTCCAGATGTAGGTGTGGTTATACACTGAACTGGGTTAACAAACTTCTGTGTTGTTTACTTTTCTTGCTATTTAAGTTTTGGTTAAATTTGTCAAGTGTCCTATCAAGTGTTGGGACATCTCTTAGGACATCTCATACCTGATCACAGAATTTCAATTGGCATCAGAGCAGGCACCCTGCCTGTTTATACTGGGTGAGATCTAGGGAATACAAATTCTGTAACATGGACAGAGATATAGGGTCAGTAAATAGACCACCTATTCTGGATGGATCTAATTATGACTACTGGAAGCCAAGAATGATTGCATTCTTAAGATCACTTGACAACAGGGCATGGAGAGCAGTCAACATTGGATGGGATTATCCTGTCCAAGATACCAAAGATGGATCAAAAGTGCTGAAACCTGAAGAAGAATGGAGTAAGGAAGAAGAAGATTCAGCACTAGGCAACTCAAAGGCCTTAAATGCTTTATTCAATGGCATTGATAGGAACATTTTCAGACTTGTACATCATTGTGAGCTAGCCAAAGATGTGTGGGATACTCTCAAAACAACTCATGAAGGAACATCAAAAGTAAAGATGTCAAGACTTCAACTTCTCACCACAAAATTTGAAAACTTGAGAATGAAGGAAGATGAGACAGTTCATGAATTCTACATGAACATTTTAGAAGTAGCTAATACTTCTGGAGCTTTGGGAGAAAAAATGACTGATGAAAAGCTTGTAAGAAAAATCCTCAGATCTTTGCCAAAAAGATTTGACATGAAAGTCACAGCAATAGAAGAAGCTCAAGACATATGCTCTATGAAAGTTGAAGAACTCATTGGTTCCCTTCAAACTTTTGAGATGGGAATGAATGACACAAATGCTAAAAAGAACAAAAGCATAGCCTTGGTTTCAAATACTGATGAAGAAGAAGATGATGAATCAGCAAATGATAAAAGCTTATCAGACAACCTTGCTATGCTTGGAAGACAATTCAAACATATTCTCAGAGGAATGGAAGGAAAATCCAAACTCAGTGGAAGAAACACAAACTCTTCTGAGAACAGGAGACCTTATGATGCTAACAGAAGGTCAAATTATGCTGAAAAGACCAGTCAAGAAAAAGGAGTCAAATGCCATGGATGTGAAGGATATGGACACATCAGGAATGAATGTCCTACCTACTTAAAAAGGCAAAAGAAAGGACTCTCTGTGACCTGGTCTGATGAAGACTCAGGAGGTGATTCAGAAGAGGAATCAACTAAGCATATCACTGCTTTAGCTGGATTATGTGACTCTGAAAGTGAATCCAGTGATGGAGAACTTACTTATGAAGAACTTGAGCAAGCATTCAAAGATCTATACAAAAGAAGCTCTGAAATATGCAGTGAGGTCATAAAGTTAAAAAAGCAGAATGAGGCATTAGAAGATGACAAAGCAAATGATCAGGAGATCATTAACACCTTAAAAAGTGAAGTAAGTCTTCTCAACTCCAAGTTGGAACATATGTCCAAATCTGTTAGAATGTTGAACAGCAGCTCAAATACACTGGATGTGATTCTCAACAACAATAAGCACTCAGGGGATAAAAGTGGACTGGGATTTAACAGAGTAAATAAAGATGAAGCTAGCTCTAGCAAAACAACTTCAAAATCCATACAGTCTAACAAGATGTCCCAACAGATGCTTCAACATCAGGAAAAGAACACAAAGTCAAACATAATGTTCCAACAGATGTCTCAACATTCTGAAAAGAACAAAATGAAGAAGAAGTATCAAAGATGGAGATGCCATCACTGTGGAAGATTTGGACATATCAAACCTCATTGTTATAAGTTGCATGGATATCCAAATCAGATGTATCAGCAACCTTCCAAGAAGAAAATAGAAGTTACCAAGAAAGTGTTGCATAAACATCAAAGAAATCAGCAACCTCCTAAGCAGAAGACAGAAAACATCAAGAAGGTATGGAAACCAAAAGCTAGCACTGAAGCTGATCAAAGCTACAAGAACAAGATCAACAATCAAGCTTGGAGATCAGCTGATAAACAACACACAGGGCAGAGGCATCAAAAGAAATCTCAACTCATCTGGTCAAAGAAAAATACTGCATACATAGCACATACATCACTGAGAGTATCAGCTAGAGAAGACTGGTACTTTGACAGTGGATGTTCAAGACACATGACTGGATTGAAGAATTTGCTAGTAAACTTAAAATCACATTCATCCAGGTATGTGACCTTTGGAGATGGAGCTAAAGGAGAAATCAAGGGAGTTGGAACCTTGGATTGTCAAGATGTTCCAAGACTAGATGATGTGCTGCTAGTTAAAGGTTTAACTGCTAACCTGATCAGCATAAGTCAATTATGTGATCAAGGATACAGTGTAAACTTTACCAAAACTGAATGCATAGTTACTAACAAAGAACAAGAGGTTGTCATGAGAGGAGCCAGATCTAAAGACAACTGTTACATGTGGCAATCCCAAAATCTCAGTCTCACTTCAACTTGCTCTTTAGCTAAAGAAGAAGAAGTGAAACTATGGCACCAAAGACTAGGCCATCTTCATTTCAGAGGCATAAAGAAGATAATATCCATGGATGCTGTAAGAGGTATTCCTAAACTGAAGATTGATGATGGCAAAATATGTGGTGAATGTCAAATAGGCAAGCAAACCAAGATGTCCCATCCAAAGCTCCAACATCTGACAACTTCCAAAGTTTTGGAACTTTTGCATATGGATCTGATGGGACCTATGCAGGTTGAAAGTCTTGGTGGTAAGAGGTATGCCTATGTTGTGGTTGATGACTTTTCAAGATATACATGGATAAATTTCATCAAAGAAAAGTCTGATGTATTTGATGTATTCAAAGAGTTATGTCAAAGATTGCAAAGGGAAAAATCCAGCTGTGTGATCAGAATAAGAAGTGATCATGGAAAAGAATTTGAGAACCAAAAATTATTAGATTTCTGTTCTTCAGAAGGAATCAATCATGAATATTCTTCACCAATCACTCCTCAACAGAATGGGATTGTTGAAAGGAAGAATAGAACTATTCAAGAATCAGCAAGAGCTATGATCCATGCTAAAAAGTTACCTCTGTACTTCTGGGCTGAAGCTATGAACACTGCCTGTTACATTCATAACAGATTTACCTTAAGGAAAGGAACTTTGTCCACAATATATGAAGTCTGGAAGGGCAGAAAACCCACAGTTAAGTATTTCCATGTATTTGGAAGTAACTGTTATATTCTGGCAGATAGGGAGCAAAGAAGAAAAATGGATCCAAAAAGTGATGAAGGGATTTTCCTTGGATACTCCATAAACAGCAGAGCATATAGAGTATTTAATTCTAGAACCAAGGTTATCATGGAGTCCATAAATGTGATAATTGATGATGCTCCTACAGATGTCCCAGAAGATGTTGGAACATCTGCTGATATCAAGATTGAAGCTGAAGAAAAGAATGATCATTATAACTTCACTCAAACTGATACAAGGACAGAAGAATCTAGCAAACCTCCCTCCATCAGAATACAGAAGGATCATCCCAAAGATCTGATAATTGGTGATCCCAACAGAGGTGTGAGCACTAGATCAAGAGAAGTGATTTCAGGTTCTTGTTTTGTTTCCAAAATAGAACCTAAAAACATCAAGGAAGCTCTTACTGATGAATACTGGATTTGTGCTATGCAAGAGGAATTAGGTAAATTCACAAGGAATGAAGTGTGGAATCTTGTTCCTAGACCTGATGACATAAATGTGATTGGAACAAAATGGGTGTATAAGAACAAGTCAAATGAACAAGGAGTTGTTACAAAGAACAAAGCTAGACTTGTAGCTCAAGGATACACTCAAATAGAAGGAGTAGACTTTGATGAAACCTTTGCTCCAGTAGCAAGGCTTGAATCAATTAGACTACTTTTGGGAATTGCTTGTATCTTGAAGTTCAAGCTATTTCAAATGGATGTGAAAAGTGCCTTTTTAAATGGCTATCTTAATGAAGAGGTATATGTAGAACAGCCTAAAGGATTTGTTAATCCAAGCTGTCCAAATCATGTATACAAACTAAAGAAGGCACTTTATGGGTTGAAGCAAGCTCCAAGGGCATGGTATGAAAGACTGACCACATTTCTTATCAAGCAAGGGTACAGAAAAGGTGGAATTGACAAAACCTTGTTTGTTAAAGATGAAGAAGGAAATGTCATGATTGCTCAAATATATGTTGATGACATTGTTTTTGGTGGAATGTCTGAAAGGATGGTCAAACATTTTGTCAAGCAGATGGAATCTGAATTTGAAATGAGCCTAGTAGGAGAGTTAACCTACTTTCTTGGTCTGCAAATAAAGCAAATGGAAGACTCAATGTTCATCTCCCAAAGCAAATATACCAAGAACATAGTCAAGAAATTTGGAATGGAAAATGCTACTCATAAGAGAACTCCTGCCCCCACACATTTAAAGCTTACTAAAGATGAAAAGGGTGAGAATGTAGATCAAAGCTTATACAGAAGCATGATTGGAAGCTTGTTATACCTGACTGCTAGCAGACCTGACATAGCATTTGCAGTAGGTGTATGTGCAAGATATCAAGTTGATCCAAAAGTCAGTCATCTCAATCAAGTCAAGAGAATTCTTAAATATGTTAATGGTACTTGTGACTATGGCATAATGTACTTTCATGGATGTAAACCAATTCTTACTGGCTTCTGTGATGCTGATTGGGCTGGAAGTGCTGATGACAGAAAAAGCACCTCAGGAGGATGCTTCTTTCTAGGAAACAATTTGATTTCTTGGTTCAGTAAGAAACAAAATTGTGTATCCTTATCTACAGCTGAAGCCGAATACATAGCAGCTGGAAGCAGTTGTTCTCAGTTGGTTTGGATGAAGCAAATGCTCACTGAGTACAATGTCCCACAGGATGTCATGACATTGTACTGTGACAACTTAAGTGCAATCAACATATCAAAGAATCCTATCCAACATAGCAGGACCAAGCATATTGATATCAGACATCATTTCATCAGAGATCTTGTAGAAGAAAAAGTGATTTCATTGGAACATGTAGCTACAAATCTGCAGTTAGCTGATATCTTTATCAAAGCATTAGATGCTACACAATTTGAGAACTTAAGGGGCAAACTTGGAATCTGTTTATGTGATATTTAGCAGTTAATGAGATGTGCCAACATGTCATATGACATTGTATGGCATAAGTTCCAGATGGCAAAACCAGTCTGGACAAGATCCTTGGGAATTCCATCTCTAATCATTTGCACTGTAACGGCTACTTATTTAGTAACTGTTTATAATCAGCTATCAAGATTATCATCATACTATCACAAGCGAATCACATTAACTAGCTATTCTCCAGAAATCATAAACCCTAAAGCTTTTCATCCATCTTCCTCAACAATGTCTCAAAACCCTAACACAACTGAAGAAGTTCTCAACCAAGAAGACGTAGTTCATGCCACTCCCATTTCTGTGGTACCAATGAAATCAACTCCATTGGACGAGCTCAGAGGAAGTGCTTCTCACACTAAAAAGCCAAGAACTCCAAAGAGAGCTAAAGATCAAGTCTGCAGCAAAGCCAAAGGAGGCATTCCTTCTCCTGCTAACATGCCCCCAAAATCCTCAAAATATGTGGATGATTCCATCAAGGAGATTGTCAACCAAATCCTTTTTGAACAGAGAGTGGTGAGTGGGATCTCTGTTCCTCTGAACACAATGCCTGCACCTCAAGAAGAACAAGCTCAAGATGCAGAGGACACTCCTGCAGAACAAGATGTCCCAATAGATGTTGGAACATCTGAAGATGAGAAAAAGAACTCATCTGGTGATGATTTGGAACAAACTGAGGACCAGAATAAAGCCTCAAATGAAAATGATGAAGAAGTCTCTGAGGAACAGGCTAAAGCCTCAAATGAAGATCAAATCCCTGCTGATCAACCAGCTGAAGAGGAGACTGCTCAATCTCCTCCAGTGGTCAACCTGGAGCAGGACTCTGATACAGAGATCATAGCCTCTGTTAGACCTAGCATAGCCAAAAGGCTCAGGTCCAGGAAAGGAAAGATGCAAGCTGAAGCAGCAATTCCTGAGAAGAAGAAAGCCTCCCCAATGAAAGGCAAAGCTAAAGCTACTGTTGGGCCAACAAAACCATGGAGTAAAGTCCAAACCCAGAAGAGAAAAGCTGTCACACCATCAGACTCAGATGTTGAATCAGATGTCCCAACATCTCCTCCCAAAAAGAAACCAACACCATCTAGGGCTTCATCTGCTGTTCCAGAAGCCCCCTTGGACAACATATCTTTCCATCATGTCTCTAGTGTCAACAGATGGAAGTATGTGTACCAAAGAAGGATTGCCCTAGAAAGAGAACTGAGCAGCAATGCACTTGAGTGCACTGAACTGATTGACCTCATCTCTGCTGCAGGACTATTCAGAACAGTCTCAGATCTCTCTCCCTGCTATGAACTTCTTGTCAAAGAGTTCATTGTTAATATTCAGGAGGATTGTTCAAATGGTAAGTCCTCTGAGTTTCAAAAAGTTTTTGTTAGAGGTAAATGTGTAGAGTTTTCTCCTCAAATCATAAATCAGTACCTAGGAAGAGAAACAGATGGACCAAATGAGCTAGGTAAGACAGATAATCAAGTCTGTAAGGTGATCACTGCAAACCAGGTCAAGGCATGGCCTGTGAAGGGAAAGCTCTCAGTGAGCATGCTTACCAGAAAGTATGCCATGCTGAACAGGATTGGTACAGCTAACTGGGTGCCTACCAACCACACTTCTTCAATCTCCACTGGTCTAGCCAGGTTTATATATGCTGTGGGAACTCAAACCAAGATGGACTATGGAGCTTTCATTTTTGATCAGACCTTGAAGCATGCCAGCTCTTCTGCAACAAAGCTGCCAATAGCTTTTCCATCATTGCTGTGTGGTATTGTGCTCAATCAATACCCTGGAATTCTCACTGACAAGGATACAGCCTGCAAAAGAGAAAGCCCCTTGGCTTTTCACTACAAGTTATTCCTCAGTCATCATGCTGCAGATGTTGAAGAAGAAACTGAGAGTGATGAATCTGAGTGATCAATGTATGTGAGGCAAATGTAATGACAGCAATGTAATTCTGGAATAGTGTCTTTGGCCCTAAATTTTGTGTCTACCAAGGGGGAGAACAACAACAAATTGTAATTGCTGTTTAAGTATGAATGAAAAAATTCTGTTTGTTTGCTTCTGAACTGAATAAGTTTTTTTTTCTGTTGCAACAAGATTGGATACATATATTTGAGGGGGAGTAATCTCAAATAAGAATCAACAGAAAAGTAATGCTATACTCTGATAAAAAGAACTTCTGCTGCACTCTGAAAACCAGAAAAGATGTTAGCCAAAAATTAGCCAAAGGGGGAGTTTGTAGATGTCTTGAATTGGCAGAATTTTTGACCAACAAGAAATGTTGAATTCAGTTCAGAATGTCCTATCAGATGTTGGGACATTATCAAACAGAGTATATGAACTTATTTCAGGATGTATCATCAGATGTTGGGACATTGTGTAAATAACTTAGTTCAATTTTTCAGGATGTCCCAACAGATGTTGAGACATCTCAGACCTGCTACCAGAATTAATTATTGATTAACTAATCAGAGATATTTAAGGAGAATTATCTGGAATTAATTAATGATGGATAAAAACAGAACAAGGCGCATCTGTAGGGAGTTTTATATTGAAGATTCAGATTAAAACAAAAGACCTAAATCACCTAGAATCTAGGAGGTAACAAACCCTAAATTCAAGGTGGAAGCTGCATGTGCATTAGGGCTGGATCATCCTACAGAAAGCCCAAATTACAGATACCTATTTAAGCATCAGAAACTCATAGAATTGAGTACGAATTTCAGAAGATCAAATAGGGTGTCTAGTGTTTTTAATAGCAGGTGTTTTTAATTGTACCACTTTATGAGCTTTTAAGCAAAAGTGCATTTGTGACTTGATTGAAACTGTGAAGTAAGATCAAGCTGTATTGTTTGAAGAATGTCTTCAATTTCATTAAACTTGTAAACTTGATCACTGTGTGATTGAGGGGGAGTGAGTAGGGTACTCTTATCTAAGGTGTGTCTTAGGTAGAAATTGCATTGGGTAGTTATTAAGTGATAGATTAAACAGGGTGGTTTAAGTCTAGAATTAATATTACTTATAGTGGATTTCCTCCTGGCTTGGTAGCCTCCAGATGTAGGTGTGGTTATACACTGAACTGGGTTAACAAACTTCTGTGTTGTTTACTTTTCTTGCTATTTAAGTTTTGGTTAAATTTGTCAAGTGTCCTATCAAGTGTTGGGACATCTCTTAGGACATCTCATACCTGATCACAGAATTTCAGTCTCTTTAACACCTATATGATGAGTCGAGGAGGCTGCTCGACTTCCTAGTGGGTTGCCCGCAGGATCGAGTTCTGCCCGACTATTTTATGCATCTGCCCGACTGAATGGGCCTTGGCCCTGGGGGGTTTTGGGCCTACGCCAAGCTATATCTTGGAGGCCCAGTCCAGAACACTTGTGATGGATCAACGATTTGAGACATTTGATGTTGGTGTAGCATAACATAAAGCTCAATATCATTGAAACCAGAATACTCATAGATGAGAAACATAGTACAGACACTTTCGTCATCATATACAATTAATTGGAATAACATGACCTGGTTATCTTCATAAAAGACTGGATTTTTGTAAATGATGCGGTCTACTGGACCATGCTGTATTTTCTTTTCCAACCTCTATTTCTGATGAGCAAAATTTGATCGTCGGGTAAATGAGAACCGAGTAACCTCGGTATTACGAAAGTTGAGCTCAGATAGGTTACAATTGAATATCTCGCCATTTATATGTGCATTGATCATATATTGCAGTGATTGAGCCATATTCCAAATACGTTCTCAATGTGATATGTTTAATATTGAATGTTTTTTATAAGTGATATTTGAAATATTGAAACATTTATCAACCTATAAATAGAATTCATATGCAAGATTGGAACACATTCGATTATTGTTGTACATGTTTTCTTTACTGATATATATATATATATATATATATATATATATATATATATATATATATATATATAATTTTTTTAATTTATATCATTTGTAAGTTTTTTTACTCATGTTAATTATATATATATATATATATATATATATATATATTATTTTGTGTCTACAGAATGTAAAATGATTTCGTTGTCGGGTGCATGACTACATACCATATGATCCAATCTTAGAACCATATTTACGTTCATGCGGATTTGGTGATGTAATAAAGGTAAACAACAATTCGGTAGACACAAAATTTATTCTTGCATTACTAGAAAGATGGAGACCAGAGACACACACTTTTCACCTGCCATTTGGTGAATGCACGATTACACTTGAGGATGTTTACATGTTGTTGAGCTTACATGTAAATGGTAATACTGTTTTCAGCAAGGTCAACCAAGATAACAAAATCATAGAGGATTTGTTGGATATCCATCTAATTGACGAAGAGGAACCATCAAATACTAGTAACAGGGGTCAAGTTATTAATTTAGGAGTCCTTAGAGCCCATTATGCTAGTATAACACTAGACGATGAATCAACTGAGTATGAAAAGATTCTTAAAACTAGATGTTATATTATGATTTTATTTGGCCATTTTTAGTTTCCTGACGGTACCGGTAATACAATTAACATAATGTATTTACCGTTGTTACGAAACATCAAAAAGGTAAACACATATAGTTGGGATTCAACTGTTTTGGCCCATTTTTATAGTGCCCTTTGTAAACGATACTTGTATATTTTATGGTTGTGCTTTTTTATTACAAGCTTGGGGGTGGTCAAGACTGCCGATGCTCACCCTACGAAACATGAATCCATGCTCGTCCCCTATGCCAACCAGTAAGTGTGTTATTATAATTCTGTTGGCGATATTAAATTTTAAATATTCTACGATTATTATAACTAATTACTTTTCAATCTTTTCTGTTTAGCTGGTCCGATCTTGGGATGAATTACAGCAGGAATCCTAGAAGTTCTATAGTAGTCTATCGCAATTTGTTAGACCACGTTGGTGTCAACCAGGTATTGTGTAATAAACTACTATAAATTTGCTTTATAGATTGATATCTTTTCCCTTTACTAAAAAAATTCTTTTCTTTTTAATGCAGTTTATCTGGCGGCCATATCTAGGCCTGGACCATAAACCTAACCCCAAGGATGTTGAAATATGGACAACAAAAACACCAATCATTCGGTTCACTACAATTGAAATGCACCAGATTGATCGGGTGAAAATGAAGTTCGGAATGCAACAAGATATTTCGGACCCTCTGACATGTTTGGGAGAATGGTATTTAAAAAAAGTAGATGCCCAGTGGAATATGAATGGAGAGATCGTCGCCAACACATCCTAAACAAACTAGTCTTGTAAAATGTTAGACCAACTAGAGAATATTTAGTTTGGTTTAGATCATTTACAATGCAACAGTGGGTGTCTGATAACCCATATTTGTTTGACTCGCGCTCGCAGGATACGCCTAACCACCAACCCCATGTCATGATCTACCCACCCAATTTCAACCATCAACATCAAAAACTCATCAACCATTCATCCAAACCTGTAACCCATTATTGCCACACACACAATCACAACAACACGAGCCTAACCCACCCTAATATACCCCCGATAACCCCTTCCATTCAAACCCAACCCACGATAGCCCTCCACCTTTGTATCGTTCTCAAAACGAGGCAATATCCACATTCGGTCAATTGTACCGTCCTCACCCAACCCAACCACTACGACCCAACTATGAAAACATGGGCACTTAACTAAGTTACGGCAGCGCCTTTGGCAGCAACCCACCAGGTTTTTGGGGACAAATGGTTGCAAACATAACAAATACTCAGGGATCCTCGGACCAACAATAACATCCTCCACCAAACACACAAATAACAGAGACACCTCAACAACCTCGTAATAGAGTTCGAAGGCGGGTCATCCACGTGCATGTGGAACTGGGGGACGTTTAGATCGGGCAGGAAATTAATCATTTGTAATACCCACTTTTAAATAATATTATCTTTATTTCTTTATTTATTGATTTTCAATTATATTTTTATTTATTGGTTTTTTTAATTTCATTTATTCAATTATCAATAATAAGTAAAAAAAATTAATAACTATAAACATATACTCCATGCCAAAGAGTGCAAAAAATATATAAAAAAATAAAAACCTTAGTAGCCAATCCAATTGGCGAATGAACACAAAATATAAAAAAATAAAAATAAAACACCTTCTTCTATCCAATTGGCGAAATAGTATAGGAGTAAAAAAAATTGATTACACACATTAGCCAACTTGATTGGCGAATGAGTGTAATTTTTCAAAAAAAAATTCATGCTTTCGCCAATCAGATTGGCGAATTCTCCTAAAAGCACGCCACTTTGGTAAATACCCTCAAAACTAGGTTATTTCAGCATTTTTTTTATTAAACTGCGTTATTCAAAAAAATAATTCTAAAGGCAATGCTTTTTTAAAAAGAAAACAAATTACATAGTTTATTTTATACTTGTGTAAAAAAATTCTAACATATGCTTTAATTAATTTTAAATTATTTGTACTGTAAATTGTAATTGAGTTAACTAAAAATATTTGAATATTGAAAAAGTATTTTTCCCAACATCATTGCTTCATAATAATTCATGCTTAATATATTTTGCATTAAACCTAAAGTTTATTGTTATCATAAACTTCACATCCATTTTTAAGTGTATGTTTGATAAAATTACACTTTAAGGAAAACCACAACTAAAGTTTTTTGAGATATATTGTTAGATGAGTAAGATATTGGATCATGTAGATTCAGTTATTTGTGGGAGGGTTTGAGTATTAATGCGTTGAGGCATATCTGATTCAACTAAAGTGTTTTGAGATATATTGTTAGATAAGTCAGGTGGTGAGTTGTGTGACACAGGGGTAATAGAGTCAGATGGATCATTATGTTAAGTAGAATCTATAGGTATAGGACTGCTCGTGTGATTATGTGGTTGAGCCTGAGAATCATACATGAAAGTAGGTTAAGTAGAGGGAGACACACTATCATAGACAACTTGATGAATATTGGGATGACCACTGAATTTGAGTTAGACTCAGGAAATACACAAGTTGTTGGCATGATGGGAAAATAAATCAACTAAGACACTGTGAGATCTTGGCTTGAGGAAGTTACATATGAAAGGAACATAGCTGGATAGGGAAAGTGAAGTTCATGAAACACCACATCTTTTGAAATGAAGATCTTACCATCCTTATTAAGACAGTTGTGCCCTTTGTGTTGAGATGACACTCCCAAGTATATGCATTTTTTATTTATGAACTCAAGTTTGTGTATGTTGTAAGCTCTTGTGAATGGAAAACAAACACAACCAAACCACTTGAGGGATTGATACATAGGAAGCTGCTTGTACTGTGCATGACAGGGAGAATGAAATGTGGGAAAACCCAGTGAAGGGATTCTGTTAATAATTTGAACTGAAGTTGCAAAGCTATGGTCCCAATATTTGAGAGGAATGAATGAGTAAGGAAGAAGTTTCATTCCCATTTCCATAATATTTTGATGCTTTCTCTTGACTATCCCATTTGGGTGTGAGGTACGTGGACAAGTGAGTCTGTGAAAGATTCCCAATTTATTGAGATACTTTGTAAGAGGCTTGAATTCTCCCTCATCATCCGACTACACTGCCTTAATAGTGCTATTGAATTGTGTTTTGATAAAAATGAGAAATGACTTGAATGCTTGAATTACTTCTGGCTTGTTATGCAAGAAATACATCCATGTATATCTTGCAAAAGCATCCACAAATGCTATGTAGTAAGTGAAACCATATCTTGAAGGTTGAGGTAAAGGACCCAAAAAATCCGTGTCAATCACTTCAAATGAAGCATGATATCTAGTAAATGAAAATGGAACATGAATTCTATGTGACTTGCCAAGATAACATGATTTGCAAAAAGTTGAGGATCTTTTATTTGATACATGAATGTTATAATATCTTAAAAGAAAACTAATGGCTGGAAAGTAAGCATGGCCTAGTCTAGAATGCCATAAAATAGTAGAACTAGGTCTATTAGAATAAGAAACCACTAAACAAGAAATATAATTGACATGCTTGGGAAAAGAAGAAAAACTCATTTGCTTGGAAAAAGCAGAGTGAGGTGGTTCCACAACTAGATTTGGAAAGAAATAGAGGCCACTTGGATCAAGAAAGCCTTCAAGAAAAATGTGCTTAGAACCCTGGGATTTTACATAACATTTCTTAACAATGAATTCAAATACCACATCATTATCTTTATAAAATTTGGAAACTTATAGCAGATTTCGTGTAACATAAGGAACATATAAAATGTTAATTAACATGAGAGGAAAATGATGCATAATTTTAGATAACACTAGAGGTACCTATGCATGTAATTGCTAAGGACTGGTCATTGAAAACCCAAACATTATTTACACTTGAATAAGGTTGCTTAACATGCAAGAAATGTGCATAGGGAGTAAGATGATGAGAAACACCTGAGTCTGCAAACCATGCTCACTTCTCAAGAGATTCAGGTAAGGAATACTCATGCGTGTGAGCCATCATTGCTTTAACTTATGTGTCTGATGTAAAGGCCTCACCTTGATCAGTCGAGGAAGAATGCACAAACATGTTTGATGAAACGCTTGTTGGAGTGAAGGTTTCATCAAACCTATGTCAGCAATCCGCTACAACATGACCATATTTGCCACATAATTAACATGTAGGTCTAGATCCCAAGGAGGAACGTCATTGACTACCCCCTGCCATGATTCATGCGTCCTCGACCATAATTACGTGCTGAAGTTTCATGCAAACCACCTGTTTAAGAATTTGCGTGAGCCAAATTTGTTGAAACATTTGAAATAAATAATTTATGTCTGAACTTGTCAAGCCGAGCTTCTTTCACATAAATAAGTGCTTCAATATCAAAGTGTGTGAGAGGTTCATAACTACAATACATTTGCATAACAAAAAATTATACTTTTCAGGTAAGCCATCAAGAACTGAATCAATTCAATCTTGTACAGTGATGGAATCACCAACTTCCAAGAGATAATTAACTATATATTTCATAGCCAAACATATCCAATTACAAACTTGTTACCTTTCTTCATTGATTTGAGTTTAACTCATAATTGTCTCACATGAGCTTTCATGTGACCATTAAAGTAACAATGAATTTTATCCCACACTTCGAAAGCATGCTTGCAAACAAGCACTCAAGGTAATATCAACTCAAAGATTGTTGAGAGGAGCTAGATGAACACGACATGATCTTGTACAATCCATGATCCATATTTTGCAAAAACATTTCCATAAATGTAATCTTGTTCATTCTTGAACTTTGTTGGAATCCAAGGGTTTGCCACTAGTTTATGCACTCTATGAGTGAGGATAACCCCTTAAAATTGCTGGTTCCAAATGAGATAAATGTTCTCTTGAAATTTGATGGAAAGTTTTGGATCGAAATGGTAAATGGAGTTTGAATCAGAGGTATTCCTAAAGACAATATGAGATTGAGTTGGTGGTTCAAACGAGTCAACAGTAACTCACTAGAATAATACTCCATGGCATCTGAAGGAAGAAAATAAGGAACAAATGGTGATTTGTTGAAGTTAACCGAAAAAGGTTAGAGCGGTTAGAAAGTTGTTAGAGAGCAGAAGAGATCGTAACATGTGAATAACACCATAATAAATTTGAATGAATCGTGTTTAGCTATATTTGACTGATTGATTCATTTATAGTACATATCATCCTTATATAGATATTAGGCTTAATTCATCTTTTAGTGTTTCTATTTGGTTCCACAACTTTAAAACGTAACATTTCAGTCCTATAACCATACTCCGTTAGACAACTCAATCTATTCTGTTAATTTTTTTTGTTGATAACCGTTAACTAGGGTGCATGTGGCATTTTTATTTAATTATCTGGAATTATAATAGATGATGTGTCATTTTTATTTAATTATCTAGCGTTGTATGGAATTTAGAAACCCTTCACATTTCAAAGGCAAAAGACTTAGGGTATCCATTACTTATGCAAAGACAAAAACTCTTCACATTTCAAAGTCAAAAACCCTAGCAGACAAAGAAGACGACTACTGAAGAAGAAGAAGAAGACGAAGGTGTGACACGCTACGATAAGTACCATTACTTATTATTGTAAATCGCATGCATGAGCTTTGTTTTTTCACTTTCTTCTACTTCATTATCTCATTCTTTCGTATGTGTTGTATTTTGTTGTTGTTATGCAATGATTGATAGGTTTGAGTCTGTTGTTCACTATGGGGGTATGTTTAGTGAGTTTAACATACTATGTTACAAGATAATAATACATGGCAGTTGAGAAACATTATGGACAAGCACACATGCAGTAGGGACTACAAGGTAAGGTTTCTAACTTCTAAATGGTTGGGCAATAAAATTCAAGGTAATGCAAGAGAGAATCCTAATTTGAAGCTGATTCATATAATGGAGAAAACAAAAAAATGGAATGTAAGGATCAATAAGACACTTGCTCACAGAGGTAAGTCAATTGCTATTAACATTGTTGATGGTTCATTCAAGGAGCAGTATACAAGAATTCATGATTATGGTTATGAGTTGTTAAGGTCAAACCCTGGTTCAACTGTAAAGATAGTTTCTTCGAGAGCAGACCTATAATAGGTTTGGATGGGTGCTTTTTGAAAGGCTATTATGGCGGACAAATTCTTGCAGCCATTGGGAGGTATCCTAATGACCAAATGCTCCCAATAACATATGTTGTAGTTAAGGGAGAAACCAAAGAGTCTTGGAGTTGGTTTTTGGATCTTTTGACCACTGATTTGGGAGGTGTCAGACTATGCCAAACATATACTTTTATAAGTGATCAACAAAATGTGTGTATCAATACCTCTATATCTTTTGACCACTATTTTGTATCATTTGTTTTTGGTATGTACTAATTTTTTGTTGTTGGTATATCATATAATTACAGGGGTTGCTACCTGCACTTGATGAGTTATTACCATAGGTTGACCAGAGGTTTTGTGTTAGGTATTACCTATCATATTACATTGTGATACCTTTATATATTCTGATTTATGGTTTTGTCCTACCTACACTCTACATTTGATACCTAGCATATTATATTTATGATTTTCAGGCACTTATATAGCAACTTCAGAAAGAAATTTACTGGTATTAAATTAAAGGAACTTATGTGGAAGGATGCTAATGCAAGTAATCCAAATGCTTGGGAAAATATTATGCGTGAGATGAAAGAGGTTAATGAGGAAGCATTCAAACACCTATGGAAGATCCCACCTAGATTCTTGAGCAAGTTTAGGTTCACAACCGGTCTAAGGTGTAACACTTTGGTCAACAATATGTCATAAGCATTTAATTCAGTATTTGTAGCTGCCAGAGCCAAACCCATTGTTACCATGCTGAAGGAGATTAGAGTCTACTTGATACAGTGGTGGGAGTCCAACATAAAAAAATTGGTAAATATGAAGGAGTGTTACGAGGCTTGTTATGCACCAGTGATTTATCCAGTCAATGGAGAATCATTTTGGACCAAGACATATGCTGTTGACCTCCAGTCACCCCCTATCAAAAGACAACCTAGTAGGCCCAAGAAAAAAGGAACAAAGAGGCTGGGGAACAAGTAAGGAATGCCACCCAGCTTAAAAGGGCCTAAAATCTATGTTTAACTTATGATTATAAAGCAACTTCTACTGATATGTACTTAGGCATATAATGCCACTTTTGTGTACATAAAACAACTTTTGTGTACTTTGGCTTAATGTACTTATGCTTATAAAGCAACATATGACTACTGATTATAAAGCCACTTTTTGACTACTATGTTGTTATGCAACACATTGCAACTTCTATGTTTAAAACGTTTGTTCTGTAACTGCATCTGCATCCACTAGTTATGTAACTTTTTAAGCAACTTTTATTATCAACATTTATCAAACAAAGTTAACCACAATTCATCAAATAAACATATATCAAATACACATTTCATCAAACAAATTTAACCACAATTCAACTAATATGACAAAAACTGATACATTTCATTGATAATCATGGATAAAACAAACCAACCTAATGTAGAAGCACACCTTCAACCTCGAAGATTTTGATGAAGACAACACGCCACATGCATTTCAGATCTGCAAAAAGTCAAGAGCTCCAACATGATCAAGCTACAAGCAACCGGCATTGCGATCAAGCTTCTTATGCATCATCGTTTTACTTCAAGCTTGGACGTTTCTGTTTAGGTACATCAATCCCTCTTTTAAATTGATGTACAAGTGTTCATTCATTCAATAACATGTGAGCATAATGCATAAAATACTTTGATTAATTTTTCAAACCGTTTAACACTTTTGAAAACAATATGTTTCTGTTTTTTAACAGTGTTAACCGGTTAACGGCTTCAAAATTTCAGAAAACCTGTTAACGTTTATAGGCGTTAACCGGTTAACCATTTGGTTAACCGGTTAACACTGTAAGATTTTTGAAAAATGTTTCTTTTGAATTTCAACTCACACCTTTTGAATATATCTCTTCAAAAATTATATTGTCTCATAATTGTCATACCTTTTCAAAAGGGTGTCTTGAATATTATAAAATCTGAATTTTTTCAAATTCAAAAACACCTCCTAGAATTTTTATGAAAATCACTTAAATCAAATTCACTAAAAATTCAAATATTTTTATACTTCTAAAAAGTGTTCATAAGATCATCATCTTTCATATTGCATTTTTGAACACTTGTATTGATATTTGAAAAGTGATTTGTGTACATAGGAGAAGATCATTATTGATATCCAATCTTTGTATTACTCACTCAAAATTACAAAAAGTATAGAAAGGTTTTTCTATTTGTGACTTGTGATCCAGGATTGTTGGACACAAGGGTTTGTGTGGCAAGAGGATTGTTCTTGCACACAAAGTTGCTTAGTTGTTTAGAAAGTAGGCCTCACCATTGAAGGTGTGATAGGTTGTACTTTTTCTAAAAACTAGTGGAAATCTCTTTCAAATTGAAAGGGGACTGGATGTACCTTCGGACTGTGAAGGGAACCAGGATAATTCTCCGTGTCACTTTTATTTTCTGCTTTACTGCTTTCCTTCCATACACAATTAAAAGAAAAATTCTATCCATCAAAGAAAAAGAATCGAGAAAAATTATAACACCTAATTCACCCCCCCCCCCTCTTAGGCGCATTCTGATCCTACAATTGGCATTAGAGCAGGTTTAAGTAACCTGTTCCTACAAGATCCGTATGGCTTCCGCAAACTCGAATCCTGTTTTCAAAGATGGTGGAAGGAGCAACAAGCCTCCGCTCTTCTCCGGCGAATACTTCGATTTTTGGAAAATTAGAATGAGGGCACATCTTGAAGCCCAAGGAGAAGGCATATGGGAAGCAATCGAAGAAGGTCCGCATAATCCTGTCAATGTGATCAACGGCGTTGGAACCGCGAAGTTGAAGAATATGTATGATGAAGATGATAAAAGGAAGATCCTAAATGAAAAGAAGGCAATCAACATACTTCAAAGCGCTCTTAGTATGGACGAATTTTTTCGTGTATCACAATGCAAATTGGGGAAGGAGATTTGGGATACTTTGGTAGAAACACATGAAGGAACAACAGAAGTTAAAAGATCAAGGCTTAACACGTTGAGTCAAGAATATGAAATGTTCCACATGCAGCCCGGAGAATCTATTATGGCTTTACAAAAAAGATTTGTTCATCTAACCAACCATTTGATTACACTCGGAAAGACCTTCACCAACGACGATCTTAATTTGAAAGTTCTAAGGTCTTTGACAAGGGAATGGCAACAGAAGGTGACCTCGATTTTGGAGAAGAAGAGTCTCTCAACAATGACATCTGCATCTCTATTCGGCAAACTTCAAGAGCACGAATTGGAACTTGGAAGGCTCGAGAAGCTCGAAAGTCAAGAGAAAAAGTCCAAAGGAATTGCTTTGAAGATTGACACGAAGGATGACAAAGATGACGAGATCTCCGAAGATGAGAACTTCATGCTTCTTGTTAAGAAGCTTGGTAAGTTTTTTAACAAAAATAATAATTCTTCTTTTCCTAAAAAGAATAAACATTTCAGGAAGAAGGATACATCCACATCGAATCAAGAAGTTACATGCTATGAATGTGGAAAGCAAAGTCACATAAAACCGGATTGTCCAAGACTTGCGAAGAAAGGAGGATTCAAAGGCAAGAAGGACTTCAAAAATAAAAAAGCTTATGTCGTATGGGATGACAATGAAGTTAGTTCCTCATCGGAATCGGAAAGCGACGAATGTGAAAATATGGCGTTAATGGCGTCACATCACTCCGATGAAGAAAATGATGAGGTTAGTAGCAACTTTTCAATTTATGAAAATGATGCACAAGAAGTCATAGATGAACTTCTAAAAGAATGTAAGACTTTGTACAAAAATATTTCATCCCAAAAGAAAAAAATATTATCTTTAGAAGAACAAAATGCATCTTTTGAAAAATAAATGGAAAATGAAAAACAAAAGATAATGGATGAAAAACAAAGCCTTACATGTAAAAATTGTGAGTCATTGTCCTTTCAGATTGTTCAACTCAAAAGAGTTTTAGAAAGATATGAAAAAGGTCAAATTGGCTTGGAGGAAATTCTTAGGCACCAAAGATATCCAAATGATAAAAGTGGCCTAGGATATTCTAAGTTTTCCAAACCAAGTACAAGTGAAACCATTTTCGTAAAAGCTAGTGAACAAATTGTTAAGGAAAAGACTAACAATTCTAAAACTATGCATCAAAGTCATAAAAGGAAAAGGATCATTAAGAAAAAAAAATATGTTCCTAGATTTAAAAGTCAATTTCAACCTATTTTCTTTTATTGTGGAATCAAAGGCCATACACCTAATGCTTGCTATGTGCGCAACATTGGTGTTGCTAAAGGGCATTATGTGTGGGTTGAAAAGGGTACTAACTATCAAGGACCCAAAGAAATTTGGGTACCTAACAATACTTGACTTTGTTTTGTAGGTATGCTTGAAAACAACTTCTACGCAATGGTATCTCGATGGCGGTTGTTCAAAGCAAATGTCGGGCGATATCAACAAATTTTCAAGTCTAACACTTAAGGCCAAAGGATACGTTACTTACGGTGATGATAATAAAGGAAGAATTCTTGGAGTTGAGACCATTGGTGCATCTCCTCATACAATCATCGAAGACGTCCTTTATGTGGAAGGCCTTAAACACAACCTTCTTAGCATAAGTCAATTGTGTGACAAAGGGTTCCGAATCAACTTCACAAAGGAGGAATGCTTGATAGAACACGAAGTCACTCATGAACTCTTGCTAAAAGGTAAAATATTTAATAACATTTTTATGATTTCTTTTGATGACTCTCTCTTGAAGGTGAAATGGTTAATGGCAAACAACAACGAGGCATGGCTTTGGCATAAGAGGATTGCTCGCATTCACATGGAGCATTTGAATAAATTATTAAAGCATGATCTAGTTGTTGGTCTTCCAAAGATGAAGTTTATCAAGGACAAGCTTTGTGACGCATGTCAAAAGGGGAAGCAAACCAAAACATCCTTCAAGACCAAGAAAGTGATATCTACTTCAAGGCCATTACAATTGTTACATATGGATCTTTTCGGTCCATCAAGAACAAAAAGCTTCGGAGGTAACGCTTTTGCACTAGTTATTGTTGATGATTTCTCTAGATACACTTGGACTTTGTTTTTAGTGCGGAAAAGTGATGCCTTTAAAGCATTCAAGAAGTATTCCAAGCAAATTCAAAATGAGAAGTCACTCTCAATTGTTTCCATAAGAAGCGATCATGGTGGCGAATTTCAAAATTCATCATTTGAAGATTTTTGTGAAGAGCATGGAATCTCTCACAACTTTTCCGCACCAAGGACTCCTCAACAAAACGGTGTCGTAGAAAGGAAGAATAGGGCACTAGTGGAACTTGCAAGGACAATGCTTAGCGACTCAAATCTTCCTAAATATTTTTGGGCGGATGTGGTTAGCACGACTTGTTTTGTAAGTAACCGTGTCAATATTCGACCTATTCTCAAGAAGACCCCATATGAGTTGTTCAAGGGAAGGAAACCCAACATATCTTTCTTCCACATATTCGGATGCAAATGCTTCATTCTCAACAACGGCAAGGACAACCTTGGTAAGTTTGATGAGAAATCCGATGAAGGTATATTTCTTGGATATTCTCTATCAAGTAAAGCTTTTAAAATTTTCAATAAACGTACTCTTACTATTGAAGAATCCATACATGTTTCGTTTGATGAGACTAACCCCTCGAAAGAGGATAATATTATTGTGGATGATGATGATGATGTAGTAGATATATCACAACAACAAAAGGAGATATCAAAAGAACAAGCAATATCACAAGAAGATAAGTCACCAACCATTGAAGAACATCAAGATCTTCCAAAAGAATGGAGAACTCATAGAGATCACCCGATAGATAAAGTGATTGGTGATATTAGCCAAGGTGTTGCAACTCGACTCAATCTCAAGGATGCTTGCCTCAATATGGCGTTCATGTCTCAAATTGAACCAACAAAAATCGATGAAGCCTTAGGCGACGATCAATGGATAATAGCTATGCAAGAAGAACTCAACCAATTCGAAAGGAACCAAGTTTGGACTCTTGTACCAAGACCGGACAACAAACATATCATAAGCACAAGATGGGTGTTCAAGAACAAACTTGACGAGAATGGGATCATAGTTCGTAACAAAGCAAGATTGGTCGCATAAGGCTACTGTCGCTCCCGATAGATGGGACTTGGCCCAAGTAAAGGTACAGACGCGAACGGTCGGCGAGAGGGACAATGAGAACACACAGCCGTGAACTCACTGGAGATGAATAGAGTCGCCAGCTAGGCATTTTTATCCCGGAGGAAAGGCAATGCTGCATAGACCTAGAAAAAGATGGATAAGACGGTTTGCGAACCAGAGAGACTGAGAAAGGGGGTTGGTTACAACCTGGGAAGGTATTAGCACCCAGATTGTCCGTCGTACTCGACGGGATCCACGCTTGAAAGATTTGTGTTTTAAAGGGGTAGTGTCAGTGCAATTTGTGTGTAAAAGAGCTGGAAAACAAAATGTACAGGTGTCAGTGTGAAAACAGTGTGGAGTGTGATATATACAGTGTCCGTGTAAGGATGAGAGTGAAATGCTCAGGAGTATGAGGCTTAAAGAATAATGCTGGAAAGAGGGGGAATATACAGAGACTTTTGTTCGATAACTGTTAAGTTATGCCTACGTATCCTCTCGTGCAATGAGGAAGTCAGAACACCGTAGTTCGACCCAAAGAGACTGAAAGGTGAATTGACTTGTGAACTGCTTACTTGCCTATGCTCAAGTGTATGACCTGTCTGGCTCAGGTGCTAACTGTCTTGCATTAGACGGAAGAAGCAAGTTCTCGTTTGTGAGTGAAGATGATGAGAAAAGAATCCCGAAGGAGGCGATTATTGTTTGTTTTTGTGTTTTCAGTCTTTTATTGCTTTTGAAAGTTTGCCATAAGTTAATGAGCTTAAGCCTAAACCAGTGGATTAGTAAACTCATCACATCTTCCCTCTGATTAGGGGTAATGAGAATACCTTAAGTGTGAAGTCAACTTCTCACACTTAATCACCTTTGATGTAGGATTAAGATCATTAACCTACTTGTGATTATTTAGATGTTTTTGGTGTTTTTGTTTAGTGTTAAGTAATGAGGTTAAGCCATAATCAAGGATTAAACAGACTCATTACACCATCCTAATAGAAGGATAATAGATGAGAATGTTTAAGCTGAGGAAAGCTCCTCAACTTAATCCATGATTAGGGATTAAACTCATGACAAAACAAGCCTTTGATTAAGTGGATTTTATTTAATGATATGATGATGAAGTGAGTTTTAGGATTTGTAAGACAACTTGAGGGGGACTTGTCCATTAACACTAGGGTTAGTCCTTCTTAACCAATTAAGGAAGAATTAGAACCCTAATGCAAGGCCCAAGTTACAAGTGTGATGTCTTGATGATTATTAAGTGGATTGATTAAGAGATTTAAACACATTAAGGGTTTAACACTTAGGATTAAAGTTATACACTCCATCCTAAGAGAAGGATGCAGGCATAAGCTTAATCACAAAGCCTTAAAGCCTTTAGGGTTTAGTCCCTGATTATGAGATGAGAAGAGAAGACTCAAAGAGACCAAAGGTAAAACTAAGAGGGGAGACTAATCAAAACCCTAATCATTGTCATGCTTGGTTGTTCCTAAGGTTTGTGAGGTTTTCAAGAGAAGTCTTCAATGGAACCACCAGGAAGCAGATGAAAGGATCAAGAGAAGCAAAGCAACTTGCTTCATTCAAGAAGTCAAGTCACTTGAAGAAAGAAAGTGGGAAGAAGAAGAATGAGCAAGCTCAATCTCAAACACATATAAAAATTGCAGCATGGATGCAAGAGAGAGATGAAGAGAAGTTATGAGGAGTGAAGGCAAATTCACTTCTCAAAATCACTTACCACCTGAAAGGTTAGAAAAGAAATGCAATGCAATGCAAAATGGGATGAAATGGTATGATGCAAATCAAAACCAGAAGCATGTTTATGATGATAATGATGCTATGAAGTGATTTAAACATGAGACAAACAAATGGAGATGATCATACAAGCTTATGGATGCAGATGAAGCATGTTAAGACACATGAACATACATGAAAGGTTATGAGATGCATATGGCATACAACATGACAAATGCAAGGTGCAATGATCAAACATGCTTTCAATATGTCTTATTATGTTCAATGAATCAAATGGAAGTATGGAATGTCATGGCAAGTCATGTTATGCAAGAAGATGCAAGATGGATGCATATGAAAGCCCAAATTAGGGTTTATGATTGATGCAACAAACAAAAACCAAAACCAGAAGCAAACAACATTACAAAAAAATTGAAAATGCAATCAATGGACCCCTAATCCTATACTAACCCACTGCCCAAAGGAGAGGTTCCAACTCCTAACTAAATTCAAGTTATGATTTTCACAAGTTTCCTAGGGTTTTAGGGTTCCTAAACAAGAAAATTATCAAACAAATTGAGAATGAGAGATCAAATCATGGCCATTTAATCTCACAAACTACATGCTAAACACAATGCAATGCAAAAAGAACCAAGGTCCAACTCTTCATAATTAGGCAGAAGTGATTTTTTGAAGTTTGGATCAAAACAATGCATGAAAATGATTTTAATTTAATGAAAAATTCTCAAAATGTATCAAGATCAAAAAAGAAATTTGGTTTGAAGGTTGGACAATGTTTCTAAATGTCTTAGAACATTTCATGAATTTTTTGGTGATTTTTAAATACCTAAAAGTATTTTTAATAAATTAATTTTCATTAATCAATTAAAAATAAACTTTAAAATATTTAAAAATACTTTTTCAATGCTAAAAAAGAAAATAAAAATATTTTTGAGTGTTAAAAATTAATGAAACTCTTGACAAAAAGTTTCATAATTTTTAAACAAATTTTGCTATTTTAAATAAATTATGGAAGTTAAATGAAAAAGAATGAAAATAAAAATAAATAAATGAAAAGGTAAACTGATCTGATGGTGGAGATTTAAACTGGATTTGAAACGTTTGACTAGCGCGCCATCCAAGGGCTGAGGTTGGTCCTGATTAAATTAATTTAATTATGATTAATTAAACTAATTAAAGGTGATTAGGGCAAAACAAATGAATCTGGGCCATTCATCCACGCGGGAAGTCAACGAAGTCAGGCAATCTAACGCATGAGATTCAAATGGACTTAATGACTGGGATTAGGGTTAATCAAACTCAGGTGACCGGAGGGAAGCTCCGGTCATCTTCTCCGGCAACAATAAAACCCTAGCTCCTGATTCAGGCTTCTAAACATCAAATTAAACACAGCCAAGTGATCCTCTAACATCCTAGGATACAAATCCACCTTCAAACATTATTTAAACATCAAGAATCAAGCAAATCGAAGGAAACAAATTTCACGGGTGAAATTTCAGAGCCTCAATACAAACTCATTTCTTACTCATTTTCGATTCTAAGAACATCCCCATGACCAGCAAGACACAAGCAATCCATTTATAACATGAAATGCAAGCTCTGAGAGAAAGAATCCATGGTCATACCTGAGCTGGAAAGCTTCAATACTGAGCTTCCAGAGCCTCCTTTGTGTGCAAATGAACTTCCTTGACTCCCTTGAACTCAATGAGAAGCTTCAAAGTTCTTGTGGATGGCTGGTTTGAGGAGAAGTGTTCTGGTGCAGCAGATTTCACAGTCAGGTTTTGTGAAGTCTCAAGCTATTCCAATGGTGGATTCTTGCTCCTTTGAGTGTGTTTGACTTATTGGTGAAGAGAAATGGGGTGTTTGATGGCTGGAAAATGAGATTCGAAAGTTCTGGCTTTGAGAGTGAAAAATGGGGAAGCTCAGTTCTTGCTTGGTTCAGGCCTATGTCTTGCTGGTTTTGGCTCAGTGAAGCAAGGTGAGTTGATCAGTGGAGTTGGTTTTTGTGTTTGTGAGCTGTGGATTCAGATTCGAAAGGTTTTGCTTGAGGGAGTGAGTTTGTGAATGTGATGTTCTTGTGTGTTTCAGCCTGGCTTGTTATGTGAAATGGCCTGCATTTTGCTTGCATAAAATAATCCCATTGGTCAGATGATGTGACTTGGCCTGCTGTGATAGGTAAGTTAACTTTTGCAAAATGTCAACTTTGGTGTAAGGAGGGCATGGGCTGGGTTCTAGGCAGGTACAAGTGTGTGGGCTGGCGCAGCATGGTGAGAGAGAGGCTAGAATGGTTCAGCATTGTAGGCAACAAGTGGATGAGGTGTGATGATGGTTTTTTGCAAGTTGATCATCTTTGGTTCACATGAAACTTTCTTGCTATACAAACCATGGAAAATGAGAAATACTTAGTCCATTCTGAAATTTTGGTCACATGTGATGTTTGTGTGATGGTTAGACATGAATTAGAAGTTACAAATGCCTTGGTACAAAGTTCTTGCAAGTTTCTCATTTGAGGCATATCTTGAAAATTAATGATTTTTGCCAACTTTGACACACCATAACTTTTGATCCAAAATGAATTAGATCATGTTCTTGTACTTTTTGAAAAGGGAAAGATCTAATCTACAACTTTCATGACCAAAGTTTTTCCATTTGAAGCATTTTTGGATCAAAAAGCAAGGGTTGAAAAAGTTGCATAAAATGACATTTCATGAAAAGTCAACCATGCCCTAAAAAGTCAACTTTGCAAAAACTTCAAATTCTTGAATTTTGTGAACTTCAACCTTCTTCCATGATCAAATAAAGATCATATACACTCAAAATGATGGAGATCACCCCTTGGTTGGGTCATTGGGGGCCTCAGATGCCCTGATTTTGCACTGACTTGTCTGAAAAGTCAACTCTTGATCAGATGACTTCCCCATGGAATTTCTTCATGAAAATTGATATGCATACTCCCTATACCATATAGACACCAATGGAAACAAGAATGACCAAAAAATTTGAAGTTATGGCCTTTGAAACCAAAACCCTAATTTTAGGTCAACTGTGCAGTCAAGCCTGGCTCTGCCTCCATACCAATCCCAGTTCTTGTGATTCTTTGGCATTCTTGACTTTGAGAAGATATAATATGATGCTTGAACACACATAGACCCCTTTGAAGTGATTGATGACTTTTGGAGTGGCTCAAGAAGCTCTTGGATTGCTCAGATCACAAACCCTAGATGCAGATGACATAGAACCAATGCAATGACTCAAAATGTAATATGAGATGGTATGATTGTGTTTATGCATATGAAATGATCACAAGCCATGGTGTGAATGGGTAATGGCAAATTTGGGGTGTTTACAGCTGCCCCTATTCAAACATGAGTTAGCTGTGCAGGATGTAAGCGACGGCTTAACAGGCAAACAAGATAACTTGTGGTTGAATACCAAAGACAGTCCAAAATTTGCACTCATAGAATGAAGAAGAAAAGGGATATAGATTGTAAAAGAAAATAAAGCATATTGTAAATTATGGGCGACGGAGGACGACCGTCGAGCAGAGGACGACTGCTGGGTAAAGAGCAATGACGGAGACGGCCGACATGCTGGGAAAAGTGCGGAAAATAAGGCAATGACGGGGACGGCCGACATGCTGGGGATAAAAGAATTATGATGGGGACGGCCATCAAGATAAAGCTGTAAAATTCTCTGGGGATTAATGAAACATGACGGGGACGGCCATCAAGTTCATAAAGTAAAGTAACCAACGATGGGGACGGCCATCGGGCTAAACTGATGAAGGACGATCATCAGGAAAAAGAAAAAGGGACCACGACGGGGACGGCCATCGGGTTAAAGAATAAATGAAATAAACAGATGATGAGGTACGGTCATCAAAGGTGAAGGACGATCACCTAGCAGGGGACGACTGCTCTTTTGGGGATAAGATGAGGGACGGTCATCTAAGGTGGAGGACGACCACCTGGCAGGGTACGGCTGCCGAAAATATCACGACATAGGACGAATGCCGGATAAAAGGTCAACGATGGGGACGACCATCGGATGAGCATGATGGAGGACGACCATCAAGAGGTGGAGGACGACCACCTAGCAGGGGACGGCTGCTCTCAAGGTTTATCATGACATAGGACGAATGTCAGATAACCAAAATCAACAATGGGGACGGCCATTGGATAAAATGATGAAGGACGATCATCAAAAAGGTGGAGGACGACCACCTAGCAGGGGACGGCTGCTAAAAATATCAACGATGGGGACGGCCATCGGATGAGCATGATGGAGGACGACCATCAAGAGGTGGAGGACGACCACCTAGCAGGGTACGGCTGCTCTCAGGGTTATCATGACACAAGACGAATGTCAGATAAAAGGAAAAATTGCTTTGTTGGCGATCTACTGGGGAATAGTAAACACGGACGAGTATTTACATCCAAGAAACAAAAGGTATAAGTGTTTAGATGTTGTGTATAGATTAAAGATGCGGACGAGCATCCTTATGGCTACGATACGGACGAGTATCGGGTAGAAACAAATACTGACGTGTGCTCAGAGAGGATGATACGGACGAATATCAACTGGTTAACAGAGAACACGGACGAGTGTTGACTCTGAGGGGATTTGAGTGGTATATACAAGATACGGACGAGCATCTGTATAAGGGTGATTGGTGTATAGATGAGTATTTAACTGCTGGAGAGAGCGACACGGACGAGTGTCAAAAGGAGCCAAGTGTAATATAAACAACTATCTGATATACAAAGTATAGACGACTGTGCTGGGGATATGACACGGACGGGTGTCAAAGGATTGTATATGTGAGTGCAAAGAGGACGTCTTTGGCTTTCTGCTGGGGTTATGACACAGACGGGTGTCAAAAGGAAGTATCTGTAATACGAGTGTTATTGTTTGCACAGGGTGTTCGGGCGATTTTACTGGGGACTGATGACAGGGACGGGTGTCAAAGGGAGTATATACACTGGTGTTTGTGTATGTGAGGCCACTGATTTTGCTGGGGAATCCGCTGGGGATATGAGGGAAGTATTCTGTATATTGAAGGATTGTCATTATTCACAAGTGTTAATTCAAAACATGGCTTATGATTATGCTATATGTTTGATTTTTGCCGTAATGCTCCGTGTTAAACGGAATGCTACGCTTTGCGGGTGAATATGATGCGAAGGCTATGATTATGCAAAGATACCAAACCGGGATTCGGATCCCGTTGTAAAGATCTCTGGTCGATCTGCTCGAAATGAACATCCCAGCTGGGGTTGAGGTCAATTGATAGATCTGATGAGATGATATTGCTTGGGGATTCAGGTCACTGACAGACCTGTCTCAGTAACGATGGACCCAGCTAGGGTTTGAAGGAGTCTTCTCCACTCTGTTGTGATCTTCTACGCGCTGCTCTTATGGATAGAGGCTGGAGCTCTGTGGGGAGATAGCTCCTTGACTTTTGTATTTGGCTGAGGATGAAAAGGCCACTCGGCTGGGGAGAAAGAGAGATCACTGAAAGACCTCCCTAGGGATTCTGTTGAGGTGGATCCTTGACTCAGCCGGGGATATGGGTGCCTTCTGGCATTGCCCTGGCAACTCTGATGGGGAGAAGTAATAAGTGGCAACTCAGCTGGGGAAGAAGCACTTTGGGTGTTGAGTGTCGATTTGTCAGCTTGCTGGGATGAAGCTTACGTGCCCCAAGTTGCGCTCTGGATACCTGCAATCCTGCAAAGATATAGAAACGCACAAAAATAATCCCGAGGTATCCCTTACTGGATTCCGTCATAGGAGTTTAGATACTTCTGAGAGTAAGCATATTTCCTGCAAGCACGTTTTTATTTGAAGATACACATCTGTATTCATGCAATCAGTTTTTCTTTAAGACATCAGACATTTTTTGCAAATAAAAATGTACAAGACGAAACATGACTGGAAATCTGATTTTATTAACTCGTGTGCCCTGAATTGGCAAGATACAGTCAAAGAAACAAATCCCCTGAAATGAGGAGATCGTTACAAATTGAGAAACAAAATGTTGGCAATGTTGATGACGCTTTAAGGAGCTTCCTCTTTTGCTATGACTCGTATGACTTTTGACGTTCTTCTCATCTTGCTTTCTGAAGAAGGCTGAAGCTTGATCCTTCCGAGGATTACCAAGTTGTAGGCGATACAGACGAATTCAGAATGCAGTTGTTCGCTCATTCCCTTATTTTGCATGGATCGCCCTTTCGGGTTTTTGATCCATCGGGATACCCATTTTTGCCTGAGTTGTCCAATGCGGCTTTTCAACTCAGCGGGTGTACATTTTTGTTTATTTTCCCTTATTTTTGCCCGAGTCTTTTATTCTGTTTTTGACTCGCCGGGATGCCCTATTTTTGCCTGGACTTACATTCTGTTTCTGTGTCCAGCGGGTCATTTTATGCGAAGTATTTTTTAACTGCATCTGAATTCACAGGGGACGGGAAATCTTCACCATCCATGGTGCTGAGCATCAGTGCTCCACTAGAGAAAACTTTCTTTACCACAAATGGTCCTTCATAATTTGGAGTCCATTTGCCCCTGTGGTCTGTATGAGGAGGGAGGATTCTCTTCAGCACAAGATCTCCTACTTGGTACTCTCGGTGCCTGACTTTCTGGTCGAAGGCTCTCTTCATTCTTTTCTGATACAACTGCCCATGACAGATTGCATCCAATCTTTTCTCTTCGATCAGACTCAGTTGTTCGTATCGGGACTTAACCCATTCTGCTTCACTCAGTTTAACATCCATCAATACCCGTAAAGAGGGTAATTCAACTTCAACCGGTAGGACTGCTTCCATACCATACACAAGCTGATACGGTGTTGCCCCAGTGGATGTTCTGATTGACGTGCGGTACCCATGCAAGGCAAACGGTAGCATTTCATGCCAGTCTTTGTAAGTGACTACCATCTTCTGCACAATCTTCTTGATATTCTTATTTGCTGCCTCAACAGCGCCGTTCATCTCTGGCCTGTAAGGAGAAGAATTGTGGTGTTGAATTTTGAAGTCCCGGCACAGCTCTGCCATCATTTTATTGTTCAAGTTGGAACCATTATCAGTAATGATTCGCTCGGGAACTCCATATCGACAGATGATATCTCTCTTCAGAAATCTGGCCACCACTTGTCGTGTAACATTTGCATAAGACGCTGCTTCGACCCACTTGGTGAAATAGTCAATAGCAACCAGGATGAATCTGTGGCCATTCGAAGCAGTCGGTTCGATCTTACCAATCATGTCAATGCCCCACATAGCGAAGGGCCAGGGTGAGGACATTACATTCAAAGGATTGGGAGGCACATGCACCTTATCCGCGTAGATCTGGCACTTATGGCATTTTCTGGCGTAGGCACAACAATCAGCATCCATTGTGATCCAGTAATAACCCGATCTTAGCAACTTCTTAGCCATGGCATGTCCTCCAGCATGGGTACCAAAGGATCCTTCGTGCACTTCATGCATTAACAAATCTGCTTCTGCCTTGTCGACGCATCTGAGGAGTATCATATCAAAGTTCCTTTTATATAAAAACCCATCAGTGTTCAAGAAGAAACTACCAGCAAGCCTTCTCAAAGTCTTCTTATCATTGGAAGATGCCCCAGGTGGGTATGTTTAATCCTCCAAGAAGCACTTAATGTCGTGGAACCAAGGCTTATCATCTTTAACAACATCTGATGCAAATACATATGCTGGTCTGTCAAGTCTGGACACTGAGATCTGAGGTACGAAGTTGGCAGCCTGAACTTTGATCATGGACGAAATGGTAGCCAGAGCATCTGCAAACTGATTCTCGTCTCGAGGGATATACTCAAGCTTGACCGTTGTGAAGAAAGTCAATAACCTCCTTGTATAATCCCTGTAAGGTATCAGATGATCCTGGTGGGTGTACCATTTGCCGTTGGTTTGATTGATTACCAGAGCTGAATCTCCGAACACGGTCAATGTCTTGATCCTAAGGTCAATGGCTTCCTCAAGACCCATAATGCAAGCTTCGTATTCAGCTTCGTTGTTAGTGCAGTTGAAAGTGAGTTTTGCCGAGAAAGGCATGTGAACTCCTTTAGGTGTAATGAGTACTGCACCAACACCACGACCATTCATGTTAACAGCCCCATCAAACATCATAGTCCATTCTTCTTCCGGGTTGGGCCCTTCAGTGTGAACAGGCTCTTCATGATCTTTTGCTTTTATGAACATGATGTCTTCATCAGGGAAGTCAAATATCATAGGCTGGTAATCATCAATAGGTTGCTCAGCAAGATATTCAGACAATACACTGCCCTTGATGGCTTTCTGAGAAGTGTACTGGATGTCATATTCTGTGAGGATCATTTTCCATCTTGCAACCCGTCCGGTAAGTGCTGGTTTCTCAAAAATATACTTAACTGGGTCCATTTTAGAGATCAACAAAGTAGTGTGGGTCAACATATACTGCCTCAGTCGGCGAGCAGCCCACGCTAAAGCACAGCAAGTTTTCTCGAGCAGTGAATAACGTTGTTCACAGTCGGTAAACTTTTTGCTTAGGTAGTATATTGCATACTCTTTTCGACCAGACTCGTCATGCTGGCCCAGCACACACCCCATTGACTCTTCTAATACTGTCAAGTACATGATTAGAGGTCTTCCTTCGACTGGAGGCATAAGGATTGGAGGTTCTTGTAAGTATTCTTTGATCTTGTCAAAAGCCTTCTGACAATCTTCGTTCCACCTGACCGTTTGTTCTTTTCTTAACAATTTGAACAAGGGCTCGCAGGTTGCTGTGAGGTGAGATATGAACCTTGAGATGTAGTTCAATCGACCTAAGAACCCTCAAACTTCATTCTCTGTCTTCGGTGCAGGCATCTCTTGAATAGCTTTGACTTTATCAGGGTCAACTTCAATCCCCTTCTCGCTCACAATAAAACCCAGCAGTTTACCAGATCGCACCCCGAATGTGCATTTGTTGGGGTTCAACTTCAGTTGGTACTTCCTCAGACGTTTGAATAATTTGAGCAGATTTACCAGGTGGTCTTCTTCAGTGAGGGACTTGGCAATCATGTCATCCACATAACATTCAATTTCTTTATGGATCATATCGTGGAATAATGTCACCATAGCCCGTTGATATGTTGCGCCAGCATTCTTCAATCCGAATGGCATCACCTTGTAACAGAACGTGCCCCAGGGTGTGATGAAGGTTGTCTTCTCCATGTCTTCAGGTGACATTTTAATCTGATTGTATCCCGAAAATCCGTCCATGAAGGAGAATATCGAGAACTGAGCTGTATTATCCACCAATACATCAATGTGAGGTAAAGGGAAATCATCTTTCGGGCTAGCTCTGTTCAGATCCCGGTAGTCAACACACATTCTTACTTTGCCGTCTTTCTTAGGCACAGGTACTATGTTAGCAACCCACGGTGGATAGCTAGTCACAGCCAGGAATCCGGCGTCCCATTGCTTCTGTACCTCTTCCTTGATTTTCATAGCCATGTCCGGGCGAGTACGGCGCAGCTTCTGCTTGACCGGTGGGCATTCTTCTCTCAAAGGCAGCTTGTGCACAACAATGTCGGTATCCAACCCTGGCATATCTTGATAAGACCAAGCAAACACGTCCACATACTCTTGAAGCAGGTCAATCAGTTGTCTCTTCACTGAGTCTTGTAAGCAGGCCCCGATTTTAACTTCTTTCACGTCTTCATCTGTACCAAGATTGATCGTTTCAACCTCCTCCTGGTGAGGAGTAATAACTTTGTCCTCTTGTCTTAACAACCTGGCTAGCTCTTCAGGAAGCTCATATTCTTCTTCAACCCCTTCATCAGCTTGATTGATTGGATTGTCAAAGTCATACGAAGTCATAGCCGTGCTGTTGTCGGTGCTGTCTGGAAGGCACACTCTGCAAGGGTTCAGTTCGTTCATTTTAGTGATTTGATTTTAATCTTGTTTAAAAAGTGAAATAAAGTTGTCATTTTGAAAACACTGCCATTTATTTTTGTACAAAAAGAAAAATGGAAAAACAGTGAGCGAAAAAGAAAAAGACTCGTTTGCAAAAAGATGTCTGATATTTCATTGATTAATCTTGTTTGCACAAAAAGTACAGATGGCCCGATTACAAAATGAGTCCTGTCATCTTGGGCAAGATGCAAGACTTTGATGCATGCTATAAAATACAGGAAATAATAATTACTCTGCATGAGTAACTCTTATAATTTCCTGGGAAGACCAGTTCGAGATACTGCTCCCCGGGATCTTTGGACGAATCCAGCTTTCCAGGTTGCATTCTTCTTCCAGCTCGTCTTCCAAATTGTTGACAGCATCAGGGGTGAGCATCCCCCCACTAACAAAGTTGGGCTCTTTTGCAGCCTCTGCTTGATCTTGTTGAGTTGGTTTGTAACCCAACCCAAATCTATCCTCTTTCTTCTCCACCGGTAGTAGTTTGCCCAAGCCTTGGGCAGTTCCTTCCTCAACAACCTTCCGGGCTTGTTGGTATGATGTCATTGAAGTACCAGGTACAGCAGATGTCTCATTGATGTTCAAGGCCTCGAAACCTTGGCTCATTGTTTCATGGATCTCCCCATCCATCTCAATGTATTTATAGGTAGCCAAGTGGCTGACAAAAATATCCTCCTCTCCACAGATTGTAACGATTTGGCCCTCCCACTCGAATTTTAACTTCTGGTGAAGGGTTGAGGTCACGGCGCCAGCGGCGTGAATCCATGGCCTACCCAATAGACAGCTGTAGGTAGGCTGTATATCCATCACGTAGAAGGTCGTTTTGAAAGTTTGCGGGCCAATCGTTATGGGCAACTCAATCTCTCCCAGAACCGATCTCTTAGAACCATCAAAGGCTCTCACCACCAGGTTGCTGGGTCTTAACGCCAATCCGTCATACTCTAGCTTCACAAGGGCCTTCTTAGGTAAGACATTGAGGGATGACCCTGTGTCTACCAGCACATGGGAAAGGACTGCACCTTTACATTCCATGGTTATGTGCAAGGCTTTGTTATGGTTGCGGCCTTCCGTGGTCAAATCAGTGTTGGTGAACCCTAGTCCATGACTAGCATTAACATTTCCCACCACAGCTTCCAGCTGATTAACAGTGATCTCTTCAGGCACGTAAGCTGCGTGCAAGACTTTGAGTAGTGCATTCCGATGGGCTTCGGAGCACATAAGCAATGATAGGATTGAGATCTTGGAGGGCGTCTGATGAAGCTGATCCACTATTTTGTAATCACTTTTCTTGATGATTCGCATGAACTCATCAACCTCTTGGTCAAAGGGTGTTTTCAAAACTTCTTTAGCAATCTGCTCTTCCTGCACCAAGCTTTTTCCTTTTGCCTTGGCAGCAGCTTCTGCTTCGGCAGTGGGTCTTTGAATTTGTGGAGCAAAGAGACGTCCGCTTCGAGTGAAGCCTCCGCCTCCTCCCACATTGCCTATTTGTGGTGCAGGGGTTGATGATTCAAAAGTGATTTTTTGTCCTTCGCAATACAGGTCAGAGTCGTAATGCCAAGGGATAGCATTACTGCTTTCATAAGGTACTGGTCCAGACACTGTGATAGTGACTGGACTGATTGCAGCTGCGGAAGGAATTGTGATAGTCTGTGGATCATAATATATCGTGACTGGTGCTCTGATGGGAGTAGCACTTTGTGAATTGTAGGCTGAATTATTTTCTGGATCATAATAAATCGTAACGGTTGAGACATCTTCATTGTTTGTTGTTGATGTTGTAGGAGACATTGTCGGAAGGATGGGTGTTGTTGTTGTAGGAGTTTCAAAATGAAGTGGTGCTGGAGTTGTAGAAGGAACATTTGTTGATATCTGGTCAGTTGAAATGACAGACGAAGTACTTATTGATGAAGCCGAAGAATTGTCGGGAACAATGGTTGTTGCAGTTGTAGGAGATACCGGAATTGTTGCTGATGAGATTGCTGGATTTGTTGGAAATGATGTGGTGATTTGAAGTTGGCCATTCTGAATGAGACCATCTATGCCATTCCTCAAGTTATCGCACCCATTTACTGAAATATTGCAGTAAGCACACCCTAACTCACACCCCGGGAACATTTGACATTCGAGGAGCTGAGCCTTAATTTCTACCAACGGTGTCCGGATCTGACCCACACTGGTTATTAAATAAGACGGCTTGTCTTCTTCAATAGCGTTGATTCTGGGACCTCCGTGGTGTGGCATAGGGTTTTTGTTGACATTGGGTGGTGGTGCGAAGTTCAGAGCTTTGGAGTCTACCAGGTCTTGTACCTTCATGTGCAAGGCTCTGCACTTTTCTGTACTGTGGCCAGGTGCATTTGAGTGAAAAGCACATCTGGCGTTGGAGTCATAATTCCTGGGTAGACTATTAGGATCCGGAGGTGCCAACGTCCTTAGCTCAACTAGGTTGAGTTTCAGGAGTTGTGGCAGCAATGTAGCATATGGCATAGGGATCGGATCGATCACCCTATTAGCTTGAGAAGGCCTCTATTGGAATGGCCTTTGCTGATTGTTGTTGTTGGCGTTGTTGTAGTTTCGCGGAGGATACTGAGCTTGTTGATGGTACTGAGGTTGTTGCTGATAGTTCGGCTGCGGAGGTTGATAAGCTGGTTGTGGATGAGCCGGAGCGGGAATGGTGACTGCTGCCACAGATCTATGAACATATTGGGGCCTGCCCCTGTTGGTGTGGATGGCATTGGTCTCACCAGTTCTTCTTGGGCCTGCAAAAGGCTTCCTTGTATTGTTGGACGAGCTGGCGCCATTGTCAGAAATCTTGCCCATTTTTAACAGGCTCTCAATTCTCTCCCCAGCTATGACAACATCTGCAAAGCTAGTGGAAGAGAAAGCAGCCAGCCTGTCAATGTAGGTTCCCTGAAGGGTGTTCATGAACATATCTGCCATTTCCCTCTCAGACATAGGTGGCTGAACAGCAGCAGCCAATTGCCTCCATCTCTGGGCATATTCTCGGAAACTTTCCCTTGAAGACTGTGACATTCCCATTAGGAGAGTCCTGTTGGGTGCCATATCTAAGTTGTACTGATACTGTCTGATAAAGGCCTCTGCCAGGTCCTTCCAACACCTGATAGTCGCTCTTGTCAGATGAGAGTACCATTCTCTTGACGCTCCAGTTAAGCTATCCTCGAAATAAAACATCCAGAGCTTCTCATCCATGGTATAGGCCTTCAGCCTTCCCAGAAATGATTGTAAATGAGTCCGAGGGCATGAAGTCCCGTTGTATTTTTAAAAACAAGGAGGCTTAAACTTATGGGGGATCCTGACCCCGTCTACCAAGCCCATGTCCATAACATCGAAGCCCAAAGAGTTTTGAGACTCTAAGGATCTCAATTTCTCAGCTATCTCATCCAACCTTCTATCATAAGCTTCCTCCCCAGCACCCATTACTGTGAATTGGTCCTCTTGGGGGTCTTCTTGCAGTACCCTGGCTGCAGTGGCAGTCCCTTGAACATTTGCAGGAATATTGACCTCTGGATGAATGTGGGGACCAAACACAGGGGGGTTAACATGAGGTTGGACTCTTTCATTGTTGCTGGTGCCAGCAGTCCCTACATGTGGATCTTCTTGATTTTGCCTTTCCACCATGGCTCTCAATCTTTCTTGGCTCTGAGCCATGTTGTTCATCACTTCCATAAACTGCGTCATCTGTGTTCTCATTTCCAATCTTTCGTTTGCCATTTGATTTCTAACCTCTGCAAGGTCCTGTTGTACCTGATCCATTTGAATGCCCGGAAGGTTGTTACGGGTTGGATAACGGTGCGGACGGTTGAGGGGAAATACCCGGCGCCGAGCAATAGTTCCTGAACATCACAACAGAGTTAGTAGCAATAAAACAAAAACCTAAAAAACAAACAAAAGGTTAGCATGCAATGCAGTATGCTTATTTGTTCTCAAGGTATCCGGCTTGGCATTCAGTTTTGACCCTTCCAGACCCTTGATGATGCTGTTGATGTTGCTTTCGAAGTAAACTTGGATGGAACAAACTGATACATATATTACAAAAGGAAAATAGTACATAGTTTGTTTACAAATACAAGCCCTCTGAGGGGTCAAAATATATTACAAGAAAGGAAAATAAAAGTACATGGAAAGCAAGCAACAACAAGCAAATGGTCAAACACCAAGACCAAACTCATCCTCCCGAACTTCCTTGAGATGTGCTTCGGTCACAGGATCGGCCGGACGCTCTGTGAGATTCCTGATGAGGAGATTCCGGGTAGTAACAGTTGTAGTTAGCTTCCTGTGCTAACTTTGGTCCTTTGACCTCTTCACTCCAGCTTTGATCTTCAGCTCTGATATCTCCCTCTGGGCTGCTGCCAGGGCTTCCTGCTGCTCTTTTGCACTAGCTTCCAGTTGCTCTATCTTGTCTTGAACTCTCTTGTCCTCCAGGGTACGAGCCTCGGTGATCCTGACCCACCTAGCCTGACTCTCCTTCAGATACAAGTCTGTCATGGCTTTCTGGAACTGGGCTTCCTTGCAAGCATTCTTCAGAATTTGCTCCCCAGCCCTAGACTTCTTGATATAATCCCCAGACTTTTCAATTCTAGCCAGATGCTCTACTTTCAACTTTTCTAGCTTCTCAATGTCCATCATACCCTCACTCCTCTCCCGGAGGGTCTTCTGCAAGGCCTGAGTCAACTTCTCATTTCTTTCTTTCAAGCTCTCAAACTCCTCCAAACTGACAGTGGTAGGGGGTGGTGCTAAGGATGGTCCAGGCATATCCTCCATGGTAAAGGGCATTCCGGAGAATTGGGCCCTGGCATGGGACCACTCATAATATTGTGCTGATGCCACATTGTTGCACTTCCCCAGAATGGTTACTCCCTTGGTTTGAACATTATCCCAGGCCCAGGCTGCCTGCCTAACAATAGCCAGATTAAGCTTGTTCTCACAATAAAGGGTCTCAACCAAGTCTTGTGCCTTAGGAGTGTGGACCAGTGCATAGCCCAGTTGCCTTCTGAACAGCAGAGGGTTGTAATTGATACTACCCTTAACTCCTACTAGGGGCACATTGGGAAAATGCCCATAGCTGGTGATGATATCCCTGCCCTTGGTGCTTTGAGTGCACCACCTGATATCAGCTGAAGTTAGAGCAGTGAGTCTTCTAGCCCAGTTTCTCTGTTGATGAGGGTTCAAAAATGCATCTGTCCTGGGTAGATGCCTGAGAAGCCAAGTATGGAACAAAGGAGCACAACACCTCACTAATCTTCCTCTCTGCTTTTCATTCCTCTGATGCACTGAATAGTAGAGATCCCCCAATAAAGTGGGCACTGGGTTCCTTTGAATGAATAGATGGATTGCATTCTTGCTAATGAACCGAGGCTCATCTGCAAATAATATAATCCCATATATGCTCAAGGCCAACAAAGCACAAACTGCTTTCCACTCTCCCAAAGAAGCTTTCAGGGTAGCTTGAGAGATCAAGAAATCCAGATGGAAGCCAGGGATTCCAGCCTTAGAAGTCATATGCTGCCCTATCAGAACTGGTTCCAGATGCAAAGCCTTTGCTACTTCTTCATTACCAGGAAAGACCATCTCAGGGTTGAAAGGGATTCCACCCCTGATAGGTATACCAACTAATGATGAGTATTCTTCCAATAAGGGGCCCAGCTGAAAGTCCTGAAAAGTGAAACACCTCAGTGGGGGATCATAAAATTGAAGGCAAGTGTGAATCAAGCTTCTCTGTGAAGGGTCCAAATCTATAACCATATCAAGTATATCCCCATAGTGTTCCCTAAACAATGGTATATGGTCTGGAGTGATCAGGGTCTGAATCCTCCTGATGTCAGATAGCTCTGGCTGGAAGAAGTGGTAGGTGATGTTACTCTTTTTAGGTGCCATGATGTTGAGGGTGAGTAGAGACAAGTGCTGATGATGATGCTGAAGAGTGGGCCACTGATTGGCTGGTGCAGGTGACTGAAGAGGATGACTGATAGCTGAAGCAGATGCTGATGAAGATAGGTCAGTACTGAAGATGGGGTCAAAACCAAAACCAAATGAAGATGGATACCCTGAAACACAAATAAGCAAATGTCAATATGATGCAATGATTATGTATGCAAATGATATGCAAGGGTTTGTGACTGAGCTGGATCTGATCAAGTGCTCTGATATAGGTCCAGGTGTGTTCAAGAAATCCAGATGGAGGTCTATAAATCCAGTAACCAAGGTGGGGGCTCAAATAAAGAGCCACATGTCCAGGGTTTTAGAATTACAAGAACTGTTCCAACATGGAGTATCAAATCAAAGTAACAGGGTATGTTGAGGCCAAGGGTACCTGCAAACCTGTAAACAGCCCAACCCCCTCACAGGTGGTGTTCTAAAACAAGGATCCTCAGACTTGGATCAGTTATGAGAAGTGTAAACACTTCTAACCCGGAGGTACAGTGTTTACAATAACCATAAAAGTTCCTCCTCTAATTCACCTCAATTTCTGAAGGTCAAAACTAAAAGGTCATCCAGACTTAGCAGGCTTCCCAGATAGCCCTAGCATTGCAGGAAATCTGCAACACAGAGTTCTCAAGAAGAAACCCATATCTGAACCGTGTTTCATATTCCCGCACCAGACCGAGATGGAATGGGAAAGAATATGAACCACTCTAGCCTAGGTGTCACTCAGATCCCAGGTATAGGATCTTAACTCTCAGTAGAACACCCACCCACCAAAGCAAAACCAGATCCAGCCAGACAGCATGACAGTATGATATATGTAAAGCAGTAAAGAAGGCAGTAAAGCAACTGTACATAAAGCAAATACAAATATACAAACACAAATAAACACATAACACCCCAGTAAACACAAATCAATCAAGCGCTAGGAGGAACCCACAAAAAGAACCAGAAGCCCTGGTTGCAGTATAAGGTTCCCCAGCAGAGTCGCCAAGCTGTCGCTCCCGATAGATGGGACTAGGCCCAAGTAAAGGTACAGACGCGAACGGTCGGCGAGAGGGACAATGAGAACACACAGCCGTGAACTCACTGGAGATGAATAGAGTCGCCAGCTAGGCATTTTTATCCCGGAGGAAAGGCAATGCTGCATAGACCTAGAAAAAGATGGATAAGACGGTTTGCAAACCAGAGAGACTGAGAAAGGGGGTTGGTTACAACCTGGGAAGGTATTAGCACCCAGATTGTCCGTCGTACTCGACGGGGTCCACGCTTGAAAGATTTGTGTTTTAAAGGGGTAGTGTCAGTGCAATTTGTGTGTAAAAGAGCTGGAAAACAAAATGTATAGGTGTCAGTGTGAAAACAGTGTGGAGTGTGATATATACAGTGTCAGTGTAAGGATGAGAGTGAAATGCTCAGGAGTATGAGGCTTAAAGAATAATGCTGGAAAGAGGGGGAATATACATAGACTTTTGTTCAATAACTGTTAAGTTATGCCTACGTATCCTCTCGTGCAATGAGGAAGTCAGAACACCGTAGTTCGACCCAAAGAGACTGAAAGGTGAATTGACTTGTGAACTGCTTACTTGCCTATGCTCAAGTGTATGACCTGTCTGGCTCAGGTGCTAACTGTCTTGCATTAGACGGAAGAAGCAAGTTCTCGTTTGTGAGTGAAGATGATGAGAAAAGAATCCCGAAGGAGGCGATTATTGTTTGTTTTTGTGTTTTCAGTCTTTTATTGCTTTTGAAAGTTTGCCATAAGTTAATGAGCTTAAGCCTAAACCAGTGGATTAGTAAACTCATCACATCTTCCCTCTGATTAGGGGTAATGAGAATACCTTAAGTGTGAAGTCAGCTTCTCACACTTAATCACCTTTGATGTAGGATTAAGATCATTAACCTACTTGTGATTATTTAGATGTTTTTGGTGTTTTTGTTTAGTGTTAAGTAATGAGGTTAAGCCATAATCAAGGATTAAACAGACTCATTACACCATCCTAATAGAAGGATAATAGATGAGAATGTTTAAGCTGAGGAAAGCTCCTCAACTTAATCCATGATTAGGGATTAAACTCATGACAAAACAAGCCTTTGATTAAGTGGATTTTATTTAATGATATGATGATGAAGTGAGTTTTAGGATTTGTAAGACAACTTGAGGGGGACTTGTCCATTAACACTAGGGTTAGTCCTTCTTAACCAATTAAGGAAGAATTAGAACCCTAATGCAAGGCCCAAGTTACAAGTGTGATGTCTTGATGATTATTAAGTGGATTGATTAAGAGATTTAAACACATTAAGGGTTTAACACTTAGGATTAAAGTTATACACTCCATCCTAAGAGAAGGATGCAGGCATAAGCTTAATCACAAAGCCTTAAAGCCTTTAGGGTTTAGTCCCTGATTATGAGATGAGAAGAGAAGACTCAAAGAGACCAAAGGTAAGACTAAGAGGGGAGACTAATCAAAACCCTAATCATTGTCATTCTTGGTTGTTCCTAAGGTTTGTGAGGTTTTCAAGAGAAGTCTTCAATGGAACCACCAGGAAGCAGATGAAAGGATCAAGAGAAGCAAAGCAACTTGCTTCATTCAAGAAGTCAAGTCACTTGAAGAAAGAAAGTGGGAAGAAGAAGAATGAGCAAGCTCAATCTCAAACACATATAAAAATTGCAGCATGGATGCAAGAGAGAGATGAATAGAAGTTATGAGGAGTGAAGGCAAATTCACTTCTCAAAATCACTTACCACCTGAAAGGTTAGAAAAGAAATGCAATGCAATGCAAAATGGGATGAAATGGTATGATGCAAATCAAAACCAGAAGCATGTTTATGATGATAATGATGCTATGAAGTGATTTAAACATGAGACAAACAAATGGAGATGATCATACAAGCTTATGGATGCAGATGAAGCATGTTAAGACACATGAACATACATGAAAGGTTATGAGATGCATATGGCATACAACATGACAAATGCAAGGTGCAATGATCAAACATGCTTTCAATATGTCTTATGATGTTCAATGAATCAAATGGAAGTATGGAATGTCATGGAAAGTCATTTTATGCAAGAAGATGCAAGATGGATGCATATGAAAGCCCAAATTAGGGTTTATGATTGATGCAACAAACAAAAACCAAAACCAGAAGCAAACAACATTACAAAAAAATTGAAAATGCAATCAAAGGACCCCTAATCCTATACTAACCCACTGCCCAAAGGAGAGGTTCCAACTCCTAACTAAATTCAAGTTATGATTTTCACAAGTTTCCTATGGTTTTAGGGTTCCTAAACAAGAAAATTATCAAACAAATTGAGAATGAGAGATCAAATCATGGCCATTTAATCTCACAAACTACATGCTAAACACAATGCAATGCAAAAAGAACCAAGGTCCAACTCTTCATAATTAGGCAGAAGTGATTTTTTGAAGTTTGGATCAAAACAATGCATGAAAATGATTTTAATTTAATGAAAAATTCTCAAAATGTATCAAGATCAAAAAAGAAATTTGGTTTGAAGGTTGGACAATGTTTCTAAATGTCTTAGAACATTTCATGAATTTTTTGGTGATTTTTAAATACCTAAAAGTATTTTTAATAAATTAATTTTCATTAATCAATTAAAAATAAACTTTAAAATATTTAAAAATACTTTTTCAATGCTAAAAAAGAAAATAAAAATATTTTTGAGTGTTAAAAATTAATGAAACTCTTGACAAAAAGTTTCATAATTTTTAAACAAATTTTGCTATTTTAAATAAATTATGGAAGTTAAATGAAAAAGAATGAAAATAAAAATAAATAAATGAAAAGGTAAACTGATCTGATGGTGGAGATTTAAACTGGATTTGAAACGTTTGACTAGCGCGCCATCCAAGGGCTGAGGTTGGTCCTGATTAAATTAATTTAATTATGATTAATTAAACTAATTAAAGGTGATTAGGGCAAAACAAATGAATCTGGGCCATTCATCCACGCGGGAAGTCAACGAAGTCAGGCAATCTAACGCATGAGATTCAAATGGACTTAATGACTGGGATTAGGGTTAATCAAACTCAGGTGACCGGAGGGAAGCTCCGGTCATCTTCTCCGGCAACAATAAAACCCTAGCTCCTGATTCAGGCTTCTAAACATCAAATTAAACACAGCCAAGTGATCCTCTAACATCCTAGGATACAAATCCACCTTCAAACATTATTTAAACATCAAGAATCAAGCAAATCGAAGGAAACAAATTTCACGGGTGAAATTTCAGAGCCTCAATACAAACTCATTTCTTACTCATTTTCGATTCTAAGAACATCCCCATGACCAGCAAGACACAAGCAATCCATTTATAACATGAAATGCAAGCTCTGAGAGAAAGAATCCATGGTCATACCTGAGCTGGAAAGCTTCAATACTGAGCTTCCAGAGCCTCCTTTGTGTGCAAATGAACTTCCTTGACTCCCTTGAACTCAATGAGAAGCTTCAAAGTTCTTGTGGATGGCTGGTTTGAGGAGAAGTGTTCTGGTGCAGCAGATTTCACAGTCAGGTTTTGTGAAGTCTCAAGCTATTCCAATGGTGGATTCTTGCTCCTTTGAGTGTGTTTGACTTATTGGTGAAGAGAAATGGGGTGTTTGATGGCTGGAAAATGAGATTCGAAAGTTCTGGCTTTGAGAGTGAAAAATGGGGAAGCTCAGTTCTTGCTTGGTTCAGGCCTATGTCTTGCTGGTTTTGGCTCAGTGAAGCAAGGTGAGTTGATCAGTGGAGTTGGTTTTTGTGTTTGTGAGCTGTGGATTCAGATTCGAAAGGTTTTGCTTGAGGGAGTGAGTTTGTGAATGTGATGTTCTTGTGTGTTTCAGCCTGGCTTGTTATGTGAAATGGCCTGCATTTTGCTTGCATAAAATAATCCCATTGGTCAGATGATGTGACTTGGCCTGCTGTGATAGGTAAGTTAACTTTTGCAAAATGTCAACTTTGGTGTAAGGAGGGCATGGGCTGGGTTCTAGGCAGGTACAAGTGTGTGGGCTGGCGCAGCATGGTGAGAGAGAGGCTAGAATGGTTCAGCATTGTAGGCAACAAGTGGATGAGGTGTGATGATGGTTTTTTGCAAGTTGATCATCTTTGGTTCACATGAAACTTTCTTGCTATACAAACCATGGAAAATGAGAAATACTTAGTCCATTCTGAAATTTTGGTCACATGTGATGTTTGTGTGATGGTTAGACATGAATTAGAAGTTACAAATGCCTTGGTACAAAGTTCTTGCAAGTTTCTCATTTGAGGCATATCTTGAAAATTAATGATTTTTGCCAACTTTGACACACCATAACTTTTGATCCAAAATGAATTAGATCATGTTCTTGTACTTTTTGAAAAGGGAAAGATCTAATCTACAACTTTCATGACCAAAGTTTTTCCATTTGAAGCATTTTTGGATCAAAAAGCAAGGGTTGAAAAAGTTGCATAAAATGACATTTCATGAAAAGTCAACCATGCCCTAAAAAGTCAACTTTGCAAAAACTTCAAATTCTTGAATTTTGTGAACTTCAACCTTCTTCCATGATCAAATAAAGATCATATACACTCAAAATTATGGAGATCACCCCTTGGTTGGGTCATTGGGGGCCTCAGATGCCCTGATTTTGCATTGACTTGTCTGAAAAGTCAACTCTTGATCAGATGACTTCCCCATGAAATTTCTTCATGAAAATTGATATGCATACTACCTATACCATATAGAGACCAATGGAAACAAGAATGACCAAAAAATTTGAAGTTATGGCCTTTGAAACCAAAACCCTAATTTTAGGTCAACTGTGCAGTCAAGCCTGGCTCTGCCTCCATACCAATCCCAGTTCTTGTGATTCTTTGGCATTCTTGACTTTGAGAAGATATAATATGATGCTTGAACACACATAGACCCCTTTGAAGTGATTGATGACTTTTGGAGTGGCTCAAGAAGCTCTTGGATTGCTCAGATCACAAACCCTAGATGCAGATGACATAGAACCAATGCAATGACTCAAAATGTAATATGAGATGGTATGATTGTGTTTATGCATATGAAATGATCACAAGCCATGGTGTGAATGGGTGATGGCAAATTTGGGGTGTTTACAGCTACAACCAAGAAGAAGGAATCGACTTTGATGAAACATTCGCTCCGGTAGCAAGGTTAGAAGCAATTAGATTATTACTTGCTTACGCTTGTTCTATGAATTTTCAGTTGTACCAGATGGATGTCAAAAGCGCTTTCCTAAACGGTTACATCAATGAAGAAGTCTACGTCAAACAACCTTCGGGTTTTGAAGACTTCAAGAACCTGTCTCATGTCTACAAGTTGAAGAAGGCTCTTTATGGCTTAAAGCAAGCACCAAGGGCTTGGTATGATCGCCTTAGCAACTTCCTATATGAGAAAGGTTTTACAAAAGGAAAGGTTGACAAGACTTTGTTCATAAAGAATCTCAAGGGCAACACCTTACTTGTTCAAGTCTATGTCGACGACATCATCTTCGGTTCAACAAACAAAGATCTTTGCGAAGAATTCTCTCTTATGATGCAAGGCGAATTCGAGATGTCCATGATGGGAAAAATGAACTACTTCATTGGTTTACAAATCAAGCAAACAAAGGATGGCATCTTCATCAACCAATCCAAGTATTGCAAGGAGTTATTGAAAAGATTTGATATGGACAATTGCAAAGAAATGTCTACTCCAATGGGATCCGGAACGTATGTTGATCAAGATCTTTCTGGAACTTCAATAGATATTACAAAGTATCGAGGTATGATCGGTTCACTCTTATATTTGATGGCGAGCCGTCCGGACATTATGTTTAGTGTTTTTTTGTGTGCCCGCTTTCAAGCTAATCCGAAGGAATCACATCTCACTGCCGTGAAGAGGATCATGAAGTATCTCAAAGGAACGACGCACGTCGGACTATGGTATCCTAAAGGTAGTACATGTTCTTTAATTGATTATTCTGACGCTGATTATGCAGGATGTAAGACCGATAGAAAGAGTACAAGTGGTACTTGTCACATTCTCGGGAATGCACTAGTGTCGTGGGCATGCAAGAAGCAAGCATGCGTTGCACTTAGCACGGCCGAAGCGGAGTACATTGCAGCAAGAAGTTTTTGTGCTCAAATCTTGTGGCTTAAACAACAACTTCTCGATTTCGGTATAGATCTCGGTTGTATCCCTCTCCGGTGTGACAACACAAGTGCCATCAATATCACGAAGAACCCGGTCATGCATTCAAGAACAAAGCACATATATATCCGACATCACTTCCTTCGAGATCATGTTCTAAACGGAGATGTAGATGTTACGTTCGTGGATACACACAATCAATTCGCCGACATATTCACAAAACCATTGGCTAAGGAGCAATTTTTCAAGATTCGACGAGAACTTGGTATTCTCAATGAAGGTGACATCTAATCTTAACCTAAAAATTGGTTGTTATATGTTTTTATTGCATTATATGTGTTTATATGTGTTTTTGCTCACTTTTGTGTCATAAAATGCTAGCACTCACATTTCACCGTTTTCGGTTTTTCTCACTTTCGTATACCCGAAATCAATCGGTTTCAAAATATTTTTTGATCGAAAGTTGCGGAATGACAAGTGCTAACACTTTATGAAATTTTTTTTTGAAAATTTTCCTCCATTTTCCCCCCACAAAGCTGCTGGATTTTTTAAATTTTTTGAAAATTTTTGTCCGTTAACGGATCGGTTAACCGGTTAACACCTCCAAAACAGCAGTCCCTAGGCTCGTGACAGTCTCTGTTTTTTTTTAAATTTGTTTTTTTATTTTTTCTTTCTTTATGTTGTCTTGTTATTTGTATGTTTAATTGGTGCATGGTACCTCTTTCCAACACCTCATAAATCAATTCCTCTTACTTTGACTTACCATTAAACACCACTTACTCATTTTCAAACTCTCCATCTACTCCATTAAAACCCACTACATTGAAACTCTCATATAAACTCTACCTCTTTCATTTCACTCTCCACTACATCAAACCCTAATCCGAAAATACACTCACTCACACTAAAACCTAAGCTTCATCTTCATGGCTTCAAGAAAGGGAAAAGCTTCAGTGTCAGCATCCAGGTCTAGCAGTGAAGAAGACATGCCTATGGAATCTACCAAGAAGAGACTATTGGATTTTCGAGTTCGGGTTCGACATCTCCTCAAGGGTAAGTATGTGAACCTGAAATCTTTTGAATCCTTTAAGTTTCCAACTTTACTAGAATATCAAGGAATGCTAGATTTTATTGCCGATAATGGAAAGGTGTATCCGAATTTGGTGAAGTCTTTCATGAACAACATGACTCTCAATTGTGATGATAGGGATAAACATCAACTTTTTGCTACTGTTAGAGATTGTGAGATTGAGGTTGACCTATGTACTCTTGCTACCTCTTTGTCTTTACCATACTCGGGAGTGTTTCTCCGGAAGGGTGTCAACCATGATGAAGGCAAATGGGCCAATTATGATAAGATGGATTATTACTATCACATTTGTAGGTTTCCAAAGGCAGCCGTGATATCCGGCCAACGTACCTCTCGGGTACTTTGCTATGCGAAGAATCTCTCCGTGGATGATCGGATGCTTCACTATGTCATTTGTCATGTCTTGCTGCCCAAGGACTCCAGTCAATCCCAAATCAATGATTTGGAAATGCAAGTGCTCTTTGCCATCAAGAACAAGATTAGAATTAATTTGCTTCCTACCATGCTATATCGTTTGAAGCAACAACTCTCTTTGAAGACTCGATTACCTTATGGCCGCCTCCTCTCAAGGATATTAGAACTTACCGATATGGAAATCGATAGAGAACCGTTTATTGCTATGACTACTACGGGAAATGAAATCAACGGAGTCACAATCATCAAGAACACCGGCATTATTCAAGCCAATGATGGAACTTATAAGTATGATGACAGATCCTCCACCTCCATCCCACCTATTCCGGAAACCGGCGTTACCAATGACTTCCTCTACTCAACCATGATGTCACACCACCATGAAGCCATGCGTGCCATCAAAAGCCTTCGGAACCTTGTCTTAAGCTCCCGAACCACCACCGAGCATGTTGATGAGGATGTGGACGGTACCAAAGAGGAGGGAGAAGATGATGAGGATGTGTCGGATGAGGAGTGAGGACCATGTTTCCATGTTGTTTTTATTATGTTGCTTTCTCTTTTAGTCATTTTATGATTTGTACTCTCAAACTTAAGTCCTAAGTTTTTAGGCATTTTTGGTTTACTTGCATTATGTTTTATTTCTATATGTGTTTGATTGTATGTTTATTTGTATGATTCTATACTTTTCATATATATGCTTACTTGTTGGTCCCTTCCTTTTTGCTAATGCCAAAGGGGGAGAAGACCTTGTTTCTCTAATGCCTCTCGATGCAGAATTCTTTTGCTACTGCCGCTATTATTTAGGGGGAGTTGCTATCCATAGGGGGAGGATTCGATTAGAGAAACATTGATCAAAGCTCTCGCAGAATTTTCGGTTGTCATCATAAAAAAGGGGGAGAATGTAGAAGCACGCCTTCAACCTCGAAGATTTTGATGAAGACAACACGCCACATGCATTTCAGATCTGTGTCGCTCCCGATAAGTGAACAGGGTCAAATAAAGGTACAGACGCGAACGGTCGGCGAAGGGAACAGTGAGAACACACAGCCGTGAACTCACTGGAGATGAAAAGAGTCGCCAGCTAGGCATTTTTATCCCGGAGGAAAGGCAATGCTGCATAGACCTAGAAAGAAATGGATAAGACGGTTGCGAACCAGAGAGACTGAGAAAGGGGGTTGGTTACAACCTGGGAAGGTATTAGCACCCAGATTGTCCGCCGTACTCGACGGGATCCACGCTTAAAAGATTTGTGTTTTAAAGGGGTAGTGTCAGTGCAATTTGTGTATAAAATAGCTGGAAAAGAATGTACAGGTGTCAGTGTAAAAGGAGTGAAGTGTGATATATACAGTGTCAGTGTGAGAACTGGAATAAGATGCTCAAGATCATGAGGTTTAAAGAATAAGGCTGGGAGGAGGGGGAATATACAGAGACTTTTGTTCGATAACTGTTAAGTTATGCCTACGTATCCTCTCGTGCAATGAGGAAGTCAGAACACCGTAGTTCGACCCAAAGAGACTGAAAGATGAATTGACTTGTGAACTGCTTGCTTGTCTATGCTCAAGTGTATGACCTGTCTGGCTCAGGTGCAAACTGTCTTGCATTAGATGGAAGAAGCAAGTCCTCGGTTGTGAGTGAAGGTGATGAGAAAAGAATCCCGGAGGAGACGATTATTGTTTGTTTTTTGAGTTTTCAGTCTTTTATTGCTTTTGAAAGTTTTCCATAAGAAAATGAGCTTAAGCCTAAACCAATGGGTTAGTAAACTCATCACATCTTCCCTCTGTTTAGGGGTAATGAGAATACCTTAAGTGTGAAGTCAGATTCTCACACTTAATCACCTTTGGTGTAGGATTAAGATCATTAACCTACTTGTGATTATTTGGTGATTTTTGTTTAGTGTTGAGTAATGAGGTTAAGCCATAATCATGGATTAAACAGACCCATTACACCATCCTAAGAGAAGGATGATAGATGAGAATGTTTAAGCTGAGGAAAGCTCCTCAACTTAATCCATGATTAGGGATTAAACTCATGACAAAACAAGCCTTTGATTAAGTGGATTTTAGATTAATGATATGATGATGAAGTGAATTTTATGATTTGTAAGACAACTTGAGGGGGACTTGTCCATTAACACTAGGGTTAGTCCTTCTTAACCACTTAAGGAAGAATTAGAACCCTAATGCAAGGCCCAAGTTACAAGTGATGTCTTGATAATTATTAGATGGATTGATTAAGAGATTTAAACAAACAAAGGGTTTAACACTTAGGATTAAAGTTATACACTCCATCCTAAGAGAAGGATGCAGGCATAAGCTTAATCACAAAGTCTTAAAGCCTTTAGGGTTTAGTCCCTGATTATGAGGTGAGAAGAGAGGACTCAAAGAGAGACACAAAGGTAAAAACTATGAGGGGAGACTAATCAAAACCCTAATTCATTATCATGCTTGGTTGATCCTAAAGTTTGTGAGGTTTTCAAGAACAAGCCTTCAAAGGAGCCACCAGGAAGCAGATGAATAAGATCAAGAGAAGCAAAGTGACTTGCTTCATTCAAGAAGTCAAGTCACTTGAAGGAAGAAAGTGGGAGGAACAAGAATGAGCAAGCTCAATCTCAAACACATATAGAAATGCAGCAATGCATGCAAGAGAGATGAAAAGAAAAGTTGTGAGAAGTGAAGGCAAATTCACTTCCCAAAGTCACTTACCACCTGAAATGTTAGAAAAGAAATGCAATGCAATGCAAAATGGGATGAGATGACATGATGAGAAACAAAACCAGAAGCATTTACATGATGCTAATGATGCTATGAGATGCTATAAACATGAGGCAGCACATGGAAATAATCATACAAGTTCATGAATGCAAATGAAGCAAGTTGAGAAGCATGGACATACATGAAAAGTTATGAGATGCATATGGCATACAACATGGCAAATACATGATGCAATGATCAAACATGCTTTCAATATGTCTTATGATGTCAAATGAATCAAATGGATGCTTGAAATGTCATGGCAAGTCATGTTATGCAAGAGAATGCAAGATGGATGCATATGGAAGCCCAAATTAGGGTTCATGGATCAAACATCAAACAAAGACCCAAAACAGAAGCCAACCCTAAGATAAAAAATGGAAAATGGCACTCAATGAAACCTTAAACCTATAATGAACCACTGCCCAAAGGGGAACTCTCAACTCTTAACCAATCTCAAGATATGATTTTTCTAAGTTATTAGGGTTTTTTAGGGTTCTTAACAAAAGAAATGGCAAACAAATAGAAAATGCAAGATCAAATCATGGTCATTTTACCCTAGAAACTATATGCTAAACACAAAACAAAGCAAAAAGAATCAATGTTCAAACCTTCTCCAATAGGCAGAAATGAATTTTTGAACCCATGATCAAAATAATGCATAAAAAATGATTTAATTCAATGAAAAATTCTTAAAATGCATCAAGATCAAAAAAGAAATTTGGTTTGAAGGTTGGACAATGTTTCTAAATGTCTTAGAACATTTCATGAATTTTTTTGTAATTTTTAAATACCTAAAAGTATTTTTAATTAATTAATTCCCATTAATCAATTAAAAATAATCTTTTAAATATTTAAAAATACTTTTTTAATGATAAAAAATAAAATAAAAATATTTTTGGGTCTTAAAAATTAATGAAACTCAGAGAAAAAAGTTTTCATAATTTTTATGTATTTTTTGCTATTTTTAAATAATTATGCAAAACAAAAGAAAAATAAAAGAAAATAAATGAATTAAAACTGAATTAATGAGAAGTAATCAAATCCTAGGGTTGAGATTTAAACTGGCCAGCGCGCGCATTGACTCCCCGCCACATCTCACGGCTCAAATTCAAACTTGCTAATCACCCTGATTAAACCCTAATTGTGCCCTAATGACATTCAGGCGACCGGAACAGTGTTCCGGTCGTCTTCTCCGGCCATCCCCAAAACCAATCTCTCTCTCTAGGCCATTTTAAGAGCCCTAACTCTCCAGAAATCATCTTCCACTCACCCTAAACACGAATCCAGCATCAAATCACATTAAAATTCACACACAAACAAGAATCGAAGCAATGAAGATTCTAGGTCAAACTTTCAGAAGACCATTACATGCTCATTTCTGGCTTATTTTCAAAAGTAAAGAGATCCCAATGATCAGTGTAACATGCACAACATGATTTTAACAAGAGAAATGAGTTCTGGGAAAAAAGTTCATGGAGTCACCTGAGGTTGAACTTCTGATTCAGGAGCTTTCTGGATGGTCCTTTGGCTCAAACAGGTTCCAATGATCTCCCTTTGAAGCTTTGAATGCTTAGTTGGAGTTTAAACAACCTCCTGAGAGAGTTTGCAGAAGCTCTGACCAAGGAAGTGTGAAAATCGTATTTGAGATATGGGGTGTTTCAGGCCAAGGTAATGGGTGGTTTCTGGTCAGTGAAGCAAGGTGAGTTGGTGTGTGGAGTTTGTTTAAGTGTTCATGGCTTGTGGAGAGAGATTCGATAGAAAATGCAGGCTGAGGTGAAGAATGGCAATGGGGGATTCTTGCTCAAATCAAGCCTGGCTCTTGGTGCTTTCTACTCAATGAGGCAAGGTGAGATGATTGGTGAAGTTGGCTTGAGTGTTTGGTGGCTGGGCAGAGGGATTCGAAGCAAAATGCAAATGGGAGTGTTTTTGTGAATGTCTTGGTATAGAGTGTTTCAGCCTTGCTTGGTCTTATGTTTTGCTTGCTAAAGGATACAATAAACAAATGCAAGTGGCCAGAGGATGTGACATGGCCTGTGGTGATTGGGATGTTTACTTTTGCATAAAGTCCACCTTTTGTGTAAGGCAAGTATGGCTTGACTCTAGGCAAGTACAATGGGCATGGGCTGCGCAGCAAAGTGAAGGGAAAGGCTAGGCTTGGTCCAGCATTCAAGGCAGCAAGTTGGTAAAATGTTATGAGTGGTTTTGCAAGTTGTTGTAACTTTGGTTCACATGTGATTCTTTGTCCAACCAAACATGAAACCATGGGCATTCTTGGTTCAAATCTGATTTTCATGACTTAGAGAAAGTTTATGTGCTGGTTTGATACCAATTAGAAGTCACATAATGCATTGGTTCATGACTTTGCAAAATTTCCATTTGAGGCATGCCTTAAAAATCAATGATTTTAGCCAACTTTGCCTTGCCATAACCTTTGATCCAAAAAGAGTTTGATCATGTTCTTGTACTTTTTGAAAAGGGAAAGATGAGATCTACAACTTTCATGACCAAAGTTTTTCCATTTGAAGCCTTTTTGGATCAAGAATCAAAGCTTGAAAAATGACCTAAAATGATGCATTCTTGAAAAGTCAACTATGCCCAAAAAGTCAACATTTGCAAAAACCCTAAATTCTTGATTTTTATGAACTTCAACCTTCTTCCATGATCAAATAAAGATCATATACACTCAAAATGATGAAGATCAACCATTGGTTGGGTCATTGGGGGCCTCAGATGCCCTGATTTTACACTGACTTGTCTGAAAAGTCAACCCTTGATCAGATGACTTCCCCATGGAATTTCTTCATGAAAATTGATATGCATACTCCCTATACCATATAAAGAGCAATGGAAACAAGAATGACCAAAAAATTTGGAGTTATGGCCTCTGAAACCAAAACCCTAATTTTCAGTCAACTGTGCAGTTTGACCTGGCTCTGCATCCACTCAAACCCTAGTCCTTGTGATTCCTCTGCATTCTTGACTTTGAATGGATGGAATATGACATATGAACACACATGGACCCCTTTGAGCTGATTGGTGGCCTTTGGAATGGCTCAAGATGCCTTGGGATTGCTCAGATCACAAACCCTAGGTGCAGATGCCTTAGAAACTATGCAGTGAATCAAAAATGAGATGTGAGATGATATGATTGTGTTTATGCATATGAGGATGATCACAAACCATGGTGTGAATGGGTGAGGGCAAATTTGGGGTGTTTACAGCTGCCCCTATTCAAACACGAGTTAGCTGTGCGGGTTGTAAGCGACGGCTTAACAGGCAAACAAGATAACTTGTGGTTGAATACCAAAGACAGTCCAAAATTTGCACTCACAGAATGAAGAAGAAAAGGGATATAGATTGCAAAAGGAAAATAAAGTATATTGTAAAGGTGCGGAAAACAAAGCGATGACAGGGACGGCCGACATGCTGGGGATAGAAGGTAAAGCCAAGACGGGGACGGCCGACTAGCTGGGGAAATAAAATCATGATGGGGACGGCCATCAAGATAAAGCTGTAAAATTCTCTGAGGATTTAATGAAACATGACGGGGACGACCATCAAGTTCATAAAGGTAAAGTAACCAACGATGGGGACGGCCATCGGGCTAAAAGGAAAAGGGACCACGACGGGGACGGCCATCGGGTTAAAGAATAAATGAAATAAACAGCTGATGGGGTACGGCCATCAAAGGTGAAGGACGATCACCTAGCAGGGTACGGCTGCTCTGTTGGGAATAAAAGGAATATGATGGGGACGGCCATCAAAGGTGGAGGACGACCACCTGGCAGGGTACGGCTGCCGAAAATATCAACGATGGGGACGGCCATCGGATAGAAAAGGTCAACGATGGGGACGGCCATCGGACGAGCATGATGGAGGACGACCATCAAGAAGTGGAGGACGACCACTCAGCAGGGGACGGCTGCTCTCGAGGTTTCTCATGACATAGGACGAATGCCAGATAACCAAAATCAACAATGGGGACGGCCATTGGATAAAGTGATGAAGGACGATCATCAAAAAGGTGGAGGACGACCACCTAGCAGGGGAAGGCTGCTAAAATGTCAACGATGGGGACGACCATCGGATGAGCATGATGGAGGACGACCATCAAGAAGTGGAGGACGACCACTCAGCAGGGTACGGCTGCTCTCAGGGTTATCATGACACAGGACGAGTGTCAGATAAAAGAAAATGCTTTGTTGGTGATCTACTGGGGAATAGTAAACACGGACGAGCGTTTACATCCAAGAGACAAAAGGTATAAGTGTTTGGTATTATGTATAGATTAAAGATGCGGACGAGCATCCTTAAGACTATGATACGGACGAGTATCACGTGGAAACAAACTGACACATGTTCAGGGATGATGATACGGACGAGTATCAACTGGTTAACAAAGAACACAGACGAGTGTTGCATCTGAAAGAATCCTTCTGGGGAATAGTAGACACAGACGAGTATCTATATTCAAGAAGACATAAGTGTTTGACACGGTGTGTGGATTAAAGATGCGGACAAGCATCCCTAAGAGTATGATACGGACGAGTATCATGTAGAAACAAACACTAGACGCAATGTTCTGAGATGATGATACGGACGAGTACCAACTGGTTAACAAAGAACAAGGACTACCGTCGAATCTGCGGGGATATGAGTGATGATGTATACAAGATACGGACGAGTATCTGTATAAGTGTACCAATGGGTAGTGAGTATTGTATAATGTATAGATGAGTGTTTATCTGCTGGGGAGAGTGACACGGACGAGTGTCAAAGAGAAAAGTAAAATAATAACAAGTATATGGGCGATGAAGGTGTAAGCGACTGCGTCGGGGATATGACACGGACGGGTGCCAAGAAAGTGTATATATAAGTATATGTGAGTACAAAGAGGATGTCTTTGGCTTTCTGCTGGTGATTTGTGACACGGACGGGTGCCAGAAAGTATCTGTAATACGGGTGATCCTATTTGTAAATAGTGTTCAGGCGACTTTACTGGGCACGGACGGGTGCCAAAAGGAGTAGATACTGGCGTTTGTGATTTGTGAGGCAACTGCTTTTGCTGGGACTCTGGTGGGAGTTTCTGTATGATGATGAACGGTTTGTTATTCACAAGTGTTACTTCAGAACATGGCTTATGATTATGCTATGTATTTGATTTTTGTCGTAATGCTCCGTATTAGACGGAATGCTACGCTCTGAGGGGATAATATGATGCGAATGCTATGATTATGCAAGGAGGCACAGATCCGGGATTCGGATCCTGTCGCCGCGAAGATCTCTGGTCGATCTGCTTGAAATGGACCTCCCAGCTGGGGGTGAGATCATTGGTAGATCTAATGAGGTATCTGCTTGGGGATATATGTCACTGATTGACATATCCTTATAATATGGGACCCAGCTGGGGTTTGTAGAAGCTTTCTGTACTCTGTTGTGACTTCTTCGCGCGTTGCCCTTCCGGATAGAGGCTGGGACTCTGTGGGGAGATGGTTCCCTGACTTCTGTATTCAGCTGAGGATGACATGGCAACTCGGCTGGGGGATTGCGAGAGGCACCTCAACTGGGGAGAGCAACAAGAGGCAACTCAGCTGGGGATAGAGCATTTCAGATGCTGAGATTGAGTGCATGTCGATTTGGCAACTTTGCTGGGGAAATGGGCACTCTCCAGTGCCACGTGGGAGATAGACCGAGTTGATAATGATTCACCAGCTTGCCGAAACGTAACTTGCATGCCCCAGGTTGCGTTCTGGATACCTGCAATCCTGCAAAGATAAAGAGACGCACAAAAGGTCCCGAGGTATCCTTTACTGGATTCCGTCATAGGAGTTAAGTACTTTCGAGAATAATCACATTCCCTGTAAGCATGTGTTTTTTTTATTTTTTTAGAGAAAGGCATCTGTACTTATGCAATTGTATTTTTAGAGATATCAGACAACTCTTTGCAAAACATAAATGTAAAAACGAGACATGACTGAAAATCTGATTTTATTAATTCATGTGCCCTGAATTGGCAAGATACAGTCACAGAAACATATCTCCTGAAATGAGGAGATTGTTACAAATTGAGAAATAAAATGCTGGCGGTGTTGACGACGCTTTCAAGGAGCTTCCTCTTCTGCTATGACTCGTATGACCATGACGTTCTTCTCGTCTTGCTTTCTGGAGAGAGTTGATTCCGATTGGAGCTTGATCCTTTGCAGCTCACCAAGTTGTTTATAATACAGACGAATTCAGAATGCGGTTGTTCGCTTATTCCCTTATTTTGCATGGATCGCCCTTTCGGGTTTTCAATCCATCGGGATACCCATTTTTGCCTGAGTTGTCCAATGCGGCTTTTCAACTCAGCGGGTGTACATTTTTTTGTTTATTTCCCTTATTTTTGCCCGAGTCTTTTATTCTGTTTTTGACTCTCCGGGATGCCCTATTTTTGCCTGGACTTACATTCTGTTTTTATGTCCAGCGGGTCATTTTTATGCGAAGTATTTTTTAACTGCATCTGAATTCACAGGGGACGGGAAATCTTCACCATCCATGGTGCTGAGCATCAGTGCTCCACCAGAGAAAACTTTCTTTACAACGAATGGTCCTTCATAATTTGGAGTCCATTTGCCCCTGTGGTCTGTATGAGGAGGGAGGATTCTTTTCAACACAAGATCCCCTACTTGGTACCCTCGGTGCCTGACTTTCCGATCGAAGGCTCTCTTCATTCTCTTCTGATACAATTGTCCATGACAGATTGCAGCCAATCTCTTCTCTTCGATCAGACTCAGTTGCTCGAATCGGGACCGAACCCATTCTGCTTCACTCAGTTTAACATCCATCAATACCCGTAACGAGGGTAGTTCAACTTCAACAGGTAGGACTGCTTCCATACCATATACAAGCTGATACGGTGTTGCCCCAGTGGATGTCCTGATTGACGTGCGGTACCCATGCAAGGCAAACGGTAGCATTTCATGCCAGTCTTTGTATGTGATTACCATCTTCTGCACAATCTTCTTAATATTCTTATTCGCTGCCTCAACAGCGCCATTCATCTTTGGCCTGTAAGGAGAAGAATTGTGATGTTGGATTTTGAAGTCCCGGCACAGCTCTGCCATCATTTTGTTGTTTAAATTGGAACCATTATCAGTAATGATTCGCTCGGGCACTCCATACCGACAGATGATGTCTCTTTTCAGAAATCTGGCTACCACTTGCCTTGTGACGTTTGCATATGAGGCTGCTTCGACCCACTTGGTGAAATAGTCGATGGCGACCAGGATAAATCTGTGACCATTTGAAGCAGTTGGCTCAATCTTGCCAATCATATCAATGCCCCACATAGCAAAGGGCCATGGTGAAGACATGATGTTCAAAGGATTGGGAGGCACATGCACCTTGTCTGCGTAGATCTGGCATTTGTGGCATTTTCTGGCGTAAGCACAACAGTCTGCATCCATTGTGATCCAGTAATAGCCTGATCTTAGTAACTTCTTAGCCATGGCATGCCCTCCGGCATGGGTACCAAAAGACCCTTCATGCACTTCATGCATCAATAAATCTGCTTCCGTCTTGTCAACACATCTGAGGAGTACCATATCAAAGTTTCTTTTGTATAAAGATCCATCAGTGTTCAGGAAGAAACTACCAGCAAACCTTCTCAAAGTCTTCTTATCATTGGAAGATGCCCCAGGTGGGTATGTTTGATCCTCCAAGAAGCTTTTAATGTCATGGAACCAAGGCTTATCATCTTTTACAACATCCGATGCAAATACATATGCCGGTCTATCGAGTCTAGACACTGAAATCTGGGGTACAAAGTTAGCCGCTTGAACTTTGATCATGGATGAAATGGTAGCAAGAGCATCTGCAAACTGATTCTCGTCTCGAGGGATATACTCAAGCTTGACTGTTGTAAAGAAAGTCAGTAACCTCCTTGTATAATCCCTGTATGGTATCAGATGATCCTGGTGGGTGTACCATTTTCCATTGGTTTGATTGACTACCAAAGCTGAATCTCCGAATACGGTCAATGTCTTGATCCTGAGGTCAATGGCTTCCTCAAGACCCATAATGCAAGCTTCGTATTCAGCTTCGTTGTTAGTGCAGTTGAAAGTGAGTTTTGCCGAGAAAGGCATGTGAACTCCTTTAGGTGTAATGAGTACTGCACCAACACCACGGCCATTCATGTTAACAGCCCCATCAAACATCATAGTCCATTCTTCCTCCGGGTCAGGCCCTTCAGTGTGAATAGGCTCTTCGTGATCTTTTGCTTTAATGAACATGATGTCTTCATCAGGGAAGTCAAACCTCATAGGTTGGTAGTCATCAATGGGTTGCTCAGCAAGGTATTCAGATAGTACACTGCCCTTGATGGCTTTCTGAGATGTGTACTGTATGTCGTATTCTGTGAGGATCATCTGCCATCTTGCGACCCGTCCGGTAAGAGCTGGCTTCTCGAAAATGTACTTAACCGGATCCATTTTTGAGATTAATAAGGTAGTGTGGGTCAACATATACTGTCTCAGTCGGCGAGCAGCCCACGCTAAAGCACAGCAAGTTTTCTCGAGCAGTGAATAACGCTGTTCACAGTCGGTAAACTTTTTGCTTAGGTAGTATATTGCATACTCTTTTCGACCAGACTCGTCATGCTGGCCCAGCACACACCCCATTGACTCTTCTAACACTGTCAAGTACATAATCAGAGGTCTTCCTTCTACTGGAGGCATGAGGATTGGAGGTTCTTGTAAGTACTCTTTGATCTTGTCAAAAGCCTTCTGGAAATCTTCGTTCCACCTGACCGTCTGTTCTTTTCTTAACAGTTTGAACAAGGGTTCACAGGTCGCTGTAAGGTGAGATATGAACCGTGAAATGTAGTTCAATCGACCTAAGAAACCTCGGACTTCTTTCTCAGTTTTCGGTGCAGGCATTTCTTGAATAGCTTTGACTTTATCAGGGTCAACTTCAATCCCTTTCTCGCTTACAATAAAGCCCAGCAGCTTACCCGATCTCACCCCGAATGTGCATTTGTTGGGGTTCAGCTTTAGTTGGTACTTCCTCAATCGCTTGAACAACTTCAGCAGATTCACCAGGTGATCTTCCTCTGTAAGGGACTTGGCGATCATATCATCCACGTAACATTCTATTTCCTTATGGATCATATCGTGGAATAATGTCACCATAGCCCGTTGATATGTGGCACCAGCATTCTTCAGTCCGAATGGCATCACCTTGTAGCAGAACGTGCCCCAAGGTGTAATGAACGTTGTCTTCTCCATGTCTTCAGGTGACATCTTGATCTGATTATACCCTGAAAATCCATCCATGAAGGAGAATACCGAGAACTGAGCCGTGTTATCCACCAATACATCAATGTGAGGTAATGGGAAGTCATCTTTTGGGCTGGCTCTATTCAGATCCCGATAGTCAACACACATTCTTACTTTGCCATCTTTCTTAGGCACAGGCACTATATTAGCAACCCACGGCGGATAGCTAGTTACAGCAAGGAACCCGGCGTCCCATTGCTTTTGTACCTCTTCCTTGATTTTCATAGCCATGTCGGGACGAGTTCGGCGCAGTTTCTGTTTAACTGGTGGGCATTCTTCCCTCAAAGGCAGCTTGTGCACAACTATATCGGTATCCAACCCTGGCATGTCTTGATACGACCAAGCAAACACATCAACATACTCTTGAAGCAGATCTATCAGTTGTCTCTTTACTGAGTCTTGCAGGCAGGCCCCGATTTTTACTTCCTTCACGTCTTCCTCTGTACCAAGATTAATCACTTCAACCTCCTCCTGGTGAGGGGTAATAACCTTTTCCTCTTGCCTTAACAACCTGGCTAGCTTTTCAGGAAGCTCATATTCTTCATCAACCCCTTCATCAGCTTGATTGATTGGATTGTCAAAGTCATACGATGTCATAGCCGTGCTGTTGTCGGTGCTGTCAGGAAGGCACTCTCTGCAAGGGTTAAGTTGGTTCATTTTAGTGATTGATTTTAATCTTGCTTTAGTGAAATGAAGTTATCATTTTGAAAACACCGCCATTTATTTTTGTACAAAAAGAAAAATGGAAAAACAGTGAACAAAAAGAAAAAAAGACTCGTTTGCAAAAAGATGTCTGATATTTCATTAATTTAATCTTGTTTGCACAAAAGTACAGATGGCCCTGATTACAAAATGAGTCTTGTCATCTTGGGCAAGATGCAAGACTTTGATGCATGCTATAAAAATACAGGAAATAATAATTACTCTGCATGAGTAACTCTTATAATTTCCTGGGAAGACCAGTTCGAGACACTGCTCCCCGGGATCTTTGGACGAATCCAATTCTCCAGATTGCGCTCCTCTCCCAGCTCGTCTTCCAGACAGTTGATAGCATCGGGGGTAAGCATCCCCCCACTGACGAAACCAGGCTCTGCAGCAGCCTTTGCTTGATGTTGAGTTGGTCTGTAACCCAACCCAAATTTGTCCTTCTTCTCCTCCACAGCTAAAACCTTGCCCCAGCCTAGGGCAGTTCCTTCTTCAACAACCTTCCGGGCCTGTTGGTAAGATGACATTGGAGTACCAGATACAGCAGACGCTTCATGCACATTCAAAGCTTCAAACCCCTGGCTCATTGTTTCATGGATCTCTCCATCCATTTCAATGTACTTATAGGTTGCCAGGTGGCTGACAAAAATGTCCTCCTCTCCACAGATTGTGACAACTTGGCCTTCCCACTCAAATTTTAACTTTTGGTGAAGGGTAGACGTTATTGCGCCAGCGGCGTGAATCCAGGGCCTTCCCAACAAACAGCTGTAGGCGGGCTGAATGTCCATCACAAAAAAGATAGTTTTAAAGGTCTGTGGGCCAATTGTCACGGGCAGCTCAATCTCTCCCAGAACCGATCTCTTCGAACCATCAAAGGCTCTTACCACCAGGTTGTTGGGTCTCAATGCCAAACCATCGTATTCCAACTTCACCAGAGCCTTCTTCGGTAAGACATTCAGGGAAGAACCTGTGTCCACCAGCACATGAGAAAGGACAGCTCCTTTGCATTCCATGGTTATGTGCAAGGCTTTGTTGTGGTTGCGGCCATCCGCTGTCAGGTCAGAATTAGTAAACCCTAGCCCATTGCTAGCAGTAACATTTCCAACCACGGTTTCCAATTGGTTGACAGTAATCTCCTCAGGCACGTAAGCTGCGTGCAAGACTTTGAGTAGTGCATTCCGATGGGCTTCGGAGCACATAAGCAGGGAGAGGATGGAGATTTTGGATGGCGTCTGGTGAAGTTGATCCACAATTTTGTAATCACTCTTTTTGATGATTCGCATAAACTCATCAACTTCTTGATCGAACGGAGTCTTCAAGGCTTCTTTAACAGCTTGATCTTCCTGCACCGGGCTCTTCCCTTTTGCCTTGGCAGCAGCTTCTGCTTCGGCTGTAGGTCTTTGGACTGGTGGAGCGAAGAGACGTCCGCTTCGGGTGAAGCCTCCGCCTCCCCCCACATTATCTACTTGTGGTGCAGGTGCTGATGTTTCAAGAGTGATTCTTTTTCCTTCGCAGTATACGTCAGAGCCATAGTGCCAAGGGATGGCCCTATTGCTTTCAAATGGTACTGGTCCAGGCACCGTGACAGTGACCGGACTGATTGCTGCTGCTGAAGGGACTGTTATTGTTTGTGGATCATAAAAGATTGTAACTGGTGCTCTGGCGGGAGCAGCACCTTCTGAATGGTAGGCGGAATTATTTTCAGGATCGTAGAATATGGTAACAGTAGAGACATCTTCATGATTGATTGCTGGTGTTGTAGGAGGTGTTGTTGGAAGGACTGATATTGTTGTTGATGGAGATTCGAAATGGAATGAAGCTGAAGTTGTAGCAGGAGAAACTGTTGAAAACTGATCATTTGGAAGGACAAGTGAAGTACTTGTTGATGTTGCTGGTGAATTGTCGGGAACAATAGTTGATGCGGTTGTAGGAGGTTCTGGAACCGTTGTTGATGAAGTTGTTGGGTTTGTCGGGAATGATGTAGTGATCTGTAGCAAGCCACTCTGAATAAGGCTGTCAATGCCATTCCTCAGGTCCTCACACCCATTCCATGAAATATTGCAGTAGGGACACCCTAGTTCACACCCCGGAAATATTTGGTTTTCTCGGAGTTGAGCTTTGATTTCCACCAATGGTGTCCTGATCTGATCCACACTGGTTATTAAATAAGACGGTTGGTCTTCTTCAATAGCGTTAATTCGAGGACCACCATGGTTTGGCATTGGGTTTTTATTGACATTGGGCGGAGGTGCAAAATTCAGAGCCTTGGAGTCTACCAAGTCTTGTACCTTCATATGCAGAGCCCTGCATTTTTCTGTACTGTGACCAGGTGCGTTTGAGTGAAAAGCACACCTAGCATTGGAGTCATAGTTTCTTGGTAGACTGTTGGGATCCGGAGGTGCCAACGTTCTTAGCTCAACTAGGTTGAGTTTCAGAAGTTGTGGCAGCAAGGCAGCATACGGCATTGGGATCAGGTCGATCACTCTGTTAGCTTGGGATGGCCTCTGTTGGAATGGCCTCTGTTGATTGTTGTTGGTGTTGTTGTTGTTGAAGTTCCTTGGAGGATACTGATCCTGGTGATATTGAGGTTGTTGTCGGAAGTTTTGTTGCGGAGGTTGATAGACTGGCTGTGGATGAGCTGGAGCAGGAATGGTGACTGCTGCTATTGTTCTCTGAGCATATTGGGGCCTACCCCTGTTTGAATGGATGGCATTGGTCTCGCCAGTTCTTCTCGGGCCTGCAAAAGGCTTCCTTGTACTACTGGACGAGCTTGCACCGTTGTCTGAGATCTTTCCCATTTTTAACAAGCTTTCAATTCTCTCCCCAGCTATGACAACATCTGCGAAGCTGGTGGAAGAGAAAGCAGCCAACCTGTCAATATACGTTCCCTGGAGAGTGTTCATAAACATGTCTGCCATTTCTCTCTCAGACATTGGTGGTTGAACGGCAGCAGCCAGTTGCCTCCATCTTTGAGCATATTCTCTGAAGCTCTCCCTAGATGACTGTGACATTCCCATTAGGAGGGTCCTGTTGGGTGCCATGTCTAGATTATACTGATACTGCCTGATGAAGGCCTCTGCCAGGTCCTTCCAGCATCTAATTGTTGCTCTTGTCAGATGGGAATACCACTCCCTCGAAGCTCCAGTCAAGCTATCTTCGAAGTAGAACATCCAAAGTTTCTCATCCATTGTATAGGCCTTCAGCCTTCCCAGAAATGATTGTAGATGAGTCCGGGGGCATGAAGTCCCATTATACTTTTCGAAACAAGGAGGCTTGAACTTATGGGGGATCCTGACCCCGTCTACCAATCCCATGTCCATGACGTCGAACCCCAAAGAGTTCTGAGACTCCAGTGATCTCAACTTCTCGGCTATTTCTTCCAATCGCCTATCATACGTTTCCTCTCCAGCACCCATTACTGTAAATTGGTCCTCCTGAGGATCTTCTTGAAGTACTCTCCCTGCTGTGGCAGTCCCTTGTATATTGACTGGGATGTTGGCCTCTGGATGGAGATGGGGTCCAAAAACTGGGGGATTGACATGAGGTTGGACCCTCTCGTTGTTACTTGTGCCAGCAGTCCCCACATGGGGTTCCTCTTGATTCCTCCCTTCTACCAAAGCTCTGAGCCTCTCCTGGCTTTGAGCTAAGTTGTTCATTACTTCCATGAACTGTGTTATCTGCGTTCTCATCTCCAACCTTTCGTTGGCCATCTGGTTTCTGACCTCCGTAAGGTCCTGCTGCATCTGATCCATCTGAATTCCCGGAAGGTTGTTTCTAGTTGGGTACCTGTGTGGCCTGTTGAGGGGAAATACCCGGCGGCGAGCAATAATTCCTGAGATTCACAACAGAGGTTAGTAACAACAAAACAAAACCCTACAAAACAAAAGAGGTTAGCATGCAATGCAGTTATGCTTATTTGCTCTCAAGGTATCCGGTTTGGTCTTCAGTTTTGACCCTTCCAGACCCTTGAAGATGTTGCTGTTGAAGTTGCTTTCGAAATAAACCCAGATGGAAACTAACACAAATATATTACAGAAGGGGAAATAATACATCTTGTTCATTTTACAACACCAGCCCTCTAAGGGGTCAAAACACATCACAAAAACAAAAGTACATGGAATAGGAATAACAACAAGCAAATGATCAAACTCCAAGGCCAAACTCATCCTCACGAACTTCCTTAAGAAGTGCTTCGGTCACAGGATCAGCCGGACGCTCCGTGAGACTTCTGATGAGAAGGTTTCTTGTTGCAACAGCTGCAGTCAATTTCTTGTTCTGACTTTGGTCCTTAGACCTCTTCACTCCAGCTCTGACTTCTAGCTCTGATATTTCCTTCTGGGCTGCTGCCAGGGCTTTTTCCATCTGCTCCATCTTGTCCTGAACTCTCTTGTCTTCTAGAGTACGGGCCTCAGTGATCCGGACCCACCTGGCCTGACTCTCTTTCAAATACAAGTCTGTTCTTGCTCTCTGGAACTGGGCTTCTTTACAAGCATTCTTCAGAATCTGCTCACCAGCTTTAGACTTGTTGATATAATCTCCAGACTTCTCAATCTTAGTCAAGTGTTCCATTCTCAGCTTCTCCAATCTCTCAATCTCCCTCACACCTTCACTCCTCTCCCGGAGGGTCTTCTGCAAGGCCTGGGTTAGCTTCTCATTTCTTTCCTTCAAGCTCTCAAACTCCTTCAAACTGATGGTGGCGGGGGGTGGTGTTGAAGATGACTCAGGCATGTCTTCTATGGTGAAGGGCATTCCAGAGAATTGGGCCCTGGCATGGGACCACTCATAATATTGGACTGATGCCATATTATTGCACTTCCCCAGAGTGGTGATTCCCTTGGTTTGAACATGATCCCAGGCCCAGGCAGCCTGCCTAACAGTTGCCAGACTAATCTTGTTCTCACAGTAGAGGGTCTCAACCAAGTCTTGCTCCCTGGGAGTATGGACCAGTGCATAGCCTAATTGCCTCCTGAATAGCAGAGGGTTGTAATTGATACTTCCCTTGACCCCTATTAAAGGCACATTGGGAAAATGCCCACAGCTTGTAATGATATCTCTGCCCTTGGTGCTTTGAGTACACCATCTGATGTCTGCTGAAGTGAGAGTAGTGAGCCTCTTAGCCCAGTTGCTCTGCTGATGAGGGTTTAGGAAGGCATCTGTCCTGGGTAGATGCTTTAGAAGCCAAGCATGGAATAATGGAGCACAACACCTCACTAGTCTTCCCCTCTGTTTCTCATTCCTCTGGTGTACTGAGTAATAGAGATCTCCTAGCAAAGTTGGCACTGGGTTCTTCAGGATGAACAAATGGATTGCATTCTTGCTGATGAATCGAGGCTCATCTGCAAACAACACAATTCCATATACACTTAAGGCCAACAGAGCACAAACAGCTTTCCACTCCCCCAGGGAGGCTTTCAGACTAGCTTGAGAAATAAGGAAGTCCAGATGAAATCCAGGGATCCCAGCTTTAGAGGTCATATGCTGCTCAATCAAAACAGGCTCCAGGTGCAAAGCTTTTGCTACCTCTCCATTGCTTGGGAAAGTCATCTCAGGATTGAAAGGGATTTCTCTCCTGGTAGGCAGACCAATCAATGATGAGTATTCTTCCAGAAGAGGACCCAACTGAAAGTCTTGAAAGGTGAAACACCTCAATGGGGGATCATAAAACTGAATGCAGGTGTGGATGAGGCTCCTCTGAGATGGGTCCAAATCCATAACCAAGTCAAGTATATCTCCATAACTCTCCCTGAACAAGGGTATGTGATCTGGAGTGATCAGGGTTTGGATCCTCCTGATGTCTGATAAGTCTGGCTGGAAGAAATGATAGGTGATATTGCTTTTCTTTGGAGTCATGATGCTGAGGATAAGTGAAGATGCTGAGGAGTGGGCCACTGACTGGCTAGTGCTGGTGATAGCTGAAGCAGGTGCTGGTGAAGACAGGTCAGTACTGCAGATAGGGTCAAAACCAAAACCAAATGAAGGTGGATACCCTGAAACAAATAAGCAAATGTCAATATGATGCAATGATTATGTATGCAAATGATATGCAAGGGGTTTGTGACTGAGCTGGATCTGATCAAAATGCTCTGATATAGGTCCAAGTATGTTCAAGAATTCCAGTTGGAGGTCTAAAAATCCAGTAACCAGGGTAGGGGGCTCAAATAAAGAGCCACATGTCCAGGGTTTAGAATCACAAGAACTGTCCAACATGGAGTATTCTTAACAAAGTCAAAGTAACAGGGTATTCTGAGGTCAAGGTACCTGCAAACCTGTAAACAGCCCAACCCCCTCACAGGTGGTGATCTAGAACAAGGATCCTCAGACTTGGATCAGTTATGAGAAGTGTAAACACTTCTAACCCGGAGGTACAGTGTTTACAATAACCATAACAATTCCTCCTCTAATTCACCTCAGTTTCTGAAGGTCAATACTAAAAGGTCATCCAGACTTAGCAGGCTTCCCAGATAGCCCTAGCATTGCAGGAAATCTGCAACACAGAGTTCTCAAGAAGAAACCCATATCTGAACCGTGTTTCATATTCCCGCACCAGACCGAAATGGAATGGGAAAGAATATGATTCACTCTAGCCTAGGTGTCACTCAGGTCCCAGGTATAGGACCTTAACTCTCAATGAATCACCCACCCACCAAGGCAAACAACAGATCCAGCCAGCAACAATGACAATATGATATAAATAAATGCAATAAAGAAAGCAGTAAAGTAACTGTACATAAAGCAATAAACAAAAATAAATACAAGCACATAACACCCCAGTAAACACAAATCAAACAAGCGCTAGGAGGAACCCACAAAAAGAACCAGAAGCCCTGGTTGCAGTATAAGGGTCCCCAGCAGAGTCGCCAAGCTGTCGCTCCCGATAAGTGAACAGGGTCAAATAAAGGTACAGACGCGAACGGTCGGCGAAGGGAACAGTGAGAACACACAGCCGTGAACTCACTGGAGATGAAAAGAGTCGCCAGCTAGGCATTTTTATCCCGGAGGAAAGGCAATGCTGCATAGACCTAGAAAGAAATGGATAAGACGGTTGCGAACCAGAGAGACTGAGAAAGGGGGTTGGTTACAACCTGGGAAGGTATTAGCACCCAGATTGTCCGCCGTACTCGACGGGATCCACGCTTAAAAGATTTGTGTTTTAAAGGGGTAGTGTCAGTGCAATTTGTGTATAAAATAGCTGGAAAAGAATGTACAGGTGTCAGTGTAAAAGGAGTGAAGTGTGATATATACAGTGTCAGTGTGAGAACTGGAATAAGATGCTCAAGATCATGAGGTTTAAAGAATAAGGCTGGGAGGAGGGGGAATATACAGAGACTTTTGTTCGATAACTGTTAAGTTATGCCTACGTATCCTCTCGTGCAATGAGGAAGTCAGAACACCGTAGTTCGACCCAAAGAGACTGAAAGATGAATTGACTTGTGAACTGCTTGCTTGTCTATGCTCAAGTGTATGACCTGTCTGGCTCAGGTGCAAACTGTCTTGCATTAGATGGAAGAAGCAAGTCCTCGGTTGTGAGTGAAGGTGATGAGAAAAGAATCCCGGAGGAGACGATTATTGTTTGTTTTTTGAGTTTTCAGTCTTTTATTGCTTTTGAAAGTTTTCCATAAGAAAATGAGCTTAAGCCTAAACCAATGGGTTAGTAAACTCATCACATCTTCCCTCTGTTTAGGGGTAATGAGAATACCTTAAGTGTGAAGTCAGATTCTCACACTTAATCACCTTTGGTGTAGGATTAAGATCATTAACCTACTTGTGATTATTTGGTGATTTTTGTTTAGTGTTGAGTAATGAGGTTAAGCCATAATCATGGATTAAACAGACCCATTACACCATCCTAAGAGAAGGATGATAGATGAGAATGTTTAAGCTGAGGAAAGCTCCTCAACTTAATCCATGATTAGGGATTAAACTCATGACAAAACAAGCCTTTGATTAAGTGGATTTTAGATTAATGATATGATGATGAAGTGAATTTTATGATTTGTAAGACAACTTGAGGGGGACTTGTCCATTAACACTAGGGTTAGTCCTTCTTAACCACTTAAGGAAGAATTAGAACCCTAATGCAAGGCCCAAGTTACAAGTGATGTCTTGATAATTATTAGATGGATTGATTAAGAGATTTAAACAAACAAAGGGTTTAACACTTAGGATTAAAGTTATACACTCCATCCTAAGAGAAGGATGCAGGCATAAGCTTAATCACAAAGTCTTAAAGCCTTTAGGGTTTAGTCCCTGATTATGAGGTGAGAAGAGAGGACTCAAAGAGAGACACAAAGGTAAAAACTATGAGGGGAGACTAATCAAAACCCTAATTCATTATCATGCTTGGTTGATCCTAAAGTTTGTGAGGTTTTCAAGAACAAGCCTTCAAAGGAGCCACCAGGAAGCAGATGAATAAGATCAAGAGAAGCAAAGTGACTTGCTTCATTCAAGAAGTCAAGTCACTTGAAGGAAGAAAGTGGGAGGAACAAGAATGAGCAAGCTCAATCTCAAACACATATAGAAATGCAGCAATGCATGCAAGAGAGATGAAAAGAAAAGTTGTGAGAAGTGAAGGCAAATTCACTTCCCAAAGTCACTTACCACCTGAAATGTTAGAAAAGAAATGCAATGCAATGCAAAATGGGATGAGATGACATGATGAGAAACAAAACCAGAAGCATTTACATGATGCTAATGATGCTATGAGATGCTATAAACATGAGGCAGCACATGGAAATAATCATACAAGTTCATGAATGCAAATGAAGCAAGTTGAGAAGCATGGACATACATGAAAAGTTATGAGATGCATATGGCATACAACATGGCAAATACATGATGCAATGATCAAACATGCTTTCAATATGTCTTATGATGTCAAATGAATCAAATGGATGCTTGAAATGTCATGGCAAGTCATGTTATGCAAGAGAATGCAAGATGGATGCATATGGAAGCCCAAATTAGGGTTCATGGATCAAACATCAAACAAAGACCCAAAACAGAAGCCAACCCTAAGATAAAAAATGGAAAATGGCACTCAATGAAACCTTAAACCTATAATGAACCACTGCCCAAAGGGGAACTCTCAACTCTTAACCAATCTCAAGATATGATTTTTCTAAGTTATTAGGGTTTTTTAGGGTTCTTAACAAAAGAAATGGCAAACAAATAGAAAATGCAAGATCAAATCATGGTCATTTTACCCTAGAAACTATATGCTAAACACAAAACAAAGCAAAAAGAATCAATGTTCAAACCTTCTCCAATAGGCAGAAATGAATTTTTGAACCCATGATCAAAATAATGCATAAAAAATGATTTAATTCAATGAAAAATTCTTAAAATGCATCAAGATCAAAAAAGAAATTTGGTTTGAAGGTTGGACAATGTTTCTAAATGTCTTAGAACATTTCATGAATTTTTTTGTAATTTTTAAATACCTAAAAGTATTTTTAATTAATTAATTCCCATTAATCAATTAAAAATAATCTTTTAAATATTTAAAAATACTTTTTTAATGATAAAAAATAAAATAAAAATATTTTTGGGTCTTAAAAATTAATGAAACTCAGAGAAAAAAGTTTTCATAATTTTTATGTATTTTTTGCTATTTTTAAATAATTATGCAAAACAAAAGAAAAATAAAAGAAAATAAATGAATTAAAACTGAATTAATGAGAAGTAATCAAATCCTAGGGTTGAGATTTAAACTGGCCAGCGCGCGCATTGACTCCCCGCCACATCTCACGGCTCAAATTCAAACTTGCTAATCACCCTGATTAAACCCTAATTGTGCCCTAATGACATTCAGGCGACCGGAACAGTGTTCCGGTCGTCTTCTCCGGCCATCCCCAAAACCAATCTCTCTCTCTAGGCCATTTTAAGAGCCCTAACTCTCCAGAAATCATCTTCCACTCACCCTAAACACGAATCCAGCATCAAATCACATTAAAATTCACACACAAACAAGAATCGAAGCAATGAAGATTCTAGGTCAAACTTTCAGAAGACCATTACATGCTCATTTCTGGCTTATTTTCAAAAGTAAAGAGATCCCAATGATCAGTGTAACATGCACAACATGATTTTAACAAGAGAAATGAGTTCTGGGAAAAAAGTTCATGGAGTCACCTGAGGTTGAACTTCTGATTCAGGAGCTTTCTGGATGGTCCTTTGGCTCAAACAGGTTCCAATGATCTCCCTTTGAAGCTTTGAATGCTTAGTTGGAGTTTAAACAACCTCCTGAGAGAGTTTGCAGAAGCTCTGACCAAGGAAGTGTGAAAATCGTATTTGAGATATGGGGTGTTTCAGGCCAAGGTAATGGGTGGTTTCTGGTCAGTGAAGCAAGGTGAGTTGGTGTGTGGAGTTTGTTTAAGTGTTCATGGCTTGTGGAGAGAGATTCGATAGAAAATGCAGGCTGAGGTGAAGAATGGCAATGGGGGATTCTTGCTCAAATCAAGCCTGGCTCTTGGTGCTTTCTACTCAATGAGGCAAGGTGAGATGATTGGTGAAGTTGGCTTGAGTGTTTGGTGGCTGGGCAGAGGGATTCGAAGCAAAATGCAAATGGGAGTGTTTTTGTGAATGTCTTGGTATAGAGTGTTTCAGCCTTGCTTGGTCTTATGTTTTGCTTGCTAAAGGATACAATAAACAAATGCAAGTGGCCAGAGGATGTGACATGGCCTGTGGTGATTGGGATGTTTACTTTTGCATAAAGTCCACCTTTTGTGTAAGGCAAGTATGGCTTGACTCTAGGCAAGTACAATGGGCATGGGCTGCGCAGCAAAGTGAAGGGAAAGGCTAGGCTTGGTCCAGCATTCAAGGCAGCAAGTTGGTAAAATGTTATGAGTGGTTTTGCAAGTTGTTGTAACTTTGGTTCACATGTGATTCTTTGTCCAACCAAACATGAAACCATGGGCATTCTTGGTTCAAATCTGATTTTCATGACTTAGAGAAAGTTTATGTGCTGGTTTGATACCAATTAGAAGTCACATAATGCATTGGTTCATGACTTTGCAAAATTTCCATTTGAGGCATGCCTTAAAAATCAATGATTTTAGCCAACTTTGCCTTGCCATAACCTTTGATCCAAAAAGAGTTTGATCATGTTCTTGTACTTTTTGAAAAGGGAAAGATGAGATCTACAACTTTCATGACCAAAGTTTTTCCATTTGAAGCCTTTTTGGATCAAGAATCAAAGCTTGAAAAATGACCTAAAATGATGCATTCTTGAAAAGTCAACTATGCCCAAAAAGTCAACATTTGCAAAAACCCTAAATTCTTGATTTTTATGAACTTCAACCTTCTTCCATGATCAAATAAAGATCATATACACTCAAAATGATGAAGATCAACCATTGGTTGGGTCATTGGGGGCCTCAGATGCCCTGATTTTACACTGACTTGTCTGAAAAGTCAACCCTTGATCAGATGACTTCCCCATGGAATTTCTTCATGAAAATTGATATGCATACTCCCTATACCATATAAAGAGCAATGGAAACAAGAATGACCAAAAAATTTGGAGTTATGGCCTCTGAAACCAAAACCCTAATTTTCAGTCAACTGTGCAGTTTGACCTGGCTCTGCATCCACTCAAACCCTAGTCCTTGTGATTCCTCTGCATTCTTGACTTTGAATGGATGGAATATGACATATGAACACACATGGACCCCTTTGAGCTGATTGGTGGCCTTTGGAATGGCTCAAGATGCCTTGGGATTGCTCAGATCACAAACCCTAGGTGCAGATGCCTTAGAAACTATGCAGTGAATCAAAAATGAGATGTGAGATGATATGATTGTGTTTATGCATATGAGGATGATCACAAACCATGGTGTGAATGGGTGAGGGCAAATTTGGGGTGTTTACAATCTGCAAAAAGTCAAGAGCTCCAACATGATCAAGCTACAAGCAACCGACATTGCGATCAAGCTTCTTATGCATCATCGTTTTACTTCAAGCTTGGACGTTTCTGTTTAGGTACATCAATCCCTCTTTTAAATTGATGTACACGTGTTCATTCATTCAATCACATGTGAGCATAATGCATAAAATACTTTGATTAATTTTTCAAACCGTTTAACACTTTTGAAAACAATATGTTTCTGTTTTTTAACAGTGTTAACCGATTAACCATTTGATTAACCGGTTAACGGCTTCAAAATTTCAGAAAACCTGTTAACGTTTATAGGCGTTAACCGGTTAACCATTTGGTTAACCGGTTAACACTGTAAGATTTTTGAAAAATGTTTCTTTTGAATTTCAACTCACACCTTTTGAATATATCTCTTCAAAAATTATTTTGTTTCATAATTGTCATACCTTTTCAAAAGGGTGTCTTGAATATTATAAAATCTGAATTTTTTCAAATTCAAAAACACCTCCTAGAATTTTTATGAAAATCACTTAAATCAAATTCACTAAAAATTCAAATATTTTTATACTTCTAAAAAGTGTTCATAAGATCATCATCTTTCATATTGCATTTTTGAACACTTGTATTGATATTTGAAAAGTGATTTGTGTACATAGGAGAAGATCATTATTGATATCCAATCTTTGTATTACTCACTCAAAATTACAAAAAGTATAGAAAGGTTTTTCTATTTGTGACTTGTGATCCAGGATTGTTGGACACAAGGGTTTGTGTGGCAAGAGGATTGTTCTTGCCCACAAAGTTGCTTAGTTGTTTAGAAAGTAGGCCTCACCATTAAAGGTGTGATAGGTTGTACTTTTTCTAAAAACTAGTGGAAATCTCTTTCAAATTGAAAGGGGACTGGATGTACCTTCGGACTGTGAAGGGAACCAGGATAATTCTCCGTGTCACTTTTATTTTCTGCTTTACTGCTTTCCTTCCATACACAATTAAAAGAAAAATTCTATCCATCAAAGAAAAAGAATCGAGAAAAATTATAACACCTAATTCACCCCCCTCTTAGGCGTATTCTGATCCTACACCTAATAAATTTCAACTAGTACAAAAAACCTAACCAACCTAAAACAAACTTGTTACAAATATGACATTACACAATAGACTAAGTATTCCAATAATTACATATAATTTCAACCATCCCCTCATGTTCATTATCTCAGCCTTCAACTTGTATATTTTCTTCTTTTGCCTCTAGATCTTCAAGTCTCTTTCATCGATAATGTCGTCGTCAATCCACTTGAAGAAATTGCATCCTTTATTGACATGATTTCTGAAATTTCTGTATCCCTAGAACTTTTTTATTCTTCCGAAATTCACATTATTCATGTCACCTACCGTACGCATGACACAATCATCTTTGCAAAAGCATACCCTACACTTGTTTCTGCGAATAACTGAGTCAGGTGTTTCAATTGAATCACAACTTGAAAACTTAGACATAGCAGCTGATGTACGAAGACCTAATGTGTCTAACGGTATCTAAACTGCAAGTGCACAGCCTATCGCAATAGTAATAAAAAGATGTCGAACCCACAGGGACTTTGTAATCACTCTAGTGCTAGGAGATTTGTTAGTTTAGCTAAGGCGGAAATTTGTCACGGTTATGGTTTTAGGGATTAAAAACGGGAAATTAAACTTAATTAAAGAAATAATGATAAGGCGGTCGGTATGTAATAATATTAACCTATGCAGATCAATCTAGTCTAAGCTTATAAAGATGTTTCACTTAAATAATTCTGTAGAGATTACCAGTTTAAAAATCCTCGACTCACACTCTCGTGGTCTTATCTCAGATCATACTCCCAAAGCCCTATGTCTGCTCTCGCTAGCCCATAAGTGTTTAGAAAATAATTTTTAAAAACTTAATAAGTCTAACTCGTTTTAAAGCGCTCTCGCTGTATTTAAATCGAATGCCTAACTTTAGCTATCCGGTTAAAATCTCACACTCTCGTGGTCTCGACCTAGCCTATTTTACTTCTCTTACTCTCATAACAAAAAGCTTGATTTTAATTATAAGAAGTCACATCCAGAATATAAGTTCGTAAATGTTTTTAGCTTAGATTCGATTCATCCGTTTGGTTGCTTTATTACATACCGACTCAATTAATTTAGCTACTCATATTAATTAAAACAACAGACAAACACAAAATGAAATTAATAGACATTAAAACATGCATTATATAATGACGACATGAACTTAACATAAATAAATAAAACTTAATATTAATTGTGAATTAAAACCTGAACAAATAAACTCTTCGGCTCCCTCTTCCACAATCTGGCGAGCTTGGAGCGTCCAAATTAAACAGAGTATCTAAACTCTGAGGCTAAAAGAAAATAAATGCGATAACAATTTCCTGATGTTGGAAATTGTTATTAAGGTAAGGGAAAATAAACTAAAGCAGAGAAAAATAAATACTGCAAAAAATGGGTGTAGAAATTGGCAGAGCTTTCGCACAAATTTGGTAATCAAAAACTGCCTCTTTTCTTCAACTGACTCTTTGATATTTATAGAGGAGAAATTGACAGTTGAAGAATAAGAACGTGGGCTTCGGTTCTTTAGTTTTTGAGAAAATCCAGGAAAACATGCTTACTTGGTTCAGTTGGAGGAGATAAATACGGAGTCAACAAAGACTCTTTCTATTCGTTGGCACGTTTTCATTTATATTCAAATTAATTAAATAAGCTTGTAACGGTCGTAACATGCGTGTAACAGGCAGATTTCTCATGTTTAGCGCGTCACGGTCGTAAGACCCTTATGACGATCGTAAGACCTTAAAATAGCGCGTCACAGTCGTAAGACCCTTGTAACGACCGTGACAACAACAAATTATGCAGTTTTAGCAAAATTGAGTTCTTTCTTTTCTTTTCATGCTGAATTTTGTTCCTTTGATCTTTTTCCATAATTTTGGCTCTAGACATATTGTACCTGCAATGTGGCATATAAACTCGAAACAATCGGGAGTTAAAAGGACTAATGTATGATAAAAACGGACTAAAAGCATAGTAATAATACGATGCGATTTCTCGTTATCAAACTCCCCCATACTTAAACCTTTGCTTATCCTTAAGCAAATAATCAATTGAAAAATGATCGGACAATTTTCATCAGACGCATACACATAACATACCATTGGTTTTCTCCGAAACAGATACGAGAAATCATTAGTTAGATAGACTGATACTAGAGTAGAACACTAACGATACACTAATGACACAAGCAATAAGCTAAGTCGTCGACTTCCCTCTAAACAAAACATTCAGTAAATCTGTTATGATTCTACCTAGAGTCCCTCGTTCTTATTTCACCAGGTTTCGTTCTAGCACAATCACATTAAGCCCTTTGTCTTAGCACGCACGTAATGGAGTAGCCGGTTAGTGACTTTGATCATTTATTAGCACGGGGTCTGGTACACGAATGTGGCAACCCTTTACATGTTATCTAAATTGGAGGTTATGGGGGATCGATCTGTAGCACGCCCTACCAAGTTCATAACCAGATACCTCTGAACTAACCAGCAATGGACTCCTTCTTTTATTTCTCATCTCTTATATGCGATCGTGTACTTTGGTGCAAATTCTCTTTTTATGGCAGCGAGATATGAAGGATTGTTTATAGATTAGGCATCAAACACTTATGTTCATCGGCTCCCCACGTGGTTTGTGTCTAGATGGTGTTGACTGCTAGTATAAACTATTAGGGGTTACTTTAGAACTAAGACTTAAGATATAGGCATAACAATTATCGAAATGGATTGCTTAAGTAGGAAGTCTAAGATGTCAAGACTGTATTGATCTTGTTGGATCTTTCTCAGCTTCCTAACTACGATTTCATAGGTATGTCGAGTTATGCGAAGATAAAGCAAAAAAAATTTTTTTTGGTATGGCTAAATAAAGCGGGGAAGAATTGAAACTTAAGAAATATCATAAATATTACTTGTTCAATTGAAAATGCAGAAAGGGAAAATACAAGGAATGGAAAACGGAAAGGTACCCCTCCCACACTATATTAGACATTGTCCTCAATGTTGTGATATAAAAGCGGGGAAATATGATACAAAAACAGAATGCAAAACTAAAAATAAAAACTAATGCTACTAACGACCACGACCTCGGCTTCTGGTGCGGGAACGTCTGGTAGGAGTGGCTTCCTCATCGGAACCATTGACAGTAAGAGTGGTGACGTCCAACCTCAAAGCTTCTAACTCGCTTAAGACCTCACCTAACTTTTCATCCGTTATTTTCTGGTTTTTGACAACAATGGCAAGGAGTGCAGCATACTGCTCCTGCTGCTTCCGCTTAAGTGCAACATTCATCTGGTTTTGCTGGTGAATGGCACAGAGGATGTCTTCAAGGGTGATCTCAACAGAAGGCGGTTGCCTGGTAGAAGTCTCAGGTATGTCCTGAACTAGATCAGCATGATCCATCTCATCTTGCATCTCATCCACAGGTGCATCAAGATGGTCGTCAACAATTGGAACATGGCCTGTGGGAGTTGGTAAATCAAATAGCCAGTTGGCTCTGTTTGATGGATCAATTCTGTTCCTGCAAGGCAAAACGATGTTATGATAAATGGTGCCTTGTATCACAGGGTTAAACTTGCCATCCTCATGCTGAGAGATCATGTGTGCAGACTTGCAGTAGCTCATTGTAAGCAGCTCCGGTGCCCTATAAGGCAGATTAGTGAGGTGGGCACCAAGATTCAACTGTAGAGCTAGGGAAGTGACAATCCCGCCAATATAGAAGGGTGTGGCGCATCTTGTTGCTACGGATTGGATGTGGGCCAGTAGGAATGGAGCGACATTGATGTGCTCGTCATTCAGAGCACAATGCAAGAACAGGAGCTCCTTAGAATTGAGCTTATGGTTTCTCTCTCTTGCGAAGATGGTGTTGCAGATGATACGATGAAAGTACCGGATTGCTGGATTATGAATGTGAGTGGCGTTGAGACTATGATAGGCTGAAGCACGGCTGTTGGTAATGTTGTACCACAAAGTAAAAGCTGTCTCATTGAAGTTGTCTGGCACACGAAGGTGGGCATCGTCACCGTGACTGAAGCCTATAAGTTCCGTGACTCTAGTTTGTGTGAGTTCAAACTTTATGCCAAGCATTCGGAATTTTGCTATACCTGTGAGTTGGTTTGTGGATCCAGAGGGTGTGATGTATTGGAAAGAGCTCAGGAACTCCAGAGTGAGGGTTTCAAAAGTTGGTTGTGGTTGGCTGCATAAGTCCCATAGGCTGACTTTTTCAAGAAGTTTCTTCACGCCTTCGAACAAGCCTAACTCTCTCAGACAGTCGAGGTCGACGTACCGAGTCGTTTGGAGCCCGCGGGTTTGAAACTTTTCAAACTTAGCTCTCTGTGCTATTCCTTGTCCGCCTTCTCTAAATGTGATGTTTGCCATTGCATGCAAAGGAATTTGAGCGTGAGATATTGTTTGGAGGATGTGTGATGTGAATGTGAAGAAAGTGGAGTGATTTATAGTGGAGTGAAAAGGAATTTGTGGAGTTGGAATTAAATGGGGAAGTGGAATGGAGTGGAGGAATTAATGGTGAATATGGGTGGTTACGGGAGAGAAATGGGAAATAGAAGTGGAGAAAAGAAGAAGAACGACCTCTGTAACTCAGAGGTCATGCATTTCAGGTCGTCACGATCATGAGGGATAGGTTACGGTCGTAACGCGCTCATTTGCCCGTTACGATCTTGAAAGGTGGGTTACGACCGTTATGCGTACAAAGTTTGAAATTTAAACAGAATATTCACCTCAGTTCAATCCATTTATAATTCATATCACATTAATTAATTAATTCCAACATAACAACATAACAATGAATCAATATATAACAGTATTAAATTTCATCACACACACATTCATCAAATATCCAGCAATCAATTTGAGATATGAAGTATCAGTATATGTTATTACTGATAGTAATAAATTGCACACATTACTAATCAAACATGCAGTGGGAATTTTGGTAAATGCATTAAATTATGAAAACATGTAAATAGATTGAATGAAAAATTGCATTAATTGAAATACTTTGTTCTTGACAGAAACAGAAAGAAATTGCAGAAACTTAAATGTGCAGTAATAAAAATGAAATTTGAAATGTTGCAGAAATTTAAAACTAACTAGAAACAAAGAAGCAAAAAGTAAAATTAAGCAAATCACTACAGCTCATCAAAGTCGTTTCTTCAGGTCTTCAAGTGCGGAATTTATATGGTAAAACTGTTCACATGTTAAATCAGTTAGGCCTATAATGTCCAATCTCATGTTCTTAACTTCATCCATAACAACATTAATGTCAGCTTGGTATACTTCAAGAGTCATCAAAATTTTGTTTAAGCTTTCAGCATATCCTACTTTGTTGATTTCAGGGGTATCAATATCTTCATCAATGTGGTTGATGTCATGGTAACCAGGAGGGGTCTTAGGGTCACTCTCTTCATCAGTCATCATATCATCCCTAATTTGGTAGGATTGTGGTGTCTCAGGTGTTGTTGGATGGTCAGGAGGAGTAAGCTCATAAAGCCAATTATCTCTGTTGTGAACGCTGACTTTGGCATGGTTTGGCAAGGTGAACAAGGTTACGGTTTCATTCCTAATCAGGTACTCGAATGGTGGTTGTCCTATGTTTCCTATTATTCGGCGGTTAAAGCAGAAATTCAAATTCATAGGGCGAATGGTACCGAAACGGGTGCACTTGTGTAACTGATATCTAAGTCCGAGGGCGTTAGCAATCATGGTGACTAGGCCTCCTACCATTATTGGTAGATTAGGTTCCTCCTGGATGCGGGTAAAGGTCTGCATCATGAAGGATACAACATTTACGGGTTTGCCTTCGGTCAAACAGTTCATTATGAATATCTCGTCCTTAGATACTTCAGTAAGGTTCTCTTCCTTTCCAAACAAGGTGTGGGCAAGGATTTTGTGAAAATAGCGGATAGCGGGGTTGTGTATTTTATTATTTTCCATGCTATCCGGCTCAGGGTGGTTGTTTCCTGTTAAAGTTCCCCAGAAGAAATCTAGCTCAATATCCATCAGTTCTACCTGGGTGGTAGTAAAAGCAAAAGGTCCGCTAGGAAATCCTAGTAGGTCAGCTAGTTCCTTGTGGTTATAGACATATTCGATACCGAATAGTCGAAAACCAATAAATCCTTTCCGTTATCCAAATCCGCGCTCAGGTAGGTAAACTAGGGAGCTTAAAAATTCAAGGGTGAGCTCGCGGTAAGTGACAAACTTATATTTTATGAGAGCTTTCTCCCATCCAAGCTGGTTAAACATGTATAGGATGCTATCATTGATACCTAAGGTTTCCATAGTTTGTTCATCATAATACAGAGTCAAGTCCATGTGTCTCTGTGATAATTCTTCAAATTTCCTCCTTTGGTTCCTTCCTCTAAATATGGTTTCCATGAAGTTTCTTGGTTGGTTAGCCATAGTTAGTGTTAAAGCGAGATAAACAAATCAGGGGGAAAAGAGGTACGGTAGAAAAGACTTTAGAAAATTTGTAGCATGGTGTTGCACCCCAAAATTTGCCCTCACAATACAAGACTTTGTGTGCTAAGAGGTTCACAAGGTTCACAAGATTCACAATGCTTACAAGACCTTTCATGAGGTTCATGAAGTCTACAAGTCACTTTATGAGGTTCACAAGGTTCACAAGATTCACAAGACCTCCCATGAGGTTCACAAGACATCTTATGATGGTTCACAAGGTTCACAAAGTTCACAATTGGTCAGAAGAGTTGACAATTCCCTCAGACAATGCACCTCCTAAGCAGTGCATCCAAAACTAGGGTTTTGACTTTAATCAGGCTAAATAGACTTCCAAGACTTCAAGTGAGCTTCATAACATCTTATATGTGTGTAAGAACCCCCATGACAAATTTCAAGACTTTTCTCAAAAGTTTGCTCAGTCAGATGATCAGATAAGTCAAAACCAGTCAAAGTAGTTAAAAAGTCAAACTGAGGTCAACTGTGGTCAAACCAAAGTCAAACTTTATGATTTTTTGCCAACATCAAGTATATGAAGTAAAATTCATCATTTGATCAAGGGTTAATCATGATTCATCAAGGAGATTCCAGATCATCAAGAATCAGGAGTTTCTAAATTAGGGTTTCCTCAGTAAAAGTCAACTGAACTTTGACCAGCCATAACTTTCACATGCTTCATCACCAAGTTTCCATCCAAAGCTCATTTTGAAGGAAATTGAATTCTCTACAACTTTGTGTCTCACAAGCCAAGCCCAAAAATGCTTCATTTGGAAGGTATGAGCTAAGACATTATAGGTCCTTTTGAAAGTCAACAAAAAGTCAGCAACTTCAAAAGGGAATAACTTGAGATTGGTAAATGATATGGACATGAAACCAGTGGGGTTGGTTAGAGGACTCTTCAAGTTTTCCAAAATGTCCAAGAACACCCTCGTAGCATTAAAATTTAAGGATGTGTGCCCTTGCAAAGTTGAGAAATTTTTGGTTGGTTTATGAAGAAAATGGAGGTCTAAAACCAATTTCTTCCAAATGGGCTTGCCAAATGATGACCCAATCCATACTATAACTTCATGCACGACCCAAGTCATCAAAAATCAGATTTTTTATCATTTTATTTTTATTTATTTTGATTTAATTCATTAAAAATCATTTTAAATTAAAATAAAATATAAAAGTCAAAGATTTAAATATGATTGAGCTTCTAGAAAATCATAAATGTGATTGGAATTGAAGTGGAAAGAAAATCATGAGGATTGGCCTAAAATAGCAAGTGTTCATACAAGGATATTTGATTTTTAAGGCATAATATTTTTGAATCTTTTTAGATCAAATCTTCCACACAAATGACCAATTTTTCTGACCTAATACATTGTTCTATAAGTACATAGTGCAACCCTAACACAAGACACGATTTCCAGCCTCCCCAAGAGTAAGTTTGCATTGTTCAAAAACCATCCAAAAACTCAGATTCGGTTTTCATTATACAGGACATTTGAAGGTAATCTAAAGACATAGCAATGTTCCTTGGACATCCTTGAAGCAAAACCAATCATCACATTGCATTATAGCATGATATCTTGAGAAATCCGAACTGTTTTTGCTCACTTTCGATTTTTTCTTGTTCTTGCATTTTCATGTAATATTAATCAAATTTGATTTCTGGTTTGTGTTTAGATGAGTGCAAGGATGAATTCTGGGCAATTGAATTGATGGTTTTGTGACTGAATCGTAAAACACCATTCTTAGGGTTTCGGCCTAAGATTAGGGCTTCTTGATTTGTGGAATATAAATGGATTATGAAACCATAGAACGATTCGAATGAACATTTGGATCATGTTTATAGGTTTAATTTTGTGAAATATTATGGTTTTGTTGATCATTAGATTTCATAGGTCTTGCTGCAAATTGAAAATTCGCAGGAAAATTGGTGGGTAATTTCGCAGCAAAATTCGCACTGCCAGAGGTTGAAGATGATGCTTGCGCGCGTGTTTGTATAATTCAAAAATTGTTTAAAAATATTATGATTTGTTTCTGTTATTATTTCACAAGTACATGCTTGTCCCAGTGGAAAGACAGACACGCGTATTATGAGAGGGCAGGGGTTCGAATCCTGGCTTAAGTTCTTTTTGCTTATTTTTCCAGATATTTAGTCATTATAATATATTATGCATTATTACCACTATAATACCAGATGCGCTCACCCAGCAGGATTGGTAATGTGTATGTGTGTTTGCTTGAGAGGTCCTGGGTTCGATTCTCCCCCAGGCCTTTTGCTTTTTTCCATTATTTTTCTGATTTTTAGGTTGAAGAAACAAAACCAATTGGAGGCCCTTTCCTCTCACCTGCGCGCTGATGGCCTGGTGGTGTGTGTTGTTCTTGGCAAGCCAAGGGTGCTGGGTTCAAACCCCAGCCAGGTAAGTTTTCTTTTTTTTGCTTTTTCTTTCTATTTGTTTTAATTGTTATTAATATTAATTTAATTAAAATTATAATTCTAAAATCCTAATATTAATCTTAAAATATTTTCTAATGTGTATATTGTTATTTATTAATATTTATAATTTTTGTGCATAAAACCTAATTTATTTTCAAAACCCTAATATATTTGTATATAAATTAAATCCTAGTTATTTTCACAACCCTAATTCTTTAATATTATTATTTGTATATATATTATATTTATAGTTTAATTAAGATTCTTGATTTAATTTTTATTAAAAACCTAAATTGTTTATAATTTAAAATTTTGTATATAAACATGTTTGAAAATTAAAATACTTAATTTATTTTTTATAATATGTAAATATTCTACAATTGTTTATGTTAATCTTTCATGAAAATAATTTCTATTGTATATTAAAATTGCCAATTTAATTATGTCCATAATTAATTTTATAATTTATACTTAACTTAAAATTTTATAATTGTTTATATTTTTCTATTAACCATTAAAATTTTGTTTATTATAATCTTTTTGTTTATTATTATTAACCATGATTTTTACTAACCCTCTTATAATTACTTATTATTTATTTTGCTTATTGCTTATTTATTTATTTTGCTTATTTTGCTATTTATTGCTTTTTATTATTATTATTGTAATTGCTCCTGGATGTAATTTTCTGCAATATTTAAATTATTTAAACTATGTCATGGTTAGTAAAATAGGGAGTGTAACATGTATGTATATTTAAAATTAATTTAGATCATTTAAAGTAAAAGATAAATATTAAATTGAACATTCACACACGTAAGTCGATCTTTGATCGCCATCTCACTTTCTAGGGTTACCTCTCATTGTTGCATAATCACAAGGTCAAGTGGGGTGTATAAAGCAAAAGTCCCTTAAAAGAAAAGTCATCTAGTCCCTTCATAATCAAAGATCAAGTCCCTTAAAAGGTTGCCTTCATAATGATCTTGTCCCTTTCGAATAATGATGACAGTCCCTCCAAAAATGCTTAATACACCCTACAGTTGCCTACATAAACAGATGTCTCTTCATATGTCCCTCACATCCAAGGTAATGACTACCTATTCCTTAATAATAGGGATAGTCTTACCATTTAAAAGATAAAGAACAGAAAGACCTAAACTTTAGGGTAGGTTTCTCATAGTTACTTGCTCACTATTCAAAAATTTCTCAAACACTTCACAAATTTCAAACAATTTTCAAACACAAGTTTTTTACGCATCCGTACATGGATCATTATCAAACTCTTATGAAAATTTCTATTCACACACTTCACATTTTCAAAAACAATTCAAAGTGAGCTAAGTAACTAAGAGCCCATGGATAACCATGGATGTAAAAGGTGCTAATACCTTCCCTTTACATAACCTACCCCCCGGACCCAAAAATCTTTTATAAGGTCTTTCCTGTTCTTTTATGCCTTTCCTTTGGATAAAATAAAAGTCGGTGGCGACTCTTGCTATCCGCAACATAACTAAAGTCAGTTCTCCCACCGTGTTACAGAACTGGCGACTCTGCTGGGGATTTAATAAAAGAGGGGTACCCTTAGGAATTAGATCACTTTAAATTGTTTGCCTTGTTTGCTTTATATTATCTTGTTGGGGTGCTCTTATGTGTGAAAGGTCCTAACCCGGATCTAGTGTACCATAGGTAAATGGCAATAGACCAAGGAAATTGTACGACGTATATCGATATGGTTGATCTGGTAGCCATAGTTAGTGTGACTTCTTGGTTGGTGCTTATGTTCCTTAAGTCAAGTTGAGGATAATATGAGGCTGCCATATGTTGTCAATGCACTAACTAACTTTTAGAACCCTAGTTATCCCATCTTGGCCTTTAGAAAGTAGTGAGATAACCGGCTTTGGTGCAGCCTGAAGTTGGTTGATACTCGATACTACACTCATTGAGATCTTAAACTTGGAGGGTTTTGGTTGGCAAGTAAGTTGCCTACTGAACAACCACCCTTGTGAAGGATCAATGATATTGAGATCCCTTAGAACCTGGTTACTTTTATAGGACAGGATGAACCAACTAACTTCAGGGGAGGGTACCTACCTTTAAACCTCATGCAAGCCTTTAAACCTAGGGCTATGGTGTGACTTGTTTGTGTGTGCCACATGTTTGTGATTGAGCATAACATCATGACATAATCATGCATCATAAGCATAGCATTTTCACTAACTATTTCAAGGACCAAAGGATTTATCTTTGTTCTTTGTTGCAGGTCATGGCTTCTGCTCGTAGAAACACCATCAGGATCAACTTTGTAGGGATACCTCCTAAGCTTAAAGAGTTGGTTTCTCAAGTGTCTGATCACTCCCAGTTCATCAAGAGACATGGTCACCTATTGGATCTAGTCACTTCAGGATTCAATGAAGACATGATGAGTGTTTTGTTTCAGTTCTTTGACCCTAAGCACCATTGCTTCACATTCCCCGACTATCAGCTGGTTCCTACAATGGAAGAGTTCTCTAAACTTCTGGGTATACCTGTTCTTGATCAAAGACCATTCACCGGCTTGGAGAAGGAGCTAAAACCAGAGGTTATTGCTGCAGCTCTACATCTGAAGAAGTCTGACATTGTGTAATACCTCAAAATTTGCCCTCTCATTTTCATGCCATTTAGCATATCCTTTCATACATTGCATTGCATTTAGATCACAATTGCATCATAAACATACATGAACATACATCTCCATTTTAGCTTTCACAGGTTGCGACTGACCTTTATTTCTTCATGCGGCACGTGCACAAGAATCTCAGAAGAAGCCAAAAGTTCTCGGTTGATTCAGAGGAGTTTAAGCAAAACATCAGTTTTATGGTGCAGTTTGCAAAAGTTGTAACTTATGCTCGGAAACTTATTTTGGCTTGAAACTCAATAGTTTAAACTGTTTCGGTATTCTCTACAACTGTTGTGTTCGGCTCGGAGGCCAATTCATCAAGGAAAATGGCGGGAATTATTTGTTTTTGAAATTTCGATTTCGCCGATTAACTGTGCTAGCGGTATTCAAGAGTTCGTAACTTCTGATTGTGTCAACAAGTCTGAGCGATTTATATGCCAAAAGTTTCGTCTTGATATCCTTTCCAACTTTTGGGTTTTGGCCGAGAACTAATTCTTTGAAGAAGATCTCAGAATGTGCGAGTCTTTAGAGTCGACATAGTGAAAAACAGTGCTGAACCAGTGAGTTTTGAACACAAAAAAATTCATAACTCTTGGCTCGTTCATCGAATTGATGTCGTTTCGGTGCCTAAAATTCCGTTTAGATGTTATCTTAATTATATGAATTCAGTTTGGGTTAGGTCCGAGTGGAAGGATCTCGAAAATGCGAATTACCAGTAAGGTTCTTTGATGCAGTGCACTGTCTGTCAGATTTTGTAAAATTCATAACTCGGTCAATTTTCATCGGATATCACCCGTTCTTGAAGCGTTGGTTCACAAATTTTATCCTCTTCAATTTCAAATAAAAACGCGAGTTCTAACGGTGCTCCAAAGATTTCCGTTTTGGTTTATTTCACAAAACTGAAGTGCTGAACCGAAGAAAAAGGCTGAAAGTGGTTTCACGAGAAAATTCATATCTCCCTCGTCGTTTTTCCGGCTGAGCTTAGATTTTAACACCAGGTCACTGACTCATAGATCTACAACTTTTCTGACAAAGTCGAGTCGAGATTATGCTCCAAAGAGGTTGGCCTTGTCACATTTTCGAGTAGCGGACACCAAATAAGCCGGAAAAAACAACTTATTCAGTGATGTCTTGCAGCTTAAACGTATCGATCGCACTCGATTTTAATCGTATGACATCCATTCTTTTTGCGTTGTAACCTTGATTCAGAGACGGACGATGTTGTAGAAGGCTCAGAGTCGAAATTTCTTGCCGAAGATATTGTTATTTTCACTTAAGCCGTAATTCTATCTTTTGCCTTTCATTTTACACTCCACTATATATTCTCTTGACCCACAATTTGTCATAACTTCAATCATAATTTACAAACACCAAAAAACTCTCACAAACTCTCTCTAAAGGATCAAAGTTCATTCTCTCAATTCTTTCTCAAGAACACAACAACAACTTCATCAAGAACTCAAGAACACAACAATTCCGATCAAGCTTCCGGTAGCCGAGCCGCCACGAACCACCACCTCCGGTCAACTTCACCACCGTAAGACCACCATCTTCCGCCACCGGCAGCCGCGCGGCCTCTCCTCCTCTCCTCCGTTCTTGATCGCGTCTCACTTCCTTCGGATTCGCAATTTCTTCGTCGATTCTTCATTCGGTAAGCTTCTTAAACTTTAATTCATGAATAATTGTTGAATTGTTTCTTGAATTGAATTTTGAAGTTGAATTAATCTTGTGGAGATTATGTGCATTGATTCATGATTTTATTATTGATTGATTCTTGATTAATTTATCCTAATAATTGTTGTGGTGCATGATTGAAAAGGCTTGGTAAAGTTGACATAGAATAATCGGTGAATGTTAGGTGTTTGACAAAATTCCTAAGAGAGCTAATTATTATAACTTGATATTGATTGAAGTGCTTGACTTTTAAATTCATGCTTGTTTCAATGTGCAAATTTGAAATAGGATAGGTTGAGGCTTAATTGTTGATGTTGTTCATGTGTCGCGTGTCGAGAATATGTTTTGGTCATAACTTCCTAACCGTAGCGCATTTTTGCGAATGTGAATAGTGTAAATTGACTTTGTTGATTATTTCGGAGCCATTGGTGAACTTTTTTATCGATTTCGGACAATTTTTTCCGGCTATTTTGCTACTGCCAGCCGAAGAAATCGGCCAAAAAGTATCACTTCCAAGCGGAATTTTCAAAAACCGATTGCATATTTGAATCCGTTGGCACGTTTGCAAGTTACCATGTGATTTTCGTTCAATTCCGAGTCGGTGATTTTTGACGCATTTTTTCGTTTAAGGCTTTTTAAGTTCGGTTTGGTGCAATTTTGATGCATTGATCTTGTTTGACTTGTACTTATGTTTGTTGATCATTTTCCATTCATTGCATGTAAATTTATTTGATTTTGGTTTGAATTTGCATGTTGTTTATGTTAGAGCATAAGTGCTGCCCTGTTTTGAAACGTAAATTTCAATGCATGTCCATGACTCGTATATTCATATTTCTACTTGATTTGGAGTTGTGAGGCATAGGTGCAACTTCCGGTTGCACCTCTTTTTTGTTTCTAATGCGTTTGTTGAGTTCATGCAAGGTTCTCGCAAAGATCTTAACGACGGTCGTTTGGTTGGTATTCCACTTTATTTGTGGGATACCTTTGGATTCAAATGATATTTTGTGTCGTTGTTTTTGTTTCGATTATGGGGGATCTTCACAAAGCAATTATTAAAGATGAGCATTTATTTGCTCATGGGAGATTACAAGGCTTGGCTTGAAGTTTTTTTGGATTTCTTTTATGTGAAAGAATCGGCACTTCGACCAAGTAAGTAATCTCGATTCTCTACTTTAATGCACCATTCTAGTTGTATGCGACTTAGGATCATGTAACTTAAGGTGCATATTGAGCCCTCCCACCTGAGGCATTGGATATATTTGTGATTTTTGATGATATGTATCGATTTCGGAGCTTAGGGATTAGGTTACGAACCATTAGGATCGATTCCTTTCACTTCCCCTTAAAATCCACTTTTTTGCCCGTTTCGTCACATTTTTTAAAAATAGTTTTAGGTGGGATAAAATTCTGGAAAAATTCATGAGTGATCCTCATCCTCTTAATTAATTTTTCATAATTTTTGTTTCCATATTTGGTTGGTTTTAATAATTAATTTAGATTTTAGATCATAAGCTGTTCCAAAAAGGAATGTTTTGGCATAAGGGACCAAAAACAATTTTTCCCCATAGGTGTGAGACCTATTTTTTGTGTGTGATTAATCACTGTAATTTTTGACATTTTGATGCCCCTTAGGAATTTTTTTTCATAATTTTAGATGCCCTTTTTGATCCACTTTGTGGAGTTGTTTTTGGTGATCATGTTTTGTTACCTTGCTAGTCAAGGAATTGTTTTGGCACTTTGGTGCATAATTTTGTATAATCCTTTTGGACAATGTAAGATAATGACTATATCATTCTAGGGATTTAATTTCATAATTTTTTAAAGATTTTTGATATTTTTCCATGTCACCTAGATCCTAGGTTGATTCATGTGTTTATGTGTCGCATAACCTAAGTGTTAAGAAGGAATTCATGCCATTTGATTGAGGAACGTTTTGGTAGCTTTTAAGATTTGATTATAGGTAATTTGTATGTCTTTAATTCCAGTTATAGGCCACTTTTTGAACCATACTCATTTGGTTTGTTTTAGTGTTTCAAAGTGCATACTTATGTGAACTAGTTTAACTTAAACGGGTTGCTAATCTCTTCTCATGTTTAACTTGAATTATGTGGAAATAATCAATGCCTATTCATGCATTCTAAGTGCATCTCATACCTTGTATGCTACTGACCCATAATCATTTCATGCATATTCACATGCCATTCTTCCTTAACTTTCATCATGTGCGATTTCGTGCGATGTTTGTTCCATTTCATCTCACATCTTCTTCTCATTGCTCCATATGCCTAATCCATTGCATCCATGATTGTATATTCATTCATCCATCTTCATAAGCATTCACTACTGACTTTGATGTTCATTTCATGTATTAATTCATGCTTGTAAGCCATACGCATTCATACTTCATCCATAAACCCTAACTTGCATTTAGGTGAACCTAGGTGAACTTTTTGTACATAGTTTGACATAGTTTGATCTTGTGAGGTATCCTAACATACTTAGGGACCTATAGAATGTAGCTACTGACTTTAGAAGTCATGTAACCTTTAGGTACCTTCACCTTTAGACTTAGGTCTTATTTTGAACCCTAGTTCCATTCTAGGACGTTTATGGTACTTAATCGCTTTCATGCTTTGATTTTACTTCCAATATGCATTGTCATGCTAACTTTTGTTTTGTAGGGGGGAAGATTGAGGTAAGCATTACTTAATTCCCATCTCTTATGCATTTTAATTTTGTTTGCCTTAGCACTTTGTGCTTTTCTTTTAGGCTTTCCCTTTCTTTAGAGACAACTTAACTTCCTTAGGAAGTAAGTTAGTTTCTAGCTCTCTTTTTCTTCTTTTCCTTTTCCTTCATTAGGTTTAGAATACCTCATTAACCATAGGCCCTCACTTGTAAATAAATAAATAAAATTAGGGTGTGTCTTAGTTCCCATTAGATTTTCCCTTTTTCCAATTTGAGTCATTCTTTCTCATCTCATGAAGAAAAGCAATAAAACATTTAAGAAAAAGCCGAACAATCTTGTACGACACGAGACTTTGTTGCGGAGTGCTTATACGCGTCCTGTTTCGGGGCGAGGTGTAAGTACTTCCCGCGATTGATAGGTCTTAGTATGAGAATGTTCACAAACAAATTCAAAACACTTCTCATAAAAGACAAGAACAAATAACAAGCGACTATCCTGCGGGAACTTCTTTTCTCATCTCATTCACTCACAACGCGAACTCGCGGCGACTTGTCTTTCATGTAAGACGGTAAACGCACTCGTACCAGACGAGCCTGCAACACATGAGCATAGACATACGCAGTTCCAGCTGTAAAAAAACACAAACAAATAGTTCCCGCCTAGGTTAGGCGAACTACGTCGACTCTGATCCTCATTATCCCGATGAGGTACGTAGGCAGCGGGGTAGGGCCCGTTCGAGCACATTCTTTATTTTCCCTACATTTCCCCTTTTTTCCATTCTCTTTTTCCAGTTCCTTTCTCATTTCTCATTCCAGTTCCAGTACCAGTTTTATTCAGCAGCAATTATATTTTTCTCACCCTTTGAAACAAAACAAGCAAGCGTGGATCCCGTCGGGTACGACGGACGGATTGGGGTGCTAATACCTTCTCAATTCGTAACCGACTCCCGAACTCAGATCTTTGGTTCGCAGGACCTTGTCCTTTCCTTCTTCCTCAGGTTTGTGCAACATTACCTTTCCCATTCATTCGGGATAAAAATGTCTGGCTGGCGACTCTACCTTTTCCGCGCCACTTTCGTGTTTGTACTAGGATGAAAATCCCGGGAGTGACACATTGTTCTAGAAACGAGAAGTGGAGTCAAGGGGATTCTTGCCAAGGTGCTAATGGATAAGGCTCAAATGTTCTTGAAAGCCATGAGCTATGATGCTTTTGAGGAGATCTTAGCCTTGCTGATTTATGGCTTAGTATTGTTCCCCAATCCAGATCAGTTCATAGATGTTCATGCCATCAACATTTTCCTGAGTCACAATCCAGTACCTACATTGCTTGGAGACATCCTACATTCTCTTCACACCCGTACTACAAGGGCAAGAGGAACTTTGATGTGCTGCATACCTTTGCTTTCTAGGTGGTTTATTTCTCACCTTCCTCGCTCAGTAATGAAGAATGAGCAAGGGTTCAGATGGTCCAAGAGGATTATGTCACTCTCGCATTCAGATATCCATTGGTGCTCCAGATCTATGGAGAATGTCACCATCATTGACCGTTGTGGGGAGTTTCCTAATGTGCCACTTCTAGGCATAAGAGGAGGCATCACCTACAACCCCTCTCTAGCTTTACGACAGTTTGGTTACGCTCGGAGTGATGGTCCACATGACATGTTGATTCAGGGCATTGTGTTTGATTATGACAACGATCTTCAAGGTTACCGTCAGAGATTCATACGAGCATGGGAAAAGTAAACAGGGTTGACAGCAAGACTCTAGAGCCTAAGTACACTATTCCTATGGAAGCTTATCTCAGATAGGTGCGATCTCGTGCTCAGACTCTCATGATGCCATATCCTGCTATCCTGCCAGTTACCATGGAACCTGTTGCTGAAGGAGACACTGCTTATACCATCCTTCACCCAGACATGCCTACTGACATGGAAGACTTACAGAGATCCTGGATCCAGCTGAAGGAGCAAAGGGATACTTTCGAGGCTCATTACAAAGCAGGCCAAGAAAGAATCCTGGAACTAACAAAGCAACTTCACGAGGAACGGAATCTCAACTCATACCTCAACACAAAGAGGAAACGTCCATGGGAGACTTAAAACCCCATCTCTTGTATTTACTTCATTTCATTTTCCGTAAGCCCAAGAGGCAAAACAAAGTTATTACTAATAAAAGTTTACCTTCTTGTTTGTTTAAGCAAATTTAAATCCTACGGTCCTTGAAAACATTGCATATGCATTCACATATCATCTCATTGCATCACAGGTTTATATTTGTGCACAGGTTTCTCATCTTCTCGCTGTTTATTTCAGCAATGGCTCTTGAACAAACAGTTAAGGATCTCCAGGCACAAAATTCACAGTTCCAAGAGTTGATCCTGAACTTGACCAAGGGGCAGGATGAATTGAAGACACTGCTGGCCAAGAAGACTAAGAGGACTAGAAGGCCAGGTGGCCTGATCAACATGGGAAGAAGGTTCAGAGGTCCTGTCAAGACCAAAGAGCCAGTTGAAGATTATGAGTCTGAAGAGTCTGAAAAAGAGGGAGGCAGTCTGCACAATACTATGGGGGACTCTGATTCTGAGGCTAATTACTACCATGAACCTAATGAAGACAAATTCAAGATGCTGGTGGATAGAATGGATGCTATGGAGTTGCAGAAGTCTTCCGGGCTGGATTTTGAAGATTTGAGTCTGATATCTGGGGTAGTCATACCCATTGGTTTCAAGGTTCCTACCTTTGTTGTTTATGATGGGGTCTCTTGTCCCAAGCTACATCTGAGGTCTTATGTCAGAAGAATTCAACCTCACACTGCGGATAAGAAGTTGTGGATCCACTTTTTCCAAGAGAGCTTATCTGGAGCTCAATTGGAGTGGTATTATCAATTAGAAAGTGTCAACATCATGGATTGGAATGATCTTGCTGAAGCTTTCTATAAGCAGTATCAATACAATGCTGATTTAGCTCCCACTCGCATGCAGCTGCAAAGCATGTCTATGGGTGCCAAAGAAAGCTTCAAAGAGTATGCTCAGAAATGGAGAGATTTAGCTGGAAGAGTTCAACCCCTTTTAACTGACAGGGAATTGGTTGATATGTTCATGTGTACACTGAATGGTCCATTTTACAGTCATCTCATTGGAAGCTCATCATCTGGCTTCACTGAGTTGATAATTACAGGAGAGCGTGTGGAAAACGGTATAAAGAATGGTAAAATCCAAGTGGGTACTTCTTCATCAGGTGTTGCAAAGAAGCCTCCCACTGGGAAGAAAGAATCCAATGCTGTTTATGGTCAACCTGATCGTAATAGAAGGCATCATTCTGTGAGTGCAGTTCATATTTCAAATCCAACTCCTGCAACAACAGAACAGCCACAGGGCAACCAACAGAGAGCTAGAAGGCAGTTCACAAAGATCAACATGTCAATGGCTCAGGCATTGCAACACTTGTTGAAGGCTGAACTTATTACTCTGAAAGAGGCTCCTCAGAATCCTAATGTTACCTCTCCCAGGTACAATCCAAATGCACGATGTGCATATCATTCAAACTGTCAGGGACATGATACTAATAACTGCTGGGTCTTGAAGAATAAAATTCAAGACATGATTGAGGCTGGAGAGATTGAGTTTGATCCTCCGGGTACTCCAAATGTGATTACTGCTCCAATGCCAAATCACGAGAAGACTGTCAATGCCATTGATGAAGATTTACATATCCATTCAGTTGCGGAGTTGACCACACCATTGTCTGTCATCAGGAAGAAGTTAGTACAAGTTGGGTTCTTTCTGGGTTGTCGTGAAGATTGTGTCTATTGTGAGTATAATCCAGATAGCTGTTGGAGGTTGAAGGACGGAATTCAACGTCTCATGAATAATTACACTATAATGTTTGAAAGGAGACCACCTTCTGTGGAGAGTATGGTGGAGCATATTACTAAAGATAAGAAGACTGAAGAGGTTGATATGGTTGACAAAGTGCCGGTGAGAATCACTTCCAAAGGTCCTATTAAAATCACCCATCAGGGTCCAATCAGAATTACTACCGAAGGCCCTGTGAAAGTTGTTGCTGAAGCTAGAGTGGCTCCTGTGATCATTACCACTCCTGGTCCTATTCCGTATACGTCTGATAAAGCTGTGCCTTGGCATTATGGGTCAGATGTTTATATACATGGTGTTAAACAGGAACCCTTAGCTAATGTGCCTGTTGATGTTGATAATATTGCTGGATCTAGTAAGATCACACGAAGTGGAAGAGTCTTCTCTCCTCCAGTGACCTCCAAGAATGCAGTCACTCCGGTTGCTACCTCCACCACTGATGCTCGGGGCAAAGGTCCTGTTATTGAACCTATACCTACTGATGTGCCAGCTACTGATGATCTCTCGAAGCAGATGGAAGAAGTATTGAAAATCATTCGCAAGAGTGATTATGACGTTGTTGATCAGTTGGGGCATACTCCCTCCAAGATTTCTATGTTGTCCTTGCTATTATGTTCTGAGGCTCATGCCAAAGCCTTGATTAAGTTTCTGAAGACTGCTCATGTGCCCAATGCAATTTCTGTGGACCAGTTTGAGAATTGTGTTGCCCACTTGACTTATGATAATGGGTTAGGATTTTCTGATGCTGATTTGACCCCTGCCAAGAGGGATCATAACAGGGCTCTGCATATCTCAATTGAATGCAGGGGCACTACCCTGTCACATGTATTGATAGACAATGGTTCCTCTCTGAATGTGTTGCCCAAGGAAGTCCTGAATAAGCTGAGTCCTGAAGATGCTGTGCTGAAGCCCAGTAGTATTGTGGTGAAGGCTTTTGATGGTTCTAGAAGAGTGGTGCATGGAGAAATTGATCTCCCAATCAAAGTTGGTTCTCATGTTTTTAATGCTACATTTTATGTGATGGATATTCGTCCTTCGTATTCTTGTCTGCTTGGTCGTCCCTGGATCCATGGGGCAGGTGCTGTAACCTCTACATTGCATCAGAAGTTGAGATATCCGGTAGAAGGAAAGGTTGTTACTGTCTACGGAGAGGAAGAATATTTTGTTAGCCATGTGAATACCTTCAAGTACCTGGAAGTGGAGGGTGAATACGTTGAAACTCCGTGTCAGACATTTGAAGTGGTTCCTTGGATTGTTAATGATTATGTAGCTCCTCCCGTTGTCAAGAAAGTTGCTGTGGTCACCAGAGTACCTCCAACAATGGCCTCCCTCAAGGATGCTAGAGCAGTAGTGGATGAAGGTGGTTGTACTATTTGGGGTCAGCTTCCTGATATCCCATACAAGTCTGACAAGTTTGGTTTGGGTTTCACTGCAGAATCCCAGAAGGCTGTTCGTCGTGCTCGTGCTGTTCGTATCACCAATCAAGGGGTTATAAAAGATCAGGTCAATGCTGTGGGAGACTATGATGAAGACTACAATTTGGATGCTTGGATTTTTCCTACTGTGGGTGCTGGACTCAATAATTGGAAAGCTGAAGATGTTATCCCTATCTCCTTTAGTCAGGAGTAAATACTATTACTGTGTTGTTACTTTTTAAGTTTGTAATTTCTTAAACAATTAAAACTCTCAAAGCCTTGTGCCTTACCCGGGGCACAATGGTGTGCTTGTTACGGGATGTCATTTCATTTGCATACTTCATTCAATAAAAAATCAGTGGACGTTTCGTTTTCGTAAATATTGTGTTCCTTGTTTTTCTTTTCTTTTATTTTTGCTTTATCAGCTATGTGTTCTTACACACACCCACATCACTAAAATGCAGATCCTCATCCACTCTTGATCCTGTTGATAACAGTTCTACTATTGCCAATTATAATTTCGAGAATCCGATCTATCAAACTGAAGACGGAAATGAGGACGATTGTGAAGTACCTGTAGAGCTTGCTAGGTTGTTACAACAAGAAGAGAAAGCTATACAGCCACATGAAGAGCCAGTCGAAGTTGTGAATTTGGGAACTGAAGAAGACAGGAAGAAAGTCAAGATATGGGCTGAATTAGAGGATAGTGTCAAGAGCAGATTGATTCAGATGTTACGTGACTATGTGGAGATCTTTGCTTGGTCTTATGAAGATATGCCAGGGTTAGATACAGACATTGTGGTTCACCGTTTACCAGTAAAAGAAGATTGTCGTCCAAAGAAGCAGAAGGTTCGTCGTATGCGTCCTGAGATGTCAGAAAAGATCAAAGCAGAGGTAATGAAGCAGTTCAATGCAGGGTTCTTAGCTGTGACTTCTTATCCTTAGTGGGTTGCAAATGTGGTACCGGTTCCTAAGAAAGATGGTAAGGTACGTATTTGTGTGGACTACAGAGATTTGAACAAGGCTAGCCCCAAAGATGACTTTCCACTTCCTCATATTGATGTTCTGGTAAACAACACTGCTCAGCATAAGGTATTCTCTTTTATGGATGGTTTCTCTGGTTACAATCAAATCAAGATGGCACCTGAAGATATGGAGAAGACAACATTTGTTACACAGTGGGGCACTTTTTGCTATAAGGTGATGCCATTTGGTTTGAAGAATGCAGGGGCAACATATCAGCGTGCTATGGTGGTTTTGTTTCATGATATGATTCATCATGAGATAGAGGTATATGTGGATGATATGATAGCCAGGTCCCAGAATGAAGAGCAACATCTTGATCATTTGCATAAGTTGTTTGAGAGATTGAAGAAATACAAGTTGAGATTGAACCCAAACAAGTGTACTTTTGGAGTTAGGTCTGGTAAACTCCTGGGTTTCATTGTCAGTGGAAAAGGTATTGAAGTGGATCCTGCAAAAGTGAAAGTTATATGAGAGATGCCTGCTCCCCGTACTGAGAAGGAGGTTAGAGGTTTCTTGGGACGATTGAATTACATTGCAAGATTTATTTCCCAATTAACAGCTACCTGTGAGCCAATCTTCAAATTGTTGAAGAAAGATCAGGTGATGGAATGGAATGATGAGTGCCAGACTGCCTTTGATGAAATCAAGAAATATCTGCTAGAACCACCAATTTTGATGCCACCAGTTGATGGAAGACCCTTGATTATGTACTTAACAGTATTAGACAACTCAATGGGGTGTGTGTTGGGGCAACATGACGAGTCTGGTCGAAAAGAGCAGGCAATATACTACCTTAGCAAAAAGTTTACCGACTGTGAAACAATATACTCGCTGCTCGAGAAAACTTGCTGCGCTTTGGCATGGGCTGCTCGCCGACTAAGACAGTATATGTTGACTCATACTACCTTATTGATTTCAAAGATGGATCCAATCAAGTACATATTTGAGAAACCTGCTCTCTCTGGAAGAATTGCAAGATGGCAAATGATCTTCACAGAATATGACATACAGTATACTACTCAGAAGGCCATTAAAGGAAGTGTTGTGGCAGATCATTTGGCTCATCAAGCAGTGGATGATTACCAGTCAATGAGTTTTGAGTTCCCTGATGAAGACATTATGATTATTACCAAAGAACCTGGACAATATGACGGACCTGAACAAGGATCCCGATGGACTATGGTTTTTGATGGTGCCTCTAATGCACTTGGTAATGGTGTTGGTGTTGTGATTAGTTCCCCTGAAGGTTGTCATACCCCTATTACTTCCAGACTTTGTTTCTATTGTACCAATAACATGGCTGAGTATGAGGCATGTATCCTGGGTATTAAAGCTGCTATTGATATGAAGATTCAGTTCCTTGATGTGTATGGAGATTCAGCCTTGGTAATAAGCCAGATTAAAGGAGATTGGGATACCAAGCATGATAATCTCATTCCTTACAGAGAGCATGTTTTGTCTTTGATTCCACATTTCAAAGAGATTACCTTTGGACATATTCCACGGAGAGAGAATCAGTTGGCAGATGCATTAGCCACCATGGCATCCATGTTTGAGATCAACTGGGATGATGAAGTTCCCAAGATTACTATTGACAGATTTGAGAAGCCTGCATACTGCAATGAAATTGACACAGAAGGGGCAGAGGAGAAACCTTGGTTCTATGAAGTGAAAAAATATCTTGAAGCTCAGGAATTCCCTGAAGGGGCATCTGTCAAAGATAAGAAGTTTCTGAGAAGGTTCTCTGCTAAATTCTTTTTGAGTAATGGGATTTTGTACAAGCGCAATCATGATTCAACTTTGCTTCGTTGTGTGGATAAGAAGGAAGCAATTGAGATTATGGAAGACATGCATGATGGGATCTTTGGCACTCATTCTAGTGGTCATACTATGGCAAAGAAGATATTGAGAGCAGGTTACTATTGGTCTACCATGGAAGCTGATTGCTATCAACACTCCAGAACATGTCACAAGTGTCAAATTTATGCTGATAAAGTACATATACCTCCATCACCATTGAATGTGTTGACTGCTCCTTGGCCTTTTGCCATGTGGGGCATTGATATGATCGGCGAGATCAAGCCAACTGCTTCTAATGGACATCGTTTCATCCTGGTTGCTATTGATTACTTCACAAAGTGGGTAGAGGCAGCTTCATTTGTATCTGTTACTAATAATGTTGTGGCTCGATTCATTAAGAATAATCTCATATGTAGGTATGGCATCCCCGAAAGGATTATTACTGACAATGGTTCTAATTTGAACAACACTATGATTACTGATCTCTGCACGCATTTCAAGATTAAGCATCACAACTCTTCTCCGTATCGTCCAAAGATGAATGGGGCAGTTGAAGCTGCTAATAAGAACATTAAGAAGATTGTACAGAAGATGACTGTTACTAACAAGGATTGGCATGAGATGTTACCATTTTCTCTTCATGGTTATCGCACTACAATACGTACTTCAACAGGGGCAACCCCATTCTCCTTAGTCTATGGTATGGAAGCAGTTCTGCCCATTGAAGTTCAGATTCCCTCCTTAAGAATTATGAAGGATGCAGGCTTGGATGAAGATGAATGGATTCAGACTCGACTTGACCAGATAAATTTGATTGATGAGAAGAGGCTAGCAGCAGTTTGTCATGGCCAGATGTACCAGAAACGAATGATCAAGGCTTTTAACAAGAAGGTTAAGCCAAAGGTATATCAGGTTGGTGACTTGGTAATCAAGCGTATCATATTACCACAGGGTGATCCTAGGGGCAAGTGGACTCCAACATATGAAGGGCCATTTGTAGTCAAGACAGTATTTTCAGGAGGTGCCATGATACTTACTACTATGAATGGTGAAGACTTCCCACAGCCTGTAAACGCAGACATAGTTAAAAAATACTACGCATAAAAAGAGACCCGCTAGGTTGACAGGCCTAGGCAAAAATAAGGGCATCCCGGCAAACCAAAAGGGTTTGGGCAAAAATTAGGGATATATATAAAAAAGATGTACACCCGGCAAGTCGAAAACCTGAAAAGGCGGCTTGGGCAAAAAAGGGTATCCCGGTGGATTGAAAACCTGAAAGGGCAATCCAGGAAAAAGTTAGGGATTAAAGCGTATGACTATGTCTCGTTTGGATCACCCATGAAACTGCAACCAGTTGTGCTACTTAATCAAGCTCGAACAGATAAAGCTCAATCCAATCGTTTCCGTCTCAACAGCAGAAGATGAGATACTTGAAGATAATGGCAATAGTAGAATTGAAACTCAATAGGATTATTTCCCCACATAGCTGATTCTCTTTGTTTTGTAAAATTTTATGACAAAATCCTCCTACTAGGATTTATGTCTCCTTGTACAAACTTACCCGTGTATGGGTCACTTTTTGATATAAATAAAATTCCATCTTTGAATCCAGATTTACTTTTACCCTATTTACATAAGCGAAACGTCCATTGGTTGTGTTTGAATGTATGTATGCTTTTGAATATGATTGATGTTTACCAGAAATGCATGTATGCTTAATGTTTACCAGAAATGCATGAAAATGCAGTAATAGTATTTACTAAGGACGAACGAGGGAAGGATTTCAACGAAGCTTCGCCGGTTCATCTCAACAAAACAGTTACAAACCCTCAGTAGGGAAAATCCATCTTCATAAAGTCACATCTCCCCTGGAATTTATATCCATCTCTTTTATCCTCATACGAATATTCGGGAATTTACTTTCCAATAAGAGTACGACGAACGAAGACGGAGGTTATATCTACCCTACTATCAAACGAAGACGAAGGTTATGTATACCTTGCTATCCCCAGCATACGGGAGGTCATATATACCTTGCTATCCCCAGCAGACGGGAGATTATATATGCCTTATTATCAAACAAGACGGGAACGAGGTTCTCATATTCTTCAGCAACGAATCGGGATTTATTTTCCCTGGCCAGCAGTTGTTACACGAAGATATCCAGACGCTTCAGGAAGTATTATATCATACATACATCATTTACATCATACCATAACATACATATCCATAGATACATAACACATTGCTTAAGTGCATCATGTTATACACGCATACATAATGCATAAACTAATATTATCATACAGAATGCTACCTTGTTTCAGGTTAATTCCCCAGCAAACAAATTCGTGATTATCAGGACTGCTTTATCCTCCTGAAAGTTATCATCTCTCAGGATTGCTTTATCCTCCTGAAAGTCTATTATTACCTCAGGACTGCTTTATCCTCCTGAAAGCATATCATCCTCCAGGATTGCTCAGGATTGCTTTATCCTCCTGAAAGCATACTATTACCTCAGGATGGCTTTATCCTCCTGATATATCATCTCTCAGGACTGCTTTATCCTCCTGAAAGCTTATTATTACCTCAGGACTGCTTCTCTCCTCCTGACAGCTTCTTGTACCTCAGGATTGCTTTATCCTCCTGAAATCTTATTATTACCTCAGGACTGCTTTATCCTCCTGACAGCTTCTTGTACCTCAGGATTGCTTTATCCTCCTGACAGCTTCTTGTACCACAGGATTGCTTCATCCTCCTGAAAGCTCATCACTACCTCATGATTGCTTTATCCTCCTGACAGCTTCTTGTACCACAGGATTGCTTCATCCTCCTGAAAGCTCATCACTACCTCAGGATTGCTTCATCCTCCTGACAGCTTCTTGTACCTCAGGATTGCTTTATCCTCCTGAAAGCATATCATTACCTCAGGATTGCTTTATCCTCCTGAAATCATATCATCCCTCAGGATTGCTTTATCCTCTTGAAAGCTTATTATTACCTCGGGATTGCTTCAGCCTCCTGAAAGCATATCATCTCTCTGGACTGCTTTATCCTCCTGAAAGCATATTACTACCTCAGGACTGCTTTATCCTCCTGAAAGCATATTACTATTTCGGGACGTTGTTTATCTTCCTGAAAGCTATCATCACACTTTCATATTTTGGACTGCTTTATCCTCCAAGAAATGTACCTGAAGAACTTTTCTCCAACTGGCATCTTGAAGCCCACTCAAGCATATACAACCCAAATATCGGTATCACTCTACGCACCGGTGAGTGCAAATTTTTGGGCTTTGGTGTTCAATCCCCTTCAACCTTCCAAGTTACGACTGGCACATATACCAATCTAACCCCTCAGGTTTCAGAAAATTGAACAGGGGCAGCTGTTGCACCCCAAAATTTGCCCTCACAATACAAGACTTTGTGTGCTAAGAGGTTCACAAGGTTCACAAGATTCACAATGCTTACAAGACCTTTCATGAGGTTCATGAAGTCTACAAGTCACTTTATGAGGTTCACAAGGTTCACAAGATTCACAAGACCTCCCATGAGGTTCACAAGACATCTTATGATGGTTCACAAGGTTCACAAAGTTCACAATTGGTCAGAAGAGTTGACAATTCCCTCAGACAATGCACCTCCTAAGCAGTGCATCCAAAACTAGGGTTTTGACTTTAATCAGGCTAAATAGACTTCCAAGACTTCAAGTGAGCTTCATAACATATTATATGTGTGTAAGAACCCCCATGAAAAGTTTCAAGACTTTTCTCAAAAGTTTGCTCAGTCAGATGATCAGATAAGTCAAAACCAGTCAAAGCAGTTAAAAAGTCAAACTGAGGTCAACTGTGGTCAAACCAAAGTCAAACTTTATGATTTTTTGCCAACATCAAGTATATGAAGTAAAATTCATCATTTGATCAAGGGTTAATCATGATTCATCAAGGAGATTCCAGATCATCAAGAATCAGGAGTTTCTAAATTAGGGTTTCCTCAGTAAAAGTCAACTGAACTTTGACCAGCCATAACTTTCACATGCTTCATCACCAAGTTTCCATCCAAAGCTCATTTTGAAGGAAATTGAATTCTCTACAACTTTGTGTCTCACAAGCCAAGCCCAAAAATGCTTCATTTGGAAGGTATGAGCTAAGACATTATAGGTCCTTTTGAAAGTCAACAAAAAGTCAGCAACTTCAAAAGGGAATAACTTGAGATTGGTAAATGATATGGACATGAAACCAGTGGGGTTGGCTAGAGGACTCTTCAAGTTTTCCAAAATGTCCAAGAACACCCTCGTAGCATTAAAATTTAAGGATGTGTGCCCTTGCAAAGTTGAGAAATTTTTGGTTGGTTTATGAAGAAAATGGAGGTCTAAAACCAATTTCTTCCAAATGGGCTTGCCAAATGATGACCCAATCCATACTATAACTTCATGCACGACCCAAGTCATCAAAAATCAGATTTTTTATCATTTTATTTTTATTTATTTTGATTTAATTCATTAAAAATCATTTTAAATTAAAATAAAATATAAAAGTCAAAGATTTAAATATGATTGAGCTTCTAGAAAATCATAAATGTGATTGGAATTGAAGTGGAAAGAAAATCATGAGGATTGGCCTAAAATAGCAAGTGTTCATACAAGGATATTTGATTTTTAAGGCATAATATTTTTGAATCTTTTTAGATCAAATCTTCCACACAAATGACCAATTTTTCTGACCTAATACATTGTTCTATAAGTACATAGTGCAACCCTAACACAAGACACGATTTCCAGCATCCCCAAGAGTAAGTTTGCATTGTTCAAAAACCATCCAAAAACTCAGATTCGGTTTTCATTATACAGGACATTTGAAGGTAATCTAAAGACATAGCAATGTTCCTTGGACATCCTTGAAGCAAAACCAATCATCACATTGCATTATAGCATGATATCTTGAGAAATCTGAACTGTTTTTGCTCACTTTCGATTTTTTCTAGTTCTTGCATTTTCATGTAATATTAATCAAATTTGATTTCTGGTTTGTGTTTAGATGAGTGCAAGGATGAATTCTGGGCAATTGAATTGATGGTTTAGTGACTGAATCGTAAAACACCATTCTTAGGGTTTCGGCCTAAGATTAGGGCTTCTTGATTTGTGGAATATAAATGGATTATGAAACCATAGAACGATTCAAATGAACATTTGGATCATGTTTATAGGTTTAATTTTGTGAAATATTATGGTTTTGTTGATCATTGGATTTCATAGGTCTTGCTGCAAATTGAAAATTCGCAGGAAAATTGGTGGGTAATTTCGCAGCAAAATTCGCACTGCCAGAGGTTGAAGATGATGCTTGCGCGCGTGTTTGTATAATTCAAAAATTGTTTAAAAATATTATGATTTGTTTCTGTTATTATTTCACAAGCACATGCTTGTCCCAGTGGAAAGACAGACACGCGTATTATGAGAGGGCAGGGGTTCGAATCCTGGCTTAAGTTCTTTTTGCTTATTTTTCCAGATATTTAGTCATTATAATATATTATGCATTATTACCACTATAATACCAGATGCGCTCACCCAGCAGGATTGGTAATGTGTATGTGTGTTTGCTTGAGAGGTCCTGGGTTCGATTCTCCCCCAGGCCTTTTGCTTTTTTCCATTATTTTTCTGATTTTTAGGTTGAAGAAACAAAACCAATTGGAGGCCCTTTCCTCTCACCTGCGCGCTGATGGTCTGGTGGTGTGTGTTGTTCTTGGCAAGCCAAGGGTGCTGGGTTCAAACCCCAGCCAGGTAAGTTTTCTTTTTTTTGCTTTTTCTTTCTATTTGTTTTAATTGTTATTAATATTAATTTAATTAAAATTATAATTCTAAAATCCTAATATTAATCTTAAAATATTTTCTAATGTGTATATTGTTATTTATTAATATTTATAATTTTTGTGCATAAAACCTAATTTATTTTCAAAACCCTAATATATTTGTATATAAATTAAATCCTAGTTATTTTCACAACCCTAATTCTTTAATATTATTATTTGTATATATATTATATTTATAGTTTAATTAAGATTCTTGATTTAATTTTTATTAAAAACCTAAATTGTTTATAATTTAAAATTTTGTATATAAACATGTTTGAAAATTAAAATACTTAATTTATTTTTTATAATATGTAAATATTCTACAATTGTTTATGTTAATCTTTCATGAAAATAATTTCTATTGTATATTAAAATTGCCAATTTAATTATGTCCATAATTAATTTTATAATTTATACTTAACTTAAAATTTTATAATTGTTTATATTTTTCTATTAACCATTAAAATTTTGTTTATTATAATCTTTTTGTTTATTATTATTAACCATGATTTTTACTAACCCTCTTATAATTACTTATTATTTATTTTGCTTATTGCTTATTTATTTATTTTGCTTATTTTGCTATTTATTGCTTTTTATTATTATTATTGTAATTGCTCTTGGATGTAATTTTCTGCAATATTTAAATTATTTAAACTATGCCATGGTTAGTAAAATAGGGAGTGTAACATGTATGTATATTTAAAATTAATTTAGATCATTTAAAGTAAAAGATAAATATTAAATTGAACATTCACACACGTAAGTCGATCTTTGATCGCCATCTCACTTTCTAGGGTTACCTCTCATTGTTGCATAATCACAAGGTCAAGTGGGGTGTATAAAGCAAAAGTCCCTTAAAAGAAAAGTCATCTAGTCCCTTCATAATCAAAGATCAAGTCCCTTAAAAGGTTGCCTTCATAATGATCTTGTCCCTTTCGAATAATGATGACAGTCCCTCCAAAAATGCTTAATACACCCTACAGTTGCCTACATAAACAGATGTCTCTTCATATGTCCCTCACATCCAAGGTAATGACTACCTATTCCTTAATAATAGGGATAGTCTTACCATTTAAAAGATAAAGAACAGAAAGACCTAAACTTTAGGGTAGGTTTCTCATAGTTACTTGCTCACTATTCAAAAATTTCTCAAACACTTCACAAATTTCAAACAATTTTCAAACACAAGTTTTTTACGCATCCGTACATGGATCATTATCAAACTCTTATGAAAATTTCTATTCACACACTTCACATTTTCAAAAACAATTCAAAGTGAGCTAAGTAACTAAGAGCCCATGGATAACCATGGATGTAAAGGGTGCTAATACCTTCCCTTTACATAACCTACCCCCCGGACCCAAAAATCTTTTATAAGGTCTTTCCTGTTCTTTTATGCCTTTCCTTTGGATAAAATAAAAGTCGGTGGCGACTCTTGCTATCCGCAACATAACTAAAGTCAGTTCTCCCACCGTGTTACACATGGCAATTTTAAAAATGATTTAGAAAACGAAAGTTAAAAATAAAGAAAATAAGGAAAGAAATAGATAAATAAAGTCAATAATAAAAATGAAATAAAATAATAAAATGGGTTGCCTCCCACTAAGCGCTGTTTTCGTCATAAGCCTGACGTAGTGCTTAGTGCTAGATTAATCAGGAAAGTTAGTGGACAACTCTAAAAGTTTGAAATTATTCGCATAATCTCTGTTTTCAATATTATGGTAATGTTTTAATTATTGTCCGTTTACTGTGAACGGTTCACTATTCCTACCCTTAATTTCTATTGCTCCGCTTGGGGACACTTTAGTAATTTCAAAGGGTCCTGACCATCTAGATTTTAGTTTTCCAGGAAAGAGCCTAAGTCTTGAATTGAAGAGGAGCACAACGTCTCCCACACTAAATTCTTTCCTAGACAGGCGCTTATCGTGCCAACGCTTGGTTCTTTCTTTGTATATCTTAGCATTCTCGTATGCGTCCAACCTTAATTCTTCCAATTCATTAATGTCGAGGATTCGCTTTTCTCCAGCGACAATGTAGTTTATATTGAGTGTTTTAATCGCCCAATATGCTTTGTGCTCTAGTTCAACCGGGAGATGACAGGCCTTCCCATACACTAGTTTGAAGGGTGTAGTTCCTATGGGTGTCTTGTAGGCTGTCCTATAAGCCCATAAAGCTTCATTACGTTTAAATGACCAATCCTTCCTAGATATGGCGACAGTCTTCTCTAGAATTTGTTTTATTTCTCTGTTCGAGACTTCGACCTGTCCACTTGTTTGCGGATGATACGGTGTTGCTACACGATGTCTGACTCCATACTTAGATAGTAATTTGTCGAATATTTTCGAAATGAAATGCGAGCCACTGTCACTAATGACAAGTCTAGGCACACCAAATCTTGGAAAGATTATATTCTTGAAAAGCTTAATTACTACTCGTGTGTCATTTGTAGGAGAAGTTATAGCCTCGATCCATTTTGAAACATAATCGACAGCTACGAGTATGTATTTGTTACCGAAAGAGGATGGGAATGGTCCCATGAAATCGATTCCCCAGACATCAAATACTTCTACTTCTAATATTCCTCTTTGAGGCATTTCATCTCGTCTTGAAATGTTACCAGTGCGTTGACACCGATCGCAATTTATAACAGCGATGTGGACGTCTTTCCATAGATTAGGCCAAAATAGGCCGGCTTGTAAGATTTTTGCACAAGTCTTGGTAGTGCTTGTGTGTCCTCCATAAGGAGATGAATGACAATGAGAAATGACATCTTCTATTTCTTCTTCGGGTATGCACCGACGGAAGATTCCGTCAGGTCCTCTCTTAAACAATAATGGTTCGTCCCAATAGTAATACTTGAGATTGTGGAAGAATTTCTTTTTCTGCTGATAGGTTAAGTCTGGTGGAAGTGCTCCTGCAGCTAAGTAGTTGACAATTGTCAGCGTACCATGGCAGTCCTACGGTTGTTTGGATTGCTTCCACGGCTTTTGGTTCATTTATGTCTAACCGAGCTGGGTCGCTTTGTATTTGTGCTATCAGCTGTTCATACGGAAAATCGTCGTTAATCGGTACTTGTTCGGGTTTAATACCTTCTATTCTAGATAAATGGTCCGCTACGACGTTTTCAGTGCCTTTCTTATCTTTGATTTCGAGATCAAACTCTTGTAAGAGGAAGATCCATCTCAAGAGTCTTGGTTTGGCATCTTTCTTGGTTAGTAAATATCTGATAGCAGCGTGGTCTATGTAGATGATTATTTTTGCTCCTACTAGGTAGGAACGGAATTTATCAAGCGCGAAGACAACTTCTAACAACTCTTTTTCAGTAGTGGCATAGTTCTATTGAGCAGAATCTAAAGTTCTACTGGCATAGTAAATTGTGTGAAGTTTCTTGTCCTTCCTTTGTCCTAGAACTGCGCCTACAGCATAGTCACTCGCATCGCACATGATTTCGAAAGGTAATCTACATTCAGGTGGTCGCATGATTGGTGTGGTGATGAGGGTTGTTTTTAGAGTTTCGAATGCTTTAAGACAATCTTTATCGAATATGAACTCAGCGTCTTTCATTAATAAACCGGTAAGAGGTTTAGTGATTTTCGAGAAATCTTTGATGAATCGTCGGTAGAAACCGGCGTGTCCTAAAAAGCTTCTTATTTCTCGAACGGTCTTAGGGGGTTGAAGATATTTTATGACTTCTATCTTAGCTTTATCAACTTCAATTCCCTTGTCAGATATAACGTGTCCTAGTACGACTCCTTCTCTGACCATAAAATGGCATTTTTCCCAGTTAAGTACGAGGTTTACTTTTACACATCTTTCTAACACCATTTCTAAATTTGACAGACATCCTTCAAAACTTTGCCCGCATACAGAGAAGTCGTCCATGAACACTTCCATGATGTTATCTATGAAATCTGCAAAGATTGACATCATACATCTTTGAAAGGTTGCAGGAGCGTTACATAATCCAAAGGGCATTCGTCTATAAGCGAACGTTCCATAAGGACATGTGAATGTAGTCTTCTCTTGATCATCTGGGTGAATAGGGATTTGGAAAAATCCTGAGTAACCATCTAGATAACAGAAATACGAGTGTTTGGCTAATCGTTCTAACATTTGATCTATAAAAGGTAGTGGGAAATGATCTTTTCGAGTGGCTTTGTTTAGTTTTCGATAATCGATGCACACTCTATGTCCGGTCACTACTCTTTGTGATATTGATTCGCCTTTAGAGTTTTTCACAACAGGGATACCTCCTTTCTTTGGTACTACATGTACTGGACTAACCCATTGACTATCAGAGATTGGATATATTATTCCAGCGTCTAGTAGTTTCTTAACTTCATCTTTTACTACAGTGCTAAGGATTGGGTTAATTCTTCTTTGAGATTCTCTAGAGGTTCTGCAATCTTCTTCTAGCATAATACGATGCATACAGATTGAAGGACATATTCCTTTGAGATCAGATATGTTATATCCTAATGCAGTTGGGTATTTCTTTAAGACATCTAAAAGTTTCTTCGTTTTGAGTGTTCCTAAACCGAAATTGATTATAACTGGTCGCGTACATTCAGTGTCTAGGAATTCGTATCTTAGGTTCTGGGGTAAGGTTTTTAACTCTAATTGAGGTTTCTTCTTGGATGGCATGGGGTCCGGTGTAAGTGCTAAACTTTCGCTTAGACTATCATCTTGATACGGTTCACGCCAATTGTCATCTTCGAAAATCGGAGGGATTTGAATTTTCATAATTTCAGAATAAGTAGTTTCTTTCATTCCCATCTCTCTTACACACTCGTCAATGACATCTAATAAATAACATGTGTCCTCTATAGCTGGTGATTGTAAGAATTGTGTTAAAATAAATTCAACTTTCTCTTCACCTACTTCAAAGGTTAGCTTTCCTTTCTTTACATCTATAATAGCTCCAGCGGTAGCTAAGAATGGTCTTCCTAGTATGATAGGTGTAGTGGAGTCTTCAGTGATGTCCATTGTCGTACCTCGAAAAATACAATCCTCGCGAACGCGGTCGCGGTCGGGCTGACATGAGAGTCGCCACCTAATTTTATTTATTCTCGAAAAGGGAAATGGTAAATATAGATAAAACCACTGAGAAGGGATAAAACAAGGTCATCGCAAACCATTGTCGGGGTTCGGAAGTCGGTTATATAGGAGGAAGGTGTTAGCACCTCCTACATCCATCGTACTCGATGGGAACCATCTAGGTTGTCACGCGCGAAGAGATGTTTATACTTATGATTACTTGTTGAACTAAAGGGTTTATTGATCCTAGGGGCTCGGCAGGGATTGAGATCCTCGTGCCTATGTATTCCCTTGTGCAATGGGAAAGTCAGACCTTTCTTTGATAAAAGGATTTAGGAGTCCATTTGCACTAAAGACTATGGATAATTTATTTCGTCCAACAAGATGAATGTCTTGCGCCGAAATAATCGGAGCGAGTAACGAGAGCTCGTTATCCTCCTTTCTACCGCTTAAGGCTCGTCGCGTGCAATTTTCCTCGTATTTATTAAAGTGTTTTGTTTCCTAAGACCGCTTGATGTTGGATCAAGGGTTTGGATCTAAAAAGTAACATTTCGGTTTTTGAAGTTTAAGGTGAATGCAAATGGAAGTTTATTTGTTGGTTTTGTTAGCGAGGCACAATGCGCTCGGCTCGCAAGATTGAGAAACTAAGCTAAAGACTAGCTATGGAAAACAAGCGCAATGCGTTGATTCGTTAAGTTGGAAAATGTTGCTAAAGGTGTAAGGTGCAAAGTTCGTGCAGATGGCGATCGAGGAATGATCGACTTACGTGTGTGTATGAAGTGAGGTACGTACGGATATTTATTTGGTGTTGGACCAAAGATTTCGTTTATCTTTGAAATGATTAGTCATAATGTGCGTTTGTATTTTACTTAGCAATTTTATCGTCCAAATGCAAAAGTAAATCACACAAGTAAGTATTATACCAAGTCGCAAGCAAAGAAGAATCGAGCACACACAAACATTCAACGCACACACAAAAACCGATTAAAGAGGAGAACATCAATTAACTATATTAAACAAAAATATTTAATTAGATTAATTATCAGATTAATTAATTGAATTAAATAAATAAATAAATAATTATATAATTAATGGACAAACATGTTTTTGAGTTTCTTTTGTTAAAGGAGGAAATAACTAATTAACTAAATTAAATAAGAAAAAACTGTTAACAAAATTAATTACTTAATTTATTAATTATACTAAATAACGTTATTTAACAATTAACTAGTAAAATTCTTTAGGTTTTTTTTTAAGTTTTTTTTTATAAACAAAAATTAATAAAATGAAATGGATTAATATTGAGTGCATTTTGAAATCAGGACACAGGAGGTCCAAAGGGCCCATAGTACGCCGACCCGGGTCATGAACAAACCGCTTCTGAAGCAAAAAGACCCATCTCATAGACAAAAACCCTAGCCATTTGGAACTCTTTTGGGTCAAAGAAGCTGAACAGCTGCTGACACGCGTAGCAGAACCAGCATTCATTGGGCATATAAAAGAAAAAAGGACCAACGCTGCTTAAGAGACAGCTGGCCGGTACCAGTAGTATTTGTTCCATATTAAAATTTAAGGAAAAAAAAAGAAACAGCAAACACTGATAGGAAACAATAAACACATCTCAAAACACATAACCTTTGAAAATACACGGAGAACAATTCAATAATCCCAAACAATGAAGAGAAAAGAAAAAAAACGAATTATTCTCAGAGCCCCTTCCTGTTTCTCTTTGCCTCAACTCGATTAGGGTTTCTCAAAGAGAAATCCCTAATTTCATCGCATCATCACCAGCAACATACTGCAAAGGCTACCACAAAAACTCCTCCGTACTCGATTCTCTCTCTCCTTTAAAGGAAGAAGAAGGATGAATCTTCATCGTACATCAATGGATACCTCCCATCAAAACGCTAACGTAAATCACCAAATCAACACATCCAGAACAATAGATCACACAAAAAAACCTAGCCCCTTTTCGGATCCCTAACCCCAATTTCGCTATGTTTCAGCAATCTACATCATACACGAAGGCAAAACGGAAACCGTAAAAGCAAGTGCAGGAGAAAGAATCTACCGATCACAAGAGGGTGCGACAACTTTTGAGTTCAGGTATCCTCTCCTTTCGCTCTGAATCTCTCTTCCCGTTGCTTCCTCTTATAGTTGACGTACGGTAGAATGAATGTGAGGGCTTAGCTCAGGTAGTTTCAGAGTTCTAATGATGAACTCTGAAAACCTTGTGAATAAGAGCTTTGAGTGAAAAGTTTAAGGTAATTTTCGCAGAGTAACCTTAGGTGATTTTTTCGTATGCTAGGGTTTTTCAGGTGTCCTCTGTCTGTGCCAATGATTGGATTATATAGTGGATTGAATATCAGGGTCTCTTATGCGTGTGAGTTTGAGAGATTTCATGTGTAAATCGTGTGAGGTGAGTTGTGAAATCAGAAATCCGTTAGGGAGAATATTCAGGGGATTTTGTGGGGACCTTTGAGATTGGTGACTCACAACTTGTTTTTGTCTGTAGTGAGGAGAAAGGGTGTGGTCCCCTGGTTTTTACTGACTGTGAAAAGATGATTTTACTGCTACTCTCACCTTTCTCTTGCTTATACACTTTTATGTTGCCTGTTCTTATTTGATGCAGAAATGGATGGGCATATGCTTGTAGATACAGTTTTCACAATATGAGGCTTGAGGTGATTGTAGAGACTGCAACTGTGGAGCTGAATGCCTTGACTGAAAGGAAGCTCGAAGGGCAAAGATACTTCTGCGAGGAGCTTGGCTTGCTCTCAGCCTGTTGCTGATTCATGATTTTATTGCAGTAAAAAAAATGAATTTGTATCCTTCATTGCGTTTATTACTTTGCTGATTATAAATCATGAATTGCCTTGCTGACTCCTGTTGTTCTTCCTTTTCTGGTTTCTAGACGACTCAGTTATAGAAGTTGAATGAACTGGTAAGGCTGAACTAACTTCATTCGTAGCAGTAGCAATGCCAACAGATTCATTAACACAAGTCACTGTGATTCTCAATTTGTGGGACAATTGACCTTGCTTCTTTCTTTCTGAATTCAGGCCCGCTTGCAATGCGAACATTATTCTTGCTGTTGACATTGCTGAAGCCTTTCAACCAAGATTGATTGAAGCTAGTGGCGACTGAAACTTCCTAAATCAGTTGACGGATTGAATTTTCATATGAGTAGCCTGCCGTATGCTTTACGAACTTGAGCGTAAAAACTTGTTTTCAATGCCTGGTATGCTCTTGCTGCAGCATCTGTTTCTTGTACCACTCGTTTGTTCTTGCTTACTCAGCTAAGTCACGGTCACATCCTTGCGTTACTTTGAAATTATGACTAACGGTTTTGGCTGAATGTGCTTTCAGAGCTGTTGTCTCGTGAAATCATAACATGTTTAATGCTCTGCAGGTCTTTTGTTCTGATTTCTTTTGACATTTTGTTGTTTGCAGATGGAATTGCAGGAGAGTAATAACCAACCGTGATGTCGAAACCATGAGGTTCAAGTCATAGAGAACAATGAGAACATCGTGCGGTATGAAGAACAATGAAGAGCCCCCTAGCATGACAGAGATATTTTCCTGTCATTGAAACTTGGTATGAAACATGAATCTATCTTCTTGATAATGCATTGCCGGCTTTGATCTTTGATGTTCGTATTGTACTACCACAATTGGGCACTTGAAATTTGACGAATGCATTTATGTTACAATGTAAATCTTGGGATTGTTTTGGTTTAAATTGCTGTGAATTTATCTTTGCTTTGCAACAAAAATTTTTTGCTTGATGACCTATGAATCTTCTTGTCCTGTAACTTCTCTGCTGCATTATACACTGTTATGGTACAACTTGCAATAACACTTTGGAAATATGCCTTTGCCTTGACATAATTTTCTGCAACTTTGGTCATGGTTTCTTGTGATTTTAATTTGGTCCTGTTATTGTTCCTGCTATATGTAATGCATACGGACTAAACTTGCCGCAACTTTTCTAACCATTTCTTTCTTCTCTTTTTTGTTTCATGTGTAATTCTTTTGGAGCATTTGACAATATATTGGAAATTGGCTTTGTGACCTTGCTGCAAAGTGGCTTATTTCCTTGCGATTAACTCGAAACTTTGACATCTCGAATGTCTTGGGACGGACCTTTATTTGACCGCTATTTGTCTACGGCTTCAGGAATCTGAACTTAGTGAGTGAGTTTTATTGTTTGAACTTTGAATTTGGCCTTGTTTTCGTTCATTTTCAAATCAATTTGCTCCCATTGTCTCAACTTCACAATGCAGGGTGACCTTTCTCGCTTCTGTATTGGTTCATATTGGCGATGGCTTTGACAACTTAATTGCTTATACTTCAATCCAAGACAATATGTACCAATTTATTATTGACTATTGTAGAATCTGATCCATGTTTTGCAGGTGCGGACTTCGTCTTTGGTTGGATGTCGCATGAGGAAACGCAGGAAGGCTGGCCGGATAGCAGTCCTAGCAGCAGGAAAGCTGGCTGGATAACAGTCCTGGCAGTAGGAAAGTTGGTTGGATAATAGTCTTGGCAGCAGGGTGTTTCGAATTGTCCAAGATAAAACAAATAATCGATGATCATTGCAACTGGTATGACTAATGCTTTCTTATGGTTATGTGTCTCATGAGCTTTATGATGAAGACCAAACCTTTGCATCAATTTATGTTTTTTTGTTTCGTTGCAGGAAAAGAATTGATCATGTCTGACCTTTTCGGATGAGTTCCCAAATGATTTTTTTTATAACGCATACACGGAGTTCTCCTTGGTGTTTCGGGTGATGAACCAAAGATATGTGTTGTTTTTACTCACTGATGACAGATGGAATCAAACTCCTGCCTTTGTTGTCACAAACCTTACTATCGACACCTTCATAACCTTGACATTTTTGTTGCAGTATTTTTGTGTTTTCAATGTCTTGAAGCTTAACGATATCATGTGCTTTATGAAACCTTGTTCATTCTTCCTCTTTTCTATTGGTCTTATAACTTTCGCTGCAAAATTCTGCTCTTCACTTTTAATACTTCTTTAATGTTAAATCTTTTTCAATTAAGTAATGTCCATTAATATTCAATTCAGCAGGTATGGTGTACTGTTCATTGTGGAAGACCTGAGGTTTGACAAAGAATGTATAACCCAGACATGGAAGCTTGATATGAAGCACGACATGGCAACCATATTTTTAAAATATGGAGACCGCTAATGCACCAAAACCGCGAAGATCGACGTGAATTTTATTTGCAGCTTGCACTCTTTTGTAATTTTGGAAATTGACAGCGAATTGCAACTTCATTGCAAAGAGGTATTTGCACCCATTAAACTCAAACAACTTGTAGCATTTGCAAGAGATTTTTTTTTTAGTAGAAACTTGTATCTAGATGTATGTTGATTCTTACACTCTTGTATAACTGTAACTTGTGAATTCAATCAATGGAGTTTCATCATCTTGCAATTGAATATTTGACATCACATTTTGAGCTTGTGATGAGTGTCGTACCCTAAATTTGTCCTACCTTTTTAGTTTTATTTTTATAGGTTCTATGTCACTAATCACTAAAAAATGTGTTTTCATATTTCTTGTAGCAGGAGTTGCAAGGGTTAATTTGGATTTGGAATAGAACATGTGATGGTTCATATTACAAGACCCAATTAACTACATTCATAAAATGGTCTATGCGATTGGTAAAGTAGGTCAATTTCTCAAGTCTTATTCCATGTGGATTTTGTGCCATTTATTCAAGTAGAGGGGGTTGTTGTGAGTTAATCCAGTGCCATGGTCAAGGTTCATTCTCTTATGCCAAGATAGAATTGATTTCAAGTTATGATTTGTGGCAAAATAAAAATGGTAAAATCGTGTGCCTCTCGCAAATCAAGTTGGTGGTGAAGAGTTTTTCTTTCCATGTTTAGCATTATATCATATTTCAAATTTGTGGATGTTCTCAATTCTTTAGTCCTAATTGGGTTCCGTTCATGTGAAGACAATCTTTTTTTTGTGGGTTTGGTTCATTATATTTTGTGGGTTTGACTAATGAGCCATGAACTTTGAAATTTGGAATGATTTGGAAAAAAATAAAAGAGATTTAACAATATTATATATTGACTTGTCCGAGCCATTTTGGTAGGTCAATAATCCATTCACATCAAATTGTGCCAAGTTTATTGTAGGGACCTCAGATCCATTTTTTTAAGGGAAGTATCAAGGCTGTTTTGCAATATGGAGGTTTTGGGAAATCAAAGGAATACTCAGGCAAAGTCCAGGGTTACAGTTCATCAGAATTCAAATATTACAAAGTGCTTATATATTTAGTAAACTATAAGTGTTTTGCTGGAAAAGTATGATAATACAAGACACAGTATGGCAATGTGTATATCAGAAAAAACTGAGAAGATAAGTTGCTCTGCAAATAAACAGGTTTAAAAAATCGACGCATCCGGAGGCTGAACTAAGATTCTTTGTGAGTTCTTATCATCTGTTCCTCGGGTCATGCCCAGGCTTCACAAACTGTCGCCAATATCATGCTGTTATAAAAAGTTCATGGTTTCGCCGGCACGATGCCAATCTCATTCCATTTGAATCTCACCATCAACCGGGTGTACATGAAAGAAAGAAATGAAATAAAGTGATCAGTATAAGCGGAAGTGGTTAACATCCGAAGGAAGGTGTCAAAAGAAGTAATTTGCAATTCTTGAAATTTAAAGATTTTAAAAAAAACCACAAGTGATCAAAATCCATAGAATGCTAAGAGTGTTTCATCCCAACCAATTGACAAGCTTATAACAATTTTGATTCTGCTGGTTTCCTGAGATTTAATGCCACAAAGAGTCATGATTACTTTCCTAATGGCATTTGTAAATACTAATTGTGAAACCAAGTCGCAGAGGATTCATGTTCGATTTAAGTTCGAGTTATAGGAATCAATACAAAGGAACCAAACTGTGATATTACCTATCCATTCATGATACCAATGCAAGTTTTTTAGCATTGTGTGTTCGCAAATCTTACCATTGGTTCAAATTTTCCATAAATGCAAGCCTTAAACTCCAAGACCCCCCATGAGCCTTTTTCAGCCAGCTTGCTGCGGTGTGGAGGACTCCATCACAGCACATTTCCAGCCAGCCCAAGCAAAACGCATGTACTAGCCAAACCTTCACTTGAATCACACCTCTCTAATGCACATGTAGCTTACAAACACCTGTACTTCATGTCTACAAAAACAAAGAGCAACGTCACATGGCAAATACCAAAGCAGAGAATCTAAGATACAAAGAAGAATTCCTAAGGATTGGTACCATTCCTTCCAATTAAAGGTTCTCGATGTCACATTAGTCCATGCTTGTTTCCGTTTGCCAAAGATATAATTCAGGATGCATCTCAAAGCCATGATTCTGGATGAATCCGGAAGCCTTCACGTCAATACCAATTTCTTTATTCCGTTTTCGTCACACAGATCTCCAACAAAGTATTCCACGGTACAAGTTTCAGCTCTAAAGATTCCTCCCATCAAGTTGCTATGGGGATCACAAATCATGGTTCGTCAAAGACTGCTCATTACTTCATCTTCAACTTACGAAGCAGATGCGACAAAACATGTTTCAGCATCACATTGCTCCTAGAATTGCGCCAATCAAACATGGTATGAGAAGTTGTTAGAAACTCACAGTGTAGCCCACAAAGATGAGGTTTTTGGGAATACAAAAATGGATTTAGAAAACATTACCGTAAATGGAAGTGCAGAAGGAAAATCAGAGGAATTTTACACCAGGTCTCACCAAGCATATGGTTCCTGAATCGCGGATTCGTTAGATTTTCTCCAGTTCCGAGCTCTTTCATAATAAATCTCAGGATCATCCATTGAATTCGTCAGGCCAAGCAATCCTTTGTGCCAAGTCCTCTGTCAATTCAAAACTTCAGCTTCAACCGTGTCGGCAGGTTCATCATACCAATGTTGACATACAAAGAAAGAGGATGAATGAGTTGATTAGTACAGAGCATAAATAGAATGATCAATATTCATAAAAGAGAAATCACCAAGTAACCCAATGCTCACATAACTTCTTAAGGAATAGCAGCAAAATCATAAGTTCCATAATTGTGGATCATGTGTGACATACAACACATTTCGCAAAGCATTTCTACCAAACTACCAAAATAGAATGCATTGCCTAAGAATCATGAAAGTTCTACAAAAGAGTTGCATTCTTGTGCTTGCTACCTTAAGTGATCCCTTACCAAGTTGATCCAGAGTGGTCCTCACTTGATGACTACATCATCAAGTCTCCATGATTATCATCTTTGTGCGTTCCAAGCCTCAAGAGACCGCGTGATGAGTTGCTTTGTTCATACCAAATCTCCAAGGATTAACTCGTCATCGAGGCCATTGATGCCAAGCCTCCCATAGCTAATCTTCCCTCACACCAATGATGACCCTAGCTCAACCAACAATCAGAACTAGTTCCTTGCAACATTCATTCAGCATAAATCATCAAGCCTTCATACCAATCCTCCATCATTTTGATTTAGTCTCTCCTTTTGAGGTCCATACCTGCAGCTAACAGGGAGCAAAAAAACAGAGCCACAAAATCCCTATTCTTTATGTATAAACGTGCCTAAGCCCTCTTCACACCATGGCTGAATTGCAAGCCAACTCAAGCCATTCCCACATAATTTGTATCCTGTTATTTCTTGTAAGCTAAGCTAAGCGAAGCTGTCTCACCAAATCTTCCAAGGTATCTGTAGCATGGATAGGCAATGAAACATATCAGTAATAAATCAGATGTGCACAAGTGAAAAGAAGCTTTGTTAGCAGGGTGTAGTAACAAGCAAAATACAGCACGGTAAAGCAACTTGTTTTTACAGTGTTAAAACATAAATTCATAGCAGTAAAAAAGGTCAAGTAGAATTCAGTGAAAATCAACTTTCAGAGGGACCACAGATACTCCAGAAGGATATCCAGCTCGCATAACAAACAAAATTGCGAATCATCCCATGGCCCACCAAATCTCACCGCAAATATTCCCTTCTAACCGTTTTGAAGATTTACGCAGCTCACTTTCACAAGATTTCCGGGCATAATCCTTACAATTTCTCACACGAACCTGAATCTTACAAATTCCTCTATAAAACTGCTCGTCATTGAGCATTCAAAGAAAAGAAAAACCTAACGAGAGCTCCGCGCGAATTTCCCCAAGAAACCCTAATCACCCAGAGCTCTATTCATCGAAGGTTGTCGAGTCTTCGCATTGAAGCTCAATCAACCTGAGCTAAACCTCTCTCAAACTCAACAAATAAAAAAAACGAAACTGAAGAAGAAGAGCGATTGAAAATCAAAAGAAGAAGAATTGAGTCGCTTACCATAGCTAAAAAAAACTTCTGCTTTCGGTATATTCTTTGCCTCTTTATGTTTTCGCTGCCTCTTGGTTGAAATGTTCTTGCTTTGATTGTTGTTTCTAATTTCCTTGATCTCTCGACATTAATAATATGTTTGATTGGCTTTAATTCATATTGAATATTGAGATTAGGGGTTATAAAAAAGGGAGTTAAAGACATATTTTTGAATTGATGAGGTTAGGGAAGTGGATATCCATTGATGTGCAATGAAGGTTCATATTTTCTTCTGTTGAGGAAGAGAAAGAATTGAGTATGGAGGATAATCTTGCTCCTGTTTCGGTCTAGCTTCATTGATAGATGGTTTTTTTTTTACAGTTGGGAAAACAAAAGAATGCTTTAATGAATTAGGCTCCCTATGTTTGTTTTTTTCGTGGCTCTATGTTTCTTTTCCACTGCCCAATGTGTGTTTGATTTTAGTGTTGTCTATTCATACCTTCACACTGCCCAACACGTATGATATTAAATCTGTTCTCTTTTCTTGCTCATATTGCAATAGTTAGGGCTAACTTTTGAAGTTTTTTTAATATAACAGTTTTTAGTGGGCCGGACACTTGGTACAAGTTAGCCTGGCCCGCGCTGGGTTTTTGATATGTTTTGAACTAATGTCCTGCATGTTCTTGCAGGCTCATGTTTGTTTCAATGTTAACATTAATTCTATAGATTTTTTTTAAGTAATTTTGTTTTTACTAATTTCTCTTTAGGTAAATTCTTATTTCCCTTTTATAATTTTAAATTTTATTTTAGGGTCAATGATATGATTTAAGGTGTGATATTCGATCATTGCGATCCGACGTTATCGACATCGATATGAGGCCAACTTTTATTTTTTCATTATTAATTATCGATTATTCGATTTATTCGGCCAATGATAAATTGTGATATTCGATTTTTAATAAATCGACGTTATCCCCTAATTTGAGGTCACACCTTTATTTTTCTTATTATTTCTTACTATCTCAATTTATTTTATTCCGGCCGATGAATAAATATTTAAATATTCGATTTCAAATAAATCGACGTTATTTAAATTAAATATGAGGCCAAACTATTATTTTATTATTATTTCGACTTTATTTTATTTTTTGTGGTCGATGATATAACAAACGATCTAAATGTTCGATTTCGACAAATCGTTATCATTTAGATCAATATGAGACAAATTCTATTCTTTTTATCGCATTTCTTCTATTTAAATAATTATTTGATTATAAAGTAACGCTCGACTTCTCATAGAATGATTCTAAATTTGAATCGATTCTAAGACAATTAAAGAGCTAAATTTTGACGCTTTCGGTTTAATTCGAGCTCCAACGGCTCCACCTTAGCTTAAGACTAGGATTCGATCTCGCGTAACCATTTAACCCTTAACCTCCATTTTGCACTCACCTTTCGCGATCGCTTTATGCCTCGCAATCGACCTACCAAGATGTTTCTTTTAAATTCGAACCCTTGATCCAACGTCAAGTGGTCTTAGGTATTAAAACACTTTAATAATATGAGGGAAATTGTACGCCACGAGCCTTAAGTGGTAGAAAGGAGGATTACGAGCTCTCGTTATTCGCTCCGATTATTTCGTCGCAAGACACTTGGCTTGTTGGTTCGGAATAAACTATCCATAGTCTTTAGTGCAATTCGAATCCTAAAGAAAGATAATAAAACTTAAATCCTTTTCCTCCTTTAGCAAGTAATTCATTAGGCATAGACATACTTTCGCGCGTGACAACTTAGAAGGTTCCCATCGAGTACGATGGATGTAGGGGGTGCTAATACCTTCCCCCTGCATAACTGACTTCCGAACCCCGATAATGGTTCCGACGACCTTGTCTTTATCCTTTCTTCCCGGGTTTTATCTATATTTTCCCTTTCCCTCTTTGGGAATAAATCAAAATTAGGTGGCGACTCTCAAGTCAGCCTAGCCGTGACCGCATTCGCGAGGATCGTATTTTTCGAGGTACGACAGCTGGCGACTCTGCTGGGGACTGGTTCACCCCTATGCAAGTCAAGCCTAATCTAGGTTGCTTCACGCTTGTTTGTATGCTTACCTTTATGTCTTACTTGTTTATGTTTTACCGCTTTCTTTATCGCTTTCCATATTATACCTTATGGTTCTTGGATCGAAATTTTGAAACTTGAATGAAAGGCTTTATACTCGGGCTTTCGAGTGCAAACATAAGTTAGCGAGGTTGTGTAGTACGGGCTCCTGAGAGAATCACTCTCATGGGTTGTCGATACGAAAACCTCACTTGGAGTAGATTCTAATGAGAATACTGACAACCGTCAAGTCCTTGGCGTGTGTGCTCAGTTGTTTTCATTAGGGTCGTCAACTCTGAGGACCTTTAGGACCTTTTGGTTAAAACATCGGTTGATGGTTGCGTAGTATGGGGCACCAGGGTTCGCTCTCGCGTGGCTCGATACGAAAACCTCACTTGGAATAGACTTACTCAATGGAGTTGATTGACTGTCAAGAATATACAAAACTGACACGTGCATCAAACAATTGAGAAAGGTCCATAACTCTGAGACTTTGTTTTAAACCACGTGTCGATGATCGCGTAGTATGGGGCACCGAGAGACTTCCCTCTCGCGTGGCTCGATACGAAAATCTCACCCAAAAGAGATTCATATGGTGGAGTCAATCAATCGTCATGCTTATGACGTGTGTGATGAACAACCATAGGGATTGTTAACTTTAGGATTCCTTTAAACTTTATAGCCTACCCGGCAAGATCCTTGTGAGGAAGGCAATCCGAGTATCCTCCATTTGTACCTTGGACTTGTGATACCATGACTTTACGTTTAACATCTTTTCGCATTTTATTTGCATATCATGGCATTCATATTTGCATTCATTTTGCATTCATAGTCGCTCATGTTCATTCGTTCTCGTCTTCAGAGTTGTTGAGTACCCGTCAAGCTGATTCCTCCACGCAGATACAGAACTAGGGCCCACGAAAGAAGAAGAATGGCTGAACAAGAAGAACATAACAAGCGAGTCAGGGAAGACATCGATGACCTGAAGAGCAGTGTGAGCAAGATTATGGATATGCTCCAAATCTTGGCTACTAAGGACACTCCAGCTCAGAAGATTGTCACCTCTGAAGACAGTAGTTTCGTCATTAACGTAGAGTCTTCAAGACCCGCTAGCACATGGCCAGAATTTGGATTGCCACCGGGTTATACTCCGCCATTTGTGACTACTCAGATGACCGGTACATCCACTTTTTTCGAACCTGGAGTGTTCACTGACTCTCAACCTAATGTGCATACTGTTGCCCAAACTGCTTATGTGAATCCTCCCTTCGTGCATAATCGACCATCATCGGTACAAGGTGAGGCTGGGAATTTTGAGGATGTTAGGGAACAATGTATGACTTTGGATAAGAGGATAAGAGCTGTCGAAGGATTTGATGTCTTCAACGCTGCTGCATCAGACATGTGCTTGGTTTCAAATTTGGTTATGCCAGACAAGTTCAAAATGCCAATATTTGAAAAATACAAGGGAGACACTTGCCCAAAGAGCCACATGATCATGTACTGCCGCAAAATGGCCGCTCATGCTGACAAAGACAAACTGCTCATCCATTGCTTCCAAGATAGTTTGAGTGGAGCATCTTTGAAATGGTATATGGGACTCGAGAAAAGCCGTATCCAATGCTGACAGGATTTGCTTGATGCATTCCTAAAACAATACAAATACAATCTGGACATGGCACATGACCGCCGTCAGCTTCAAAATATGTCTCAGAAAGAAAAGGAATCATCCAAGGAGTATGCTCAGCGCTGGAGAGAGCTAGCTGCTCAGGTTGAGCCTCCCTTGGCAGAGAAAGAGCTGACTGGTCTGTTCATGGACACTCTTCAACCTATTTACTGGGAAAGGATGATTGGCAGTGTATCATCTAGTTTTGCTGACCTAGTCACTATTGGAGAACGACTAGAGGAAGGAATTAGAAAGGGCAAGTTTGGAAGTGTCGAAGCTTCTAATGCTGCGAAAAAGTCCTCCGGGAACTTTCAGAAGAAGAAAGAGGGTGATACTCATGCTGTCAACACTGAAAGAAGACCCTACTACAGACAACAACAATATGGTGAAACCCAAGTAGCCGCAATTGCTCCTATGGTTAATGCTCCACCAGCTCGAGCTCCTCCACAAAGGAATGTGGGTCAGAATCAGACTCGCACTCCCCGACCCAGGGCTCCTATTGATCCTATTCCAATGAAATATGCTGAGGTTTTCCCTGAACTTTGCAAAAAAGGTCTTGTTACTACTAGACCTCTCAATCCTCCAAATCCTCTTCCACCTGGATTTAGGACCGATCTTCATTGCCCATTCCATGAAGGAGCTGCAGGTCATGATATTGAGAACTGTTATGCTTTCCAAGCTCGAGTTCAAGACTTGGTCAGGGGACACTTGCTCACCTTTACACCGAGAAAGGTTCCCAGGGTTGAAATAGATCCCATGCCAAAGCAAAGTGGCTGAAGATTTGGTCGAAGAATCGCAAGTTACTACCTAAAGCCAGTGGATCAGACAGGAAAGCTCATCCTTGCTACTGATTAGACACTAGGCCTTGTTTCTCTTCAGTTTTAATTTCCTTGTTTGTATTATGTGTACTTGTTTAAAGACTTTGTTTATTCTCTAATGTTAATGTTAATGAAATGAGCATCGCATGTTTTGAATCAATTCATTCACCTTCATATTTGCGCGTTATTTATGCTTTTCATTTTCGAAAATTCCAAACAATATATACCATTGTTTCTCTTATTCATTTATTGTAAGCAATGATTGGAGGGAGGATGACGAAAAATACCCAAACTGTTGAATGATATGCTTTCGAAAAAAACCTTGCTGATGATATGCAGGCATTGTTTCAACTTCCAAACACTGGAGAAATAAGGAAGTTAGTCCATTGTCAACCCCTTTGAGCCTAGAAGTTGGAGTTTCTTTCTACACGAAAAACCCATAATTTTAACCCGGGGCAGGGTAGTTCTCAATTAATTCGAATGTGCATTCAATTCAGGGAATCACTCCTTACACCTTTCAATAAGGGTTTTCAGGCCCAAATTTTCCTTCACACACATCAAAAAATTGTCGAGGAAATTAATGGCAGTCATTGTCCAAACCAAAAATGAAAAAAGCCACTAAGTCAACACCCAAAAGGCGACTTAGGCAAAAAATAAAAGCATCCCGGTGGACTGAAAATTTCAAAGATACAGTCCAGGCAAAAGTTAGGGATAATAAGAATCAAATCAAAAGAGGTCACTAGAAACCCTCAACAAATACAAAGATGAACTGATCCAAAATCCTCATCAAATAATCCAACAAATGTTGTGAATAAGCAATGACTGCTATCTAGTGATCCTTTGGCTCTTAAGCAATCATTGTCAATACAAATCCAAATAACCTAAATGCATAGGTTAAGTTGATTGAGCGTAGGGTTGAAGATCATCATGGAGTATGGGTGGGTAAAAAATTAAAATTTTGAGCCATATATCCTTTTGTTCATAAACCATGAACCAAACCACGTTACAACCCTTTAAAGACCTAATTGAAGCTAGGTTTGTTTCGAAAGCATATCTCAACAAGGTTGTGTAAGCTGACTCCCCAAGAGATTTGCCAATCATTCGCTTTGGTATCTTACCATTTGCATTATCTTTCACTTTGCACTTTGCATGACTGAATAAATACTGCATTCTTTCCAGTATTTCATTTTCTTTACACCAATGTCATCCCAATAATGATTTTGATTTCAAAATTTGTGCTTGAGCATTGCATTAAAATTAACATTTTTGAATGAATATTTTATTTGCAAGTAAGCACTCATTATCAAGGAATTCTAAACAGTTGAGAGACTTGATCAGTGGTCCTATCAGGGGCATATTGCAATCAAAGATCATGTTATTCAGAAAGGAATCTCTCCAAGACTCATGCTGGGGCAAACATTTCAAGCAACCAGTCAAGCAGTCACTTCAGAATCTTTCGACATGGGACAGTCTATTTCAAGCAATCCCCAAGCAAAGCTTATCACTCCTTCCTAAAAAGATCAGCATCTTGATACTTCATTCAAGAATGGTTGAAGTTGTGTTCAAGACATTTTTTCAAAGGTTATAGTTGGCAAAAGTTCATTGTGTTGTGGAATCAGTTTCTTCAGCCGCACCTCTACAAAAGAGTCTTATCCCGTGGTCTTAGCATTTGCATTGCAATCACTGCACCATTTGCATCATTCAATTTCATATCGAGCATAGCGCGAAGTTTATTTCATGTTCATATGCATTTTCTGAGGGCTTGTTATCTTACCTTGTGGTCAAGGTCCAATTTCGCTTGGCATCCTCAAAGTCCAATTTCGCTTGGCAACCACACAAAAATTGAAGTCCAACTCACTTGGCACCTACCAAAGCAGTTGTGTTTATCACCATGTCTTTCATATGTTCTTTTCCTTTAAACTTTGTGAAGTTTGACGTAGATCCTTCCTCTTCCAATTTCTCACTCTGGTTGTGCCCATTGAGAAATTCCTTATTATGTCCTTCAACTTTCTCACTTCGGTTTTTCCCATTGAGGAGTTTTTATTTCCTTAAACTTTCTCACTCCGGTTGTTCCCATTGAGAAGTTATTTGCGTCCTTCTAATTTCTCTCTCCGGTTGATCCCATTGAGGAATTTCAAAGTGTGTTCTTCTAACTTCTTTTTTCGGTTAATCCCATTAAGAGGTTCATCATATTTCCTTTCAATTTCTCTCTCCGGTTGATCCTATTGAGAAACTTGACATATGTTTTCCATTTTTCGAAGTTCTCACTCCGGTTAATCCCATTGAGAAGCTCTTATTTCTTTTAACTTTCTCACTCTGGTTGTTCCCATTGAGAAGTTATTTGTTTCTTTCTAATTTCTCAATCCGGTTGTTCCCATCGAGAAATTCTTATTTCCTTCAACTATCTCAATCCGGTTGTTCCCATTGAGAAGCTATTTGTTTCCTTCGAAGTTCTCACTCCGGTTAATCCCTTTGAGAAATTTCAAAGTGCGTTCTTTTAACAACCGTATTAAGGGTTTTATCCCAATCTCTCTCTCTCTCTCCGGTCCATCCCATTGAGAAATTCGGAGATAATCTCTTTTTCAAGTTGAAAAGTTTGATGTTTCCCGTGGCATACCCTCATAATTTGGTCTGATTCCACATCTGGTGTTTTTCTAGAGGTTTCGGACGTTGATTTCCAAATTTGGTGCTTATGCATCCATGGTTTTCCTGGATGTCTTTAATATCTTTCTCAGGATTTATTCTTCTCATCTCAGGTGTTCCTATTTATTCCCAGTCGTCCAGACGGATTTCCAGGAATATCCTGTTTTCCCAGCTAATTTTTCTTATCTTTACTATTTGTCAGTCTTTTCTTTTCATTTAATCATTTCATCATCCTCACAGATTTAGTGTTTCAAATCATATCACATTCATACACTTAAAATCCCCAGCATCTGTGTTCATATATGCATCTCATGTTTCACCATCGCATGGCATTTTGCATCGGACAAATTTTGGGTCTTCTTATATCTAATTGACTTTTACTTTAGAATTGAATGCCTTGCAGCAGTTCAATTCAAGTTTAAGACAATTAGATAGGGGCATCTGTCGTACCCTAAATTTGTCCTACCTTTTTAGTTTTATTTTTATAGGTTCTATGTCACTAATCACTAAAAAATGTGTTTTCATATTTCTTGTAGCAGGAGTTGCAAGGGTTAATTTGGATTTGGAATAGAACATGTGATGGTTCATATTACAAGACCCAATTAACTACATTCATAAAATGGTCTATGCGATTGGTAAAGTAGGTCAATTTCTCAAGCCTTATTCCATGTGGATTTTGTGCCATTTATTCAAGTAGAGGGGGTTGTTGTGAGTTAATCCAGTGCCATGGTCAAGGTTCATTCTCTTATGCCAAGATAGAATTGATTTCAAGTTATGATTTGTGGCAAAATAAAAATGGTAAAATCGTGTGCCTCTCGCAAATCAAGTTGGTGGTGAAGAGTTTTTCTTTCCATGTTTAGCATTATATCATATTTCAAATTTGTGGATGTTCTCATTGCTTTAGTCCTAATTGGGTTCCGTTCATGTGAAGACAATCTTTTTTTTGTGGGTTTGGTTCATTATATTTTGTGGGTTTGACTAATGAGCCATGAACTTTGAAATTTGGAATGATTTGGAAAAAAATAAAAGAGATTTAACAATGTTATATATTGACTTGTCCGAGCCATTTTGGGAGGTCAATAATCCATTCACATCAAATTGTGCCAAGTTTATTGTAGGGACCTCAGATCCATTTTTTTAAGGGAAGTATCAAGGCTGTTTTGCAATATGGAAGTTTTGGGAAATCAAAGGAATACTCAGGCAAAGTCCAGGGTTACTGACCAGTGATATTTAGTGGTAATATTCAAGCCAGTTTTCAGCGTCTTTCGAGTCTATTTTTATTTTGTTTGTAGTGTCTCGTTCATGTTTTGCTTAAGTTTTCTCATTATTGCGTGCAAGTTGATATTTATCGTCTTTACTTTGTTTTTATCAGTGGAATGGGTTATGTGGTTGTTTCTTTGTGGTGTTTCAGGTAAATATGTAATCGGTGGTTCGAGGTGTCCGAAAGAGGGTCCGAGCTTTTAAAAACAGATAGAAAATGAGAGTTCAGAGACACAACACGGGTGCCAGTGTTGCACAACACGGCCCGTGTTGTAAAGACCAGAAGAAACAAAGAATTCAGCTCAGAAAATAAGAAGACAGGGGTGTGACACGGGCACCCGTGTTGTACAACACGGCCCGTGTCATGGCAACTGGGAAAGGATGTTTTTGGTTGCAATCCAGAGTCACAACACGGCCACCCGTGTTGCACAACACGGCCCGTGTTGTGAAGACCAGAGAGAATTTTATGTTTTGCTGCTTCGAGGGTATTCCGGACATTTCGCAGTGCTGTTTGAAGACTGATTTATATTTGCCCATGATGACTGTGAAGAGACACTTTTTGAATTGGGGCTTTTTTGGAGAGAACAAAGACGGGAGAAGAAAGATTGATCAAGAGCGGAAGCAATTGACGATCCGACTAATCCAACGTTAATTGTAATGCCTAAATTTGCTTACTCTGTTTTTATTTTCAGTTTGAACATGAGTGGCTAAACCCCCCAATGCCAGGGGGGTGTCCCTGATTTGCATTTTGTAATGACTTGTTGAATTCTTCAATTTGGTATTATGTTTTAGTTTCGTTTCTTTATTTTATCGCAACGTCCTTAATGCTTTATCGGTATTGGAAAATAAGATAATTGATCGTGGTTAGGATTTGGTCTGACCAACCATTCTAACCTTGTTGCATAATTTTATCGTAAAAAAAATATTACTGAGGAATTGGGATATTTTTATATGAACCTTTTTATGTCAGAATTATTGCTTGATATTCTTCTATGACCTTTGAGGAATCATGGTCTATGAAGAATACCAAAGGTTTTTCTTTAAAGGAATTTTGGAAAAACATTGTAGGCTTAGGAAAGACGCGTTCTAAAGCACATCTCTAAAATTAAGGAACCTATGAGTCATTGCATTGCGAATCATACACCCTACCTGGCATTACTTTTATATAAGTGAAATTATTTGTTTTTACGTTTTATTCTGTTCAATTTATTTAATTTAATCTCAAACCTTGAGTTTTGTCCAATTGAAATTAATCACGAAGAACTTATTTTTAATACGCAGTCCTTGTGATCGATATTTTGGGTTAATCCCTTCTATTACTACATCGGTAAAAATAGTACACTTGCTATTTTCCGGTCAAGTTTTTGGCGCCGTTGCCGGGGACTGCCAAAGAATTAAGTTGTTTGTGTTATATCAATTGGAATTTTGTTGCTCTGCGACTAAAATTTTACTTTACTCTGTATATCATTTTACTGTTATTGAAATTTTGTTTTCTAACTCGTGTCTAACTGTTTATGCGAGGTCAGGCCTCAGCTAAATTTTCTTTTGACACAGAACCAGAAAGAGCCTTGCACGAGAGACGCCGCAAGGCAAGAATTGATAGTCTGGCTAAGACTTGTTCAAGTGTCCCGTATCAGGAAACTGAGGACTATATTTCAGTTCACTCGGAGCACAGTGACTCTGATTCAAACAGAGAAACTGACCCTGAATTCAACGACATGGCAGGAAATCAACCTGCTCCAGAGAGGCTCTTAGGTGATTACGGAGGGGCAAATGCTCAACCTAACAGGATGACGATTGTTAATCAACCGGTGAATGTAGCACACTTCCAGTTACATCCATCTACTATCCGCCAGTTAGAGAGCAAGCCTTTCTCCGGGAGAATTAATGAGGATGCAAATAAGCATCTTCAGAGATTTCTTACTACTACCACTTCTTTGAAGATCGAAGGTCATTCAGAGGAGGCAAAACGACTGGTGATGTTTCCATTCACTCTTACTGACGATGCTGAAGAGTGGTTCTATTCTCTTCCCGCAGCTAGTATCACAACATGGCAAGAGATGGAAACAGCCTTCCTTAACGAATACTTTCCTGCTTCAGTGTTCATCCAGAAAAGATATGATATAGTCAATTTTAAACAAAAAGAGGGTGAATCACTCGGAGATGCTTATAAAAGATTCAAAAGGTGTTTGACTTCGTGTCCTACCCATAACATGGACGCAACAGAGCAAATGCAAAACTTTGTGAATGGGTTGAGACTCAAGACAAAGCAACTGATTGATACTGCTGCAGGTGGCTCAACAAACTTCTCAACAACCACAGGTATTAAAAGAATCATAGAAGCTATTGCTGCCAATGAACACCTTGAGTTATATGATCGCACCGTGAGTCAACCAGACGGGAAAATCGATCTTAAGCTAACAGAACAGGTTGTAAAAATGGAAGATCAAATTGCCGCAGAAGTTGAAAGAAGGTTAAAGAAGATGAATCTGGGAACTCACACAGTTGCTCAGGTTGAACCCGTTCAAGCGGTGATTTGCGAGATATGTTGTGGTCCACACTTTGCCATGCACTGTTTGGCAACTCAAGAGCAGGTTGAACAGATTAATATGTTGAGGCAAAACAATCCTTATGCCAACACATATAATCCGGGGTGGAAAAATCACCCAAATTTCTCTTGGAAAGATCATCAAGGGAACATCCAGAAACCGGTTCAAGGCCAACAACAGTACCAGCCCCAACAACAACCTTATCAGCCTCCAGTGTCAAGAAAAGTTGATTGGGAGATTGCCATTGAAAAGATGGCAGCTCACAACTGTCAATTTCAAGAAGAAACCAGAAGTAATTTCAAGAACACTGGAGCATCTATAAAGAATCTTGAGGTGCAAATGAGCCAAATTGCTCAACACCTTGCTATCCCTAACGCTCCTGGGACTCTTCCTAGTGCTACTGTAACAAATCCTAGAGATAATCATAAAGTAAATGCAGTCACAACGCGAAGAGGTAAAGTTAGTGAAGAGGTTCAAGAAAATTCTGAAGTTGAAAATCAATTGATTGAGGTTGAGCTTGAAATCAAAGACAATGAAGAGGTTGACAACGACAAAGAAGTTACCCAAACACCGGTCATCAAAGAAAAAGCGGTTGAACCTAAACCGGTGGTCAAACTTCCGTATCCTACAAGAAACAAGAAGAAAGGGCAGCAAGAGAAGAATTTTGAAAAATTTCTTGACTTGTTCAAAAAGCTGGAATTGAATATCCCATTACTTGAAGCTCTTGAACAAATTCCCACTTATGCCAAGTTCATGAAAGATATAATTGCTAAAGAGAGGACTATGGGAGCTGAACCTATTATTCTAACCGAAACTTGTAGTGCTATTTTGCAGGGATTGAAGATTCCGGTGAAGAGAAAAGATAGAGGAGCTGTTACCATTCCATGCACTATTGGTGACCGATCGTTCAAGAGAGCTCTCATCGACTTGGGAGCGAGCATCAGTTTAATGCCTTTATCTATCTACAAAAAGTTAGGTATTGGTGCTGTACAAGACACTAGGATGACTCTCCAATTCGCGGACCATTCGGTGAAGCGACCTTATGGAGTTGTCCATGATGTATTGGTTAGGGTGGACAAATTTGTGTTCCCGGTTGACTTTGTGATCCTTGAAATGCCGGAAGATGAAGAAATTCCCTTGATTTTGGGAAGACCTTTTCTAGAAACCGGGAGAGTTATGATAGACATGGAAGGTGGAACGCTAACAATGAAGGTGTATGATGAAGAGTTAAAAATTGATGTTAGGAACACTTTAAAGCACAAAGATGATGTGGGCACTAGTAGCAACATACAAGTGTTAGACCAAATGGAAGCTAGTGAGCATTTAGAAAGTGTGTCCAAGTTACCTCTAGAGAAGGTGTTGAGTATGTCCATTTTTGAAGGTGATAAGGAAGTTGGAGATAAGGATATGGAAGTGGTTGCTATGCTGGAAGATCAACCTATCTTCAAAAGAAGTAGAATGCACCGGTGGGAAGAGTTGCGACAGCCTACAACAGTTGATGAAGGCAAAGAGAGACCAAAAATATCTGAATTGAAGCAACTTCCCGAGAATCTCAAATATGTTTTTCTTGACACGGAAGAAAAATGTCTCGCTATTATTAGCGCTAATTTGAAAGACATGCAAGAAGGCAAGTTAATTGAAGTTCTTAAAAAATTCAAGGGAGCTATTGGGTGGAAGATTGAAGACCTAAAGGGTATAAGTCCCACAGTGTGTATGCATAAAATTCTGATGGAAGAAGATCACAAACCGGTTGTACAACCTCAAAGGAGATTGAACCCGGTGATGAAGGAAGTTGTGCGAAAAGAAGTTGTTAAGCTATTGGATGCGGGATTGATTTACCCCATATCCGATAGTGCTTGGGTGAGTCCGGTTCATGTGGTGCCCAAAAAGGGGGGAACAACTGTTATAACAAATGAAAAAAATGAGTTGATTCCTACTAGAACCGTTACTGGGTGGAGAGTGTGCATCGATTATAGAAGATTGAATTTGGCTACGAGAAAGGACCATTTTCCGTTGCCATTCATTGACCAAATGTTGGAAAGACTAGCGGGACATGAGTACTATTGTTTTCTTGATGGATACTCCGGGTACAATCAAATCGTTGTTGCACCGGAAGACCAAGAGAAAACGGCGTTTACATGCCCTTATGGCATTTTTGCTTACAGAAGGATGCCATTTGGGCTATGTAATGCCCCCGCTACATTCCAAAGATGCATGACTTCCATTTTTGCGGATATGCTGGAAAAACACATGGAGGTGTTCATGGACGATTTTTCCGTGTTCGGATCCTCATTTGAGCATTGTTTATCTAACCTTTCACTTGTTTTGCAGCGATGTCAAGAAAGCAACTTAATATTGAACTGGGAAAAATGCCATTTCATGGTGAAAGAAGGCATTGTTCTTGGTCACAAGATCTCACAAAAAGGGATCGAAGTGGATCAAGCCAAAGTGGAAGTGATCTCTAAGTTACCTCCGCCAATCAACGAAAAGGGCATAAGAAGTTTTTTGGGACATGCGGGATTTTACCGCAGGTTCATAAGAGATTTCTCAAAGATAGCCAAACCTTTAACTACTCTGTTGGTTAAAGATAAGGCTTTCGTTTTCAATAAGGAATGCAGCGACGCTTTTGAAACACTAAAAAAAGAATTAGTGTCTGCACCTATTGTTATAGCCCCCGATTGGTCCCTACCCTTTGAGATTATGTGCGATGCTAGTGACATTGCGGTGGGGGCTGTTCTTGGACAGCGGAGAGGAAAATTGCTTCATGTGATTTACTATGCTAGTCATGTTCTGAACCCTGCACAGATAAACTATGCAACTACCGAGAAGGAGTTGTTAGCAGTTGTGTATGCCTTCGATAAATTCAGGCAATATCTGTTGGGTTCAAAAGTGATTGTTTATACTGACCATGCTGCTTTGAAATATCTTTTTGCTAAGCAGGATTCCAAGCCCAGGTTGTTAAGGTGGATTTTACTCCTTCAGGAATTTGATGTGGAGATTCGTGACAAGAAAGGGTGTGAAAACACTGTTGCAGATCATCTTTCTCGAATGTCACCAATTGAGGAGAAGCAAGAGCAACGCCCTATAAAGGATGAGTTCGCTGACGAACACATCCTAGCTGTTATAGGGGTGCCTTGGTTTGCAGATTATGCAAACTATCTCGTTGGCGGTATTATACCCGACGATTTTGATTCTAACAAGAAAAAAAAGTTTGTTCATGATTGCAGGTTTTATTTATGGGATGATCCGTTCCTCTACAAAAGAGGGGTGGACGGCCTGGTGAGAAGATGTGTACCTGAAGAAGAACAAAAAGATGTGCTGAAAGCATGTCACGACTCTGAGTATGGGGGACATTTCAGTGGTGATCGAACAGCTGCTAAAGTCCTACAATCAGGACTTTATTGGCCATCTTTATTTAAGGATGCGCAAGAGGTAGTGAAAGAGTGTGACAGATGTCAGAGGACTGGGAATATATCAAAAAGAAATCAGATGCCCCAAAATTCTATGCTCGAGGTTGAATTGTTTGATGTATGGGGGATAGACTTTATGGGGCCATTTCCACCATCGTTCGGAAAAAACTATATTTTGGTGGCTGTGGATTATGTTTCCAAATGGGTGGAAGCTGTGGCATTACCCACCAATGATGCTAAGGTAGTGGTAAGATTCCTAAAAGAAAACATCTTCGCTAGGTTCGGTGTCCCGAGGGCGTTGATAAGCGACGAAGGGACACATTTCTTGAATCACCTTATGGAGAAGCTGCTGCAAAAGTACAATGTGAAACACCGGATAGCTACTCCTTACCACCCCCAAACGAGCGGTCAAGTCGAGGTATCTAATAGACAACTGAAACAAATCTTGGAAAAGACAGTGAATGCATCCAGGAAGGATTGGTCTCTTAAGCTGGATGACGCTTTATGGGCGTACCGGACGGCTTTCAAAACGCCTATCGGTATGTCACCATATCAGCTGGTTTATGGAAAGGCATGTCACTTACCTTTGGAACTTGAGCATAAAGCTTTTTGGGCATCTAAGTATCTTAATATGGATTTGTCAAAAGCTGGAAGTTCAAGGATTCTTCAACTGCATGAGTTAGAAGAATTCAGGAATCGGGCGTATGAGAATGCCAAGGTATACAAAGAGCAAACGAAAAAATGGCATGATAAAAGGATTCAAAGAAAAGAGTTTTGGGAAGGACAACTGGTCCTTCTGTACAATTCAAGGCTGAAGCTATTCCCAGGAAAATTAAGGTCAAAATGGTCGGGACCTTTTGTTGTTCACAAGGTATTTCCTCACGGAGCTGTTGAGATTAAAAATCAGATCAACGGAGATATTTTCAAAGTGAACGGGCAGAGATTAAAGCATTATTTCAAAGGCCAGCCCACTGGTGATGTGCATGTCACTCGTCTTACCCAGTAGTACGACGGACCGTCGAGCCATGCGACGTTAAACGCAGCGCTTCGTGGGAGGCAACCCACGAGTTTTTCAGTCTGACTTTTGTGTGTTTCTGTTTTGTAGGTTTTGTTTATCACTAATTTTAAGAAGGAATGAATGAGGTTTGAAGTCATAATAGGAAGATCAATAAAGCCAGAAAACGGAAAATCAGAGGTGCAACACGGGTGCCCGTGTTGGGCAACACGGCCCGTGTTGCATGATGCAGACAGATGGTTGTTTTTGGGAAGTTCTGATGGATTCCAGGGATGCAACACGGCCACCCGTGTTGTGCAACACGGCTCGTGTTGCAATGTCTGGAGATTGTTTGATTTCAGCCATTTTGAGAAGAGATACCAGGGGTGCAACACGGGTGCCCGTGTTGTGTAACACGGCCCGTGTTGCAAGTGCTGTTTGACATGAATTTTTGAGCCAGAGAAATTGAAGCATCCAGGGAGGCAACACGGGTGCCCGTGTTGTGCAACACGGCCCGTGTTGCTCATGCGGGAATCCTAAAATTCAAATTTTTTTAAATTTTCCCAAATTTGTCCTGTGGGCCCCACGTGTTTAATTCCATAATTTTTAATTAAAGGCTCATTAACCTACCATTTATCACTTTTCTTTCATCTTCTCCAACCCTTTTCTCTCTAAAAACCCTAACACCATTGTTATACCTCTCAAAACCTCCATTTTCGCAAGCACCCACTCACCGAAACCTACTTCTCCATTCACGAAATTTGTTCCCCATCACTTGCTTGTCACTTCTACGGTGATCGTTTCCTCTAATCTTTAAAAATTTTCGTGTGCTTCATTTGTGCAGGACTGAAAAATGCCTCCTAGAAGGGATACCGGTAAAAATGTTGCTGAATCTTCTCGTCCTCGCAAGAGAGCACACCGGATGCCGAATGCTCATGGCATCTTATTCGAGGACCCGGAGCATCAAACTAAGTATGCAAAGTTGGTAAGACGTAAGTTGATACCGGCCCGGTACATGTGCAACGAAACTCTTGAAAATCTAGGGCTCAAATTTGAAGTCCATAGAATGTTTCACAGTATCGGGATGTTAAATTTCATGCAGTATGAAGCGCCAACTTTTGAGCGCATAACCTTGGAATTTTTGAGTTCTTTACAGTTTCAGCTCAAGCATACCTGGACCGGATCCGACACTGAGTATTTCGGTACTCTGAAGTTCCGCCTGTATGACAATGATCATGTGATGTCGGTGGCTGATCTGGGGAAGATTTTAGATCTCCCAGTCTATGGGCCTGGTGCACCGCCAAGTACATTCGATGTAGGATCATTCTGGAAGGATATCACCGGCAACACCGAGTATGCCGCATCTGCTGCAAAGGCCTCATGCATTCATAACCCGTCATTCCGGTACGCTCAAAAAGGGTTAGCTTATACCCTTTTCTTCCGAGGCGACAGTACAGGAGTCGCAACTCTGCGGGAGCTATACTTCCTATATGGAATGGCAAACAATGAGCTGATTAATGTTGCGGCCTTCGCAGCAGACCACCTGAAGCGGGTAGCCAATGCTGCCTCGGGTGAGATTTCCGTTGGAGGGATGATTACACAGATTGCTCAGCATCTGGGGTATAATGAGAGGTTGCTTGAAGTGCCTGCAGTGGCAGGTAAGACAAAAATTGACCTTGAAACATTGGTCAACCAAGGTATGATTAAAACTGCTCATAATTATTATGCTGTGATGTCTCGTAACAAGCATTTGATTTCGTTGCCTGCACCTAACATGATTACCATAGATAATAGAGCTAACTGGCTGTATGAGGACCCCATGCTGGGTGGTTCCGATCAGTTTGATGAGTATTTTTAAGATGAGGAGGATGCAGGGAACCAACCTGAAGAGGTCCCGGTGCAAACTGCTGGTGATTCTTCTAACCAAGCAACTGGTCAGTGGAATGTTTCCAAGGACCAGTGGGACGAAATGATCAGGGAGCAGACCCGGCAAGGGGATTTAATCGACGAGCTGCATGCATGGATGCAGCAGATGAAGCTTCATGGATTTCCTCCCGAACAGTGATAGTTGTGAGTCCCCTCCGACATTGGTTCTTCAACAGTGAGGACACTGTTGAGTTCAAGTGTGGGGGGGTTTAGTTTTTATGTTTTCGTTTGTTTTATGTTAATATTTGTTTATTTTAATAGTGTCGTAGTGTCGGCTTGAAGATTATAGCTTTATGTTATCTGTAAAAACACCCCTAAGTTAACCTGTTGTGCGTTACATGTGAATTATGAAAAAGTATATAGGATGCGAGTGAAAAAGAATCCCGATGAGAAAATATGGAAAATTTCAATGTATAGGTACTACATAAGCACACTGAGTCTTCGGAATTAGGAACGAGTTCGACATGTAGATTCGTGCCATGGTGCTTTGATTTGAGAAGTAAACCCGAAGTAGTTTATATTGATATATCTGGCTTTATCTATAATAATTATGTGTGCAAAGATGGTCCAAAAAGAAAAAAAAAGAAGGGCTTCAAGGCACCGGAAAAAAAAATGAATAAAAACATTAGAACAATCGATCCTTCTAAGTTGGGTAACCCTCACAAGGTTATTCAACCTAACGGCGGTTGAACATAAATGTTTCCCGAAGGGACAGAAAAATCGGTGCCAACGATAAAAAGAGGAATCAATCTTGCACACATAGTGAAAATCATTAAAAGCCTTAAAAGTGATTGTCCGAATGAAAAGGGTTGAAAATCGGAAAAATAAGACCTAAGCACGAAGCATAGTCGGAGAGGTTACCGAAAAGGGAGATTCGGATCCGTGGTTTTCCATGGTGTAGTGTTTGTGTGATATCTATACTGAGAGAAAAGTACAAAAAGAACTCATTGGGTGAATTGGAACGAAGGATCCACGTATGAGTATCATAATTCATATTGCTAGTTTTGAAGATGTAAATGCAGGATTTTTGCTTGAGGGCAAGCAAGAATTCAAGTTTGGGGGAGTTTGACCAGTGATATTTAGTGGTAATATTCAAGCCAGTTTTCAGCGTCTTTCGAGTCTATTTTTATTTTGTTTGTAGTGTCTCGTTCATGTTTTGCTTAAGTTTTCTCATTATTGCGTGCAAGTTGATATTTATCGTCTTTACTTTGTTTTTATCAGTGGAATGGGTTATGTGGTTGTTTCTTTGTGGTGTTTCAGGTAAATATGTAATTGGTGGTTCGAGGTGTCCGAAAGAGGGTCCGAGCTTTTAAAAACAGATAGAAAATGAGAGTTCAGAGACACAACACGGGTGCCAGTGTTGCACAACACGGCCCGTGTTGTAAAGACCAGAAGAAACAAAGAATTCAGCTCAGAAAATAAGAAGACAGGGGTGTGACACGGGCACCCGTGTTGTACAACACGGCCCGTGTCATGGCAACTGGGAAAGGATGTTTTTGGTTGCAATCCAGAGTCACAACACGGCCACCCGTGTTGCACAACACGGCCCGTGTTGTGAAGACCAGAGAGAATTTTATGTTTTGCTGCTTCGAGGGTATTCTGGACATTTCGCAGTGCTGTTTGAAGACTGATTTATATTTGCCCATGATGACTGTGAAGAGACACTTTTTGAATTGGGGCTTTTTTGGAGAGAACAAAGACGGGAGAAGAAAGATTGATCAAGAGCGGAAGCAATTGACGATCCGACTAATCCAACGTTAATTGTAATGCCTAAATTTGCTTACTCTGTTTTTATTTTCAGTTTGAACATGAGTGGCTAAACCCCCCAATGCCAGGGAGGTGTCCCTGATTTGCATTTTGTAATGACTTGTTGAATTCTTCAATTTGGTATTATGTTTTAGTTTCGTTTCTTTATTTTATCGCAACGTCCTTAATGCTTTATCGGTATTGGAAAATAAGATAATTGATCGTGGTTAGGATTTGGTCTGACCAACCATTCTAACCTTGTTGCATAATTTTATCGTAAAAAAAATATTACTGAGGAATTGGGATATTTTTATATGAACCTTTTTATGTCAGAATTATTGCTTGATATTCTTCTATGACCTTTGAGGAATCATAGTCTATGAAGAATACCAAAGGTTTTTATTTAAAGGAATTTTGGAAAAACATTGTAGGCTTAGGAAAGACGCGTTCTAAAGCACATCTCTAAAATTAAGGAACCTATGAGTCATTGCATTGCGAATCATACACCCTACCTGGCATTACTTTTATATAAGTGAAATTATTTGTTTTTACGTTTTATTCTGTTCAATTTATTTAATTTAATCTCAAACCTTGAGTTTTGTCCAATTGAAATTAATCACGAAGAACTTATTTTTAATACGCAGTCCTTGTGATCGATATTTTGGGTTAATCCCTTCTATTACTACATCGGTAAAAATAGTACACTTGCTATTTTCCGGTCAGTTACAATTCATCAGAATTCAAATATTACAAAGTGCTTATATATTTAGTAAACTATAAGTGTTTTGCTGGAAAAGTATGATAATACAAGACACAGTATGGCAATGTGTATATCAGAAAAAACTGAGAAGATAAGTTGCTCTGCAAATAAACAGGTTTAAAAAACCGACGCATCCGGAGGCTGAACTAAGATTCTTTGTGAGTTCTTATCATTTGTTCCTCGGGTCATGCCCAGGCTTCACAAACTGTCGCCAATATCATGCTGTTATAAAAAGTTCATGGTTTCGCCGGCACGATGCCAATCTCATTCCATTTGAATCTCACCATCAACCGGGTGTACATGAAAGAAAGAAACGAAATAAAGTGATCAGTATAAGCGGAAGTGGTTAACATCCGAAGGAAGGTGTCAAAAGAAGTAATTTGCAATTCTTGAAATTTAAAGATTTTAAAAAAAACCACAAGTGATCAAAAGCCATAGAATGCTGAGAGTGTTTCATCCCAACCAATTGACAAGCTTATAACAATTTTGATTCTGCTGGTTTCCTGAGATTTAATGCCACAAAGAGTCATGATTACTTTCCTAATGGCATTTGTAAATACTAATTGTGAAACCAAGTCGCAGAGGATTCATGTTCGATTTAAGTTCGAGTTATAGGAATCAATACAAAGGAACCAAACTGTGATATTACCTATCCATTCATGATACCAATGCAAGTTTTTTAGCATTGTGTGTTCGCAAATCTTACCATTGGTTCAAATTTTCCATAAATGCAAGCCTTAAACTCCAAGACCCCCCATGAGCCTTTTTCAGCCAGCTTGTTGCGGTGTGGAGGACTCCATCACAACACATTTCCAGCCAGCCCAAGCAAAACGCATGTACTAGCCAAACCTTCACTTGTATCACACCTCTCTAATGCACATGTAGCTTACAAACACCTGTACTTCATGTCTACAAAAACAAAGAGCAACGTCACATGGCAAATACCAAAGCAGAGAATCTAAGATACAAAGAAGAATTCCTAAGGATTGGTACCATTCCTTCCAATTAAAGGTTCTCGATGTCACATTAGTCCATGCTTGTTTCCAATTGCCAAAGATATAATTCAGGATGCATCTCAAAGCCATGATTCTAGTTGAATCCGGAAGCCTTCACGTCAATACCAATTTCTTTATTCCATTTCCGTCACACAGATCTCCAACAAAGTATTCCACGGTACAAGTTTCAGCTCTAAAGATTCCTCCCATCAAGTTGCTATGGGGATCACAAATCATGGTTCGTCAAAGGCTGCTCATTACTTCATCTTCAACTTACGAAGCAGATGCGACAAAACATGTTTCAGCATCACATTGCTCCTAGAATTGCGCCAATCAAACATGGTATGAGAAGTTGTTAGAAACTCACAGTGTAGCCCACAAAGATGAGGTTTTTGGGAATACAGAAATGGATTTAGAAAACATTACCGTAAATGGAAGTGCAAAAGGAAAATCAGAGGAATTTTACACCAGGTCTCACCAAGCATATGGTTCCTGAATCGCGGATTCGTTAGATTTTCTCCAGTTCCGAGCTCTTTCATAATAAATCTCAGGAGCATCCATTGAATTCGTCAGGCCAAGCAATCCTTTGTGCCAAGTCCTCTGTCAATTCAAAACTTCAGCTTCAACCGTGTCGGCAGGTTCATCATACCAATGTTGACATACAAAGAAAGAGGATGAATGAGTTGATTAGTACAGAGCATAAATAGAATGATCAATATTCATAAAAGAGAAATCACCAAGTAACCCAATACTCACATAACTTCTTAAGGAATAGCGGCAAAATCATAAGTTCCATAATTGTGGATCATGTGTGACATACAACACATTTCGCAAAGCATTTCTACCAAACTACCAAAATAGAATGCATTGCCTAAGAATCATGAAAGTTCTACAAAAGAGTTGCATTCTTGTGCTTGCTACCTTAAGTGATCCCTTACCAAGTTGATCCAGAGTGGTCCTCACTTGATGACTACATCATCAAGTCGCCATGATTATCATCTTTGTGCGTTCCAAGCCTCAAGAGACCGCGTGATGAGTTGCTTTGTTCATACCAAATCTCCAAGGATTAACTCGTCATCGAGGCCATTGATGCCAAGCCTCCCATAGCTAATCTTCCCTCACACCAATGATGACCCTAGATTAACCAACAATCAGAACTAGTTCCTTGCAACATTCATTCAGCATAAATCATCAAGCCTTCATACCAATCCTCCATCATTTTGATTTAGTCTCTCCTTTTGAGGTCCATACCTGCAGCTAACAGGGAGCAAAAAAACAGAGCCACAAAATCCCTATTCTTTATGTACAAACGTGCCTAAGCCCTCTTCACACCATGGCTGAATTGCAAGCCAACTCAAGCCATTCCCACATAATTTGTATCCTGTTATTTCTTGTAAGCTAAGCTAAGCGAAGCTGTCTCACCAAATCTTCCAAGGTATCTGTAGCATGGATAGGCAATGAAACATATCAGTAATAAATCAGATGTGCACAAGTGAAAAGAATCTTTGTTAGCAGGGTGTAGTAACAAGCAAAATACAGCACGGTAAAGTAACTTGTTTTTACAGTGTTAAAACATAAATTCATAGCAGTAAAAAAGGTCAAGTAGAATTCAGTGAAAATCAACTTTCAGAGGGACCACAGATACTCCAGAAGGATATCCAGCTCGCATAACAAACAAAATTGCGAATCATCCCATGGCCCACCAAATCTCACCGCAAATATTCCCTTCTAACCGTTTTGAAGATTTACGCAGCTCACTTTCACAAGATTTCCGGGCATAATCCTTACAATTTCTCACACGAACCTGAATCTTACAAATTCCTCTATAAAACTGCTCGTCATTGAGCATTCAAAGAAAAAAAAAACCTAACGAGAGCTCCGCGCGAATTTCCCCAAGAAACCCTAATCACCCAGAGCTCTATTCATCGAAGGTTGTTGAGTCTTCGCATTGAAGCTCAATCAACCTGAGCTAAACCTCTCTCAAACTCAACAAATAAAAAAAACGAAACTGAAGAAGAAGAGCGATTGAAAATCAAAAGAAGAAGAATTGAGTCGCTTACCATAGCTAAAAAAACTTCTGCTTTCGGTATATTCTTTGCCTCTTTATGTTTTCGCTGCCTCTTGGTTGAAATGTTCTTGCTTTGATTGTTGTTTCTAATTTCCTTGATCTCTCGACATTAATAATATGTTTGATTGGATTTAATTCATATTGAATATTGAGATTAGGGGTTATAAAAAAGGGGGTTAAAGACATATTTTCGAATTGATGAGGTTAGGGAAGTGGATATCCATTGATGTGCAATGAAGGTTCATATTTTCTTCTGTTGAGGAAGAGAAAGAATTGAGTATGGAGGATAATCTTGCTCCTGTTTCGGTCTAGCTTCATTGATAGATGGTTTTTTTTTTACAGTTGGGAAAACAAAAGAATGCTTTAATGAATTAGGCTCCCTATGTTTGTTTTTTTCGTGGCTCTATGTTTCTTTTCCACTGCCCAATGTGTGTTTGATTTTAGTGTTGTCTATTCATACCTTCACACTGCCCAACACGTATGATATTAAATCTGTTCTCTTTTCTTGCTCATATTGCAATAGTTAGGGCTAACTTTTGAAGTTTTTTTAATATAACAGTTTTTAGTGGGCCAGACACTTGGTACAAGTTAGCCTGGCCCGCGCTGGGTTTTTGATATGTTTTGAACTAATGTCCTGCATGTTCTTGCAGGCTCATGTTTGTTTCAATGTTAACATTAATTCTAAAGATTTTTTTTAAGTAATTTTGTTTTTACTAATTTCTCTTTAGGTAAATTCTTATTTCCCTTTTATAATTTTAAATTTTATTTTAGGGTCAATGATATGATTTAAGGTGTGATATTCGATCATTGCGATCCGACGTTATCGACATCGATATGAGGCCAACTTTTATTTTTTCATTATTAATTATTGATTATTCGATTTATTCGGCCAATGATAAATTGTGATATTCGATTTTTAATAAATCGACGTTATCCCCTAATTTGAGGTCACACCTTTATTTTTCTTATTATTTCTTATTATCTCAATTTATTTTATTCCAGCCGATGAATAAATATTTAAATATTCGATTTCAAATAAATCGACGTTATTTAAATTAAATATGAGGCCAAACTATTATTTTATTATTATTTCGACTTTATTTTATTTTTTGTGGTCGATGATATAACAAACGATCTAAATGTTCGATTTCGACAAATCGTTATCATTTAGATCAATATGAGACAAATTCTATTCTTTTTATCGCATTTCTTCTATTTAAATAATTATTTGATTATAAAGTAACGCTCGACTTCTCATAGAATGATTCTAAATTTGAATCGATTCTAAGACAGTTAAAGAGCTAAATTTCGACGCTTTCGGTTTAATTCGAGCTCCAACGGCTCCACCTTAGCTTAAGACTAGGATTCGATCTCGCGTAACCATTTAACCCTTAACCTCCATTTTGCACTCACCTTTCGCGATCGCTTTATGCCTCGCAATCGACCTACCAAGATGTTTCTTTTAAATTCGAACCCTTGATCCAACGTCAAGTGGTCTTAGGTATTAAAACACTTTAATAATATGAGGGAAATTGTACGCCACGAGCCTTAAGTGGTAGAAAGGAGGATTACGAGCTCTCGTTATTCGCTCCGATTATTTCGTCGCAAGACACTTGGCTTGTTGGTTCGGAATAAACTATCCATAGTCTTTAGTGCAATTCGACTCCTAAAGAAAGATAATAAAACTTAAATCCTTTTCCTCCTTTAGCAAGTAATTCATTAGGCATAGACATACTTTCGCGCGTGACAACTTAGAAGGTTCCCATCGAGTACGATGGATGTAGGGGGTGCTAATACCTTCCCCCTGCATAACCGACTTCCGAACCCCGATAATGGTTCCGACGACCTTGTCTTTATCCTTTCTTCCCGGGTTTTATCTATATTTTCCCTTTCCCTCTTTGGGAATAAATCAAAATTAGGTGGCGACTCTCAAGTCAGCCCAGCCGTGACCGCATTCGCGAGGATCGTATTTTTCGAGGTATGACAATGAGATTTTGGGAATTTATATTTTTTGAAACTTATTCTGAAACTTAGCCTCGGTAAATCCCTCTTGGTGTAACAATTTGTAAAGTTCACAACTTGGATGAAACTTGACCTTTCATAATGTGATGCTAACTGATTTATCTTCAAGATGCCAATGGGCTTCATTGTTATTTGGAATTTTCACTTTTTGCAATGTGTTACCAATCACACATGTTATACAAATTTCTTTGAAGTGTAGCACTCAAACCATATACCTCATGTTTTCTTTTTATGAACATTGTATTTTTTTTTTTTAAAGAAATAACCATGAGATGCAATTCCAAATTTAAGACTTGAAATGAACCAATGTTAATGTCCTTTCCTCTTTAAACCTTCATGGAAATTAAATTTCAATAAGGTAGTATTTTGGGCATTCTGATGGAGAACATTTACTCTCACACATGACCAATACCAAAGTTGTCTCCACATATGACCAACACTTTCACAAATATCGTTGAGTCTTCTTTAACATCTTGATTAAGCAAAAGTGTGAACACACCTAAACTTGTTAATCACAATGAGCGTCGGTACAAATTCACGGCCTAAATCGTAGAAGATCATGGCCATGGGCCAGATGATCCTTTGGATATAAAAAATTAAAGAGGGTAGGACAATTTTGGGGTATGACAGATGCCCCTATCTGATTGCCTTGAATCCGAGAAAATGAACAGTTGTATGGCGTTCACATTTTCTAGGGTAGAAGTCAATTAGATACGAACAAACCCCAAAATTTGTCCAATAAAAGAGAAAGTGCGACACCCCTGAGAGGGATATGAGGATGAGATTGGCAAATTACACAAAATGTTCGAGATTCTTCGTATCAACAAAGCAGCATCCCAATTTGATGAATAAACTTCTCCATTCATACAAGACAGTCCCTTATGAGTTAGGGTTTTCGGGGACAAAAACTTAACAAAACGTGTAACTCCTTGGGGTCATGCGAAGCAGTTCCTTAACAATAAAGGCTCTTCGGAAGATACCCAAATCAACATCTTAATCAATGATATTCTCTGATCCAACAAAGTAGTTACTCACATTCAAGGCTCTCCCTTGATACTTAGAGAAACCTATCCACAAAGGCATGATATCTTCTAAGTCATACGAAGCAGTCTCTTTTGGCCAGGGCTCTTCAATGACTCTAGAATAAGATGTCTTAACAGGCATGAACTTCTTTAGTCCATCAAAGCAGTACCCTACCAATGAAGGCTCTTTGTGGACGTTAGAACAATATCTCGAATAAATAATGCAAGATTTTTCATATCATGCGAAGCAGTTCCTTAAACATAGGATCTTCAGTGATACTAGAACAGTTCCTTTACCGAACATGAGATTATTTGGGTCTCGCGAAGCGATACCTTGTTGATTAAGGTTCTTCGGAAAATGCCAAAGCAGTATCTCGAACAATGAGATTTCCTGGCTCATCAAAGCAGTACCTTACCATAAAGGCTCTTTGGGAATATTTAGGGCAGTATCTCGAATAAAATGGTATAAGATTTTCCAGATCATGCGAAGCAGTTCCTTATATTCAAGGATCTTCAATGATACTAGAACAATATCTCTAACAAATGATGCAAGATTTTCCAGATCATGCGAAATAGTTCCTTATATTCAAGGATCTTCAATGATACTAGAACAATATCTCTAACAAATGATGCAAGATTTTCTAGATCATGCGAAGCAGTTCGTTATATTCAAGGATCTTCAACGATACTAGAACAATATCTCCATCACAATAGAAGCTTTTTCGAGTCTTGCAAAGTAGTACCTTTTCGATTAAGGTTCTTCGAAGTATTCCAAAGCAGTATCTTGAACAAGTGAAATTCTCTAATTCATCAAAGCAGTACCCTACCAATGAAGGCTCTTTGGTGATATTTAGAGCAGTATTTCTCTCCCATGGCATAAGACTTTCTAGGTCAAGCGAAGCAGTTCTTTACAATCAAGGCTCTTCGGTAATACTATAACAGTATCCTTTCGAGCATGAGATTCTTCGGGTCTCGCTGTTGCACCCCAAAATTTGCCCTCACAATACAAGACTTTGTGTGCTAAGAAGGTTCACAAAGTTCACAAGTTTCTCAATGCTTATATAACCTTTCATGAGGTTCATGAAGTCCATAAGTTGCTTCTTGAAGGTTCACAAGGTTCACAAGTTCCATAATGCTTTCAATACCTTTCATGAGGTTCATGAAGTCCACAAGTTACTTCTTGAAGGTTCACAAGGTTCACAAGACTCACAATGATTACAAAGCTCTCCTGAGGTTCATGAGGTCTACAAAGCCACTTCATGAGGTTCACAAGGTTCACAAGCTTCACAATACCTCCCATGAGGTTCACAAGACATTTTATGATGGTTCACAAGGTTCACAAAGTTCACAATTGGTCAGAAGAGTTGATAATTCCCTCAGACAATGCACCTCCTAAGTAGTGTATCCAAAACTAGGGTTTTGACTTTAATCAGGCTAAATGGACTTCCAATACCTCAAGTGAGCTTCATAACATCTTATATGTGTATAAGAACCCCCATGACAAGTTTCAAGACTTTTCTCAAAAGTTTGCTCAGTCAGATGATCAGATAAGTCAAAATCAGTCAATGCAGTTAAAAAGTCAAACTGAGGTCAACTGTGGTCAAACCAAAGTCAAACTTCATGATTTTTTGCCAACATCAAGTATATGAAGTAAAATTCATCATTTGATCAAGGGTTGATCATGATTCATCAAGGAGATTCCAGATCATCAATAATCAGGAGTTTCTAAATTAGGGTTTCCTTAGTAAAAGTCAACTGAACTTTGACCAGCCATAACTTTCACATACTTCATCACCAAGTCTCCATCCAAAGCTCATTTTGAAGGAAATTGAATTCTCTACAACTTTGATGTTTCAAGTTAAGCCCAAAAATGCTTCATTTGGAAGATATGAGCTAAGACATTATAGGTCATTTCAAAAGTCAACAAAAAGTCAACAACTTCAAAAGGGCATAACTTGAGATTGGTAAATTATATGGACCTGAAACCAATGGGGTTGTTTAGAGGACTCTTCAAGCTTTCCAAAAAGTCCAAGAACACCCTCATACCTTTAAAATTGAGGGAGATGTGCCCTTGCAAAGTTGGGAAATTTTGTGATGGTTTATGTTGAAAATGGAGGTTTAAAATCACTTTTTTCCAAATGGGCTGCCCAAATTGTGATCCAATCCATACACTAGTACTATGCACGACCCAAACCATTTAAAATCTGATTTTTATTATTTTTATTTCTATTTAATTTGATTTAAATCATTAAAAATCATTTTAAATAAAAATAAAATATGAAAATTAAAGATTTTGTTTGGATAATGCTTCTAGAAAGTCTTAATTGGTGATTAGAATTAAAGAGGAAAGGAATCATGAGATTGGTACAAGAATAGCAAGTCTTCATGAACAAATATTTGACTTTTACACCATGATCTTTTTCAATCTTAGAATATCAAAATTTTCACACAAACCATCAATCTTTTTGACCTAATTGAGTCCCCTATATATACTAAACTCATTGCCATTGCCCTAGAACGAATTCCCAGCATCAAAAGGTAAGTTTCAAAACCTCAAAATTCAAGCTAAAACACCAATTCGGATTCATTCATACAGGAGGTTTCAAGGTAAACTAAAGACATAGAGATGTTCCTTGAACATCCCTGAAGCTAAACCAACATTCATAAGCATCCAAAGCATGCCATAATGAGGAACCCGAAGCTTGTTCATGCTTGACAAAGTTTTTTTCGATTACATCAATTCACTGCATTTAAATGGATTTTGCTTGCCTAATGTTGTTTATGATGTTGTGTAGATCGTTTCTGGACAGGAAAATCAAAGAACCCGTACCTAATTCATGAGATGCCATTATTAGGGTTTGGACCTAGGTTTAGGGGTTTCTAATTTAAGAAACATAAATCAATTCTAAAAACATGGAATGAATCGTGTGAATGCTAGGATCATATTGCCGTGCTTGATTTTGTGAAACTGTATGATTTTGTTGGCCATTGATGTTTGTAGGTTTTGCTGGGAATGGTTTTTTTCGCAGGAAAATTTGTAGGTATTTTCACAAGAATTTTCGCAGGGCAGGAGGTAGAAGAAGGAGAAGCTTGGCGCGAATTCCATGTTTAAAATTTTGATTTAAAATATTATTTTTATATCCTGTTTATTTGTCACACAAGAACTTGTGTCCCAGTGGTAAAGATGATGCGCGTATGTTGTTAGGGTACCAGTTCGATTCCTGGCTGGTGCATTGTTTTTGCTTTTATTTTTCAGGATAAAGGAAGACTTAATATATTATGGTTTCTTGCCATTATATAATCAGATGGGCTCTTCCAGCCAGGCGGTAACGTATGCATGCTTGTCACTAAAAGGTCCTGGGTACGATTCCCACCCCAGGCCTTTTTATTTCTCTTATTTTCCAGAATTTTCAAGCTTAAAGGACAAAACCAAGGGAGACTCATTGTTATTGCATTGATGGTGCGCAGCTCAGTTGGTCACTCTCTTCACTATCCAGGTTAGGGACCTGGGTTCAAATCCCAGGTCCAGTTTTTTCTGACTTTTTTTTATTTTTCTTTTATGTTTATTATCTCCTATATTATATTATGATATGTTTTTTTTTAAATTATAAAAATGCAAATATTATTTTCTTCTAAATTATAATGTATATATGTTTTGTTTTAAAATTCTAAAAAAAAAATGATTGTTATTATTATATCTTTATAGAATATATATAAGTACCATTTAATTAGTTTTTTGTATATTACAAATTAGAAAAACCCTAAAAAAAATATTTTCTAAAAACAAACCCTAATTTATTTTCTAAATACTTATTAAAAAACTTAATTGTTATTCTCTAATTTTTAAATATAATTGTCATGTATGTATTTATTATAATCTTTGATATAATTAATTTATTGTAAATATAATAATTAGTAGAAATTAAATTTTGTAAATATAATAATTAATAAAATTAAATTTTATAAATATGATTAATTTAGTGAATATAATATTTAAAACTTATTTTCTCCTTATAACGTATAAATATATTTTTTTAAAATAAATGTTAATGTATGTTTAAAAAGTGATTAAATTTGTAATAATTAGAATTTATAATTACATTATGTTTTAAATTTTTTTAATTAATTCTTATTAAATGTTATATATTAAAATCCAATTTTTTTATAATATTTTTTATTATTATTACTAATTATATTATTATTCATAATTTTGGTTTATTATTATCTTATTATTTCTCTAATCTTGTTTATTTCTAATTATTCTTATTTCACTAATTTTATTTATTTTTAATATTTTTACTAACCTTATTTTATTATTATTTATCACTAACCTCTATTTTATTTACTTATTTATTTTTGCTTATTATATTTATTTTGCTATATATATTTATATTTTTTTTGCTATTTATTATTTTTATAATTATGTTGTAATTGTTTCTCGGATGTAAATTTTGTAATATTTTAATTATTTAATTATTGCCATGGTTAGTAATCAGGGAGTGCAAAAACATGTATGTTATTTAAAATAAATTAGATCATTTTAATAAAAGATAAATAATATTGTACACTCACACACGTAAGTCGATTTTTAATCGCCGTCTCACTTTCTAAGGTTATCCCTCAAGTTGCCTAAATCATAAGGTCGAGTGGGGTGTATAAAGCAAGTCCCTTAAAAGAAAAATCATCAAGTCCCTCATGGTTGCCTTTACGAATCAAGTCCCTTCGAATAATGATGATAGTCCCTCCTATATGCTTATTACACCCCACAGTTGCCTCCATACAAACAGATGTCCCTCTCATGTCTCTTACATCCAAGGTAATGACTACCTACTCCTTAATAGTAGGGATAGTCTTACCAATGAAAGGATAAAGAATAAGAAAGACTTAAAACATTAGGGTAGGTTCCTCTTATGTACTTGCTCACTTCAAAAACTTTTCACACTTAACAAATTTCAAACAAATTTTCAAAAACAAGTTTTTACGCATCCATACATGGATCATTATCAACTATTCTGAAAATTTTTCTATTCACACACTACACTTTCAAAAACAATTCAAAAGTGAGCTAAGTAACTAAGAGCCCATGGATAACCATGGATGTAAAGGGTGTTAACACCTTCCCTTTACATAACCTACCCCCCGGACCCAAAAATATCTCTTAAGGTCTTTCCTGTTCTTTTATACCCTTTCCTTTTGGATAAAATAAAAGTCGGTGGCGACTCTTGCTATCCGCAACATAACTAAAAGTCAGTTCTCCCACCGTGTTACAGAACTGGCGACTCTGCTGGGGATTTAAATTTAAGAGGGGTATCCTTAGGAATTAGATCACTTTAAATTGTTTGCCTTGTTTGCTTTATATTATCTTGTTGGGGTGCTCTTATGTGTGAAAGGTCCTAACCCGGATCTAGTGTACCTTAGGTAAATGGCAATAGACCAAGGAAACTGTACGGCGTATACCGATATGGTTGATCTGGTGGCCATAGTTAGTGTGACTTCTTGGTTGGTGCTTATGTTCCTTAAGTCAAGTTGAGGATAATATGAGGCTGCCATATGTTGTCAATGCACTAACTAACTTTTAGAACCCTAGTTAACTCATCTTGGCCTTTAGAAAGTAGTGAGGTAACTGGCTTTGGTGCAGACTGAAGTTGGTTGACACTCGATACTACGCTCATTGAGATCTTAAACTTGGAGGGTTTTGGTTGGCAAGTAAGTTGCCTTCTGATCAACCACCCTTGTGAAGGATCAATGATATTGAGATCCCTTAGAACCTGGTTACTTTTGTAGGACAGGATGAACCAACTAAACTTTAGGGGAGGGTACTTACCTTTAAACCTCATGCAAGCCTTCAAACCTAGGGTTATTGTGTGACTTGTTTGTGTGTGCCACATGTTTGTGATTGAGCATAACATCATGACATCATCATGCATCATAAGCATATCATTTTCCCTAACCATTTCAAGGACCAAGGGATTTATCTTTGTTCTTTGTTGCAGGTCATGGCTTTTGCTCGTAGAAACACCATCAGGATCAACTTTGTAGGGATACCTCCCAAGCTTAAAGAGTTGGTTTCTCAAGTGTCTGATCATTCCCAGTTCATCAAGAGACATGGTCACCTATTGGATCTAGTCACTTCAGGGTTCAATGAAGACATGATGAGTGTTCTGTTCCAGTTCTTTGACCCTAAGCACCACTGCTTTACATTCCCCGACTATCAGCTGGTTCCAACCATGGAGGAGCTCTCTAAACTTCTGGGTATACCTGTTCTTGATCAAAGACCCTTCACAGGCTTGGAGAGGGAGCCTAAACCTGAAGTTATTGCTGCAGCTCTACATCTGAAGAAGTCTGACATTGTTCTAGAAACGAGAAGCGGAGTCAAGGGTATTCTTGCCAAGGTGCTAATGGATAAGGCTCAAATGTTCTTAAAGGCCATGAGCTATGATGCTTTTGAGGAGGTCTTAGCTTTGCTGATATATGGCTTAGTATTGTTCCCCAATCCAGATCAGTTCATAGACGTTCATGCCATCAACATATTCCTGAGTCACAATCCAGTGCCTACCCTACTTGGAGATATCCTGCATTCTCTTCACACCCGTACTACAAGGGCAAGGGGAACTTTGATGTGCTGCATACCTTTACTATCCAGGTGGTTTATTTCTCACCTTCCTCGCTCAGTAATGAAGAATGAGCAAGGGTTCAGATGGTCCAAGAGGATCATGTCACTTTCTCACTCAGATATCCATTGGTGCTCCAGATCTATGGATAATGTCACCATCATCGACCGTTGTGGGGAGTTTCCTAATGTGCCACTTCTAGGCATAAGAGGGGGCATCACCTACAACCCCTCTTTAGCTTTACGACAGTTTGGTTACGCCCGAAGTGATGGTCCACATGATATGTTGATTCAGGGCATTGTGTTTGACTATGACAACGATCTTCAGGGTCACCGTCAGAGATTCATACGAGCTTGGGGAAAGGTAAATAGGGTTGACAGCAAGACACTGGAGCCTAAGTACACTATTCCTATGGAGGCTTATCTCAGATGGGTATGATCTCGTGCTCAGACACTCATGATGCCATATCCTGCCGTCCTACCAGTTACCATGGAACCTGTTGCTGAAGGAGATACAGCTTATACCATCCTTCACCCAGATATGCCTACTGATAAGGAAGACTTGCAGAGATCATGGATCCAACTGAAGGAGCAAAGGGATACTTTCGAGGCTCATTACAAAACAAGCCAAGAAAAGATTCTGGAACTAACAAAGCTACTTCACGAGGAACGGAACCTCAATTCATACCTCAACACAAAGAGGAAACGTCCATGGGAGACTTAAAACCCCATCTTTTGTATTTATTTCATTTCATTTTTTGTAAGCCTAAAAGGCAAAACAAAGTTATTACTAATAAAAGTTTACTTTCATGTTTGTCTAAGCAAAGTTAAATTATGCGGTCCTTGAAAACATTGCATACGCATTTACATTCCATATCATTGCATCACAGGTTTATAATTGTGCACAGGTTTCTCATCTTCTCGCTGTTTATTTCAGCAATGGCTCTTGAACAATCAGTTAAGGATCTCCAGACACAAAATGCACAATTCCAAGAGCTGATCTTGAACCTGTCCAAGGGGCAGGATGAATTGAAGGCACTGCTGGCCAAGAAGACTAAGAAGACTAGAAGGTCTGCTGGGTTGATTAACATGGGAAGAAGGTTCAAAGGTCTTGCCAAGACCAAAGAACCAGCTGAAGACTATGAATCTGAGGAATCTGAGCAAGAGGTAGGCAGTCTCCACCATACAATGGGGGACTCTGATTCTGAGGCTAACTACTACCATGAGCCTAATGAAGACAAATTCAAGATGCTGGTAGATAGGATGGATGTTATGGAGTTGCAGAAGTCATCTGGGCTGGATTTTGAGGATTTGAGTCTGATATCTGGGGTAGTCATACCCATTGGGTTCAAGGTTCCTACATTTGTTGTCTATGATGGGGTCTCTTGTCCCAAGCTGCATCTGAGGTCATATGTCAGAAGAATTCAACCCCACACTGCTGATAAGAAGTTGTGGATCCATTTCTTTCAAGAGAGTTTATCTGGAGCTCAGCTGGAGTGGTATTATCAGTTGGAAAGCGTCAACATCAGAGACTGGAATGATCTTGCTGAAGCTTTCTATAAGCAGTACCAATACAATGCTGACTTAGCCCCCACTCGCATGCAGCTTCAGAGCATGTCTATGGGTGCCAAAGAAAGTTTCAAAGAGTATGCTCAGAAGTGGAGAGATTTAGCTGGAAGAGTTCAACCCCCTTTGACTGACAGGGAACTGGTTGATATGTTCATGTGTACGCTGAATGGTCCGTTTTACAGTCATCTCATTGGAAGCTCATCATCAGGCTTCACTGAGTTGATCATGACAGGAGAGCGAGTAGAGAATGGTATAAAGAATGGTAAGATCCAAGTGGGTGCTTCCTCATCGGGTGCTGCAAAGAAGCCTCCCACTGGGAAGAAGGAATCCAATGCTGTTTATGGTCAGCCTGATCGTAACAGAAGACATCAGTCTGTTAGTGCAGTTCATATTTCAAATCCAACTCCTGCAACAACAGAGCAGCCACAGGGCAACCAACAGAGGGCTAGAAGGCAGTTCACGAAGATCAACATGTCAATGGCTCAGGCATTGCAACACTTGTTGAAGGCTGAACTCATTACTTTGAAAGAGGCTCCTCAGAATCCCAATGTTACCTCTCCCAGGTACAATCCCAATGCAAGGTGTGCATACCATTCAAACTGTCAGGTACATGATACTAATAATTGCTGGGTCTTGAAGAATAAAATTCAGGATATGATTGATGCTGGAGAAATTGAGTTTGATCCTCCGGGTACTCCCAATGTGATTACTGCTCCAATGCCGAATCACGAGAAGACTGTCAACGCCATTGAGGAAGATCTACATGTCTATTCAGTTATGGAGTTGACCACACCACTGTCTGTTATCAAAAAGAGGTTAGTACAAGCTGGGATTTTTCCAGGTTGTCGTGAAGATTGTTTGTATTGTACTTATAAGCCGGATAGTTGCTTCATATTGAGAGATGGAATTCAACGTCTCATGGATAAGTACACTATAGTGTTTGAGAGGACTCCAGCGTCTGTAGAAAGTATGGTGGATCATCTGACTCAAGGTAGGAAGACTGAAGAGGTTGACATGGTTGACAAAGTACCAATAAGAATCACTTCAAAGGGTCCCATTAAAATCACTCATCAGGGTCCCATCAAAATTACTGCTGAAGGTCCCGTGAAAGTTGTTGCTGAAGCCAGAGTAGCTCCTGTGGTCATTACTACTCCTGGTCCTATCCCATATACGTCTGATAAAGCTGTGCCTTGGCACTATGGGTCTGATGTTTACATCCATGGTGTTAAGCAAGAACCTGTAGCTGATGTACCTGTTGATGTTGATAATATTGCTGGATTTAGCAAGATCACTCGTAGTGGAAGAGTCTTCTCTCCTCCAGATACTTCCAAGAATACAGTTACTCCTGCTGCTACCTCAACCACTGATGCTCGGGGCAAGGGTCCTGTTATTGAGCCTGTATCTACTGATGTGCCAGCTGCTGATGACCTCTCTAAGCAGATGGAGGAAGTATTGAAAATCATTCGCAAGAGTGATTATGACATTGTTGATCAGTTGGGGCATACTCCCTCAAAGATTTCTATGCTGTCATTGTTGTTATGTTCTGAGGCTCATGCCAAGTCCTTGATCAAGTTTCTGAAGACAGCTCATGTACCCAGTGCAATTTCTGTTGACCAATTTGAGAACTGTGTTGCCCACCTGACCTATGACAATGGGTTAGGATTTTCTGATGCTGATTTGACCCCTGCCAAGAGGGATCATAACAGGGCCCTGCATATTTCAATTGAATGCAGGGGCACTACCCTGTCTCATGTGCTGATAGACAATGGTTCCTCTTTGAATGTGTTGCCTAAGGAAGTCCTGAACAAGCTAAGTCCTGAAGATGCTGTGCTGAAGCCCAGTAATATTGTGGTAAAGGCTTTTGATGGTTCTAGAAGAGTAGTGCATGGGGAAATTGATCTTCCAATCCAAGTTGGTTCCCAGGTGTTTACTGCTACATTTTATGTGATGGATATTCGTCCTTCATACTCTTGTCTGCTTGGTCGTCCCTGGATCCATGGGGCAGGTGCTGTGACCTCTACATTGCACCAAAAGTTGAGATATCCGGTGAATGGAAAGGTTGTTACTGTCTATGGAGAAGAAGAATACTTTGTCAGCCATGTAAACACTTTCAAGTATCTGGAAATGGAAGGTGAATACATTGAGACTCCGTGTCAGACATTTGAAGTGGTTCATTGGGTTGTTAATGATTATGTAGCTCCTCCTGTTGTGAAGAAAGTTCCTGTGGTCACCAGAAAACCTCCAACAATGGCAATGGCTTCCCTCAATGATGCTAGAGCTGTGGTGGATGAAGAGTCCCAGAAGGCTGTTCGTCGTGCCCGTGCTGCCCGTATCACTAGTCAAGGGGTTGTGAAGGACCAGATTAATGCTGTGGGAGATCAAGATGAAGACTACAACTTGGATGCATGGGTTTTTCCTACTGTGGGTGCTAGACTCAATAATTGGAAAGCTGAAGATGTTATCCCTATCTCCTTTAGTCAGGAGTAAATACTATTACTGTGTTGTTTTTTAATTTTGTAATTTCTTGAACAATAAAACTTTCAAGCCATGTGCCTTACCCGGGGCACAATGGTGTGTTTGTTACGGGTTGTCATTTCATTTGCATACTTCATTCAATAAAATCAGTGGACGTTTCGTTTTCGTAAATATTGTGTTCCTTGTCTTTCTTTTCTTTTATTTTCGTTTTATCAGCTATGTGTTCTTACACACACCCACATCACTAAAATGCAGATCCTCATCCACTCTGGATCCTATTGATAACAGTTCTACTATTGCCAATTATAATTTCGAGAATCCGATCTATCAAACTGAAGACGGAAATGAGGACGATTGTGAAATACCTGTAGAGCTTGCTAGGTTGTTACAACAAGAAGAGAAAGCTATACAGCCACATGAAGAGCCAGTCGAAGTTGTGAATTTGGGAACTGAAGAAAACAGAAAAGAGGTCAAGATAGGGGCTGATTTAGAGGATGGTGTCAAGAGCATGTTGATTCAGATGTTACGTGACTATGTGGAGATCTTTGCTTGGTCTTATGAAGATATGCCAGGGTTGGATACAGACATTGTGGTTCACCGTTTACCAGTGAAAGAAGATTGTCGTCCAAAGAAGCAGAAGGTTCGTCGTATGCGTCCTGAAATGTCAGAAAAGATCAAGGCAGAGGTAATGAAACAGTTCAATGCAAGGTTCTTAGCAGTGACTTCTTATCCTCAGTGGGTTGCAAATGTGGTACCAGTTCCTAAGAAGGATGGTAAGGTACGTATGTGTGTGGACTACAGAGATTTGAACAAGGCTAGCCCTAAAGATGACTTCCCACTCCCTCATATTGATATTCTGGTAGACAACACTGCTCAGCATAAGGTATTCTCTTTTATGGATGGTTTCTCTGGTTATAATCAAATCAAGATGGCTCCTGAGGACATGGAGAAGACAACATTTGTTACACAGTGGGGCACTTTTTGCTATAAGGTAATGCCATTTGGTTTGAAGAATGCAGGGGCAACATATCAGCGTGCTATGGTGGCTTTGTTTCATGATATGATTCATCATGAGATAGAGGTATATGTAGATGATATGATAGCCAGATCTCAGAATGAAGAGCAACATCTTGATCATCTGCACAAGTTGCTTGAGAGGTTGAAGAAATACAAGTTGAGATTGAACCCAAACAAGTGTACTTTTGGAGTTAGATCTGGTAAGCTCCTGGGTTTCATTGTCAGTGGAAAAGGTATTGAAGTGGATCCTGCAAAAGTGAAAGCTATACGAGAGATGCCAGCTCCCCGTACTGAGAAGGAGGTTAGAGGTTTCTTGGGACGATTGAATTACATTGCAAGATTTATTTCCCAATTAACTACCATTTGTGAGCCAATCTTCAAGTTGTTGAAGAAAGATCAGGTGATGGAATGGAATGATGAGTGCCAGACTGCCTTTGATGAAATCAAGAGGTATTTGTTAGAACCTCCAATTTTGATGCCACCAGTTGATGGAAGACCCTTGATTATGTACTTAACAGTGTTAGACAACTCAATGGGGTGTGTGTTGGGGCAACATGACGAGTCTGGTCGAAAAGAGCAGGCAATATACTACCTTAGCAAAAAGTTTACCGACTGTGAAACAAGATACTCACTGCTCGAGAAAACTTGTTGCGCTTTGGCATGGGCTGCTCGCCGACTAAGACAGTATATGTTGACTCATACTACCTTGTTGATTTCGAAGATGGATCCAATCAAGTACATATTTGAGAAACCTGCTCTCTCCGGAAGAATTGCAAGATGGCAAATGATCTTGACAGAATATGATATACAGTATACTACTCAGAAGGCCATTAAAGGAAGTGTTGTCGCTGATCATTTGGCTCATCAAGCAGTGGATGATTATCAGTCAATGAGTTTTGAGTTCCCTGATGAAGACATTATGATTATTACCAAAGAACCTGGACAATATGACGGACCTGAACAAGGATCCCGATGGACTATGGTTTTTGATGGTGCCTCTAATGCACTTGGTAATGGTGTTGGTGTTGTGATTATTTCCCCTGAAGGTTGTCATACCCCGATTACTGCCAGACTTTGCTTCCATTGCACCAATAACATGGCTGAGTATGAGGCATGTATCCTGGGTATTAAAGCTGCTATTGATATGAAGATTCAGTTCCTTGATGTGTATGGAGATTCAGCCCTGGTAGTGAGTCAGATTAAAGGAGATTGGGATACCAAGCATGATAACCTCATTCCTTACAGAGAGCATGTGTTGTTTTTGATCCCACATTTCAAAGAGATTACCTTTGAACATATTCCACGAAGAGAGAATCAGTTGGCAGATGCATTGGCCACCATGGCATCTATGTTTGAGATCAGTTGGGATGATGAAGCTCCCAAGATTACCATTGATAGCTTTGAGAAGCCTGCATATTGCAATGAGATTGACACAGAAGGGGCAGAGGAGAAGCCTTGGTTCTATGAAGTAAAAAGATATCTTGAAGCTCAGGAATTCCCTGAAGGGGCATCTGTCAAAGATAGGAAATTTCTGAGAAGGTTTTCTGCTAAGTTCTTTTTTAGTAATGGCATTTTGTACAAGCGCAACCATGATTCAACTTTGCTTCGCTGTGTGGATAAGAAGGAAGCAATTGAGATTATGGAAGATATGCATGATGGGATCTTTGGCACTCATTCTAGTGGTCATACTATGGCAAAGAAGATATTGAGAGCAGGTTATTATTGGTCTACCATGGAAGCTGATTGCTATCAACACTCCAGAACTTGTCACAAATGTCAAATCTATGCTGATAAAGTCCATGTACCTCCATCACCCTTGAATGTGTTGACTGCTCCTTGGCCCTTTGCCATGTGGGGCATTGATATGATTGGTGAGATCAAGCCTACTGCTTCTAATGGGCATCGTTTCATCCTGGTTGCTATCGATTACTTCACGAAGTGGGTAGAGGCAGCTTCATTTGCATCTGTTACCAAGAATGTGGTGGCTCGGTTTATTAAGAATAATCTCATATGTAGGTATGGCATCCCTGAAAGGATTATCACTGACAATGGCTCTAATCTGAACAACACTATGATTACTGATCTCTGCACGCAGTTCAAGATTAAGCACCACAACTCTTCTCCGTATCGTCCGAAGATGAATGGGGCAGTTGAGGCTGCTAATAAGAACATCAAGAAGATCGTATAGAAGATGACTGTTACTTACAAGGATTGGCATGAGATGTTACCATTTGCTCTTCATGGTTATCGTACTACAATACGTACTTCAACAAGGGCAACCCCATTCTCCTTAGTCTATGGTATGGAAGCAGTTCTGCCCATTGAAGTTCAGATTCCCTCCTTGAGAATTATGAAGGATGCAGGCTTGGATGAAGATGAATGGATTCAGACTCGACTGGACCAGATAAATTTAATTGATGAGAAAAGGCTGGCAGCAGTTTGTCATGGCCAGATGTACCAGAAACGAATGATCAAAGCTTTTAACAAAAAGGTTAAGCCAAAGGTATATCAGGCTGGTGACTTGGTAATCAAGCGTATCATATTACCACAGGGTGATCCTAGGGGCAAGTGGACTCCGACATATGAAGGACCATTTGTAGTCAAGACAGTGTTCTCAGGAGGTGCCATGATACTCACTACAATGGATGGTGAAGACTTTCCACAGCCTGTAAACGCAGACATAGTTAAAAAATACTACGCATAAAAAGAGACCCGCTAGGTTGACAGGCCTAGGCAAAAATAAGGGCATCCCGGCAAACCAAAAGGGTTTGGGCAAAAATTAGGGATATATATAAAAAGATGTACACCCGGCAAGTCGAAAACCTGAAAAGGCGGCTTGGGCAAAAAAGGGTATCCCGGTGGATTGAAAACCTGAAAGGGCAATCCAGGCAAAAGTTAGGGATTAAAGCGTATGACTATGTCTCGTTTGGATCACCCATGAAACTGCAACCAGTTGTACTACTTACTCAAGCTCGAACAGATAAAGCTCAATCCAATCGTTTCCGTCCCAACAGCAGAAGATGAGATACTCGGAGATAATGGCAATAGTAGAATTGAAACTCAATAGGATTATTTCACACATAGCTGATACTCTTTGCTTTGTAAAAAATTTATGACAAAATCCTCTTACTAGGGTTTATGTCTCCTTGTACAAACTTACCCGTGTATGGGTCACTATTTGATATAAATAAATTCCATCTTTTGAATCCAGATTTACTTTTACCCTAAGCGAAACGTCCATTGATTGTGTTTGAATGTATGTATGCTTTTGAATATGATTAATGTTTACCAAAAATGCATGAATGCTTAATATGATTGATGTTTACCAGAAATGCATAAAAATGCAGTAATAGTATTTACTAAGGACGAACGAGGGAAGGATTTCAACGAAGTTTCACCGGTTCCTCTTTACAAGACAGTTACAAACCCTCAGTAGGACGAATCCATCTTCATAAAGTCTTATCTCCCCTGGAATTTATATCCATCTCTTTTATCCTCATACGGATATTCGGGAATTTACTTTCCAATAAGGGAACGACGAACGAAGACGGGAAGTTATATTTACCCTACCATCAAACAAAGACGAAGGTTATATATACCTTATTATCCCCAGCATCCGGGAGGTGATATATACCTTACTATCCCCAGCATACGGGAGGTTATCTATACCTTATTATCCCCAGCATCCGGGAGGTGATATATACCTTACTATCCCCAGCATCCGGGAGGTTATCCATACCTTATTATCCCCAGCAGACGGAGAGTTATATCTAATATATTCTTCAACAACGAATCGGGATTTATTTTCCCTGGCCAGCAGTTGATATACGAATATATCCAGACTCTTCCGGCAGTATCATGTCATACATACATCATTTACATCATACCATAACATACATAGCCATGAGTGCATAGTACATTACCTAAGTGCATCATATTATACATGCATACATAATACATAAACTAACACTATCATACAGAATGCTACCTTGTTTTCAGGTTAATTATCCAACAAATGATCATCAGGATTGCTCTATCCTCCTGAAGACATGCTGTTACATCAGGACTACTCCAGTCTCCTGAAAACATATCATACTATTACCTCAGGGTTGCTTTATCCTCCTGACAACTTCTCATTACTTCAAGACTGCTTTAGAGTTATCATTATTGATTGCTCTATCCTCCTGAAATCACCTTATTACTTCAATACTGCTTTAGAGATATTGATTGCTCTATCCTCCTGAAATCATCTTCAAGACTGCTTTAGAGTTATCATTATTGATTGCTCTATCCTCCTGAAATCATATTATTACTTCAAGACTGCTTTAGGGCTATTGATTGCTCTATCCTCCTGGAGTCATATTATTACTTCAAGACTGCTTTAGGGTTATCATTATTGATTGCTCTATCCTCCTGAAGACATGCTGTTACATCAGGATTACTCCAGTCTCCTGAAAGCATATTATCAAAGATTGCTCCACCCTCTTGAAATTATATTGTTACCTCAGGACAGCCCCAGCCTCCTGATAACTTCTCATTCCCCCCTTGAAGACATGCTGTTACATCAGGATTACTCCAGTCTCCTGAAAGCATATCGTCAATACCTCAGGACTGCTCCAGACTCCTGACAGCTTTCATTATACCTCCATATCTTGGATTGCTTTCCCCCAGTGGCATCTTTAAGCCCACTCAATTATATCACTCTAATGCACTGGTGAGTGCAAATTTTTGGGCTTTTGTGTTCAATCCCCTTCAACCTTCCAGGTCACGACTGGAAAATATACCAATCTAACCCCTCAGGTTTCAGAAAATTGAACAGGGGCAGCTGTTGCACCCCAAAATTTGCCCTCACAATACAAGACTTTGTGTGCTAAGAAGGTTCACAAAGTTCACAAGTTTCTCAATGCTTATATAACCTTTCATGAGGTTCATGAAGTCCATAAGTTGCTTCTTGAAGTTTCACAAGGTTCACAAGTTCCATAATGCTTTCAATACCTTTCATGAGGTTCATGAAGTCCACAAGTTACTTCTTGAAGGTTCACAAGGTTCACAAGACTCACAATGATTACAAAGCTCTCCTGAGGTTCATGAGGTCTACAAAGCCACTTCATGAGGTTCACAAGGTTCACAAGCTTCACAATACCTCCCATGAGGTTCACAAGACATTTTATGATGGTTCACAAGGTTCACAAAGTTCACAATTGGTCAGAAGAGTTGATAATTCCCTCAGACAATGCACCTCCTAAGCAGTGTATCCAAAACTAGGGTTTTGACTTTAATCAGGCTAAATGGACTTCCAATACCTCAAGTGAGCTTCATAACATCTTATATGTGTATAAGAACCCCCATGACAAGTTTCAAGACTTTTCTCAAAAGTTTGCTCAGTCAGATGATCAGATAAGTCAAAATCAGTCAATGTAGTTAAAAAGTCAAACTGAGGTCAACTGTGGTCAAACCAAAGTCAAACTTCATGATTTTTTGCCAACATCAAGTATATGAAGTAAAATTCATCATTTGATCAAGGGTTGATCATGATTCATCAAGGAGATTCCAGATCATCAATAATCAGGAGTTTCTAAATTAGGGTTTCCTCAGTAAAAGTCAACTGAACTTTGACCAGCCATAACTTTCACATACTTCATCACCAAGTCTCCATCCAAAGCTCATTTTGAAGGAAATTGAATTCTCTACAACTTTGATGTTGCAAGTTAATCCCAAAAATGCTTCATTTGGAAGATATGAGCTAAGACATTATAGGTCATTTCAAAAGTCAACAAAAAGTCAACAACTTCAAAAGGGCATAACTTGAGATTGGTAAATGATATGGACCTGAAACCAATGGGGTTGTTTAGAGGACTCTTCAAGCTTTCCAAAAAGTCCAAGAACACCCTCATACCTTTAAAATTGAGGGAGATGTGCCCTTGCAAAGTTGGGAAATTTTGTGATGGTTTATGTTGAAAATGGAGGTTTAAAATCACTTTTTTCCAAATGGGCTGCCCAAATTGTGATCCAATCCATACACTAGTACTATGCACGACCCAAACCATTTAAAATCTGATTTTTATTATTTTTATTTCTATTTAATTTGATTTAAATCATTAAAAATCATTTTAAATAAAAATAAAATATGAAAATTAAAGATTTTGTTTGGATAATGCTTCTAGAAAGTCTTAATTGGTGATTAGAATTAAAGAGGAAAGGAATCATGAGATTGGTACAAGAATAGCAAGTCTTCATGAACAAATATTTGACTTTTACACCATGATCTTTTTCAATCTTAGAATATCAAAATTTTCACACAAACCATCAATCTTTTTGACCTAATTGAGTCCCCTATATATACTAAACTCATTGCCATTGCCCTAGGACGAATTCCCAGCATCAAAAGGTAAGTTTCAAAACCTCAAAATTCAAGCTAAAACACCAATTCGGATTCATTCATACAGGAGGTTTCAAGGTAAACTAAAGACATAGAGATGTTCCTTGAACATCCCTGAAGCTAAACCAACATTCATAAGCATCCAAAGCATGCCATAATGAGGAACCCGAAGCTTGTTCATGCTTGACAAAGTTTTTTTCGATTACATCAATTCACTGCATTTAAATGGATTTTGCTTGCCTAATGTTGTTTATAATGTTGTGTAGATCGTTTCTGGACAGGAAAATCAAAGAACCCGTACCTAATTCATGAGATGCCATTATTAGGGTTTGGACCTAGGTTTAGGGGTTTCTAATTTAAGAAACATAAATCAATTCTAAAAACATGGAATGAATCGTGTGAATGCTAGGATCATATTGCCGTGCTTGATTTTGTGAAACTGTATGATTTTGTTGGCCATTGATGTTTGTAGGTTTTGCTGGGAATGGTTTTTTTCGCAGGAAAATTTGTAGGTATTTTCACAAGAATTTTCGCAGGGCAGGAGGTAGAAGAAGGAGAAGCTTGGCGCGAATTCCATGTTTAAAATTTTGATTTAAAATATTATTTTTATATCCTGTTTATTTGTCACACAAGAACTTGTGTCCCAGTGGTAAAGATGATGCGCGTATGTTGTTAGGGTACCAGTTCGATTCCTGGCTGGTGCATTGTTTTTGCTTTTATTTTTCAGGATAAAGGAAGACTTAATATATTATGGTTTCTTGCCATTATATAATCAGATGGGCTCTTCCAGCCAGGCGGTAACGTATGCATGCTTGTCACTAAAAGGTCCTGGGTACGATTCCCACCCCAGGCCTTTTTATTTCTCTTATTTTCCAGAATTTTCAAGCTTAAAGGACAAAACCAAGGGAGACTCATTGTTATTGCATTGATGGTGCGCAGCTCAGTTGGTCACTCTCTTCACTATCCAGGTTAGGGACCTGGGTTCAAATCCCAGGTCCAGTTTTTTCTGACTTTTTTTTATTTTTCTTTTATGTTTATTATCTCCTATATTATATTATGATATGTTTTTTTTTAAATTATAAAAATGCAAATATTATTTTCTTCTAAATTATAATGTATATATGTTTTGTTTTAAAATTCTAAAAAAAAAATGATTGTTATTATTATATCTTTATAGAATATATATAAGTACCATTTAATTAGTTTTTTGTATATTACAAATTAGAAAAACCCTAAAAAAAATATTTTCTAAAAACAAACCCTAATTTATTTTCTAAATACTTATTAAAAAACTTAATTGTTATTCTCTAATTTTTAAATATAATTGTCATGTATGTATTTATTATAATCTTTGATATAATTAATTTATTGTAAATATAATAATTAGTAGAAATTAAATTTTGTAAATATAATAATTAATAAAATTAAATTTTATAAATATGATTAATTTAGTGAATATAATATTTAAAACTTATTTTCTCCTTATAACGTATAAATATATTTTTTTAAAATAAATGTTAATGTATGTTTAAAAAGTGATTAAATTTGTAATAATTAGAATTTATAATTACATTATGTTTTAAATTTTTTTAATTAATTCTTATTAAATGTTATATATTAAAATCCAATTTTTTTATAATATTTTTTATTATTATTACTAATTATATTATTATTCATAATTTTGGTTTATTATTATCTTATTATTTCTCTAATCTTGTTTATTTCTAATTATTCTTATTTCACTAATTTTATTTATTTTTAATATTTTTACTAACCTTATTTTATTATTATTTATCACTAACCTCTATTTTATTTACTTATTTATTTTTGCTTATTATATTTATTTTGCTATATATATTTATATTTTTTTTGCTATTTATTATTTTTATAATTATGTTGTAATTGTTTCTCGGATGTAAATTTTGTAATATTTTAATTATTTAATTATTGCCATGGTTAGTAATCAGGGAGTGCAAAAACATGTATGTTATTTAAAATAAATTAGATCATTTTAATAAAAGATAAATAATATTGTACACTCACACACGTAAGTCGATTTTTAATCGCCGTCTCACTTTCTAAGGTTATCCCTCAAGTTGCCTAAATCATAAGGTCGAGTGGGGTGTATAAAGCAAGTCCCTTAAAAGAAAAATCATCAAGTCCCTCATGGTTGCCTTTACGAATCAAGTCCCTTCGAATAATGATGATAGTCCCTCCTATATGCTTATTACACCCCACAGTTGCCTCCATACAAACAGATGTCCCTCTCATGTCTCTTACATCCAAGGTAATGACTACCTACTCCTTAATAGTAGGGATAGTCTTACCAATGAAAGGATAAAGAATAAGAAAGACTTAAAACATTAGGGTAGGTTCCTCTTATGTACTTGCTCACTTCAAAAACTTTTCACACTTAACAAATTTCAAACAAATTTTCAAAAACAAGTTTTTACGCATCCATACATGGATCATTATCAACTATTCTGAAAATTTTTCTATTCACACACTACACTTTCAAAAACAATTCAAAAGTGAGCTAAGTAACTAAGAGCCCATGGATAACCATGGATGTAAAGGGTGTTAACACCTTCCCTTTACATAACCTACCCCCCGGACCCAAAAATATCTCTTAAGGTCTTTCCTGTTCTTTTATACCCTTTCCTTTTGGATAAAATAAAAGTCGGTGGCGACTCTTGCTATCCGCAACATAACTAAAAGTCAGTTCTCCCACCGTGTTACACTCGCGAAGCAGTACCTTTTCGATTAAGGTTCTTCGGAGAATGCCAAAGCAGTATCTCGAACAAAATCTTTCAGGATGCTCTCTGCTTGGAGAGCAATGAAGATGGTGGACAACATCATCATCAACTATAAAGTTTGAAGAATGATTTTCTGGAGAAAATAAATCTGCAAGCGTATGCGGGATATCAGCTCCTTTTAGAGGAATACCATCAACTTTAAGAAAGGAAAATCCTGGATGCATGTCCTGGATCCTACTGTGCTATTCCGCTATGCCCTCGTAAATTGCATGATGCACGATGATTCTTATGAAAATGCAATTACAAATGATTCTAATGCAAATGCTTTGTTATATGCTAATGATTAATATGATTGTGTTTGATGACATTTTTGTTTTTGGACAAAAATGCTATGCATGCCATGCTTGTGACAATACAAATGGTTGCATACATTGGAAATAAGTTTTGATAATTGCCAAGAGTATTAGGCTTTGGGAGGTGTGTGCCAAACATGGTTGGGCTTTAGCTTTTAGTAGTTGCCAAGGAAATTGGACTTTTAGGTTTAATGAAGGATGCCAGCGTGGTGGACTTTAAGTCTTTTGGTGGTTGCTAATGAATATTGGACTTTCAAACGTTTTGGAGGATTTTAGATTTTCCAATACTTGAGATACGAGACCCTGATAAAGTTGTAAGCATCAAGAGGAGAGACACGAGTGTCCTTGGCAAAGTTTCAACTGAAGTTTAACATTTGTCAATGGGATATATTGTTTGTGCGGAAACAGTCACCGTGACTGGCAATGATATTAGCTAACGGGAGAACTGTCACGTTCCTTTTATCATCCAAAAAGATAATCGTACTACTTTTCAAACATTGTTTATTATTTTTACCAAAATTTCAAAACAGAGTTTATCATTAATAAAACATTTTGCAAACAAACAGATAAAGTAAAAACGATTGAGCACAATTTTGATGAGAAATTTCTCTTTTTATTGCCAAAACCCGCAAAAGGGTATAAATGTACATACAGATGCAATTCTTTAATGAGGTAATTGATGTGCAAGAAAAGTACAATGACAATAACAATAAATGAAGTTCCATTGAATTTCGACACTGCTACGGTCCCTATATCTCTGAAAATCTCATCAGTTAAACTTTGTAGGAAGACGATTGGATGGATCCTTTTCTTTTGTAGTTCCTCTGGATCGGCTGAATGTACAGAACATAATATTTTGCCTTGTAATTAGTCCCTAACTTTTGCCTGGATCGCCCTTTCGGGTTTTCAATCCACCGGGACGCCCTTTTTTGCCTGAGTCGCCCTTTCGGGTTTTCAACTCAGCGGGCTAAATTTTATTTTTATCCCTAATTTTTGCTTGGACCGCCCTTTCGGGTTTTCAGTCCACCGGGATAGCCTATTTTTGCCTAAGTCGCCTTTTCAGGTTTTCGACTTAGCGGCTTTTATTCCACTCTTTTAGGCATAATATCTTTTAACTGCATCCGCATTCACGGGTGTAGAAAGTTCTTCACCGTCCATTCTTGCAAGAATTAAGGAACCTCCGGAGAAAGCTCTCACCACCACAAACGGTCCTTCATAATTAGGCGCCCATTTGCCCCTGGGCTCTCTGTGCATGGTAGTGATTCGTTTGAGCACCAAATCACCTTCCTGGTAAGTCTGAGGATGTACTTTCTTGTCAAAAGCTTTCTTCATACGTCTCTGGTAAAGTTGTCCATGACATAGCGCCGTCATACGCTTTTCTTCAACAAGATTGAGCTCATCAAACCTCGTTCGGACCCATTCAGCTTCATCTAATTTGGCTTCCATCAGAACTCTCATCGAAGGAATTTCAACCTCTATCGGGAGGACAACTTCCATGCCATATACCAAAGAAAAAGGGGTTGCCCCTGTCGAAGTACGTACCGAAGTACGGTAACCATGCAATGCGAAAGACAACATCTCATGCCAATATTTATACGTGATCACCATTTTCTGAATGATCTTCTTGATATTCTTGTTTGCAACTTCGACAGCTCCATTCTTCTTGGGTCTGTATGGTGTTGAATTATGGTGCTCAATTTTGAAACTGGTACATAACTCTTCAATTGTCTTGTTATTGAGATTTGACCCGTTGTCAGTAATGATCCGGTGAGGAACCCCGTATCTACATATGATGTTATTCTTCAGGAAGCGAGCAACCACTTGCTTGGTAACATTAGCGTAAGAGGCAGCCTCGACCCATTTCGTGAAGTAATCTATGGCAACAAGTATAAACCTGTGCCCATTTAAAGCCTTTGGTTCAATCATCCCAATCATGTCTATTCCTCACATGGAGAAAGTCCATGGTGAAGTCAAGACGTTCAACGGAGTGAGAGGTACGTGTACCCTGTTAGCATAAATTTGGCATTTGTGGCATGTTCGAACATGAGAATAACAATCAGCCTCCATTGTTAGCCAGTAGTATCCTGCTCTAAGGATTTTCTTTGCCATCGTATGCCCACTCATATGGGTACCAAACAGTCCTTCGTGTATCTCTTTTATGATTCGCTCAGCCTCTTGTTCATCTACACATCGGAGCAGGATCATGTCATGATTTCTCTTGTATAACACCTCCCCATTCAGAAAGAAATTTGAGGCCAATCTCCTTAGTGTTCTTTTATCCATACTAAAAGTACCTTCTGGGTATTCTTTCTTTTCCAAGTAGCGCTTGATATCGTAGAACCAAGGCTTGGCACTTGATTCTTCTTCGACATTTAGACAATGAGCAGGTTCTTCAAAACGCTTGAGATCAATGGAAGGCCGATGATTGGGCCAAATCAACTGGTACATAGACGCCAGAGTTGCCAGAGCGTCAGCCATTTGGTTTGCACTACGAGGCACATGAGTGAAAGTAATGTCATCAAACCTGGGGAGTAGCTTCAACACATAATCCCGATATGGAATCAGATGATCACATCTTACTTCCCAATCTCCTGTAGTTTGATATATCACTAGATCTGAGTCACCATATACATCGAGTGTTTTAATCCTCAGATTAATGGTTTCCTCTAGTCCCATAATGCATGCTTCATATTCAGCCACATTGTTCGTACACGGAAAACAAAGCTTAGCTATAAAAGGCACATGGAAATCCTTAGGAGATGTCAATACTGCCCCAATTCCACAACCTCGATCATTGGCAGCACCATCGAACATGAGAGTCCATCGTTCTCCTGGTTCAGGTCCTTCGTCAGGTCCAGGCTCTTCATAGTCTTTAATTAACATGATATCCTCGTCTGGAAAGTCGAACTTCAAAGGTTGGTAATCTTCCACAGGCTGGTGAGCAAGATGATCTGCTAGTATGCTGCCTTTGATAGCCTTTTGAGTGACATATTGAATATTGTACTCGGACAAAAGCATTTGCCATCGGGCAATCCTACCAGTGAGAGCTGGTTTCTCAAATATATATTTAAGAGGATCCATCTTGGAAATCAAGTATGTTGTATGGGTCAACATATATTGTCGGAGACGCTTGGCAGCCCATGCAAGAGCACAACAAGTCTTCTCAAGTGCTGAATACCTTGTTTCATAATCGTTGAACTTCTTACTCAAGTAGTAGATGGCATGCTCCTTCTTGCCAGTCTCATCTTGCTGCCCCAGCACACAACCCATGGATTCATCAAGAACTGTCATATACATGATGAGAGGTCTTCCCGGAACGGGAGGCACCAAGATTGGTGGTTCCTGCAAATATTCCTTAACTCTATCGAAGGCTGTTTGACATTCATTATCCCATTCAATTGCTTGATCCTTTCTTAAGAGCTTGAAGATCGGTTTGCAAGTAGCAGTGAGATGCGAAATAAATCTGGCAATGTAATTCAACCTTCCAAGGAAACCTCTGACTTCCTTTTCAGTTCTGGGAGCAGGCATGCTCTGAATGGCTTTGACTTTGTCAGGATCGACCTCAATCCCCTTCTGACTCACAATGAATCCTAGCAACTTTCCGGATCGAACCCCAAATGTGCACTTATTCGGATTAAGTCTGAGCTTGAAATCTCTTAATCGTACAAATAATTTTTGTAGATTAACAATGTGTTCTTCCTTTGTTTGGGATTTTGTGATCATATCATCGACGTACACTTCAATCTCTTTATGAATCATATCATGAAAGAGAGTTACCATCGCACGTTGATATGTTGCTCTGGCATTTTTGAGTCCGAATGGCATTACTTTGTAGCAAAAAGTTCCCCACGGCGTAATGAACGTGGTCTTCTCCATGTCCTCTGGATCCATTTTCATTTGGTTATATCCGGAGAAGCCGTCCATAAAGGAGAACACTGAAAATTGAGCTGTATTATCCACCAATACATCAATATGAGGTAGTGGGAAATCGTCTATGGGACTAGCTCTGTTCAAGTCTCTGTAGTCGACACACATGCGGACCTTTCCATCTTTCTTTGGAACGGGCACGATGTTGGCGATCCACTGTGGGTATTTAGCTACTGCTAGAAATCCGGCGTCAAATTGCTTTCTTACTTCTTCCCGAATCTTGAGGGCCATGTCTGGGCGAGTCCTTCTCAACTTCTGCTTGACTGCTGGACATTCTATTTTGAGTGGCAACTTGTGCACGACAATATCAGTATTTAGGCCAGGCATATCCTGATATGACAATGCGAACACGTCGGCGTATTCATGGCGAAGCTCCATCAATTTTGCCTTCACTTCGGCTTGCAAAGAAGCACCAATCTTCACTTCTCGTTTATCCTCCTCTGACCCCAGGTTGATGACTTCAATGTCCTCTTGGTGAGGCTGGATGACCTTCTCTTCTTGCTTGAGTAGTCGGGCTAACTCTTCAGGAAGTTCACAATCTTCCTCGCCTTCTTCCTCCACTTGGTTGATCGGACAATCGAAGTTATACGGAACCATAGCAGCGTCGTCCTCAAGGACTTCGGTGGTGTCTCTGCATGTTTATGATTTATGCATTTATTTTAGAAAGTGAAGTGCATTAAATCATTGCCATTTTTTATTACAAAAGAAAAGAAAAATGAAAGAAAGAGAACAAATATTGAATGCAAACTGCTGATTTATTATATTGATAATCAAAGTTTTAAAACATTGGTGGCCCGACAACATCCCAATATGCCTTGGGCAGAGCATATGGTTTTGAAAAAAGAAGTATAATTACTTTTTAGGGTAAATAAACTGAGGAATCTCGACAGTTCTCCAATTCTCTAATTCCTCCCCTGGACTGGCTTGACGAACCCAATTACAAGTCACTTCATGGTAGTCTTCGTCTGAGATCATTGCAGCGTGATCCTCAAAGATGTATCCAGCGCTTATAAATGTATCATTCACTCGAGGAAATTGACCATGTTCTTCATATGCCGAGATCGTTGTTGTACTGGTAGATGGCTGGTAGCCAATGCCATACATGTCTCTTTTGTCTTGCATCTCGACAACTTTGCCCCAGCCCTGCGTGTTCCCAGTCTCCAAGACAGCCAAAGCTTCCTTCAGTGATGTATTGACATTGATGGTTGTGGGTGCTCAGATTCTCGTTGTACTGCCAACATACTCACTATTTCAAAAGATTGAAACGGTGTCTCGACAGTCTCTCCTTCCACATCAATATATCGGAAAGAGGTCAAATGACTCACCAGGATATCTTCTTCACCTCCAATCACCACTATTTGGGTCTGCATAGGGAACTTTAATTTCTGATGGAGAGTGGATGTAGCAGTCCCTGCGTTATGAATCCATGGTCTTCCCAGGAGACAGTTGTACCCTGGATGGATATCCATTACTTGGAAAGTAATGGTGAACAAAGCAGGTCCTATCTTGATCGGGAGATCCACCTCTCCTATGACCGCACGCCTGGAACCATCGAAAGCTTTTACTATTAATGCACTCGGCTTCATTACTACTCCTTGTACGGGCATTCTTTCCAATGTCGTTTTCGGCATCACATTTAAGGAGGAACCAATATCCACCAACACCCTCAACAGCAATGTATCTTCACATCTTATGGAGATGTGCAAAGCCTTATTATGATACTTCTTATCAGCAGTGAGCTCTTCATCATTAAAACCGAGGAAGTTACCAGTGGTAACGCTGGTTATGACGTCATCGAATTGGGCCATAGTGATATCTTTGGTAATGTGGGCCGCACTTAGCACTTTCAGCAAAGAAGATCTATGTGCTTCAGAACTAAGTAGTAAAGCTAACATAGATATTTTGGCGGGAGTTTGGTTCAGCTGATCGACCACCTTGTAGTCGCTTTTCTTGATAATCCTCAAGAACTCTTCCGCTTCTTTCTGAGTGAATGCGGCTTTGGGCGATGACGGTTCTTCTGGTGACCCCTGAGGAATAAGAGTGACAACCGGTGCAGCAGTCGTCTTTTGCTTTTGATGGGATGACGACTCCACTGGTCTTGGTGTAAACAATCGTCCACTGCGAGTCATACCACTTGGTCCGGCAATGGATGTGACAACGGGAAATTCAATATTAATAGGCTGCCTTCTCCGGCCTTGTCTAGCGTTCGCTGGTTCATAACTCCACGGTACAGCTTGGTTATTTTCCCCAGTGTAGGGAGCTGGGTACTCTATAACCATAGGAGTACCATTGTTTGGAGTCTGAGGCGCATCATAATACATCTCTATTGCAGCCACCATTTTCTTCTTTCCACGTCTCTCGATCTGTATCAAACCTTGATTGAGGAGTCTTTGCAAGCACTCCTTGATATTTTCCTTGGAATGATCAACCCCTTCATCCCTTGCCAGCATCAAACCTGACTTCTCCAACTGTTCGCCAATCATAGCCAATGGAGTCTGAACGTCTTTTGCCTTTAGAATTAACTCACACTCGTCCTCTTCCTCCATAACATTAACAGTCGCTCATCCATGAGGTGGCAATGGGTTGTTTTTGACATTCGGGCCTCTTGGAGTAAAAGTTAGATCCTTCGACTCCACCAAATCCTGCACGTGGTTTTGAAATGCATAGCATTTGTCTATAGTGTGTCCCGGTGCACCTTTGTGAAATTCGCAAGTAGCATTGGCATCATAATTTGGGGGATACGGGAAAGTGGTTGGCCTTAGATCCCTCAGAATCAGTTGCCCGCGTTGGTTCAGCTGATTAAAGATATCCCTGTAAGGCATGGGGACTGGATCAATGTGCCTTCTTGGTCTAGGCTGCCTTTGCACCGGACCATTTCGTCTGTACTGTTGATTGGGCTGCTGTGCAGGAGCCTGCTGATATTGTTGGTGTTATGGAGCCTGTGGTTGATACGGAGCTGGAGCAACACTAGCTACATGTCCATAAGACATGTTATACGGTAAACTAGCTCTTCCTATCATAATAGCATGGCCTCTCCTTCCCTTTTCTTTTGGAAATTAGAAAAAGGTTTCTTGCCAGTATTTGCAGAAGTGGCTGCTCCTTTGCCCTTTTTCAACTGGCTCTCGATTCTTTCCCCTACGGACACGATTTTAGAGAAACTAGGAAAACTAGCTCCCATCATTCTGTCCATATACTTATCCTCCAGCGTATTTAGGAACATGTTCGTTAATTCTTTAGGAAGTAGCGGCGGCTGAACCCTTGCAGTGAGTCCTCTCCACTGTTGTGTGTATTCTTTGAACGATTCATTGCTACGTTGCGTCATGTCTTGCAGTTGAGTACGATTAGGTGCAAGATCAACAATGTACTGATAATGTTCAAGAAATGCACGGGAGAGGTCATTCCATGTTTTGATTCGGCCTCTTTCCAACTGGACGTACCACTCCAAAGATGCCCCGGACAGGCTGTCCTGGAAGCAATGAATCAGGAGCTGGTCGTTCCTAGCATATAGAGCCATCTTCCTGCAGTAAGCCCGAAGATGAGTGTGAGGACAACTGTTCCCTTTATATTTATCGGGAAAGTCCGGAGCCTTGAATTTATGTGGGATTACTAATCCTGGCACCAGACACATCTCCTCAGCATCTATACCTGGAATGGTGTTGATATCCATTGCCTTAAGCTTTTCTTCCATTGAGCGCAACCTTTCTGCTACTGGATCAAGAAGAGTTTCGGTGCGGTGAATCGGTGGATCCGCATAAAAGACATCAGACTGTTCATCCATGTCCTTAAACAACCCATGGTGAACTGCTAAAGATGGTACATTGGGTGGATTCACCCCAGCAAGAATGAAGTTATCTTTGGCAGTCCCCGAAGTGCCGGCTTGCTTGGCGAGTTTCTCAGCTTCTTCTTCCCTCTTAGCCATAATGATGACTTCGAGGATTTGGTCCAGCTTTCCCTTGAGTGAATCAATATCAGCTCTCATGGCGTTCTGCTCCTCTTGGATTTGCTCCAACGTCATTTTGTAAATCTTTCTGGTCTCGTACCTTCATCGGAAAATCCGGAAAGTCAGCTTTTCTGGAGAGGGAAGGTAAAGTGTATGAGTTTGTGTTTGGTTGTGAAAATGAGCGTATGAATGCATATGTTTGATTACAAAGCTCTCAGTCGTCTTATCGATTTATTACCCGAGATATTTAACGTATTTATCATTGCAAATAAGACAAGATTTAAAATCCAAAAGCAACGATTTTCATTCATCTAATTCAAACAAGTACATTAGAGATTCCACGAGTTTTCATATTACAACGCAAAAGATAACAACAACTTTCTTGAACATAAACAATGGTGCAACCCTGAAAACGACCCCTTGAGCTTTGCGGACTGCTACTAGATTTGTGGTGATCTCCTTGATGGTTCTCTTGCAAACTTTCACACACCTGTAGACTTCTTCAGGCGTGTTTTCTGGGCACATAACACGGTCTGCATCTTCAAGTTTCTCAGGGAGGTCTTGACTTTCCAGGTTCAACATGCTAGCCAGGTTTACAAACTTCTGCTTCCATTCTTCGTACAAATCTTGGAGATTTGCAATTACAACATCTCTTCCACCTATGGCTTTTTCAGCATCTTGACACTTGTTCATCCATTGGATGCAAGTATCCTCCAGGTCTTGATAAGCTTTCTGAGATCTCAAGTAATCAATTTGTTCCACAGCTTGCTCATGTTGAAATTTCTCACGATCGTACTTTCGCTGACAACTTTCCTTTTCCAACTTTTCTGCTGCTAGCTTGTCCTCTTCTCTCTTGAGATAATCCTCTAAGCTCTTGATCTTTGCTTCTAAAGTGATTATATCATCTTTCTTGTTCTTAAGACACACTTCCATGTCCTTCTGTAAATTGATAATTCGAACTTCAGCCCTTCTTAATTGGTCGTTACGATGATCCAGATCTATGCTGGCTCCATAAAAAGCACCCAGGAATTGTTCTCTCTTATCTTCTTCTATTCTGCATCTTTTGTTACTGCTTTCCACTCTTTCCGTCATCTTTTTACTTTTCTCCTCCCATACTTCTTGTTTTCCTTTGGTTCGAAGGAGTTCGATCCGCATGCGTTTGTTCTCCAATTCTAAACCTTTGATCCTTTCGTTGAGCTCATCTATGTCTTCAGGTAGTAATGGTGCTTTCTCAGGAAGGGGTGGGAAAGCTATTGGATTGAGGAAGAATGTAATCTTAACGATACAAGCTCTTTCTTTTACCCACAAGACATAAGGTTCCTTCACAGTTATATTCTTGCGGACACTAGGGTCACTTGTAACGATCTTCTTCCAAGCCGCCTTGAATTTCTTCAACTCTTCTTTAGATGGGTTATCAACAACAAATGGTACCAAATGCCTTTCTTCAGGAGGAGCTTCCATAGGGAGCCCAAGTTGTCTCTTAAGCAGCACCAGGTTGTAATTTATGCAACCATGATTTCCTATCAGAGGGACATTAAGGAAACTTCCACATCTAAGCACAATGCCCCCAATCTTCCAATCTCTTGAGTACCATGTGATGTCATTAGCCCTGAGCGAAGCAAATCTGTGAGGCCACGACAAATGCCTAGACACAAAGTAACCTTCCTTAGGCATGTGCATTTTCATCCACATGTGTAGCAACGGAGCGCAGCAAAGAAATACACCTCCTCTCTTTGTATGCCGGGTATGGAAAGTATGATAAAAATCTGCCAATAAGAACGGAACCGGGTTTCCTGTCATGAAAATCTCTATAGCAGCACGGTCAACAAACTTATCCGACTTTGGGAACAACACAATCCCATACACAAGAAGAGCTAGGATGGCTCCGCAGGAGGACCAGTTTCCTTTTTCAGCACATTGCCAAGCTTGTTTTTCCAAGAACAGTCTCGTGAATCCTTCCTTGTCTGACTTGTTGTCCACTAACAAACTTGCAGGGAGTCCCAACACAGTAGCCAACTTAGTCATAGTGACTTCTTCTTCTAGCTTTGGGAATGGATTGTGATCTCTAATACGAAGGCCCACAAGCAACTCGAATTCTTCCAAAATAGGAGCAATCTGGAAGTCTGGGAAAGTGAAGCACCGCAGCTGAATGTCGTAATATTGAGCAAGAGCACTAAGAGCATCAATATTAGCTGTCTCGTCCAGTATACTCAGGATTTTTCTGAAGAGAGCCTGAAAGTTGTTGTGTTTGATAGGAGTGATCTTAGCTCTCAAGGCCAGTAGTGAGTCAACCTTTGGTTCCAAGAACTTGAAACTGTACGTGCTTTTCTTGGAAATTTGATTCATCTTGATTGTTTTGACAAATACTTCAAATCTGCAATAACTATAAGAAACTGAGAGCTCTGTATCATTTTTATGAATGAATGTATGCAACAATGAACAAGTAAACCCAAAATGCAATGTTCCAGAAACAACTAGCACTGATGGAAGATACTTTGATCACTCTCCTTACAAGGACCTCACTGGGTGACCTCTACAGTTTTAGGGATCCCAAAGTTAATAACTCATATGGATGTTCATTACACGCGCCATTAACATGAAGGTTAATTGACTCCACCATATGAATTTCGTTTGGGTGAGATCTTCGTATCGAGCCACACAAGAGATAAATCTCATGGTACCCCATACTACGTGATCGTCGACACGAGGTTTAAAACAAAGTCCTGGAGTTATGGAACTTTCTCAAATGTTTGATGCACGTGTCAAATTTATATATTCTTGACAGTCAATCAACTCTATTGAGTAAGTCTATTCCAAGTGAGGTTTTCGTATCGAGCCACGCGAGGGCGAACCCTGGTGCCCTAATACTACGCAACCATCATCCGATGTTTTAACCAAAAAGGTTCTAAAGGTCCTCAGAGTCGACGACTTTAATGAAAACAACTGAGCACCCTGTCGCTCCCGACAAATGAAAATATATCAGATGAAGGTACAGACGCGAACGGTCGGCGAAGGGAACAATGAGAACACACAGCCGTGAACTCACTGGAGATGAATAGAGTCGCCAGCTAGGCATTTTTATCCCGGAGGAAAGGCAATGCTGCATAGACCTAGAAAAAGATGGATAAGACGGTCGCGAACCAGAGAGACTGAGAAAGGGGGTTGGTTACAACCTGGGAAGGTATTAGCACCCAGATTGTCCGTCGTACTCGACGGGATCCACGCTTAAAAGATTTGTGTTTTAAAGGGGTAGTGTCAGTGCAATTTGTGCATGAAGAGCTGGAAGAGGATGTACAGGTGTCAGTGTGAAGAATGTGAAGTGTATAAATGTATAGTGTCAGTGTAAGAATGAGAATGAATTGCTCATGATAATGAGGCTAAGAAAATAATGCTGGAAGGGGGGGGGAATATACAGAGACTTTTGTTCGATAACTGTTAAGTTATGCCTACGTATCCTCTCGTGCAATGAGGAAGTCAGAACACCGTAGTTCGACTCAAAGAGACTGAAAGATAAATTGACTTGTGAACTGCTTATATGTCTATGCTCAAGTGTATGACCTGTCTGGCTCAGGTGCAAACTGTCTTGCATTTGACGGAAGAAGCAAGTTCTCGTTTATGAGTGAATGGGATGAGAAAAGAATCCCGAAGGAGACGATTATTGTCTGTTTTGAGTTTTCAGTCTTTTATTGCTTTTGAAAGTTTGTCATAAGTTAATGAGCTTAAGTCTAAACCAATGGATTTAGTAAACTCATCACATCTTCCCTCTGATTAGGGGTAATGAGAATACCTTAAGTGTGAAGTCAGGTTCTCACACTTAAACACCTTTGGTATAGGATTAAGATCATTAACCTACTTGTGATTAATTAGATGTTTTTGTTGTTTTTGTTTAGTGTTAAGTAATGAGGTTAAGCCATAATCAAGGATTAAACAGACTCATTACACCATCCTAATAGAAGGATAATAGATGAGAGTGTTTAAGCTGAGGAAAGCTCCTCAACTTAATCCATGATTAGGGATTAAACTCATGACAAAACAAGCCTTTGATTAAGTGGATTTTATTTAATGGTGAGATGATGAAGTGAATTTTATGATTTGTAAGACAACTTGAGGGGGACTTGTCCATTAACACTAGGGTTAGTCCTTCTTAACCAATTAAGGAAGAATTAGAACCCTAATGCAAGGCCCAAGTTACAAGTGTGATGTCTTGATGATTATTAGATGGATTGATTAAAGGAGTTAAACACATTAAGGGTTTAACACTTAGGATTAAAGTTATACACTCCATCCTAAGAGAAGGATGCAGGCATAAGCTTAATCACAAAGCCTTAAAGCCTTTAGGGTTTAGTCCCTGATTATGAGGTGAGAAGAGAGGACTCAAAGAGAGACACAAAGGTAAAACTATGAGGGGAGACTAGTCAAAACCCTAATCATTGTCATACATGGTTGTTCCTAAAGTTTGTGAGGTTTTCAAGAGAAGATCTTCAAGGAGAACCACCAGGAAGCAGATGAACAGGATCAAGAGAAGCAAAGCAACTTGCTTCATTCAAGAAGTCAAGTCACTTGAAGAAAGAAAGTGGGAGGAGAAAGAATGAGCAAGCTCAAACTCAAGCACATATAGAAATGCAGCAATGGATGCAAGAGAGATGAGAAGAAAGGTTATGAGAAGTGAAGGCAAATTCACTTCTCAAGGTTACTTACCACCTGAAATGTTAGAAAGAAATGCAATGCAATGCAAGATGGGATGAAATGGCATGATGCTAAGCAAAACCAGAAGCATGTTGATGATGATTATGATGTTATGAGGTGCTGCAAACATGAGGCAAGACATGGAGATGTTCATACAAGATCATGGGTGCAAATGATGCAAGTTAAGGAGCATGAATGAACATGAAAAGTTATGAAGCACACAAGGCAAATGACATGGCAAATATGAGATGCAATGATCAAAGATGCTTTATACATGTCTTAAGATGTCAAATGAAACACAAGCATGCATAAAATGCAAAGACAAGTCATGTTATGCAAGAGAATGCAAGAAGGATGCAAATGAAAGCTCAAATTAGGGTTTAAGGATCAAACATCAAACAAAAACCCAAAACAGAAGCAAACCCTAAGATAAAAAATGGAAAATTCCATCCTAAGAAACCCTAAACCTATACTAAACCAAGGTCCAAAGGGGAAGTCTCAACTCCCAACCAATCTCAAGATATGATTTTTCTAAGTTATTAGGGTTTTTAGGGCTCCTAAACAAAAGAAATGCCAAACAATTGGAAAATGCAAGATCAAATCATGGCCATTTAATCCTAGAAACTACATGCTAAACACAATGCAATACAAAAAGAATCAATGTCCAACTCTTCTCAAATAGGCAGAAATGAATTTTTGAACTTAGGATCAAATTAATGCATAAAAAATGATTTAATTCAATGAAAAATTCTTAGAATGCATCAAGATCAAAAAATAAATTTGGTTTGAAGGTTGGACAATGTTTCTAAATGTCTTAGAACATTTCATGAATTTTTTGGTGATTTTTAAATACTTAAAAGTATTTTTAATTAATTAATTTCCATTAATCAATTAAAAATAATCTTTTAAATATTTAAAAATACTTTTTTAATGCTAAAAATAAAATAAAAAATATTTTTGGGTCTTAAAAATTAATAAAACTTTTAGGAAAAAGTTTCATAATTTTTAAGAATTTTTTACTATTTTAAAATAATTATGCGAAATAAATGAAAAGAAAATGAAATTAAAATAAATAAAAGGAGAAGTATGCAGGATGGACGAACCAGATTGGTTCTGGGCAGGGAAAGGTTGACTTGGCGCCACATCCAATGGCCCAAGTTCAAACCTGGTTAATTCTGATTTTAAAATAATTAAACTGAATTAATTAAGTTAATTATGGATTAGGGCAAAATGGAAAGATCCTGGCCATCAAAACGCGCGCGGGTCAAAGGAAGTCAACCCATCCTACGCTCCACATTCAAACCACAATTAATGACATAATTAGGGCTAATGACATTCAGGTGGCCGGAGAAGACTTCCGGTCGTCTTCTCCGGCCAGCATCCTCCCTGAGAAAACCCCAAACCCCTCAAATCGTAACAAAAACGAAAACTAAGAACTGGGAAATGTTCTCTAACCCCTCACGAATCAAACCCCTCTCCCAAAACAAATTTCTTCTTCCTAAATAAGTTGAATCGAAGAAAATGAAAGCTAGGGCACGCAGGTTTCAGAGAGAAATTAAATGCTCATTTCAAAGCCATTTTAGAAACCAATGACATCAGGATGATCAGTGAAGCACATAGAACAAGTTTATAACATGAAAAATGATTTCTGGAAAAATAAATTTCAAGCTACCTGAGATTTGGAGCTTTCAACCTGATGACTTTCTGGCCACTTCCTTCAGTGCAAACCACTCCACTTGATCCCCAGAAGGTGTTTGAATGCTCAAAAAGAGTTTATGTTGGCTGGATAGTGAGTTTCGAAAGCTTCTGCTCAAGCCCAGTCAGAAATGGCAATGGAGTTTCAGGCACTTTCAGGTCATTGTGATGGGTTGTTTGTGATCCTGAGGGTGAATGGAGAAGCTTTGCAAAGTTCGTTTGGGTGTTTGTAAACTGTGGAAGGTGATTCGAAGAGAAATGCAGGCTGAGGTGAAAATGGTGAAGTGGTTTTGTGGTTGGTTTCAGGCCTGGTTCTTGGCTGGTTTCTCCTCAATGGATCATGGTGATTTGAAGTGTGGAAATGGTTTGAGTGTTTGAAGGCTGGGCAGAGAGATTCAAAGGCTTATGCAGCTTGGTGTGTTTTTGTGAATGTCTTGGTATATGGTTTCAGCCTTGCCTTGTACATGAAAATGGCTTGCAAAATGATAATGTATTTTAATCCTATAGGTCAGATGATGTGACCTGGCCTATAGTGATTGGTAAGTTTGCTTTTGCAAAAAGTCAAGTTTTGTGTAAGGCAAGCATGGCTCATGATCTAGGCAAGTACATGGCATGGGCTGCGCAGCAAAGGGTGAGGTGAGAGGCTAGCCAAAGTCAGCATCCAATGTCATAGTTTGTAGGGAGTGAAATGAGTGGTTTTGCAACTTGTTGCCTTATGGTTCACATGTGATTTCTTTGGCCAACCAAACATAAACCATGGGCATTCTTGATCCAATTCTGACTTTTAAGGCCTAAGGAAAGTTTGTGTGCTGGTTTGAAGTGGGTTAGAGGTCACAAAAGGCTTTGGTTCATGACTTTGCAAAATTTCCATTTGAGGCATTCTTTAAAAATCAATGATTTTAGCCAACTTTGCCACACCATAACTTTTGATCCAAGAAGAGTTTGATCATGCTCTTGTACTTTTTGAAAAGGGAAAGATGAGATCTACAACTTTCATGACCAAAGTTTTTCCATTTGAAGCCTTTTTGGATCAAAAATCAAGGCTTGAAAAATGACCTAAAATGATGCATTCTTGAAAAGTCAACTATGCCCAAAAAGTCAACACTTGCAAAAACCCTAAATTCTTGATTTTTATGAACTTCAACCTTCTTCCATGACCAAATAAAGATCATATACACTCAAAATGATGAAGATCACCCATTGGTTGGGTCATTGGGGGCCTCAGATGCCCTGATTTTGCACTGACTTGTCTGAAAAGTCAACCCTTGATCAGATGACTTCCCCATGGAATTTCTTCATGAAAATTGATGTGCATACTCCCTATACCATATAGAGACCAATGGAAACAAGAATGACCAAAAAATTTGGGGTTATGGCCTCTGAAACCAAAACCCTAATTCTAGGTCAACTGTGCAGTCAAACCTGGCTCTGCATCCACTCAAACCCTAGTTCTTGTGATTCTTTTGAATTCTTGGCTTTGAGAGGATGTACTATGATGCTTGAACACATGTAGACCCCTTTGAATTGATTGGTTGCCTTTGGAGTGGCTCAAGATGCCCTGAGATTGCTCAGATCACAAACCCTAGGTGCAGATGACTTATAAACTATGCAGTGAATCAAAAATGAGATATGAGATGATATGATTGTGCTTATGCATATGAGAATGATCACAAGCCATGGTGAAATGGGTGAGGGCAAATTTGGGGTGTTTACAGCTGCCCCTATTCAAACATGAGTTAGCTGTGCAGGATGTAAGCGACGGCTTAACAGGCAAACAAGATAACTTGTGGTTGAATACCAAAGACAGTCCAAAATTTGCACTCACAGAAATGAAGAAGAAAAGGGATATAGATTGTAAAGAAAAATGAAGTATATTGTAAAATGGGCGAAAAACAAAGCGATGACGGGGACGGCCGACATGCTGGGGATAAAAGGTAAAGCCAAGACGGGGACGACCGACTAGCTGGGAAAAATGAAATCGTGATGGGGACGGCCATCAAGTTCATGAAGCAAGGTAACCAACGATGGGGACGGCCATCGGGCTAAAAAGGAAAAGGGACCACGACGGGGACGGCCATCGGGTTAAAGAATAAATGAAATAAACAGATGATGGGGTACAGCCATCAAAGGTGAAGGACGATCACCTAGCAGGGTACGGCTGCTCTGTTGGGTAAAAGAAAAATGATGGGGACGGCCATCAAAGGTAGAGGACGACCACCTGGCAGGGTACGGCTGCCGAAAATACCAACGATGGGGACGGCCATCGGATGGAAAAGGTCAACGATGGGGACGGCCATCGGACGAGCATGATGGAGGACGACCATCAAGAAGTGGAGGACGACCACTCAGCAGGGTACGGCTGCTCTCGAGGTTTCTTATGACATAGGACGAATGCCAGATAACCAAAATCAACAATGGGGACGGCCATTGTATAAAATGATGAAGGACGATCATCAAAAGGTGGAGGACGACCACCTAGCAGGGGACGGCTGCTAAAATCAACGATGGGGACGGCCATCGGACGAGCATGATGGAGGACGACCATCAAGAAGTGGAGGACGACCACTCAGCAGGGGACGGCTGCTCTCAGGGTTTATCATAACACAGGACGAGTGTCAGATAAGAAAATGCTTTGTTGGTGATCTACTGGGGATATAGTGAACACGGACGAGTGTTCACAACCAAGAAAGGAAAGTATAAGTGTTTGGTATTGTGTATAGATTAAAGATGCGGACGAGCATCCTTAGACTATGATACGGACGAGTATCATGTAGAAACAAATACTGACACGTGTTCAGAGATGATGATACGGACGAGTACCAACTGGTTAACAAGGAACACGGACGAGTGTTGAATCTGATGGTTCTTCTGGGGGAATAGTAGACACGGACGAGCATCTATATTCAAGAAGACACAGGTGTTTGACACGGCGTATGGATTAAAGATGCGGACGAGCATCCTTAAGACTATGATACGGACGAGTATCATGTAGAAACAAACATTAGACGCAATGTTCTGAGATGATGATACGGACGAGTACCAACTGGTTAACAAAGAACAAGGACTACTGTTGAATCTGCGAGGATATAAATGGTATATACGAGATACAGACGAGTATCTGTATAAGAGCGAGTGGTGTATAGATGAGTGTTTAACTGCTGGGGTGGGTGACACGGACGAGTGTCAAAGTATAATAATATTAGCAAGTATGTGGGTTGTAAAAGTATAAGCGACTGCGCTGGGGAAATGACACGGACGGGTGTCAGGAAAGTGTATATACAAGTATATGTGAGTGCAAAGAGGATGTCTTTGGCTTTCTGCTGGTAATATGACACGGACGAGTGTCACGAAGTATCCGTAACACAGGTGATTTGTTTGTAAGGAGTGTTCAGGCGACTTTACTGGGGAGTGATGATACGGACGGGTATCAAAAGGAAATATGCTGGTATTTGTGAATATGAGAGGCAACTGCTTTCTGCTGGGATTCTGGTGGGGATTTTTGTACAATGATAATGAACGGTTATTATTCACAAGCGTTAATTCAGAACATGGCTCATGATTATGCTATGCGTTTGATTTTTGCCGTAATGCTCCGCATTAGACGGAATGCTACGCTCTGAGGGGATAGTATGATGCGAATGCTATGATTATGCAAAAAAAACAAACCGGGATTCGGATCCCGTTGCTGCGAAGATCTCTAGCTGATCTGTTTGAAAAGGGCCTCCCAGCTGGGGATGAGATCATTGGTAGATCTGGTGAGATGTATTCATTTGGGGATATAGGTCACTGGTTGACATATCCTTATAATACGGGACCCAGCTGGGGTTTGTAGAAGCTTTCTTCACTCTGTTGTGATCTTCTATGCGCCGCTCTTCTGGATAGAGGCTGGAACTCTGTGGGGTGATGGCTCCCTGACTTCTGGCTGAGGAAGAATAGTTGGTACTACAGCTGGGGATGTTGTTGCTAACTCAGCTGGGGATGCTGTTGGTAACTCAGCTGGGGAGAGCAACAAGAGGCAACTCAGCTGGGGATAGAGCATTTCAGATGCTGAGATTGAGTGTATGTTGATTTGGCAACTTTGCTGGGGAAGTGGGCACCTTCCGGTGCCACGCGGAAGATAGACCGAGTTGATAATGATTCGCTAGCTTGCTGAGACGTAACTTGCATGCCCCAGGTTGCGTTCTGGATACCTGCAATCCTGCAAAGATAAGGAAACGCACAAAAGGTTCCGAGGTATCCTTTACTGGATTCCGTCATAGGAGTCAAACATTCTCACGAGTAAGTATATTCCCTGCAAGCATGTGTTTTATTATTATTATTTTTTGGGAGAAAAGCATCTGTACTTATGCAATTGATTTTTTTTTTTATTTTTTTTTGAGACATCAGACATCCTTTGCAAATAATAAAAAAAATACAACGAAACATGACTGAAAAATCTGATTTTATTAATTCATGTGCCCTGAATTGGCAAGATACAGTCAAAGAAACATATCCCCTGAAATGAGGAGATTGTTTACAAATTGAGAAACAAAGTGCTGGCAGTGTTGGCGACGCTTTGAGGAGCTTCCTCTCCTGCTACGACTCGTATGACAATGATGTTCTTCTCGTCTTGCTTTCTGGAGAGAGTTGATTCTGATTGAAGCTTGATCCTTTGGAGACTTTCCAAGTTGTAAGTGATACAGACGAATTCAGAATGCAGTTGTTCGCTTATTCCCTTATTTTGCATGGATCGCCCTTTCGGGTTTTCAATCCATCGGGATACCCATTTTTGCCTGAGTTGTCCAATGCGGCTTTTCAACTCAGCGGGTGTACATTTTTATTTATTTCCCTTATTTTTGCCCGAGTCTTTTATTCTGTTTTTGACTCGCCGGGATGCCCTATTTTTGCCTGGACTTACATTCTGTTTTTATGTCCAGTGGGTCATTTTATGCGAAGTATTTTTTAACTGCATCTGAATTCACAGGGGATGGGAAATCTTCACCATCCATGGTGCTGAGCATCAGTGCTCCACCAGAGAAAACTTTCTTTACCACGAATGGTCCTTCATAATTTGGAGTCCATTTGCCCCTGTGGTCTGTATGAGGAGGGAGGATTCTCTTCAGCACAAGATCCCCTACTTGATACCCTCGGTGCCTGACTTTCTGATCGAAGGCTCTCTTCATTCTCTTCTGATACAACTGCCCATGACAAATTGCAGCCAATCTTTTCTCTTCAATTAGACTCAGTTGTTCGTATCGGGCCCGAACCCATTCTGCTTCACTCAGTTTGACATCCATCAAGACTCGCAAGGAGGGCAATTCAACTTCAACTGGTAGGACTGCTTCCATACCATACATAAGCTGGTACGGTGTTGCCCTAGTGGATGTTCTGATTGACGTGCGGTACCCATGCAAGGCGAACGGTAGCATTTCATGCCAGTCTTTGTAGGTGACTACCATCTTCTGCACAATCTTCTTGATATTCTTATTTGCCGCCTCAACAGCGCCATTCATCTTTGGCCTGTAAGGAGAAGAATTGTGATGTTGAATCTTGAAGTCCCGGCACAGATCTGCCATCATTTTGTTATTTAAGTTAGAACCATTATCAGTAATGATTCACTCGGGCACTCCATATCGACAGATGATATCTCTTTTCAGAAATCGGGCTACCACTTGCCTTGTAACATTTGCATATGAGGCTGCTTCAACCCACTTAGTGAAATAGTCAATGGCGACCAGGATGAATCTGTGACCATTTGAAGCAGTTGGCTCAATCTTGCCAATCATGTCGATGCCCCACATGGCAAAGGGCCATGGTGAAGACATGATGTTCAAAGGATTCGGAGGCACATGCACTTTGTCTGCGTAGATCTGGCATTTATGACATTTTCTGGCATAAGCACAACAGTCTGCATCCATTGTGATCCAATAATAGCCTGATCTTAACAACTTCTTAGCCATGGCATGCCCTCCGGCATGGGTACCAAAAGACCCTTCATGCACTTCATGCATCAATAAATCTGCTTCCGTCTTGTCAACACATCGGAGGAGTACCATATCAAAGCTCCTTTTGTATAGAGATCCATCAGTGTTCAGAAAGAAACTTCCAGCAAGCCTTCTCAAAGTCTTCTTATTATTGGAAGATGCCCCAGATGGGTATGTTTGATCCTCCAAGAAGCACTTAATATCATGGAACTAAGGCTTATCATCTTTGACAACATCTGCTGCGAATACATATGCTGGCCTGTCGAGTCTGGACACTGGAATCTGAGCTACAAAGTTAGCAGCTTGAACTTTGATCATGGACGAAATGGTAGCCAAGGCATCTGCAAACTGATTCTCGTCCCGAGGGATATACTCAAGTTTGACTGTTGTGAAGAAAGTCAATAACCTCCTTGTATAATCCCTGTAAGGTATCAGATGATCCTGGTGGGTGTACCATTTTCCGTTGGTCTGATTGACTACCAAAGCTGAATCTCCGAATACGGTCAATGTCTTGAGCCTGAGGTCAATGGCTTCCTCAAGACCCATAATGCAAGCTTCGTATTCAGCTTCGTTGTTAGTGCAGTTGAAAGTGAGTTTTGCCGAGAAAGGCATGTGAACTCCCTTTGGTGAAATGAGGACTGCACCAACACCACGGCCATTCATGTTAACAGCCCCATCAAACATCATAGTCCATTCTTCTTCTGGGTCAGGCCCTTCAGTGTGAATAGGCTCTTCATGATCTTTTGATTTAATGAACATGATGTCTTCATCAGGGAAGTCAAACCTCATAGGCTGGTAATCATCGATGGGTTGCTCAGCAAGATATTCAGACAATATACTGCCTTTGATGGCTTTCTGAGATGTGTATTGGATGTCATACTCTGTAAGGATCATTTGCCATCTTGCAACCCGTCCGGTAAGCGCTGGCTTCTCAAAAATGTACTTAACTGGGTCCATCTTCGAGATTAATAAAGTAGTGTGGGTCAACATATACTGTCTCAGTCGGCGAGCAGCCCACGCTAAAGCACAGCAAGTTTTCTCGAGCAGTGAATAACGTTGTTCACAGTCGGTAAACTTTTTGCTTAGGTAGTATATTGCATACTCTTTTCGACCAGACTCGTCATGCTGGCCCAGCACACACCCCATCGACTCTTCTAATACTGTCAAGTACATGATCAGAGGTCTTCCTTCAACTGGAGGCATAAGGTTTGGAGGTTCTTGCAGATATTCCTTGATCTTGTCAAAAGCCTTCTGGCAATCTTCATTCCACCTGACCGTTTGCTCTTTCCTTAGCAGCTTGAACAAGGGTTCACAGGTTGCTGTGAGGTGAGATATGAACCTTGAAATGTAGTTCAATCGACCTAAGAACCCTCGAACTTCTTTCTCAGTTTTCGGTGCAGGCATCTCTTGAATAGCTTTGACTTTATCAGGGTCCACTTCAATCCCTTTCTCGCTTACAATAAAGCCCAGCAGCTTACCAGACCGCACCCCGAATGTGCATTTGTTGGGGTTCAACTTCAGCTGGTACTTCCTCAGACGCTTGAACAACTTGAGCAGATTCACTAGATGATCTTCTTCAGTAAGGGACTTGGCAATCATGTCATCCACATAACACTCTATTTCTTTATGGATCATATCGTGGAATAATGTTACCATAGCCCGTTGATACGTTGCACCAGCATTCTTGAGCCCAAATGGCATTACCTTGTAGCAGAACGTGCCCCAGGGTGTGATGAAAGTTGTCTTCTCCATGTCTTCAGGTGACATTTTGATCTGATTGTATCCTGAAAATCCGTCCATGAAGGAGAATACCGAGAACTGAGCCGTATTATCTACCAATACGTCAATGTGAGGTAATGGAAAATCATCTTTCGGGCTGGCTCTGTTCAGATCCCGGTAATCAACACACATTCTTACTTTGCCGTCCTTCTTAGGCACAGGTACTATATTAGCAACCCACGGCGGGTAGCTAGTTACAGCAAGGAACCCGGCGTCCCATTGCTTTTGTACCTCTTCCTTGATTTTCATAGCCATGTCTGGACGAGTACGGCGCAGCTTCTGTTTGACTGGAGGGCATTCTTCTCTCAAAGGCAGCTTGTGCACCACAATGTCGGTATCCAACCCTGGCATGTCTTGATACGACCAAGCAAACACATCCACATACTCTTGAAGTAGATCAACCAGTTGCTTCTTCACTGAGTCTTGCAGGCAGGCCCCGATTTTAACCTCTTTCACGTCTTCCTCCGTACCAAGATTAATCACTTCAACCTCCTCCTGGTGAGGGGTAATAACCTTTTCCTCTTGTCTTAACAACCTGGCTAGCTCTTCAGGAAGCTCATATTCTTCTTCAACCCCTTCATCAGCTTGATTGATCGGATTGTCAAAGTCATACGATGTCATAGCCGTGCTGTTGTCGGTGCTGTCGGGAAGGCACTCTCTGCAAGGGTTAAGTTGTTCATTTTAGTGATCTGATTTTAATCTTATTTAGAAAAGTGAAATGAAGTTGTCATTTTGAAAACACTGCCATTTATTTTTGTACAAAAAAGAAAAATGGAAAAACAGTGAACGAAAAGAAAAAAAAGACGCGTTTGCAAAAAGATGTCTGATATTTCATTAATTGATCTTGTTTGCACAAAAAGTACAGATGGCCCGATTACAAAATGAGTCTTGTCATCTTGGGCAAGATGCAAGACTTTGATGCATGCTTATAAAAATACAGGAAATAATAATTACTCTGATCGAGTAACTCTTATAATTTCCTGGGAAGACCAGTTCGAGACACTGCTCCCCGGGATCTTTGGACGAATCCAATTCTCCAGATTGCGCTCCTCTTCCAGCTCGTCTTCCAGACAGTTGATAGCATCGGGGGTAAGCATCCCTCCACTGACAAAACCAGGCTCTTCAGCAGCCTTTGCTTGATGTTGAGTTGGTCTGTAACCCAACCCAAACTTGTCTTCTTTTTTCTCCACCGATAGCAGTTTGCCCCAGCCTTGGGCAGTTCCTTCCTCAACAACCTTCCGGGCTTGTTGGTATGATGACATTGGAGTACCAGATACAGCAGATGCCTCATTCACATTCAAAGTTTCAAACCCCTGGCTCATTGTTTCATGGATCTCCCCATCCATTTCAATGTACTTATAGGTTGCCAGGTGGCTGACAAAAATGTCCTCCTCTCCACAGATTGTGACAACTTGGCCTTCCCACTCAAATTTTAACTTTTGGTGAAGGGTAGACGTTATTGCGCCGGCGGCGTGAATCCAGGGTCTACCCAACAAACAGCTGTAGGCGGGCTGAATGTCCATCACATAAAAGATAGTTTTAAAGGTCTGTGGGCCAATTGTCACAGGTAGCTCAATCTCTCCCAGAACCGATCTCTTAGAACCATCAAAGGCTCTTACTACCAGGTTGCTGGGTCTCAATGCCAGTCCATCATATTCTAACTTCACCAGAGCCTTCTTTGGTAAGACATTCAGGGACGAACCTGTGTCTACCAGCACATGAGAAAGGACAGCTCCTTTGCATTCCATGGTTATGTGCAGGGCTTTGTTGTGGTTGCGGCCATCCGCTGTCAAGTCAGTATTGGTGAACCCTAGCCCATTGCTAGCAGTAACATTTCCAACCACGGTCTCCAACTGGTTGACAGTAATCTCTTCAGGCACGTACGCTGCGTGCAAGACCTTGAGTAGTGCATTCCGATGGGCTTCGGAGCACATAAGCAGTGAGAGGATAGAGATTTTGGATGGCGTCTGGTGAAGTTGATCCACAATTTTGTAGTCACTCTTTTTGATGATTCTCATAAACTCATCAACTTCTTGATCGAACGGTGTCTTCAAGGCTTCTTTGGCAGCTTGATCTTCCTGCACCGGGCTCTTTCCCTTTGCCTTGGCAGCAGCTTCTGCTTCGGCAGTAGGTCTTTGAATTGGTGGAGCGAAGAGACGTCCGCTTCGGGTGAAGCCTCCGCCTCCCCCCACATTATCTACTTGTGGTGCAGGTGTTGATGTTTCAAGAGTGATTCTTTTTCCTTCGCAGTACACGTCAGAGCCATAGTGCCAAGGGATGGCCCTACTGCTTTCATATGGTACTGGTCCAGGCACCGTGACAGTGACCGGACTGATTGCTGCTGCTGAAGGGACTGTAATTATTTGTGGATCATAATAAATTGTCACTGGTGCCCTGATGGGAGCAGCACTTTCTGAGTTGTAGGCGGAGTTGTTTTCAGGATCGTAGAATATGGTGACAGTTGAGACATCTTCATGATTTGTTGCTGGTGTTGTAGGAGATGTTGTCGGAAGAAATGATGTTGTTGTTGTAGGAGGTTCAAAATGGAGTGAAGCTGACGTTGTAGCAGAAAGATTTGTTGTGAACTGATCGGTTGAGATGATGGATGACGTACTTGTTGATGAAACTGAAGAATTGTCAGGAACAATAGTTGCTGCAGTTGTAGGAGGTTCTGAAACCGTTGCTGACGATATTGCTGGATTTGTTGGAAATGATGTGGTGATCTGAAGTTGGCCACTCCGAATAAGGCCATCTATGCCATTCCTCAAATTATCGCACCCATTTACTGAGATATTGCAGTAAGCACAGCCTAACTCACACCCCGGGAACATTTGACATTCCAAGAGCTGAGCTTTGATTTCTACCAATGGTGTCCTGATCTGTCCCACACTGGTTATTAAATAAGACGGCTTGTCTTCTTCAATAGCGTTAATCCGGGGACCACCATGGTTTGGCATCGGGTTTTTATTGACATTGGGTGGTGGTGCGAAATTCAGAGCCTTTGAGTCTACCAGGTCTTGTACCTTCATATGCAGAGCCCTGCATTTTTCTGTGCTGTGGCCAGGTGCGTTTGAATGAAAGGCGCACCTAGCATTGGAGTCATAATTCCTTGGTAGACTGTTGGGATCCGGAGGTGCCAACGTTCTTAGCTCAACCAGGTTGAGTTTCAGAAGTTGTGGCAGCAAAGTAGCATATGGCATTGGGATCGGATCGATCACTCTGTTAGCTTGAGATGGCCTCTGTTGGAATGGCCTTTGTTGACTGTTGTTGTTGGTGTTGCTGTTGTTGTAATTCCTCGGAGGATACTGATTTTGCTGATGGTACTGAGGCTGTTGTTGATAGTTTTGCTGAGGAGGTTGATAGACTGGCTGAGGATGAGCTGGAGCAGGAATGGTGACTGCTGCTATTGACCTCTGAGCATATTGGGGCCTACCCCTGTTTGAATGGATGGCATTGGTCTCGCCAGTTCTTCTCGGGCCTGCAAAAGGCTTTCTTGTACTACTGGATGAGCTTGCACCGTTGTCTGAGATCTTTCCCATTTTTAACAAGCTTTCAATTCTCTCCCCGGCTATGACAACATCTGCAAAGCTAGTAGAAGAGAAAGCAGCCAACCTGTCAATATATGTTCCCTGAAGGGTGTTCATGAACATATCTGCCATTTCCCGTTCAGACATAGGTGGTTGAACAGCAGCAGCCAGTTGCCTCCACCTTTGGGCATATTCTCGGAAACTCTCCCTCGAAGACTGTGACATTCCCATCAGGAGAGTCCTGTTGGGTGCCATGTCTAGATTATACTGATACTGTCTGATGAAGGCCTCTGCCAGGTCCTTCCAGCATCTAATTGTTGCTCTTGTCAGATGGGAATACCACTCCCTCGAAGCTCCAGTCAAGCTATCTTCAAAATAGAACATCCACAATTTCTCATCCATTGTATAGGCCTTCAGCCTTCCCAGAAATGATTGTAGATGAGTCCGGGGGCATGAAGTCCCATTATACTTTTCGAAACAAGGAGGCTTGAACTTATGGGGGATCCTGACCCCGTCTACCAAACCCATGTCCATAACGTCGAATCCCAAAGAGTTTTGAGATTCTAAGGACCTCAACTTCTCCGCTATTTCATCCAATCTTCTATCATAAGCCTCTTCTCCAGCACCCATTACTGTGAATTGCTCTTCTTGAGGGTCTTCCTGTGGTACCCTCCCTGCTGTGGCAGTCCCTTGTATATTGACAGGGATGTTGGCCTCTGGATGGAGATGGGGTCCAAAAACTGGGGGATTGACATGAGGTTGGACCCTCTCGTTGTTACTTGTGCCAGCAGTTCCCACATGGGGTTCCTCTTGATTCCTCCCTTCTACCAAGGCTCTGAGCCTCTCCTGGCTTTGAGCTAAGTTGTTCATTACTTCCATGAACTGTGTTATCTGCGTTCTCATCTCCAACCTTTCGTTGGCCATCTGGTTTCTGACCTCCGTAAGGTCCTGCTGCATCTGATCCATTTGAATTCCCGGAAGGTTATTTCTAGTTGGGTACCTGTGTGGCCTGTTGAGGGGAAATACCCGGCGGCGAGCAATAATTCCTGAGATTCACAACAGAGGTTAGTAACAACAAAACAAAAACCTACAAAACAAACAAAAGGGTTAGTATGCAATGCAGTTATGCTTATTTGTTCTCAAGGTATCCAGTTTGGCCTTCAGTTTTGACCCTTCCAGACCCTTGAAGATGCTGCTGTTGAAGTTGCTTTCGAAGTAAACTAACATGAATATATTACATAAGGTGAAATAATACAACTTGTTCGTTTTACAACACAAGCCCACTAAGGGGTCAAAATACAGTAAAAATAAAAGTACATGGAAAGAAAGCAACAACAAACAAATGGTCAAACACCAAGACCAAACTCATCCTCACGAACTTCCTTGAGAAGTGCTTCGGTCACAGGATCAGCCGGACGCTCCGTGAGATTCCTGATGAGGAGATTCCGGGTTGTAACAGCTGCTGTTAGCTTCTTGTGCTGAGTTTGGTCCTTGGACCTCTTCACCCCTGCTTTGATCTTCAGCTCTGATATCTCCCTCTGGGCTGCTGCCAGGGCTTCTTGTTGTTCTTTTGCATTAGCCTCGAATTGCTCCATCTTGTCTTGAACCCTCTTGTCTTCCAGGGTACGGGCCTCGGTGATCCTGACCCACCGGGCTTGACTCTCCTTCAAATACAAGTCTGTCCTTGCTCTTTGGAACTGGGCTTCTTTGCAAGCGTTCTTCAGAATTTGTTCACCAGCTTTAGACTTGTTGATATAATCCCCAGACTTTTCAATCTTAGTCAAATGCTCCACTCTCAACTTCTCCAATCTCTCAATCTCCCTCATACCTTCACTCCTCTCCCGGAGGGTCTTCTGCAAAGCCTGGGTTAGCTTCTCATTTCTTTCCTTCAAGCTCTCAAACTCCTCCAAACTGATGGTGGCAGGGGGTGGTGCTGAAGATGACTCAGGCATGTCTTCTATGGTAAAGGGCATTCCAGAGAATTGGGCCCTGGCGCGGGACCACTCATAATATTGTGCTGATGCCACATTATTACACTTCCCCAGAATGGTGACTCCCTTGGTTTGAACATTATCCCAGGCCCAGGCAGCCTGCCTAACAACAGCCAAACTGATCTTGTTCTCACAATAGAGAGTCTCCACCAGGTCCCGTGCCCTAGGAGTATGGACCAGTGCATAGCCCAGTTGCCTCCTGAACAGCAGAGGGTTGTAATTGATACTTCCCTTAACTCCTATTAAAGGCACATTGGGAAAATGTCCACAGCTGGTGGTGATATCTCTACCCTTGGTGCTTTGAGTACACCATCTGATATCTGCTGAAGTTAGGGTAGTGAGCCTCTTAGCCCAGTTGCTCTGCTGATGAGGATTGAGAAATGTATCTGTCCTGGGTAGATGCTTGAGAAGCCAAGTATGAAATAATGGAGCACAAATCCTCACTAATCTTCCCCTCTGTTTCTCATTTCTCTGATGCACTGAATAGTAAAGATCCCCCAATAAAGTTGGCACTGGGTTCTTCAGGATGAACAGATGGATTGCATTTTTGCTAATGAATCGAGGCTCATCTGCAAACAACACAATTCCATATATGCACAAGGCCAGCAAGGCACAAACAGCTTTCCATTCTCCTAGAGAAGCCTTCAAGGTAGCTTGAGAAATTAAGAAGTCCAGATGAAAACCAGGGATCCCAGCTTTAGAGGTCATATGCTGCTCAACCAAAACAGGTTCTAGATGCAAAGCTTTTGCTACTTCTCCATTAGCAGGAAAGACCATCTCAGGGTTGAAAGGAATTTCTCTCCTGATAGGCATACCAACTAATGAGGAGTACTCTTCCAATAAGGGGCCCAACTGAAAGTCTTGAAAAGTAAAACATCTCAATGGAGGATCATAAAACTGAATGCAGGTGTGGATGAGGCTCCTCTGTGAAGGGTCCAGATCCATAACCATGTCCAGTATATCTCCATAACTCTCCCTGAACAAGGGTATGTGATCTGGAGTGATCAGGGTTTGGATCCTCCTGATGTCTGATAAGTCTGGCTGGAAGAAGTGATAGGTGATGTTGCTTTTCTTTGGAGCCATGATGCTGGGACTGAGTAGAGATAGGTACTGATGCTGATGCTGAAGAAGAGGGCCACTGATTGGCTGGTGCTGGTGATAGCTGAAGCAGGTGCTGGTGAAGACAGGTCAATACTGCAGATAGGGTCAAAACCAAAACCAAATGAAGATGGATACCCTGAAACAAATAAGCAAATGTCAATATGATGCAATGAGTATGTATGCAAATGAAATGCAAGGGTTTGTGACTGAGCTGGATCTGATCAAAATGCCCTGATATAAGTCCATGTGTGTTCAAGAATTCCAGTTGGAGGTCTAAAAATCCAGTAACCGGGATGGGGGACTCAAATAAAGAGCCACATGTCCAGGGTTTTAGAATCACAAGAACTGTCCAACATGGAGTACTCTTAACAAATCAAAGTAACATGGTATTCTGAGGTCAAGGTACCTGCAAACCTGTAAACAGCCCAACCCCTTCACAGGTGGTGTTCTAAAACAAGGATCCTCAGACTTGGATCAGTTATGAGAAGTGTAAACACTTCTAACCCGGAGGCACAGTGTTTACAATAACCATAACAGTTCCTCCTCTAATTCACCTCAGTTTCTGAAGGTCAATACTAAAGGTCATCCAGACTTAGCAGGCTTCCCAGATAGCCCTAGCATTGCAGGAAATCTGCAACACAGAGTTCTCAAGAAGAAACCCATATCTGAACCGTGTTTCATATTCCCGCACCAGACCGAAATGGAATGGGAAAGAATATGATTCACTCTAGCCTAGGTGTCACTCAGGTCCCAGGTATAGGACCTTAACTCTCAATAGAACCCCACCCACCAAAGGAAAACCAAATCCAGCCAGCAGCATGACAGTATGATATATACAAAGTGCAATAAAGATAGTAGTAAAGCAAACTGTACATAAAGCAAAGTAAATACAAGCACAAATAAGCACATAACACCCCAATAAACACAAATCAATCAAGCGCTAGGAGGAACCCACAAAAAGAACCAGAAGCCCTGGTTGCAATATAAGGGTCCCCAGCAGAGTCGCCAAGCTGTCGCTCCCGACAAATGAAAATATATCAGATGAAGGTACAGACGCGAACGGTCGGCGAAGGGAACAATGAGAACACACAGCCGTGAACTCACTGGAGATGAATAGAGTCGCCAGCTAGGCATTTTTATCCCGGAGGAAAGGCAATGCTGCATAGACCTAGAAAAAGATGGATAAGACGGTCGCGAACCAGAGAGACTGAGAAAGGGGGTTGGTTACAACCTGGGAAGGTATTAGCACCCAGATTGTCCGTCGTACTCGACGGGATCCACGCTTAAAAGATTTGTGTTTTAAAGGGGTAGTGTCAGTGCAATTTGTGCATGAAGAGCTGGAAGAGGATGTACAGGTGTCAGTGTGAAGAATGTGAAGTGTATAAATGTATAATGTCAGTGTAAGAATGAGAATGAATTGCTCATGATAATGAGGCTAAGAAAATAATGCTGGAAGGGGGGGGGAATATACAGAGACTTTTGTTCGATAACTGTTAAGTTATGCCTACGTATCCTCTCGTGCAATGAGGAAGTCAGAACACCGTAGTTCGACTCAAAGAGACTGAAAGATAAATTGACTTGTGAACTGCTTATATGTCTATGCTCAAGTGTATGACCTGTCTGGCTCAGGTGCAAACTGTCTTGCATTTGACGGAAGAAGCAAGTTCTCGTTTATGAGTGAATGGGATGAGAAAAGAATCCCGAAGGAGACGATTATTGTCTGTTTTGAGTTTTCAGTCTTTTATTGCTTTTGAAAGTTTGTCATAAGTTAATGAGCTTAAGTCTAAACCAATGGATTTAGTAAACTCATCACATCTTCCCTCTGATTAGGGGTAATGAGAATACCTTAAGTGTGAAGTCAGCTTCTCACACTTAAACACCTTTGGTATAGGATTAAGATCATTAACCTACTTGTGATTAATTAGATGTTTTTGTTGTTTTTGTTTAGTGTTAAGTAATGAGGTTAAGCCATAATCAAGGATTAAACAGACTCATTACACCATCCTAATAGAAGGATAATAGATGAGAGTGTTTAAGCTGAGGAAAGCTCCTCAACTTAATCCATGATTAGGGATTAAACTCATGACAAAACAAGCCTTTGATTAAGTGGATTTTATTTAATGGTGATATGATGAAGTGAATTTTATGATTTGTAAGACAACTTGAGGGGGACTTGTCCATTAACACTAGGGTTAGTCCTTCTTAACCAATTAAGGAAGAATTAGAACCCTAATGCAAGGCCCAAGTTACAAGTGTGATGTCTTGATGATTATTAGATGGATTGATTAAAGGAGTTAAACACATTAAGGGTTTAACACTTAGGATTAAAGTTATACACTCCATCCTAAGAGAAGGATGCAGGCATAAGCTTAATCACAAAGCCTTAAAGCCTTTAGGGTTTAGTCCCTGATTATGAGGTGAGAAGAGAGGACTCAAAGAGAGACACAAAGGTAAAACTATGAGGGGAGACTAGTCAAAACCCTAATCATTGTCATACATGGTTGTTCCTAAAGTTTGTGAGGTTTTCAAGAGAAGATCTTCAAGGAGAACCACCAGGAAGCAGATGAACAGGATCAAGAGAAGCAAAGCAACTTGCTTCATTCAAGAAGTCAAGTCACTTGAAGAAAGAAAGTGGGAGGAGAAAGAATGAGCAAGCTCAAACTCAAGCACATATAGAAATGCAGCAATGGATGCAAGAGAGATGAGAAGAAAGGTTATGAGAAGTGAAGGCAAATTCACTTCTCAAGGTTACTTACCACCTGAAATGTTAGAAAGAAATGCAATGCAATGCAAGATGGGATGAAATGGCATGATGCTAAGCAAAACCAGAAGCATGTTGATGATGATTATGATGTTATGAGGTGCTGCAAACATGAGGCAAGACATGGAGATGTTCATACAAGATCATGGGTGCAAATGATGCAAGTTAAGGAGCATGAATGAACATGAAAAGTTATGAAGCACACAAGGCAAATGACATGGCAAATATGAGATGCAATGATCAAAGATGCTTTATACATGTCTTAAGATGTCAAATGAAACACAAGCATGCATAAAATGCAAAGACAAGTCATGTTATGCAAGAGAATGCAAGAAGGATGCAAATGAAAGCTCAAATTAGGGTTTAAGGATCAAACATCAAACAAAAACCCAAAACAGAAGCAAACCCTAAGATAAAAAATGGAAAATGCCATCCTAAGAAACCCTAAACCTATACTAAACCAAGGTCCAAAGGGGAAGTCTCAACTCCCAACCAATCTCAAGATATGATTTTTCTAAGTTATTAGGGTTTTTAGGGCTCCTAAACAAAAGAAATGCCAAACAATTGGAAAATGCAAGATCAAATCATGGCCATTTAATCCTAGAAACTACATGCTAAACACAATGCAATACAAAAAGAATCAATGTCCAACTCTTCTCAAATAGGCAGAAATGAATTTTTGAACTTAGGATCAAATTAATGCATAAAAAATGATTTAATTCAATGAAAAATTCTTAGAATGCATCAAGATCAAAAAATAAATTTGGTTTGAAGGTTGGACAATGTTTCTAAATGTCTTAGAACATTTCATGAATTTTTTGGTGATTTTTAAATACTTAAAAGTATTTTTAATTAATTAATTTCCATTAATCAATTAAAAATAATCTTTTAAATATTTAAAAATACTTTTTTAATGCTAAAAATAAAATAAAAAATATTTTTGGGTCTTAAAAATTAATAAAACTTTTAGGAAAAAGTTTCATAATTTTTAAGAATTTTTTACTATTTTAAAATAATTATGCGAAATAAATGAAAAGAAAATGAAATTAAAATAAATAAAAGGAGAAGTATGCAGGATGGACGAACCAGATTGGTTCTGGGCAGGGAAAGGTTGACTTGGCGCCACATCCAATGGCCCAAGTTCAAACCTGGTTAATTCTGATTTTAAAATAATTAAACTGAATTAATTAAGTTAATTATGGATTAGGGCAAAATGGAAAGATCCTGGCCATCAAAACGCGCGCGGGTCAAAGGAAGTCAACCCATCCTACGCTCCACATTCAAACCACAATTAATGACATAATTAGGGCTAATGACATTCAGGTGGCCGGAGAAGACTTCCGGTCGTCTTCTCCGGCCAGCATCCTCCCTGAGAAAACCCCAAACCCCTCAAATCGTAACAAAAACGAAAACTAAGAACTGGGAAATGTTCTCTAACCCCTCACGAATCAAACCCCTCTCCCAAAACAAATTTCTTCTTCCTAAATAAGTTGAATCGAAGAAAATGAAAGCTAGGGCACGCAGGTTTCAGAGAGAAATTAAATGCTCATTTCAAAGCCATTTTAGAAACCAATGACATCAGGATGATCAGTGAAGCACATAGAACAAGTTTATAACATGAAAAATGATTTCTGGAAAAATAAATTTCAAGCTACCTGAGATTTGGAGCTTTCAACCTGATGACTTTCTGGCCACTTCCTTCAGTGCAAACCACTCCACTTGATCCCCAGAAGGTGTTTGAATGCTCAAAAAGAGTTTATGTTGGCTGGATAGTGAGTTTCGAAAGCTTCTGCTCAAGCCCAGTCAGAAATGGCAATGGAGTTTCAGGCACTTTCAGGTCATTGTGATGGGTTGTTTGTGATCCTGAGGGTGAATGGAGAAGCTTTGCAAAGTTCGTTTGGGTGTTTGTAAACTGTGGAAGGTGATTCGAAGAGAAATGCAGGCTGAGGTGAAAATGGTGAAGTGGTTTTGTGGTTGGTTTCAGGCCTGGTTCTTGGCTGGTTTCTCCTCAATGGATCATGGTGATTTGAAGTGTGGAAATGGTTTGAGTGTTTGAAGGCTGGGCAGAGAGATTCGAAGGCTTATGCAGCTTGGTGTGTTTTTGTGAATGTCTTGGTATATGGTTTCAGCCTTGCCTTGTACATGAAAATGGCTTGCAAAATGATAATGTATTTTAATCCTATAGGTCAGATGATGTGACCTGGCCTATAGTGATTGGTAAGTTTGCTTTTGCAAAAAGTCAAGTTTTGTGTAAGGCAAGCATGGCTCATGATCTAGGCAAGTACATGGCATGGGCTGCGCAGCAAAGGGTGAGGTGAGAGGCTAGCCAAAGTCAGCATCCAATGTCATAGTTTGTAGGGAGTGAAATGAGTGGTTTTGCAACTTGTTGCCTTATGGTTCACATGTGATTTCTTTGGCCAACCAAACATAAACCATGGTCATTCTTGATCCAATTCTGACTTTTAAGGCCTAAGGAAAGTTTGTGTGCTGGTTTGAAGTGGGTTAGAGGTCACAAAAGGCTTTGGTTCATGACTTTGCAAAATTTCCATTTGAGGCATTCTTTAAAAATCAATGATTTTAGCCAACTTTGCCACACCATAACTTTTGATCCAAGAAGAGTTTGATCATGCTCTTGTACTTTTTGAAAAGGGAAAGATGAGATCTACAACTTTCATGACCAAAGTTTTTCCATTTGAAGCCTTTTTGGATCAAAAATCAAGGCTTGAAAAATGACCTAAAATGATGCATTCTTGAAAAGTCAACTATGCCCAAAAAGTCAACACTTGCAAAAACCCTAAATTCTTGATTTTTATGAACTTCAACCTTCTTCCATGACCAAATAAAGATCATATACACTCAAAATGATGAAGATCACCCATTGGTTGGGTCATTGGGGGCCTCAGATGCCCTGATTTTGCACTGACTTGTTTGAAAAGTCAACCCTTGATCAGATGACTTCCCCATGGAATTTCTTCATGAAAATTGATGTGCATACTCCCTATACCATATAGAGACCAATGGAAACAAGAATGACCAAAAAATTTGGGGTTATGGCCTCTGAAACCAAAACCCTAATTCTAGGTCAACTGTGCAGTCAAACCTGGCTCTGCATCCACTCAAACCCTAGTTCTTGTGATTCTTTTGAATTCTTGGCTTTGAGAGGATGTACTATGATGCTTGAACACATGTAGACCCCTTTGAATTGATTGGTTGCCTTTGGAGTGGCTCAAGATGCCCTGAGATTGCTCAGATCACAAACCCTAGGTGCAGATGACTTATAAACTATGCAGTGAATCAAAAATGAGATATGAGATGATATGATTGTGCTTATGCATATGAGAATGATCACAAGCCATGGTGAAATGGGTGAGGGCAAATTTGGGGTGTTTACACACCCACGCCAAGAACTTGACGGTTGTCAGTATTTCCATTAAAATCTACTCCGAGTGAGGTTTTCGTATCGACAACCCACGAGAGAGGTTCCCTCGGGAGCCCATACTAAAGATCCACAATAAGGACATAAGATGTAAAGCGATAAAGAAAGCGATAAACAAGTAACACATAAGCAAACATCCAAACAAACGTAGAGACCTAGACTAGGCTCAACTTGCATAGGGGTGAACCAGTCCCCAGCAGAGTCGCCATCTGTCGTACCTCGAAAAATACGATCCTCGCGAACGCGGTCGCGGCCGGGCTGACATGAGAGTCGCCACCTAATTTTATTTATTCCCGAAGAGGGAAATGGTAAATATAGATAAAACCACTGAGAAGGGATAAAACAAGGTCGTCGCAAACCATTGTCGGGGTTCGGAAGTCGGTTATGTAGGAGGAAGGTATTAGCACCTCCTACATCCATCGTACTCGATGGGAACCATCTAGGTTGTCACGCGCAAAGGGATGTCTATACTTATGATTACTTTTTGAACTAAAGGGTTTATTGATCCTAGGGGCTCGGCAAGGATTGAGATCCTCGTGCCTACGTATTCCCTTGTGCAATGGGAAAGTCAGAGCTTCGTAGTTCGGCCAAATATGGGTATTGGTGTTTGTTTTATTACCTTTCTTTGATAAAAGGATTTAGGAGTCCATTTGCACTAAAGACTATGGATAGTTTATTTCGTCCAACAAGATGAATGTCTTGCGCCGAAATAATCGGAGCGAGTAACGAGAGCTCATTATCCTCCTTTCTACCGCTTAAGGCTCGTCGCGTGCAATTTTCCTCATATTTATTAAAGTGTTTTGTTTCCTAAGACCGCTTGATGTTGGATCAAGGGTTTGGATCTAAAAAGTAACATTTCGGTTTTTGAAGTTTAAGGTGAATGCAAATGGAAGTTTATTTGTTGGTTTTGTTAGCGAGGCACAATGCGCTCGGCTCGCAAGATTGAGAAACTAAGCTAAAGACTAGCTATGGAAAACAAGCGCAATGCGTTGATTCGTTAAGTTGGAAAATGTTGCTAAAGGTGTAAGGTGCAAAGTTCGTGCAGATGGCAATCGAGGAATGATCGACTTACGTGTGTGTATGAAGTGAGGTACGTACGGATATTTATTTGGCGTTGGACCAAAGATTTCGTTTATCTTTGAAATGATTAGTCATAATGTGCGTTCGTATTTTACTTAGCAATTTTATCGTCCAAATGCAAAAGTAAATCACACAAGTAAGTATTATACCAAGTCGCAAGCAAAGAAGAATCGAGCACACGCAAACATTCAACGCACACACAAAAACCGATTAAAGAGGAGAACATCAATTAACTATATTAAACAAAAATATTTAATTAGATTAATTATCAGATTAATTAATTGAATTAAATAAATAAATAAATAATTATATAATTAATGGACAAACATATTTTTGAGTTTCTTTTGTTAAAGGAGGAAATAACTAATTAACTAAATTAAATAAGAAAAAACTGTTAACAAAATTAATTACTTAATTTATTAATTATACTAAATAACGTTATTTAACAATTAACTAGTAAAATTCTTTAGGTTTTTTTTTAAGTTTTTTTTTATAAACAAAAATTAATAAAATGAAATGGATTAATATTGAGTGCATTTTGAAATCAGGACACATGAGGTCCAAAGGGCCCATAGTACGCCGACCCGGGTCATGAACAAACCGCTTCTGAAGCAAAAAGACCCATCTCATAGACAAAAACCCTAGCCATTTGGAACTCTTTTGGGTCAAAGCAGCTGAACAACTGCTGACACGCGTAGCAGAACCAACATTCATTGGCCATATAAAAGAAAAAAGGACCAATGCTGCTTAAGAGACAGCTGGCCGGTACCAGTAGTATTTGTTCCATATTAAAATTTAAGGAAAAAAAAAAGAAACAGCAAACACTGATAGGAAACAATAAACACATCTCAAAACACATAACCTTTGAAAATACACGGAGAACAATTCAATAATCCCAAACAATGAAGAGAAAAGAAAAAAAAACGAATTATTCTCAAAGCCCCTTCCTGTTTCTCTTTGCCTCAACTCGATTAGGGTTTCTCAAAGAGAAATCCCTAATTTCATCGCATCATCACCAGCAACATACCGCAAAGGCTACCACAAAAACTCCTCCGTACTCGATTCTCTCTCTCCTTTAAAGGAAGAAGAAGGATGAATCTTCATCGTACATCAATGGATACCTCCCATCAAAACGCTAACGTAAATCACCAAATCAACACATCCAGAACAATAGATCACACAAAAAAACCTAGCCCCTTTTCGGATCCCTAACCCCAATTTCGCTATGTTTCAGCAATCTACATCATACACGAAGGCAAAACGGAAACCGTAAAAGCAAGTGAAGGAGAAAGAATCTACCGATCCCAAGAGGGTGCGACAACTTTTGAGTTCAGGTATCCTCTCCTTTCGCTCCGAATCGCTCTTCCCGTTGCTTCCTCTTGTAGTTGACGTACGGTAGAATGAATGTGGGGGCTTAGCTCAGGTAGTTTCAGAGTTCTAATGATGAACTATGAAAACCTTGTGAATAAGAGCTTTGAGTGAAAAGTTTAAGGTAATTTTCGCAGAGTAACCTTAGGTGATTTTTTCGTATGCTAGGGTTTTTCAGGTGTCCTCTGTATGTGCCAATGATTGGCTTATATAGTGGATTGAATATCAGGGTCTCTTATGCGTGTGAGTTTGAGAGATTTCATGTGTAAATCGTGTGAGGTGAGCTGTGAAATCAGAAATCCGTTAGGGAGAATATTCAGGGGATTTTGTGGGGACCTTTGAGATTGGTGACTCACAATTTGTTTTTGTCTGTAGTGAGGAGAGAGGGTGTGGGCCCCTGGTTTTTACTGACTGTGAAAAGATGATTTTACTGCTACTCTCACCTTTCTCTTGCTTATACACTTTTATGTTGCCTGTTCTTATTTGATGCAGAAATGGATGGGCATATGCTTGTAGATACAGTTTTCACAATATGAGGCTTGGGGTGATTGTAGAGACTGCAACTGTGGAGCTGAATGCCTTGACTGAAAGGAAGCTCGAAGGGCAAAGATACTTCTGCAAGGAGCTTGGCTTGCTCTCAGCCTGTTGCTGATTCATGATTTTATTGCGGTAAAAAAATGAATTTGTATCCTTCATTGCGTTTATTACTTTGCTGATTATAAATCATGAATTGCCTTGCTGATTCTTGTTGTTCTTCCTTTTCTGGTTTCCAGACGACTCAGCCATAAAAGTTGAATGAACTGGTATGGCTGAACTAACTTCATTTGTAGCAGTAGCAATGCCAGCAGATTCATTAACACAAGTCATTGTGATTCCCAACTTGTGGGACAATTGACCTTGCTTCTTTCTTTCTGAATTCAGGCCCGCTTGCAATGCGAACACTATTCTTGCCGTTGACATTGCTGAAGCCTTTCAACCAAGATTGATTGAAGCTAGTGGCGACTGAAACTTCCTAAATCAGTTGACGAATTGAATTTTCATATGAGTAGCCTGCCGTATGCTTTACGAACTTGAGCGTAAAAACTTGTTTTCAATGCCTGGTATGCTCTTGCTGCAGCATCTGTTTTCTTGTACCACTCGTTTGTTCTTGCTTACTCAGCTAAGTCACGGTCACATCCTTGCGTTACTTTGAAATTCTGACTAACGGTTTTGGCTGAATGTGCTTTCAGAGTTGTTGTCTCGTGAAATCATAACATGTTTAATGCTCTGCAGGTCTTTTGTTCTGATTTCTTTTGACATTTTACTGTTTGCAGATGGAATTGCAGGAGAGCAATAACCAACCGTGATGTCGAAACCATGAGGTTCAAGTCATAGAGAACAATGAGAACATCGTGCGGTATGAAGAACAATGAAGAGCCCTCTAGCATGACAGAGATATTTTCCTGTCATTGAAACTTGGTATGAAACATGAATCTATCTTCTTGATAATGCATTGCCGGCTTTGATCTTTGATGTTCGTATTGTACTACCACAATTGGGCACTTGAAATTTGACTGATGCATTTATGTTACAATGTAAGTCTTGGGATTGTTTTGGTTTAAATTGCTGTGAATTTATCTTTGCTTTGCAACAATTATTTTTTGCTTGATGACCTATGAATCTTCCTATCCTGTAACTTCTCTGCTGCATTATACACTGCTATGGTACAACTTGCAAAAACACTTTGGAAATATGCCTTTGCCTTGACATAATTTTCTGCAACTTTGGTCATGGTTGCTTGTGATTTTGATTTGGTCCTGTTATTGTTCCTGCTATATGTAATGCATACGGACTAAACTTGCCGCAACTTTTCTAACCATTTCTTTCTTCTCTTTTTTGTTTCATGTGTAATTCTTTTGGAGCATTTGACAATATATTGGAAATTGGCTTTGTGACCTTGTTGCAAAGTGGCTTATTTCCTTGCGATTAACTCGAAACTTTGACATCTCGAATGTCTTGGGACGGACCTTTATTTGACCGCTATTTGTCTATGGCTTCAGGAATCTGAACTTAGTGAGTGAGTTTTATTGTTTGAACTTTAAATTTGGCCCTGTTTCCGTTCATTGTCAAATAAATTTGCTCCCATTGTCTCAACTTCACAATGCAGGGTGACCTTTCTCGCTTCTGTATTGGTTCATATTGGCGATGGCTTTGACAACTTAATTGCTTATACTTCAATCCAAGACACTATGTACCAATTTATTATTGACTATTGTAAAATCTGATCCATGTTTTGCAGGTGCGGACTTCGTCTTTGGTTGGATGTCGCATGAGGAAACGCAGGAAGGCTGGCCGGATAGCAATCCTAGCAGCAGGAAAGCTGGTTGGATAACAGTCCTGGCAGTAGGAAAGCTGGTTGGATAATAGTCTTGGCAGCAGGGTGTTTCGAATTGTCCAAGATAAAACAAATAATCGATGATCATTGCAACTGGTATGACTAATGCTTTCTTATGGTTATGTGTCTCATGAGCTTTATGATGAAGACTAAACCCTTGCATCAATTTATGTTTTTTTGTTTCGTTGCAGGAAAAGAATTGATCATGTCTGACTTTTTCGGATGAGTTCCCAAATGATTTTTTTTATAACGCATACACGGAGTTCTCCTTGGTGTTTCGGGTGATGAACCAAAGGTATGTGTTGTTTTTACTCACTGATGACAGATGGAATCAAACTCCTGCCTTTGTTGTCACAAACCTTACTATTGACACCTTCATAACCTTGACATTTTTGTTGTAGTATTTTTGTGTTTTCAATGTCTTGAAGCTTAACGATATCATGTGCTTTATGAAACCTTGTTCATTCTTCCTCTTTTCTATTGGTCTTATAACTTTCGCTGCAAAATTCTGCTCTTCACTTTCAATACTTCTTTAATGTTAAATCTTTTTCAATTAAGTAATGTCCATTAATATTCAATTCAGCAGGTATGGTGTACTGTTCATTGTGGAAGACCTGAGGTTTGACAAAGAATGTATAACCCAGACATGGAAGCTTGGTATGAAGCACGACATGGCAACCATATTTTTAAGAGATGGAGACCGTTAATGCACCAAAACCGCGAAGATCGACGTGAATTTTATTTGCAGCTTGCACTCTTTTGTAATTTTGGAAATTGACAGCGAATTGCAACATCATTGCAAAAAGGTCTTTGCACCCATTAAACTCAAACAACTTGTAGCATTTTCAAGAGATTTTTTTTTAGTAGAAACTTGTATCTAGATGTATGTTGATTCTTGCACTCTTGTATAACTGTAACTTGTGAATTCAATCAATGGAGTTTCATCATCTTGCAATTGAATATTTGACATCACTTTTTGAGCTTGCGATGAGATTTTGGGAATTTATATTTTTTGAAACTTATTCTGAAACTTAGCCTCGGTAAATCCCTCTCGGTGTAACAATTTGTAAAGTTCACAACTTGGATGAAACTTGACCTTTCATAATGTGATGCTAACTGATTTATCTTCAAGATGCCAATGGGTTTCATTGTTATTTGGAATTTGCACTTTTTGCAATGCGTTACCAATCACACATGTTATAAAAATTTCTTTGAAGTGTAGCACTCAAACCATATACCTCATGTTTTCTTTTTATGAACATTGTATTTTTGTTTTTTGTTTTTTAAAGAAATAACCATGAGATGCAATTCCAAATTTAAGACTTGAAATGAACCAATGTTAATGTCCTTTCCTCTTTAAACCTTCATGGAAATTAAATTTCAATAAGGTAGTATTTTGGGCATTCTGATGGAGAACATTTACTCTCACACATGACCAATACCAAAGTTGTCTCCACATATGACCAACACTTTCACAAATATCGTTGAGTCTTCTTTAACATCTTGATTAAGCAAAAGTGTGAACACACCTAAACTTGTTAATCACAATGAGCGTCGGTACAAATTCACGGCCTAAATCGTAGAAGATCATGGCCATGGGCCAGATGATCCTTTGGATATAAAAAATTAAAGAGGGTAGGACAATTTTGGGGTATGACATCCATGATTATAAAATCAGTAGGGATGTAGAATTGACATATCCATACTGGGACTTTCTCTAGTATGCCTACAGGATATCTGACTGATCGGTCAGCTAACTGAACCGACATTTTAGTAGGTCTTAACTCTCCCATATCTAGCCTTTTGCAAATTGTTAAGGGCATAACACTGATACTGGCTCCTAAGTCGCATAGAGCTTTGTCAATGACGAATTTTCCAATTACACAGGGTATGGAGAAACTACCTGGATCTTTCAACTTGAGGGGCATATTGTTCTGAATGATTGCGCTACACTCAGCAGTAAGTGTAACGGTTCCGTTATCCTCTATCTTTTTCTTATTGGATAAGATTTCCTTTATAAATTTAGCATACGAGGGCATTTGAGTGATAACTTCTGTAAATGGAATAGTAATATTTAACTGTTTCAGAAGTTCAACAAATTTCTTAAACTGGCCCATCGTCTTGGAATTGGTTAATCTCTGAGGGTACGAAATCGGTGGTTTATAAGGTGGTGGAGGCACATAAGGCTTCTCTTTCTCCACTACCTCTTGATTATTATCTTCCTTTTCTTCTGGTTCATTCTCCTTTTCAGTCGGCTTATCCTGCTTTTGGCACATAGCTGGATTGTCAAGTCTTGGATCAGCAGGTCCGTCAAGTTCTTTGCCACTTCTTAGTATCACAACATTGGCCTGTCCTTTTGGGTTAGGTTGGGGTTGTCCAGGAAATACTCCAGCTGGGGCAGCGGTAGGTGCTTGTTGTTGAGCTACTTGTGAAATCTGAGTTTCAAGCATTTTGTTATGTGTAGCTAACGCATCTACCTTGCTCACCAATTGCTTAATCTGCTCGCTAGTGTGTATGTTTTGGTTCAAGAATTCCTTATTTGTTTGAGATTGGGTAGCTATGAAGCTCTCCATCATTAATTCAAGGTTTGATTTTCTAGGAACATTAGGAGCATTCTTTTGATATCCTGGTAGTGTAGCTGGTGCTTGTCCTGGTGCGTATAAAGCATTGTTGTTCTTATAAGAGAAGTTTGGATGATTCTTCCAACCTGGGTTGTATGTGTTCGAGTACGGGTTTCCTTGAGCATAATTCACTTGATCTGTGGGAATTTCTGCTAATAGTTGACAATCAGGGACAACATGTCCTGGAACTCCACATAACTCACAGTTAGATGTTATAGCAGCCACGGTGGCTGTTGGTGTTAGGGCCAAGTTGTCGATCTTTTGATTAAGTTGGTCAAACTTTGCATTAACTTGGTCCATACTACTCACTTCGTATATACCTCCCTTCGTTGGTTTCTCAGTTGCGACTCTCTCGCTTCCCCATTAGTAATGATTATGAGCCATACTCTCGATAAGTGCATAAGCATCATTATATTCTTTGTCCATTAGTGCGCCGCCTGCGGCAGCGTCTATTGTCATTCTTGTGTTGTACAAGAGACCATTGTAAAAGGTATGGATCACCATCCAATCAACTAAACCATGATGTGGACAAAGTCTCAGCATATCTTTGTATAGTTCCCAAGCTTCGAAAAGTGACTCGTTTTCCTTTTGCTTAAATCCGTTGATTTGAGCTCTTAGCATAGCCGTCTTGCTAGGTGGGAAATATCTTGCTAAGAAAAATTTCTTCAGTTCCTCCCATGTAGTTACTGAATTCGAGGGTAGAGATTGAAGCCAGGCTCTTGCTCTGTCTCGTAGCAAGAAAGGAAAAAGGTGTAATCTGATTGCTTCTTGGGTAACTCCATTAGCTTTCACTGTATCTGTGTACTGCACAAATATCGAAAGATGAAGGTTCGGATCCTCGGTAGGACTTCCGACGAATTGGTTTTGTTGCACGACTGATATCAACGAAGGTTTCAACTCGAAATCGTTTCGGTTGATAGCTGGCGCGACAATGCTGGAATGCGGTTCAGCTTGTGAAAGACTAGCGTAATACTTTAGCAGATGATTTGGTTCTTCAGTCATTTCTGCGCCTTTCGATGTTCCAACTGGTTCAGGTAGATCAACTTGAAGATCTGGAATGTTGTATTTTTGCTGGTATTCTAATATTCGTCTTCTTAAATGTAAGAAGCATTCTAATTCAAGGATTGGAGGCTGCAAGTCTTCGCCTTGAGAGCGAGTACTTGACATACAATTGGTAAATTAGATTAGGGAAAATAAATTGTTGCCTTAGTCTAGACAGTGCTACTCTAATAGTGCACTAGTGACTAAATCAAGGTCCCCGGCAACGGCGCCAAAAACTTGATGTACGAAGACCTAATGTGTCTAACGGTATCTAAACTGCAAGTGCACAACCTATCGCAATAGTAATAAAAAGATGTCGAACCCACAGGGACTTTGTAATCACTCTAGTGCTAGGAGATTTGCTAGTTTAACTAAGGCGGAAATTTGTCACGGTTATGGTTTTAGGGATTAAAAACGGGAAATTAAACTTAATTAAAGAAATAATGATAAGGTGGTCGGTATGTAATAATATTAACCTATGCAGATCAATCTAGTCTAAGCTTATAAAGATGTTTCACTTAAATAATTCTGTAGAGATTACCAGTTTAAAAATCCTCGACTCACACTCTCGTGGTCTTATCTCAGATCATAGTCCCAAAGCCCTATGTCTGCTCTCGCTAGCCCATAAGTGTTTAGAAAATAATTTTTGAAAACTTAATAAGTCTAACTCGTTTTAAAGCGCTCTCGCTGTATTTAAATCGAATGCCTAACTTTAGCTATCCGGTTAAAATCTCACACTCTCGTGGTCTCGATCTAGCCTATTTTACTTCTCTTACTCTCGTAACAAAAAGCTTGATTTTAATTATAAAAAGTCACAGCCAGAATATAAGTTCGTAAATTTTTTTAGCTTAGATTCGATTCATCCGTTTGGTTGCTTTATTACATACCGACTCAATTAATTTAGCTACTCATATTAATTAAAACAACAGACAAACACAAAATGAAATTAATAGACATTAAAACATGCATTATATAATGACGACATGAACTTAACATAAATAAATAAAACATAATATTAATTGCGAATTAAAACCTGAACAAATAAACTCTTCGCCTCCCTCTTCCACAATCTGGCAAGCTTGGAGCGTCCAAATTAAACAGAGTAACTAAATTCTGAGGCTAAAAGAAAATAAATGCGATAACAATTTTCTGATGTTGGAAATTGTTATTAAGGTAAGGGAAAATAAACTAAAGCAGAGAAAATAAATACTGCAAAAAATGGGTGTAGAAATTGGCAGAGCTTTCGCACAAATTTGGTAATCAAAAACTGCCTCTTTTCTTCAACTGACTCTTTGATATTTATAGAGGAGAAATTGACAGTTGAAGAATAAGAACGTGGGCTTCGGTTCTTCAGTTGTTGAGAAAATCCAGGAAAACATGCTTACTTGGTTCAGTTGGAGGAGATAAATACGGAGTCAACAAAGACTCTTTCTATTCGTTGGCACGTCTTCATTTATATTCAAATTAATTAAATAAGCTTGTAACGGTCGTAACATGTGTGTAACAGGCAGATTTCTCATGTTTAGCGCGTCACGGTCGTAAGACCCTTGTGACGATCGTAAGACCTTAAAATAGCGCGTCACGGTCGTAAGACCCTTGTGACGACCGTGACAACAACAAATTCTGCAGTTTTAGCAGAATTGAGTTCTTTCTTTTCTTTTCATGCTGAATTTTGTTCCTTTGATCTTTTTCCATAATTTTGGCTCTAGACATATTGTACCTGCAATATGGCATATAAAATCGAAACAATCGGGAGTTAAAAGGACTAATGTATGATAAAAACGGACTAAAAACATAGTAATAATACGATGTGATTTCTCGTTATCAGCAGCGATAAAGGAAACGAAAGACGAAGGTAGAAAAAAGATGGAGAAACGAAGAAACCCTAACAAATAAATGCAGAAACCCTAACAATGAAGGATTGTGAACACTGCTTATAAATGCAGAAACTCTTTCTTTGCAGAAACTCTAACAATGGACTATTGTGAACACCTTCAAAAAATATGTTATTCACTTATTTTATGACAAGGCACACTGTCAGTAATCTTACGTGACATAAACTAACAGATTAATATTGGAATTAACGAAAAGGATTTTATCTGTTGACTGAACATATATTATGAGACTAACTCGAAACGTTTTTTTGTTAGGAGATTAAAGCGAAACCTAAAATTAAGTTAAGACTTAAGGACTAATTATGCCATGATCTTACCATGGTGCACAATCTACATAGCCATGCACACATTCTTATGCATATGTACATATGATGATGCTATAACATGGCTAGCTCTTCTACATGTTACACAACCTTTAGATGCATGCTTCACATAATCCATCCACATAACTTGCTTCCTTTTACATACTATACATATAGTCTACTCTTAATATTCTCCAACACCCACTTAATCACATTGACTTTCAAACTCCAAGCAAATAAAAAACTCATTAAACAGTTTAATTGTGATTAACAGAGTTTTTAAAACAAAAGTATTATTAAACTAAAATAAAATAGTCAAAACTTAAACTTGACAAAGAAGTTGAAAAATTTCAAAAGTCTAAACTTTAAGAGCTGATAATCGTAATCATATTTGAGGTTAGATTAGCGATGTGGAGTTCAAGCAGAGTCTCCGAAGAGGAACCGAGTGAATCTTTTCCATTCTCAACTTCTGTCTTCAATTTCTCTTCCGGAAACCCTAGAATCGAAGAAACTCGCGGCCTCATGCACTTCTTCCCCGACGAATCTCCTCCTTCTCTTCCGGTATCTAATCATTTCAATCTCTTCTTAAATTGGATTTTCATTTCCGATTTCCAATTTTTGTTTGTGTGTGAATTAGGTTGAACGGAAACCATTGGCATGTGTTCTAGGAGTACCAAATCACATGACGTATGCGGATTTCTGCCAATTCTGTGGTTCATTTATTCAGCATATTCTTGAAATGCGTATTGTGAGAATGGATTCAATGGAAGATCGATACAGTGTTTTAATTCGCTTCGATGAACAAGAATCCACGGATGCTTTCTACACTCATTATAATGGTCGACGTTTCTCATCTCTCGAGGTTTCTATTTATTCATTTCATGATTGATTTTATTATAGTGTAATGCATTTTTTGTTTTTTGTTTGTCTGTTTATTGATTTTGTTGTGTTTGATTTGAATAAATAGGTTGAGGTGTGTCGTGTTGTTTTTACATTAGATGTGCAGTATACAGGTTCCATTGAACATGCACAACCTTCCAATGCCACTTCAACTGAACAGCCCACATGTCCGGTTTGCCTTGGTACATTACGTATCTCTTCTATAGCTTTAGGCCCTTTATACTATAGCTTGCTTTCAAAAGTATTGGAGTTTATAGATGAAATATGAGAAAGGACTTGTAGATGTAGGAGTATGTATTTCAAGATATCAAATAATAGGGCTTATGAAAAAATTGAAATGTAGAAGCTTATTCAAATTATAGTTATACAATGTTTATATATAAGTTGATTATAAAACTCATTGTTATTGCAATTTTGCAACTTGTTTCCTATAGGTGCCTTTGGAGAAATTTTCAAACTTGCTCATAATATAGTACTCATATGTGTTTTGTTTCTATTTTAAATATATTTTTATTGTTGTTGTTGGTTTTGTTGTAATTGTTTGTCTTGCAAGTATGGAACCTTCTGAATGAACTATTCATTGGCATAAGCTAAATGTTTAAATAGAAAGTTTTAAATATTGGTATTGTTTTGTTATTTTGCAGAGCGATTAGATCTAGATACAAGTGGAATTCTTACAACCATATGCAATCATTCTTTCCATTGTTCATGTATTTCAAAATGGGCAGATTCTTCTTGTCCTGTAAGTTGCTCCTTCCTCTTTCTTTTCATGTATAGGCACGAGGGTGTATATTATAGGGCATGCCTGTGAGGCGAGAGCAACTGACTGTAACTGTAGGATTCGGGATGTCTCAACAAGTTGAATGTTTTCATGTTTATGATTGATTTCAGCTGGGATTACATGATTAGTTTGAAAACAAGATTTTTCTTTTGAATCCTTCTATTAGTTAATTAAGTATTCAGTTCTAGTCCCCTGCTTATATTTTCAGGTATGCCGCTATTGCCAACAGCAAGCTGAAAAATCTATATGTTTCATTTGTCAAACCACTGAGAACCTTTGGATATGTGTTATATGTGGTTTTGTTGGTTGTGGAAGGTGAGAGATTTTTGTCACTCAGCCCCTTTTGTTGCATTTTATTCCTTGCTTTTGTCTTTTTAAATGTATTTCGGCGCAACCATGTGTATCGTTTGGACCTCTAAAGATCGTCTTGATTTAGATATAAAGGAGGGCATGCGATAATTCACTGGAAAGAGACGCAGCATTGCTATTCCTTAGAAGTGGAAACCAAGCGCGTCTGGGATTATGTGGGAGACAACTATGTTCATAGACTTATTCAGTCCAAAACCGATGGGAAGTTAGTTGAGCTGAACTCTCACTGTGTGCATGCAGACAGTGGATGTGGCAGCTGTGGAGATAATGCCATGAGAGAGGCTATACTTAATAGTAAAGTCGAAGCTGTAATGTTGCAACATTTAATTAATAATTTTCTCAAATCTTAGTTTTAAATAATGAGTTTTAACTTTTGTTAAATTACATTAATGTATTCATTCTCTTTTACAGATTGTCAATGAATACAATGAGTTGCTTGCTACTCAACTTGAAAACCAAAAATTGGTGAGTGTATTCCATTTGCCATTTGCAGTATATCTGCCAAGATTTTCTCCTGTCTTGTACAGACTTTAAATTTTCGAACCTGTTTAACTGTAGTATTTTGAATCCTTATTACAACAAGTAGAACAAGAAACTGAAGGAAAAATTTCTGTAGCTGTTCAAAAGACTGTGAGTCTCAAACAGCAAAAGATTCAGTCCAAGATCGATAGATTTAACAAAGAGAAAAAATTTCTGGATGAGGTAAGTTTAATTCATGCTTAGGAATCTCCTTTCCACAAAGTATGATACCCAAGTTATAACCATGTCTTTGAGAGAAAATAAATTATAACCATGTCATAGGATTTTGGGTTGTTTCATTAATATATCACAAGGACATGAAATCTTGTTGCAGATGTTTATATTATGTTTATGTCTGCAGCTTAATGACAATCTTTTGAAGAATGAGGAGATCTGGAAAGCCAAGATACTTGAGATTGAAGAGAGGTATGCTTTTACTCGTTGTCTATTACTCGTCATTGTTGATGTGTTTTCTCAAGATGTCTTGCCCCATCAAACCAAATGTGAACAATTGCTCTGCTTTAATGTGTATGATGGGTTATGAAGATTAAAATAATGAAAGAGAATGATGATGGAAAGATGTATTCAAGTGTGAAGCAAATACAAATATCTGAGATAATGGATGAGAAAAATAGCAATAACAATGTAACAGTAATGGAAAATAACAAACTAATAGAGGTAGCTATTAGCTCCCAAGAAGCACACAGACTTCCCCAATCACCAATGATGGTGACCCCACTGAATTCTAACAGAATTGCTGACTGAATCTTCTCTCACTAACTTTCTCAATATATAACAATTGGCACACGTTCCTTCCCCACACTGCAAGGACACCTCATCATTCTTTTGTTCCTTTGCCACGTCTTCTAGTATAAACCCTCCACACTTGGCTTAGGCCTAAAGTCAAGCGCAACTTCTTCATTTAAGTCTCGATCAGTGTGTTTGTCATTTTTAAAGATGTTCCTTTTCTACACTTTGTAGTTGTCATGTTCCCATGTCTAAGTAATTGCAAATTTGTTCCAGAGTTTTGCAAACTGATAGGTGATGTTTTTTCTTTATTTAAAAATCTTTTCAGGGAGAAAAAAGCTTTAAAACGGACTGACGATAAGATAACGGGCCTAGAAAAGCAGGTAAAATAAACCCTTTCGTTTCTCTCTTATTTTTAATCCGGTGGAGGGTTTGTTATGGGGAGTGGTGGGAGTGTGATTTTAGGGTATAATAATATTCATACATCAAACTAATCAAACTACTGTTTGGTTTGTTCTCAAACTGTGCAGCTTAGTGACCTCATGGTTTGTCTTGAGGGTGGAAAGGCGGTAGAACAGCTGCCATTGTTAAATGATACAACTGGTGGAACTGTCTCTGACATTTCAAAAGAATCCTCATCAACCTGTAGTTCTTAACTGGGAGTTGAAAGGAAAAGAGGAAGGGCAGGAATGAGGTAAGCAAACACACCCCTGCCCGTTTGAGGGAACATGAAAAATTAGTTGAGGTGAAGCCATTGGAGGGTTTTTTAAAAATCATCCATTACCTTATTTTAAAATTCTCCCAAACAAACTAGGAAAGAGTCCCTTTTTCTTTTCTGCTCAATTCACCTCCTAAACAAGCATTGCGTAGGCTTATCTGCACCATACAAAACTAAACGGAAGGATGGAGGCACGAGTTGAGATGCTTCCACCTGTTTTTTTGTTGTTAAAACTTTAATGTGTCATGTTTGTAAATAAATAGATAAATACATAGATAGCTTTTAAGAAAGGATTCTTCAAGTGCTTGTGCTTATCTTTAAATACTTACTTTATATGTTTCATACTTTAATTAATGTTGAAAATGCCCATGATACTTTCTAGTTGTAAAGATACTTCTAGAGTACTATTCACCAATAAAGGGTTACTTGAAAAGATTTATTAGAAATAGAGAGATATCCTTGATCAGTGTAACATGTGTCAGATGAAGTGATGCAGCATCACTTAGAATTTCCCTGTTCTTTTCTAGATGAAGTTCATGTGCAAGAATTTTTACTTCATCATGATACAAAACATCAAATTAACTTTCAATCGAAGAAATTATCTGTGCATAATCTTTAAGTAAACCTTCAATGTGATGATGACTCACATGAACATGATCTCCTATTGATGCTAGCATCAACTGTTTTTTTTTTTTTAATAAGATAGATTTTCACTGTTGCACCTTCCAATTTATTTGTATGCTCAATGCGAAGATGACAGCTTTAGCTAATGTTTGTTTTTGAAAGTATGCAAAAGGATTATGTCCATAGGTCATACACATGCAAGCGACAAAGAACATGGAATAAAATTTTATTGGAAAGCGTAGATTGGAACAATGATCTGAAACATCTAATTGTTCTCCATGAGAGAAATGCAGGGTTAATCGTTCCATTGCGACAATAATCTTCATTCATGAATTGATGCTGGGTTAATCATTCTACTGTAACAACTGCCAATCATATTCATTCAAGAATTGTGATGGAATTTGTGAATAAACAACGAATTCTATGAGATTGGGAGCGTTGAAGTAAAACTCAACTCATTGATGCGATAGATGAAATTTATCTTCAGATAATTTCTCTAATTTTTTTTAGAGAAAATGTAACAAAGAACAAGAATCATCACAAAAATGAGTGTTCATCTGATGAATTTGAAACAGAATGCCAAAATTGTCCTAAGAAATGGTATAGGGCGAGGATTAAGATCTGGCAAGAATCAGTGGCGGAAGTGGATTAAGATTTGACATGAATCGAACTAGCTAAGTAAATGATAGTATTAGAGAGATTCAATTCTTGATCTCAAATTCTATTTTCTACATCTGTTTTGATCCTGTTACAATCCTGAGCTTATATATTAGCTGAATGGTTACCTGTTATAGTAGGTTACATCTATGATATTAAACAGGACTCCCCTCCTCCCTTTGCTTTATTTTACTTTTAAGCGATCCACCCCATCATGTCCTATAATTATTTTCGTTCTCAAAATATTTGTAAAGTAAAATTACTTTTACAGTCTTCAAAAACAATTCTTATTCATCTAAGTTTGTAATCCTTGTCCAACACATATTATAACAGATCAAGAGATAAACTTGTGCCAAAGCCAAACACATTGGTTTTCATCGTTCCTACTAGCAGTACAGTCAAACTGATAGCAATGTTTTTTTTTTAATCATTAAATAGCAGTGACTTTAATTTCGAGCATGACTCATTACAACTAATGCTTTACTCACGTACTCTTGCGAAATTCTAAAAAACTCTTTGAATTCGGATGTGTCAAATTTACAACAGACTCTCTCAAAAACGAGTTAAATCATATGTTGGAATTTCAAAACCCAGAATAACAATTTAAGAAAATTGAAATTCAGAAGTGCCCCAAATCCAATTTAAAAACTGCGCAAAATCAAAGTTATAAAAATGTCTAAATTTTGACATTCAGACATTTAATGGAGTTTTTTTTTAATATCTAAATTTGTGGTAGTGGAATTTAAAAAAAAAAAATTAACTATGCGAAGATAAATAGATGACATGTTGATGATTAAAAACAGTTAAATATCTCAGGATGAATAAAAACAGTTAATTCATATTGAGGATGTCTAAGACATCACATCATCAGAGAAGATGTAGTCAAACATACATAGTAGTCCTTTAGTAGATAGTAGTAAAACTATGAATTTTATTTTATTTTGACATCATGCTATTTTATCACTTAAACAAAACATAACATGAGAAATTCTCTAGAATATTCTAACGTTCAATTAGAATTTGGTGCCTGGAGATATATTTATAGAATCTGAGTACGTTTAAGTATTTTTGCATGATGGTTAAGAAAACATAAATATTTTTTTTTCTTATAGAATAAATCAAATAGGCCCAAAAAATGAGATGATGTTTTGACATCCTTTACTTATATCTTACATCCTTTGTTTAGAGCATTTTTTTGGTTATATCCTTGGATGAATTTTGAAAATCGTAGAAATTTACAGATTTTATCGAAAATTTCAGTTTGTACCGGAAATTTTGGAAATGTGAAAAAATACTTATTGGGAATTTCGATTGTAGTATCAAAAATTTCGTTTTTGATATGTTAGTTAAAAAATAAAATTTAGTTGATAAATAATAGGAAGGACATTTTTGGAATTTTGAAAATATGAGGTATTAGATTTTAATAAAATATGTCTAAATATTATGCATATCGAAATTTTAGATTAGTTTCGTTCGTTGGCGAAACATTGCAGCATTCTAATTCTTCCTATGAACAAAGGTAATGAATTTCATTCATTCTTTTCAATTTCAAGTTACTGTTTCTCAATTTCAATTTTACACCATACCATTCAATTACTCAGTTGGGTACTTTTACAATCCCAATTAAATTTACCATTACTCAAACCTTTTCAAAATTTCGTTCAGATCTGAATTATTTATTCATTGAATTACATGATTTAGTTAATAAACAAGTTAGTTGCTATATCCTGTGTTGGATTATGTAAAAAATGTTAATTTTTTCGTAATGAACATGTAATTATGAGTCTGATGAGGATTTTATGTTGATCATTTTTTGCAGTGGAGAATAATTTGATTTGATGGATAATATACCAGAGCATATAGTATGGGAAATATTGAATAGGATAAAGAAAACTAGTGACAGAAACAATGTTTCCTTAGTTTGTAAAAGGCTTTACTATTTAGATAATGCACAGAGACATTCTCTTAAGGTTGGTTGCGGAATGGATCCTGCAAATCAAGCATTAACATGCTTGTGTACTCGGTTTCGAAGTTTGTCCAAAGTAGAGATCACATATTCTGGTTGGATGTCGAAATTAGGAAAACAGTTGGATGATAACGGTCTTTTCATTCTTGCAAATCGTTGTCCTTTACTACGTGATGTTTCGTTAAGTTATTGTACTTTCATCACTGATGTTGGTCTTCGTTACTTGGCTTCTTCTTCTGAGTTGTTGTCGTTGAGGTTGAATTTCACTCCGAGGATAACGGGTTGTGGAGTATTGTCTCTCGTTGTCGGTTGCAAGAATCTTTTGAGGCTTCATCTTATTAGGTGTCTCAATGTGAGTAATGTGGAGTGGCTTGAATATCTTGGCAAACATGGAACACTTGAGGATCTGTCTATTAGGAATTGTAGAGCTATTGGTGAAGGTGATTTGATTAAGCTTGGTTCTGGTTGGGGAAAACTTAAGAGGTTGCAGTTTGAGGTGGATGCGAATTATCGATATATGAAAGTTTATGATCGATTGTCGGTAGATAGATGGCAAAAGCAGCATGTTGCTTGTGAAAACATGGTGGAACTTAGTTTGGTGAATTGCATCATAAGCCCCGGTAGAGGGCTTGCTTGCGTGTTAGGCAAGTGCAAGAACTTGGAAAAAATTCACCTTGACATGTGTGTTGGCGTAAGGGACGTTGACATAATTTGTTTGTCTAAAAAATCGAGTGGTCTACGATCGGTTTCATTTAGAGTTCCATCTGATTTTTCTCTTCCATCCTTGGTGAATAATCCTTTGAGATTAACAGATGAGAGTCTGAAAGCTTTGGCTCAAAACTGCTCAAAGCTTGAATCAGTGAGCATATCTTTTTCTGATGGGGAGTTTCCCTCATCCTCCTCATTCACATTGAGTGGAATACTTTGCTTGATTCAAAAGTGCCCGATTCGGAACCTTGCCCTTGATCACGTTTATTCCTTCAATGACATTGGAATGGAAGCTCTCTGCACTGCTGAAAATCTTGAATCACTCGAACTCGTGAGATGCCAAGAGATTACTGACGAGGGGCTACAGCTCGTGAGTCAGTTTTCTCGACTGTGTAGCTTACGGTTATGCAAGTGTTTGGGAATCTCAAATGATGGATTAAGGCCACTTGTTGGATCATTGAAGTTGGATTTCTTGGGCATTGAAGATTGTCCTCAAGTTTCTGAAAGAGGCATCGAAGGAGTTGCAAAGTTTGTGTCTTTCAGGCAAGATTTATCTTGGATGTACTGAACCTGTTGTTGTATATCACATATAAAATTGAACGTATTATATTTAATTTGTACATCCTGTTATCACATTTTATACTTTTATGTAAGTTTACACATCACGATAAATCGTAATTAATTAGAGTCTCAAAATATATTTGTTTCTGTTATACCTAGTTAAATAGTTTTTATTTTTATTTTTTACAATTAAATTTAGTATGGAGGGATACCTCCATAATACAAGAAAGAAAATAAGTGAATTTAACAAATAATTACCAAAAAAGAAAGTTGTATCTCTCAAAACAGAGAGACTAGTAGCTGCAACATATAATTAAATTCATGTTCTATCATAAATATACACTAACCAATCCGTTGGAGTTATATGTAAAATCTTTTTTTTTTTAAATGTAATTTTTACTTGCATTGAATGATATCATAAATATATTTAAATATTTATCTATCTTATATATTTACATGATATATCAACTCTAAGTATTGGATTATCTTTCTTTTCAATATACTATTACAAAAAATGATATCATAAATATATTTAAATATCTTGTAATTATTTATTTTATATATTTATATAATATCTCAACTCTAAATATCTTTTTAACATTTTAAAGGGTTAAATATATATTAGGTCTTTATAAATATGTCAATTTTTAAGTTTAGTCTATCTAAAATTTTCTTTCAAACAATTGTCTTCATAAAGTTTTCCTTTCCTATACGTGGTCCTCATAGTTTTCATTACATGAAGCTTATGTGACATGTCATGTGAAATATTTTGCGGCATACATGTGAATAAATACTGACATGAATGTCACATGTCAATTGCTTGAATTTTAATTTTTTTTATATTAATGTCATATCTAAATTTAGAAATTGTAGTTAATATACAACTAATTCATGACTTTAATTTGAGTTACCACTCAGGAAAAGCGAATGTAGTAGTAGATGCTTTGAGCCGGAAGACAATTCATATGTCGACTATGATGATTAAAGAAATGGACTTAATTGAGCAATTTAGAGATTTGAGCATGGTTTGTGAAATGACACCGGAAAACGTCAGGTTGGGTATGTTGCGGATAAATAATGAGTTTCTTGATGTGATTAAGAAGAGCCAAAGGCAAGATGTGAAATTGGTGGACTTAATGCCTACCGAAGGAAATTATCAAGGCGATGATTTTAGTTTGGATAATGATGATATTTTGAGATTCTGAGGAAGAATTTGTATACCTGACAGTGCTGAGTTAAAGAAAGCAATTTTGGAAGAAAGTCATCGAAGTAGCTTGAGTATTCACCCAGGAGTTACGAAGATGTACCATGATTTAAAGAAGTTATTTTGGTGGCATGGTATGAAGAGAGATAATGCGCAGTTTGTTTATGCTTGCTTGGTGTGTCAGAAATCTAAAGTGGAACATCAGAAGCCTCTGAGGCTGATGCAACCATTAGAGATTCCGGAGTGGAAATGTGATAGTATTGCTATGGATTTCGTGATGAGTTTATCGAATACAGCGAGAGGTTTTGATGCTATTTGGGTAGTTATAAACCGGTTGACTAAGTCTGTATATTTTATTTCGATCAACATCGGTTTTCCGTTAACTAAGTTGGCAGAGATTTATATTCGGGTTGTTGTGAAATTGCATGGTGTACCGTCGAGTATAATATCAGATAGAGATCCGCGGTTCACTTCTGAATTCTGGAAAAGTTTGCATGAAGCTTTGGGTTCTAAGTTGAAATTGAGTTCGGCTTACCACCCACAGACGGATGGACAATCCGAGAGAACTATTCAGTCATTGGAAGACTTGTTGAGGACTTATGTGTTAGAAAAAAGTGGTGCATGAGATACTCATTTGTCACGAGTTCACATATAATAATAGTTACCATTCGAGTATTGGAATGACACCATTTGAAGCTTTATATGGTAGAAGATGTATGACGCATCTGTGTTGGTATGAGACGGGCAAAAATGTTATGCTTGGACCTGAGATTATTCAACAAACTACCGAGACTATTCAGATGATCAAAGAGAAAATAAAAGCATCTCAGAGTCGACAAAAAGGCTACCATGATAATAGAAGGAAGGACTTAGAGTTCAGTGAGGGTGACCATGTATTCTTGAGGGTCAACCCGATGACCGATGTGGGACACGCCTTAAAATCCAAGAAGTTAGATCCTAAGTTTATTGGACTGTATCAAATTATGCCGAGAGTAGCTAAAGCTGCTTACAGAGTGGCCTTACCGCCAAAACTTTCGAATTTGCACGAAGTGTTTCATGTGTCGCAGCTCAAGAAATATGTACCTGATCCGTCACATGTTATCCAGAGAGATGAGGTGCGAATTCGTGACAACCTTACGGTGGAGACCTTACCTTTGAGGATCGCAAGATGAAGCGACTACGAGGCAAGGAAATACCTCTTGTGAGAGTAGCTTGGGGAGGAGCTGCTGGTGGAAGTGTTACCTGAGAATTGGAGAGCAAGATGCGAAAATCATATCCAGAATTATTCCATTCAGGTACATTTTTGAGGACGAAAATAAATTAAGTGGGGGAGAGTTGTAACGCCCCAATTTTATAAATTATTTTTATAAAATAAATATTAAGACTATGGTGAGATATTTAGAATTATAGGGAAAAAGGTATTTTATTTAAATAATGATAATAGGATGATGTGTATTATTATTATAATATTATTATTTAATAAAATAAAATAAAAGATTAAGTTGAAGGTCTAAGGGTTAAGGTGGTAATTTGGTTATATTGTGAAAAAGGGAGAACACAATATATTTCTCATTATCGTGCTTTTTGACGAAGAACATAGGACTCTGGAGAAAAAGGAGAAGAAGAGGGAGATCAAGAATCATAGGATTTGAAGATCAAGATTTCTCCAAGGACCAATTGAATCTGAGGTAGGGGGGGGGGGGGAGAAAAGGTTTTATATTGGTGACCTAACATAGAAGGGTAATTAGGAGTTCCTTACTTCGTTAGGGATTTATGAATTTGGATTGAAATTGATGGATTTATGATATGTTTATGAATAATACGATGATTGTTGATATATGTTTGAGGTTAATTGAATTGTTTGTGTATGTATTGTGATATGTGAATTGGGTTATGGTTGTTGATGATGTTAGATTATTGGGGAAGATGAGGAGAACTATGATTTTTACTAATTTGATTAGTAAAAGTTAGGCTAATAATTTAGATGATGTTATAGGTATAATTTGATCCTAAGAACCATGAGGGAACTGTTTGAGAGTCAAAAATCCATGTAAAAACAACAGAAATCGGACTGGTATCAAAGATGGAGGAAAAGTGATTTTTGGGTGAAAAAATAATTCTTGGCACAGGCTCCCTGACATGGGCCGTGTCACAGGACACGGGTGGCCGTGTTAGGCCACGGGAACATGATATTTGAATGGGTTTTGGGGAGGGGGCCTTCAGGAGGTGTGACACGGGCCGTGTCATACGACACGGGCGAACGTGTCAGCCCCCTGTATTTTATTAGAAGTTGAGTTTTCAAGAGTGCGCTTCAGGCCACCTGACACGGGCCGTGTCAGGGGACACGGGGGCCGTGTCAGGCCTCTGCATTTGGAAAAAAATGTGATATTTTGAGTCGGTTTCGTCCCATTCTTCTAGTTAAGGTTCGTACCATTAATTTAAGGCGTTGAAGATAATGTTTAGTAGCAACCATATGACCTGACAACCACCATTTAGTAAATAAGTTTTAAAGACCATTGACTTGTGTTGATTATAAAAATGCACGCTTTGTGTTTATATGATGATTGATGAATGATGAGGATCAAGAGGATCATGTGAGCATAATTATATCTATGCATGTTGATGATATTGTATGTGTGAATCGAGTTTTGCATACGCATACATAACAGGTGAATAACCATGTCTCGGACGGAGCGTAAGTGGTTATTCATATTCATTGGGAATCAATGGGTGAGGGAGGATCGTGTCTCAGTAGTAGCGTAAGCGATGCATCCGGTCCGAATCGATGGACATTTGTTGAAGTCGGTACCGCATTTGCATTGTGTATAGAGTCACATTGCATATATATATATATATATATATATATATATATATATATATATATATATATATATATATATATATATATATATATATATATATATATATATATATATATATATATATATATAAATTCAATGTATGATTTGTGTTGTATGTTATGGTTGGTGTGTGATTACTCCTTCAAATATGTTGTTTGCACCGTTATGATATGAAATTGTTTCTCACCCCTTTGTTTGTGTTGTTGTATATGTGCTTCTTCGGAAGTACATATAATCCAGGTACCTGAGAAGTGCTCTGGTGTTGCTTGTCCGATTCCTAGGACGCTCTGATACGTAACACGGGAATGAGGATTATTGAATTATGTTATTTTATGTTGTTTTTCGACTTTGTTAAGTTACGTATTGGGTTAATGAACTAGAGAACCGTTTTGTATTGTTGGATTGTTATGCTGTTGGGCACAATTGTTATTGAAAACATATTTTCGCTGCTTATGATAAAATGAATCGAATTATTAAAAGTTTTTGAAGTGTAATCACTCACTTTGTTAATTGAACTCTGATTTTCGTGGAAATTCATGTTATTTTTGAAAATGGGAAAATTGGGTGTTACAATTGGTATCATAGCAGGTCGGTCCAACCGGCCAGATGTAGAGTCGAGTCAGTCCTTAGAATAGGAGTTGTTGTGTGTCCTAACCTGATATTTTTTGTTGTATAAGTATGGCAGGAAGGAATGATGTTGCTCTTGCTACGGCTATGCAAGCCATGGCGCAGACGGTCGAGAACATCATTCAGGTGGTTCAGGTTGGAGGTGATGCTCAGTCTCGTGCATTAGATCAATTCTGGAGCAACAAGCCGCCTAAGTATGAAGGGGGAATCCTGGATCCATGGGCTGCGCAGAAGTGGTTGAAAGCTATTGAGAAGATCTTCAGGACCATGGGGTGCACTGATGATCAGAAGGTGAGATTTTTCCCTCACATGCTGGAAGGTGAAGCTGAAATCTGGTGGGACAACAGTTGCCAGAGGTTGGAAGTTGCGGGTACTGCAATCACTTGAGCTGTTTTTCGTAGAGAATTCTTGGAGAAGTATTTCCCGGAAGATGTCCGCAGAGCTAGAGAGGTAGAGTTCCTGGAACTCAAACAGGGTAATATGACGATAGCTGAGTATGCTTCCAAGTTTGAAGAGTTAGTGCAGTACTGTGCACACTACAAGACTGAGGAAGCTATGACCTCGAAGTGTCTGAAGTATGAGAGTGGTTTGCGTCCTGAGACCAAACAAGGCATTACTTGCCAAAAGATCAGGAACTATCCAGAGCTGGTAAGTAGAAGTAGGATATATAATAATGATAATAGAGCTCAGATTGCGCACTATAAAGTTGTGAATGACAAGAGGGGAAAACAGAGATATGGTGGTACTCCTTACAGTGCTCCAACTGATAATGTTTATGAACACGTTTGATTATATTTTTCTGCAATGGTTGATGTTTGAGAGAGATTTGGTGTGGGAGAAGTGTTTTCCCGTAAGGCTGGAACTTCTTGAACTGGTGTAGCTCGCTCAACGAGCATACCTCACTTAGTGAAAGTTCTAGGGCGTTTTTCGCTCAGCGAGAAGGAGCTCGCTCAACGAGACCTGTAGGTTCCAACCTTGGTTTTTAATTCGTAACTTATGATCCGGGTATCCGTTTTTAGCGTTCCACATATTGTTTCGAAGCTAATGATGGAATATATATTTTGAGATCAAGAAAATTTGGTTCCACTCGACTTTTACTCGACTATTCGATTAAAAGGTAACGAAACGTAATTATGGAATTATGAGTTAAAGATAAGGAATTGTGAGACTTGTGAGACACCTAGGAGGTCGTAGACTAATAAGAATTGATCGCGCTTGATTGTGTTCCCTTTGTTAGCTTGAGGTGGGTATTACATTGAGTCCCACGGGAAGCGAAAGTTAGCTTGAGGTGGGTATTACATTGAGTCCCACGGGAAGCGAGAGTTAGCTTGAGGTGGGTATTACATCGAGTCCCACGGGAAGCGAGAGTTAGCTTGAGGTGGGTATTACATTGAGTCCCACGGGAAATGAGGGTTAGCTTGAGGTGGGTATTACATTGAGTCCCACGGGAAGCGAGTGATAACTTGGGATGGATATTTCATTGAGTCCCATGAGAAGTCTAGTGGTTCATACTTGAGGTGGGTGTTCCACTGAGTCCCACGGGAAGTCTTGTACGATGTATTGTTGGGTTGTTCCATTTCGATTTGGTTATTTTTTATAGGAATCTTTGTACTCGTAGAATTGTTATGCTTGACCCTTAGAGCCGAGAGAAATCTAAGATAGGGAACCCATTGAGATGTTTTATCTCACCCCATGTTGATGTTGTTATTTCAAATACTTCAGGTTCCGCTAAGGGTAAGGATAAGGCGACTTGATTATCCTTACTAGTTGATGGCTTAGTCTTCCGTTGTGGATTTTTGAGATCTTCGGATCTAGTTCTTAGATCTTTTTGTAGTTGAACATCTTGTACTATTTTATAGCCTTGTTTAGTACCTTATGTTGTAGTGACTATATTTATACAATGTGTTGCTAAGAACTTATTTGTATTTCAGTACCAAATTATTAATATTATATATGAAAAATATGCTTTAAGTATATCTTTTGTATATGGGTATTCTTGGACATTTTGGAAAGTTTAAAGAGTCCTTTAACAAACCTCTTTGGTCTCATGTCCATATCTTTTACCATTTTCAAATTATGCTCTTTGGAAAAAGTTTACTTTTTGTTGACTTTTGAAATGACCTGTAATATTTTAGCTCATACCTTCCAAATGAAGCATTTTTAGGCTTGGCTTGTGAGACACAAAGTTGTAGATAATTCAATTTCCTTCAAAATGAGATTTGGATGGGAAATTTTTGATGAAGCATGTGAAAGTTATGGCTGATCAAAGTTCAGTTGACTTTCCTTAAGAAAACCCTAATTTAGAAACTCCTGTTTCTTGATGATCTGAAACTTCCTTGATGAATCATAATAAACCCTTGATCAAATGATGAATTTTACTTCATAAACTTGATGTTGGCAAAAAATCTTGAAGTTTGACGTTAATTTGACCACAGTTGACCTCAGTTTGACTTTTTAACTACTTTGACTGATTTTTGCATATCTGATCATCTGACTGGTCAAGCTCTTTGGGAAAGCTTTGAAACTTGACATAGGGATTATTGAGGTCATATGAGATGCCATGAAGCTCACTTGAAGCCTTTAAAGTCATATTAACCTGAGGAAACCCAAAACCCTAGTTTTGGACACTTTGCTTAGGAGGAGGCATTGTCTGGGGAAACTTCCACACTTCTTGATCAATTGGGAGTCTTGAGGATCTTATGATCATTTATAATCCTTGAGAGATATTGTCTTGATTGTGGAAGGGAAAATTTTGGGATGCAATAATATATATATATATATATATATATATATATATATATATATATATATATATATATATATATATATATATATATATATATATATATATATATATATATATATATATATATATATATATATATGCTAACACACTTATATTTTTTATTGTACAAAAAAGTAAACAAAACTAAAAAAATACAATATAATCTTCAATCAACCTTGCACGTTAAATAAGTAGTCCGAGATAGGGTGTCAAGCAGAATGTCATGCATCTTTCTTAACATGTTGCTTGCCACGGGTCTTCACAAAAACATTTTTGAATCTTCATTAAAACAATTCTAATATTGTATTTACTTGATATAAATAAGAATTTCAAACTTTAAGTAATTGCTTCAAAATGAAATCTAGTTGGTTCAGTGGTGATTGACGTTGAACTTGGTAGGGACGACCACAATTTGATTCTTCACAACTGCGATCGGGAGAGAGCTAGAACCACTTAATGTCAGAACTGACTCCGAACCAGATTAGACAATTTAGTGGACCAATACTGATGGTGAAAACAAAACAAAAAATCTCTTTCAAAACAGAAACGCATTATAAATCATCTTTAATAGAGATTGAAGACATTTTTATAATCAGTAAATCCAAATCTTTTAATTAAAACAAATCCAACTAGATCTCTTAATGAAATATTTGTTTGATTACATATTAAAAAAAAATCTTTGTAATTCAATTTTAACAAAATCATAAACTAAATAAAACTAAATCATCAATCATCAGTTGGTTCATTAGTGATTGTCGTTGAATTTGGTAGGGAGGATCACGGTTCGATGTCATGCAGATGCGATAGAAGGAGAATTGAAACAACTTGAAGTTAGAATTGACTTCCGAACCAGACCTATAGACTAGATACTGGTGGTGGAAAAAAACTAAATCAAATCTTTCTTCTTCAAAATCACATCCAACTAAATCAATTTTTATTTGATTAAATCAAATTCAATTTTATTTATTTATTTTGAACCAAAAGAAATTTGTATTAATTCAAAAACAACCCGACACAATCCGATCCAGCTGCCTAGAGAGCAAAAAAGATCAAAGGAAGAACCTATAACATCAATGCGGCTATGTGAGGTCTAAGTCTCTCACAATACCACATCTATAAATTATCATGTCTAGTATATTGTTCATGACATTTCTTTTATCTACATGATTACCAAAACAAACATCATTCTGATATCTCCAAACTCCATATAGTTTTCGCTATCGCCAATCTTAGGATATAAGCTCTCCAACCTTTACCGGAGCCATGAGAAATTAGCCATTTCAATTCATCATTCCATTCCAAAGGCCTATGGGCCACTTCGATCCACTGCAAGATAGTATTCCAAATGGCTCTTGTTTCAACACAACAACAAAAATGTGATAAATGGTTTTCGTATGGGGAGAAAAACAACAAGTTGCATTAGAAACCAATCCAATTTTACAGAGTCGATATTTGGTAGGAAGCCTCCTATGAAAAGTCCGCCATAGTGTCATGATAGCCCTCAGTCTCGTTGTCTTTCAATGAAACAATTTGCACCAGACAACAGGGATTTCGCCAATGATCCGAAGCTGGATGTAAGTCTTCTTTGAGGCAAATTTTCCACTATCTATCATGTCCTGGCCATTGATTTTGAAGATGGGGGAAATGTTCGCGTTGTAGTAGTACAACTTTCAAGACCCACAAATAATTAGCAGTAACCGTCACGTCAATATGTTCCACACCTTTGAAATAATATATATGAATCCATTTTTCACCCAGAAGGTGTCATTTTCCTACATAAATTTCATAGGAGTTTCAACATCATTGTATTATTCCAAGTAGACAAATCCATCACGTTAAGGCCACCGTATTTCTTGGGCAAACAGACATCTTTCCGAGCGACGAAACTTTTCCTACTCACTCAAACTTTCCACTCCACAAGAAGGATCTTAAAATAACATATAATTTGTGGACTACAAACTTGGGAAGAGACAAGCATTGCATTTAATAATTAGTTACCGCAAACGACACAGATTTTATAAGTTACGCTCGACCAACATAACTAAACAACTTGCTACTCCATTATCTTACCCAACATACAATCTTATCAATAAGTATCATGTTGAGTCTCTTACTTGATAGAGTTACTCCCAAATATCTAAAAGGAAATGAGCATTCCTCAAAAGTTATCGGATTATAAGATATCTAGTAGCAGTGTCAACACTCCCAAAATAAATCTTACACTTCCTCGGATTTACAACCAAACCAATGAATTTAGAGAACTGATATAAAGATTCCATCGGCAATTCAACAAATTTATAACCCCTAGAAAACAACAACAATTTTCTTTATTAAATGGCATAAATTAACTCTTCTTCATCTATTTTAATGATTTAATAAAAATATCAAATTAATTTGGATTATTAAACTTCTTCCAGAAATAATCTTCTGGTCGAACCATTATGAAAATAGATTTTCTAATTCAATATTAAGGCGATCACATAACACAAACCGAATGGCGTACGCAAGAATGTCACACAACATATTAAAAAATCTTATTAAACAAATTGTCTATAAATCTGTAATACCAAATTTCATTTTCTTGTCACATATACTTAAGAATTAGTGGGTAAAATTATTTGTTGATTTTGAAAATAGTATCTTGGTAAAAAAGAAACTGAATCTAAGTTTACATAACACTTTTTTTTTGGCATAACACTTTTTTCTTTTTTGTTAAAAGAAAATATATCTTTAAAAATACAATTCAAAATCGATATTTTGGCATCATTTTGTAATTTTAGAAACACATAAATTATATACTCAACGATATTACTAAATTGTTATCATACTAAATACTGCATACTTGTTGTATTAAACTCAAATCAAATTGGAAAACTTAAAATCCAACGAAAATTTTTATGTAGAGAAATAAAAGAATTTGAAGATGCCAAGAGGGAACATATAACTGATTAAAAAAAAATGTTGCTAAAATAAAAAAAGAACACATTTGGAATTAATTAAATTAATCTATTTCAGTAAAATAGTAAATAAATTTCACATATATAATTATGCTTCAAACAACTCACTAAAGTAAATTTATCCAACTTTTTTAATGAATAAATACAAATTTACCAAAATATATTGTAGCAATTTTAAATCCACATATCCAAAAATTAAAAAAGTATTTTAGAGATGAATCCTTTAACAAAATTCAAATTCGAATTTTGGTGGACCAATTTTAACATATCTTTATCCACTTTCAGTTCAGATGATGTTCAAAATTAATTTCCCTAAAAAAAAGGTACATATGACCTTACTACAAGAACTAAAATTCTTGAACAAGTTGTAGAATATATGATTACATTTTTGGATTTGCAACATAAACTTCTATAATATAAGATGAACTAGAAGTAGAGTAGCCATAAAGAATATTGAACAATGTAAAAAACAAATAAAAAATGGAACTACAAATGAAGTGTTTGGAGTTCTTGACTGCCTCAACACAACGTCTTGATGAATAAAAACCATACTCGGTTTTGAGTACTTGTTGAGGAAAAAGTGAATGATTTAGTGTCTACACTTACATTGGGAAAACCTAAATAGTTAGATTAATGTGTTTTATCATAATCTATACCGCATAATCTGCAACCCGAATTCAACTACCGATATTTGGCTGTCGTTATGCACTGCATTGAAGCTTAAACCCTCATCGGCCTACAAGTTTAGATCTGGGAGAACAAATTTAGGTTCTTGCTTACAAATCTCAGAGGTTGAAGCTGTATTAGAGTTATGTTGTGAATCGAAGTCAAGCTGTTACAAAAGACGGAACCGTATTAGATTTTAATTTAATGCGCCATATTAGATCCATCCAAAGTAATGCAGCAAAAAGTTCAACAGAAAGGTAGAAGAGAATAAGAGAGGTTTACCTTCATTCTCTTCAATCTTTCATTTGTGGCTTTCTCTTTTTCGATGTTGAGACGCAAAGACGCCAGTTCCTGTTGAGAAATTCAAGAAATATTAGTTAATAAAGAAAGCTTAACAAATGCAATATTGTCAATTTGAAGTGCTGAGACGGGACATATGAACCGGTCGATAACTATCGATGTTAACAACTACGGATCATACATTTTTCAAGTTTATCCTTTCTTTCAACAACAAACTCTCCTCCTCTCTTAGTTCAGCTAAAGTCTGCAAATACAATAAGCATAGTCAAGATATGTTATTCATCATGTAACCAAACACAAAGGGTAACAACAGTTACAGTTTAATAACTTAAAAGTGTTGTTGTAAAATTAGATTTATGAAATGTTTCAATGAGTTTATACAAAACTTTACTCACCTTTTTTCTTTTAGAGTTTTTGATAGTAGTAACGGTTTCCTTTTGATTAGAGACCTACAAAATACCAAACATGGGAAGATTAAATTTGAGATAATATATTTTAAGCGCAAATTATCATAGACAAATAACACAAAAATACAATAATCTTTCAAACTAATCAGAAACAAAAGTTGAGAATAACTCATGATTATTTTATGTTTTTATTTTTATTTTATAAAGTGATCTAATGGTTAGAATTCACCATTTAAAAATGAACAAATGAAATATCGCATGTTCGAACTCGCGCTTTTGTATCTTATACTTTTCTATAATAAAAATAATAGATATCTATTCATAAGATGTATATTACAAATTATTAAAATGTGTGTTTGAAAAATGGATGGAGTGATGATAAAGAATCATAACCAAGTAGATAGATAGGCTTCATCAACCCATTGAGATTTGTGAGAAACTAAGGTGGTCCCTTTCGGTGGCATTAACAAGGACCCTCCCTCCCTTTTATTTCCATTCCAACTTCCTTGTCTTTTTCAATTGCTGTTTACTTACCATATTCCTTCCATTTTCCTTATGTCTATTTATTTTGGACTCTTTTTTTGACTTTACGCATATGTATATCATAAGAGACACGTGACAACCAACACACAACCAGGATTAGTCAACAATTACTATTCATTTTTTTAATATACTAATTTCACTTAATTAGCATTAATTAATTATTATTGACACCATAACATGAGAAATTGAAATTGCAGTTCTAAACAACCAAAAAAGTGCACAACCACTACACCAAACAAAACAACAGGAATAAGTTATTTGCCACAAAAACACGCCACCAAAAAACTATATAAAGCTGTGGCGCCAATGGATTTTACTATATTACCCTTTATAGGTGAATCTATCGCATCCCACTCACCAATGGTGACAAACCCAACTCATTTGAGTTTTAGCCCCACAAATAACAAACTCTGTTCAGACTTGAAACTTCCTTCCGACAAAAAAGGAACAGAAGAGACAAAAACACCCCTCCAAACAAAGGGCTTTTTCGTCATTGAAGAAAAAGTATGACACGTATTTTTAAGGAAAAAACGTGAATCAATCCTCTGACTTCAATTCATTCCTTGTTGAGACTTGAATTCGAAGTCACACCTTTTCCCTGAATTTATTAAATTAAATACTCTTTTTCTTATAACTATTAAATAAATAATTTAAATAATAAAAAAAGTTCATATTGAAATGAAAGTTGCACTTTGTTAACATGACCGCGGTTACAGTTACCGACAACCTAACGAGAGCGCGGTTACAGTTACCGACCACCGGACGAGAGCGCGGTTACAGTTACCGACAACCGGTAAAAAGGAGGGTAGAATTGTAAATCCAATGGAGATGAATAAAGTGGCATTTTGGTCTATTCAGGATTGAAAAAGAAACTGCCACACTTCTTACATGTCTACGACTACTACAGTTTCTTTTCAACTCAAGTCACAGAAACGAGTTACGAAATCGCAGGAAAATTTACAAAAGAGAAGGTAAATCATGAATGAAGAAAGAGACAAGAGTTATCGAACCTTAGATCTTGATGTTTTGGTGAGTTTTGTTGGGAGGCTGGATTCTTCGCTGGCTGAGGTGGCGGCGCTCCATGTAAGCGGGGTGGTGGGGCTGGCTCTAGTGAAGTCAGGTTTGGCGGAGAGTTTTGGGACGGAGCGGGAGCGGGGTTGGCGGACGGTCCAGTGGAGATGAAGTGGTGGTGGCGGTGGTTGAGGAAGGTTGAAACGGAGGAGAGTGTCGGCGACGATGGAGTCGTCGGCCAAGGCTAAGTTGACCCAGTCACGGTCGCACATCTGGTGAGATGTATTTGTTGTGACGGTGTTGGTGGAAAAGTTAGTTAATAAGGGAAGAATGAGAGAGGAGTGGAAGGTTTCAGTTTTCTTTATTTAGTTTTTTTATGTTTGATGAGATGAATGTGGTGCGTGGATGACTCAAGAGAAAGAGAGAGAGAGAGAGAGGATGTTTGTTTTGTTTTGAGAGAGAAAAAACAACGAAACCTCTCTCAGTTGTTTCTTTATGTGTAAGATAGATTATTCTACCTTGTCCCACTTTTTTGCACGTGGCAAACCAAACTGTTTCTTTTCTTCTAGTATTGTTTCAGACTTGAGGTTTAGTAATTGTTGCATGCTATATCATTCTTATAACAAAAATAAAGAATCTGAATTAGAATACAACAATTTTTTTGCCGTCCATTTTAAGACTTTGCTCATGAATGAAACTCGTTTTTGCAATATGCCAAAATTCTTACATTTAGGAAAATTGAATATACCTTTAAGATTTTATAGCTTTGCTATTTTTACGTCACTTTCTTACACCAATATATACATCCTATCCTATGTATTGTTTATCATATTTATATGGTCCTATGTATTGTTTATCATATTTATATGTTATCATATTTATATGGTCCTATGTATTGTTTATCATATTTATATGGTGAACAGTATATTTTCAATTAAAAAATAATAATAAATAGTATCAGTGAACAATAAAATCGTATATTCAAACATATTTCACTCACACAATTTTTTCTACTTTATTTTGACAAAAAGAAAACATAAATTATCTATTATGATATAAATAGACATGTGTTCATCGGAAAATAAAATTTAACTTTTGAATTAATAAAACTATATTATATTTTTGTATTTGTTTAAACATTTAATTGGAATGCACTGATAGTGTAAAATAATTTTACATTTATTGGATATTTAAACAACTTTGACTTTTATTTTAAAAACAAATAAAATAATACAAATGAATGATGACAATAAATTAACAGTGTTACAATGCATATCAATTAAATTATTGTTTAAAATCTTTAATGTATTTTATTAATATAATACATTTTCAAAATTTAATTAGATATATGTCAAACGGATAAATTATCCAGATTATTTAGGGGATAATTTAGATCTCACTCATTTACGGACAACTCATTCATTTTAAGTCATATTTCAATTTTATGATTTAATTTATTTTATAACTATGATTTAATTTATTTGTGAGTAACTATATGATACAAGTGTTTTTTTTTGAGTTCCAAAAGTATATTTTCAAAAACATTTCAAAAATAAGTTAAGTCATAAAATGAAGTGTAACAAAAAAACGAATGAATGTTTGAGAATAAGATCCATCTGTATATATCTCAAAAACTTAGACCATTTTTAAATTCTCACATACTGCCCCAATATTACATAAGTTGCATTAAAAAAAAAAAATACAAGGTGAAAACAGAAAATGTAAGAATAAATCTCAATCATTCATTATTACCATTATCCTATGATCCCTATTAAAAAGAAAGTTAAATTTAAAATCAATTTAAAATTAACCTCTAAAATAATGACATGTGTGCATTCTTACATTATTTCTTCAAATTTATTCTTACTAAATAGCATTGCTATTAAAAAATTCTCAAATTCTTTACCATCAACATGAGATAATGTTGAAGACACATTTTTCATTAAAAACAGCAGAAAAGTTCCAATGAGAGTAAAAGAGACACTCTTTAAAATATACATTATATAAAATTGCGTAATCAATATTATGAAATTAAAAATTGTTAATTTTAATTTTCTTTTACTTAAAATCTTAAAAGTATTTACTTACATCTAGCATAGACGGACACTAAAATATCCGTTTGTCCGTTCATTTGTATTGCACCAACGAATATATATCCTTAGAGATTTTTGGATATGTTTCTTTCAAATCTGATTAAATTTTATATTCAGAAATATCTCTTTCTCAACTTAAAAATTATGTTAATGCATTTCAAAAAGCATCATGTAACCTTGCCTTTTCCAGAACTGTACCATTGACTTGTCTACTTGCTAGCATTTCCATGTGATAGCATTCTCATGATTTTTTTGGTTCTAAGTACTCCCTCACCTCCTTCTTATATAGCACTTTTCATTTTACTCACAAATCCAAATAAATTTAAACTCATTTTTATCTTCACCCTAATATTTTATCACAGTTTATTCTTTTTCTCTCCTTTCTTTAACCTCCCATATCAATAATAATAATAATAATAATAATAATAATAATAATAATAATAATAATAATAATAATAATGAAATTTAAAAGACATACAATCAAATTTAAAAAGAATTATTGAGGTAATTTATCTACAAAGACAACTTTCTCTCTCGACTCGAATAGCGCTCACTCACTATTATAAAACGTACATTTAACAACGACAGATTTACAATGGATTCGTATCTCACTGTTATAATGGATTAAACGACGGTTAAATTGAAAACCGTTGTAATAGAATCATATTTAAAAACAGTTGACTTTAAAACCGTTGTAATACATGTTGTGACGAACATCGATTCCCAGCAAGTACATTTTTCCATTTATTTAAATTTTAAATATATATTTTATTTCATTTTGTAGTGTTACGGGGACTTTAACCTCAAAACACAACATTCATCTTTGTTTTCCTATTTTTAAGTGAAAGACAATATTTTGATCAAAACTTCTTTAAAATTCATCTTTGTTTTTCTATTAATTCATTTTTTAGTGTTAACTTCTAAACTTCATTTTTGAAAAAGTGAAAGAGACATTATATATATATATATATATATATTATCAATCGTCTGAGCCCATAACAACAAAAGTATCTTTCCAATCAGGGACTCTCTCCTCACTTCCTTCATCAGAATTATAAAAAAAAGTTCTCACCTACTTCTTTGTCTTCTTCTTCTTCTTGGCCTTCCTCACCCTTAAGGTTGTATCCCTGACAACTAAGGATCCAGATGGTGGGACTTCCTCATCTTGTTGATGACGTTGTTCATTTGTGGCCTTGTTTGTGATATTTGTGTTAGCATTGTCATTTGTTGAACTCATTTTTATGAAGAATGTATAATTAAGAAATGTAAAATTGTCTATTTAGATGAGGTTGAAGATGAAAAGTCTGATATTTAGGTGCTTGCAATAATGATAAATTGTAATGGTTGATATTCTCGAACGATATTTTTTGAAAAACGGAGAAAATCATAAATCATTATTGATCTTACCTGATCAGGAGGACCTTCCAGCAATTTGGTGTAACGGCCAAAGAATGGGAGAAAGGGGGTGTACCTGCAAGGCACTCCGATGCTTAAGTGAGTATAGGTACAATGAAGTAGGTAAGTTATAGAGTGAATCAGAATACCTGACCCTTTAGTGAGAAAGGGTATTTATAGTGAGCCCCCAGCGCTGGGCCAAGGACCTTCTTTGGGTTGGATCAGCTAGGCCCAAGGAAGAACTGCCAAGGAACGCGTGAGAAGCGTGAAGACCTAGCTAAGAGGTCTGGTCCTTGGTCCAACTGCCCCTATCTTTCAGGAGATAATAAGGGACAATTGGGTGACATGGCAAGTGATCTGGTAGACTTGCTCTTCGCCCGTCCTGAATGAGTGCCCGTAATATGATAAAGTTGTCCGACCGTAAGATGTTTCTGCCCATCTGCTAGGTGTCCCTGCTTGAGTATATGGGCATCTGCCCGACATGTTGGACTATAAGCCCAATTTAGTCTTGAGGCCCAATCCGGAACAGGAGCCCCCCAAGTCGAGTCTCCGAGTCGGAGTGACGATTTGTAATATAGTCGGGTGTAAGCACGTTGGATAATGCAGCGGGCGCATAGCTGAGTCGAGCATGATGTTAACGGAATCAACTGTTGTACTCTTTTTCGTCGGGCGCGTGACGTTTAACATTTTCGTCGGACATGTGACGTTTAACAGAGTCGAGGACGTTTCATAGCGTCGGGCAGATGTACAGTTGCCCGACATCGTTCAGGATTCCTATGGATTGACATGTCTCAACATTAATGGTGTGTCGCTTCGTTTCCTGTGCAAACGGCAGTGTAGGCACTAGGCTATGATGACTTGGCGCGTCCGTCCACGCGCTTATGACTATATAAAGGGGATAAACCACTTCATTTGGACTTTTTCGCTCTGACGTTCACCGGAAGCTCTGAAGAAAAATCCTTTCTCCGCCCGCCTCTGCCACCTGAAACTCCATCTCTGCTCGCGCGCCACCGTTCCTTCTTCTGCTTCAACTATGTCAGGTACCACCTCTGATCCTCTGTTTTTTGTGTTTTTGCGTCTGGTAAATAGGGATCTGCATGATTTATTTGCGTAAAGTAGGTAGAATTAGTCTGGGAATAGTTTGTTAGATTATAGGTGTGAAATTTTACGGTAGGGTTAGGATGTCCCGGGCAAAACATTCATATACGTTTGAATGAACCGGGCGTTTTGAGTATGCCTCGGGCGAAAAATTCATGCGTGTATGAATATCCCGGGCGTAAAATTCATACGGATGAATGTCACAGACAGGTTTAGCCTGCTTCGAGCGTGAAGTTCATGTGTGTATGAATATTGCTAAGTGAGGCCTGGTTGCTGCGGGTGTAGAGTCTACGTCAGCGTGACTTCGCGGGTCGGGACTTCACGTGCTCGTACACTCGCGAAGGTCGCCCCTTCGTCGGTCTTAGACCAGTAGTCAGGTTTTGGGGCGTGCGTTTTTAGTTTTACGCCCTTTCACTTGACTTGCGGTGGAAGGGTGGATTTGATGCGATGTCGAATTCACTTTTCCTGTCTGCGTTTCAGGTACGACCGGGCGTCTTCAAGCCAGGGGAGAAGATGCCGAATCGCGGCCCATAGGTGAAGAAGAGGTCGTGCGCTTAAATGTCGAGGAGGGAAATGCCAGAGGGGGACACCAAGCACGTCTCCTCTTCTGGACAAAACGACCTATCCTGGGTTGCGGACGAACCCTTGGAAGAAGAATCTTATTTTTGCGATGAGACGACCCACGCCTACGCCGTGGTGGAAGACCTTGGTCCCGAGGAGTCTGAGAATTGGCAGTGTCGTGCTCCGCAAGAGGCGGACCAGATATGTCATCGCTTCCCGGGGAAACAGTTCGCCATGTACGAGTTCGCCTTTCGAGAGGCGGGGGTCAGGCTGCCCTTCAACTCGTTTCAAATGTCGGTCTTTAAGTGGCTTCGGCTGGCGCCGTCGCAGTTGCACCCCAACGCCATTGCTTTCATGCGGGCGTACGAATTAGTTTGCCGTTTCCTCGGCGTCGGGTGCACTCTGCCCCTCTTTTTCCATATTTTTCATCTGCAACGGTTCGGTCTTCGAGGGCGTCATAGTTGGGTGTCCTTTAAGCAGTCGGTGAGGTTATTCAAGACGTACGTGGATTCCGCCCGAAACTTCAAAGGGCGATGGTATGTGGTGAGGCCGATCACCCGTTTTGCCCTGCACTCTCTTTATTATTATAAGCGAGATGCGGCCGGGGAGGAGAAGCTTATGTCGAGGATACCCTTGAGGTGGCAGCCCGACCCTTTTAAGCTTTCAACCAGCCATTACCGGGTGAAGTTCTCGAGTCTGGGTGTCGAGGACAGACTGGCTTACAAGAAGCTGGTGGAATATGTGCAGAGTTTCAACCTGGCAGTTTGCGTCGACCGAAAAGGTGCCCCTTTTGTCGATGAGGCTGGGATGCCGATCTGTGAACCGCGTCTCATCAACACGAGGGCTCTGCTCGAGTGTGATACGGACGAGGAGGCTATGGAACTGTTAAGTGGGTGTTCTTTTATTCTTATTTTCCTTTGTCGTGTTTTTCCCGCTGACGTTTGTGTTTTTTGTTTTGCAGGTGCTATGCCCTCTGCTCGTGACCGAGTTCTCAAGCTAGCCAACCAAGCAGTAGCCCCGGACAGGGTTCCCAAGAAAAAGAAAAAGGCGGCACCCCGCGTTCAGGAGGTGGCTGGTGATTCCGGGGCAGGTACCTCGAACACTGCTAGCCCGGTGCCTACTTTTCCACCGCCCGTTCAACGTTCCTCTCCAATCCACATACGAGACAACCCGCCTCCTTCTACCTCCCCTCTCCTCAAACGGAAGCGCTTGGATGAGATTCTTACCAGGTCTACCTTGGCGGGGGGCAGCAGTCCAGGTGGCCCTGGGAGCTATCTACTGCCCCCTGCTATATAGAGCAGGAATTTTTCAAAACTGAAGGTGTTGTTGCGGTGTGGGCGCCTGAGGCGAAAGCCATCCTGAGCCAGGATGCTTATGTCCGGCGAAGGGAGTTGGCGAGGGATCTGGCTGTGGTCATCAGGGTGATGGAGACGGCCATGGTTCTGACCGACACCTCCGTTTCCACGACTTCCTTGGAGGATGCCCTTCTGAAGGCTCGTTCTGAAAAGGACAAGTTGTCAAAGGACCTGTCCGATTATAAGGAGGAGCATCAGCTGCAGGAGGGGCAGAAGAAGGAGCTTGAAGAAATGAAGCTGGAGCGGGACACACTGAAGGCGGAGAAGCTGAGCCTGGATGAGCAAGCTGCTGAGCATAAAAAGGTGGCCGAGGAGAATGTTAAGCTCCGTGCTCGTTTGGTTTTGCTCGAGGGTACCGTTCGTCCCCTGGTGGATGAGAATGAAAAGGAGCTTGCTCTCCGTTCCCGGGGTCAATTGGTGGGACACATTCGTTCGCTCAACAAGGATCTGGTGGCCATGTTCAAAGAAGGGTTCGACAATGCTGTCGACCAGCTGAGAATATTGAACCCCGGGTTGGTGACGGAGGGGTCGGCTCACAATTATTGCGTCTCTGACGGGGAGATTGTGTGTCCCTTCGAAGCAGAAAAGGAGCTGGAAGAAGAAGAAGAAGAGTAACTTCGGGCGGAGTCTTTGGATTTTTGTTTGTTTTGTTTATTTGTATGGCCTGCGTGCCCATGTATGACGGCCTCCGTGCCTGTATAAATATTGGCCTTCGGGCTCACTTTGTATTTTCTTTGGCTACGGCCGTGTTTGAATGAATGTTTAGTTATTAACTTGCTCGGTTCTGTATATTTTTGTATTTGTTATATATTTTTGAACTATTTGTGCTCGACTATGTTGGTCCCGCCGGTTTAGGGAACCGACGGAGTAGCGGGCGTTGTGCTCGCCTAAAATCGAGGTCGAGTTCGCGATTGGGGAATTCCGACCTCGGGGCTTGAGCCTTCCCATCGCGAGCTGGGTGCCCTACCAATTGTGGTACTGCGACGCTGGGTCTCGTTTGAGGTACCCAATGTCGGGGAGGGTTGTGTCCGCTGGAAAGGTTGCATTCGTCCCTGGGTAGCGTGGATCCTCCCTGTTATTTTGGTGGTGGAGAGTGTGGTCGTACCTCCCATGTCTCCCCGTGACATATTTAGTTGTAATATTGTCTAAGTTTCTCTGCGTTCCATGGTCGAGCGAGTTCTTCACCTTGTAGGTTTTCTAGATAGTATGCCCCGTTGCTTGTCTTGTCGCGGACGTGGTAGGGACCCTCCTAGTTGGCGGCCAATTTACCCTCTCTTGGATTTTTTTGGTTTCTTCTGAGGACCAGGCTGCCCACCTGGAACTCTCTCTTTATGACCTTTGCGTCGTGGCGTAAGTCTATTTTTTGTTTGAGGGATATTTCCCTAAGGGCTGCTTCGGAGCGGATCTCGTCGACGAGATCCAGCTCGGCTCTAAGTGCCTCTTCGTTCATCTCCTTGTCGAGGGGCTCCTCTATGCGTCTCGTCGGTTCTCGTATTTCCACCGGGATGACTGCTTCGGTGCCATATGTTAGTCTGAATGGGGTTTCCCCGGTCATGGAGTGTGGTGTCGTACGGTATGCCCACAGGATGCTGTGTAACTCCTCGACCCATGCCCTTTTTGCCTCGCCGAGTCTGCGCTTCAGTCCCGCAGGATTACCCTGTTGGCTGCCTCTGCTTGTCCGTTGGTTTGAGGGTGCTCGACGGATGTGAAATGTTGTTTAGTGCCCAAGCTGGCCACGAAGTCCTGAAATCCTCTGTCCGTGAATTGTGTCCCGTTGTCCGTGATGAGGACCTGAGGTATGCCGAACCGAGTGAGGATTTTTCGTTTGAAAAATCGAAGAATGTTCTGCACCGTTATTTTGGCCAGTGCCTCTGCTTCGATCCATTTGGTGAGATAGTCTACCCCTACAATGAGGTATTTGTTCTGGTATGACCCAATTACGAAGGGCCCGAGGATATCCATGCCCCACCATGCGAAGGGCCAAGGAGAGGAGAGTGTTTTTAGTTCGTTCGGGGGTGCAAGGTGCATGACGGCGTGTCGTTGACATTTGTCGCATTTTTTGACGTGTTCCTTGGAGTCGTGTTGCATAGTCAGCCAGTAGTAGCCTGCTCGAAGAGCCTTGCGTGCGAGCGATCGTCCGCCGGGATGTTGGGCGTTGATTCCTCGGTGCATCTCCCCTAATATGTTGGGAACTTTCTCTTCCTCGACGCATTTGAGTAACGGGATGGAGAGTCCTCCACGGTAGAGTTTCCCCTCGAGGAGGACATACGAGCATGCCCTACGTTTGGTAGCGGCCGCCTCTTTAGGGTCAGTGGGGAGTTCGCCCTTTGCGAGGTAATCATAGATGGGTGTCATCCAGCAATGAGTGTCCCCGATCATGTTAACCTCGAGTGGAGGAGGTGGCTTTTCGGTGCTAGGTCGAGGAAGGATTTCTTGGATTATTGATTTGTTTCCGCCCTTCCTTCTCGTACTAGCCAGTTTCGATAGGATGTCTGCTCGCGTGTTATGCTCGTGAGGTACGTGTTGGACTTCCCACTTCTTGAATTTTTCGAGTCTTTCTTTGACCAAAGCTAAGTACTCGATGAGGTTGTCGTTCTTGGTTTGGTACTCTCCCTGTACTTGTGATGCCACGAGCTGGGAGTCTGTTGATATTTTTACTTCCTTTGCTCCTAGGTCTTCGGCCAATCTCAGACCGTGTTGCACCCCAAAATTTGCCCTCTATTTTTAACTCTAACCGACTTTTTGTTTCACATTCATTTGCATCATCTTCATAGCATAACATTTTTTTCCGTCTTAATATTAGCCGGAATAATTTCTCGGAATTTACAAACAGACTGGTCAAATTAACTTTTTTTACTGTGCCTAAAATTAGTCAACGAAAAAATGTCAAGTTTAAGTTTGCAAATGTCAGTAACATTAATCTGCGGTTCACTTGGTTTAATTTGACATGCTAAAATTATTTTTACGACTATTTTTGGTCATATGTTGATAAGTCTGAGCAATTTAAACGGTCATAATTTTTATTTCAAAATCCGACCAAACACTGTATTTTTTCGAGTCATTTATTTCGCGCTGATTATTTTGATGTGTTCATTTTATTTTTTCGAGCACTTTGGCGCCCGACTTTTATTTTTTGAGTCTATTTATTTTTATATAGGGTCTAGAATAAATAAATAATATTATTAGTTATTATTTTTATTTTAACAATTTTAATTATTAAACTTTATTTAGTTTTAAATTAACATTTTATTGGGTCTAGAATAAATAAATAAAATTGTTAGTTTTTATTTTAATTTTAACTATTTTAATTATTAAACTTTATTTAATTTTAAATTAATATTTTATTGGGTCTCAAAATAAACAATTAAGTCCATTATTATTAACCCTAAATTAGTCCTATATATACTTACTAGTAGAGAGACCAAGAAGAAGAGACCGGAAAAAAGGGAGAAACAAAATTCAGAAAAAAGCTATCCCCATCATCATCATTATCAAGTTCATACAAAAATGCATGAACTAAATTGAAATTTTGAAGCTTTCTTTAGTTTCATTTATTCTTGATATTTTAATCAGTTTTGTTTATCTAACGTTGTTTGTCTCATGTTATAGAAGCTTTCTGGGTTGATTATTCGAAGCTTCATGACCAAAACCGAATCCTACAATAGTTAGGGTTTCAAGCTCAAATTTGGGGTTTTTACAAATTTCGCAGGAAATTTCAGAGGTCAAGAGGTTTATTCATGAGGACTGCGCATAGTCTAGTGGCTAAGTTTGGAAACTGGAAGGTGAAGGGCGTGAGTTCAATTCCCACTCACAACATTTTGGGCAAAAACCTGCTTTTCTTTCCTATTTTCCTTTAGTTTCTCTAATTAACACATTTTCTAATTGATTTATCCTTTTAACCATGATTAACCTCAAAATTTTTCTCTAAAGTAAATATTTTCCTATTTTCACTCGTTTTTATGTTATTCTTTATCCGCCTTATCATATAATATATGTTTTCCATGTTTAGTAATACAGACACGCATGACCAATGGTAAAGGTTCTCCAGAGGTTGGAATTAAAAGGGTTTGGGTTCAAACCCTGGACACAACATTTTGGCAAAGAAACATGGGTTCTTAACAAATCTTTTTTTTTATTAAATTTAGGTTAGCATTTTTTTATTAGTATTATTACTTTTATATTTAGGTTTATTAAAACCTCAAACTTTTTTTTATAAAAACCTTAATCAACCTTTAAATGTTTTTTAATTTAATTAATTCTCATAATTCATTTTTCTTAGATTTATTTAATTATTAGGCTATTTTAATATAAACTGATTATATATTTTCTTTTGTAAAACTCAACCTTGGGACATTTTGTTTTACTAACATGTTTTTTTTCATTTTTATTATATAATATGTATTTGTTACACTTATTCATATGCAGACCCACAACCTAGTGGCAAGAAACTGAGGTTTGGAGTATTTTGATGAAGAAACATGGGTGTCCCAGTAGCAAAGAACTCAATGAAGCAAAAAGGGCAAACCCCCAATATTTTGGGTATCTCTAACTTTATTTTTCCCTTTTTCATCAAATTATGTATTTTCTTTGAATTTCCTTATTATTATTATTAAACTAATTTCTAAAAGATAAAACATAATCCTTTTTTTATTTTAGTTTTAAAACTTATATTTTTATTATAAACCTAAATTTTTTTCATAAACCTTAATTTTTTCCCTAAACCTTAATTTTAAACCTAAGTCTTAATTTTTTTCATAAACTTTAAACCCTAAAAATTTAGCCCTAATCTTTATCTTAAAACCCAGATTTCGCCCTAATTTTTACCCTAAAATTTTTCCTAAACCTTAAATTTTTTCTCAAACCCTAACCCTAATTGTTTTCTTAACCTAGTTTGCAAACTTTTTTTTTAATTTATTTACTCATTTTTATGTTATTCATTCACTGTTTGCCTGATTATGTAACTGCTTTGCCTTTGTAATAATGGTTTTTTTTATATTATTTTCCGCCATTATTATTTTCTGCCTTTTAATTTCTGCCATTTATTTTTCATATTAACTGCATGGTTAGTAAATAGAGTGTGGAAACTATTTGTAATTAAAATTAATTTAGATAATTAACTTTAAAATATAAATATTTGAAAATAAACACTTACACGCGTAAGTCGATCTTTGATCGCCATCTTGCACTTCCTAGGATATTCCTCTTGGTTGCCTTAAAATAAAATGGTCAAGTCCCTCGAATATAGGGGTGTCTTAAGCAAAGTCCCTTCACTTATAAAATCATCAAGTCCCTATAAATTTAAAAGATCAAGTCCCTTCGAGTTTGCCCACGGAATAATGATCTTGTCCCTTCGAATAAATGATGATAGTCCATACGAATTGCTAAAGACATCCCTTAAGTTGCCTTCATTGACCATACGATGACCTTACATTTGTCCCTTAACACATCCAAGGTAATGACTACCTATTCCTTAATAATAGGGATAGTCTTACCATTGAAAGAACATACGAGAACATGAAAGACTTAATTTAGGGTAGGTACATCTTAGTTACTTGTTCACATTTCAAAATACTTTTCACACCTCACAATATTTTCAAAACATTTTCAAAACAAGGTTTTGTATACATCCATACGAGGATCATTACAAAGTACTTAGAAAATTTCTAATCACACACTACACTCTTCAAAAACAATTTAAGTGAGCTAAGTAACTAAGAGCCCATGGATAACCATGGATATAAAGGATGCTAACACCTTCCCTTTATATAACCTACTCCCCGAACTCAAAATCTTTTTAAGGTCTTTCTTGTTCTTTTATGTCCTTTCCTTTTGGATAAAATAAAAGTCGGTGGCGACTCTTGCTATCCGCAACATATATAGAAAGTTAGTTCTCCCACCGTGTTACAGAACTGGCGACTCTGCTGGGGATTTAATAAAAGAGGGGTACCCTTAGGAATTAGATCACTTAAATTGTTTGTCTTGTTTGCTTTATATTACTTGTTGGGCTTTATGTGTGAAAGATCCTAACCCGGATCTAGTGTACCTTAGGTAAATGGAAATAGACCAAGGAAACTGTACGGCGTATACCGATATGGTTGATCTGGTGGCCATAGTTAGTGTGACTTCTTGGTTGGTGCTTATATTCCTTAAGTAAGTTGAGGATAATATGAGGCTGCCATATGTTGTCAATACACAAACTGACTTTTAGAACCCTAGTCATCCCATCTTGGCCTTTAGAAAGTAGTGAGATAGCCGACTTTGGTGAAGACTGAAGTTGGTTAATACTCGATGCTACACTCATTGAGATCCTAAACTTGGAGGGTTTTGGTTGGCAAGTAAGTTGCCTACTGAACAACCACCCTTGGGAAGGATCAATGATATTGAGATCCCTTAGAACCTGGTTACTTTTGTAGGACAGGATGAACCAACTAAATTTCAGGGGAGGGTACTTACCTTTAAACCTAGGGCTATGGTGTGATTTGTTTGTGTGTGCCACATGTTTGTGATTGAGCATAACATCATAACATCATCATGCATCATAAGCATAACATTTTCACTAACCATTTCAAGGACCAAAGGATTTATCTTTGTTCTTTGTTGCAGATCATGGCTTCTGCTCGTAGGAATACTATCAGGATCAACTTTGTAGGAATACCTCCTAAGCTTAAAGAATTGGTCTCTCAAGTTTCTGAAAATTCCCAGTTCATCAAGAAGCATGGTCACCTACTTGACTTGGTTACTTCAGGATTTGATGAAGACATGATGAGTGTCCTGTTTCAGTTCTTTGACCCTAAACATCACTGTTTCACATTCCCCGACTATCAGCTGGTTCCTACAATGGAAGAGTTCTCTAAACTACTGGGTATACCTTTCCTTGATCAGAGACCCTTCACAGGCTTAGAGAATGAGCCTAAAACTGAAGTCATTGTTGCAGCCCTACATCTAAAGAAATCATACATTGTCCTAGAAACAAGGAGTGGAGTTAAGGGTATTCTTGCTAAGGTATTGATGGAGAAATCTCAAGTGTTCCTGAAGGCTATGAGTTATGATGCTTTTGAGGAGATCTTAGCCCTATTGATTTATGGCTTAGTGTTGTTCCCCAATCCAGACCAGTTCATAGACGTACACGCCATCAACATATTTCTGACTCATAATCCAGTGCCTACATTACTTGGAGACATCTTACACTCTCTTCATACCCATACTACGAAGGCACGAGGAACTCTGATGTGTTGTATACCTCTATTGTCTAGGTGGTTTATTTCTCACCTTCCTCGATCAGTGATGAAGAATGAACAAGGGTTAGGGTGGTTTAAAAGGATCATGTGACTTTCTCATTCAGACATTCATTGGTGTTCTAGATCTATGTAGAATGTTACTATCATTGACCGTTGTGGGGAATTCCCCAATGTGCCACTCCTTGGCATAAGAGGGGGAATTACCTACAATCCTTCTTTAGCTCTACGTCAGTTTGGTTATGCTCGGAGAAATGGTCCTCATGACATGCTTATTCAGGGTATTATGTTCGACTACGACAACGATCTGCAAGGTTACCGTCAAAGGTTCATACGAGCTTGGGGTAAAGTGAACAAGGTTGACAGCAAGACTCTGGAACCAAAGTACTTCATTCCTATGGAACCTTATCTCAGATGGGTACGAGCACGTGCTCAGACTCTTATGATACCATATCCTGCTATTCTACCAGTTACTATGGAACCTGTTCCAGAAGGAGATACTCCTTATACCATCCTTCATCCAGACATGCCCACTAACTTGGAAGAATTGCAGAAATCCTGGATCCAACTGAAGGAACAAAGAAATACCTTCGAAGCTCAATTCAGGATTAGCCAAGAAAAAGTGTTGGAGTTGACCAAGCAACTTCACGAGGAGCGGAACCTCAACACATACCTCCATACAAAGAGGAAACGTCCATGGGAGACTTAAAACCCCATTTTTGTACTTATTTTCCTTCATTGTAAGCCCAAGGGGAAAAATAATTTTAACATTTACTAATAAAAGTTTTTATTTCCGTTTGTTTAACAAATGTAAATTCTGTGGTCCTTGGAAACATTGCATATGCATCTACACACCATATCATTGCATGACAGGTTGTCACAACAGGTTTCTCATCTTCTCGCTATTTATTTCAGCAGAAATGGCTCTCGAACAATCTATCAAAGATCTTCAAGCTCAGAATGCTCAGTTTCAAGAAGTGATCCTGAATTTGTCCAAGGGGCAAGAAGATTTAAATGCACTCCTCTCGAAGGACATGAAGAAGAAGAATCCTGAAGACAACAAGGATGATCAGCTGAAACAACTACAAGCTGAGATGGCAGAGATGAGGATCCAGATGAATGGCCAAATGGCTCTTATCCAGAGTTTGGCCCAGGGTCAAGAAGAGCTGAGAAGCTTTGTCAATAAGCTTTGACATAACGGAGTTGGGAATCTAATCATCAGTCAACCTCCGTTGAAACAAGCCGACTTGGCTGAAAGGAAAGTAAGGATAAGAGAAGGAAAGAGACATGCTACCACTGATTATTCTTCAATGGAAGAAGGAAGACCCTGTAAGATTAATCCACTTCGACACAAGGAATATAAAAGACAAATCATCAAATTCAACACGCCAATGCCACAAATGCTGCAATGCTTGTTGGAAATGAAGCTAATTTCCTTGGAAAATTCTCCTAAAAATCCTAATACCTCTTCTCCTTGCTATAATCCCAAAGCAAGGTGTATGTACCACACCGACTGTCCCGGACACGACACTAATAACTATTGGGCATTGAAGAATAAGATTCAAGACCTAATTGACGAAGGAATACTCGAGGTTACGCCAGAAGGCCAGGTTGAGTTCTTTTATCGTCCATCAAGCATCAAAGTATCCAGATAACTGGAGTGACGAGTTTATAGGAAGAAGCTTTGAGAACATTTGAATTTTCGTTTGTAATTTCTTTTGTTTGCCTAAACACTTACTATTATGTTAAACTTTTGTTTTCATTAATGCATTGCATATGTTTGTCTTGAATTAATCCGTTCGTTTCACTATATTTTGAACTATGCTTCATATTTCTATTTTGGGATATTTAACTCCTGATAAAGCTATAAGCCTGTAGAGGGAGGATGACGAAAACAATAATATAATCTTATGCAATATGCTTTTGAACAGATTATGCTGACGATGTACAGGCATTGTTTCAATTCCTAAACAATGGAGATATAAGGAAGTTAATCCCTAGTCAACCCTTTTGAGCCTATGAAGTAGGAGTTTTTCATTACCGCACAAATTAAAACCCTTATTCATAACCTGGGGCAGGGTAGTTATTCGGTTAACTCAAATATGCCAATTATCTGTGTTGTACACAACTAATGATGGTTCTCTATAATCATTAAACCTGACAGTCAATCTCACTAAGTCAAAACCTATGAAGGATACTTAGTAAAAAATTAAGACATCCCGCTGACTGTAACCTTGAAATAAACAGTTCAGGCAAAACAGAAGGGATAACAAAGTCAAAAGAAAAAAGGAGGTCACTATAGATCCTAAATAAAGAAAGATGACTGAATTTTCAAATAAATTTTTTGATTCCTGAATCATCACAAATGCCAGTGTTACAATTCCAAACTACTTTGGAACCTCAATGCATAAGTTAACCAAACATAGGACTGAAGAACATCACGAAGAATGGGTCGGGTAAAAATAAATTTGAGCCTTTATCCTTTGTTTCTTAAACCGTGAACCAGACCACGTTACAACCCTTTAAAAGTCCTAACTGAAGCATGGTTAGTTCGAAAGCGTACTACTACAAAAAGGTATCCTGACTCCTTTAGGGCTTATTATAAAACTTGAGTTAATATCACAGTTTTCACAAAATTTTTTTCTTCTAAAATAACTCTTTTTCAAAACTTCAAGACAGACATAAGCATTGCATTTTTGAATATATTTGTTTGCATATACCTGAGTGTTTGATAAACAGAGAAACTTACAGGATGAATGTTCAATAAACCAAAGTCCTTTCGATAAACAAAGTTGCTTCCTGGATCAAATTCCATGTATACAAAGGGGCATAGTCATTATCTCCCAATCAAGGGGGCAGGCCATGATACTGCCTAACTCGTTTGGGGCAATCAGGACAGGATTCAACTATGTTTAAGTAGCCAGGGGCAAATCTCCTCATCTATCTAAATTACCAAGGGTAACATTACAGAGTTCATAATGCCAGGGGCATAGTCACTGTTTCCTAATCAAGGGGGCATACCAAGTTACTGTTCAATTCATTCGGGGCAATCAGGTCCAGATTCAACAGTGCTTAATAGCCAGGGGCAGCTCTCCTCATATATTTGAATTACCAAGGGTAACATTACAAAGTTCATGATGTCAAGGGCATATTATTGTGGGGCATTCTGCTTATTTCTCTTGAGGTAACTACATTCAGATACTTCCACTATGGGACAATTCATCCTCAACCAAGGGGCAATGCTCTCTTTTCAAATCTAATACCCGGAGCGTATATGGTCCATCACAATTTGAAGACACGTTCCTTTCATTGTATTACCTTGATATTGGATTCTCAGCATAAGCCATTGTGGAAATTAATTGTCTACGCCAGTAGTATCATATGGTGTCAGTATCATGTCTTCAGATCCAGCTATGAGGATTTCTGGGAAGGTATTCAGGAAAGTTAAGAATCTCAGGAGCTCTAAATCCAATTGGTTATACACTTTCAAAGTTGAAACGATTCTGTTTTCGAGTCCAGCTTTACTTTTCCCTCTTTATTCAGGGTTACTTTTCCCCTTTTACCTAAGCGAAAACGTCCATTGGTTGTGTTTGAATGTATGTATGCTTTTGAATATGATTGATGTTTACCAGAAATGCATAAAATGCAGTAATAGTATTTACTAAGGACGAACGAAGGTAGGAATTCAACGAAGCTTCGCCGGTTTATCCCCACAAGACAACTACAAATCTCCAGCAGGGCAAATCTATCTTTATAGATACTTCGAGTTATATCTCCCCTTGAATTTATGTCTATCTCTTTTATCCTCAGCCAGGATACTCAGGAACTTATTCCTTCAATAGAAGTACGACGAACGAAGACGGGCGGTTATAAATACTATACTATCAAACGAGACGGGAACGAGGTCCTCATATTCTTCAGCAACGAATCAGGATTTATTTTCCCTAGCCAATAGTTATTATACAAAGATATCCAGACGCTTCAGGCTGCATGATTCATACATACATCATTTATATCATACCATAACATATCCATAAATGCATAATACATTTACTTAGATGCACCATGCCAGGCATGCATACATATTGCATAAACTAATCTTTCCTTTGCAGGATGGTTATATGCAGGTAAAACACTATCAACAATTCACAACAGGTCAGAGACGATCTATACGAAGGTCTAGTGCTGATACTTAATTCAGGTTGTCCTTGGATAGTAGGCAAACGGTCTATACGAAGATCTATTCCCTAATCCAGGATATTTCCAGAAGAAATAATCGTCACGAAGATTTATTTCTACTGGTCTATTCAACAATTCAAAATAGGTAAGAGACGATCTATACGAAGGTCTAGTGCTTATACTTAATTCGGGGATGATCGCCACGAAGATTCATTGCTGATAATCATTACTCAAGTTGTCCTTGGATAGTAGGCAAACGGTCTATACGAAGATCTATTCCCTAATCCAGGATACTTTCAAGGGATATAATTGTCAAGAAGATTTAATCCTGATATTCTTTTATCCTTGGATAGTAGGCAAACGGTCTATACGAAGATCTATTCCCTAATCCAGGATACTTTCAAGGGATATAATCGTCAAGAAGATTTAATCCTGATATTCTTTTATCCTTGGATAGTAGGCAAACGGTCTATACGAAGATCTATTCCCTAATCCAGGATACTTTCAAGGGATATAATCGTCAAGAAGATTTAATCATGATATTCTTTTATCCTTGGATAATAGGCAAACGATCTATACGAAGATCTATTCCCTAATCCAGGATATTTTCAAGGGATATAATCGTCACGAAGATTTAATCCTGATATTCTTTTATCCTTGGGTAGTAGGCAAACGGTCTATACGAAGATCTATTCCCTAATCCAGGTTATTTCCAGAAGAGATAATCGTCACGAAGATTTATATCTACTAGTCTATTCAACAATTCAAAACAGTTCAGAGACGATCTATACGAAGATTTAGTGCTGATACTTAATTCAGAAAAAAAAATCGCCACGAAGATTTGGTTCTGACACTTAAATTAAAGTATGTTCTTAGATATGGTTCAGAGACGATCTATACGAAGATCTAAGCCCTGACACTTAATGAAGGATATTCTTTTTCTCCAGAGATAATGCAGAGACGATCTATACGAAGATCTAGTGCTAGCATTCAATTCAAACCATGTTGCATAAACGATTCAGAGACGGCCTATACGAAGACCTAGTACTGATATCTGGTATCAACATCAAGATATTATCACCTCCTGATAGTATGGATGGCATCTATAAGCCCATCTCCAGTTCTTCCAAGTGGCATCTTCAAGCCCACTTAAGCATATACAACTTATCATCAGTGTTACTTTACGCACCGGCGAGTGCAAATTTTTGGGCTTTTGTGTTCAATCCCCTTCAACCTTCCAGGTCACAAATGGCACATATACCAATCTAACCCCTCAGGATTCAGAAAATTGAACAGGGGCAGCTGTTGCACCCCAAAATTTTCCCTCTATTTTTAACTCTAACCGACTTTTTGTTTCACATTCATTTGCATCATCTTCATAGCATAACATTTTTTTTCCGTCTTAATATTAGCCGGAATAATTTCTCGGAATTTACAAACAGATTGGTCAAATTAACTTTTTTTACTGTGCCTAAAATTAGTCAACGAAAAAAATGTCAAGTTTAAGTTTGCAAATGTCAGTAACATTAATCTGCGTTTCACTTGGTTTAATTTGACATGCTAAAAATATTTTTACGACTATTTTTGGTCATATGTTGATCAGTCTGAGCAATTTAAACGGTCATAATTTTTATTTCAAAATCCGACCAAACACTGTATTTTTCCGAGTCATTTATTTCGCGCTGATTATTTTGATGTGTTCATTTTATTTTTTCGAGCACTTTAGCGCCCGACTTTTATTTTTTGAGTCTATTTATTTTTATATAGGGTCTAGAATAAATAATAGTATTATTAGTTATTATTTTTATTTTAACTATTTTAATTATTAAACTTTATTTAGTTTTAAATTAACATTTTATTGGGTCTAGAATAAATAAATAAAATTTTTAGTTTTTATTTTAATTTTAACTATTTTAATTATTAAACTTTATTTAGTTTTAAATTAATATTTTATTGGGTCTCAAAATAAATAATTAAGCCCATTATTATTAACCCTAAATTAGTCCTATATATACTTACTAGTAGAGAGACCAAGAAGAAGAGACCGGAAAAAAGGGAGAAACAAAATTCAGAAAAAAGCTATCCCCATCATCATCATTATCAAGTTCATACAAAAATGCATGAACTAAATTGAAATTTTGAAGCTTTCTTTAGTTTCATTTATTCTTGATATTTTAATCAGTTTTGTTTATCTAACGTTGTTTGTCTCATGTTATAAAAGCTTTCTAGGTTGATTATTCGAAGCTTCATGACCAAAACCGAATCCTACAATAGTTAGGGTTTCAAGCTCAAATTTGGGGTTTTTACAAATTTCGCAGGAAATTTCAGAGGTCAAGAGGTTTATTCATGAGGACTGCGCATAGTCTAGTGGCTAAGGTTGGAAACTGGAAGGTCAAGGGCGTGAGTTCAATTCCCACTCACAACATTTTGGGCAAAAACCTGCTTTTCTTTCATATTTTCCTTTAGTTTCTCTAATTAACACATTTTCTAATTGATTTATCCTTTTAACCATGATTAACCTCAAAAATTTTCTCTAAAGTAAATATTTTCCTATTTTCACTCGTTTTTATGTTATTCTTTATCCGCCTTATCATATAATATATGTTTTCCATGTTTAATAATACAGGCACGCATGACCCAATGGTAAAGGTTCTCCAGAGGTTGGAATTAAAAGGGTTTGGGTTCAAACCCTGGACACAACATTTTGGCAAAGAAACATGGGTTCTTAACAAATCTTTTTTTTTATTAAATTTAGGTTAGCATTTTTTTATTAGTATTATTACTTTTATATTTAGGTTTATTAAAACCTCAAACTTTTTTTTTATAAAAACCTTAATCAACCTTTAAATGTTTTTTAATTTAATTAATTCTCATAATTCATTTTTCTTAGATTTATTTAATTATTAGGCTATTTTAATATTATATATTTTCTTTTGTAAAACTCAACCTTGGGACATTTTGTTTTACTAACATGTTTTTTTTCATTTTTATTATATAATAGGTATTTGTTACACTTATTCATATGCAGACCCACAACCTAGTGGCAAGAAACTGAGGTTTGGAGTATTTTGATGAAGAAACATGGGTGTCCCAGTAGCAAAGAACTCAATGAAGCAAAAAGGGCAAACCCCCAATATTTTGGGTATCTCTAACTTTATTTTTCCCTTTTCATCAAATTATGTATTTTCTTTGAATTTCCTTATTATTATTATTAAACTAATTTCTAAAAGATAAAACATAATCCTTTTTTTATTTTAGTTTTAAAACTTATATTTTTATTATAAACCTTAATTTTTTTCATAAACCTTAATTTTTTCCCTAAACCTTAATTTTAAACCTAAGTCTTAATTTTTTTCATAAACTTTAAACCCTAAAAATTTAGCCCTAATCTTTATCTTAAAACCCAGATTTCGCCCTAATTTTTACCCTAAAATTTTTCCTAAACCTTAAATTTTTTCTCAAACCCTAACCCTAATTGTTTTCTTAACCTAGTTTGCAAACTTTTTTTTTAATTTATTCACTCATTTTTATGTTATTCATTCACTGTTTGCCTGATTATGTAACTGCTTTGCCTTTGTAATAATGGTTTTTTTATATTATTTTCCGCCATTATTATTTTCTGCCTTTTAATTTCTGCCATTTATTTTTCATATTAACTGCATGGTTAGTAAATAGAGTGTGGAAACTATTTGTAATTAAAATTAATTTAGATAATTAACTTTAAAAGATAAATATTTGAAAATAAACACTTACACGCGTAAGTCGATCTTTGATCGCCATCTTGCACTTCCTAGGATATTCCTCTTGGTTGCCTTAAAATAAAATGGTCAAGTCCCTCGAATATAGGGGTGTCTTAAGCAAAGTCCCTTCACTTATAAAATCATCAAGTCCCTATAAATTTAAAAGATCAAGTCCCTTCGAGGTTGCCCACGGAATAATGATCTTGTCCCTTCGAATAAATGATGATAGTCCATACGAATTGCTAAAGACATCCCTTAAGTTGCCTTTATTGACCATACGATGACCCTACATTTGTCCCTTAACACATCCAAGGTAATGACTACTTATTCCTTAATAATAGGGATAGTCTTACCATTGAAAGAACATACGAGAACATGAAAGACTTAATTTAGGGTAGGTACATCTTAGTTACTTGCTCACATTTCAAAATACTTTTCACACCTCACAATATTTTCAAAACATTTTCAAAACAAGGCTTTGTATACATCCATACGAGGATCATTACAAAGTACTTAGAAAATTTCTAATCACACACTACACTCTTCAAAAACAATTTAAGTGAGCTAAGTAACTAAGAGCCCATGGATAACCATGGATATAAAGGATGCTAACACCTTCCCTTTATATAACCTACCCCCGAACTCAAAATCTTTTTAAGGTCTTTCTTGTTCTTTTATGTCCTTTCCTTTTGGATAAAATAAAAGTCGGTGGCGACTCTTGCTATCCGCAACATTTATAGAAAGTTAGTTCTCCCACCGTGTTACAGACCGACGATGAAAGCCTCATATTCGGCTTGGTTGTTGGAGGATGGGAAGGCTAATGCTAGTGAAACCTCAATCAGGATTCCGTCCTCGTTTTCGAGGATGATCCCGGCCCCGCTGCCCGTCGAGCTGGAGGCGCCGTCGACAAAGATCGTCCATTTATGGGCACCGTCCGCTGGTATTGGGTTGTGATAGAGATACTGTTCTAATATCACCGAAGAGCCTTGACTGAAAGGAACTGCTTCGCATGATCTAGAAAATCTTATACCATTTATTCAAGATACTGATTTAAGTATCCCTAAAGAGCCTTTATGGTTAAGGTACCGCTTTTCTTGGATTAGAGAATCTCATTTGATCGAGATACTGATTTGGACGTTCTCCGAAGAGCCTTTATTTTTAAGGAACTGCTTCGCATGACCCAAAGAATCACACGTTTTATTAGGATCATGTCCCCCAAAGAAGCCTTAATTCATAAGGGACTGCTTCGTACGATTTGGAGGAATTTATTCGTCAAATTGGGATACTGCTTTGCTAGTACGAAGAATCTCGGACATTCTATACAATTTTCCAATCTTATCCTCAGGTCCCTTTCATTGGTGTCGCATTTTCTCTCTTATCGGACAAATTTCGGGGTCTTTTTATATCTAATCGACTTCCACCCTAAAAAGATTGTACTCCATGCAGCAGTTCACTCCTTCGGGTTCAAGACAATTAGATAGGGGCATCTGTAATACCCCAAATTTGTCCCACCTAGTTCATTTCTCACAGTATTTGGTTAGTTGTTTGGTGGTTATGCTCTAAGCGATCATCCGGCCTCTAGCCATGATATTCTAGCTTGCAAACCATGGAAAGGTTGGACGTGTTTTTGTTTATGATTGTAGATTCTTGCAAGTGTATAAGAATTTTTAGGTGGAAGATAAGGAAAGATAAATTCTCATTCTTAAGGCCACGACTTGAATGTTTGTTTTCATATGAAATGTGGAATCCAAATTTGAATTGATTGCACAACTAATGGATGATCAAGACTAATGTACATGATAAAAGTTTTGTCTTAGATTTTATGAGGATTGCTCAAAAGTGAGGGCGTTGTCAAAAAAAAAAGACTCCAAGATGTGAAGGTGATATATGATGGGCTTGAAGTCACTATGATGTTGGATTTATTGGGTCCATATTTTCTCAAATTCAATTGCAACATGCTGTTCAAAGATTTTGGCAAAGTATTTTTTAAAGGGACATTATAAAATCATTTAAGTCCTGGTATAAAGTTAAGCCTTGAACAACCTGTAACAATCATAAGGGAGCCTCTTTAAAGTCAAAAGCAAGTTTGCTATCGAGGCTTTGGTGCCGTTTCTTAGGCCTTGGTGCAGGTTCTTAGGCCATGATTAATTGACTTTCAAAAGGGACACGTTGCCGTACAATTTCAGAGATTTCAGCAAAATTCATTCCCAAAGTATACAATGAGTGTGTAAGGTTTAGTGAAATTTTAATTTACAAATACAAGAATGCCAAGCTTACAAAATACAGAGATCAAAATTATTTCCAAATTGAAATACAAAATCCGCAACATGGGATTCCTAAAGTCATGATTCTACAAGCCATTGTTAAGCCTAAATAGATCATAAGCTGAAGGCCAAATTCTGGGTTCTTCACACCACCATTCCTCCGTCGATCACAACTGCCATGAAAGCCTCTACATACGATCCAAGTTATGTTAAATTCAGTAGGTTCTGTAAAACAAATGAAGAAATTGACACATCTAAATACCGAGCAGTGTTCATAAGGCGGATTGCATTAATTAAAAGGTTTCATGGCATCAAAAAGGGATAAGTAAGGATTACTAAGAAAAAGATTTATCCGTAGCATCTCGAAATTCAAAGCACAACCAGCTTGCTAAAACATCGGCTACACATCTACGAAAGACATGAAAAAACACCAAAAATAATTCACCAGCAAAGCTCCATTAATTTGCTAACTTGTCATGGATATCCAGCATAATCAAGCGATCCAATTCATGAATAAGAATCCACATTAAGAGTCATGCAACAATCCCTACGTTTCACTTGCTTCAAATCATTCCCGCAAGGTTCGTATCCAGGCTTTTTTCATGTAAGCCAAGTCATCATCTCCATTTCTCCAAACCTACAAAGCATTAAATGACATGATCATCTAATACATAAAAAAGAGAAAGGTGCAAATGGATAAATGCAATTAAAAAGCAGCACATCATCGGTCAAATGAAGTCAGCAACACATAAGTCTTCAAAGTGGTCATGGCAGTTGGTTGCAGGCAGAGGAGTAAGCCATTTGATTATCATGCCTGAAACTCCAACCTGCAGGGAGCATACAAAGATTAGTTTACAAATAGACAAAAATGCCAAATTTTCATTAACTGAGTTCAAAAGTACAAAGGTCACAAGTTAATGTTGGCAAATTGCAAGGTTCAAGCCAATGAATCATGTCATACTGATGGGCGCGAAGACGCGATATGTGTCTAGCGGTATCTGAACTGCAAGCGCACAGCCTATCGAAGTAATATAAAATATTGTCGATCCCACAGGGACTTTATAATCACTTAGTTCTAGAGGGTCTACTAGTTTAGCTAAGGTGGATGTTTGTCACGATTTTGGTTTTAAGGATTAGAAACGGGAATTAAATTTACTTTTAATGAAATGATGAGAAGGCGGTCGGTATGTAATTATATTAACCTATGCGGGTCAATCTAACCTAAGCTTATAAGGATGGTTCACTTAAATTATTCTGTAGAGATTATCAGTTTAAATACCCTCGACTCACACTCTCGTGGTCTTATCTCAGATCTTACTCCTAAAGCCCTATGTCTGCTCTCGCTAGCCCATAAGTGTTTAGAGAATAATTTTTGAAAACTTAATAAGTCTAATTCATTTTAAAGCGCTCTCGCTGTATTTAAATCAAATGCCTAACTTTAGCTATCCAGTTAAAATCTCACACTCTCGTGGTCTCGACCTAACCTATTACACTTTTCTTACTCTCGTAACAAAAAGATTAATTTTAGTTATAAAAAGTCTCAGCCAGAATATAAGTTCTTAATTATTTTAGCTTAGATTCGACTTTACCGGTTCGGTTTTGTTTAATTACATACCGCCTAATTAATTTAGCTACTCATTTTTGTTGTACCAGACAGATGCAGAAACAGATAAATATAAATTAAAACATGCATTATAAAATAATAGCAATAATATCTTAACATATATAAATAAATAACTTAATATAAATGCGAAATTATAAAAACCTGAATGATTAAAATCTTAATACTCCTTCTTCCACAGACTGGTAAGCTCGGAGTGCAGAACCGGAATCGAAAATAAAACTAAACAATTTCTGAAGGCTTGAAAAGAAATTAATAATAACAATTTCCTAATGTTGGAAATTGTTATTGAGTTTGGTTTGGATATAGAAGCAGAAAATTAAACAAGAACAATTGCTAGAAAAATAAAATAAGGGTGCAACGAAAATACGGCAGAGCTTCCGCGAAAATCTTAAAATAAAACTCTGTGTTTCTAAATTCGTAACTAAGCTATTTATAGAAAATAATATTGGGCTTGGGCAGTTGAAATCCATAGCGTGGGTATCGTTCCGTTGAAGAGAAAATCTAGTGAACATGCATACTGAGTCTGAGAAATAATAGGAAGCACTTTTTGACTCACGTTGCACGTCTATGACCAATTAAATCAAATAAAACCTATTTTCCTTTGTCACGTTCGTGACAAAGGTGTCACGCTCACTTTTCCCATAAAAAGCGCGTCACGGTCGTGACACTTGAGTGACGATCGTGAGTGATCCAAGTTGGGCGTCACGGTCGTGATGATGTGGTAACGACCGTGAGTGTTACAAAATATGCAGACTTTGGCAGAATTCCTCTCTTCTTCTTCTTTTCATGCTTGTTTTTGTTCCTTTGATCTTTGGCTCATGATTTAGCTCTAGAAATGTTATACCTGCAATATGACTTAGAAAACTCGAAGAATCGGGTGTTAATAGGATAAATGTGCGATAAAACGGACTTAAAACGTAGTAATAAAGTGATACGATTTCTCGTTATCAAACTTCCCCAAACTTAAACCTTTGCTTGTCCTCAAGCAAATAGTCGGTTGAAAAATGATCGGGCAATTTTTTATCGGACGCATACACATAACAAACCATACTAGAAATCATTTAGTTAGGTAAACCGGTACTAGAATAGAACACTAACGATACACTAATGACACAAGCAACAAGCTAAGTCGTCGACTTCCCGTTAAACGAAACATTCGGTAATTGCGTTACGATTCTACCTAGAGTCTTTCGATCTTATTTCACCCGGTTTCATTCTAGCGCAATCACATTAAGCCCTTTGCCTTAGCACGCACGTAGTGGAGTAGCCGGTTAGTGACTTTGATCCTTTATAAGCACGGGGTCTGGTACACGAATGTGGCAACCCTATATCTTATCCAAATTGGAGATTGTGGGGGATCGAGCCGTAGCACGCCCTACCAAGTTCAGAACCAGGTCCCTCTGAACCAACCCGCAATGGACTCCTTCTTATATTTCTCATCTCTTATATGAGACCGTGTACTTTGGTGCAATTTCTTTTTATTGGCATCGAGATATGAAGGATCATTTATAGATTAGGCATCAAACACTTATCTTCATCGGCTCCCCACGTGGTTTGTGTTCAGACGGTGCTGACTGCTAGTATAAACTACTAGGGGTTACTTTAGAACTAAGACTTAAGGTGTAGTCGTAACAAATATCGAAATGGAATGCTTAAGTAGGATGTCTAAGGTGTCAAGACTGTATTGATCTTGTTGGATCTTTCTCAGCTTCCTAACTACGATTTCATAGGTAAGTCGAGTAATGCGAAGATAAGGCAAAATTTTTCGGTATGGCTAAATAAACGGGGAATAATTGAAACTGAAGAAATAGCATAAATATTACTTTGTTTAATTTGAAATACGGAAAGGGAAATACAATGAAATGGAAAATGTGGAAAGGGAAAGGTATCTCTCCCACACTATATCAGACATTGTCCTCAATGTTGTGATATAATAGCGGGGAAAATACAATACAAAAACAGAAATGCAAAAACAAAAACATAAACTAAGGCTGCTGATGACCACGGCCTCGGCTTCTGGTGCGGGAGCATCTGGTAGGAGTGACGTCCTGGTCAGAACCGGTGGTGGTGAGAGCAGTGACATCTATACGCAAAGCTTCCAGCTCGCTAAAAATCTCTCCTAGCTTCTCATCTGTTGTCCTCTGGTTACTGACAACAGCTGAAAGTAGTGCATCGTATTGCTCTTTTTGCCTTCGCTCAAGTGCCACATTCATCTGATTTTGCTAATGAATGGCACGGAGGATGTCTTCAAGGGTGACATCAGCTGAAGGTGGCTGCCTGGTGGAGGACTCAGGGATGTCCTGAACTGGCTCAACAGCATCCATCGCATCCTGCATCTCGTCCACAGGTGCATCAGTCTGCTCGTCAAAAATCGGAACGTGGCCTGCGGCATCCGGTAAATCAAATAGCCAATTGGCTCTGTTCGATGGATCGATGCGGTCGCTGCAAGGCAAAGTGATGTGATGATAGATGGTGCCTTGGATCACAGGGTTGAACCTGCCATCCTCTCTCTGAGATATCAAATGAGCGGACTTGCAATAGCTCTTTGTAAGCAGCTCCGGTGCTCTATGAGGCAAATGAGTAAAGTGGTCACCAAGCTCCAGCTGTATGGCAAGGGTAGTGACAATCCCGCCAATGTAAAAGGGAGTGGCGCCTCTATTCGCTACAGACTGAATATGGGCCAAAAGGAACGGGGCAACATTGATGCGTTCGTCATTCAAGGCACAGTGCAAGAACAAGATCTCTTTTGAATTAAGCTTGTTGTGGCTCTCTCTTGCGAAAATAGTGTTGCAGATGATACGATGGAAATACCGAATCGCAGGATTATGGATGTGGGTGGCATTCAGACTCTGGTAGGCGGTAGCACGGCTGTTAGTGATGTTGTGCCACAAGGTGAAAGCAACTTCATTGAAGTTGTCGGGCACGCGGAGATGAGCATCGTCGCCGTGGCTGAAGCCTAACAGTTCAGCGATTCTTGATTGAGTGATTTGGAACTCTCTTCCAAGCATTCTGAATTTAGCAATTCCGGTGAGTTGACTCGTTGATCTGGATGGTGTGATATACTGAAATGAACTTAGAAATTCCAAGGTGAGGTCGTCAAATGTCGGTTGTGGTTGACTGCACAAGTCCCACAAACCAACATGCTCAAGCAGTAGCTTCACACCGTCTAACAGTCCTAACTCCCTCAAGCAGTCAAGGTCGACATACTGAGTGGGTTGGATGCCACAGTTTTGAAACCTGATAAACTTCTGTCTTTGTGCTTCTCCTTGGTCACCATCTCTAAACTGTATATTCTCCATTGCATGCAAGTAAGGTAAATGAGAGATAAGAGTTTTTGAGGTTTTGTGAGAAAATGAAGAAATGTGAAGAATTTGTTCGGATTATAATGAAATGAGTGAATGTGAGAAGTTTGGAATAAATTGAGAGGTTGAACGGGTAAATGAAATTGATTGAGAGTAATGGGTGGTTACGGGAGAATGAGGAGATAATGGGGGGTTTCTATTTTGTGAGAATCAGAATGGGGTTCTGCGAAGGTGAACGGTTCTGTTTCTTCAGAATTCGTAAAATAGGGTTGTCACGGTCGTGAGGGAGGTCTTACGGTCGTGACGCGCTAAATAGCTCGTCACGATCGTTAGGGAATGGTGACGACCGTGATGGCTTCAAAACTTGTAATTTTTCACATAATGCATTATCTCACTTCAGTTTAATGCAATTTCTTATCACTTTCATTTAGTTCCAACATAAATATAATACATAATAGTGGATCAACATATAAGCAGTAAATTTCATCACACGAGAATTCATAAAATATCAAGCAATTCGAATATAGCAGCAAATGATGAAAAGCATGGAAATTGATTAAATTAGAAAGTTGCAAAAATAGAAGTACTTTGCTTTTGACATAATAAAAGGAAATTACAATGATAAAAATAAGCTATGAAATGTTTGCAAAATGTTAAAACTAACTAGAAACAAAAGCGAAAAGTAAAATAAATCTAATCACTACAGCATTATCAAAGTTGCTTCTTCAAATCTTCAAATGCAGAGTTTAAATGATAGAATTGTTCACATGTTATGTCAGTTAAACCTATAACGTCCAATCACATGCTTTTAACCTCATCCTTAACAACATTAATATCGGCTTGGTAAACTTCAAGAGTGTTTATAATTTTCTTTAAGTTGTCAGCATATCCTACTTGATTTATTTCAGGGGTTTCAATAACTCCATCAGTGCGGTCGATGTCATGGTAACCAGGAGGTGTCTCGGGGTCACTTTCTACATCAATCATTATGTCATCCCTAATTTGGTAAGATTGTGGTGTTTCGGGTGTGGATGGATAGTCAGGAGGGGTAAGCTCATAAAGCCAATTATCTTTATTGTGAACACTGACTCTAGCATGGTTCGGTAATGTGAACAGGGTTACTACTTCATTTCTGATTAGGTACTCGTAAGGTGGTTGTCCTAAGTTTCTTATAATTTGGCGGTTAAAGCAAAAGTTCAGATTCATAGGGCGGATGGTACCTAAGCGGTTGCACTTGTGTAATTGGTATCTAAGTCCGAGGGCATCAGCAATCATGGTGACCAGGCCTCCTACCAATATTGGTAGATCAGGTTCCTCTTGGATTCGGGTAAAGGTTTGCATCATGAATGGTACAGCTGATAACGAGAAAATGTATTGATTATATTGCTATGTTTCAATACCGTTTTATCACATAATTGTCGTTTTAACACCCGATTCCTCGAGTTTTCTTTGCCATTTTGCAGGTACATCATATACAGAGCTAAATCGAGAGCCACGAGTGAAATGAGCAAAAACAACCGTTAAAAGATGAAGAAATGAGGAATTCTGCATAACTGCATATTTTGTTGCACTCACGGTCGTCACCTAGGTGTCACGACCGTGACACCCCAAAAGGAGCACTCACGACCGTGACATAACCCTCACGACCGTGACACTTATAATACAAGGGACGCGAACGTGATGCCCTTGTCACGTCGTGACAAGGGAAAAATAGGTTATTTGACTGAAGACTTAGTCATGAACGTACGCTGCATGTGAGGTGCCTATTTTCCAGCTGACCCAGTATCCACACGTTCCTGGATTCTCTCAATTCTCCTACGAGGCCCAAGCAACAAACCAACTACCAAGCCCATTTAGTCTTCTATAAATAGCTTAATTTTTATGAACAACAGGACAGAGTTTTATTTTATTAATTTCTTGCGGAAGCTCTGCCGAATTATTTTGCACCCTTTATATTTTTCCAGCATTATTTTCATTGTTCTATTTTTCTTGTATCCCAACCAACCTTATAACAATTTCCAACATCAGGAAATTGTTATAAATTTATTTGTTTCAAAGCCTTCTGAATTTTTAGAATTTATTTCTGATTCCGACGAATACTCCGAGCTTTCCGGCCTGTGGAAGAAGGAGTCTGCCACTTTTATTGTTAACCAGGTTTATATTAATTTGCAATTATATTTATGTTTAATATTTATCTTTCTGCCATGCATATTTCGTCTTATGTTTCTCTGCCTCTGTCTGGTTCAACAATAATGAGTATCTAAATACCTTAGGGCGGTATGTAATTAAAACGAACTAAATCGATAAAATCAACTCTAGGTTTAAAATATTTAAAAGCTTAATATTCTGGCTGATACTTTTTATTATAAAATCAACCTTTTTGTTACGAGAGTAAGGAAAGTGTATTAGGTTAGGTCAAGACCACGAGAGTGTGCGATTTTAACCAGATAGCTAAAGTTAGGCATTTAAATTAAACACAGCGAGAGCGCTTTAAAATAAATTAGAATTACTAAGTTTCCAAAAATTATTTCTAAACACTTATGGGCTAGCGAGAGCAGGCATAGGGCTTTAGGGGTAAGATCTGAGATAAGACCACGAGAGTGTGAGTTAAAGATATTTAAGCTGGTAACCTCTACAGAATAGATTAAGTGAACACCTTTATAAGCCTAGGGTAAATTGACCCGCCTAAGTTAGCATAATTACATACCGACCGCCTTAGAATTATTTATTAAATTTAAATTTAATTCCCGCCTTTAATCTTTAAAAACAACAAAAAATCGTGACAACCCTTCACCTTAGCTAAACTAGAAATTCCTCTAGCACTAAGTAACCATAGAGTCCCTGTGGATCGATAATCTTAAATATTACTTCGATAGGCTGTGCACTTGCAGTTAAGATACCGCTAGACACATAATTAGATACGTCTTTAGCCCATCAACAGCATTAACGGGTTTTCCATTGGTCAAACAGGACATGATGATATCTCATCTTTAGATACTCCAGTGATGTTCTCTTCCTTTCCAAAGAAGGTGTGGGCAAGGATCTTATGGAAGTAGCGGATAGCAGGGTTATGTATTTCATCATTGTTCATGTTATCCGGCTCAGGGTGGTAATTTCCGGTTAAGGTTCCCCAAAAGAAGTCTAGCTCAATATCCATTAATTCTACCTGGGTGGTAGTAAAGGCAAAAGGTCCACTAGGGAATCCTAATAAGTCAGCTAGTTCCTTATGGTTAAAGTCATATTCAATCCCGAATAGTCGGAAACTAATAAATCCTTTCCTTAATCCAAATCCGCGCTCGGGTAAGTAAACTAAGGAGCTTAGAAACTCAAGGGTGAGCTCGCGGTAGGTTACAAACTTTTGTTTTATGAGAGCATTCTCCCATCCAAGTTGGTTAAACAGGTATATGATGCTATCATGTATACCTAAAGTTTTCATTGTCAGTTCATCATAGTACAGAGTCAAATCCATTTGTCTCTGTGATAATTCCTCAAATTTCATTCTTTGGTTTCTACCTCTAAATTTGGTTTCCATAGTGTTTCTTGGTTGGTTAGCCATAATTAGTGTTAATGTGGAGGAAACAAATTAGGGGGAAAAGGAAAGTGGAAAAGACTTTAGAAAATCTGTAAAAGTGATTTAGAAAATTAAAATTAAAATAAAGAAAATAAGAAAATAAATGCATAAATGAAATCAATAATGATAATAATGAAATAAAACAATAAAACAATAAAATGATAAAACGATAAAATGATAAAATGATAAAATGATAAAATGATAAAATGGGTTGCCTCCCACTAAGCGCTGTTTTTATCGTCATAAGCCTGACGTAATGCTTAGGGGTAGATTAATCAGGGAAGTTAGTGGACAACTCTAAAAGCTTTAGACTATTCGCATAATCTCTATTTTCAATTTTATGGTAATGTTTTAATCGTTGTTCGTTTACTGTGAACGGTTCACTATTCCTACCCTTAATTTCTATTGCTCCGCTCGGGAACACTCTAGTTATTTCAAAGGGTCCTGACCATCTAGATTTTAGTTTTCCAGGAAAGAGCCTAAGTCTTGAATTAAAGAGGAGTACAACGTCTCCCACACTAAATTCTTTCCTAGATAGGCGTTTATCGTGCCATCGCTTGGTTCTTTCTTTATATATCTTAGCATTCTCATAAGCATCTAACCTTAATTCTTCTAATTCATTAATATCGAGGATTCTCTTTTCTCCAGCGGCATTGTAGTTTATATTGAGTGTTTTAATCGCCCAATATGCTTTGTGTTCTAGTTCTACCGGGAGATGACAAGCCTTCCCATACACTAGTTTGAAGGGTGTAGTTCCTATGGGTGTCTTGTAGGCTGTCCTATAAGCCCATAAAGCTTCATTAAGTTTAGATGACCAATCTTTCCTAGATATGGCGACAGTCTTTTCTAGGATTTGTTTAATTTCTCTGTTCGAGACTTCGACCTGTCCACTTGTTTGTGGATGATATGGTGTTGCTACACGATGTCTGACTCCATACTTAGATAGTAATTTGTCAAATATTTTCGAAATGAAATGCGAGCCACCGTCACTAATGACAAGTCTAGGCATACCAAATCTTGGAAAGATTATATTTTTGAAAAGTTTAATTACTACTCGTGTGTCATTTGTAGGAGAAGCTATAGCCTCAATCCATTTTGAAACATAATCGACAGCTACGAGTATGTACTTATTACCGAAAGATGATGGGAATGGTCCCATGAAATCTATTCCCCAGACGTCAAAGATTTCTACTTCTAATATTCCTCTTTGGGGCATTTCATCTCTTCTTGAAATATTTCCGGTGCGTTGACACCGATCGCAATTTATAATGGTGATGTGGACATCTTTCCATAAATTAGGCCAAAATAGGTCGGCTTGTAAGATTTTTGCACAAGTCTTGGAAGTGCTTGCATGTCCACCATAAGGAGATGAATGACATTGAGCAATGACATCTTTTGTTTCTTCTTCGGGAATACATCGACGGAAAATTCCGTCAGGTCCTCTTTTAAACAATAATGGTTCATCCCAATAGTAATGCTTGAGATCGTGGAAAAATTTCTTTTTCTGCTGATAGGTTAAGTCAGGTGGAAGTGCTCCTGCAGCTAAGTAGTTGACAATGTCAGCGTACCATGGCAGTCCTACGGTTGTTTGGATTGTTTCCACGGGTTCTGGTTCATCTATGTCTAACTGAACTAGTTCGCTCCCTATTTGTGCTATCAGCTGTTCGTACGGAAAATCGTCGTTAATCGGCACTTGTTCGGGTTTAATACCTTCTATTCTAGATAAATGGTCCGCTACAACGTTTTCAGTACCTTTCTTATCTTTTATTTCAAGATCAAACTCTTGTAAGAGTAAAATCCATCTCAAGAGTCTTGGTTTAGCATTTTTCTTGGTTAATAAATATCTGATAGCAGCGTGGTCTGTGTAGATGATTATTTTTGCTCCCACTAGGTAGGAACGGAATTTATCAAGCGCAAAGACAACTGCTAACAATTCTTTTTCAGTAGTGGCGGTGTTCATCTGAGCAGAATCTAAGGTTCTACTGGCATAGTAAATTGCGTGAAGTTTCTTGTCCTTCCTTTGTCCTAGAACTGTGCCTACAGCATAGTCACTCGCATCACACATGATTTCGAAAGGTAATTTCCAGTCAGGTGGTTGCATGATTGGTGCGGTGATGAGGGATGTTTTTAAAGTTTCGAATGCTGTAAGACAATCTTTATTAAATATGAACTCAACGTTTTTCATTAATAAACCGGTAAGAGGTTTAGTGATTTTCGAGAAATCTTTGATGAATCATCGGTAGAAACCGGTGTGTCCTAAAAAACTTCGTATTTCTCGAACGGTATTAGGGGGTTGAAGATCTTTTATGACTTCTATCTTAGCTTTATCAACTTCAATTCCCTTATCAGATATAACGTGTCCTAGTACGATTCCTTCTCTGACCATGAAATGGCATTTATCCCAATTAAGCACGAGGTTTACTTTTACACATCTTTCTAAACCATTTCTAAATTTGATAGACATCCTTCAAAACTTTGTCCGCATACAGAGAAGTCGTCCATGAACACTTCCATGATGTTGTCTATGAAATCTGCGAAGATTGACATCATACATCTTTGAAAGGTTGCAGGAGCGTTGCATAATCCAAAGGGCATTCGTCTATAAGCGAACGTTCCATAAGGGCATGTAAATGTAGTCTTCTCTTGATCATCTGGGTGGATCGGGATTTGAAAAAATCCTGAGTAACCATCAAGATAATAGAAATATGAGTGCTTGGCTAATCGTTCTAACATTTGATCTATAAAAGGTAGTGGGAAATGGTCTTTTCGAGTGGCTTTGTTTAGTTTACGATAATCGATGCACACTCTATGTCCGGTCACTACTCTTTGTGATATCGATTCGCCTTTAGCGTTTTTCACAACAGTGATACCTCCTTTCTTTGGTACTACATGTACTGGACTAACCCATTGACTATCAGAGATTGGATATATTATTCCAGTGTCTAGTAGTTTCTTAACTTCTTCCTTTACTACAGTGCTAAGGATTGGGTTAATTCTTCTTTGAGATTCTCTGGAGGTTTTGCAATCTTCTTCTAGCAAAATACGATGCATATAGATTGAAGGACATATTCCTTTGAGATCAGATATGTTATATCCTAATGCAGTTGGGTATTTCTTTAAAACATCTAAAAGTTTCTTTGTTTCAATTGTTCCTAAACTGGAATTGATTATAACTGGTCTTGTACACTCAGTGTTTAGGAATTCGTATCTTAGGTTCTTAGGTAAAGTTTTTAACTCTAATGTAGGTTTATTCTTACTTGGCATGGGATCCGGTGTAAGTGCTAAACTTTCTCTTAGACTATCATCCTGATACGGTTCACGCCAATTGTCATCTTCGAAAATCGGAGGGATTTGAATTTTCATAATTTCAGAATAAGTAGTTTCTTTCATTTCCATTTCTCTTACACATTCGTCAATTACATCCAATAAATAGCATGTATCCTCTATAGCTGGTGATTGTAAGAATTGTGTTAAAATAAATTCAACTTTCTCTTCACCTACTTCAAAGGTTAGCTTTCCTTTCTTTACGTCTATAATAGCTCCGGCGGTAGCTAAGAATGGTCTCCCTAGTATGATAGGTGTAGTAGAGTCTTCAGAGATGTCCATGATTATAAAATCAGTAGGAATATAGAATTGTCCTATACGTACTGGGACGTTTTCTAGTATGCCTATAGGATATTTAATAGAGCGATCGGCTAGTTGAACAAACATTTTAGTTGGTCTTAGGTCTCCCATGTCTAGCCTCTTGCAAATTGTTAAGGGCATAACACTGATACTGGCTCCTAAATCGCATAGAGCTTTGTCAATGACGAATTTTCCTATTACACAGGGTATAGAGAAACTACCTGGATCTTTTAACTTAGGAGGCATATTGTTTTGAATTATTGCGCTACACTCAGCAGTAAGTGTAACGGTTCCGTTATCCTCTATCTTCTTCTTATTGGATAAGATTTCCTTTAGAAATTTAGCATACGAGGGTATTTGAGTGATAGCTTCTGTAAATGGAATAGTAATATTCAACTGTTTCAGAAGTTCAACAAATTTCTTAAACTGGCCCATCGCCTTGGAATTGGTTAATCTCTGAGGGTACGGAATTGGTGGTTTATAAGGTGGTGGAGGCACATAAGGCTTTTCTTTCTCCACTGCCTCTTGATTATTATCTTCCTTTTCTTCTGGTTCATTCTCCTTTTCAGTCGGCTTATCTTGCTTTTGGTACATGGCTGGATTGTCAAGTCTTGGATCGGCATGTCCGTCAAGTTCCTTGCCACTTCTTAGTATCACATCATTGGCCTGTCCTCTTGGGTTTGGTTGGGGTTGTCCAGGAAATACTCCAGCTGGTGCAGCGGTAGGTGCTTGTTGTTGAGCTACTTGTGAAATCTGAGTTTCAAGCATTTTGTTATGTGTAGCTAACGCATCTACCTTGCTCACTAATTGTTTAATCTGATCACTAGTGTGTATGTTTTGGTTCAAGAAATCCTTGTTTGTTTGAGATTGGGTAGCTATGAAGTTCTCCATCATTAACTCAAGGTTTGATTTTCTAGGAACATTAGGAGCAGTTGTAACACGGTGGGAGAACTGACTTTAGTTATGTTGCGGATAGCAAAAGTCGCCACCGACTTTTATTTTATCCAAAGGAAAGGCATAAAAGAACAGGAAAGACCTTTTAAAAGATTTTTGGGTCCGGGGGGTAGGTTATGTAAAGGGAAGGTGTTAGCACCCTTTACATCCATGGTTATCCATGGGCTCTTAGTTACTTAGCTCACTTTAAAATGTTTTTGAAATGTGAAGTGTGTGAAAAAAATTTCTTAAGAGTTTAATAATGATCCATGTACGGATGCGTAAAAAACCTTGGTTTTGAAAATTGTTTGAAATGTGTGAAGTGTTTTGAAATGTTTTGAAGAGTGAGCAAGTATCTAAGAGGAACCTACCCTAAGTTTAAGTCTTTTCTGTTCTTGAATCCTTTAAGTGGTAAGACTATCCCTATTATTAAGGAATAGGTAGTCATTACCTTGGATGTAAGGGACAAGTGAAGGGTCATCTGTTTATGTAGGCAACTGTGGGGTGTATAAGCAATTTTGGAGGGACTATCATCTTTATTCGAAAGGGACAAGATCATTACGAAGGCAACATTCGAAAGGGACTTGATCTTTTGTTTGTTAAGGGACTAGATGACTTTATTTTGAGGGACTTTTGCTTTATACACCCTACTTGACCTTTTTGATTAGGCAACATGAGAGGTATCCCTTAAGGAAGTGAGATGGCGATCAAAGATCGACTTACGTGTGTGAGTGTTCAATTTAATATTTATCTTTAAATTTAAATGATCTAAATTAATTTTAAATTACAAGTATATTTACACTCCCTATTTACTAACCATAGCATAAAATATAAATAATAATAATACTAAAATATTACATGAAGGAAGCATTTACAAAAAAATAATAATTAATAAATTAAGCAAAAATAATAATAATAAGCGAATAAGCAAAAATAATAATAATAAGTAATTGGGTTAGTATAAATAATAATAATAAGAATAGTACCAAATTAATGGGGTTAGTAACAATCATATAAACATAATTAATAATAATAATATAAACAAAAACATTATAATAATTAAAAGATCAAACAATTATTTAAGATTAATAAGAAAAAATATGAACAATTATATTGATTATTATAAAGTTTTAAATTATGTGCAAATTATGAAAATTAAATTAATTATGAAAATATTATGAAAATAAAATTATAATTAAATTAGCAATTTTTAAACATATAATAAAAATTATTTATATACAAAATTAAATTATGAACAATTTATGAAATATTTACATATTATAAAAATAGGGTTAATTATAATTATATTTACAAAATTTTAATTATTTTAAACATATCTATATGTAAGAATTAAGTTATAAATGAATTAAAAAAAAAAAAGAAAATTAAGGTTTTAGGAAATTAGGTTTACATATTTTAGAAAATAAAATTAGGATTTATGGTTTAATTTACAATATTAATTTGACTATTTAAAAGAAAGAAATAAACATATAATAATAATATATATACATGTTTTAGTTTAAATATAAATTAGAATTTAAATTTATAGAAAATAAGTTAGAGGTCCCTTTTTTTGAAAATATAGAATTAACATATATATTTACCTATTACTATTTTTATTATAATTAGAAATAATCATGAAATAAAAATATTAAAACAGAATAATTGAAAAAAAAATAAAACCAAAACTTACCTGGGGCAGGGATTGAACCCACGCCCTAGGCTTTGCCACCCCCTGGACGCATAAGACTACCACCAGGCCGCGCACGCTTTTGTGATAATGATCAGGTAGCAATTGTTTTATTGTTTAACCTGCGAAAACATGGAAAATAGAAATAAAACCAAAATGGCCTGGGGGTGGTTTGAACCCAGGACCATTCGTTTACCAGCAAGACATACAAACCAACTGAACCAAACGCGCTAGTTAACATATAACATAAACAAATTCGTTTTAAGCCCTGTATCAAATTCAAATCAGATTTTCGCGCGCATGAGTCTTCGTCTTCTTCCTCCAGATCCACGAATTTACCTGCGAATTTTCAAACGAAGTTTGCTGCGAATTTTCTTGCCCACAAAACCTGTGAATTTCGAATGTTATGCAATAGGTACAATTTCATCAAATTAATAACACCAATGAATTCCCCATGACTTATACGATTCATCTATGTCATTAGAAGTCATTGATATTAGTTAAATCGTAAAGCCCCAAACTGAAGCTTGGAACCCTAGTTATGGTGAAATGCGTTGTAGGTCACGAAACTTCAAGAAATTAATCCAGAAACGATCCTAGGGTCACAACAAACACAAATCACACATCAAATTTGATCAATAATGGTTAAAAGTATAAAAACGAAAAGATGCATAAATTGATGAAAACATGATTCGGTTCATGCTTATGGGGGCATTTTGAGTGATGCAAATGATCAGGATAGCTTTAAGAAGCATCAAGGATCATGTCTCCACCTTTAAAAGACCTTGAAACCTCTTATAAATCAAAAACCGAATGTGTGTTTTTGCTTGAATTTTTGAAGTTTGATTATGGTTCTTAAGGCTGCCAAATTCGTCCCTAGTGCTTGCAGTGTCTTCAAGTATTTATAATGATTGAATTAGGTCAAAAAGAATGGATCTTGTATCATGAAAATTGATTACTTGATTATGAAGAAATCTCTCATCCAAAAATATCAAAAAAATCCAATATATTCTTACTATTTTGGCCTAGCACGAATTTGGATGTTGATAATTGGTCTTGAATGGTGTTGATGACTTTCTAGAAGAAGAATCACCCTTAAATATTGATTTTTTTATTTTATTTTGATTTAATATGTATTTAAATGAATAAAATTCAAATAAATATTAAATAAAATAAAAAAATCAGAAATTACATGGGTGGGTCGTGCTTGGTGTTATATTGAAGTTTGGATCACAAGATTGCAAGCCCATTTGGAAGAAATTGATTTTAAAGCCCTATTTTCTTCATACACCACTCAAAAATTTCCCAACTTTGCAAGGGCACATATCCTTCAATTTTAATGCTATGAGGGTGTTCTTGGACATTTTGGAAAGCTTGAAGAGTCCTCTAACCAACCCCACTGGTTTCATGTCCATATCATTTACCATTCTCAAGTTATGCCCTTTTGAAGTTGTTGACTTTTTGTTGACTTTCAAAAGGACCTATAATGTCTTAGCTCATACCTTCCAAATGAAGCATTTTTGGGATTGGCTTGTGAGACACAAAGTTGTAGAGAATTCAATTTCCTTCAAAATGAGCTTTGGATGGAAACTTGGTGATGAAGAATGTGAAAGTTATGGCTGGTCAAAGTTCAGTTGACTTTTACTGAGGAAACCCTAATTTAGAAACCTTTAATTCTTGATGATCTGAAACTTCCTTGATGAATCATGATCAACCCTTGATCAAATGATGAATTTTACTTCATATACTTGATGTTGGCAAAAAATCATGAAGTTTGACTTTGGTTTGACCACAGTTGACCTCAGTTTGACTTTTAAACTGCTTTGACTGATTTTGACTTATCTGATCATCTAACTGAGCAAACCTTTGAGAAAAGTCTTGAAACTTGTTATGGGGGTTCTTACACGCATATAAGATGTTATGAAGCTCACTTGAAGTCTTGGAAATTCATTTAGCCTGATTAAAGTCAAAACCCTAGTTTTGGATGCATTGCTTAGGAGGTGCATTGTTTGAGGGAATTGTCAACTCTTCTGACTATTTGTGAACTTTGTGAACCTTGTGAACCATCATAAAATGTCTTGTGAACCTTGTGAACCTTGTGAACCTCATGGGAGGTCTTGTGAACCTTGTGAACCTCATAAAGTGTCTTGTAAGTATTGTGAACCTTGTGAACCTTGTGAACCTCATAAAGTGTCTTGTAAACTTCATGAACCTCATGAAAGGTCTTGTAAGTATTGTGAACCTTGTGAACCTTGTGAACCTCATAAAGTGTCTTGTAAACTTCATGAACCTCATGAAGGGTCTTGTGAACCTTGTGAACCTCATGGGAGGTCTTGTGAACCTTGTGAACCTCATAAAGTGTCTTGTAGACTTCATGAACCTCATGAAAGGTCTTTTAATTATTGTGAATCTTGTGAACCTTGTGAACCTCATAAAGTGTCTTGTAAACTTCATGAACCTCATGAAAGGTCTTGTAAGTATTGTGAACCTTGTGAACCTCATAAAGTGTCTTGTAAACTTCATGAACCTCATGAAAGGTCTTGTGAACCTTGTGAACCTCATGGGAGGTCTTGTGAACCTTGTGAACCTCATAAAGTGTCTTGTAGACTTCATGAACCTCATGAAAGGTCTTGTAATTATTGTGAATCTTGTGAACCTTGTGAACCTCATAAAGTGTCTTGTAAACTTCATGAACCTCATGAAAGGTCTTGTAAGTATTGTGAACCTTGTGAACCTTGTGAACCTCATAAAGTGTCTTGTAAACTTCATGAACCTCATGAAAGGTCTTGTGAACCTTGTGAACCTCATGGGAGGTCTTGTGAACCTTGTGAACCTCATAAAGTGTCTTGTAGACTTCATGAACCTCATGAAAGGTCTTGTAATTATTGTGAATCTTGTGAACCTTGTGAACCTCATAAAGTGTCTTGTAAACTTCATGAACCTCATGAAAGGTCTTGTAAGTATTGTGAACCTTGTGAACCTCATAAAGTGTCTTGTAAACTTCATGAACCTCATGAAAGGTCTTGTAAGTATTGTGAACCTTGTGAACCTTGTGAACCTCATAAAGTGTCTTGTAAACTTCATGAACCTCATGAAAGGTCTTGTGAACCTTGTGAACCTCTTAGCACACAAAGTCTTGTATTGTGAGGGCAAATTTTGGGGTGCAACAGCTGCCCCTGTTCAATTTTCTGAAACCTGAGGGGTTAGAATGGTATATTTGCCAGTCATAACTTGGAAGGTTGAAGGGGATTGAACACAAAAGCCCAAAAATTTGCACTCACCGGTGCGTAGAGTGGTACTGATGACTAGTTGAGTATGCTTGAGTGGGCTTAAAGATGCCACTTGGAGAAAGATTCTTCAGGTACATTTCTTGGAGGATAAAGCAGTCCAAAATATGAAGGTATAATGATAGCTTTCAGGAAGATAAACAACATCCCGAGGTAGTGGTAATAGCTTTCAGGAGGATAACCAATGTCCTGAGGAAATGATATGCTTTCAGAAGGATAAACAACGTTCTGAGGAAATAATATGCTTTCAGGAGGATAAAGCAGTCCTGAGGAAGTGGTAACCTTTGGGAAGATAAACAACGGCCCAAGGTAATGATATGCTTTCAGAAGGATAAACAACGTTCTGAGGAAATAATATGCTTTCAGGAGGATAAACAACGTCCTGAGGTAGGGGTGATAACTTTCAGGAAGATAAACAACGTCCTGAGGAAGTGGTAACCTTTGGGAAGATAAACAACGACCCAAGGTAATAATATGCTTTCAGGAGGATAAAGCAGTCCTGAGGTAATGATATAACCTTTGGGAAGATAAACAACGACCCAAGGTAATAATATGCTTTCAGGAGGATAAAGCAGACCTGAGGGATTGATAACTTTCAGGAGGATAACAACATCCTGAGGAAGTGATGATAGCTTTCAGAAAGATGAACAACGTTCTGAGGAAATAATATGCTTTCAGGAGGATAAAGCAGTCCTGAGGAAGTGGTAACCTTTGGGAAGATAAACAACGGCCCAAGGTAATGATATGCTTTCAGGAGGATAAAGCAGTCCTGAGGTATAAGAAGCTTTCAGGAAGATACACGACGTCCTGAGGAAATAATATGCTTTCAGGAGGATAAAGCAGTCCTGAGGAAGTGGTAACCTTTGGGAAGATAAACAACGACCCAAGGTAATGATATGCTTTCAGGAGGATAAAGCAGTCCTGAGGTATGAGAAGCTTTCAGGAAGATAACCGACGTCCTGAGGAAATGATAACTTTTGGGAAGATGAACAACGGCCCAATAGTCACAATTTGTTGATGAAATTCATCTGCTGGAGAATTAACCTGAAAACAAGGTAGCATCCTGTATGGTAATATTAGTTTATGCATTATGTATGCATGTATAATATGATGCACCTAAGTAATGTATTATGCATTTATGGATATGTATGTTATGGTATGATGTAAATGATGTATGTATGATATGATGCTGCCTGAAGCGTCTGGATATCTTCGTATAACAACTGCTGGCCCGGGAAAATAAATCCCGATTTGTTGCTGAAGAATATGAGAAACTCGTCTCGTTTGATAATATATTATACATAACCTCCCGTCTTCATTTGATAGTAGGGTATACATAACCTTCTGTCTGCTGGGGATAGCAAGGTATACATAACCTCCCGTCTGCGTTCGTCGTACTCTTATTGGAAAGTAAATTCCCGAATATCCGTATGAGGATAAAAGAGATGGATATAAATTCCAGGGGAGTTGTGACTTGAAGTACTTATGAGGATGGATTTGTCCTACTGGGGAACCTGTAGATGTCTTGTGAGGATGAACCGGCGAAGCTTCGTTGAAATCCTTCCCTCGTTCGTCCTTAGTAAATACTATTACTGCATTTTCATGCATTTCTGGTAAACATCAATCATATTAAGCATACATGCATTTCTGGTAAACGTCAATCATATTCAAAAGCATACATACATTCAAAACACAACCAATGGACGTTTTGCTTATGTAAATAGGGTAAAAGTAAATCTGGATTCAGAGGGAAAAGTAAAGCTGAATCTGAAAACAGAATCATTTCAATTTCGAGAGCGTATAACCAAATGGATTTAGAGCTCCTGAGATCCTTAACTTTCCTGAATACCTTCCCAAAAATCCTCATGGTTGGATCTGAAGATATGATACTGACACCATCTGATACTACAGGCATAGACAATTAAGTCCCACAATGACTTCTGCTGAGAACTCCAAATCAAGGTAATATAACGAGAGGAATGTGTCTTCAAATTGTAATGGACCATACACGCTCCGGCTACTAGATTTGAAAAGAAAGCACTGCCCCTTGGTTGAGGATGAACTGTCCCAAAAGGGAAGTATCTGAATGTAGTTACCTCAGGAGAACTAAGCAGAATGCCCCATAATAATATGCCCTTGACATCATGAACTTTGCAGTGTTACCCTTGGTAATTCAAATATATGAGAAGAGCTGCCCCTGGCTATTAAGCACTGTTGAATCTGGAACTGATTGCCTCGAATGATTTGAACAGTAACTTGGTATCCCCCCTTGATTAGGAAACAATGACCATGCCCCTGGCATTATGAATTCTGTAATGTTACCCTTGGTAATTTAGATAGATGAGGAAATCTGCCCCTGGCTTACTCAAACATAGTTGAATCCTATCCTGATTGCCCCAGATGAGTTAGGCAGTATCATGGCCTGCCCCCTTGATTGGGAGATCATGACTATGCCCCTTTGTATACATGGACTTTGATTTAGGAAGCAACTTTGTTTATTGGAAGGACTTTGAACATTCATCCTGTAAGTTTCTCTATTTATCAAACACTTAGGTATATGCAAACAAATATATTCAAAAAAATGCAATGCTTATGTCTGTCTTGAAATTTTGAAAAAGAGTTATTTTAGAAAAACATTTTTTGTGAGAACTGTGATATTAACTCAAGTTTTATAATAAGCCCTAAAGGAGTCAGGATACCTTTTTGTAGCAGTACGCTTTCGACTAACCATGCTTCAGTTAGGACTTTTAAAGGGTTATAACGTGGCCTGGTTCATGGTTTAAGAAACAAAGGATAAAGGCTCAAATTTTATTTGTACCCAACCCAATCTCCATGATGTTCTTCAGTCCTATGCTCAGTTAACTTATGCATTGAGGTTCCAAAGAATTTGGAATTGTAGCACTGTCATTTGTGATGGTTCAGAAACCCAAAATTTATTTGAACATTCAGTCATCTTTCTTTGTTGAGGATTCATAGTGACCGTTTTTTTTTTTTTGACTTTATTATCCCTTCTTTTTGCCTGAACTGCTTATTTCAAGGTTACAGTCAGCGGGATGTCTTAATGTTTTACTAAGTCTCCTTCATAGGTTTTGACTTAGCAAGACTGTCTTTTTGCTGGATATTGACTGTCAGGTTTCAGGATTACAGAGAACCATCATTAGTTGTGTACAACATAAATAATTGGCATATTTGAGTTAACCGAGTAACTACCCTGCCCCGGGTTATGAATAAGGGTTTTGATTTGTGCGAGAAATAAAAACTCCTACTTCATAGGCTCAAAAGGGTTGACTAGGGATTAACTTCCTTATATCTCCACTGTTTAGGAATTGAAACAATGCCTGTACATCGTCAGCATAGTCTGTTCAAAAGCATACTGCCTAATATCATGGTATTGTTTTCGTCATCCTCCCTCTACAGGCTTATAGCTTTATCAGGAGTTAAATATCACAAGATAGAAATAAGAAGCATAATTCAAAATATAGTGGAACGAATGGATTAATTCAAGACAAACATATGCAATGCATTAATGAAAACAAAAGTTTAACATAATAGTAAGTGTTTAAACAAACAAAAGAGATTACAAATGAAAATTCAAATGTTGTCCCATCCAGTTGGCTGAATGTCTTCAATTGCAATCTGTGAACTTTGAGGAGCAGTATACTTCACCATGAAATCAAATTTACCACTTGGATGTCCCAAGGTGCCCCATATCTCAACAGGAATAGGTAGGCCTCCTTTCTTGCTACCTTGGGTCACTTGTCTTGCAGCTTCGGTGTTTGATGGGTGATAGTAGAATTCAACTTGACCTTCTGGAGTAACCTCTAGGATTCCTTCGTCAATCAGGTCTTGGATCTTTTTCTTCAATGTCCAACAACTATTAGTATCATGTCCAGGACAGTTGGAGTGATACCCACACCTTGCCTTAGGATTATAGCGAGGAGAGGAAGTTTTAGGATTTTGAGGAGAATTTTTCAAGGAAATTAGTTTCATCTCCAACAAGCATTGCAGAATTTGTGACATTGGAGTGCTGAATTTGATAAACTGTCTTCTACATCCCTTGTGTTGAGGTGGGTTAACTTTACCATGTCTTTTTTCTTTAACTGAAGAACAATCAGTGGTAACCGGTTTCTTACCTTCTTTTATCCTCATCTTCTTTTCAACCAAATCAGCTTGTTTTAACGGAGGTTGATTGACAATTAGATTCCTGACTCTACTACTTTGAAGTTTGTGAACAAGGGTTCTTAGCTCTTCTTTCCCCTGAGCTAAACTTTGAATAAGAGCCATCTGGTCATTCATCTGGATCCTCATTTTTGTCATCTCAGCTTGCAGTTGTTCCAACTGATTATCCTCATTGTCCTCAGGATTCTTTTTCTTAGCCAGCAGTGTTTTCAATTCATCCTGCCCCTTGGACAAGTTCTGGATCAGCTCTTGGAACTGTGAATTTTGTGCCTGGAGATCTTTGACTGTTTGTTCAAGAGCCATTGCTGAAATAAACATCGAGAAGATAAGAAACCTGTGCACAAGAAACCTGTAATGTAATGGTATGGTATGTAAATGCATATGCAATGTTTTTCAAGGACCGCATGATTTAAATTTGCTTAAACAATTAAGAAAGTAAACTTTTATTAGTAATAAATTTATTTGCCCTTTGGGCTTACAAAATGAAATGAAATAAATACAAAAGATGGGGTTTTAAGTCTCCCATGGACGTTTCCTCTTTGTGTTGAGGTATGAGTTGAGATTTCGTTCCTCGTGAAGTTGCTTTGTTAGTTCCAGGATTCTTTCTTGGCTTGCTTTGTAATGAGCCTCGAAAGTATTCCTTTGCTCCTTCAACTGGATCCAGGACCTCTGTAAATCTTCCATGTCAGTAGGCATGTCTGGGTGAAGGATGGTATAAGAAGTATCTCCTTCAGCAACAGGTTCCATGGTAACTGGCAGGATAGCAGGATATGGCATCATGAGAGTCTGAGCACGAGATCGCACCCATCTGAGATAAGCTTCCATAGGAATAGTGTACTTAGGCTCCAGCGTCTTGCTGTCAACTTTGTTCACTTTTCCCCATGCTCGTATGAATCTCTGACGGTAACCTTGAAGATCGTTGTCGTAGTCAAACACAATGCCTTGAATCAACATGTCATGTGGGCCATCACTCCGAGCGTAACCAAACTGTCGTAAAGCCAAAGAAGGGTTGTAGGTAATGCCTCCTCTTATGCCTAGAAGTGGCACATTAGGAAACTCCCCACAACGGTCAATGATAGTGACATTCTCCATAGATCTGGAGCACCAATGAATATCTGAATGCGAGAGTGACATGATCCTTTTAGACCACCTGAACCCTTGTTCATTCTTCATTACTGAGCGAGGAAGGTGAGAAATAAACCACCTAGAAAGCAAAGGTATGCAACACATCAAAGTTCCTCTTGCCCTTGTAGTACGAGTATGAAGAGAATGCAGGATATCTCCAAGCAATGTAGGCACTGGATTGTGACTCAAGAATATGTTGATGGCATGAACGTCTATGAACTGATCAGGATTGGGGAACAACACTAAGCCATAAATTAATAAGGCTAAGATCTCCTCAAAAGCATCGTAGCTCATAGCCTTCAAGAACACTTGAGCTTTATCCATTAATACCTTAGCAAGAATACCTTTAACTCCACTTCTCGTTTCTAGAACAATGTCTGACTTCTTCAGATGTAGAGCTGCAGCAATAACCTCTGGTTTGAGTTCTTTTTCCAAACCTGTAAAGGGTCTTTGATCAAGAACAGGTATACCCAGAAGTTTAGAGAACTCTTCCATTGTAGGAACCAGCTGATAGTCGGGGAATGTGAAGCAATGGTGCTTAGGATCAAAGAACTGAAACAGAACACTCATCATGTCTTCATTGAACCCTGAGGTGACTAGATCCAATAGGTGACCATGTCTCTTGATAAACTGGGAGTGTTCAGACACTTGAGAAACCAACTCCTTAAGCTTAGGAGGTATGCCTACAAAGTTGATCCTGATAGTGTTTCTACGAGCAGAAGCCATGACCTGCAATAAAGAACAAAGATAAATCCTTTGGTCCTTGAAATGGTTAGTGAAAATGCTATGCTTATGATGCATGATGATGTCATGATGTCATGCTCAATCACAAACATGTGGCACCCACAAACAAGTCACACCATAGCCTTAGGTTTAAAGGTTTGCATGAGGTTCAAAGGTAAGTACCCTCCCCTGAAGTTTAGTTGGTTCATCCTGTCCTACAAAAGTAACCAGGTTCTAAGGGATCTCAATATCATTGATCCTTCACAAGGGTGGTTGTTCAGTAGGCAACTTACTTGCCAACCAAAACCCTCCAAGTTTAGAATCTCAATGAGCGTAGTATCGAGTATCAAACAACTTCAGTCTGCACCAAAGCCGGTTATCTCACTACTTTCTAAAGGCAAAGATGGGATAACTAGGGTTCTAAAAGTTAGTTAGTGTATTGACAACATATGGCAGCCTCATATTATCCTCAACTTGACTTAAGGAACATAAGCACCAACCAAGAAGTCACACTAACTATGGCCACCAGATCAACCATATCGGTATACGCCGTACAGTTTCCTTGGTCTATTGCCATTTACCTAAGGTACACTAGATCCGGGTTAGGATCTTTCACACATAAGAGCGCCCAACAAGTAAAGTAAAGCAAACAAAGCAAACAAGTTTAAAGTGATCTAATTCCTAAGGGTACCCCTCTTTTATTAGTCCCCAGCAGAGTCGCCAGTTCTGTAACACGGTGGGAGAACTGACTTTAGTTATGTTGCGGATAGCAAGAGTCGCCACCGACTTTTATTTTATCCAAAGGAAAGGCATAAAAGAACAGGAAAGACCTTTTAAAAGATTTTTGGGTCCGGGGGGTAGGTTATGTAAAGGGAAGGTGTTAGCACCCTTTACATCCATGGTTATCCATGGGCTCTTAGTTACTTAGCTCACTTTAAAATGTTTTTGAAATGTGAAGTGTGTGAAAAAATTTTCTTAAGAGTTTAATAATGATCCATGTACGGATGCGTAAAAAACCTTGGTTTTGAAAATTGTTTGAAATGTGTGAAGTGTTTTGAAATGTTTTGAAGAGTGAGCAAGTATCTAAGAGGAACCTACCCTAAGTTTAAGTCTTTTCTGTTCTTGAATCCTTTAAGTGGTAAGACTATCCCTATTATTAAGGAATAGGTAGTCATTACCTTGGATGTAAGGGACAAGTGAAGGGTCATCTGTTTATGTAGGCAACTGTGGGGTGTATAAGCAATTTTGGAGGGACTATCATCTTTATTCGAAAGGGACAAGATCATTACGAAGGCAACATTCGAAAGGGACTTGATCTTTTGTTTGTTAAGGGACTAGATGACTTTATTTTGAGGGACTTTTGCTTTATACACCCTACTTGACCTTTTTGATTAGGCAACATGAGAGGTATCCCTTAAGGAAGTGAGATGGCGATCAAAGATCGACTTACGTGTGTGAGTGTTCAATTTAATATTTATCTTTAAATTTAAATGATCTAAATTAATTTTAAATTACAAGTATATTTACACTCCCTATTTACTAACCATAGCATAAAATATAAATAATAATAATACTAAAATATTACATGAAGGAAGCATTTACAAAAAAATAATAATTAATAAATTAAGCAAAAATAATAATAATAAGCGAATAAGCAAAAATAATAATAATAAGTAATTGGGTTAGTATAAATAATAATAATAAGAATAGTACCAAATTAATGGGGTTAGTAACAATCATATAAACATAATTAATAATAATAATATAAACAAAAACATTATAATAATTAAAAGATCAAACAATTATTTAAGATTAATAAGAAAAAATATGAACAATTATATTGATTATTATAAAGTTTTAAATTATGTGCAAATTATGAAAATTAAATTAATTATGAAAATATTATGAAAATAAAATTATAATTAAATTAGCAATTTTTAAACATATAATAAAAATTATTTATATACAAAATTAAATTATGAACAATTTATGAAATATTTACATATTATAAAAATAGGGTTAATTATAATTATATTTACAAAATTTTAATTATTTTAAACATATCTATATGTAAGAATTAAGTTATAAATGAATTAAAAAAAAAAAAAATTAAGGTTTTAGGAAATTAGGTTTACATATTTTAGAAAATAAAATTAGGATTTATGGTTTAATTTACAATATTAATTTGACTATTTAAAAGAAAGAAATAAACATATAATAATAATATATATACATGTTTTAGTTTAAATATAAATTAGAATTTAAATTTATAGAAAATAAGTTAGAGGTCCCTTTTTTTGAAAATATAGAATTAACATATATATTTACCTATTACTATTTTTATTATAATTAGAAATAATCATGAAATAAAAATATTAAAACAGAATAATTGAAAAAAAAATAAAACCAAAACTTACCTGGGGCAGGGATTGAACCCACGCCCTAGGCTTTGCCACCCCCATGGACGCATAAGACTACCACCAGGCCGCGCACGCTTTTGTGATAATGATCAGGTAGCAATTGTTTTATTGTTTAACCTGCGAAAACATGGAAAATAGAAATAAAACCAAAATGGCCTGGGGGTGGTTTGAACCCAGGACCATTCGTTTACCAGCAAGACATACAAACCAACTGAACCAAACGCGCTAGTTAACATATAACATAAACAAATTCGTTTTAAGCCCTGTATCAAATTCAAATCAGATTTTCGCGCGCATGAGTCTTCGTCTTCTTCCTCCAGATCCACGAATTTACCTGCGAATTTTCAAACGAAGTTTGCTGCGAATTTTCTTGCCCACAAAACCTGTGAATTTCGAATGTTATGCAATAGGTACAATTTCATCAAATTAATAACACCAATGAATTCCCCATGACTTATACGATTCATCTATGTCATTAGAAGTCATTGATATTAGTTAAATCGTAAAGCCCCAAACTGAAGCTTGGAACCCTAGTTATGGTGAAATGCGTTGTAGGTCACGAAACTTCAAGAAATTAATCCAGAAACGATCCTAGGGTCACAACAAACACAAATCACACATCAAATTTGATCAATAATGGTTAAAAGTATAAAAACGAAAAGATGCATAAATTGATGAAAACATGATTCGGTTCATGCTTATGGGGGCATTTTGAGTGATGCAAATGATCAGGATAGCTTTAAGAAGCATCAAGGATCATGTCTCCACCTTTAAAAGACCTTGAAACCTCTTATAAATCAAAAACCGAATGTGTGTTTTTGCTTGAATTTTTGAAGTTTGATTATGGTTCTTAAGGCTGCCAAATTCGTCCCTAGTGCTTGCAGTGTCTTCAAGTATTTATAATGATTGAATTAGGTCAAAAAGAATGGATCTTGTATCATGAAAATTGATTACTTGATTATGAAGAAATCTCTCATCCAAAAATATCAAAAAAATCCAATATATTCTTACTATTTTGGCCTAGCACGAATTTGGATGTTGATAATTGGTCTTGAATGGTGTTGATGACTTTCTAGAAGAAGAATCACCCTTAAATATTGATTTTTTTATTTTATTTTGATTTAATATGTATTTAAATGAATAAAATTCAAATAAATATTAAATAAAATAAAAAAATCAGAAATTACATGGGTGGGTCGTGCTTGGTGTTATATTGAAGTTTGGATCACAAGATTGCAAGCCCATTTGGAAGAAATTGATTTTAAAGCCCTATTTTCTTCATACACCACTCAAAAATTTCCCAACTTTGCAAGGGCACATATCCTTCAATTTTAATGCTATGAGGGTGTTCTTGGACATTTTGGAAAGCTTGAAGAGTCCTCTAACCAACCCCACTGGTTTCATGTCCATATCATTTACCATTCTCAAGTTATGCCCTTTTGAAGTTGTTGACTTTTTGTTGACTTTCAAAAGGACCTATAATGTCTTAGCTCATACCTTCCAAATGAAGCATTTTTGGGATTGGCTTGTGAGACACAAAGTTGTAGAGAATTCAATTTCCTTCAAAATGAGCTTTGGATGGAAACTTGGTGATGAAGAATGTGAAAGTTATGGCTGGTCAAAGTTCAGTTGACTTTTACTGAGGAAACCCTAATTTAGAAACCTTTAATTCTTGATGATCTGAAACTTCCTTGATGAATCATGATCAACCCTTGATAAAATGATGAATTTTACTTCATATACTTGATGTTGGCAAAAAATCATGAAGTTTGACTTTGGTTTGACCACAGTTGACCTCAGTTTGACTTTTAAACTGCTTTGACTGATTTTGACTTATCTGATCATCTAACTGAGCAAACCTTTGAGAAAAGTCTTGAAACTTGTTATGGGGGTTCTTACACACATATAAGATGTTATGAAGCTCACTTGAAGTCTTGGAAATTCATTTAGCCTGATTAAAGTCAAAACCCTAGTTTTGGATGCATTGCTTAGGAGGTGCATTGTTTGAGGGAATTGTCAACTCTTCTGACTATTTGTGAACTTTGTGAACCTTGTGAACCATCATAAAATGTCTTGTGAACCTTGTGAACCTTGTGAACCTCATGGGAGGTCTTGTGAACCTTGTGAACCTCATAAAGTGTCTTGTAAGTATTGTGAACCTTGTGAACCTTGTGAACCTCATAAAGTGTCTTGTAAACTTCATGAACCTCATGAAAGGTCTTGTAAGTATTGTGAACCTTGTGAACCTTGTGAACCTCATAAAGTGTCTTGTAAACTTCATGAACCTCATGAAAGGTCTTGTGAACCTTGTGAACCTCATGGGAGGTCTTGTGAACCTTGTGAACCTCATAAAGTGTCTTGTAGACTTCATGAACCTCATGAAAGGTCTTGTAATTATTGTGAATCTTGTGAACCTTGTGAACCTCATAAAGTGTCTTGTAAACTTCATGAACCTCATGAAAGGTCTTGTAAGTATTGTGAACCTTGTGAACCATGTGAACCTCATAAAGTGTCTTGTAAACTTCATGAACCTCATGAAAGGTCTTGTGAACCTTGTGAACCTCATGGGAGGTCTTGTGAACCTTGTGAACCTCATAAAGTGTCTTGTAGACTTCATGAACCTCATGAAAGGTCTTGTAATTATTGTGAATCTTGTGAACCTTGTGAACCTCATAAAGTGTCTTGTAAACTTCATGAACCTCATGAAAGGTCTTGTAAGTATTGTGAACCTTGTGAACCTTGTGAACCTCATAAAGTGTCTTGTAAACTTCATGAACCTCATGAAAGGTCTTGTGAACCTTGTGAACCTCATGGGAGGTCTTGTGAACCTCATAAAGTGTCTTGTAGACTTCATGAACCTCATGAAAGGTCTTGTAATTATTGTGAATCTTGTGAACCTTGTGAACCTCATAAAGTGTCTTGTAAACTTCATGAACCTCATGAAAGGTCTTGTAAGTATTGTGAACCATGTGAACCTTGTGAACCTCATAAAGTGTCTTGTAAACTTCATGAACCTCATGAAAGGTCTTGTAAGTATTGTGAACCTTGTGAACCTTGTGAACCTTGTGAACTTTGTGAACCTCATAAAGTGTCTTGTAAACTTCATGAACCTCATGAAAGGTCTTGTGAACCTTGTGAACCTCTTAGCACACAAAGTCTTGTATTGTGAGGGCAAATTTTGGGGTGCAACAGCAGTCTTTTGATATCCTGGTGGTGTAGCTGGTGCTTGACCTGGTGCGTATAAAGCATTGTTATTCTTATACGAGAAGTTCGGATGATTCTTCCAACCTGGGTTGTATGTGTTTGAGTATGGGTTTCCTTGAGCATAATTCACTTGATCTGTGGGAATTCCTGCTAATAGTTGACAATCAGGGACAGCATGTCCTGGAACTCCACATAACTCACAGTTAGGTGTTACCGCAACCACGGTGGCTGTTGGTGTTATGGTCAAGTTGTCGATCTTTTGGTTAAGTTGGTCAAACTTTGCATTGACTTGATCCATACTACTCACTTCGTACATACCTCCTTTTGTTGGTTTCATAAGTTGCGACTCTCTCGCTTCCCCATTGGTAATGGTTTTGAGCCATACTCTCTATAAGTGCATAAGCATCATTATATTCTTTGTCCATTAGTGCGCCGCCTGCGGCAGCGTCAATTGTCATTCTTGTATTGTACAAGAGTCCATTGTAGAAGGTATGGATGACCATCCATTCTACTAATCCGTGATGTGGACAAAGTCTCAGCATATCTTTATAGCGTTCCCAAGCTTCGAAAAGTGATTCGTTTTCCTTTTGCTTAAATCCGTTGATTTGAGCTCTTAGCATAGCTGTCTTACTAGGTGGGAAATATCTTGTCAAGAATACTCTCTTTAGTTCCTCCCACGTAGTTACTGAATTCGAGGGTAGAGATTGAAGCCAGGCTCTCGCTCTGTCTCGAAGTGAAAAAGGAAAAAGACGTAATCTAATAGCTTCTTGGGTAATTCCATTAGCTTTTACAGTATCTGCGTACTGCACAAATATCGAAAGATGAAGGTTCGGATCCTCGGTAGGATTTCCGGCGAATTGGTTTTGTTGCACGGATGATATCAGCGAAGGTTTCAATTCGAAATCGTTTCGGTTGATAGCCGGTGCAGCAATACTGGAATGCGACTCAGCTTGTGAAGGACTAGCGTAATACTTTAGTGGATGATTTTGTTCTTCAGTCATCTCTGCGTCCTTTGATGTTCCAACCGGTTTAGGTGGATTAACTTGAAGATCTGGAATGTTGTATTTTAGTTCGTATTCGAATATTCGTCTTCTTAAATGTAAGAAGCGTTCTAATTCTTGAACTGGAGGTTGCAAGTCTTCGCCTTGAGAGCGAGTACTTGGCATACACTCGGGAAATTAGATTAGGAAAAGAATAAGTTGTTACCTTAGTCTAGACAATGCTACTCTAATAGTGCACTAGTAACTAAATTAAGGTCCCCGGCAATGGCGCCAAAAACTTGATGGGCGCGAAGACGCGATATGTGTCTAGCGGTATCTGAACTGCAAGCGCACAGCCTATCGAAGTAATATAAAAGATTGTCGATCCCACAGGGACTTTATAATCACTTAGTGCTAGAGGGTCTACTAGTTTAGCTAAGGTGGATGTTTGTCACGATTTTGGTTTTAAGGATTAAAAACGGGAATTAAATTTACTTTTAATGAAATGATAAGAAGGCAGTCGATATGTAATTATATTAACCTATGCGGGTCAATCTAACCTAAGCTTATAAGGATGGTTCACTTAAATTATTCTGTAGAGATTATCAGTTTAAATACCCTCGACTCACACTCTCGTGGTCTTATCTCAGATCTTACTCCTAAAGCCCTATGTCTGCTCTCGCTAGCCCATACGTGTTTAGAGAATAATTTTTGAAAACTTAATAAGTCTAATTCATTTTAAAGCGCTCTCGCTGTATTTAAATCAAATGCCTAACTTTAGCTATCCGGTTAAAATCTCACACTCTCGTGGTCTCGACCTAACCTATTACACTTTTCTTACTCTCGTAACAAAAAGATTAATTTTAGTTATAAAAAGTCTCAGCCAGAATATAAGTTCTTAATTATTTTAGCTTAGATTCGACTTTACCGGTTCGGTTTAGTTTAATTACATACCGCCTAATTAATTTAGCTACTCATTTTTGTTGTACCAGACAGATGCAGAAACAGATAAATATAAATTAAAATATGCATTATAAAATAATAGCAATAATATCTTAACATATATAAATAAATAACTTAATATAAATGCGAAATTATAAAAACCTGAATGATTAAAATCTTAATACTCCTTCTTCCACAGACTGGTAAGCTCGGAGTGCAGAACCGGAATCGAAAATAAAACTAAACAATTTCTGAAGGCTTGAAAAGAAATTAATAATAACAATTTCCTAATGTTGGAAATTGTTATTGAGTTTGGTTTGGATATAGAAGCAGAAAATTAAACAAGAACAATTGCTAGAAAAATAAAATAAGGGTGCAACAAAAATACGGCAGAGCTTCCGCGAAAATCTTAAAATAAAACTCTGTGTTTCTAAATTCGTAACTAAGCTATTTATAGAAAATAATATTGGGCTTGGGCAGTTGAAATCCATAGCGTGGGTATCGTTCCGTTGAAGAGAAAATCCAGTGAACATGCATACTGAGTCTGAGAAATAATAGGAAGCACTTTTTGACTCACGTTGCACGTCTATGACCAATTAAATCAAATAAAACCTATTTTCCTTTGTCACGTTCGTGACAAAGGTGTCACGCTCACTTTTCCCATAAAAAGCGCGTCACGGTCGTGACACTTGAGTGACGATCGTGAGTGATCCAAGTTGGGCATCACGGTCGTGATGATGTGGTAACGACCGTGAGTGTTACAAAATATGCAGACTTTGGCAGAATTCCTCTCTTCTTCTTCTTTTCATGCTTGTTTTTGTTCCTTTGATCTTTGGCTCATGATTTAGCTCTAGAAATGTTATACCTACAATATGACATAGAAAACTCGAAGAATCGGGTGTTAATAGGATAAATGTGCGATAAAACGGACTTAAAACGTAGTAATGAAGTGATACGATTTCTCGTTATCACATACCTTATCAATATTCTTCAATCCAAGCTTTTCACGTCAAAATCTCACCACTGCAGCAAGAAAAACAAGAGGGATACAATGATGAAGTCAAAGCTACATGTTCATGACAATGAGATCCGAAAAATAGGAATCCTAATAATCAAGTATTGAAAGTTATCCACACCTAAACTGATATTGAACCATTTCCATAAGTTATTTGGCTTGAATTACTCATACCAATCACATTCATTAATGTTCCACTTGAGACTTGCAAAGCAGCAAACATGGATCATAGAGAATGCAGTTTTGTTTTAGCCGCATTAGCTTCATTGGTCTTAATTGAAATTCTGTGATCAGGTACGAGATGTCGAATGAGATGTTTAAACACTTGAAGACTTGAACAAAACTTAAAGTGCAGGAAAGTTAAACAACACAGAAAATTGTTAACCCAGTTCAGTGTATAACCACACTTACATCTGAGGGCTACCAAGCCAGGAAGGAAATCCAATATAAGTAATATTAATTCTAGACTTAAACCACTCAGTTTAATCTTTCACTTAATATCTACCCAAGACAATTTCTACCTAAGACACAACTTAGATATGAGTACCAACTCACTCCCCCTCAATCACACAGTGATATGTTTACAAGTTTAATAAAATTGAAGTCATACTTCAAACAAAACAACTTGATCTTACTTCACAGTTTCAATCAAGTCACAAATACACTTTTTCTTAAAAGCTCATAAAGTGGTACACATAAAACAACCTGCTATTAAAACACAAAACACCCTATTTGATCTTCTTAATTTCGTACTCTATTCTGAGAGTTTCTGTTGCTTAAATAGGTGTTTGGATTTTGGGCTTTCTGTAGGTTATCCAATCCTGATACGCATGCTGCCATCACCTTGAATTAGGGTTTGTTACTTCCTTTATTCTAGGTGATTCAGTTCTTCTGAATATACTGAAGACATATAACAAAACTCCCTACAGATGCTCCTTCTTCTGTTTTATCCATTCATAATTAATTCCAGAAATCTTCCCTGAATTTACTCAGTTCTGTTAGTCATTAATTAATTCTGGTAGCAGGTTTGAGATGTCACAACATCTGGTGTGACATCTAAAAACTGAACTTACTTCATTAACTGATACAATGTCACAACATCTGGTGTGACATCCTATAAACTGAACTTACTTCATTAATTGATACAATGTCACAACATCTGGTGTGACATCCTGAATTAAGTTTATTAACTTATACTCTGTTTGATAATGTCACAACATCTGATGTGACATCCTGAACTAAGTTCAACACTTCTTGTTGGTCAAAAATTCTGCCAATTCTAAACATCTACAAACTCCCCCTTTGGCTAATTTTTGGCTAACATAATCTTCTGGTTTATCAGAGTGCAGCAGAGTTTCTTTTATCAGAGTGCAACATTTGTTTTCTGTTGAGTCATGTGTGAGTTTACTCCCCCTCAAACCTATATGTGTTCTGACTTGTTTCAACAGAAATTTAAAAACACAGCTTTAGTTCAGAAGCAAACAGAAGTCATTTTTCATTAATCAGTAAGCTGCATCATACATAGTTGTTGTTGTTCAGTTCTCTTCTTCTCCCCCTTGTTAGACATAAATTGGGGCCAAACTTTTCATTGATAGAGAGAATTACAAAATTACTAGTTCAAAATACAAAGCTGTAGCAGACATTACAAGTTCCTCACATACATTTTTCACTCAAAATCTTCATATTCAGTGTCTTCCTCTTCTTCAGTTTCCTCATCAGAAGCAACAACCTTTTGAGCATTCTCTTCAATTTCCAGCCTTTGGATAATTTCCTCAAGCTTCTGCTTCCTGGCATCCAGTTCTTTGCATGTGTTCTTCAGCTCAGCAATCAAGGCAGCTTTGGATATTGGAGACTTTGCCTTTGAGGGTCCAGCAGATGTCCTAGAGGGAGCTTCAACATCAGCTGCATGATGACTTAAGAACAGCTTGTAGTGGAAGGCCAGAGGACTCTCTCTTTTGCAGATTGAATCCTTCTCAGTGAGGATACCTGGATACTGGCTAAGAATTATTCCACACAACAAAGAAGGGAAGGCAATAGGCAGCTTTGTTGCAGATGTTCCAGCATGCTTCAATGTCTGATCAAAAATATAAGCCCCAAAGTCTAGCTTTATTTGGGTGCCCACAGCATATATGAACCTGCCCAATCCAGTTGCTATTGAGGAGGTATGGTTGGTAGGGACCCAGTTTGCAGTGCCAATCCTATGCAGCATTGCATACTTCCTTGTCAGCAAGCTAACTGAAAGCTTCCCCTTGACTGGCCAAGCTTTGACTTGATTAGCAGTGACGACCTTGCACACCTGATTATCTGTCTTTCCCAGCTCATTAGGTCCATCAGATTCTCTTCCTAGATAGTGGTTGATAACCCTAGGAGAGAATTCCACACATCTCCCTCTTACATACACCTTTCTGAAGTCAGCTGACTTACCATCAACACAGTCCTCTTGAAGGTTGACAATAAATTCCTTGACTAGCAGCTCATAGCAAGGAGAGAAGTTTGACACTGTTTTGAAGAGGCCAGCAGAAGAGATGAGATCAATTACCTCAGTGCACTCAAGTGCATTACTACTCAGCTCTCTTTCAAGTGCTACCCTTCTTTGGTAGACAAATTTCCATCTGCTCACACTTGACACATGATGGAATGAAATGTTGTCCAGAGGAGCTTCTGGAACAGCAAAGGAGAACCTTGAAGGTGCTGATTTCTTCTTTGGTGGGGATGTTGGGACATCCTCTTCAACATCTGAATCTGGAAGAGTGACAGCTTTCCTCTTTTGTGTATTCACCTTGCTCCATTGTTTGGTAGGACCAAAAGCAACTTTAGCTTTGTCCTTCTTAGGTGTAGGATGCTTCTTCTCAGGAGTTGCATGTCCTGCTGTCTTCTTTTTCTTCCTAGTTCTGAGCCTTTTGGCTATGCTAGGCTTCACAGAAGCAATGATTTCTATGTCAGAATCATGCTCTATTTCAACAACAGGAGGAGGTTGAGTAGTCTCCTCTTCAGCAGGTGGATCAACAGAGGCTTGATTATTAGTGGAGGCCTTGTGCTGGTCCTCAGATGTTTCATCATCATCATCAGTGGCTGCTTTGTGCTGTTCCTCAGATGTTTCAACATCTATTGGAACATCCTGTTGGACAAGAGTGTCTTCTTCAGCCTGTTTTGGTTGTTCTTCTTGTGGAGCTGGCATGGTGTTCAGGGGAATGGATATACCACTCACAACTCTCTGCTCAGACAAAATCCTGTTCACAAGTTCCTTAATAGAATCATCCACATATTCAGAGGCTTTGGGAGTGGTGTTTGAGGATGAAGGCATTCCTTTGGCTTTGCTGAATACAGGTTCCTTTGCTCTTCTCACTGTTGGAGTTCTAGGCTTTTGAGCAAGAGGAACATTTCCTCTGATTTCGTCCATGGGAGTTGAATCCATAGGAACCACAGAAATGGGGGTTGCATGCACCACATCCTCTTGGTTGAGGATTTCATCAGAGAGGTTAGGGTTTTGGTGTTGAGACATTTTCGAAAGTGGTGGATGAAGAGTTTAAGTTTGAGTGAGTTTGAGAGAATGCAATTCATTTTGAGAGGATGATGAGAAGATGAATAGCTGAGAGCAAGCTGGTATTTTTATAAGAGCCGTTACTTGGAGAATTTTAAGGAGTGGAATACACAGAGTTCTTGACCAGACTGGTGTTGCCATCTGGTGATCATGCCACACGATGTCATAGGACATGTTGGCACATCTCCATAACTGCTATATTTCACATAAGCAGATTCCCAATTTTCCCCTTAGGTTTTCAAATTGAGTAGAATCCAAAGCTTTAGTAAATATATCAGCCAATTGCAGATTTGTAGCTACATGTTCCAATGAGATTGCTTTCTCTTCAACAAGATCTCTGATGAAGTGATGCCTGATATCAATATGCTTGGTCCTGCTATGTTGAATAGGATTCTTTGATATGTTAATAGCACTTAAGTTGTCACAGTACAATGTCATGACATCTTGTGGGACATTGTACTCAGTGAGCATTTGCTTCATCCAAACCAATTGTGAACAACTGCTACCAGCTGCAATATATTCATCTTCAGCAGTGGATAAGGAAACACAATTTTGTTTCTTACTGAACCAAGAAATCAAATTGTTTCCTAGAAAGAAGCATCCTCCTGATGTGCTCTTTCTATCATCAGCACTTCCAGCCCAGTCAGCATCACAGAAGCCAGTGAGAATTGGTTTGCATCCATGAAAGTACATTATGCCATAGTCACAAGTACCATTGACATATTTCAGAATTCTCTTGACCTGGTTTAGATGGATAACTTTTGGATCAGCTTGATATCTTGCACATACACCTACTGCAAAGGCTATGTCTGGTCTGCTAGCAGTCAGATATAATAAGCTTCCAATCATACTTCTGTATAGGCTTTGGTCTACATTCTCACCCTTGTCATCTTTTGTCAGCTTTAAGTGTGTGGGGGCAGGAGTTCTTTTATGAGTAGCATTGTCCATCCCAAATTTCTTGACAATGTTCTTAGCATATTTGCTTTGGGAAATGAACATGGAGTCCTCCATTTGCTTTATTTGCAATCCAAGAAAGTAGGTTAGTTCTCCTACTAGACTCATCTCAAATTCAGATTCCATTTGAGTGACAAAATGTTTAACCATCCTGTCTGACATTCCACCAAAAACAATGTCATCTACATATATTTGAGCAATCATGACATTTCCTTCTTCATCCTTAATAAACAAGGTTTTGTCTATTCCACCTTTCCTGTACCCTTGCTTGATAAGAAAAGTAGTCAGCCTTTCATACCATGCTCTTGGGGCTTGCTTCAGTCCATAAAGAGCCTTCCTTAGTTTGTACACATGGTTTGGACAGCTTGGATCAACAAATCCCTTAGGCTGTTCTACATATACCTCTTCATTAAGATATCCATTTAGAAAGGCACTTTTCACATCCATTTGAAATAGCTTGAACTTCAGGATACAAGCAATTACTAAAAGTAGTCTGATTGATTCAAGCCTTGCTATTGGTGCAAAGGTTTCATCAAAGTCTACTCCCTCAATTTGTGTGTATCCTTGAGCTACAAGTCTAGCTTTGTTCTTTGTAACAACTCCCTGCTCATTTGACTTGTTCTTATACACCCATTTAGTGCCAATCAAATTTATGTCATCAGGTCTAGGAACAATATCCCACACTTCATTCCTTGTGAACTGACCTAATTCTTCTTGCATAGCACAGATCCAGTACTCATCAGTAAGAGCTTCCTTGATGTTTTTAGGTTCTATTTTTGAGACAAAACAAGAACCTGAAATCACCTCTCTTGATCTAGTGCTTACTCCTCTGTTGGGATCACCAATTATCAAATATTTGGGATGATCCTTCTGGATTCTTATGGAGGGAGGTTTGCTGGATTGTTCTGTCCTTGCATCAGTTTGAGTGAAGTCACGATGATCACTCTTTTCTTTAGCTTCAGTATGACTGTCAGCAGATGTTCCAACATCTTCTGTAACATCTGCAGGGGCATCATCAATTATCACATTTATGGACTCCATGATAACCTTGGTTCTAGAGTTAAATACTCTATAGGCTCTGCTGTTTATAGAGTATCCAAGGAAAATCCCTTCATCACTTTTAGGATCCATTTTTCTTCTTTGCTCCCTATCAACCAGAATATAACAATTACTTCCAAACACATGGAAGTACTTAACTGTGGATTTTTTGCCCTTCCAGACTTCATAGATTGTGGACAAGGTTCTTTTTCTTAGAGTGACTCTATTATGAATGTAACAAGCTGTGTTCATAGCTTCAGCCCAGAAGTACAATGGTAACTTTTTAGCATGGATCATAGCTCTTGTTGATTCTTGGATAGTTCTGTTCTTCCTCTCAACTATCCCATTCTGTTGAGGGGTGATAGGTGAAGAGTATTCATGATTGATTCCTTCTGAAGAACAGAAATCTGAGAATTTTTTATTCTCAAACTCCTTTCCATGATCACTTCTTATTCTGACCACACAGCTTTCTTTTTCTCTTTGTATTCTTTGACATAAATCTTTGAATACATCAAATACATCAGACTTTTCTTTGATAAAATTTATCCATGTATACCTTGAAAAGTCATCAACCACCACATAGGCATACCTCTTACCACCAAGGCTCTCAACCTGCATAGGTCCCATAAGATCCATATGCAATAGTTCCAAAACTTTGGAAGTTGTCAGATGTTGGAGCTTTGGATGGGACATCTTGGTTTGCTTGCCTATTTGACATTCACCATATATTTTGCCATCATTAATCCTTATTTTAGGAATACCTCTCACAGCTTCCATAGATATGATTTTCTTTATACCTCTGAAATGAAGATGACCCAGTCTTTGGTGCCATAGTTTCACTTCTTCTTCTTTGGCTAAAAGGCAAGTTGAATTAAGACTGAAATCTTGAGGTTCCCACATATAACAGTTGTCTTTAGATCTGGCTCCTCTCATGACAACCTTCTGTTCTTGATTAGACACTATGCATTCAGTTTTGGTAAAGTTTACACTGTATCCTTGATCACATAATTGACTTATGCTGATCAAGTTAGCAGTCAATCCTTTTACCAGCAGCACATCATCTAGTCTTGGTACATCTGGACAGTCCAATGTCCCAACTCCCTTGATTTCTCCTTTGGCTCCATCTCCAAAGGTTACATATCTGGATGAATATGACTTTAAGTCTACTAGCAGATTCTTCAATCCAGTCATGTGTCTTGAACATCCACTGTCAAAGTACCAGTCTTCTTTAGCTGATACTCTTAGAGATGTATGAGCTATGTATGCAACACCCTTCTTTGACCATTTGTATTGAGGTTTCTTTTGATGCCTCTGCCCTGTGTAGTGTCCATTAGTAGAGCTCCAAGGTTGTTTGTTGAACTTGTTCTTGGGCATGTAGCTTTGATCAGCATGAAGACTAGCTTTAGGTACCCATACTTTCTTGATGACCTCTGTCTTCTGCTTAGGGGGTTGCTGATATCTTTGATGTTGATGTCTATGCAGCACTTTCTTGGTAACCTCTATCTTCTGCTTAGGAGGTTGCTGATACATCTGATTTGGATATCCATGCAACTTGTAGCAATGAGGTTTGATGTGTCCAAACCTTCCACAATGATGACATCTCCATCTTTGATACTTCTTCTTCATTATGTTCTTTTCATGATGTTGAGACATCTGTTGGAACATTATGTTTGACTTTGTGTTCTTTTCATGATGTTAAAGCATTTGTTGGGACATCATGTTTGACTTTATGGAATTTGAAGTAGTTTTGCTGGTGCTAGCTTTAACCTTATGAACTTTGTTAAATCCCAGTCCACTTCTATCCCCTGAATGCTTATTGTTGTTGAGAATAACATCCAGTGTGTTTGAGCTACTGTTCAGCATTCTAACAGATTTGGACATATGCTCCAACTTGGAGTTGAGAAGGCTTACTTCACTTTTCAAGGTGTCAATGATCTCTAGATCACTTGTTTTTTCATCCTTTGGTGCCTCAATCTGCTTCTTCTGCTTTATACTCTCCATGCATATTTCAGTGCTCCTTTTAATCAGTTCTCTGTATGATTGCTCAAGCTCTTCAAAAGTAAGCTCCCTATCACTGGATTCACTTTCAGATTCACATAATCCAGCTAGAGCAGTGATATGCTTAGCTGATTCTTCTTCTGAATCACATCCTGAGTCTTCATCAGACCAGGTTACAGAGAGACCTTTCTTCTGCCTTTTTAAATAGGTAGGGCATTCATTTCTGATGTGTCCATATCCTTCACATCCATGACATTTAATCCCTTTTTCTTGATTGGTCTTTTCATCATAATTTGACCTTCTATTAGCATCATAAGGTCTTTTATTCTCAGAAGAGTTTGAGTATCTTCCACTTGGTCTGGACTTGTCTTCCATCTTTCTGAGAATCTTTTTGAATTGTCTTCCAAGCATAGCAATGGTTTCTGATAAATTTTCTTCAGGTTCTGCTTCATTATCTTCTTCTTCTTTATCAGTATTTGACACCAAGGCTATGCTTTTGTTCTTCTTTACAATTGTGTCATTCATTCCCATCTCAAATGTTTGAAGGGAACCAATGAGCTCTTCAACCTTCATTGTGCATATGTCTTGAGCTTCTTCTATTGCTGTGACCTTCATGTCAAATCTTTTTGGCAAAGATCTGAGAATCTTTCTTACAAGCTTTTCATCAGTCATCTTTTCTCCCAAAGCACCAGAAGTATTGGCTATTTCTAAGATGTTCATGTAGAACTCATGAATTGTCTCATCTTCCTTCATTCTCAAGTTTTCAAACTTGGTGGTGAGAAGTTGAAGTCTTGACATCTTCACCTTTGATGTTCCTTCATGAGTTGTTTTAAGAGTGTCCCAAACATCTTTGGCCAACTCACAGGGATGCACAAGTCTGAAGATGTTCCTATCAATGCCATTGAATAAAGCATTTAAGGCTTTGGAATTGCCAAGTGCTGATTCTTCTTCCTCCTTACTCCATTCTTCTTCAGGTTTCAACACTTTTGCTCCATCTTTGTTGTCTTGGACAGGGTGCTCCCATCCATTGTTGACTGCTTTCCAGGCCCTATTGTCAAGTGATCTTAAGAATGCTACCATTCTTGGCTTCCAGTAGTCATAATTAAATCCATCCAATATAGGTGGTCTGTTTACAGATCCTACATCTCTGTCCATGTTTCCAGAATTTGCAGTCGCTAGATCTCACCCAGTTAAACAGGCAGGGTGCCTGCTCTGATGCCAATTGAAATTTTGTGATCAGGTACGAGATGTCGAATGAGATGTTTAAACACTTGAAGACTTGAACAAAACTTAAAGTGCAGGAAAGTTAAACAACACAGAAAATTGTTAACCCAGTTCAGTGTATAACCACACTTACATCTGGGGGCTACCAAGCCAGGAAGGAAATCCAATATAAGTAATATTAATTCTAGACTTAAACCACTCAGTTTAATCTTTCACTTAATATCTACCCAAGGCAATTTCTACCTAAGACACAACTTAGATATGAGTACCAACTCACTCCCCCTCAATCACACAGTGATATGTTTACAAGTTTAATAAAATTGAAGTCATACTTCAAACAAAACAGCTTGATCTTACTTCACAGTTTCAATCAAGTCACAAATACACTTTTGCTTAAAAGCTCATAAAGTGGTACACATAAAACAACCTGCTATTAAAACACAAAACACCCTATTTGATCTTCTTAATTTCTGTTGCTTAAATAGGTGTTTGGATTTTGGGCTTTCTGTAGGTTATCCAATCCTGATACGCATGCTGCCATCACCTTGAATTAGGGTTTGTTACTTCCTTTATTCTAGGTGATTCAGTTCTTCTGAATATATTGAAGACATATAACAAAACTCCCTACAGATGCTCCTTCTTCTGTTTTATCCATTCATAATTAATTCCAGAAATCTTCCCTGAATTTACTCAGTTCTGTTAGTCATTAATTAATTCTGGTAGCAGGTTTGAGATGTCACAACATCTGGTGTGACATCTAAAAACTGAACTTACTTCATTAACTGATACAATGTCACAACATCTGGTGTGACATCCTGTAAACTGAACTTACTTCATTAATTGATACAATGTCACAACATCTGGTGTGACATCCTGAATTAAGTTTATTAACTTATACTCTGTTTGATAATGTCACAACATCTGATGTGACATCCTGAACTAAGTTCAACACTTCTTGTTGGTCAAAATTTCTGCCAATTCTAAACATCTACATTAATTGCTAGACTATATCATATTGGAAAGTCCTTCGGCAAAGGATTTTTGCTCACAGAAAAAAGAAAAAAGCTTATGATGGAACCATGATGACTGAAATCAGACTAATAGCAAAATAATTTGACAAGAGATATCGAAAAATTTAGAGCTTAGTGCATTACCGTTGAATTGTGATTCTGAGAGGCCATATTAGTTCACTGTGGGCATTATGAGTGCAGATGCCAAGTTGAGTTTTGTTTCCATCACACCAGACTTCAAGTTGATAGTCTTTATTGTTCCAAGCTATCATCATGTCTTGCAAAATCAGAAGAATCCTAAGATTAGACCGATTATGAACAAACTATGAGATAATTCCAAGCCAAGTCATGAAGGACTTCATCATCAAGCTCTTGAATCAGGTTGTCATCCTACCCATTAAATTCTTCGATGATGTCTTCGGGATACGATAGGCCAGCTTTTATGACAATGAATGTTTTCGGTAACGCCTCAAATCAGCAACAGGATGAGATCCAGCCAGCCTTCTTGCTGCCAAGACTGTTATCCAGCCAGTTTTCCTGCTGCCAAGACTGCTGCCAAGACTGCTATCCAGATTGCTATTCATCCAGCCTTCTGGAATAATGATCATCTTGCTGCCAAGACTGCTATCCAGCCAGCCTTCCTGCATTTCCTCATGTGACACCCAACCAAAGACGAAGTCCGCACCTGCAAAACATGGATCAGATTCTACAATAGTCAATAAGAAATTGGTACATAGTGTCTTGGATCGAAGCATGAGCAATTAAGTGTCAAAGCTATTGCAAATACGAACCAATACAAAAGCAAAAAGGGAAGTCCGTCATAAGATTAAAGACGGTGTTTGACCTGGAAACCAAATAAGGACACCCAAATTTCAATGACAGTTTGAATTTAAGAAGAGGAAATCTGTGGAATAACAACAACAAGGGTGGGCATCAAGGAAGAGGTTACCCTCAAGACATGACATTGAAACAATTTCTGATAAATCACCAGCACCACAAGTCCTCTGTTGTACAAACTTCACGCGGCAAGACCTGTCCCCAATCACTCTTTGTGTTATCATCCTCAACCTGCAAAACCATTCACATTCAGAAATATACAACGAGTCAGTAAAAGAAACGGTAGCGGAATTGAATCAAACATTGAAAGTTAGACATGATACGAGCTAAGCAAAAAGTCACAATTATGTGAAACATTAGTTTTCTATTCATGAGGATTATTTCACAAACAATAAGCTAAAGGAAAACATTCAGCACCAAGAGAATTTAGGAGCAGAATCAACAAACTTCAAAAATGCAAGTCATGAGTCAAGAGTTTGAAGGCAGTAAAAGTAGGAGTTTACATCAGTAAAAAACTCAAGATTTTTTACAGGGGACCACCTTATTTCTGGAAGATTTTTCCAAATCACTACAGACAAAATCAAAGAAATGACTCCCTTACCCTGTTGAGGTCCCCACACAATCTTGTCAAAAAGCTCTAACGGATTCAAAGATTTGGACAGCTAATATTCTCACGTATGAAGAGAATTATCATCAAAAATTCCTCTCTCATCCACACGTATCCATCATCCCCTATAAAAACCCTCCAATCATTTGCAATGGGAGAGGACCCTGAAAAAAATCTTGTCACAGAAAATACAGAAAAAGTATCAGAGAACATTGAAAAAGAATCCTGACGAAAATCTACGAATCCAAAAATCCCCATAAACCCTAAACTACTCAAAGCTCTTGTTCTCAAGGTTTTCAGAGTTCATCATTAGAACTCTGAAATTACCCAAGCTAAGCCTTCCCCCTCATCTTATTGCGTGTCAAACTCACAAAAGGGAGACACGAAGAAGAGTGATTCATAATGGAAGAAAGGATACCTGAGCTCAAAGTGGCCGTTTCCCATCGAATTGGTAGATTTCTTACCCTTCATTTGCTTCTACTATCTCCATTCTTGCTGTCCTGAGTAATATATTGCTGAGCATTTTTTCTGATTTGGGGATTTAGGTTACATTTGAGTTGGTGGTTGAATTTGTGTCGGATTAGAACAAAAAGTAATAATAATGGTGATGATTCTATGAAGCGGATGTCTCTTGTGAGGAGAAACACCGCGGAGTTGAGTCGATCGTGAGGTTGAAGAAGACAAAAGGGGGAGGGCTTTAGGTTTTGTTGTTTTGATTTGTTCAAGTGGAGATGTTGTTGACGATGAAGCGATGAAGATTTGGCATCTCTAAAGAGATCCAAATCGAGCTGAGTTAAAGATCGATTGTTGTCTTTGAAAGAGGAATAGGCTGAGGGTTTCTGAATCGTGCTTAACCCTTATCATTTTCGTTATTTTTTCTCTCTTTCTTCATGTAAACCAGTCTAAGCATATTTAATTTTTGTTTGTTTTTTTGTTTTTTTTCAAAATTTGAATTCACGTGTTCCAATGGATGTTGAGCCATGTGTCCCCTGGTTTTCATTGCCTTTTGGCTGTTGACTTTCCCTTATCCTTTTCACATGCGGCTAGGGTTTGTTCAAATTGTAGATCTTGTTTTTGTTGTTTCTTTTGGAATATCCTTTTGGAATATCCTTTTCATGGCATACCCATATTTCTTTTGTCTTCTTTTTTTCTCTACTTAGTTTTTTTTATAAAAAAGATGTTAATTAAAAACAAGAGAAATAGTTAAAATTCTAAACTATTTTATTTAACTAAATTTTTTAGTTTTCTCTAATTAATTTGATTAAATAACTTTGTTTAAATTAATTATTTTCTCCATATCAAAAAAAGAAAAATTCATAGATTAATTAAATAGTTTTTTGTTCAATTAGATTAATGAACTTGATAGTTAATCTAATTAAATATTGCTATTTAATTAATTAATTTTTTTATTGTTCGATTTTGTGTGTGTGATGAATATTTGCGTATGCTCGATCTTCCCGGCTTGTGATATAATGATATGACTGCTTGTGTGATTACTTTTGCATTTTTGACGATAAATTGCTCATTAAAAAAAACGAATGCACACTAAGATTAATTATTTCAAAGATAAGTGAAATCTTTGGTCCAACGTCAAATAAATATCCGTACGTACTTCATACACACACGTAAGTCGATCATTCCTCGATCGCCATCTGCACGAATTTTGCACCTTACACCTTTAGCAACATTTTTCAATTTAACGAATCAACGCATTGCGCTTGTTTGCCATAGTTAGTCTTTAGCTTATTTCCTCAACTTTGCGGGCCGAGCGCATCGTGTCTCGCTAACAAAGCCAACAAATAAACTTCCACTTGCATTCACCTTAAACTTCAAAAACCGAAATGTTACTTTTTAGATCCAAACCCTTGACCCAACATCAAGCGGTCTTAGGAAACAAAACACTTAAATAAATATGAGGAAAATTGCACGCCACGAGCCTTAAGCGGTAGAAAGGAGGATAACGAGCTCTCGTTACTCGCTCCGATTATTTCGGCGCAAGACATTCGTCTTGTTGGACGAAATAAACTATCCATAGTCTTTAGTGCAAATGGACTCCTAAATCCTTTCATCGAAGAAAGGTGATAAAATCAACAACCAATACCCATATTTGGCCGAACTACGAAGCTCTGACTTTCCCATTGCACAAGGGAATACGTAAGCACGAGGATCTCAATCCTTGTCGAGCCCCTAGGATCAATAAACCCTTTAGTTCAACCAGTAATCATAAGTATAGACATCCATTCGCGCGTGACAACCTAGATGGTTCCCATCGAGTACGATGGATGTAGGAGGTGCTAATACCTTCCTCCTACATAACCGACTTCCGAACCCCGACAATGGTTTGCGATGACCTTGTTTTATCCCTTCTCAGTGGTTTTATCTATATTTACCATTTCCCCCTTCGGGAATAAATAAAATTAGGTGGCGACTCTCATGTCAGCCCAGCCGCGACCGCGTTCGCGAGGGATCGTATTTTTCGATGTACGACAGTTTTCACTCTTCAGTTTCGTCCTGGCCGATGCGGCAATCGAGGTCGATGGCATTGATTCCCTGGGGGGGAGGCTCCTCGGCCCTGGGCTTTTTGTTACTCTTTGTGTTGACTGTGGCCTGTCCTTTTACTGCGGCATCGTAACACCTTCGGGCGGCTTCGATGTCGCCGTGGATGGTGACTACGCGGCCCAGTTTGGTGTAATATTTCATCTTTAGGTGGACGGTAGACGGGACCGTCGTCAGTTCAGCTAGAGTCGGGCGGCCGAGGATGCAGTTGTAAAGAGAGGGACATTCTATGACCAGGAACTGGATCTTGATTTCTCTGGCCGTGTCTTGCTCTCCGAAGGTGATGAGGAGCTCGACGTAGCCCCACGACTTTGTCGTGGCCCCGTTGAATCCTTGGAGGTCGGATCCGACGTAGGGAGATAGGTTGGTTTTGTCCAATTTTAGGGTCTTGAAAAGGTGGACGTACATGATCTCCACCGAACTGCCTTGGTCGACCAGAATGCATCGGACGTCGAAGTGAGCCATCTTGGATCTAATCAGCAACGGGATGCCCGAGTTGGGGGAACCGCCCGGAAGCTCCTCTAGAAAGAAGGATATTGGGTTGGATTTTCCTCGGTATTTTGTCAGCGTTGCCTTTTGCTCGGGTGCGGTCAGAAGGAGTTCGTCGAACTTGCGCTTTACCGAAAGGGCGGCGGCCTCGCCGTTCATCCCTCCGCCTGATATGACAAGGGCGGTTGCAAAGTCTTCCCAGGGGCTGAAAGCAGTGATCCTCCTTTCTGGTGGTGTACCGGGGAAGCCGAAGTCTTCTGGTCGTGATATGCAAAGGACCACCTGATAGGAAGAGTCGTCGGGGGGAGTGTCCTCTCGAGGCCTCTTCTTTTCTTGCTCTTCGTGTTTGGAGGCTTCGTTCCTCCTAGTGTATTGCTTGAGATGTCCTTCTTGGATCAAAATCTCTATTGCGTCTTTCAGGTGAACGTAATCTTCAGTCACATGCCCATGGCTTCTGTGGAACCTGTAGTACTTGGACTTGTCGGTGTGAGGCTTGGGTGCAGAAGGTTTTGGGAACCTCACCCTGCCCTGTTTGAACTTGGAGTTGATGCATTCGGCGAGGATACGCTCGCGGGGAGCTGTTAGCAATGTATACTCGCTGTATCGGTCCGCGGGGCCTCTTCCTTCTCGGGGTTCGCGGAGTTTTTCTTCCCTTCGCATGTCCCCGTTGCGACGAGGAATGTTCGGATCCTCGCGCTTGGGATGGTCGGTTTCCCCGGTGTTACGGCTGCCGCGAGCTTTGTGGGCAACCTGCTTTTCCTCGTATCTGATATAAGCCTGGGCTTTATGCAGGAGGTCATTCAGAGTGCGGGGAGGTTATATCCCAACCTCTCGGCTAAGTTCGCTTCCGGGCAAGAGTCCCCTCTCAAGGAGATATTTCTTCATGTGTTCCGTGGTGTCCACCTCAACAGCCTCTTGGTTGAATCGTTCGATATACGAGCGCAATGTCTCATTTTTCCTTTGCACTATGGCTTCGAGTGTCGCTTCTGTCTTGGGGTGGCGTCGGGAGGCTGTAAAATGCCTCGTGAACATGGATCTCATAGCTCTCCAGGATGTGATGGACTCTAGGGCCAAGCTTTTGTACCAGGCCATGGCTCCTTTCCTGAGGGTTGTCGAGAACAGCCTGCATTTGAGGTGCCCGGTGATGTCGTTGTGGTAGTCGAGCATTGCGTTGACATTGTCGACATGATCGTCGGGGTCTTTGGTCCTATCGTAGATGGCCAAGTTTGGGGGCTTCTCCATGCCTTTGGGTAGTGGAGCTTCCATTATTGCCTGTGACAGAGGGAAATGTAGGTCTTCTTCGTCGCTCCTCGGTGGGGAGAGCTCATTATGGTCGGGGCTTCGATCGCGCCTTGGCGAGGTCCTCGATCGACCGGAATCACGGCTGGCGCGCGCCCTACTCTTGTTGGGTTTTGGGGAGCGACGTCCCAGTTTCTTTGTTGCTTCTGGACGTATTGCGTCCTCCTTTATTGCTGAGGTCGGCCCTCCTATCGATCAGCTTCAAGGGCCATGATCCTCTCGTGCTGCTGGTAGAGCATGAAGCTGGCCTGGTTGAAGGCGTTCACCATAGCAATCATGGTGGCGTCCCCTTCGACGGGAACATGGATGGGTTGGAATGTGTCAGCCACCTGGTCTTGAACTTTAGGCGGGTTCCCATTGTTCTCGGATTCAGGAGATGGGGTGGTTGGGCGCCCATCTCGGGCGTCAGATTCATGGTATTGCAGATTGTCTTCCATCGTGTAGTCGACGAGGGGACGGTTACGTTCATTGAGTTATTCTCCGGACATGCTGGAAGGATGGTGTTTGAGCTTTGATCTTCTGTTATGGAAAAAAGGGAAGCTAGTTTCCCACAGACGGCGCCACTGATCTTACCTGATCAGGAGGACCTTCCGGTAATTTGGTGTAACGGCCAAAGAATGGGAGAAAGGGGGTGTACCTGCAAGGCACTCCGATGCTTAAGTGAGTATAGGTATAATGAAGTAGGTAAGGTATAGAGTGAATCAGAATACCTGAACCTTTAGTGAGAAAGGGTATTTATAGTGAGCCCCCAGCGCTGGGCCAAGGTCCTTCTTTGGGCTGGATCATCTAGGCCCAAGGAAGAACTGCCAAGGAACGTGTGAGAAGCGTGAAGACCTAGCTAAGAGGTTTGGTCCTTGGTCCAACTGCCCCTATATTTCAGGAGATAATAAGGGACAGTTGGGTGACGTGGCAAGTGATCTGGTAGACTTGCTCTTCGCCCGTCCTGAATGAGTGCCCGTAATATGATAAAGTTGCCCGACCGTAAGATGTTTCTGCCCGTCTTCTAGGTGTCCCTGCTTGAGTATATGAGCCTCTTCCCGACATGTTGGGCTATAGCCCAATTTAGTCTTGAGGCCCAATCCGGAACAATTATTATACTTGGGATGAACGTTTCTCTCTTCCGGGAATAACAAAGGTTATAATATTACAACGGTTTGTTATTATAACCGTTGTGATATATTATGTAAAATTGATTAAAAAAAATTGTTACCAGGAATCAAACCTTGTGCAATATAAAAGGGGTATCGCTACAGTCACTATGTCAAACAAGGGTTACGCCAATGTTTTTTTGGACCTTTAACAACCCTTAAAAACGTTGTCTAAGGTGACAATGTCGTAGGTAAAGACAACGTTTTTTTAAGGAAAAAGCGCTGCTAAAGGCCTACTTTAGAAAGCACTTTACCTGTAAAAGCAGTTTCTAAAGTAGGTCTTTAGCAGCGATTTTTCCTTAATAAATGCTCTCTAAAGTGGCCTTTAGACAATGCCTTTAAAAGCGTTGTCTAATGTATACGTATAAAATTATAATGATTTTTTTATATACCTTTAGAGAGTGTTTTTTTGAGGAAAAAGCGCTTTCTTTTGTCCCCTTTAGACAACGCTTTTGAAAGCGCTCTCTAATGTATACCTATAACTTTAATGAATTTTTTTCTATACCCATAGAGAGTGCTTTTAGAAAAAGCGCTTTCTTATATGGACTATAGGCAGCGCCTTTTCTAAAAATCGTTGTCTTTTTATACCTTTAGAGAGTGCTTTTAGAAAAAGCGCTTTCTTATATGGACTATAGGCAGCACTTTTTCTAAAAAACGTTGTCTTTTCTATAAGTATAATTTTAATGAATTTTTTTAAAAATCTCATTTTAACCATTTTTTTATGCAAAAATCTTTATAATTCAAGCCATTTCAATAAACTTGTATGATTCACATTTCAATAAACCTGTATAATTCACAAATATCATTTCAATCCAAAACTATACAATTCAAGTCATTTACATCTCAAAACTAATACAATTTCACTAATACCACTAATACCATTTCAATTCAAAACTATACAATTCAAGTCGTTTACATAAATCACAGGTTATTTACATAAACCACAAGTCAATAACATTCACATAATCTCATAATCTTATACCTTAAACTATTCTTTTTTAATAAGATATTCGCACAATTCCTCTGTAATTTATTGCAATTTTGAGGGCGTGTAAGATATTCACACAATTCCTCCATAATTTCACATAATCCCAAAATAAATTATGACATATCCGATAAATATTAAAATAAATCCTAAGTTATAATCCATGCATACCTGAATAGGAATCTCTAATCGATCCATTTAAAGGATTTCTCTCATAAACCTCAAAACGTAATACTCGCAGTCTATGCTATTTTTCTGTTGAGGACACTACACATAGACAAACAAATAAGAATTAATATATAGTTGTTTTGTGTTATCAAGTAGCATCACTAATAATCAACATTGTAAAAATTAATATACCTCCACTTGGACCCATGGAATAGTGCTTACTTTAACCCGTGCTACTCGAGCATCTCTTTGTGCTCGGTATACTAGTATAGCTCTATAAAAGAAAAACGTAAATTTAGAACAATAACATAAAAATAATTAAATATACAAATACACACGAATATTTTGAACAATCTCACTTACGTATCAACCACTTCCTTCATACTCGGATATGTTGACCAATCATGCTCCAATGAATTCATATAATAGACCACTTCTTTTGTAGGATTAATGGCAACCAACAACCAGTGTTCACTGTAAAATATAACAAAAGTTTAGATGGATAATTTCTATGCAAAAGATACAAAGATTAGAATGAAATTAGAATGAAAATCTTACTTGTGTCCAGTATTATACGGTAAAAAAAATAAAGTTTCTGTGTTGGCCTCCATAAATCTCTCAATTAAGTGATCTCTTACTGAAACTGAATTCAAACCAATTGTCGTTGCATTGACACGGGTGAAAGCAAAGAAACAGAATCTGTTTGGCAATTGCGTCCCGCGCATAATTTTTTCATACAAGAACCTTAAATAAAAACATAATAAACATTAGACTATTTTCATTGAAATGTGTAAATAAATTGTTCAACTAAATAAATAATTGATTGATTGTAACACTCCGTAATTTATTTAACTCTCTGAATAATATTATTTAATACCAATAAGATTTCCAATTTATTCTAAGAAATTTTAATGAAAAACCATTTAGAGTAAACGGAAATTTAAATTGGATAACTGATATTATTTGTGCCGAGGTTTTATTTAAATTAAGGATTAAGAGACATTTTTGGATACTCTCTATTTTTGGACCCATTGGTAAGAAATTAATTTTTATATATTTTGTTATATAGAAGCAAAAATAGAGAAAAGAGTTAGTTAGTAAGAAAAGAAGGAAAAAAGGAAAAGAAGAGGAGAAGAGAAGAAGGAGAAGAGAAAACCCTAAAGCTTCAAATTCATCTTTCTCCATCATCCGTTCGTCGAATCAACTCATTTCTTCCTTCAATCTTCTTATCTCGAGGTGGGTTCGTAGTTAGATACTTTTGTTTTAGTTTTTGGTTGAGTTTGGAAGTTTATGAGTTTTAGGGTTTTAGTAGAAATCTTGAAAACAAATGATTTAAACGGTTAAAAACTCGATTAAACCTAACTATGTTGCTCACAATATGCCTATGAACATGCTTAGTGTTCTTTTCCTATGTATGTTGATGTTTTGGATGATTTTGGCATGGAATGGTATGTTTCCCGTAAGCTTGAGATTTTCTGGAAATCGTAGAGCTCGCTCAGCGAGCAGTGAAATTCTACAGAAGAAATTGTTGATCTGGTATAGCTCGCTCAGCGAGCAAATACAGGGAGTTCCTCGCTCAGCGAGCTGAAACCCTCGCTCAACGAGACCTGGAAGTTTCAGTTTTTGTTTTTAATTCATAACTTTTGATCCGGGCATCCGATTTTAGTGTTCCGCATATCGAATCGAAGCTAAAATTATTTACAAATTGATGATGCTAAAAGATGTTATTTCTACCAGACTTTTTCCCGACTTTTACCGACCTTTTCAAATGACCAAAACTTTGTTAATTTGGAAAGTGTGAGTTAAAAAGGTACGACTTGTGATGTATCTAGGTTCCCCTTAAGCTAAAGTGAATCATGAATTAGGTATTGTTTTAGGGTCCTCCGTAAAGTCTTGATTAAGTCTCTTCGCGGTTACTTTGTGTTTCGCAAGAGCATCCGTAAGGACTTGAGGTACCGATTGTTTTAAATGCGGATTGTGGTTTGATGAGTGTAGGTCACAAGTCCTTCATAAGGTCTAGAGTAAGCCTTGAGGTGGGTTGCCCTTAGTCCCACATGAATCATCCGTAAATACTTGAGGTGAGTGCTACACTAGTTATGTGATAATCTTGAGTAAGTATTGAGGTGGGTTACCTTTAGTCCCATGGGAAACATCCGTAAAGATTGAAGAGAGTGTTATGTCGAATCCTCTGTAAGGTCTTGAGTAAGCCTTAAGGTAGGTTGTCCTTAGTCCCACGAGAAGCATCCGTAAGGACTTAAGGTAGACGTTTCCCTTATTGTATATTGAGATCATGTGTGGACCTTAGTTCCCTTTTGTTATCGGTCCTTGTGTGAGATGGCTTGAGGAACTTGTGAGATTTATTTAGAAACGAACCCTTAGAGCCGAGAGAACTCTAAGATAGGGAAATCACTGAGATGTTTTATCTCACCCCATGTTTATGTTGTAATTTCAGGTACTTCAGGTTCCGCAAAGGGTAAAGATAAGGTGATTTGATTATCTTTACTTGTTTGATGGCTTTGTCTTCCGATGTGGACTTTTGAGATCTTTGGATCTAGTTCTTAGACTTTTGTATTATTTTGAACATCTTGTATAATTTATAGCCTTGTTTTTAGTACCTTATGTTGTAGTGGCTATACTTATGCAATGTGTTGCTAAGAACTTATGTATTTCAATACCAAACTTGATTTTATATATGAAAAATATGCTTTGAAGTATTTCTTTTTATATATGGGTATTACATTGATCGAAGTACTAGATGTATGCATGCATAACACCGATGCCTATTCAAGATGCTTGAAAATATGCTCCATGTCTTCTCTTTCGATTATCTTGGAATGAGGAAAACCAAAAACATCATCGTCCATATCTATTTGACAAATAACACCTTGCATCACATCTGATTGTGCCACAAGTGTCTCAAGACATAACCGGAAGTGATGTGCAGGAGCTCTTTTTGCTTGCACGGTCCTTGCAGGAACCTTTTTCTTGCTGATGACCTGTTGTGAAGCTTGAGCAGGAACCTAACAATCATATAAGCTAGGTAAAGTATAAAATCATGAAACTTTTGAATTTGGATCATAGAATAACATTTTAAATGTACCTCTCTTTGTGATGCAACAAACTCTTTTTCCGGCAAAAGTTTTTTTATCTTTAGATGCGGGTTTTGTAGGAGTCTGACATTACCATGTAAAAATGTACATAATGGTTCAAAATGATTTTCATAATGGTTCAAAATTGACATTTGAATACTAAGAGATTCGTAATGGTTTTCGACATACCTCATCATCTGTGGAAATAAGGTCTGACGGCCATGCAACATACGAATCTATTGCATCTCGCAGCAATGTAACCTCTGAAACCGAGTCAGACATAGGTAGTATCGCATCCATATCTAAAACAATATCAACCGACACTTTCAGATATCCATGAGGGAGCGGGTTATGGTGAAGTAACTTTCCCACTCTGTTATGCACTTTTCCCTTGCCAATCATGTGATAAGTCGGTAACGACAAATACAACGACAAGGTGAAATGCCCTGAAGCAATAGTGAATGCATAGCTGTTAATGTGTATAAAGGTCAATTAAAATAAATGTGTTAATTTAATTAAAATAAATATGTGCTAATTACCTCAGGAATTTTATTTTCACAATTGATACTAGCTTTGTCACTAGTATCTTTCAACCCGAAATCGTGCTTTTCCGCCTCATATCTCTCTTTATCCTTTTGCAATTCATGGACTTGCGCTTTTAGTTCCTCCAATGATTGCATAACTTCTTGGTTGCTGGGATTTTTCCTCTTTGATTGCTTATACAAGGAAGATGGAGTCACACCAAATCCTTTACCCCTCACCCGACCGGAATACTCAGGAATATTTAGTACTCGACTAAGAATGCTTCTACAATCCTCCTCACCGGTGGTTAAGGATTTAGATAAAGTCTCCTAAAATTCATTGACAAATCAAATATTATTAGTGGAGATTAAAAATTAATTATATTTTAATAAAATTTTGATTAACTTAAAGACATAATGATATACTTACACATTTGTTATAAACATGCTGAACATCTTCATTAACAACTTCATCCTTGCTCACACGAGCAACCTTCCACAAAACATGTTCCGAAAGAGACGTTTCTTCAATTTTCTCCTCTTCTAACTACACATTGAGACAAATAATAAGATCGTTAATTATAACATATTGAGACAATTAATAAGGTCATATCATTTATATATAGTTATCATTTGTTGTTGTAAGCGTGCATATCTTAAACGTCTTTTTTATGTATGGATATGCAAGTTTTGATGCTCTTTGGCGATTAATGGTACTCAAATTCTGGATAAACAATTTTAAGTCATACCAGAACAAACTAACGCAACAAGTATATAATACAATTAATAGACATAAAAAGATAATATTACATTGAATTTTTCGGTTTTCTGTTTGGCTACAAAAGTGTCACATTCTTCTGGTGTAATCAAATTCGCATACAAGTGTGGAAGTTCTACTTCAACAAAAAGAAATTCCTCATCCCTCAGATATTTGTTTGATAATAAGGCTCAAAACCCTCTATGTCTCTTTCTGGCCAATTGGAGACAATACTTCCACCGACTTTCATCAATATTAAAGGACCTCTACAAAAAAACATACACATATAAACATAAAGTGTGTTAGTATAAGTTTGTTAGTATAAGTAAAAAAAAAATCTAATAACACATCAATCATGTTTGGTAAGTAGCTGTATCTCAATCCATATCTTATCTTTGCCAGCTTTCAACAATGGATTCCTCCAATTATCACTGGTAATTGGAATATGATGGCGGACAGGTGAACAAATGTATGAAGACAACATTGAACCGTTAGGCTCAATTAGTTGGTTATCTTCACTCTAATGTACATCAAATTTCACCCCTTTATCTCTAGCACAGATGATTGACTTCATAATTGTTATTCCACGTTTTATTTCACTTTCTACCTTCAAAGCTTCATTTTGAGCTTCATTTGTATCATGTGTCTCGTGTGTGCCTTCCTCATTGCTAGTCATTAGACCTGTAAGAAAGAAAAAAACAAAAATTAAATGACAAATTATAAAAATCCATAATCTATAATCCATTGAATGATATAACATGACAAATATAAAAATCCATAATCTATTTATAACTAGTACCTTTTTTAGGCACGTCTCTTTCTTTTCTTGGTTGGAATATGTTCTACCTGTCTCTTAACAACACAGACAGTTGGATTGATCCAAATACCCTCATTATGATAATTTCTAGTATATGATGCATTCACTATAATATTTTCATCTTGATCATTTCTAGTAAATGATCCAATATCAACATCAATATCACTTTGATCTCCAATATATTCATCAATTACTTTGTTAGATTAAAGCAATATAGACCATTTTGTACTTGTCGGATAAGTGACATATAACACTTGTTTAGCTTGAGAGGCTAGAATAAAAGGCTCATATTTGTACCCCACCCTATTAAGATCCACTTGCAAAAATCTCGACTTATCCATTCGTACACCATTATTGTTTTCAACCCACTAGCAACAAAATATAGGAATTTGAAACTTCTCATTATCAAACACCCAAATGCGCTCGATAACCCCAAAATATGACAGATTTGCAAATTTGGGGTTTAAGTCTTTCACACATGAAATGTACATTGCTTCAGCTACCATGGTGACACCACTATTTTTCGTAGTACTTTTATCATCTTGTTCTTTGGTATAAAATGTGTATCCATTAATTGCGTATGCACTATAAGAAAACAAAACCAAACTTGGACCATATGCTAAACATCTTAATCTTTCTATTATTAAAGTGGGATCTGAATAATACTTTGAGAAAATGTGATGCTTAAACCAAGGTATGAAACTTCGATTGTGCTCTCGTACTATCCAATTTGCATTTCTATTCAGATTTAAACCTCAGAGAACATCCTTGTGCATTTCAACATACGGCTCAACCTCATTCTCATTGTGCAGAACATACAAATGCACTTGATCTCGTTCGACCCTTGACACTGTCACAACTTCATATCCAATTAACTTTTTTCCTGCTTTTTTCCGACAATATGAGATTTGAGGAGTCCAATTGATTGTACATTGGACAAATATTCAGTACAAAACTCAACTGCTTCTTCAACAATGTATCGTTTGGTAATACAACCCTCTGGTCGACTTCGGTTTTTCACATACCCTTTTAATATTTTCATATAACGTTCAACAAGTTACATCCATCTCATATAAGCCGGTCCACACAATTATGTCTCTTTCACTAGATGAACAACTAGATGAACCATTATAAACGAGGGAGGAAAATACATTTCAAGATCACACAAAGTAATAACCATTTTGTTTTGCAATGTTGGTAAGATCGCAGGATCGATCACCTTAATTCAAATTGATTTAAAGAAAAAACACAATTTAGTTATTGAACTTCTTACTTTTTCAGGCAGAATAAAATGTATACCTATTGGTAGAAACTTTTCCATTATAACATGGCAGTCATGTGTCTTTAAACTCTTTAACTTGAGGTCTTTCATAGACACAAGTCTTCTAATATCTGAAGAGTATCCTTCTGGAACTTTAACTTCACTTAGAAACTTACACAATACTTTTTTCTCCTTTCTAGATAGAGTATATGCAATAAGTGGTATATATGTTTGTCTTTCTTTCTTCAAGGGTCCTAATTCAGTTCTTATCCCCATCGCTATCAAGTCCTTTCTTGCTTTAAGGTCATCCTTAGACTTTCCTTGTATATTGAGTAATGTACCAATAACAATGTCGAACACATTTTTTTCAATATGCATAACATCGAGAAAATGTCTTACATACAACAACTTCCAATATGGAAGTTAAAAAAAATTGACCTCTTCTTCCACCCTTTCTTGACAAGTGTATGTGCAAAAGGCTTGCCAAACTGAGTACTCACATATTTCACCTTTTCAAAAATTTGATCACCTGTCAATAAAAATGGAGCATTACCTTGTTTTGTGTCACTATTGAAGGCTTTTCACAACCCACAGTAGTGATGTTTTGAATTTAAGAATCTACAATGACCGAGAAAGACATTTTTTAACCTCTTCTCCAATCGCATGCAATCTGTTTTATCTTCACAAATAGGACACACACATTGACCTTTTATGTTGTACCTTGATAGATTTCCGTCTGTTGGAAAGTCATTAATTGTGCCAAACAACATCACCCTCAAGTTGAAACTTTCTTTCCTGTACCCATCATAAACCACCACACCGTTCTCCCACAAAAACTTTAAATCTTCGATTAAGGGTGTCAAGTATACGTCTATGCCATTCCCTAGTTATTTAGGCCCAAACACTAACATAGATAACATCATGTACTTATGCTTCATACATAGCCATAGAGCTAGGTTATAAATCATTAAAATCATATGCCAAATGATATATGAGATACTTTGAAGACCATGCGGGTTCATTCCATCAGTAGATAATGTCAAGCGAAGGTTTCTTGCTTCTTTTCCAAATTCAGGATAATCATCATCAATTTTCATCCACTATGGTGAATCTTCCGGATGTAGAAACTTTCCATGAATAATTCTTTCATCTGCATGCCAAGTAAAGTGTTTTGAATCGGTTTCACTACGAAACATGCGTCTGAATCTCAGAATTATAGGAAAATACCATAAGACTTTTGTTGGAGACAACTTCTTCTTATATTGAGAGAGATTGCATTTAGGATACTCATTTAACAATGCATACTCATTTCGAAACAAGACGCAATCGTTTGGACAAGCATGTATCTTATCATAACTCATGACAATAGAACACAACATCTTTTTGGCCTCATATGTTCGATTGGGAATAACATTATCCTCTGGAAGCATATTTTTTATAAAGGGCCAATAACTCTGTGAAACTTTTATCCGGTCATCCATTGCCCGCCTTTAAGTTGTACAACTTTAATACCGCAGACAATCTTGTGAATTTAGTGCAACCATTATACAACAGTTTATCTGCATCTCTTACAAACCTCTCAAACATTTCAAGACAATCCTTAAGACCATCTTCAATTGCTTCTGCAATCTCTTCGACTCGATCATAATCGTATCTATCTGTGTCATTTTCATTTGAAGCATAGGTCGTATTATCCCCCAGTTCGACATTCCTGTTATTTTTCTCACAATGCAAATTCCAACATGTATAACTTTGATCAATTTCATGCCTCTTTAAATGCGATGTCAACTGAACCGCGTCAACTTGACCCACAAAACAACAACCCAAGCAAGGATATCTCATTTTACTGAGGTCTTTTGCATGCGCAACAGCAAACTTAATGAATTTCGATACCCCATTCTCGTACTCTTTCGATAATTGACTTGAAGACATCCATTTCTTATCCATAGTTATACTAATTAAACTAAACAAAAATAAAAAATATTTACCTGTAGGGAAACGATCTGAATTTCACTCATTGATCACAAGTAACCCATATATATATATATATATATATATATATATATATATATATATATATATATATATAGAGAGAGAGAGAGAGAGAGAGAGAGAGAGAGAAAGAGAGGGAGAGAGAAAGAGAGAGAGAGAGAGAGAGAGAGAGAGAGAGAGAGAGAGAGAGAGAAAATTCAATAAGTTGGAAACCCCATCATATCATTTCATTCAAAGCACTACTAATTAAAGTGGCGAGAAAGAACAACTAATTACCTGTAGAGATGTAAACACCTTCTAGACCCACACAGTATCCAAATTGGTTAGAATTACCAAGATCCCCCAGTACAGGTATCATAAAATGAAATATCATTAATTGACCAATTATGAGTCATAACTTGATAAGTGGCAACATTCACATTTAAACTTACCAAACCCACAATTAACATGTAAGTTGCAAATGCACATAACCATAATCATAATCATAACCATAATCATACATGCTCATAATCATTAAAATTCATTCAATTAATCAAGTAATTTCATTCAAACATGTTCAAGCATATGATTCATTCACACATATTTTGATCCAAATTCAATCTATTAGTTTCACGTTCAAATTCAAAACACCATCCATTCAAACATTTAGCATTTTCAAACTCAATTTTATTTCAACTCATAATCATTTCATTCATATTCATCATACTTCATACAATCATACAAATTCAATTTCATCATATCATCAACATTCAATTTCATGGTTCAATTTCAAGTTCATACTAATTTATGTTACATTCATATCAACACAGCATCCATTCAAGAAAACCAGCCACTAACACAATTCTAAAAACACAAAAAAAAATCGTCACAAAACAGCCACCATAAAAGAGTAAACGAATAAAGGCCTAGCCGCAATACACTCTCAGAAAACCCTAACAAAAAAACCTATACTACAACCTCCATTGTTATTCAGAAATTCCAAAAAACATCATAATCAGAATTTCATCACTAAAAATTCATGGAGCCACAAAATCATAGTCATCCAACAAACTCATCAATAACAAACATTTACAGCAACACGAAGAAGTTTTGAAGGAGAAGAGGATAACACTATATAACAACAATATACCCTAACAACAACAGACAACAATGGCAATGACAGCGACAACAACACCAACAACAAAATAACAACAACACCAAAAAACCAGAACAAAATAAAAATGGCAAGAACAACAAAAATGTACCATAACAACAACAACATCCGCAAGAACAACAACAACAATGTTTAACAACATACCTCTTCTTCTTCACACACTTCACGAAACAGAGGGAAAGGCTCGAATCGAAACGAATAGAACAAAGCAACAATGTATAACATAACGAAACAACAAGAGAAACAAGAGATGCAAAAGAAGATTGAATGAAACGGCCGGAAAAGCAAGAGAAGAACTTGTGAAAATGATTAGAAATGAATAATAGGGTTTCTGAAAGTTTTATATTTTAATTAATAATTGACCTTAGAAATGACTTTTCTTAGAAAGCGCTTTCTTAGGGTTTCTGAAATTTTTATTTATTTTAATTAATACTTGACCTTAAAGAGCGCCTTTTCTAAAGAGCTTTCTTAAGGGCAACCTATAAAAGCGCTTTTCTTAGAAAGCGCTTTCTTAGGATTTCTGAAATTTTTATTTATTTTAATTAATAATTGACCTTAAGAGCGTTTTCATTAAAGCGCTTTCTTAAAGGCAACCTATAAGAGTGTTTTTCCGTAGAAAACATTGTCTTAGGATGGCTTCAAAAAGTGCATAAATTTTATGAAAAACATCAAAAATCACAAAAGGGCAAAAGGGGGGGTAGGGAAAGGCATTGTATAAACGCATTAACCACTGGGGTGGTGATACATCCATGAATTAAAATGCAAAGATAAATATATGTATATATATATATATATATGATCTTACCTGATCAGGAGGACCTTCCAGCAATTTGGTGTAACGGCCAAAGAATGGGAGAAAGGGGGGTGTACCTGCAAGGCACTCTGATGCTTAAGTGAATATAGGTACAATGAAGTAGGTAAGTTATAGAGTGAATCAAAATACCTGACCCTTTAGTGAGAAAGGGTATTTATAGTTAGCCCCCAGCGCTGGGCCAATGTCCTTCTTTGGGCTGGATCAGCTAGGCCCAAGGAAGAACTGCCAAGGAACGTGTGAGAAGCGTGAAGACCTAGCTAAGAGGTCTGGTCCTTGGTCCAACTGCCCCTATCTTTCAGGAGATAATAAGGGACAATTGGGTGACATGGCAAGTGATCTGGTAGACTTGCTCTTCGCCCGTCCTGAATGAGTGCCCGTAATATGATAAAGTTGCCCGATCGTAAGATGTTTCTGCCCGTCTGCTAGGTGTCCCTGCTTGAGTATATGGGCCTCTGCCCGACATGTTGGGCTATAGCCCAATTTATTCTTGAGGCCCAATCCGGAACAGGAGCCCCCCAAGTCGAGTCTCCGAGTCGGAGTGACAATTTGTAATATAGTCGGGCGTAAGCGCGTTGGATAAAGCAGCGGGCGCATAGCTGAGTCGAGCATGATGCTAACAGAATCAACTGTTATACTCTTTTTCGTCGGGCGCGTGATGTTTAACAGTTTCGTCGAACATGTGACGTTTAACAGAGTCGAGGACGTTTCATAGCATCAGGCAGATGTACAGTTGCCCGACGTCGTTCAGGATTCCTATGGATTGACGTGTCTCAGCATTAATGGTGCGTCGCTTCGTTTCCTGTGCAAACGGCGATGTAGGCACTAGGCAATGATGACTTGGCGCGTCCGTCCACGCGCTTATGACTATATAAAGGGAATAAACCACTTCATTTGGACTTTTTCGCTCTGACGTTCACCGGAAGCTCTGAAGAAAAATCCTTTCTCCGCCCGCCTCCGCCACCTAAAACGCCGTCTCTGCTCGTGCGCCACCGTTCCTTCCTCTGCTTCAACTATGTCAGGTACCACCTCTGATCCTCTGTTTTTTGTGTTTTTGCGTCTGGTAAATAGGGATCTGCATGATTTATTTGCGTAAAGTAGGTAGAATTAGTCTGGGAATAGTTTGTTAGATTATAGGTGTGAAATTTTCCGGTAGGGTTAGGATGTCCCGGGCAAAAAATTCATATACGTTTGAATGAACCGGGCGTTTTGAGTATGCCTCGGGCGAAAAATTCATGCGTGTATGAATATCCCGGACGTAAAATTCATACGAACATGAATGTCACGGGAGGGTTTAGCCTGCTTAGAGCGTGAAGTTCATGTGTGTATGAATATTCCTAAGTGAGGCCTGGTTGCTGCAGGCGTAGAGTCTACGTCAGCGTGACTTCGCGGGTCGGGACTTCACGTGCTCGTACACTCGTGAAGGTCACCCTTCGTCAGTCTTAGACCAGTTGTCAGGTTTTGGGGCGTGCGTTTTTAGTTTTACGCCCTTTCACTTGACTTGTGGTGGAAGGGTGGATTTGATGCGATGTCAAATTCACTTTTCCTGTCTGCGTTTCAGGTACGACCGGGCGTCTTCAAGCCAGGGGAGAAGATGCCGAACCATGGCCCATAGGTGAAGAAGAGGTCGTGCGCTTAAATGTCGAGGAGGGAAATGCCGGGGGGACACCGAACACGTCTCCTCGTCTGGACAAAACCACCTATCCTGGGTTGCGGACGAACCCTTGGAAGAAGAATCTTATTTTTGCGATGAGACGACCCACGCCTACGCCGTGGTGGAAGACCTTGGTCCCAAGAATTCTGGGAATTGGCAGTGTCGTGCTCCGCAAGAGGCGGACCGGATATGTCATCGCTTCCCGGGGAAACAGTTCGCCATGTACGAGTTCTCCTTTCGAGAGGCGGGGGTCAAGCTGCCCTTCAACTCGTTTCAAATGTCGGTATTTAAGTGGCTTCGGCTGGCGCCTTCGCAGTTGCACCCCAACGCCATTGCTTTCATGCGGGCATACGAATTAGTTTGCCGTTTCCTCGGCGTCGGGTGCACTCTGCCCCTCTTTTTCCATATTTTTCATTTGCAACGGTCCGGTCTTCGAGGGCGTCACAGCTGGGTATCCTTTAAGCAGCCGGTGAGGTTATTCAAGACGTACGTAGATTCCGCCCGACACTTCAAAGGTCGATGGTATATGGTGAGGCCGATCACCCGTTTTCCCCTGCACTCTCTTTATTATTATAAGCGAGATGCGGCAGGGGAGGAGAAGCTTATGTCGAGGATACCCTTGAGGTGGCAGCCCGACCATTTTAAGCTTTCAACCAGCCATTACCGGGTGAAGTTCTCGAGTCTGGGTGTCGAGGATAGACTGGCTTACAAGAAGCTGGTGGAATATGTGCAGAGTTTCAACCTGGCGGTTTGCGTCGACCGAAAAGGTGCCCCTTATGTCGATGAGGCTGGGATGCCGATATGCCAACCCCGTCTCATCAACACGAGGGCTCTGCTCGAGTGTGATACGGACGAGGAGGATATGGAACTGTTGAGTAGGTGTTCTTTTATTCTTATTTTCCTTTGTCGTGTTTTTCCCGCTGATGTTTGTGTTTTTTGTTTTGCAGGTGCTATGCCCTCTGCTCGTGACCGAGTTCTCAAGCTGGCCAACCAAGCAGGAGCCCCGGACAAGGTTCCCAAGAAAAAGAAAAAGGCGGCACCCCACGTTCAAGAGGTGGCTGGTGATTCTGGGGCAGGTACCTCGAACACTGCTAGCCCGGTGCCTACTTCTCCACCGCCCGTTCAACGCTCATCTCCAATCCACATACGAGACAACCCACCTCCTTCTACCTCCCCTCTCCTAAAATGGAAGCGCTTGGATGGGGCTCTTGCCAAGTATACCTTGGCGGGGGGCAGCAGTCCAGGTGGCCCTGGGAGCTATCTACTACCCCCCCTGCTATATAGAGCAGGAATTTTTCAAAGCTGAAGGTGCTGTTGCGGTGTCGGCGCCCGAGGCGAAGGCCATCGTGAGCCAGGATGCTGATGTCCGACGAAGGGAGTTGGCGAGGGATCTGGCTGCGGTCATCAGGGTGATGGAGACGACCATGGTTCTGAAAAGGACAAGTTGTCAAAGGACCTGTCCGATTATAAGGAGGAGCATCAGCTGCAGGAGAGGCTGAAGAAGGAGCTGGAAGAAATGAAGCTGAAGCGGGACACACTGAAGGCGGAGAAGCTGAGCCTGGATGAGCAAGCTGCTGAGCATAAAAAGGTGGCCGAGGAGAATGTTGAGCTCCGTGCTCGTTTGGTTTTGCTCGAGGGTACCGTTCGTCCCCTGGCGGATGAGAATGAAGAGGAGCTTGCTCTCTGTTCCCGGGGTGAATTGGTGGGACACACCCGTTCGCTCAACAAGGATCTGGTGGCCATGTTCAAAGAAGGGTTCGACAATCCTGTCGACCAACTGAGAATATTGAACCCCGGGTTGGTGACGGAGGGGTCGGCTCACAATTACTGCGTCTCTGACGGGGAGATTGTGTGTCCCTTTGAAGCGGAAGAGGAGCTGGAAGAAGAAGAAGAGTAACTCCGGGCGGAGTCTTTGGATTTTTGTTTGTTTTGTTTATTTGTATGGCCTGCGTGCCCATGTATGACGGCCTCCGTGCCTGTATAAATATTGGCCTTCGGGCTCACTTTGTATTGTCTTTGGCTACGGCCGTGTTTGAATGAATGTTTAGCTATTAACTTGCTCGGTTCTGTATATTTTCGTATTTGTTATATATTTTTGAACTGTTTGTGCTCGACTATGTTGGTCCCGCCGGTTTAGGGAACCGACGGGGTAGCGGGCGTTGTGCTCGCCTAAAATCGAGGTCGAGTTCACGATTGGGGAATTCCGACCTTGGGGCTTGGGCCTTCCCATCGCGAGCTGGGTTCCCTACCAATTGTGGTACTGCGACGCTGGGGCTCGTTTGAGGTACCCAATATCGGGGAGAGTTGTGTCCGCTGGAAAGGTCGCGTTCGTCCCTGGGTAGCGTGGATCCTCCCTGTTATTTTGGTGGTGGAGAGTGTGGTCGTACCTCCAATGTCTCCCCGTGACATATTTAGCTGTAATATTGTCTAAGTTTCTCTACGTTCCATGGTCGAGCGAGTTCTTCACCTTGTAGGTTTTCTAGATAGTAGGCCCTGTTGCTTGTCTTGTCGCGGACGCGGTAGGGACCCTCCCAGTTGGCGGCCAGTTTACCCTCTCTTGGGTTTTTTTGGTTTCTTCTGAGGACCAGGCTGCCCACCTGGAACTCTCTCTTTATGACCTTTGCGTCGTGGCGTAAGACTATTTTTTGTTTGAGGGATATTTCCCTAAGGGCTGCTTCGGAGCGGATCTCGTCGACGAGATCCAGCTCGGCTCTAAGTGCCTCGTCGTTCATCTCCTCGTCGAGGGGCTCCTCTATGTGTCTCGTTGGTTCTCGTATTTCCACCGGGATGACTGCTTTGGTGCCGTATGTTAGTCTGAATGAGTTTCTCCGATCGTGGAGTGTGGTGTTGTGCGGTATGCCCACATGACGCTATGTAACTCCTCGACCCATGCCCTTTTTGCCTCGCCGAGTCTGCACTTCAGTCCGCGCAGGATTACCCTGTTGGCTGCCTCTGCTTGTCCGTTGGTTTGAGGGTGCTCAACGGATGTGAAATGTTGTTTAATGCCCAAGCTGGCCACGAAGTCCTGAAATCCTCTATCCGTGAATTGCGTCCCGTTGTCCGTGATGAGGACCTGAGGTATGTCGAACCGAGCGAGGATATTTTGTTTGAAAAATCGAAGAATATTTTGCGCCGTTTTTTTGGCCAGTACCTCTGCTTCGATCCATTTGGTGAAATAGTCTACCCCTACAATGAGGTATTTGTTCTGGTATGACCCAATTACGAAGGGCCCGAGGATATCCATGCCCCACCATGCGAAGGGCCAAGGAGAGGAGAGTGTTTTTAGTTCGTTCGGGGATGCAAGGTGCATGTCAGCGTGTCGTTGACATTTGTCGCATTTTTTGACGTGTTCCTTGGAGTCGTGTTGCATAGTTGGCCAGTAGTAGCCTGCTCGAAGAGCCTTGCGTGCGAGCGATCGTCCGCCGGGATGTTGGGCGTTGATTCCTCGGTGCATCTCCCCCAATATGTTGGGAACTTTCTCTTCCTCGACGCATTTGAGTAACGGGATGGAGAGTCCTCTACGGTAGAGTTTCCCCTCGAGGAGGACATACGAGCATGCCTTACGTTTGGTAGCGGCCGCCTCTTTAGGGTCAGTGGGGAGTTCGCCCTTTGTAAGGTAATCATAGATGGGTGTCATCCAGCAATGAGTGTCCCCGATCATGTTAACCTCGAGTGGAGGAGGTGGCTTCTCGGTGCTAGGTCGAGGAAGGATTTCTTGGATTATTGATTTGTTTCCGCCCCTCCTTCTCGTACTAGCCAGTTTCAATAGGATGTCTGCTCGCGTGTTATGCTCGCGAGGTACGTGTTGGACTTCCCACTTCTCGAATTTTTCGAGTCTTTCTTTGACCAAAGTTAAGTACTCAATGAGGTTGTCGTTCTTAGCTTGGTACTCTCCCCGTACTTGTGATGCCACGAGCTGGGAGTCTGTTGATATTTTTACTTCCTTTACTCCTAGGTCTTCAGCCAATCTCAGACCGGCGATGAAAGCCTCATATTCGGCTTGGTTGTTGGAGGTTGGGAAGGCTAATGCTAGTGAAACCTCAATCAGGATTCCGTCCTCGTTTTCGAGGATGATCCCGGCCCCGCTGCTCGTCGAGCTGGAGGCGCCGTCGACGAAGATCGTCCATTTATGGGCACCGTCTGCTGATATTGGGTTGTGAGTCATTTCCGCGACGAAGTCGGCCAGGGCTTGAGCTTTCAAAGCTTTCATGTTCTCGTACTGTATGTCGAATTCGGAAAGTTCCAGCGACCATTTTAACATTCTGTCGGCCATGTCCGGCCGACCAATGAGTTGTTTTATCGGTTGGTCAGTTCTTACCTTGATCGTGTGAGTGAGGAAGTAATGACGTAAGTTTCTCGCGGCGTTTATGAGAGCTAATGCAACTTTTTCGATTTGCTAGTATCTGAGCTCAGGGCCTTGGAGTGCTTTGCTCGTGAAGTAGATGGGTTTTTGTCCCTCGTCGGTTTCTCTGATAAGGGCGGCACTGACGACCTCGGTTGCTACAGACAGATACAAATATAAGGTCTCCCTTTCCAATGGTCGTGACAGAACCGGGGGTTCGGAGAGGGCCTTCTTCAGATGGAGTAGTGCCTGTTCGCATTCGTCGGTCCATTCGAAGGTGGCCTCCTTACGGAGGAGTTTAAAGAAAGGTAGCGCGTGCTGGGCGGATTTGGCGATGAAACGGGAGAGCGAGGTGAGCACCCCGTTGAGGGATTGAATGGACTTTTTAGATTTCGGGGTCGGAAACTCCGAGAATGCTCGACATTTGTCGGGGTTGGCCTCGATTCCCCTCTCGGTGAGGTAGAAACCTAGGAGTTTTCCTGCCCGGACGCCGAATGTGCATTTCTCAGGGTTAAACCTCATTTTGCATTGTCTCGCCTGCTCGAAGACTTTGTAGAGGTGTCGAGCGTGGTCGGTCTCCTCGTGTGATTTGATGATCATGTTGTCCCTGTATACCTCGAGCATATCCCCGATTTCCCCTCGGCAGACTTTGTTCATCAAGCGCTGGTACGTGGCCCCGGAGTTCTTGAGTCCGAAAGGCATTACGTTGTAATAGTAATTGCCGGTCGGGGTCATGAATACCGTGTGTCTCTTGTCCATGTCCGACATAGGGATTTGATTATATCCACTGTATGCGTCCATGAAGGACAAGAGTTTGAAACCTGCAGAATTGTCGACGAGTTTATCTATGTTAGGGAGAGGAAGAGCATCTTTGGGACAAGCCCTATTAAGATCAGTATAATCAACACACATAAGCCATTTTCCATTATTTTTCTTAACGAGGACTACATTAGAGAGTCAGGTTGTGTACTAGGCTTCATAAATAAAATTTGCCTCTAGGAGGTCTTTTACAGCTCGCTCGGCAGCCTCCGCTTTCTCGGGGGACTACTTGCGCCTACGCTGTGCTACAGGCCTGATTGCCCGGTCTAAAGCTAATTGGTGACATGCGACATCAGGGTCTAGGCCGGGTATTTCTGCGGCGTTCCACACGAAGAGATCAGAGTTCTCCCTGAGGCATATCACGAGCTGCTTCCTTGTTTCTTCGGGCAGCCCCTTGCCTATCTTTACTGTCCTATCGGGGTCATCGCCCAGAGGGACGAGCTCGAACTCTCCGTCCGGGACTGGGCGGAACGGGTGAGTGGGAGCCTGTCCCTCGGTGGGTTTCCGCTCTTCAGTTTCGTCCTGGCCAATGCGGCAATCGAGGTCGATGGTGTTGATTCCCTGGGGGGGAGGCTCTTCGGCCCTAGGCTTTTTGTTACTCTTTGTGTTGACTGTGGCATGTCCTTTTACTGCAGCATCGTAACACCTTCGGGCGGCTTCGATGTCGCCGTGGATGGTGACTGCGCAGCCCAGTTTGGTGTAATATTTCATCTTCAGGTGGGCGGTAGACGGGACCGCCGTCAGTTCAGCTAGAGTCGGACGACCGAGGATGAAGTTGTAAAGAGAGGGACATTCTATGACCAGGAACTGGATCTTGATTTTTCTGGCCGTCTCTTGCTCTCCGAAGGTGATGAGGAGCTCGACGTAGCCCCACGGCTTTGTCGTGGTCCCGTTGAATCCTTGGAGGTCGGATCCGACGTAGGGAGATAGGTTGGTTTTGTCCAATTTTAGGGTCTTGAAAAGGTGGACGTACATGATGTCCACCGAACTGCCTTGGTCGACCAGAATGCGTCGGACATCGAAGTGAGCCATCTTGGCTCTAATCAGCAACGGGATGCCCGAGTTGGGGGAATTGCCCGAAAGCTCCTCTAGAAAGAAGGATATTGGGTTGGATTTGCCTCGGTATTTTGTCAGCATTGCCTTTTGCTCGGGTGCGGTCAGAAGGAGTTCGTTGAACTTGCGCTTTACCGAAAGGGTGGCGGCCTCGCCATTCATCCCTCCGCCTGATATGACAAGGGCGGTTGGAAAGTCTTCCCAGGGGCTGAGAGCAGTGATCCGCCCTTCTGGTGGTGTACCGGGGAAGCCGAAGTCTTCTGGTCGTGATATGCAAAGGGCCACCTGATAGGAAGAGTCGTCGGGGGGAGTGTCCTCTCGGGGCCTCTTCTTTTCTTGCTCTTCGTGTTTGGAGGCTTCAGTCCTCCTAGTGTATTGCTTGAGATTTCCTTCTTGGATCAAAATCTCTATTGCGTCTTTCAGGTGAACGCAATCTTCAGTCACATGCCCATGGCTTCTGTGGAACCTGCAATACTTGGACTTGTTGGTGTGAGACTTGGGTGCAGAAGGTTTTGGGAACCTCACCCTGCCCTGTTTGAACTCGGAGTTGATGCATTCGGCGAGGATGCGCTCACGGGGAGCTGTTAGCAATGTATACTCGCTGTATCGGCCCGCAGGGCCTCTTCCTTCTCGGGGTTCGTGGGGTTTTTCTTCCCTTCGCATGTCCCCGTTGTGACGGGGAATGTTCGGATCCTCGCGCTTGGGATGGTCGGTTTCCTCGGTGTTACGGCTGCCACGAGCGTTGTGGGCAACCTACTTTTCCTCGTATCTGATGTAAGCCTGGGCTTTATGCAGGAGGTCATTCAGAGTGCGGGGAGGTTCTATCCAACCCGCTCGGCTAAGTTCGCTTCCGGGCAAGAGTCCCCTCTCGAGGAGATATTTCTTCATGTGTTCCGTGGTGTCCACCTCGACAGCCTCTTGGTTGAATCATTCGATATACGAGCGCAATGTCTCATTTTTCCTTTGCACTATAGCTTCGAGGGTCGCTTCTGTCTTGGGGTGGCGTCAGGAGGCTGTAAAATGCCTCGTGAACATGGATCTCATAACTCTCCAGGATGTGATGGACTCTGGGGCCAAGCTTTTGTACCAGGCCATGGCTCCTTTCCTGAGGGTTGTCGAGAACATCCTGCATTTGAGGTGCCCGGTGATGTCGTTGCGGTAGTCGAGCATTGCGTTGACATTGTCGACGTGATCGTCGGGGTCTGTGGTCCTGTCGTAGATGGCCAAGTTTGGGGTTTCTCCATGCCTTTGGGGAGTGGAACTTCCATTAGTGCCCGTGACAGGGGGAAATGTAGGTCTTTTTCGTCGCTCCTAGGTGGGGAGAGCTCATTATGGTTGGGGCTTCAATCGCGCCTTGGCGAGGTCCCCGATCGACCAGAATCACGGCGGGCGCACGCCCTACTCTTGTTGGGTTCTGGGGAGCGATGTCCCCGTTTCTTTGTTGCTTCTGGACGTTGTTACGTCCTCCTTTCTTGCTGAGGTCGGCCCTCCTGTCGATCAGCTTCAAGGGCCATGATCCTCTCGTGCTGCTGGTAGAGCATGGAGCTGGCCTGGTTGAGGGCGTTCACCATAGCAATCATGGTGGCGTCCCCTTCGACGGGAACGGGGATGAGTTGGAATGTGTCAGCCACCTGGTCTTGAACTTGAGGCGGGTTCCCATTGTTCTCGGGTTCAGGAGATGGGGTGGTTGGGCGCCCATCTCGGGCGTCAGATTCATGGTATTGCAGATTGTCTTCCATCGTGTAGTCGACGAGGGGACGGTTGCGTTCATTGAGCTGTTCTCTGGACATGCTGGAAGGATGGTGTTTGAGCTTTGATCTTCTGTTATGGAAGAAGGGGAAGCTAGTTTCCCACAGACGGCGCCACTGATCTTACCTGATCAGGAGGACCTTCCAGCAATTTGGTGTAACGGCCAAAGAATGGGAGAAAGGGGGGTGTACCAGCAAGGCACTCCGATGCTTAAGTGAGTATAGGTACAATGAAGTAGGTAAGTTATAGAGTGAATCAGAATACCTGATCCTTTAGTGAGAAAGGGTATTTATAGTGAGCCCCCAGCACTGGGCCAAGGTCCTTCTTTGGGCTGGATCAGCTAGGCCCAAGGAAGAACTGCCAAGGAACGCTTGAGAAGCGTGACGACCTAGCTAAGAGGTCTGGTCCTTGGTCCAACTGCCCCTATCTTTCAGGAGATAATAAGGGACAATTGGGTGACGTGGCAAGTGATCTGGTAGACTTGCTCTTCGCCCGTCCTGAATGAGTGCCCGTAATATGATAAAGTTGCCCGACCGTAAGATGTTTATGCCCGTCTGCTAGGTGTCTCTGCTTGAGTATATGGGTCTCTGCCCGACATGTTGGGCTATAGCCCAATTTAGTCTTGAGGCCCAATCCGGAACAATATATATATATATATATATATATATATATATATATATATATATATATATATATATATATATATATATATATATATATATATATATATATATATATGAGTACCTGAAAAGAATATTATTATTTTTAATATTATTTTTTAATTAATTATTTAAACACCCAAAATAAATCATTTTTAAATAATTTTTTGCACATAATTTATTCATATATTCAAAATATTATTTTCACAAGAATAACAAAAATTATTATTTGATTAATTTTAACTATTTTAAAGAATTTTAAATAATAATAATATTTGATTAATTTCTTTAAAATATTTGATTAATTTCATTAAAATATTTTAAATAATTTTAAATCATAATGGTATTTGATTAGTTTTAAATATTTTAAAGAATTTTAAAGAAAATATTTGATTAATTTCTTTAAAATATTTAAAATTAATCAAATAATATGTTTTTTTAATGAAAATATTTGATTAATTTCTTTAAAATATTTTAAAGAATTTTAAATAATAATAATATTTGATTAATTTTAAATAATTTAAAGAATTTTAAATAATAATAATATTTGATTAATTTCTTTAACACATTTGATTAATTTCTTTAAAATATTTGATTATTTTCTTTTAAATATGATAAAGTATTTTAAATAATATTATTTTTTTAATATTTATTATTATTTAATATTTAATCAAAGAATTCTTTAAAATATTTTATTGAAATTAATCTAATATTTTTAAGAAATTAATCAATTATTATTATTTAAAATTATTTAAAATATTTAAAATATTTAAAATTAATCAAATAATAATATTATTTTATTATTTTTGTGAAAATAATATTTTGAATGTATGATTGAATTATTTGCAAAAATTTATTAAAAAATGATTTATTTTTATTGTTTAAATAATTAATTGAAAAATATATTAAAAATAATAATATATTTTTCCGGAACCTCAAGGGCGTGGGTTCGACCCCCTCCCCCTTTGCCATTTTTGTGATTTTGAAAGTTTTATATATTTTAATTAATAAATGACCTTAGAGAGCATTTTTTTTAAAAGAACTCTCATAAGGGCTACCTATAAGAGCGCTTTTAGAGAGCGCTTTTAGAAAGCGTTTTCTAAGGTGGGGCCTTTAGCAGCGCTTTCTAGAAAACGCTTTCATAGATGGGGTCAACTTAAGGCATTTAGCAGTACTTTTTAAAAGCGCTTTCTAAGGTTACCCTTTAAAAGCGTTTTTTTGAGCGAATTTTAAAAAAAAAACATATAAGAGCGCTTTTGCATAAAAGCACTATTTTTGTTGCGCTGCGAAAAATCAATTTTGGCTTAGTAGGTTCTTATATTTAACCGTTGTGATATATAATGTAAAATTGATAAAAAAATTGTTGTTAGGAATCAAACTTTGTACCATATAAAAGGGGTATCGCTACGGTTCTTATATTTAACCGTTGTGATATATTTATAATAAAAATATATGTATCATTACGGTCGTTTGCGATAACCGTTGTGAAATATTTACCCATGTAAGCAAATTAAGTGATCCATTGTCCCCATTTCATTCACAATGAAACACTATCACCCATTTTTCCTCTCTCACTTCATACATTAAGGTATTCTTCTTCTTCCATTAATGTTTTTACATATTTCCCATTAAGATATTCCTCATTAAATATTTTGTTGCAAGTATTTTATTATTCTTCTTCCATCTTAGGTAGCAAACTTCGTCTAGTTTTAGAAACAATTAAAATAAATACAAGAAGTATGAAGCTTTTGTGTAAGCTTCACTACTACAAAATACTTAAACAACGACGTTAGGTTCACCACGGTATTACCCTTCACCGTTGTGACATATCTAAACTATGGTGCTACTGTATTATATTTGTTTTTTGATTTAAAATTATTTGTATATAACAATGTTTGATAAGCAAACCATGGTGATACCATCAAACTTTCATGGGTTCAAACCTCAGCATCATCATATATATTATTCCTTTTATGTTAAGGAACACTTTTCTTTTTTTTATTTACTTTTAAATAAAAAAACTTAAAGGTTATGACTAAAGTTGTTTTTTCCACCGTTGTGATATATTTTGTATGATATTCTAATTTTTTATTCTAAATATGAATCTAGCGACTCATTATGAAATTTCATTATGAAAGGAATATATCATGACAGCTTGTAATAATGATCGTCGTAGTATAGTTTCAATATTTTTTGTATCATAACGCCTGATTGTATAAGACCGTCGTAGTAGCTTTATAATATACTCCTAGCTAATTTACTTGTCTCTTTAGTATCCTTTTTTCCATTGAAAATAGTAACTAGACGAAACGATACACGATATCAACCATAAACCCTAACATTCAATATTGTGAAACAATACACAATTTCAACCAAAACTTGCATCATCAATATCCATTTTTCACCGTGTTGTTGTCATTTTCGTCATCATCGTCTCGATCGTTACAGAAGGAAGATTATGCACTAACCAACATCGTCATCATCATCGTTACCATCGAGAAGGAAGATAACAACAACAACAACGTCATTATCGCAAGGAAGAAAGACAACAACAACACCAATACCAACACCAACATCGTTAACGTAGTCATCACGTTTAGGGTACATACAATATTTTCCCCATGCATCTACAATAAACTCATTTTCCATTGTTGTTGTTTATGTTCTTGTTGTTCCTGTTGTTGTTGATGTTTTTTTTTTGTAGTTTTTGAACATAGATGTCGACTTTGTTGAGTTCTTCAACAGGAAGCAGCGAAAATATTCAAACGATGAGTGTTTTGTGAATACAACTCAAACGAAAAGATCACAGAGAGGTGTCAAAATGATGCCCCGATTCACATCACTTTACAACTCATCTGGTGTTAAAATTTTGATCGAGTTTGATTCGTTGTACAAAGTAGTGGATTGTCCATATGACTCTACTTTTAAGAGTTATGTTGTTTTCCTTGCATGTAGCAAGGTCAGTATACTGATAGATGACTAGAGAGAAGTGGATGATAATGTCAAAGATAGCATATGGACATACATTAAGGTATTACATAGTTTTGAATTCATACTTTATAGTTTCTAATTCACTACCTATAGTTTCTAATTCATACTTATGTATTGATTTAAATATAGTTGAATTTTGAGATTGTCGATAACTCAAAATTGAAAAATAAGTGGATATCTTATGCTGGTGTTTGTTGGAGGGGATTTAAGTCACATCTCACGACTGACTACATTACAACGCCTAAGAGCGGTCTTGAACGTCCATGAATTCGGTATGGTTTTATATCGAAGAAGGTGTGGCATAGGTTAGCGAAGAGACTTCGTTCTGAGGAATTCAGGGTTAGTACTAGTCTTATTTAATCGATAATGTTATGCTAATGAGTTATAGATATTAATCATACACATTAACCACTTTGTTAATAACATGCTAAAAGCGAACCAGAGGTTCAAAACAAGGAGAAAAACATGTACCCCCATAGATTGTCTTGTAGGGTTATAGGAAACTTGAGAATAAAATGATGCTTGAAAAACAAAAATAAATGGGAGATGGTGACATTCCATCTCCACCATCAAGACATGAGAAATGGAAGAGGGCTCGAGTAAGACCTAATGGAGAGTACACATATGAGTCTTCAAGAGTAGTTGCTAAGAAAATTGTAAGTATATGTTTTGTTTTTCTTATGTTATTTAAATGTGTTTGCTTATGTAAGTTGCTCATGTTGTGTAGGATAATTTGCTTGTGGCGGCCTGTGAAGGCACATTTGTTCCGGAAGCACGACATGACATATTAGTGGAAGCTATCAGAACAGCTGAGTATGGAGGTTGTGCCCGTGGTGTTGGAGAAGGTGTCAGCTTGAGGTCATACTCTGGGTATCAAAGGAAAAGTACCAAAACCCCTGAATTGAATGCTCAACGACAAAAGATTGAAAATGTTGAGAGGCAATTGGAAGAAGAATGGAGGATGTTTAAAGAGGAGAGGGAAAAGGGAAAAAGATATGGATAAGTTACAAGAGTTATATTCGGTATGTGCTTTACTTGAGATGAAGGATATATATTATGCTTATTTTTTATTTATGTTGTAATTCAATGTTATGATGTAGAGATTAAGTGAAAACCTCAAACAACGAACAAATGAAGATAATCGTTACGTTGATGGTGATGATCATTAAACTCTAAGTAGAAATGTTGTAAATCGCGCTTCTACAAGAGGAAGTAATACAACCCCTCCCCCAGTGGATAACCTCAATGTATTATTGGACCCAAGTCCGAATGAAATAACTAATTTATACATCTTTATTGCAACAACAAATTTATCGCAACCTCTCCCGTTAGAACATTGTCCGCACCTGAATATTATGTATTACGGTCCTGAAGATGTAAGGGATTTTCTTGCAGGATTTAAGTGTCTTGACGTATGTATTTTGATATTTTGGTGCACGTAAGTTTATTGTCGAATATACATGTCATTAACAATATCATTGTTTGTATGTTCTCCCTTAATTGATTCATTTTCTTTGACCATTTAGGTACATTCACCGTCTTTGTACAAAGTTGAATAAATCAAGTATTTATAGAATCTTGGAGCCAACTTATATTATGTGGGTGTATAATGACAAAAAAATCATGGAAGATTACTTGAGAAGCCGGCTAAATGAGTGAGGAAAAGAATGTTACCTTGCACTATTCCTCTGTTGGCAAGTATTATTGTAATTTATTTATATATTCTCTATTTAGTTTTGTTTTAATCTAGAGAGAAAATTGTCCATTGGATCTTTATTTTATTTTATGAAGTTTATGTTCTTGTCTTTCTCTTCCATATAACTTTCAGATAGTTATTGTATGTGTATCTCTTTCACAATAACCTCTAGGTGGTTACTGTACATGGAAGTTACTTAAACTAATTCTTTGAATTATAAAATATGAAGGAAAAAAGGGTAATTATGGAATAGAAAATAGGTCATGCAAAAATTGTGTATTCCCTTTATATATAGGTATAGATAACATGTCACTTTACTCTCAATTAAAATTCCAATAAAAAAAGATTTAATTAATCACGAGTTTGATTACTTCAGCAATCACATGTATTGTTTTTTAAATATTTTATTTTTTCTCTTTATTGTAAAAATAATTGAGGTGTATTCTTTTTTAAGGGATTTTATCTTAGCTATTGAATTGATAAGAATAAATGGGTAGGATTTGGTGTCAAATCACTTTGGTATTAGGGATGGGAGGCATACCCAAACTCGCGGAGCCCACCCGCACCCGAACCCGAGTCAACGGGTGAAAACTCGAGTTGAATGGGTTCGGTTTCGAGTTCGGGTGCGGGTTTGGGTAGCGTGAAACCTGCGCCAGAAACCCAGTACCACATTCGCTTAGACTTTAATTTTAATTTTAATTGTAGACTGTAGACTTTAATTTTAATTGTAATGTAATATGTTGAAGACCTTAATTTTAATTTTAATGTTACCAAACTTGATGGAAAATTGTAATTTAATTCCTTAATTTCTTTGAGAGACCTTGATAGAATTCTTGTGTTTCAAATTTCAATGTTGTTATTGTATTTTTGTGTTTTTGCTACGTGTTTGGTTTGGGTGGAATATCCTGAACCCAACGGGGTGGGCGTGGGTGTTATTTTTCCACTCGAATATCCTTTGGATTTGGGTTTGGGTTCCGGTGGTGATTTCAGGTGCGGGTTTAGGTAGTGTGAAACCCGCACCCGACTCGTTGTCATCCCTACTTAGTATCAATTGATCCATATATATATATATATATATATATATATATATATATATATATATAGAGAGAGAGAGAGAGAGGTGGAGATCAACTTACTCTAAGAGTAAGTTTTTTTAACTTACTCAAAATCATAACCTTTAAATCTCATGAGGATCGTTCAACCAACGAGACTGTTCTTTCAAAAGAAATTGTTAGAGTTGATTCTTCTTCACATGAGTTGGTTGATGAAGTAGATATGGATTTTTCTAGGTTTGAGCTCATACCTTCATCTTTTAATAGTTGAATTGAACTTAAAAAATCTCCATGTATCATTAAAATAGTATGTCAAATTTCATTGGAGAAATTACAAGTATGGATTTGAGTCTGATGGAAAGGAAAACGATGTAGTAAATCAAAGACATTTTACATCTGGCTAACGCCCAATGTGAAAAATACACCTACTACATCGATTGACTATTAAGTCCGATGTGAAATATGGGTTTAACTTTTTATTTATTTAAAATAAACACACATTTAACATCGGATGCCTTTTTGGCCCGATGTAAAATGTAGGTTTTTACATCGGTTGCAAGTCTGGCCCGATGTGAAAAATACACTTATTACATCGATTGACTGTTAAGTCTGATGTGAAATATAGGTTTAACTTTATTTTCTTAAATAAACACACATTTAACATCGGTTTCCTTTCTAGCCCGATGTAAAATGTAGGTTTTTACATCGGTTGCAAGTCTGACCCGATGTAATATGTATGCTATCTTTCTTAAAAAATTAGACTATTTTTTAGTGGAATCGAGGTGGAATCCTTGTATTTTTTTTTTGGTATCTAATTTTTCATATTTTTCCAACCAGCCTATTATTTTCATTGCACCAAATATCTAGGATGCACATATTCTTCAAAATGAACAATTGATGTGAAAATTATAAGTGCATAAGTGTACAAAATTATAAGTATGTTTACACGGTGGACTACTACAACAACAAAACCAGTGAAAACGTACAAAAATATCCAACCATTTATAATTCATTTTCCACACTTGAATTACCAACATGCAATCCACAAGAAGATAAGTTGTAGCTTTAGTAGACAACACCAAAATCACATTTGCTGACAATAAATGATAACACCAATTAACATCATCAAACAACACCAAAGTCAAGAAACTCAAATTAAATATATATAGTCAATTATATATAACTCACCAGATAAAACTTAATATTTATATAACTTCAAGAAACATGTTGCCTAACAGAGTCGTAAATCATACTAATCATCATGTGTTAATTCTGTTGGGTCATCCAATACCTACAATACGTAAATAACAATATAAAGTTACTCTTTGAAAATTCACATTAAGTTGCAAAATACAAAGTAAATAACAAAGTAAAGTTATTTTTATTACCTTCATCCAAGACTCTGTTATCTTGGCAGAGACAATATTCCACATATTTTTCATCACATATTACCCACAATCAATAGAGTTATGTTGTTGCCTTTTCTACAAATGAATGACATAATTAGTGAATACTTATGATAGAATTAAATATATAATTACAATTAACACCACACTTACATTGGGTTGAAGCCATGTAGCCATTTTTCTATTTCCACTTGCCATTTGATAAACCCTAAAAGCACTAATTTAGAAAAAAAATTCATATAAAGCCACATAAATATGAAATTACTTTTGTAACAATTTATGTATATAAGATATATAATATATTATAACAAAAGTCACATAAAAGATAAACTTACTTTGTAACAATTCTCCTCATGGTTTGATTAAGTTCCTGATGAAGTGAACAAAAGACGACAACAATATTTTCTATTGGACAAATAACTATTAATTGCCAATGATCTCTGATACAATTCTCTGATACAATTAGTTGATATATAAAAATTAATGACACTCACACAATGACTTAATTTTATTTCCAAATGCGTGCCATCCTTTTTCATAACCATGAGTAACAATCTCTGAACATCGTTTTCCACTTCTTTTATACTTCCTTTTGCAGATGAACAACTTCTTTTTCCGCTTCCATCGACAACTTGCATTTGTTCAATGCATTTATTATTTTGTATGCTTTGTGATAAGCCCATATCCCTTTAGTGAAAACTTTTTCACATTTGGTTGCAAAGTGGACCGATGTAAAGGCACAATTTTTCACATCGGATTCAAATCACAATTTTTCTTGACCGATGTGAAATCCTTTATAACAAAACTTTATTTTATTTAAGAAACTGTCACCTTGTAATTTTTTCATCAGTGAACTTTTCACATAGGGTGAAAGTCAGGTCCAATGTAAAATCCTTTATAATAAAATTTCATATTATTTACAAAACTGTCACCTTGTTTTTTTACATTAGTGGAAATAAATGTCTGATGTAAAATCCCTAAATCAAATATTTTTCACTTCATACTGTTATGAAATCTGATATAAAATCCTTTGATGAATATTTTTCACATCATATATCTAGAAATCTGATGTAAAATCATTTAACCAAATGTCTTATTTTTAGTAGTGAATGGTGTTTTGCTCCATCTTCTCACCTTCAACAATCATCTTGTTTGCAATAACCAAAGTTCTTGCAAAATATTCATCAACTATTTCGTTATTTTCATGCAAAGAACTTCAAATTCTCGATGCAAAACCCTTCAATTGAGCTATCTTCACTTTCGTAGACCCTTGATACATCCTGCATATGGAATTCCATATATCTTTGGTTATGTCGCGATTCATAGTTGTTTGATCAATTGCTTGAAATAAATAGTTCTTTTCCTTGATATATTTGAGCTTTCTTTCTTCTGCAAGTTTTCTTTGTTCAGGCGTTGCATCTGGTGGTGTAACCGCAACACCCTTCTCTACCAATTCCCAATACTTTTTGGATCTAAGAAGATCCTCCATAAGCATGGTCCAATGATCGCAGAATCCATTGAATTTGAGAATTGCTGGTGTCAAGATTTTTTATAATCAACCATGGAGATGATTCATATGAGGGACTGGTACGATAGGATAACGAAAATAACAACTTTCTCTCACCAGGATATCGAAGTTGCGTAACTTGAATGAAAGAGGCACACCTGAATGATCAACCAGTGCTCTAGATACCACTTGTTAGAATGTGAGAGAAAGTCGTTATTGAATAATGCAGCTTCAAGCCCTATGTTTACATGAATGATATATTGCATATGTAGCAAGGGATCACACTCATAGCTAACTAACTACCTTATAACTAACTCCTAGTTGGTTATTATATTAGCCAACTATATTCTAACTTTTACATGTTGAACACAATGCTACAACATTTTGTTTGACATTTGAACAAAGCTACCAACTCAACAAGACTCTTTAACTTCCTTCATATTCTTGAATTGTAGGTCTAGGGGGCATACATATTGCATGGCAAGACACCCTACCATAGAAAATGTTTCATTCCAGGGAGAGAAAAAAATTAAATTAAATATTTTTTTAGACTCATTATTTATAAGAATATATAAAGGGAATACTTTGTTTTGGTGTATCATATTTTTTAACAGTTTTACCCTACTTTATTGTGTATTTTACTTAATAACTTTCATTAAAACCACTATTATTATCTTTCAAATAAGTTCATACTGTTAATTTTCACTTCTATATTTTTAAAAATTATATTTGTTGTGAATCTTGTTGTGAATTACAAAAAAAAATCAATATCAATTTGTGGGGCAAAGAACAATAGCAAGCAAAATAAATGGTCAACAGTAATAATAATTTGTACATAGATAATATAATAGAATACAGCAAGAACAAAATGAAGGTTTGTTTACCCAGTTCGATCAAACGTTCTACTCTGGGGGAGAGAGAAAGTCTCTAATTCACTATACTCAGAAAGTTGTTACAATAGATTACAAATGAGTTATAATAAAATAGTCTTCGCCTTCAGGTTCCCAAGAACAACCCAGAAGGCACCCAAGAAAAACCTTATTTTCTACCCAGGAGTTTCCCAACCTCTCCAACTCTCAATATATGAAAATCACTCTAACCCAAAGTATAATACATGGTTTTCTTTGTGCTGAAACCTAATATTTTTAAACCCTTGCTTCCCTTGTTGGTTTAAACCCTAAGATTGTCACACACAAAACATATAAGAGATACATATTTATAATGGCAAATACCCAACAAACAAAGCCCAAAACCACAATAGCCTGAAACATGCCAAACGAGAAACTATCGAAAAGCCCAAAAACCTAAAATCATTATTCACCGTACGAATGTCACTATTCATCCATACAAACGTTACTATTCATTCGTAAGAATGTCACTATTCATCCGTACATACACTATTCATCCAACCACTCTTTTTTTCCTTTTTTCTTTTCGGCTTTTTGTTCGACTTTCTAAAACTTCCGATTTTCACGGTAAATGCAATCTCCAAAATTTTTTTTCCTTCTCTTTATCAACAAAGGTTTTAAGGCACATTTACAATAATCTCCATCTTGACTTTAAACTGTGTTGATACCAATTTAACAATCAATAACATTTCTTATCTCTACCAAGTTAAAATTTTAATCAATAACTTTGATCAAATTCAAGCAACCTTTGAATCTTGATCTCGCCACTTGCATCCACTTGTTTCCAATTATCCTTTATTTCCTAGGTAATTCAACAAGCCTATAAGTATGATTTTTTGACCACCCTTGACTCCACCTGTTTTCAAATGTCTCTCTGAAGGCTTTCCTTCTTTTATTTTGCAGTCCTTTAGCCACATTAAAAACATAATATTCAAGGCTAGCATAACCGTCCCTTTGAGATGTTACAATAACCCTCTTTACCTTATCATGAGTCAAATGATAATTAGAGATCTCTAAAGTGTTCCTTCACTACTGCTAGCATCCATAGGAGGAAACTCCACCTCAAAATGAGTTTTCTCTGTTATATTTTTTAATAGGTTTCTCCCTTGGTTTTCACTATTCTTCTTCTAAAGAAATTCTCTACCTACCAAGTAAGATATTTTAACCTCAACTCTTACCCACAAACTCAATAACAACAGTGGTAACATGAATTTTTATCCCTTGATTTCTGCAAAATTCATTATACTCCTCTGGAACTTTCTCAAGGCATTTATAACGCCTTAAACTCAAATCCCATAGTTGTTCCTTTTCATGAAAGCCTCCAATAGTTAACGATGAATGAATAACAACATTTGAACCTTCTAAAATATATAGACCACATATTTTAGACCCTTTAGTAATAATTAATTCATCATAGAAATCCTCAACTCTCCACATTCAACTCTAGTACAATAGCCTAGATCATCAAACATACTTATAGATAATAAATTTCGCTTGAGAACTGGAACATACCTCACACTGTGAATAAGAAACTCACGATCATTAAACATTTTAAATCTGACTGCACCAATACCATGAACCTTACATGTCTTATTTTTACCAAGACAAACTATTACACCTTGCACCATCTTCAAAGTTTCAAAGTATTATATTCTTGGACACATGTGATAAGAACAACCTGAGTCAATGACCCAACTAACTTCAGTTTCCAAACTCGATACTATTAGTGCTTCGACATACTCATAATTTTCCTCAACTAAGGTAACGACAGCTTGAACAGAATCTTCATTGACATTTCTTTCAGGACAATCTCTTTTAAAGTGACCGATTTTCTAACAATTAAAACATTTTACCTTTGACTTGTCAGACCTCTTTGATTTGGACATCCCTTTACGCTAACCTCCTCCTTTTGACACATTTAAGCCTTCACCACTATCTTCAATCTTCAAATATTTCGAATTTGAAAATTCTTTGAATTTCATCTCCGTCTGGACTTCATCCAAAGTAATAGTACCTTCCTTACCATGAAGAGATGCGTCCTTAAAGTGCTCAAAGGATTTGGGTAATGAACTCAACAGGAGCAAAGCCTTGTCCTCATTATCAATCTTCACTTTAATATTCTCAAGATCATCGATAATCTTGTGAAATTCTGTAAGTTGCTCAACTATGGATTTGTTATCCACCATTCAGAATGAATAGAGTTGTTGTTTCAGATACAAACTATGAGCCAAAGACTTTGTCATAAACAATGATTCAAGTTTTACCCACATAGCAACCGCAATTTTCTCCTGGAGACTTCTCTTAGAACTTTATCCCCTAGGAATAAGATAATGTCACTCCTGGCCTTATCCATCATCTCAGTCTTTTGTATCTGTGTAAGCCCCTGGAGGCGTCAATGTTTTACTCTTCAAAGCATTAATACATTTCTCTTGAATTAAAATCTTTTCCATCTTAATTTTGCATAACCCAAAATCGTTGTTACCGAAAAATTTCTCGATCTGCCATCTACTAACCATGATGCTCACTTTGCTCCATGCTCATTGCACCACTTGTTGTGGATCTTGTTGTGAATTACAACAAAATTCAATATCAATTTGTGGGGCAAAGAACAATAGCAACAAAAATAAATGGTCTACATCAATAATAATCCGTACACATATAATATAATAGAATAAGGCAAGAACAAAACGAATGTTTGTTTACCCAGTTTGATCAAACGATCTACTATGGGGAGATAGCAGGTCTCCAATTCACTATACTCAGAAAGTTGTTACAAGATATTACAAATGAGTTACAAGAAAATAGCCTCCACCTTCAGGTTCCCAAAAACAACCCTGAAGCCACCCAAGGACAACCCTATTTTCTACCAAAGTGTTTTCCAACCTCTCCAACTCTCAATATATGAATCACTCAAATCCAAGGTGTAATCCAAAGTTCTCTTTGTGCTGAAACCTAATGCCTTTAAACCCTTGCTCTCCTTGTTGGTCTAAACCCTAAGATTGTCACACACCAAACATATAAGAGATAAATATTTATAATAGCAAATTCTTAACAAACAAAGCCCAAAATCACAATAGCCCGAAACATGCCAAATGAGAAACTGTCCAAAAGCCCGAAAACTTGAAATCATTATTCACCGTATGGACGTCACTATTCATCCGTATGTACATCACTATTCATTCGTACAGACACTGTTCATCCCACCGTTTTTTTTTCCTTTTTTCTTTTCGGCTTTTCGTCCGACTTTCTAAAACTTCCGATTTTCGCAGTAAACGCAATCTCCAAAATATGTTTTTCTTCTCTTTATCAACAAAGGTTTTAAGGCACATTTACAACAGTATTTAAATAAAAAATATTGTTTATATTTTCATTGATGAGCATTTAAAAAAGCAGACATATGGATACACAAGTGTCTGTTTGAATGCTAATCTATTAATAAAAGTTAAGTGTACCGGTCTGGTGATAAAAGCCAATAAACTAAAAGACTTGTGCAATGGTATAGGCCTCATATGCTCAATTTAAATATAGTTTGAATTTATCACTAAGAATTTCTAATATGAACACCTCAATATAAGGGATGACACAGAGTGATAATGACTCTCAATGTCATCTTAAAATATAAACTCATCTTTAAACAAAGTTTTCGGAAGCACCTAAATACTTTTACTACGATGTAGGAAACATATCACCTTCTGCTATTTTCCTGCTGTCTATCTCTCCTGTGCGATTCCTAACCGTTAGATAAAATAAGACGGTTTGATCTCTTTAAATTATATAATGCAAATATTTTCCTTTTGTCATTAGATAAATGATAAGGCTGAAACTAAGACAGAAGGGGCATGGGAAAAAAATAGCAAAAGATGATCCATGTCCTGCGATGTACATCACAAATAATATTCAAATAATGAGTATCATCTTCTGTCATAATATTTAGTTTTTTCATCCTATAACTTGTGTGGATTTTTTGTTTTTGTTTTAACATGTCTAAAATAGTTATATTTCTTCTTTCAACCATATATACAAATGTGTTGAGAAGTGTAAGGGCTCAGTAACCTCATGCATTATGTCTTCCTCTCCCCATAAATTCTTAACACCTCTATCACTTTCCCACTTCATTTTCGGTTTGAGTTATAAAAGTCATCAACACTCAAAACAATTTATCTTTAACTTTTATAAATAAAAAATTCACATAAAGACATTACTTCAAAATGACTAAACACATACTCCCTCTGTAACGATTTATAAGCAAATTTGACTTTTTAGATACATTTGACAATTAATGTATCTAGTCTATATATGGGTTGAATACATTAATTGTCAAATGTACCAAAAAAATTCGAATTTGCTTATAAATCTTTACGGAGGGAGTAATGAATAAATCACATCCAAAGGTCTTGCTGCCTTTATTGGAAAATTTAAAGTAAAATCTTGTCTATATTTTTTTTCTCTTAAGATGCATGTTTTTTTAGGTAACACAATCTTTGGTATTCCCGACACTAATTAGTTGGTCTTTAAATTCCTTAAGATATTGAAGTTAAAGTTTCAATGAGCTACAACCAACTTTTCCTATTATCAATTATGACCGATAAACACCCATCGTTATTGGTTTAGTGGTGATTGATATTGTCTTAATAGGGAGGATCACAAATCCTCCACAACTACGGACATGAGAGGATTAGAACTATTTGATGGTAGAACTGACTCACAAACCGATACTGGCAATGAAATAAATAAATAATAATAATAATGACAGATTAAAAACTCAATATCCGCAACTTTGATCGCCTTTTATGCTCATAGTGAATCATTGCATAATCAGGTGTCCCACATTGCTCATATTTTAATTCATTCCCGACACAACCAAAACATGCTCTTTTTTGAAACCTTATAACCACAACCAACACATTCTCAAATGTGGAAATCATGCCTTTTTTTCATCTTGACTTCATCATTGTCCATGCCTTTTGCTTGCAAATACTATATTATCAGCCAACTTTAGTTTATGACAAACTTACTATCAACATTTGGTCTCTATATAAGGGTGTCTCGATATAATGGCCTTCTTGTGCCTTTGCTGAATGAATGAAATACTAAAAGATTAATTCATATTTATTTCTCATTATAGTGTTCAGGCAAGGCTATGGTCGACAAGATGAGATTGAAACATTGGAAACAAATAAGATAAATGATACATCCGAGGATTGTTCTAATTAAGAATCAACCATCAAGCCGACATATTATCTGAGTAATTGATCAGATAATCTTGGAACACCTCTCATGGTCATTTTATTGAATGAAAGTAACTACCGCACTTGGTCAAGATCGATGAAAACTGCAATGCGAGCAAAGACAAAGTTGAGTATCATTGATGGGTCCATCAAGAAATCAAAGGAAGGTTAAAAAGAATTTGGGATAATATTTCAGATGCAGTGAAATAGTTCTTTATCAAGTGGAATATTGTTCTTTGAGTCAGATGTATGTTTAGTGTTTCTGGTGCGATATCCAGGAGAAAACCCATGTTTGAAGTAGTAATTATCAATGGTGTGATTGGTTTTACGACAATTTGTGCAAAGCATAAGGGATTTTGAAGGGATTTTACCACGAGGTCATGTATTAGTGAAAAGTATGGTAAGGTTATGAGCTACAACTGAGGAAGGAACAATTTTTTGTTGAACTATCAAAGAATATACACAACTGATATTGGGAAGAGGATCAAGAATCAATATTTGTTGACGAATGTTGTGGTAGTTATCATTCAATCCTTTTAGAAAACAAGTCACGTATTCCATGTGTGTGTAGTTACGAAAAGATTTGACGAAATCACATGTGCAGGGTGTAATACAAGAACAAAAGAGAGTAGGTCGTAAATCTTCTAATTCATCCCAAAGTATCTTAAGATCGGTGAAGTATGTAGATAAAGATCTATCGCCTTGTTGAGTGGAATGAAGTTTGCGTAAGAGATCAGAAAAACGAAAATGATTACCTCTTGTAAATCTTTCACGGAGATCTTCCCAAAGATCAAAAGCCGAATCAAAACATATGATGCTTTGAGCGATATGCGGAGAAAGTGCGTGGTTGATCCAAGAAATGACCATACTATTGGCACATTCCCAAAGCTCAAAATTAGGGTCAGTTGAAGAGGGTTTTGGTAGAACGCCATTGATGAAGGCAAGTTTGTTCTTAGAGGTGAGAGCACGACGCATGGACTTGCTCCAATTATGATGAGTGTTGTCATCGAGAGGAGGTACAACAATTGTAGCACCTGGATTTTCGTCAGGGTGAAGGTAATAGGGATTTCTTGGATTCAAGACTGAGTCGATAGAAGGATCCGCGAGAGAAGAAGAAGTGGTGTTCTTGGGACTGTTGATGTGAGTGGAGTGTGTGGGTGATGGTGGATCAGACGCCATGAATGAGAGGTGTGGAGATGATGTGGAGAAGATAAAGTGGAGAAAGAAGATGAGAGAAAGGGTTTTTATCACTGATACCATATTACAGATGCAATAAAATAGTTTGAATTGCTATTGGCGCCATTATAAAATGCTAAAATGTGTATTATGATTGTATTGTCTTACATAGGAGAGAGATAAGAATATATACACAGTATACAATAGAATGGGTTGAGAAGAGGCTAAAGCCCAATAAGGAAGCTAAAGCCTAATAAACTACTCTAATAGATAAGGCTAATTCGATGATAATGGCGTGGTTGATTAGTTCTACGGAACCAAGTTTTTGTAGTAGCACACACTCTTCGACTACACGTCGGTTTAGGAAAAAAATGTCAACAAGCCAATGCACCAAGAATACACCAAATGTGTGGTAAATCATTAAAGAATGTTTTATGGATTTTTGATTGTGGTGCATCACATCATATGACCCCTTTCAAATCTATGATGCAAGGAATTAAGAGCATTAACAAACATTTGTATATAGTCACTTCTACTAGAAACATGACATTGGCTTAGTTGATGGGAAATGTCAAAATATTAGAAACTTTAACTTTAAACAATGTGCTCCTAGTCCCTGAATCACATGCAATTTGATTTCGATTCATAAGTTAATCATTGAATTGAGTTGTAGTCTGACTTACAGTAAAAACTCTTGCATAATTTAGGACCCAGTGTTGAAGAGAAAGATTGGATTAGGTGATTTACATGAAGGAGTATATGCATTCAAAGAGTTTCAACAATGATTTTTAGGAGCAACTCAACAAAATCTGACCGATTTAGTCCATAGCAAAATGCCACACCCCTCTAATTATACACTGCAAAGCATCTGAAGCCTTCTTAAATGTGACATTAATAAACTTGTTTGTTATGATATTTGTCATAAGTTCAAACAATTTAAAAATCCTTTTCCTGTAAGTAATTATAAGGCTGGAACTTCTTTTGTCTTGATACATTATTTTTTTTGAAAGGCAATGGTTTTCATTACTTTCTAACTATTTCGGATGACTATTGGCACTTTGGGTTTATCTAATGAAAAGAAAAACAAAAAAATATCAGTATCAACTATAAATTCATTAATGAAAAGAATTAATGTTGCTTTTAACTCCTCTATATCTTGATCGAAATGGTTCCATTTATTTATATACTGAAAAGTTCTATGTATCGTAAGTCGTTTCTATGTTTATAATGCCTAATATCTCCGGTATATGTATACTACCTGAAATATTCTCAAAATGGAAAATTTTGCTAACAAATGCAGTAATCATGCTTTAGAAAAAACAAGCATATGCAAAATGCAATAGATGATGAGAGTAGTTTTAGAACTAAATCATGACTTAAAATATAACAGAAAGATACATAAGCAATTAGACAAAACAAAGTGAACGCTGATTGTAGTTAGAACAGTGACAAGTAACAACAAAACTACAGATGATGAGAGTAGCGCAAGCTAAGGCTGAGGCGGTGGTGGTGCGGTAATATACCATGGTATAGGCTCTGGAGGTGGCGGTGGTGGAGCTGTAATATACCACGGTATAGGATCAGGAGGAGGAGGCGGTGGTGGTGATGGTGTGTACCACCATGGTTGAGGAGGTGGTGGCGATGATACAGAGTACCACCATGGAGGTGGTGGTGGAGAAGAAAACAATGGCGACATTGGCGGCGGAATAATCAAAGGCGGTGATGGAACTAACGGTGGGGGGCGAGGAAAGTAATGAATGGGAGGTGGAATTATCCAAGGAAATGTTGGGAATGGCCATTGCCCACATTTTCCATATAGATATTGGTAAAATGGGTCGCACCTTGAACTTCTTCTTCCTATGCCTCTTCTCTGTACTCTCAGTTCTTCTTCTTGTTTGTTTTGGTGAGACGCATGTTTTGTAGTTTCAGTAAGAGAGTAGTGAAAGAGGAGAACAAATGTTAGCACTGTTAAAATTACTTTCATTTTTTCATTCACTCGTGTGCTAAGTCAAACAAAAAGGTTTTATATATAAATATACCCACCTGTCTTCAATAGAAATGTAATCTGTCATCAACTACCCACCTACCACTATCAATTTTGAGAAGAATAGTAATACTAGTAGCTTGATAGTTGAAGATAGGTGGGTGTATTAATGGAAGAGATAAGTACTTAGTTATACGTGCCATTTTGACCATTTTTCATTTGCAATCACTCGGTGCTACTCATACTCTACCTAGTACATAGGTTGACTTATTTCCTGTCTTTTTACGGGAAAATGAATAATTAAAGAGACAACTTCTTTACCCACCATAAAAAATTAGGTAATGTACATTTCTTCAATCAAATAATGTCATATCATTTTATTGTATTTATTAATTTATTTAATAATTCAAACTTTTTAGATTTTCAAAACAATTTCAATGCAAATTACATTATGAGTAACTCTACACAACTTTTTTGAGGTGGATAGATAAAAATTCATCATAATTAAAGTACTCTTCCTCCTATTTCAAGTAGTATAAACAAATAAAAGAAAAAAGTTTTAATAATTTTAAATATAATCATTTATAATTATTATATTTGATGTTTTATATATATATATATATATATATATATATATATATATATATATATATATATATATATATATATATATTCTTCACATTTTTGTGTTTGTAAGGATTTCCAAAATAAAAAATATGGGTACAATTAAATATTTTTCTTAAATGCTAATTTTTGTGTGTGTAAATTCTCTTATATATGAAATTGGAGGGAATATGTTATTTTGATGAATGGTTAAATAGATAGAGACAAAGTCATCAAAAGTAGCAAAGTTCAAAGATAGCAAATTTTTATTCGATTTTTCACTAACTTGAGTCTCTCTTATTCTATATGTTTAATCCCATGTTTGAATGCTTATGAAATTGGAAATCTCTCAATCTAATTCTTGTTGAGAATGTATCAAGTGTGGTAGTGTGGGTAATAGTCTCACATTAGTTGAAAATATGGAGACTTGAGTATTTATAAGTGATAGAATCCATACCCGGGTTTGGTTGAATATGTTGTGTGTCTCTAAACAATGTGTGTTGCTCAAAGAAGGATGTCCCACCATTTAGAATGCTCCTCGCTTGACTCTCCCCCCGATTGTTGCCCAAACAATTCTTATATATAAATATATAATAGTATATATATATATCACTGTAAGGTGTATTTTCTCATCAAATATAGAGCGTTCTTTTACACGACAAAACAATCATCAAGAAATTTAGTAGTCGATTGGTAAAATGAACTAAAGATATAGTCAACTTAGAAGTTAGGGGCATATATTCTGGATAAATAATGGGTATTTCTCTACTCACTCTAGGTATTGCTGACCCACCACACTAAAAATTAAACAATGTACATAGGGGGTGGAAGACAGACATGTCAATCCCGTTTAGGTCCGCCATGCAAAAATCCACACAAAAAAATGTGATGGACAAGAACATGCATAGTTAGGATGCGAGCCAACAACCTTGATATGTGTAACACCCTAAATTTCCCCGTGCAATTTAATTGAGAAATCAGAGTAAAATCAACCAATCATAATTTAAGGCATTACTTTTCATCCAAATACTTGCTCATTGATAGACATGTAGCATACTTTGTAATTCAATACATCAACTTTTATTATGCAGCGGAAAATCAATCACAATAACAATAACGAAGTATAACGGTTTTAACTAATAACCTTCATTTAAAAAATTATAAAGACAACAAAATCTCTTTTAATAAGATAACTCATGCAAATAGCGTTCCCAACTCCCAATGTTACATATCAGAGAAGATGCCACTAGCGTGAAGTACTTCGACTTCACCGCCCACAAACTCTAACTACTCATGTGCACGTTACCCACGTAGAGGCAACATTCAAATAGAAGGGGTGAAATCCTCAAATCAATCAAAAGGAAGAGATGATGTAAATACAAGAGCATAAATCAATCAAGTTATCCACTCGCATCTCATCAAATGATAACATCACACCCTTCACTTCATAAACAGATAATCACATCAAATATCATGCAACACGACTATCATAAATGCAATGAGACACAACTATACTCAATGCATGTGGTACCAATTTGATCTTTGTTTCATGATCACAGTTCACGTCAGAACGTCTATTAGTCACTCACACCCCACATGGGCACATGACATTCGTGATTGCTTACACCCCACATGGGCACATAATCACCTCAACAAAAACAACATCGTGCAAATGATATGCACTTCAACGACAACATGCAACAACGACTAAATACACATCCATAGTGTATTTATCATCACACCAATACCACTCAACTATCACATGCATTTATCGAACATACATCATTATGTTACTACAACAACTACACATCTTTGCATCATTCAATCATGCATTTTACATTATCACATCAAGATCAACAAAACAAATATATAGCACTTCAATACATGCTCACAACATCACAGTAACAAAACATCATTTATATAATATAAAACATATAATTTCCACTAATTTTCAATTAATAAAAATAATTTTTTTCAGTCCCAGGTCGCGCTAAGCGAGCCCTTATTATGCTAAGCGCACTCGCTATTGCCTCAAAGAGGCGAAAATTTTCCAGACCGTGCTAAGTGCACTCTGCGATTTTGGCAGAAAAAACCCTGCGATAACAACAACTTCTTACCGATGATTTCCTGCACTAAATACGATTCTTAACACCAATTTCACACAAATAATGTACCTATAGTCTACATCTAACAAATGAAATCCAAGCATACAAATCAAACACAACCAATTCATCTATTCCAATCACATATTCATAAATTCTCCCCAATCAACCCTCGAACAACAACTCCATGGTTTCCAACCTAGTGATTTCTACCTCAATACCTACATCATTTAACCCTTGAGAGATGAAAGAAAGTTCCACCCTTACCTTAAAGTGATGATCTCTCCTTCCTTCAATGGATTCTCTCTTCCTTTCTCGTTCCCTAGCTCTTCTCGTTCTTTCTCCCTTTAGTCTTCACTTTTACGTAAAATGAATAATGACTTCTCACTCTCTAATTCTCTCATATACTCCAAATAATTAATTGCCTCATTTTCCCCAATTAATCCTCACACAATTACCACCATGTCCTTCCACTCCCTACATGATGCGTGTTTTTCGCAAGTGTACGAACACATCAGAGTAATATAAAAGATTGTCGAATCCACAGAGACCAAGTGTCAATCTATCGTACCTGTTGTTATGGTGTGTATCTAAGGCAACTGAATATAATGGTTTTAAGGAGTGCGCAATGGTAAATAAAATGGTACTTTTACACAATTAATAAAGACAGGCTCGAATGCAATTCACATAATCAATAGATATTCCGGTACTTGTTAATAGAACTACTTATGGGCAATGTTTTCTACTTTGAAAAGAACTAATTTAACAGGAACTGTCGCTTTCGCGTATTCAGAACCGAGTTGTACTCTCTAATCAACCACTCCTATTGTCACAGATAAAAAGGTGCGTAATGCGTTAGAGTAGTAAACCTATTTTTAAGAAATATAGTATCTTAACTAAGTTGAAAAGTACTTTAACCTGGTTTTCTTAGCAAAAAGAGGTTCTCACGAATCAGACTCTAAACCTCTTAACGCGTCCGAAAAATGGTTTTAAAATCTCTTTTCTTTTTAATCTAAAAACTCCTAATGAACTAGACAAAGCACTTTTGGCTGTTTTTGAAATAGTTAAAAACAATTAAACTTAAATTGAAAGTTAAAATAGCCCTTAAGCGTTTCTACAAACAATTGTACGGATTACTGGTTTAATTACGATCCTTACATTCTAACCTTTATGGATTTAGTTAGACATGGTAAAGTAAAAGTTCTTTTTTATTATTTTTCATAAAAGTATTTAGTGCGAGTGCGGAAAGTAAATAAAAGTAGTGCGAGTGCGAGAAATAAAGGTATTTAAAGCGAGTGCGGAAAATAAACGAAAATAGTGCGAGTGCGAGAAATAAACAAAGTAAAGCGAGTGCGGGAAATAAATAAAGTAAAAGCAATGCGGAAAGTAAATAAAATAAAGCGAATGCGGAAAAATAAAATACGAACTGGAATTAAAATGGCGGCAGGATTAACTTTCTCATAGAGTGCTCCAAAACTCGATCACATAGACGTATACAGACTCGATCACTCGATTGTAGTAACACCCCGATGTGAAGTGATTACTACTTTAAAACTGATATATGCCTAAGAGATTCTAAGTTTGGATGAAGAAAAACTAAATTCTAAAGTCCTATTTATAGGCAAACATTAAGTGAGAAAAGACCAGAATGCCCCCCTCCACTAAAAAGTGGAGGGAAACATTTTTGCCTTGTGGCGCCCGCCACAAGGCCATGGCGCCCGCCATAGGTACAAAAAGGTGGAGAAAGTGGGGATCGTGGGCTTTGGCAGTTGTGGAGTGATCTTGAGACGTGGCCACGTCATGGCTGACCCCATGGCGCCAGCCATGGTGGATGCCGTAAGTGTAAAAAGCTGAATTTCTTGGTTTTCGTCCGTTTCAACTCCTTTTTCGCTCCTTTTCTTGATTTAGGCCCCGATTACATAGAAAACCTGAAAATAAAGAAAAACAAAGTAATAACATAACAAAATAACAATAAAAACTAAGAATGCATGCGAAATCGGAGTCAGAAATACGGTGAATTTTAGTGTTATCACTACACCTCTAATTATTTTATTTATTCCATTATATTATCATTATCACTCAACTAATGAAATAAATTAACAAACATCACACAAATAATCACAACATATCACAATTTTATGCAAATAAATAAATAAAAGAAAAATGGGCGTTACAACTCTCCCCCACTTAAAATATTTGTGTCCTCGAAAATTATCTGATGCGAAAAAACTTGGGTACGAATCTTGTATCTTGCTTTCTATTTCACACATCATGTTCCCACCGGAAGCACCTCCCCATACTACATTCACTCGAACAATCTCATTGCCTCTCAACTGCATCACTTTACGATCATCAATACGCTTTAGTAAAACCTCAACCATAAGATTATCTCTCACCTCAATCTCATCCATCGAAATCACACGTGAAGGATCTAGAACAGACTTCTGATGTTGCGAAACATGGAATACATCATGTAAATTTGACAATCGCGGTGACAATACCACTCTATAAGCAACATGGCCAACTCTTGTAGAAATCTGCTACGAACCAATAAATCGAGGAGTAAGTTTTCTTAACTTCAAAGCACGCCCAAAGCCAGTTATCGGAGTAACTCTCAGGAATACATGGTCTCCTTCTTGAAACTCAAGATCATTTATCCTCTTATCATGATAACTCTTCTGCCTGCTCTGCGAAGTCTTCATCTTTTCTCGAATCAACTTCACCATCTCAATAATTTATTGAACGATATCAAGTCCAAGCACTACACTCTCACCAGACTCATGCCAACATAAAGGCGTCCGACATCTTCGACCATACAACACTTAAAAAGGTGCCATTCCGATACTGGAATGATAATTTTTGTTATAAGTGAATTCGATCAACGACAAATAACTACCCCAAACACCTCATTGTTCAAGCTTACAAGCTCTCAACAAATCCTCCAAAGATTGTATAGTTCTCTCTGTCTGTCCATCAGTTTACAGATGATAAGATGAACTCAACTTCAGCTTCGAACCCAATGTTCCTTGCAAACTCAGATCTCTATCCGATACAATATTCAACGGAATCCCATGTAACTTCACGATCATGCGAACATAAATATCGACCAACTTCTGCAAAGGGAACCTGATATTAATTGGAATAAAATGCGTCGACTTTGTCAGTCTATCAACTACTATCCAAATTGCATCGTGTCCTCGCGGATTATTAGGTAACCCCGTAACAAAATCCATGAAACAATGTCCCATTTCCACTCTAGGATATCTAACGGTTGCATCAGACCAACAGGTTTCTGATGTTCCACCTTTAACTTCTGACAAGTGAAACATGCATAAACAAAGTGATCCATGTCACGCTTCAATCTTGGCCACCAAAATATCCTTTTCAAATCCTGATACATCTTTGTTGCTCTTGGGTGAATACTCATGCTATTTTTGTGACTCTCTTCAAGAATCATTCTCTTCAATTCAGAATCATCGGGAATACAAATAAGTTCACAGATTCTTAGTACACCTTGTTCGTTAACTCGAAAATCACTACTCCCATCATGTTCATTACCAACCATCAAGTCTATTAATTTCACATCCAACTTCTGACCCTCTCTAATACTATTGAGAAAATCATTAATCTTTAACATTCCCAACATCATGATATATGATGTCTATTCACAAACCAAACTCATGTCTCTAAACTGCTCAATTAATTTTAACTCTTTAACCATCATATCAGACATATACAAAGTCTTCTGACTTAGAGCATTAACTACGACATTAGCTTTACCGGGATGGTAGTTCAAGCCGAAATCATAATCTTTCAAGAATTCCAACCAACGTCGTTGCCTCATATTTAACTCCTTCTGGTCAAAATTATACTTCAAGCTCTAATCATTACTGTACACTTCAAATCTAGAACCATACAGATAATTCCTCCAAACCTTTAGTACGAACACTACTACTGCCAACTCCAAATCATGGGTAGGATAATTCCTCTCATGAATTCTCAACTGACGTGAAGCATAAACTACTACTTGACCGTCCTATATTAACACACCACCCAAACCTATCAAAGAAGCATCACAATACACTACAAACGGTTCATCTGGTTTAGGTAAAATAACACTGGATCGGTAGTCAAATTCTTCTTCATTTCAATGAAACTCTGCTCACACTGGATGTCCCATACAAATGCCTTATCCTTACAAGTTAACTAGGTCAACGGAAGTGGCAACTTCGAAAAACCTTCAATGAATCTATGATAATAACAAGCTAATCCCAAAAACCTTCTGATCCCAGTCACCGACTTCAAAGACTCCCACTATAGAATTGCATCTACCATGGATGATTCCACCGCAATACCATGCATCACATGAAATAACATGACCTAGAAAACTCTCCTCTTTCAACCAAAACTCACTTCGACAACTTAGCATACAGTTCTTTCTCTTATAACACTTAAAATACTATTCGTAGATGTTCAACATGTTCTTCTTCTGACTTAGAGTAAATTAGAATGTCATCTTTAAAGACAACCAAAAACTGATACAAATAATCGTGGAAGATTCGATTCATATACTCCATGAATACTCCAGGTGCATTAGTAAATCCAAATGGAATCACTACATACTCACAATGTCCATACCGAGTCTTAAAAGCTATTTTCTAAATATCTTCATCCTTTACTTGTATCTGATGATAACCCGACCACAATTCAATCTTGTTAAACACACGAACACCCATTGTCACTCTCTAGATTTCCATCCTGGTACAAACGCGAAAGTGGTGCGGAAAAGGTAGAGTCGCTAGCCAGGAATTTTTATCCCAAAGAAATGGTAATGCTGCAAAAACTGAAGAAAAGAAAGGAAAGAACAAGGTCTTGTAACCTAACGAGATTGGGTTCGAGAGTCGGTTACAAACTGGGAAGGTATTAGCACCCTAGATCGTTCGGCATACCCGACAGGGTCCACGCTTGCTAGAACTGCTTCAAAGGGTGAAGATAAATTGTTGCTGAACTGAAACTACTACTGGAACTAGATAAAAGGAAGAAAATGTATGAGAAAAATGTAGGGAAAATAAAGAGACTGCTCGAATGGGCCCTACCCCACTACCTAATATATCATAGGGAAATGAGAATCAAAGTCAAAATAGTTCCCCTAACTAGGGAGGAAAATTGTGTGTGTATTTTTTATGGCTTGAACTGCTTATGTCTATGCTCAGGTGTTGCAGGCTCGTTTGGCATGAGAAAAGAATTCCCGGAGGAAAGACGCTTGTTGTTGGTTTGTAGCTTTTTAGAAGCTTTTTATTTGTGAGTTTACACAGGAAACTGTATCTCATTCAATGGGATGTGTACTTATTACATCATCTCAAAATGAAATGAATAAGAAGCACACCTATCTATGGAGGATATCCCCAAATCTAGTTCCAAATATTAAGGCTCAAGTACACTAGCCTATTGTACTTGTTAAGTGTTTTTGTTGTTTTTTGATTAATAAGTGTTTTTTAGTTTATGTTTGTAAAGCATCCTCTTGCTAAGACTTTATTCATCATGATAGATATCCTACACCTCATCCCCATATGGAATGTGTACAATTATCCCATGGAAAAGTCTCTTGGCACATGAGAAAACTTATCCTTTATTAGGTGTCTTGAGTTGTTGTTTTGAGATGAGAAGAGAGAAGCACCAAAAGAGAACCAAAGGTAATGGGAACTAAAAAATCCTAAGTAAGTTGTCATGCTTGGATAAACCTAGGTTAGGGAGGTTTGAAAGAACTCTATCCTAATGAAGAAGAAGGATAAAAAATAAAGAAAGAAGAGGAGAAAGTTAAAAAAACAACTTACTTCTCAAATAGAAGATAAGTTTCCTCTAAGGGGGGAGGAATGAAATTGTAAAGACAAAGCATATGAGATGCTTCCACAAATAACAAGATTGAAATGTAAAATAAAGGGACAAGGAAGATATAATTGGAATGAAGTCACTTCAAAGTATTAATAAGAATTACATCCTTAAGCATGCTAAAGCCAAGATAACCAATGTCAAATAAAGGCAAGTCTTCCGCAATTAACACTCCATGCAAGGGAATAAGAAGTCCTAATTCTAAGTCCAAAATTTCCACCAATACTTCAAAGGTAGCCCATAGGTAAGTCACTCCAAAGCATATGCTAGTTACCAATAGTCCAAAATAGGAAGAATTAAGTTTTTTTATGGTTTAAGCCTTTATTAATATTTTTGTGTCCAAATGGACAAAGGAAAAAAACACAAGGATATAAACATAAACAATATGATGGATGATAAAGCATAATAAAAACAAAGGAGATAAAGGGAGCAAGAGATATTAATAAGGAGGATAAGGTGCGAGAAGGAATTAACATATTAGTATAGTATTAATAATATGTAGATAATAATGGTATGGTGAACTTAATCCTCCACAACCAAGAAGGAAGTAACCAAAGCACTTAGTACCAAAATCGAAAGGCAACCGGTTCCGCTTAGTATCTTACACTATAGTGATTAATCGAGGCGGTTAGATCCAAATTCAATAAAGTTTGAAAGAAGATTGGGATACCCAAAGCAACTACGCATCAAACTTCAAAAGTCGTAGATCTTAACGCAAAAGACTAACCACTTTGGGATTACGCGACCAACACGAGGTCCGATCCATGAAAGTGCAAGTATCCAATTGGATTTTTATTTCGAATTCTGGACACATTTAGGTCTATGTTAAGCAATCGCCGAGTAATTTACGGAGTAATTACCCTACAAATGAGACAGGCCAAAACCAATTAAGGTTAACGATGTTAGTGCTAATACATGCAAGATAAACGATATGTAAATCGCCATCCGAACGTAATGCCCCACAAAAATAAAGATGAATACCAAATTGAGTTACACTTAAGGTATTCTTTCATCTTTAAGTTCAATCACTCATTTTGGTGGATTCAAGTATGAAAATGTATCACTAATGCAAAGTACCTAAAGTGAATTATATAATTCACTTAGAGGTAGATTTGAACTAATGAACATTAACCACTCTAATTTACACCCAAAGTCCATTGAATTTAAAGAGAAATTAGTCCCAAAAATGTCTCCCAAGGTAAAAATAAGAAGAGAGGGGAGAAGAGGATGCAAAAGAGTCACAAAACAAGGAAAAAAATCAGTTTCAGACCATTGCAAATCAATTGTACCAGTGTGCAAATCGATTGCATAGTGAAAAAAATTCAAATACATGCCAAAAAACACACAATGCAAATCGATTTGCACATGATACAAATCGATTGCACAAGGCAAAATTAGCAAAAAAAATTATGAAGGAAAAGACAGTGCAAATCGATTTGCATAAGATGCAAATCGATTGCACCCTGTTCAGTTTTCAAAAATCAGCATTTAAATGGCAAAATCCATGCTCAATCATTCCTCAAACACCTTATGACCATGGATTCAAATGAGCACGATCTTTCCACTAAATCAACAATAAATAACACCAATAAGAACACAATTGCAAGATCCAAAGATTAAGCAACAAGAATCCACCAAGATCTAAATTTTTGATGATGATGATGATGAATTGGTAACAATGGAGGAAGATGAATTACCAAGAAAAAACTTCAAATTACTCCACTAGCAAGCTTGATCTACTAAAATTGATGAAGAAAAATGAAAAGGATGAAGGTTTAGCTCAAAGTTAATCAAGAATTCAATGTGAATTCTTGATAAGTTTCAAAAGAAAAAGAGCTTTGGTGAATTTGTGGTTTGGGAAGATATTTTACAAGGGATTTTTTGGCTATCAAAAGCTTGAGAAATGAATGAGAAAAGGCCTCAATTTAAAGAGTTTAGATTTGGAATTTGGTGGAATGGAGCTTGCTTTGGAAATTCAAAATTAGACTTGGAAATTCAAATTTGGAGGGAATTATAAAAAGAGTGGTGATTAGTGAAGGTTTATGGTGGGCATTAATTTTAATGATGTAGGAGAATTAAATGGAGATGGTCTAGAATATTCTCAAATGATAAAAATTGGTGCCAAATGCCTCAAAACTTAAAAAATGCTAATTTTGGCCAAATTTGTCTTCGTGCAATCTATTTGTATAACAGTGCAATCGATTGCACATGCAAAAATTGCAAGGTGCAATCAATTGGACAATTAATGCAATTGATTGCACCTTGTAAAATCCTGAAAATGCCTTGTTGACTGGATTGTGTTGGCTTTGAGCTCAATCCTTTTGCGCGTCAAAGAAGGCATGGAAATAAAGATTCTTAATCTTGGAATTCCTTGAATAAATCAATTAAAACTTGGAAAATCCTTAATCAAGTAAATTTGAATTGTTTGCAGATCAACTTCGACTTTTTATCTATGAAATTCAATCGGGCTGTGAGACTGCTATTTTTTGGCATTTTCACCTGCTCTTCCCCTGAAAATGTTTATAAAAAGGAAACAAAATATTTTTGGATTTTAATTAATGGTTAGTAAACATAAACAAATAAAAACACATAAAAGCAATGGTGATCCCCTGTGAGGCATAAACCTACACTCCAGAAACTTGTGTGATATTGCTTGTATGCAGAATGCAGATGAAAAACTATGAAATGATATGAAAATGAGAGGGAAAATTTTGGGGTGTTACAACTGCCCAAATTTAATCATATGTTAATCTAAAAAGGATGAGAGCATCGACTGTTAGACGTTCGAGATAAACTGTGATTGAATACCAAAACAAACCAGAAAATTTGCAATCTAATAAAGAAGAAAATGGATATAAGCCCAACCAAAGAAAACCTCTTCTTTGAGAACCCTGATGCAGAGAAAAGTAATTAATGATAACAATAGAGAACTGTCTTTTATATGAAGTTAGACGACTACTAGCCTGCCACATCGATAGTGGACTTTGAACTTGTCTTTTGTACGACGCCAGATGACTACTTGCCACAACAATGGTGGACTTTGAAAATGGGTGATTCCTTACAAATCTTACATCTGTATACGTTTCCCATTGGTGCACTTAAGTCTGTGGGATAAACATGCACTGATCAGGATCTCGCATCTGAATATGCAATGTAACGACCCTGACTAGAATTCGCATTTGAATATGCGCTTTTACGATTCTCTTCGCATACCTTATGGTCGGATATACAGTAAAAATCTGCATCTGTGAGAATTCGCATCTGAATATGCGCTGTTACGATTCTCTGCACTACTTCGACAATATAACCCACTGTCAGAATCTCGCCTAAGTTGCGCTGAAACGACCATCTTCACATATCCTATGTGTCGTATACATGGTACAAATGTACACTTAGAATCCGCATATGAATATGCGCTGTTATGATTTTGAATACTATTTCGACGATGAACCTCACCGTCGGGATCTCGCCTGAGTTGCAATGAAACAACCTCGTTTAGAATCCGCATCTCAGACATGCGCTTTAACGATTCTAAAGCAAATTTCGACAATTTTCACCGTCGGGATCTCGCCTGAGTTGCACTGAAACGACCTCTTCTTGAAGTATAACTCTTCCAAATAGATATGCATCCCAAGGTTGATCCACTGAGACTGAATATTGCGTCTGAGATGTGCTAAATAAGATATTCACTGAGACTGAATCTGAAGTTAATCCACTGAGACTGGATTGATAATAACAAAATGCATGACTCTACAGTGGAAAATTATTTCTATAGAACTCTGATGGAGGTGAGAATGTCCTGATTGACATTCTTTAACTCTTGTTGAGGAGAAAATGATCGCTGAATCGATCTCATAAATCTTTGAGAGGATAACATTATGTTGGAGAGAATGTGAACAAATCTGTCTGCTTTGACTTGTCACACTTGCCAAAAATAAATTGGCGACTTCGTGGGGAATATTTCAATTATGAGATGAATCCCAATCATGAAACTATGCAGGGAAATGACAATCTTTCGACTCGGCTAGGGAGTGGTTTTGTCAAGGCTTTACTGGGGAGAGAATTCATATAACTCTGACTCTGTGGGGAAATAAGGAATTCAGCTGCCTACTTGGAATACTTCATTGTATGGAAAATAAACCCGCTTGGGGAATACCATTTGTTCAATCATCTTGCTCTGACTTAGCTGGGGAAAATTTCAATCTTTGACTCCACCGAGGATGATGTGTATGAACCACCATTTTGCTAGGGATAAGAGTTGTAAGGCATCTCTCGCTGGGAGAAAAGAAATAGAAATCACCTCTTAGTGGGGAGACTTCCTGCTTGGGGAACACCACCCTTTAACACATTTCTCTAAGAAGAAACTCGATGGGGATTAAAATATGTTAAAACTCTGATTGGGAAAGAGATCTTCACAATGTTGTGTGCTGAAAATTACTTTGTTCTTTCAAAATCCTGACCATAAGAAAATCATCTCAAGAGGATTTTACAGAAGACTTGGCATCCAAAATGCCCCTGCTTCTTCAAACTCTTGGAGAGATTCGTCGAATCTCGAAATAACTGCCCCAGGTTGCATGGTCTATGAAAGAATTTGTATAAAAAAGATTCATGAAATATTTCTCATCATCATCCCAGTATTTTGAACCCCGGATAGGTATTTCTGATTAACAGTATCTTGGAGAAAAGAACTTATCGTGCTTTTGGGGCGGCCTTCCCCAGTACAAGCCTTAAAGTGATTTCCCCTGATTAACTGATCTTTGGGGGAATGTCCAGACTATCTGTCTGTGGGGAGATTTCTTGACATGACTGACCCAAATTGGTTGAACTTTGAGTAAATACCCCAGACTAAGGGCTTCTTGAGAGATTTGATCTCGAAGTGATTGCCCCAGATTGGGTGAAATATGAAGAGATATTGCTTGACGTGTGTAAACACCCCAAATTTTCCCTCTCTATTTTCTCACACCTTGGCTTGTGATCCTTCATGTTGCATTGCATAAGCATACCATCTCACACTGCATAGTTATTTCACTGCATAATTGCATAGTTAGGGTTTGTGATCAGGTGAATCTTAGAAGTGGTCTGAGAAATATCAAAGGCCTTGAAGCATGCTTTAAACACCCCAAATTTTCCCTCACTAAGTTCACACTATGTCTTGTGATCTTTCATACTTGCATTAGTATAATCATAGCATATCATGTGGCATTTTTGCTTCACTGCATTAGGTCAAGTTCATCTGCATCTAGGGTTTGTGATCTGAGCAATCCAAGATCCATCTGAGCCACTCCAAAGGTCTTCAATCATCTCAAGAGGGTCCATGTATGTTCAATCATCATATTTTATTCTCCAAAGATCAAGGAAGTCAAATAATCACAAGAACTGGCAAAGCATGGAAGCTGAGCTAGGGTTTAACTGCACAGATGACCTGAAATTAAGGTTTTGGTTTCAGAGGCCATAACTCCAAATTTTTTGGTCATTCTTGTTTCTATTGGTCTCAATATGTTATAAGAATCATACATACCAAGTTGGATGAAGGAATTCATTGTGGAAGTCATCTGATCACTGGGTAACTTCCTGAGCAAGTAAGAGCAAAATCAGGGCATCTGAGGCCCCCCAACATGGAACCAAAGTGGATATTTCATCAAATTGAAGTTATATGGTTTTTATTTGATCATTGAAGTGTTTAGAAGTTCACAAATTTGAAGAAAAGTGAGCAAAACCAAAAGTTGCCAAAAATGGAAATGACTTGTAATGTAAACTTTCCATTTTGGGAAAGTTTTTCAACCTCCTCTTTCTCAACCAAAAATGCTTCAAATGGAAAATTGTTGGTCATGAAAGTTGTATATTGGATCATTCCCTTTTCAAAAAGTACAAGAACAAGATCTAATTCATTTTTGAACTCAAGTTATGGCTTTCCAAAGTTGGCAAAAATCACATAATTTCATGTTTCATGCCAAAGAGGGATTTTTGAAAAACCTCTTGCCAAGCCATTGTGTGACTTCAAATGCACTTCTAATCATCATACAAACATTATGCAATGCCTAAAACTCAGAATTGGCCCAAGAATCTCACATTTTCATGGCTTGCACATCAAGAAATCCAAAAGGGGCCAAACTTTGTCAAATTTGCAAAACCTCCCATAACCTTTCACAAACATGCTGAATTGCCTCAAAGTGATTTCCATGGCCATCCTTGATTCTTGCTGCACCAGACACCCCATTGTACCATGCCTGAACCAGCCCATACCTCAAAGTACACATAATCTTGACTTTTTGCATTTTCACCCATACCACTCACATTATGCCACAACCACTCTCTGAACCAATTGCATTTGTTTATACTAACCTAAAGCAAGCCAAACATAACAAGAACCAAGCCTGAATCCTCAACATTCATAAGTTCACAAAAAACTCCCCTCTTGCAAAAACCTTCGAATTTCATAACTCAGCCATCCATTCTTCAAACAAACACCACCATTCATTCTCAAATCACTCACTGATCATAAACCACCCTTCAAAACAGCCAAAAACACACCACAAACAAAACACGATTTTCTGACCAGTTGATCACAAACTCTCAAACCAGCCATTCTCAAGGTCTTCTAAGCTTCAAAGCTTCTTCAAGGAGGTCATAGGAGTCATCTTGCACCAAGGAAGCAGCCAAAAAGCTCAAGGGTTGAAAGCTCCATCTCAGGTAGCCATGCAAAATAATTTTTCCAGAACCTTTATTTTATGTTATTAAATGGTTAAGCATGTTCCCCTGAGTGCACTGAACTTTGTATTTTTGAAAATTATGAAGAAATGAGAATGTATGGTCTGTCTGAAAGTTTCACCATTTTTGTTCTTGGCTTCGAATCTTGAGATTGAGTGAAAAGAAATTGTTTTTGAGGGTGGATTTAACCTTAGGGGAGTGAAAGGAATGAATCTGGAGCTTTAGAGCTCCAGAAATGACCTAGGGAGTGTTTTGGAGATTTTCAGGGGAGAGGTTGGCCGGAGAAGATGACCGGAGGTCTTCTCCGGCCACCTGAGAGTCATTAATTTGATTAATTAGGGTTAGGGTATTTTTTGAATGTGGGCCGTTAGATCTTCAGTTCCCGCATGCATTGTGTGGCTAGGATCATGTCATTAGTATTTAATCAGGATTATTAAATTAATTAATTGGAATTAGTTTAGTTTGAATTCCAGCCTTAGGATAACGCGCCAGGTCAACCCTCCCAAACCCAGAATCAATCCAAGCCATTCATCCTGCATACTTTCATTAATTCATATTTTTAATTCATTTTTCTTATTTTATTTTGTACGAATTTTTAAAAATAGTAAAAAACATCAAAAAATTCTGAAAATTTTTATCAAACATTTTATTAATTTTTAGAAACCAAAAATATTTTAATTTTAATTTTTTGCATTAAAAATATATTTTTAAATAATTTAAATGTTTTATTTAATTAATTAATGAAAATTAATTAATTAAAATTACATTTAAGTATTTAAAAATCCCCAAAAAAATCAGAGAACATTTTTAGACATTTAGAAACATTTACAAACTTACCATACAAATTTATTTTTGGTTTTGATCATGCTTTGACATTTTTCAATGAATTAGGGTTCTTAAATTTGTTCATTTTTAACCCTAACTTCAAAAATCCATAACTTTTAAACCAAGTTGAGTTTGTGAATGATTCTTTTTGCATTGTTCTATGCATGTCTTCTAGTTTCTAAAAACATTTTTGTTTCATTTTTATCCTTCATTTTCAATTTGTTTGGCATTTTACATTGAGGATCACCCTTAAAACCCTAGAAACTTAGGAAATTCATAACTCAATCTAGGTTTAGCTTCTGACCTCCCCCTTTGGATGGTAACCTAGTATAGGTTTAGGGTCCATTTGAGTGCATTTTCAATTTTTTATCTTGTCATTTGCTTCTGTTTTTGAGTTTTGCTTTCCATGTTGCATATAACCCTAATTTCTCATCTTCACTTGCATCCATCTTGCATATGCTTGCATTCATGAACTTTCCATGGTATTTTGTGAAATCACATGACATATAAGACATCTTAGGACATATTAGAATCATGTTTTATCATTGCATCATCTATTTTCCATGTTTTGCCTTCATTTCATTTCATGTGCATTCATGAACTTTCATGTTCCTTTCATGCTTCATTTGCATCTTCATTACTTGTATGATCATTTGCATCTCTTGGCATGATTTCATATCATCTCCTAGCATCATTTGCATCATGAATATGCTTCTAGTTTTGGTTTGCATCTTTGCATTTCATTTCATTTCCATTTCATTTCATTTCCTTTTACTAACTTTTCAGGTGGTAAGTGTTTTGAGAAGTGAATTTGCCTTCACTTCTCACAATCTCTTCTCATCTCTCTTATGCATCTTTGCTAAATTTTGTATGTGTATTAGAGTGAGCTTGCTCATTCATGTTCCCTCCTCACTTTCTTTCTTCAAGAAACTTATCTTCTTAAGTGAAGTAAGTTGACTTGCTTCTTTCTGCTTCTCCTCCTTCCATCTTTCTTCTTCCTTGGTGGCTCTTCCTGAAGATCTATTGCAAGCCTCATAAACCCTAGGAATACCCAAGCATGATCACAATTAGGGTTTTATTAGTCCCCATTAGTTTTACCTTTGTGTCATCTCTTGTGTCTTCTCTTCTCATCTCTTAATCAGGGACTAAACCTTAAAGGTTTTAAGGCTTTGTGATTAAGGTTATGCCTGCATCATTCTCTTAGGATGGAGTGTATAACTTTAATCCCAAGTGTTAAACCCTTAATGTGTTTAAATCCTTTAATCAATCCATCTAATAATAACTAAGACATCAAGCTTGTAACTTGGGCCTTGCATTAGGGTTCTAATTCTTCCTTAATTGGTTAAGAAGGACTAACCCTAGTGTTAATGGACAAGTCCCCCTAAAGTTTTCTTACCAACCATAAAATCTACGTCTTAATCTTACCATTAGCTAAAATCTACTCTAATAAAGGCTTTGTTTTATCATTAGGTTAATCCCTAATCATGGATTAAGTTGAGGAGCCTTTCTCAGCTTAAGTGTTCTCATATATTATCCTTCTATTAGGATGGTGTAATGGGTCCATTAAATCCTTGATTATGTCTTAAACTCATTACTTAACATTAAACAAAAAATCCAAAAACATCTAAATAATCACAAATAGGTTAATGATCTTAATCCTACATCATGGTGACTAAGTGTGAGGTGTTTACTTCATACTTAAGGTACTCTCATTACCCCTAATCAGAGGGAGGATGTGATGAGTTTACTAACCCTTGGTTTAGGCTTAAGCTCATTTTCTTATGACAAACTCCAAAAAGCAATAAAAGACTGAAAACACAAAAACAAACAATAATCATCTCCTTTAGGATTCTTTTCTCATCACCTTCATTCATAAACGAGAACTTGCTTCTCCCGTCTAATGCAAGACAGTTAGCACCTGAGCCAGACAGGTCATACACTTGAGCATAGACAAATAAGCAGTTCATCAGTCAATTTATCTTTCAGTCTCTTTGAGTCGAACTACGGTGTTCTGACTTCCTCATTGCACGAGAGGATACGTAGGCATAACTTAACAGTTATCGAACAAAAGTCTCTGTATATTCCCCCCCTTCCAGCATTATTCTTTAAGCCTCATTGTCTTGAGCATTGCACTCTTTTCTTACACTAACACTCCTTTTCTTCACTTCACACTTCTTTCCGGCACTGACACCTGTACATTCTTTTCCAGCTCTTTGCACACAGATAGCACTGACACTACCCCCTCTAAACACAAACTTCCAAGCGTGGATCCCGTAGAGTACGACGGACAATCTGGGTGTTAATACCTTCCCAGGTTGTAACCAACCCCCTTTCTCAGTTTCTATGGTTCGCAACCGTTTTGTCCATATCTTTCTTAGGTTTATGCAGCATTACCTTTCCTTCGGGATAAAAATGCCTAGCTGGAGACTCTTTTCAGTTCATCTTCATGTTCTCTCTTTTGCCGACCGTTCGCGCTTGTACCGGGATGCAAATCTTTGGGAGCGACAGCTTGGCGAATCTGATGGGGACCCTTATACTGTAACCAGGGCTTCTGGTTCTTTTTGTGGGTTCCTCCTAGCGCTTGTTTGATTTGTGTTTACTGGGGTGTTATGTGCTAATTTGTGTTTATTTATTTTGCTTTATTTATTGCTTTATGTACAGCTTTATTTACTGCTTTCTTTACAGTTTTTATATACATCATACTGTCATTATCATTGCTGGATCTGGTTTCTGTTTTGATGGGTGGGGTTTCTCTGAGTGATTAAGGACTTATACCTGGGACCTGAGTGACACCTAGGATAGAGTGGTTCATGTTCTTTCCCATTCCATTTCGGTATGGTGCGGGAATATGAAACACGGTTCAGATGTGGGTTTCTTCTTGAGAACTCTGTGCTACAAATTTCCTATAGTGCTAGGGCTATCTGGGAAGCCTGCTAAGTCTGGATAACCTTTACTTTGACCTTCAGAATATGGGGTGAATTAGAGGAGGAACTTTTATGGTTATTGTAAACAATGTACCTCCGGGTTAGAAGTGTTTACACTTCTCATAACTGGTCCAAGTCTGAGGATCCTTGTTCTAGAACATTACATGTGATGGGGTTGGGTTGTTTACAGGTTTGCAGGAACCCTTGGCCACATCATACCTTGTTACTTGTTTTGTTTAAGAATACTTCACTTTGGACAGTTCTTGTGATTAACCCAGGACATGTGACTCTTTATTTGAGTCCCCCACCCTGGTTACTGGACTTCTGAGCCTCCATCCAGACCTTTGAACATACATGGGCCTTATACCAAGACAGATAATCAGATCCAACTCTTGATCACAAACCCTTCAATATCATTTTCATATATCATCATTGCATCATTTAACATTTGTTTATTTGTTTTTCAGGGTATCCACCTCATTATATCTTGGTTTTGGTTTTGACCCCTTCTATTGCTTAGACCTCTGCTTCAGCTATCTCCTTCAGCACCTCTTTCAGTCTGTCAGAGACTCATCAGCATCAGTCTGTCAGAGACTTACCTCCAGCTTCTCAGTCTGTGATCTTCATCAGCATTTGATTTCAGTTTCTTCACCAGCACTCATGGATGTTCCAAGGAAAAGCAACATATCTTATCACTTCTTTGAGCCCATATTGACTGGCATCAGGCAGGTCCAGCAGTTTTATGACCCTCCACTTAGATGTTTCACCTTTCCAGACTTTCAGATTGGGCCTCTATTGGAGGAGTTTTCTTTGTTGATTGGAGTGCCTATCAGAGGAGGGATCCCCTTTAACCCAGAGATGACTGCTCCCAGAGGTGAAGAGATAGCAAAGGCATTGCACTTGGAGCCTGCCCTTATTGAGCAAAGTATGACAACAAAAGCTGGGATTCCTGGTTTACATCTGGACTTCTTGATTTCTCAGGCCATCCTGAAGGCTACATTGGGAGAATGGAGGGCAGTTTGTGCACTATTATCCCTCAGCATATATGGGGCTATATTGTTTGCAGATGAGCCTAAATTTGTCAGTAAGAATTCCATCCACTTGTTTCTGCTGAGGAACCCAGTGCCTACATTGCTAGGGGATTTTTACTACTCCATCCATCAGAGAAATGAAAAACAAAGGGGGAAGTTGGTCAGATGCTGTGCTCCCTTGTTCTACTCTTGGCTACTCAGACACCTGCCTAAATCAGATGCTTTCTTGAACCCACATCAACAGAAGAATTGGGCCAAGAGGTTCATTGCCTTAACATCAGATGATATCAGATGGTGCACCCAGAGCACCAAAGGCAAGGATATTATTACCAGCTGCGGGCAATACCCTAATGTGCCTCTGATAGGAGTAAAAGGTTGCATCAATTACAACCCTTTACTGTTTAAGAGACAATTGGGATATGCCTTGGTTCACCCTCCCAGAGGACAGGATTTAGCTGAGACCCTATACTGTGAAGTGCAACCTAATTCAGTTGTTGTCAGGCAAGCAACCTGGGCTTGGGGCAACATTTAGACAAAGGGGACAACCGTTCTTGGAAGATGTAACAATGTTGCTTCAGCCCAGTATTCTGACTGGTCCAGTACTAGAGCTCAGATTACCAGAATGCCTTTCACCTTGGAGGACACACCTGGACCATCTACAGTACAGCCTGCACAACTGTTAGCATGGAGGAATTTGAAAAGTTGAAGGAAAGGAATGAGCGGCTATCTGAAGCTCTAAAGAAGACTCTTTGGGAAAGAAGTGACGGTCGTCTGGACATTGAGAGATTGGAAAAACTCAAGATTGAGCATATGACCAAGATTGAAAGGACAGAGGAATACATAAGGAAAGCAAGAGCCGGGGAACAGATATTGAAGAATGCCTGCAAGGAGGCCAAGATTCAGAAATCTAGGGCTGAGCACTATCTGCAAGAAAGCCAGGCTAGGTGGGTCAGGATCACCGAAGCCCGTGCACAAGAAGACCAGAGGACTCAGCCAAGATTGAGCAGTTGGAAGCCAATGAGAAGAAGCAGCATGAAGCTTTGTTGGCAGCTCAGAAGGAGATATCAGAATTGAAGCTCCGAGCAGGGTTAAAGAGATCAAAAGATCAGGATAGGCATAAGAAGCTGACTAATGCCATTGCTACCAGGAACCTCCTCATTAGGACCATTATTGAGCACCCAGCTGGTCCGGTGACTGAGGCACTCCTGAAGGATGTCAGGGAAGATGACTATGGACTGGATGTCTGATTCCTTTTGCTTGTATTTCCTTTCTTTTGATGTACTTTTCCTTTTTGATGTATTTTGACCCACCGTGGGCATGTATTGTAAACAGGCTGTGTATTTTCATTTATTTTTGTAATATATCAGTTTGTTTCATTGGGCTTCTTTTCTCAACATCATCAAGCATCCCCTCGAGGTCTGGAAAGGTCAAAACCAAGAACCAAACCGGATACCTTGGAAAACAAATAACCATACTGCATTGCATACTAACTTTTTCTTTTTTTGTAGGTTTTTGTTTATTATTTTGTTTCTCACTTTGTTGTGATTTCAGGAAACATTGCTCGTCGCCGAGTGTTCCCTGTCAACCGCACACACCGGTACCCAACTCGTAACAACCTTCCAGGCATTCATATGGATCAGGTACAGCAGGACCTAACTAAAGTGAGAAATCAGATGGCAAACGAAAGGGTCGAGATGAGAAACCAAGTGTCTCAGTTTATGGCAGTAATGACTGGCTTAGCCCAGAGCCAAGAGAGGCTGAGAGAGTTGGTAGAAAGACAGACACCTGAAGAGCCCCACCTTGGGACAGGAGGGACTAGCAATAATGAACAGGGGCAGCCTCGTATTGACCCACCAGAGTATGGGCCCCATTTGAATCCATATGTTAATATCCCAAGGAATGTTCAAGGTAATACTGCTGGGGGCAGAATCCTGCAAGAGGATCCCCAAGAGGAACAATTCACTGTTATTGGAGCTGAGGATGAGGTGTATGACAGAAGATTGGATGAGATTGCTGAAAAGCTAAGGTCTTTGGAATCTCATAACTCCTTAGGCTTTGACGTAATGGATATGGGGCTGGTAGATGGGGTGAGGATTCCCCACAAATTCAAACCCCCATGCTTTGAAAAATATAATGGTACCTCATGCCCGTGTACTCATCTGCAATCCTTCTTAGGAAGACTCAAGGCCTATACCATGGATGAGAAATTATGGATGTTCTATTTTGAGGACAGCCTGACTGGAGCGTCAAGAGAATGGTATTCGCATCTAACGAGGGCTACTATAAGATGTTGGAAAGACTTGGCCGAGGCCTTCATCCGGCAATACCAGTACAACCTATATATGGCTCCCAATAGAACTCTTCTCATGGGCATGTCTCAGTCTTCAAGGGAGAGCTTTCGGGATTATGCTCAGAGGTGGAGATAGCTTGCTGCTACTGTCCAGCCACCCATGTCAGAAAGGGAGATGGCTGACATGTTTATGAACACCCTACAGGGAACTTATATTGATAGACTTGCTGCTTTTTCTTCCACCAGTTTTGCTGATGTAGTAATAGCTGGTGAGAGAATTGAAAGTCTTTTGAAGATGGGAAAAATCTCAGACAATGGTGCAAGTTCCTCCAACAACCCCAGAAAACCTTTTGCAGGACCCGAAAGGGCGGGTGAAACAAATGCTATTCATGCAGGAAGGGGCAGACGCCAGTATTCTCACAGATCGGTAGCAGCCGTTACTATCCCGGCTCCAGTTCCACAACAACCACTTTTTCCCCAACAACAACAACAACACTATCAACAACAATCTCATTTTCCGCAACAAAGAACGTACAACAATAACAATAGCAACCAATAGCAGCGCCCCTTTCAGCAGAGGCCATCTCAGGCAAATAGGGTTATTGACCCCATTCCTATGCCTTATGCTGATTTATTGCCACAACTCCTGAAACTTAACCTGGTTGAGTTAAGGACTTTGGCCCCACCGGATCCTCTTAATCTCCCAAAAAATTATAATGTTAATGCCAGGTGTGCCTTTCACTCCAACGCGCCTGGTCACAATACTGAGAAGTGTAGAGCCTTACAGATGAAGGTTCAGGATTTGGTCGATTCCAAAGCTCTCAATTTCGCACCTCCTCCGAACGTTAACAGGAATCCTATGCCTAATCATGGTGGGCCTAGGATTAATGCAATAGAAGAGGATCAACCATCTGCATTGATTGACAATGTTGCACAGATTCAAACACCGTTGGCAGAAGTCAAGGTTCGACTCTTAAGATGCCAAGTGTTCCCAGGTTGTGAAGCCTGCTGTGATTTGTGCAAAACTGCTATTAATGGTTGTGAGAGGCTAAGGTTTGGCATTGATGGCCTTATCAGAGATGGGATTTTGCAAATTACTACAACAGCTCCTTCAACAACTCTTGTTTCAACAACAACGGATTCTCCTACAACATCAATAATCCTTCCTTCAGCAACAATAGATCCTTCTACAAAAGCAACAACTATCATTCCCACTGACTCATCCACAACTCCAGCAATCACTCCATCCATTATTTAAACAGATCAGAGTTCAACAACATTTTTTCTACAACATCAGCACCCATCTTACCAACGGAATCTCCTACAACACCAGCAAACACTAATGAAGATGTCTCAACGGTCACGATCTATTATGACCCGACAAATGTTCATCCCAACAAAAATTTCCAACAACAAACTGCAACACCTCCCGTCAGATCTCCAGTCACAATCTACTACGAACCGCATACTATCATAGTTCCTTCCGCTGCAGCAATCAGTCCGGTCACCATTACGGTGCCTGGACCTGTTCCTTTTGAAAGCAGTAATGCCATACCTTGGCACTACGGCTCTGATCTCTACTGCGACGGGAAGAAAATCACTCTAGATTCAGCAACCTCTTCACCACAAGTTGACAATGTTGGGGGAGGCGGAGGCTTCACCAGAAGCGGACGCCTTTTTGCCTCACAAACACCGAGACCCAATGCTGAAGCAGAAGCTGCTGCTAAGGCAAAAGGGAAGAGTGTGGTGCCCGAAGAGCCAACTGCTAAAGAAACTTCGAAGACGTCTTTTGAACAAGAAGTGGACGAGTTCATGAGAATAATCAAAAAGAGTGATTACAAAGTGGTGGACCAGCTTCATCAAACACCCTCCAAAATCTCTATATTATCATTGTTAATGTGTTCCGAAGCCCATAGGAATGCATTGTTGAAGGTCATACACGCAGCATACGTGCCGGAAGAGATTACGGTTAATCAGTTAGAAACTGTGGTTGCAAATGTTAACACCGGTCATGGACTGGGCTTTACAAATGCTGATTTAACAACGGAGGGATGCGACCATAACAAGGCTTTACATATTACCTTAGAATGCAAAGGTGCCGTTCTCTCTCATGTGTTGGTGGACACTGGGTCTTCACTCAATGTCCTTCCAAAGAAAGCCTTGGTGAAGCTAGAGTATGATGGTTTGGCATTGCGTCCAATTAACTTGGTGGTGAGAGCATTCGATGGCTCTAAGAGATCAGTGCGTGGGGAGATTGATTTACCTGTGTTGATTGGCCTGCAGACCTTTAAAACTACCTTCTTCGTGATGGACATATAGCCGGCCTACAGCTGTTTGTTGGGTAGACCCTGGATTCACGCCGCTGGCGCTGTTACATCTACCCTTCACCAGAAGTTAAAATTTGAGTGGGAAGGCCAGATCATCACAATTTGCGGGGAGGAAGACATTTTTGTTAGCCAGCTGGCTACTTATAAGTACATAGAGATGGATGGGGAGATCCATGAGACTATGAGTCAGGGGTTTGAGGCCCTTAACATCAATGAAGCAACTGCTGTATCTGGAACTTCCATCACTTCATATCAACAAGCCCGAAGGGTTGTTGAGGAGGGTACCGCTCAAGGCTGGGGCAAGCTGCTGCCAGTAGAAAAGAAAGAAGACAGATTTGGGTTGGGTTACAGACCAACTCAACAAGATCAACCAGAGGCTGCAACGGAGCCCAAATTTGTCAGCGGGGGAATGCTTACCCCGGATGCTGTGAACAGTCTGGAAGACGAGGAAGAAGACGAACACAACCTGGAAAACTGGATACGTCCAAGGATCCCGGGGAACCAAGTCTCAAACTGGTCTTCCTAGGAAATTATAAGAGTTACTCCTGCAGAGTAATTATTATTTCCTGTCTTTAAGCATGCATCAAGTGCTGCATCTTTCCCAAGATGTCAGGGCTCATTTTGTAATCGGGCCATCTTGTATTTTGTGCAAACGATCAATTAATGAATATCAGGACATCTTTTGCAAATGAGTCTCTTTTTCCCGCTCACTGTTTTTCATTTTTTTATTTTTTGTACAAAAATAAAATGGCAATGTTTTTCAAAATAACAACTTCATTTTCACTTTTTCTAAGCAAGATAAAAATGATCACTAAAATGAACAAATCTAAACCCTTGCAGAGAGTGCCCTCCAGACTGCACCGACAACGACACTGTTATGACTTCGTATGACTTTGACAATCCGATTAATCAAGCCGATGAAGGGGTTGAAGAAGATTATGAGCTACCCGAAGAACTAGCCAGGTTATTAAGATAAGAGGAGAAGGTTATCACTCCTCATCAGGAGGAAGTAGAAACAGTTAATCTTGGCACCGAAGAAAACTTGAAAGAAGTAAAGATCGGGGCCCGTCTGCAAGATTCAGTGAAGGAACAACTTATTGACATGCTTCGGGAGTATGTGGATGTGTTTGCTTGGTCTTATCAGGATATTCCAGGTCTGGATACCGACATTGTTATGCACAAGCTGCCACTGAAAGAAGACTATCCTCCAGTAAAACAGAAGTTGCGCCGTACTCGTCCGGACATGGCCATGAAGATAAAAGAAGAGGTGCAAAAACAGTGGGACGCCGGTTTCCTTGCTGTAACTAGTTACCCGCCGTGGGTTGCTAATATTGTACCTGTGCCTAAGAAAGATGGCAAAGTACGGATGTGTGTGGATTACCGGGATCTGAATAGAGCTAGCCCGAAGGATGATTTCCCATTACCTCACATTGATGTATTGGTTGACAACACAGCTCAGTTCTCGGTGTTCTCCTTCATGGATGGATTTTCAGGATATAATCAGATCAAGATGTCACCTGAAGACATGGAGAAGACAACTTTCATCACACCCTGGGGCACATTCTGTTATAAGGTAATGCCATTCGGATTAAAGAATGCTTGTGCCACTTATCAACGGGCTATGGTAACATTATTCCACGACATGATCCACAAAGAAAATGAATGTTATATGGATGATATGATTGCCAAGTCCCTCACAGAAGAAGACCACCTGGTAAATCTGTTGAAGCTGTTCAAGCGTCTGAGGAAGTACCAACTAAAGCTAAAGCCCAACAAATTCACATTCGGGGTGCGATCCGGTAAGCTGCTAGGATTTATTGTAAGCGAAAAAGGGATTGAAGTTGACCCTGACAAAGTCAAAGCCATTCAAGAAATGCTTGCACCAAAGACTGAAAAAGAAGTTCGGGGGTTCCTAGGTAGATTGAACTACATTTCAAGGCTCATATCCCACCTTACTGCAACCTGTGAGCCCCTGTTCAAGTTGTTAAGGAAAGAACAAATGGTCAGGTGGAATGAAGACTGCCAAAGGGCTTTTGACAAAATCAAGGAGTACTTACAAGAGCCTCCAATTCTTATGCCTCCAGTTGAAGGAAGACCTCTAATAATGTACTTGACAGTATTAGAAGAGTCAATGGGGTGTGTGATGGGCCAGCATGACGAGTCTAGTCGAAAAGAGTATGCAATATACTACCTAAGAAAAAAGTTTACCGACTGTGAACAACGTTATTCACTGCTCGAGAAAACTTGTTGTGCTTTAGCGTGGACTGCTCGCTGACTAAGGCAGTATATGTTGACCCACATTACTTTGTTGATCTCAAAGATGGACCCCGTCAAGTACAGATTTGAGAAGCCAGCACTTACCGGAAGGGTTGCAAGATGGCAAATGATCTTAACAGAGTATGACATTCAGTACACATCTCAAAAGGCCATCAAGGACAGTGTATTGTCTGATTATCTTGCTGAGCAACCCATTGATGATTACCATCCTATGAGATTTGACTTCCCTGATGAAGACATCATGTTCATAAAAGCAAAAGATCATGAAGAGCTTGTTCACACCGAAGGGCCTGACCTAGAAGAAGAATGGACAATGATGTTCGATGGGGATGTCAATATGAATGGTCGTGGTGTTGGTGCAGTGCTCATTACACCTAAGGGAGTTCACATGCCTTTCTCGGCAAAACTCACCTTTAACTGCACTAACAACGAGGCTGAATACGAAGCTTGTATCATGGGTCTTGAGGAAGCCATTGACCTCAGGATCAAGACTTTAACTATATTCGGAGATTCAGCTATGGTAATCAATCAAACCAACGGAAAATGGTACACTCACCAAGAGCATCTGATTCCATACCGAGATTACACGAGGAGATTATTGAATTTCTTCACAACAGTAAAGCTTGAGTATATCCCTGGAGATGAAAATCAGTTTGCAGATGCTCTGGCTACCATTTCCTCCATGATGAAAGTTCAAGATGCCAACTTTGTGCCTCAGATTTCAGTATCTAAACTTGACAGACCAGCATATGTGTTTTCCATGGACAGTGCCAAAGATGATAAGCCTTGGTTCTATGACATCAAAAGCTTCTTAGAGGATCAAACATACCCACCTGGGGCATCATTCAATAATAAGAAGACATTAAGAAGGCTGGTTGGTAGTTTCTTCCTGAATACTGATGGTTCGTTATACAAGCGCAACTTTGACATGGTGCTTCTCAGATGTGTTGATAAAGCAGAGGCAGACTTGTTGATGCACGAGGTGCATGAAGGGTCTTTCGGTACCCATGCTGGAGGACATGCAATGGCTAAGAAATTGCTACGATCAGGTTATTACTGGATCACAATGGATGCAGACTGTTGTGCTTATGCCAGAAAGTGCCACAAATGCCAGATTTATGCAGACAAAATGCATGTGCCTCCGAATCCTTTGAATGTGATGTCTTCACCTTGGCCCTTTGCCATGTGGGGCATTGATATGATTGGAAAGATCGAGCCGACTACTTCAAATGGCCACAAATTCATCCTGGTAGCCATTGACTACTTCACCAAATGGGTTGAAGCAGCTTCGTATGCAAATGTCACCAGACAAGTGGTAGCCAGATTCCTGAAGAGAGACATCATCTGTCGGTATGGAGTACCCGAGCGAATCATTACTGATAATGGTTCCAACTTGAACAATAAAATGATGGCAGAACTGTGTCGGGACTTCAAGATTCAACATCACAACTCTTCTCCTGACAGGCCAAAGATGAATGGTGCTCTTGAGGAAGCTAACAAGAATATCAAGAAGATTGTGCAAAAGATGGTGGTTACATACAAAGACTGGCATGAGATGCTACCATTTGCCTTGCATGGGTACCGTACCTCAATCAGAACATCCACTGGGGCAACACCGTATCAGCTTGTGTATGGTATGGAGGCAGTCTTACCTGTTGAAGTTGAATTACCCTCCTTACGGGTACTGATGGATGTCAAGTTGAATGAAGCAGAATGGGTCCGGTCTCGGTACAATCAACTGAGTCTGATTGAAGAGAAGAGATTAGCTGCAATCTGTCATGGGCAGTTGTATCAGAAAAGAATGAAGAAAGCCTTCGATCAGAAAGTCAGGCTTCGGGAATACCAAGTAGGAGATCTTGTGCTGAAAAGGCTCCTTCCTCCTCATGCAGACCACAGGGGCAAGTGGACTCCGAATTATGATGGTCCATTCATAGTAAAGAAAGTTTTCTCTGGTGGAGCACTGATCCTCACTACTATGGATGGCGAAAATTTCTTATCCCCTGTGAGTTCAGATGCAGTTAAAAAATACTTCACATAAAATGACCCGCTGGACATAAAAACAGAATGTAAGTCCAGGCAAAAATAGGGCATCCCGGCGAGTCAAAAACAGAATAAAAGACTCGGGGGAAAATAAGGGAAAATAAATAAAAATGTACACCCACTGAGTTGAAAAGCCACATTGGACAGCTCAGGCAAAAATGAGTATCCCGGTAGATTGAAAACCCGAAAGGGTGATCCACGCAAGATAAGGGAATAAGCGAACAACTGCATTCTGAATTCGTCTGTATCATTCACAACACGACAAGCTTCGAAAGGTTAAAAGCATTAGTCAGAATCAGCCTTCTTCAGATAGCAGAATGAGAAGAACGTCAAAAGTCGTACGAGTCATAGCAAAGGGAAGCTCACTGAAGCGTCATCAACATTGCCAGCGCCCTTTTTGTTTCTCAATTTTGTAACAATCTCCTCATTTCAGGGGATCCGTTTCTTTGACTGTATTTGCCAATTCAGGGCATCCAAATTAATAAAACCAGAATTTTCAGTCACATCTTGTCTTGTACATTTTTATCTCGTTTGCAAAAAGGTCCGATATCCTTGATATAATGGTTGCATAAAAATAGATGTGCCTTTCTAATCACATGCTTGTAGGAAATATATTACTTACTCTCGGGAGTGTCCAAACTCCTATGATGGAATCCAATAAGGGATACCCTGGGGTACTTGTGTGTTTCTTTGTCATAACAGGATTGCAGGTATTCAGAGTGCAACATGGGGCATGAAAGGTGTTCCCCCAGCAAAGTTGCTAAATCATTATTTCCTCAGCACGTCTTCCAAACAGCACCAGAGAAGCTCTCTCTCCCCATCAGAGTTTCCAGGCATCACTTCTCCAGCACATCTTTCAGAGCAGTACCAGAAGATACGCATATCCTCATCTGAGTTGTCAGTATCATCATCCTCAATAGGATCCCCACAGAAATCTCTAGGAAGATCGTTCAGTGATCTTTTTCATCCCCAGCCAAGTGCTAGACAGGGAACCATCCCCCCATAGAGCTCCAGCCTCTCCCAGAAGAGCAATGTCTGAAATTATCGCACGACAAAGTGACGGAAGCATCCACATCCCCAGTTGGGCTCCTCATTACAAAGATGGGTCTATCAGTGACCTATTTCCCTAAGCAGAGTCATACATCTTATCAGATCTACCAATGATCGCATCCCCAGCTGGGATATTCTTTCAAGCAGATCAATCAGAGATCTTCACAGCAGCGGGATCCGAGTCCCGGATCGGTATCTTTTGCATAATCATAGCATTCACATCATTTCCCCCCAGAGCGTAGCATTCCGTCTAATACGGAGCATTACGGCAAAAATCAAACATATTGTATGATCACAAGTCAAGTTTGAACCAGTCACCTGTGAATACTAACATTCCATCAGCAATGTATATAAAGGCTCACAGTCCCCGCAGAAAGCCAAAGCATCCCCTTTACACGCCTAAAATACAGATACATACTCCTTTGGGCACTCGTCCGTGTCATTTTTCCCCAGAAAGTCACCAGAACACTCTCTACAAACAAATACTTATACATAACTTATTCTCCTCGACACTCGTCCGTGTCCTCTCACATCTCCCAGCAGAAAGCCAAAGCGTCCCCTTTGCACTCACAGATACATGTTTATATATACTCTTTCGACACCCGTCCGTGTCATATCATTCCCCTACAGATATAAACCACAAACAAATACCTATATATATACTTTCTTGACACTCGTCCGTGTCACCACTCCCCAGCATGGTTGCCCAAACACTTATTGTAAACCAAACACTTCTTCATAATACACTCTCATTGACACCCGTCCGTGTCATCCTATCCCCGCAGGTCGCTGTCGCTCCCACCAAATGACACCCGGCCAAGAGGGGTACAGACGCGAACCGTCAGCGAAGGAGAGAACATGAAGATGAACTGAAAAGAGTCGCCAACTTGGCATTTTTATCCCGAAGGAAAGGTAATGCTGCATAGACCTAAAAAGAGGTGGATACGACGGTTGCGAACCAGAGAAACTGAGAAAGGGGGTTGGTTACAACTTGGGAAGGTATTAGCACCCAGATTGTCCGTCGTACTCGACGGGATCCACGCTTGAAAGATTTGTGTTCAAAGAGGTAGTGTCAGTGCTATTTTGTGTGCAAAAGCTGGAAAAGAAAGCAAGTGTCAGTGCAAAAGAGATGTGGGGTGAAATGAAAGTGTGTCAGTGTAAGGAAAGAGTGCAATGCTCAAGATCATGAGGCTTAAAGAATAATGCTGGAAGAGGGAGAATATACAGAGACTTTTGTTCGATAATTTTTAAGTTATGCCTACGTATCCTATCGTGCAATGAGGAAGTCAGAACACCGTAGTTCGACTCAAAGAGACTGAAAGATAAATTGATTTGTGAACTGCTTACTTGTCTATGCTCAAGTGTATGACTTGTCTGGCTCAAGTGCTAACTGTCTTGCATTAGACGGAAGAAGCAAGTTCTCGTTTGTGAGTGAAGGTGATGAGAAAAGAATCCCGGAGGAGACAATTATTGTTTATTTTTTGTGTTTTCAGTCTTTTATTGCTTTTTGTGTTTGTCATAAGTTAATGAGCTTAAGCCTAAACCAAGGGTTAGTAAACTCATCACATCTTCCCTCTGATTAGGGGTAATGAGAATACCTTAAGTGTGAAGTAAACACCTCACACTTAATCACCATGATGTAGGATTAAGATCATTAACCTACTTGCCTTTATTTAGATGTTTTTGGAGTTTTTGTTTAGTGTTAAGTAATGATTTTAAGCCATAATCAGGGATTTAATGGACCCATTACACCATCCTAATAGAAGGATAATAGATGAGAACACTTAAGCTGAGAAAGGCTCCTCAGCTTAATCCATGATTAGGGATTAACCTCATGACAAAACAAAGCCTTTATCAAAGTGGATTTTAGTTAATGGTAAGATTAAGAAGTGGATTTTATGATTTGTAAGACAACTTGAGGGGGACTTGTCCATTAACACTAGGGTTAGTCCTTCTTAACCAGTTTAAGGAAGAATTAGAACCCTAATGCAAGGCCCAAGTTACAAGCTTGATGTCTTAGTGATTATTAGGTGAATTAATTAAAGGGTTTAAGCACATTGAGGGTTTAACACTTAGGATTAAAGTTATACACTCCATCCTAATAGAAGGATGCAGGCATAAGCTTAATCACAAAGCCTTAAAACCTTGAAGGTTTAGTCCTTGATTATGAGATGAGAAGAGAAGACACAAAAGATGACACAAAGGCAAAACTAATGGGGGGACTAATCAAACCCTAATTGTGATCATGCTTGGATGTTCCTAGGGTTTATGAGGCTTGCAAGAGATCTTCAAGGAAAAGCCACCATGGAAGAAGCAAGATGAAAGGAAGGAGAAGCAGAAAGAAGCAAGACAACTTGCTTCACTTAAGAAGACAAGTTGCTTGAAGGAAGAAAGTGAGGAGGGAACATGAATGAGCAAGCTCACTCTAATAAAAAAGTAAAATGCAGCAATGAATTCATAAAAGGGATGAGAAGAGATTATGAGAAGTGAAGGCAAATTCACTTCTCAAACACTTACCACCTGAAAAGTTAGCAACAAGAAATGAAATGAAATGAAAATGAGATGAAATGCAAAGATGAAAACCAAATTCAGAAGCATAATCATGATGCAAATGATGCTATGATATGGTATGAAAGCATGTCAAGAGATGAGGATGATCATACAAGTAATGAAGATGCAAATGAGACATGAAAGGAGGCATGAAAGTTCATGAAAACTTATGACATTAAATGAAAGCAAAAGCATGGAAAATGGATGATCCAATGATCAAACATGAGTCTAATGTGTCCTAAGATGTCTTATATGTCATGTGAAAGCACAAAGTGTCATGGCAAGTTCATGTATGCAAGCATATGAAGGATGAATGCAAATGAAGGCAAAGATTAGGGTTTATGTACAAGATGCAATGCAAAATTCAAAATCAGAAGCAAATGACAAGAATAAAAATTGAAAATGGAATCAAAGGTACCCTAGACTCATATGATATCACACCTAAAGGAGGAGACCTAACTCTTAACCCTAAGGAAGTTATGATTTTTCTAAGTTTGCTAGGGTTTTAAGGTACCTCACAAGGAAAAATGCAAAACAAATCAAAAATGAAAGATAAATTCATGCCAATTTTATCCTAGAAACTACATGATATGTGGGATGCAATGCAAAAAGAATCACTACCAAACCCTTCATGGTTAGGCAGAAAAGATTTTTCTAAGTTAGGGTCAAAAATATTGATTTTTAAGAACCCTAAATCCAAAGAAAATGTCAAAATAGATCAAGAACCAAAAAGAAATTTGTATGAATGGTTTGATAATGTCTCTAAATGTGTCAAGATGCAATATAATTTTTTTGGTGATTTTTAGAAACTTAAATGGTATTTTAATTAATTAATTTCCATTAATTAATTAAAATAAACATTTAAATATTTTAAAAATACAAATTTTATGCAAAAAATAAAATAAAAATTATTTTCAGAATGAGAAAAATATTTAAAGTCATGGTGCAAAAAATGAAAAATTTTGAATGCATTTTGCTATTTTAAAATAAATATGCAAAACAAATAAAGAAAATATGAATTAAAATGAATTTAATGGGAAAGTCAGCGCATCCAAGGGACAGGATTCAAATCTGGGGTGGAGGGAAAGACTTGGCGCGTGATCTAATGGCTGGAATTCAAACTGAGTAAATCCTATTTAATTAATATTTAATCCAAAAATTAAAACTAATCAAGCAATCTGGGCCACACAGCGTGCGCGGGAGGGATTGATCTAAGGGCCTACATTCAAACCTGGAGCCCTAACCCTAATTAACATTAATGACTTTCAGGTGGCCGGAAGTGACCTCCAGTCATCTTCTCCGGCCACACCTCACCTGAGAATCTCCCAAAATGCTCCCTAGACCATTTCTGGAGCTCTAAAGCTCCAGATTGCTTCCTCTCTCCATCCTAAACTCATCCCTGACCTCAAACCTCATTTATTTTCACTCACCAGCAAGATTCGAAGCAAAGTAAAAAAATGGCAGAAATTTCAGTCAAGCCATACATGCTCAATTCTTCATCATTTTCAAAAATAAAAGGTTCAGTGTGTTCAGGGGAGCAAGCTTAAGCATTTAGAAACTTAAAACAAGAGTTCTGGAAAAATAAACTCCATGGCTACCTGAAACGAAGCTTTCAACCCAAGAGCTTTCTGGCTGTCTTCTTGCTTCCAATCACCTCCAATGATTATCCTCGAGAGTTTGCAATGCTTGGTTGGAGTTTATATGGCCTCTATATGAAGTTTGCTGAAGCTCAGGTCAAGAATGGTGAAAATCGTATTTTTGATATGGGGTGTTTAAAGGCAAAATGAAGGGTGGGAAATGATCAGTGATGAATGTGGAGTTGAATGGTGGAAAAAGTTTGGAGTTTTGATGGCTGAGTTGTGTGTTTCGAAGAGAAATGCATAAGAGGGGATTTTGGTGAATGTTGATTTATGGGAGGATTCAGGTTGTGTTGTTGTATGAAATGGCTTGCTTGAGGTCCACATAACATGTTCTGATTGGGCAGAGAGTTGTTGTGGAGAAGTGTGATTGGTATGGCTCATTTTGCAAAAAGTCAAGAAAGTTGTACTTGGAGGTATGGGCTCATGGCAGGCTGAGGACAAGGGGGTGTCTGGCGCAGCTTGATTCATGGGCAGCCATGGAATTCAGATTGAGGCAAGATATCAAGTGGAATGAAGTTTGTGGGTGGTTTTGCAATTTGTGAAGGTTTTGGCCCCTTTTGAAATACTTGATGATCAAGGCATGAAACTTGAGATTTCTTTTGGCAATTCTGAATTATAGGTCATGTATGATGTTTGTGTAATGGTTAGAAGTCAATTAGAGGTCACAAATTGGTTTGACATGAGTTTTTGCAAGTTTCCCTCTTTGGTACATAAGTGAAATTTTGTGATTTTTTCCAACTTTGCAAGGCCATAACTTGAGTTATATGATGAATTAGATCAAGTTATTGTACTTTTTGAAAAGGGAATGATCCAATCTACAACTTTCATGACCAAGAATTTTTCATTTGAAACATTTTTGAATCAAAAAGAGGAGGTTGAAAAACTTTCCCAAAATGACAAGTTTGCATTACAAGTCACTTTCCCAAAATGGCAACTTTGCAAATGGCTTGAAATTCTTCAATTTTGTGAACTTCCAACTTCTTCTAAGATCAAATAAAGATCACATACATCCAAAATGATGGAGAAGACCCTTTGGTTGGGTGATTGGGGGCCTCAGATGCCCTGATTTTGCACTGACTTGCTCAAGAAGTCATCTATTGATCAGATGCCTTCCCTATTGAATTCCTTCATGAAAATTGGTATGCATGATCCTCATATCATATAGAGACCAATAGAAACAAGAATGACCAAAATATTTGGAGTTATGGCCTCTGAAACCAAAACCCTAATTTTAGGTCATCTGTGCAGTTAAGCTTGGCTCTACTTCTATGCCTTTCTCAGTTCTTGTGATTTTCTGACTTTCTTGATCTTGGGAGGATACAATATGATATTTGAACATACATGGACCCTCTTGAGATGATTGAAGACCTTTGGAGTTGCTCAGATAGCCCTTGGTTTTCTCAGATCACAAACCCTAGATGCAGATGACTTAGAACCAATGCAGTGAAGCAAAAATGCAATATGAGATGATATGTTTGAACTTATGAAAATGAAAATAATCACAAGCCATGGTGAAATGAGTGAGGGCAAATTTGGGGTGTTTACAGCTGCCCCTATTCAAACATGAGTTAGCTGTGTAGGATGTAAGCGATGGCTTAACAGGCAAACAAGATAACTTGTGGTTGAATACCAGAGACAGTCCGAAATTTGAACTTACTGATTATGAAGAAGAAAAGGGATATAGATTGTAAAAGTAAGTAAAGTATGACTATAAAGTGCGGGCGACGGAGGACAACCGTCGAGCAAAGGACGACTGCTGGGGATAAAGTAATGACGGGGAAGGCCGACATGCTGGGGAAATAGAAGGATCATGATGGGGATGGTCATCAGGTTCTGTAAAGTAAAAGGATAACCAATGATGGGGTACGGCCACCGGGTTAATGAAATCAAAGGCGAAGGATGATCACCTAGCAGGGTACGGCTGCTTTGTTGGGGATAAGATGAGGGACGGTCATCTAAGGTGAAGGACGATCACCTGGCAAGGTACGGTTGCCGAAGGTATCACGACATAGGACGAATGTCGGATAGAGAAGGTCGACGATGGGGACGGCCATCGGATAAGCATGATGAAGGACAATCATCAAGAGGTGAAGGACGATCACCTAGCAGGGTACGGCTTCTCTCAGGGTTTATCATGACATAGGACGAATGTCAGATAACAAGATCAACGATGGGGAACGGCCATCGGATAAAATGATGAAGGACGATCATCAAGAGGTGAAGGACGATCACCTAGCAGGGGACGGCTGCTAAAATATCACGACATAAGGCGAATGTCGGATACGAAAGGGTTCCAATAATGGAGACTCCTCTGAGGGAATGATGAAGGACGATCATCAAAAGGTGAAGGATAATCACCTAGCAGGGTACGGCTGCCGAAGGTATCACGACATAGGACAAATGTCAGATAGAAAGGAAATAATTTATTGGGATTTGCCGGGGGCTCTTCTGGGGAAGGGTAGACACGGACGAGTGTCTAAATTTAAGAAAGAAAAGGTATAAGTGTTTGACATTGTGTATAGATTAAAGATGCGGACGAGCATCCTTAAGACTACGATACGGACGAGTATCGGTAGAAGCAAACGCTGACGCGTGTTCAGAGACGATGGTACGGGCGAGTACCAACTGGTTAACAAAGAACACGGACGAGTGTCGGATCTGAGAAAGATAAGTGGTGTATACAAGATACGGACGAGTATCTGTATGAGTAAAAAGTAAACACGAGTGAGACACAGACGAGTGTTCAACTTGCTGGGGAGAATATGACACAGACGAATATCATAAGAGAAAGTGTATAAGTTATGAACCTATAAATGTAAGAGATATTCTGATGCTCTGTGGGGATAAGATGACACGGACGGGTGTCGGAAGAAGTGTGTTATAAAAAAGTGTTTGATTCACAATAAGTGTTTTAGGCAACCATGCTGGGAAAAGGTGACATAGACGAGTGTCCAAGAAGTGTATAGATATCTGTTTATGGTTTACATCTGCAGGGGAGTGATACGACACAGACGAGTATCGGAAAACGTATATATGTGTATGAGTGCAAAGGGGATGCTTTGACTTTCTATAGTGACTGTGAGTCCTTGTATATACATATATTGCTGATGGAATGTTGGTATATATAAGTGCTTGATTCAAAACATGGCTTATGACTATGCAGTATGTTTGATTTTTGCCATAATGCTTCGTATTAGACGGAATGCTATGCTCTGGGGGGAGAATATGATGCGAATTCTATGCTTATGCAAAGATACCAATCCGGGATTCGGATCCCGCTGCTGTGAAGATCTCTGGCTGATCTGTTTGGAAAGAAAATCCCAGCTAGGGGAAAAGATCATTGGTAGATCTGATATGACTTCGCTTGGGGAAACAAGTCACTGATAGACCTATCTTTGGTGATGGGGAGCCCAACTGGGGTCTGTGGAAGCTTTCGTCACTTTGTTGTGAGATCTTCAGACATTGCTCTTCTAGATAGAGGTTGAAACTTTGTGGGGAGATGGTTCCCTGTCTAACACTTGGCTGGGGAGGAATGGTCATTGAACGATCTTCCTAAAGTCCTGTAGGGATTCTGCTGAGGATGATGATTTCTGATGACTCAGCTGGGGAGGATGAGCACCTGCAATCCTGTTATGACAAAGAAACGCACAAGTGCCCCGAGGTATCTCTTACTGGATTCCATCATAGGAGTTTAGACACTCCCGTGAGTAAGTAATATATTTCCTGCAAGCACGTGATTAGAAAAGCGCATTCGTTTTTAGGCAAAAATTATATCAAGGATTATCGGACATTTTTGCAAATAAAGTGTACGAGACGAAATGTGACTGAAAATTGGATTTTATTAAGTTGTGTGCCCTGAATTGGCAAGTACAGACAAAGAAACAAATCCCCTGAAATGAGGAGATTGTTACAAAATTGAGAAACAAAAAGGTGCTGGCAATGTTGATGACGCTTCAGTGAGCTTCCATTTTTCTATGACTTGTATGACATTGACGTTCTTCTCATCTTGCTTTTGAAGAAGGTTGATTCTGACCAATGCTTAATCCTCTCGAAGCTTGCCATGTTGTAAGTGATACAGACGAATTCAGAATGCAGTTGTTCGCTTATTCCCTTATTTTGCGTGGATCGCCCTTTCGGGTTTTCAATCCACCGGGATACCCATTTTTGCCTGAGTTGTCCAATGCGGCTTTTCAACTCAGCGGGTGTACATTTTTTTATTTATTTTCCCTTATTTTTTCCCGAGTCTTTTATTCTGTTTTTGACTCGCCGGGATGCCCTATTTTTGCCTGGACTTACATTCTGTTTTTATGTCCAGCGGGTCATTTTATGCGAAGTATGTTTTAACTGCATCTGAATTCACAGGGGACAGGAAGTCTTCACCATCCATAGTACTGAGCATCAGTGCTCCACCAGAGAAAACTTTCTTTACTATGAATGGACCATCGTAATTCGGAGTCCACTTGCCCCTGTGGTCTGTATGAGGAGGAAGGAGTCTTTTCAGCACGAGATCTCCTACTTGGTATTCTCGAAGCCTGACTTTCTGATCGAAGGCTTTCTTCATTCTCTTCTGATATAACTGCCTATGACAGATTGCAGCTAATCTCTTCTCTTCGATCAGATTTAGTTGTTCGTATCGGGATCGGACCCAATCTGCTTCATTCAGTTTAACATCCATTAGTACCCGTAAGGAGGGTAGTTCAACTTCAACAGGTAGGACTACCTCCATACCATACACAAGCTGATACGGTGTTGCCCCAGTGGATGTTCTGATTGATGTACGGTACCCATGAAAGGCAAATGGTAGCATTTCATGCCAGTCTTTGTAGGTGACCACCATCTTTTGCACAATCTTCTTGATATTCTTGTTAGCTGCCTCTACAGCGCCATTCATTTTTGGTCTGTAAGGGGAAGAGTTGTGATGTTGGATTTTGAAGTCCCGACACAGTTCTGCCATCATTTTGTTGTTTAAATTGGAACCATTATCAGTAATGATTCGCTCGGGCACTCCATACCGACAGATGATGTCTTTTTTCAGGAATCTGGCACCACTTGTTTGGTGACGTTTGCATACGAAGCTGCTTCAACCCACTTGGTAAAATAGTCAATGGCTACCAGGATGAATCTGTGGCCATTTGAAGTAGTCGGTTCAATCTTGCCAATCATATCAATGCCCCACATGGCAAAGGGCCAAGGTGAAGACATCACATTCAAAGGATTCGGAGGCACATGCACTTTATCTGCGTAGATCTGGCATTTATGACATTTCCTGGCATAGGCACAACAGTCTGCATCCATTGTGATCCAGTAGTAGTCTGATCTTAGCAACTTTTTAGCCATTGCATGCCCTCCAGCATGGGTACCAAAAGATCCTTCGTGCACCTCGTGCATCAGCAAGTCTGCTTCTGCCTTATCAACACATATGAGAAGTACCATATCAAAGTTTCTTTTGTACAAAGAACCATCAGCATTCAGGAAGAAACTACCAGCCAGCCTTCTTAATGTCTTCTTATCATTGGATGATGCCCCAGGTGGGTATGTTTGATCCTCCAAGAAGCACTTGATGTCATAGAACCAAGGCTTATCATCTTTAACAAGGTCTGCTGAGAATACATATGCTAGTCTATCAAGTCTGGATACTGAAATCCGAGGCACAAAGTTGGCAGCTTGAACTTTGATCATGGATGAAATGGTAGCCAGAGCATCTGCAAACTGATTTTCATCTCGAGGGATATACTCAAGTTTGACTGTTGTGAAGAATGTGAGTAACCTCCTTGTATAGTCCTGGTAAGGTATCAGATGCTCCTGGTGAGTGTACCATTTGCCATTGGTTTGATTGATTACCAGAGTTGAATCTCCGAATACAGTCAAAGTCTTGATCCTGAGGTTAATGGCTTCCTCAAGACCCATAATACAAGCTTCGTATTCAGCTTCGTTGTTAGTGCAGTTGAAGGTGAGTTTTTCCGAGAAAGGCATGTGAACTCCCTTAGGTGTAATGAGTACTGCACCAACACCACGACCATTCATATTAACAGCCCCATCAAACATCATAGTCCATTCTTCTTCTGGGTCAGGCCCTTTAGTGTGAATAGGCTCTTCATGATCTTTTGCTTTTATGAACATGATGTCTTCATCAGGGAAGTCAAATCTCATAGGCTGGTAATCATCAATGGGTTGCTCAGCAAGATAATCAGACAACACACTGCCTTTGATGGCTTTTTGGGATGTGTACTGAATGTCATATTCTGTGAGAATCATTTGCCATCTTGCAACCCGTCCGGTAAGTGCTAGCTTCTCGAATATGTACTTAACTGGGTCCATCTTGGAGATCAATAAGGTAGTGTGGATCAACATATACTGTCTCAGTCGGCGAGCAGCCCACGCTAAAGCACAACAAGTTTTCTCGAGCAGTGAATAACGTTGTTCACAGTCGGTAAACTTTTTGCTTAGGTAGTATATTGCATACTCTTTTTGACCAGACTCGTCATGCTGGCCCAACACACACCCCATTGATTCTTCTAATACTGTCAAGTACATGATTAGAGGTCTTCCTTCAACTGGAGGCATAAGGATCGGAGGCTCTTGTAAGTATTCCTTGATTTTGTCAAAAGCCCTCTGGCAGTCTTCATTCCACCCGACCGTTTGCTCTTTTCTTAACAACTTGAACAAAGGCTCACAGGTTGCTGTTAGGTGAGATATGAACCGTGAAATGTAGTTCAATCTACCTAGAAACCCTCGAACTTCTTTTTCAGTCTTAGGTGCAGGCATTTCTTGAATGGCTTTGACTTTATCAGGGTCAACTTCAATCCCTTTCTCACTTACGATGAATTCCAGCAGCTTACCGGATCGCACCCCGAATGTGCATTTGTTGGGGTTTAACTTCAATTGGTACTTCCTCAGACGCTTGAATAACTTCAACAGATTCACCAGGTGGTCTTCTTCTGTGAGGGACTTGGCAATCATGTCATCCACATAACATTCAATTTCTTTATGGATGATGTCATGGAATAATGTTACCATAGCCCGTTGATAAGTGGCACCAGCATTCTTCAGTCCGAATGGCATTACCTTATAACAGAATGTGCCCCAGGGTGTGATGAAAGTTGTCTTCTCCATGTCTTCAGGTGACATTTTGATCTGATTATATCCTGAAAATCCGTCCATGAAGGAAAACACCGAGAACTGAGCTGTGTTGTCAACCAATACATCAATGTGAGGTAAAGGGAAGTCATCTTTCGGGCTAGCTCTTTTCAGATCCCGGTAATCCACACACATCCTCACTTTTCCATCCTTCTTAGGCATAGGTACAATGTTAGCAACCCACGGCGGGTAACTAGTTACAGCAAGGAAACCGGCGTCCCACTGTTTCTGTACCTCCTCTTTTATCTTCATGGCCATATCTGGGTGAGTACGACGCAGTTTCTGTTTTACTGGCGGACAGTCTTCTTTCAGAGGCAGTTTGTGCATAACAATGTCGGTGTCCAACCCTGGCATATCCTGATAAGACCAAGCAAAAACATCCACATACTCCCGAAGCATGTCAATAAGTAGCTCTTTTACTGAATCTTGCAGACAGGCCCCGATCTTAACTTCTTTCAAGTCTTCTTCTGTACCAAGATTAACCGTCTCAACTTCCTCCTGATGAGGAGTTATAACTTTCTCCTCTTGTCTTAACAACCTGGCTAGTTCTTCAGGTAGCTCATAATCTTCTTCAACCCCTTCATTGGCTTGATTAATCGGATTGTCAAAGTCATACGAAGTCATAGCGGTGTTGTTGTCGGTGCAGTCTGGAGGGCACTCTCTGCAAGGGTTTAGATTTGTTCATTTTAGTGATCAGTTTTATCTTGTTTAGAAAAAAGTGAAAATGAAGTTGTTATTTTGAAAAACATTGCCATTTTATTTTTGTACGAAAAATGAAAAATGAAAAACAGTGAGCGGAAAAGAAAAGACTCATTTGCAAAAGATGTCCTGATATTCATTAATTGATCGTTTGCACAAAATACAAGATGGCCCGATTACAAAATGAGCCCTGACATCTTGGGCAAGATGCAGGACTTGATGCATGCTTTAAAGACAGGAAATAATAATTACTCTGCAGGAGTAACTCTTTTAATTTCCTGGGAAGACCAGTTTGAGACATGGTTCCCCGGGATCCTTGGACGTATCCAGCTTTCCAGGTTGCGCTCGTCTTCTGACTCATCTTCCAAACTATTCACAACATCTGGGGTGAGCATCCCCCTGCTGACAAACTTGGGCCCCATTGCAGCCTCTGGTTGATCTTGTCGAGTTGGTCTGTAACCCAACCCGAATCGGTCTTCTTTCTTTTCAACTGGCAGCAGCTTGCCCCAGCCTTGAGCGGTACCTTCCTCAACAACCTTCTGGGCCTGTTGATATGATGTGATGGAAGTCCCAAACACAGTAGATGCTTCATTGATGTTCAAGGCCTCAAACCCTTGACTCATGGTCTCATGGATCTCTCCATCCATTTCAATGTATTTGAAAGTAGCCAGCCGGCTAACGAAGATATCCTCTTCCCCACAAATGGTAATGACTTGGCCCTCCCACTCGAATTTTAACTTCTGGTGAAGGGTTGACGTCACGGCGCCAGCGACGTGTATCCATGGTCTACCCAATAGACAGTTGTAGGAAGGCTGCATATCCATCACAATGAAGGTCGTTTTGAAAACCTGTGGGCCAATCTTTATTGGCAACTCTATCTCTCCCAGAACTGATCTTTTAGAACCGTCAAAGGCTCTCACTACCAAGTTGCTTGGGCGTAGTGCCAATCCGTCATGTTCCATCTTCACAAGGGCTTTCTTGGGTAGGACATTGAGTGATGACCCTATGTCCACCAATACGTGAGAAAGAACTGCACCCTTACACTCCAAGGTAATGTGCAAAGCCTTGTTGTGATTGTGACCTTCCGTTGTCAGATCAGCATTGGTAAATCCTAGTCCATGACTAGCGTTGACATTTCCAACCACAGCCTCTAACGGATTGACAGTAATCTCCTCCGGCACATAAGTTGCGTGCAGGAATTTCAATAGTGCGTTCTGATGAGCCTCGGAGCACATTAGCAATGATAGTATGGAGATTTTGGAAGGTGTCTGGTGAAGCTGGTCCACCACCTTATAATCACTCTTCTTGATTATCCGCATGAATTCATCAACCTCTTGATCAAAAGGAGTCTTCAAAGCTTCTTTAGCAACTGGTTCTTCTTGCACCACGCTCTTCCCTTTTGCCTTAGCAGCAGCTTTTGCTTCAGCAATGGGTCTTGGTATTTGCGAGGTAAAGAGACGTCCGCTTCTAGTGAAGCCTCCGCCTCCCCCCACATTGTCTATCTGAGGTGAAGAAATTGATGAATCTAAAGTGATTTTCTGCCCCTCGCAGTATAGATCTGAGCCATAGTGCCAAGGGATGGCATTATTGCTTTCGTAAGGAACCGGCCCAGGCACTGTGATAGTGACCAGACTGATAGCAGCTGCAGAGGGGACCACAATGGTGTGTGGATCATAATATATGGTAACCGGAGCTCTGACAGGAGCAGCATTTTGTTGTGAATTGTTGGAAGGAAAATTTGCGGGATCGTAGTATATCGTAACCGTTGAGACGCTTTCATTAACTGTTGCTGATGTTGTAGACGGTATTGTTGACTGGACGGGTGTTGAAGTTGTAGTAGGAACTGGGGCTGAATCTGTATCCGTTGAAGTGTTTGACTGAATATTTGTTGGAGTTGTAGCAGAATCTGTTGGAACAATGGTTGCTGATGTTGTAGGAGTATCTGTGATTATCGATGAAGGAATTGTTGGAGTTGTAGTCGTTGTTGTTGTAATCTGAAGAGTGCCATCTCTAATGAGGCCATCTATGCCGTTTCTCAGCCTCTCACATCCATTAACGGCAATGTTGCAAAATCCACAGCTGACCTCACATCCGGGGAACACTTGGCATTCTAACAACTGAGCTTTGATTTCAACCAAGGGTGTTCAGATTTGTGCAACACTGTTAATTAATGTGGATGGTTTGCCCTCCTCAATAGCATTAATCCTAGGCCCGTTGTGACTAGGCATTGGATTTCTTGTGACGTTCGGAGGAGGCGCAAAATTGAGAGCTTTTGAGTCCACCAAATCTTGGACTTTCATCTGTAGGGCCCTACACTTTTCAGTATTATGCCCTGGTGCATTTGAATGGAATGCACACCTGGCATTTGCATCATAGTTCTTTGGCATATTTAGAGGATCCGGAGGTGCCAACGTTCTTAACTCAACTAGGTTGAGCTTTAGGAGTTGTGGCAAGAGTGCAGCACACGACATTGGGATTGGGTCAATTACCCTGTTTGCTTGTGATGGCCTTTGTTGGAAGGGACGCTGTTGTTGGTTGCTATTGGTGTTGTTGTACGACCTTTGTTGCGGATAATGAGCTTGTTGTTGATACTGTGGTTGTTGTTGTTGAGGATATGATGATTGTTGTTGTTGAGGATATGATGATTGTTGTGGAATTGGAGCTGGGATGGTAACAGCTGCTACTGACCGGTGAGCATATTGAGGCCTGCCCCTGCTTGTATGAATGGAATTTGTTTCACCTGCCCTTCGGGGTCCTGCAAATGGTTTTCTTGGATTGTTGGAGGAACTCGCACCACTGTCGGAGATTTTGCCCATCTTCAAGAGACTTTCAATCCTCTCGCCAGCTATGACCACATCAGCAAAACTGGTAGAGGAGAAAGCAGCCAGTCTATCAATATAAGTTCCTTGCAATGTGTTCATGAACATGTCAACCATTTCCCTTTCTGACATGGGTGGTTTGAGCATAATCCCGGAAGCTCTCTCTAGAAGACTGAGACATGCCCATTAGAAGAGTTCTATTGGGAGCCATGTCCAGGTTGTACTGATATTGACGGATGAAAGCCTCGGCCAAATCCTTCCAACATCTTATGGTGGCCCTAGACAAATGCGAATACCATTCTCTCGAAGCTCCAGTCAGACTGTCCTCAAAGTAGAACATCCATAGCTTTTCATCCATGGTATAAGCTTTGAGCCTTCCCAAGAAAGACTGCAGATGAGTGCGAGGACAGGAGGTACCATTGTACTTTTCAAAGCATGGGGGTTTAAATTTGTGGGGAATTCTCACCCCATCCACTAGTCTCATATCCATCACATCGAAGCCCAAAGAATTCCGAGATTCCAAAGATCTTAATTTTTCAGCAATCTCGTCTAATCTTCTGTCATATACCTCATCTCCAGCTCATATGACAGTAAATTGTTCTTCTTGGGGATCCTCCTGCAGGATTCTGCCCCTAGCAGTATTACCTTGACCATTCCTCGGGATGTTAACTTCTGGATTCAGATGAGGTCCATATTCTGGGGGGTCAATACGAGGCTGGCCCCGTTCATTGTTGCTAGTTCCTCTTGTTCCCAGATGAGGTTCCTCAGGAGTTTGTCTTTCCACCAGCTCTCTTAACCTTTCTTGACTCTGGGCTAAGCCAGTCATCACGGCCATAAACTGCGACATCTGATTTCTCATCTCCACTCTCTCATTGGCCATTTGATTTCTGACCTCAGTCAGATCCTGTTGTACTTGTTCCATTTGAATGCCGGGAAGGTTGTTACGAGTCGGGTACCGGTGCGTGCGGTTGACAGGGAACACTCGGCGACGAGCAATGTTTCCTGAAATCACAACAAAGTTAGAAACAATAATAACAAAACCTGCAAAACAAAGACAAAGTTAGTATGCAATGCAGTATGCTTATTTGTTTTCCAAGGTATCCGGTTTGGTTCTTGGTTTTGACCTTTCCAGACCTCTAGGAAGATGTGTGATGTTGTTGAGAGAGAAGCCCAAATGAAAACAAACTAAAATATATTACAAATGGTGAACAATACATAGTTTGTTTTACAATACATGCCCATGGAGGGTCAAACTACAAAAAAAAGGAAAAGTACATCAAATGGAAACAAACAACAAGCAAAGAATCAGACATCCAGTCCAAACTCATCTTCTATGACCTCCTTCAGGAGTGCCTCAGTCACTAGACCAGCTGGGTGTTTTGTAATGGTCCTAATGAGGAGGTTCATGGTAGCAATGGAGGTAGTCAGTTTCTTATGCTTGTCCTGGTCTTTTGATCTCTTCAATCCTGCTCTGAGCTTCAACTCTGATATCTCTTTCTGTGCAGCCAACAGAGCTTCCTGCTGTTTTTTCTCATTGGCCTCTAACTGCTCAATCTTGGCTTGGGTCTTCTGGTCTTCTTGTGTACGGGCTTCGGTGATCCTGACCCACCTAGCCTGACTCTCTTGCAGATAGTGCTCAGCCCTAGCTTTCTGAATCTTGGCCTCCTTGCAGGTATTCTTCAATATCTCTTCCCCAACCCTTGCTTTCCTTATGTAGTCTTCTGTCTTTTCAATTTTGGCAAGGTGCTCAACCCTGAGCTTTTCCAATCTCTCAATGTCCAGGAGACCATCACTTCTTTCCCAAAGAGTCTTCTTCAAGGCCTGGGATAGCTGCTCATTCCTTTCTTTCAACTTTTCAAATTCCTCCAGGCTAACTGTTGCTGCAGGCTGTACTGTGGATGGTCCAGGCATGTCTTCCAAGGTGAAAGGCATCCTGGTAATCTGAGCTCTAGTACGGGACCAATCTGAGTACTGAGCTGAAGCAACATTGTTACATCTTCCAAGAATAGCTACCCCTTTTGTCTGGATGTTGTCCCAAGCCCAGGCAGCTTGCTTGACAACAGTTGAATTAGGTTGAACTTCACAATATAGGGTCTCAGCTAAATCCTGTCCTCTGGGAGGGTGGACCAAGGCATAACCCAGTTGTCTCTTAAACAGTAAAGGATTGTAGTTGATGCAACCCTTCACTCCTATCAGAGGCACATTTGGGTATTGTCCACAACTGGTGATAATGTCCTTGCCCTTGGTGCTCTGGGTGCAGCATCTGATATCATCTGAAGTCAAGGCAATCAACCTCTTGGCCCAATTCTTCTGCTGGTGGGGATTCAAGAAAGTATCTGACTTAGGTAGGTGTCTGAACAGCCAGGTGTAAAACAAAGGAGCACAACATCTTACCAACTTCCCCCTTTGTTTCTCATTCCTCTGATGAATGGAATAGTAAAAATCTCCTAGCAATGTGGGTACTGGGTTCTTTAAAAGAAACAGATGGATGGCATTCTTACTTACAAATTTAGGCTTATCTGCAAACAGTATAGCCCCATATATGCTGAGGGCTAACAGTGCACAGACTGCCCTCCACTCTCCCAATGAAACCTTCAGGATGGCCTGAGAAATCAAGAAGTCCAAATGCAAACCAGGAATCCCAGCTTTTGTTGTCATACTTTGCTCAATAAAGGCAGACTCCAAGTACAGTGCCTTTGCTACCTCACCCTTTCTGGGAGCAGTCATCTCTAGGTTGAAGGGGATTCCACCTCTGATAGGTACTCTAATCAATGAAGAAAACTCTTCCAGCAGAGGCCCTAACTGAAAGTCTGGAAAGGTGAAGCATCTCAGTGGTGGGTCATAAAACTGCAAGCATGTGTGGATCATGCTCCTCTGAGAAGGATCAAGGTCCATAACCATGTCCAGGATACCTCCATAATGTTCTCTAAACAGTGGGATATGGTTAGGTGTGATACGTGACTGGACCTGCCTGATACCAGTCAACACAGGCTCAAAAAAGTGGTATGATATGTTGCTTTTCCTGGGAGTAGTCATGAGTGCTGCTGAAGAAGCTGTAGACAAATGCTGATGAAGATCCCAAACTGAGAAGCTGGAAGTAAGTCTCTGACAGATTGATGCTGGTGAGGATGAAGATAACTGAAGCAGATAACTGATGAAGACAGCTGAAGCAGAGGTTTATGCAGAAGAAGGGGTCAAAACCAAAACCAAAATACAATGAAATGGATACCCTGAAAAGCAAATAAACAAATGTTAAATGATGCAATGATGATATACGCAAATGATATGCAAGGGTTTGTGATCAAGCTAGATCTGATTATCTGTCTTGATATAAGGCCCATGTATGTTTAAAAAAGTCCAGATGGAGGTTTAAGAATCCAGTAACCAGGGTGGGGGACTCAAATAAAGAGTAACATGTCCAGGGTTAATCACAAGAACTGTCCAAAGTAGAGTATTCTTAATCAATACAATAACAGGGTATGATGTGGCCAAGGGTTCCTGCAAACCTGTAAACAGCCCAACCTCCTCACAGGTAATGTTCTAGAACAAGGATCTTCAGACTTGGATCAGTTATGAGAAGTGTAAACACTTCTAACCCGGAGGTACAGTGTTTATAATAACCATAAAAGATCCTCCTCTAATTCACCTCAGCTTCTGAAGGTCATAATAAAGGTCATCCAGACTTAGCAGGCTTCCCAGATAGCCCTAGTACTACAGGAAATCTGTAGCACAAAGTTCTCAAGAAGAAACCCACATCTGAACCGTGTTTCATATTCCCGCACCAGACCGAAATGGAATGGGAAAGAACATGAACCACTCTAGCCTAGGTGTCACTCAGGTCCCAGGTATAGGACCTTAACCTCTCAATGGAACCCCACCCACCAAAACAGCAAACCAGATCCAGCAAATGACAGTACGAAATATGCAAAACTGTAAAGAAAGCAATAAATAAAGTTGTACATAAAGCAGTAAATAAAGCAAAATAAATAAACACACATAGCACATAACACCCCAGTAAACACAAATCAAACAAGCGCTAGGAGGAACCCACAAAAAGAACCAGAAGCCCTGGTTGCAGTATAAGGGTCCCCAGCAGAGTCGCCAAGCTGTCGCTCCCACCAAATGACACCCGGCCAAGGGGGGTACAGACGCGAACCGTCGGCGAAGGAGAGAACATGAAGATGAATTGAAAAGAGTCGCCAGCTAGGCATTTTTATCCCGAAGGAAAGGTAATGCTGCATAGACCTAGAAATTGGTGGATAAGACGGTTGCGAACCAGAGAAACTGAGAAAGGGGGTTGGTTACAACCTGGGAAGGTATTAGCACCCAGATTTTCCATCTTACTCGACGGGATCCACGCTTGAAAGATTTGTGTTCAAAGGGGTAGTGTCAGTGATATTTTGTGTGCAAAAGCTGGAAAAGAAAGCAAGTGTCAGTGCAAAAGAGATGTGGGGTGAAATGAAAGAGTGTCAGTGTAAGGAAAGAGTGTAATGCTCAAGATCATAAGGCTTAAAGAATAATGCTGGAAGAGGGAGAATATACAGAGACTTTTGTTCGATAACTGTTAAGTTATGCCTACGTATCCTCTCGTGCAATGAGGAAGTCAGAACACCGTAGTTCGACTCAAAGAGACTGAAAGATAAATTGACTTGTGAACTGCTTACTTGTCTATGCTCAAGTGTATGACTTGTCTGGCTCAAGTGCTAACTGTCTTGGATTAGACGGAAGAAGCAAGTTCTCGTTTGTGAGTGAAGGTGATGAGAAAAGAATCCCGGAGGAGACGATTATTGTTTGTTTTTTGTGTTTTCAGTATTTTATTGCTTTTTGTGTTTGTCATAAGTTAATGAGCTTAAGCCTAAACCAAGGGTTAGTAAACTCATCACATCTTCCCTCTGATTAGGGGTAATGAGAATACCTTAAGTGTGAAGTAAACACCTCACACTTAATCACCATGATGTAGGATTAAGATCATTAACCTACTTGCCTTTATTTAGATGTTTTTGGAGTTTTTTTTAGTGTTAAGTCATGAGTTTAAGCCATAATCAGGGATTTAATGGACCCATTACACCATCCTAATAGAAGGATAATAGATGAGAACACTTAAGCTGAGAAATGCTCCTCAGCTTAATCCATGATTAGGGATTAACCTCATGACAAAACAAAGCCTTTATCAAAGTGGATTTTAGTTAATGGTAAGATTAAGAAGTGGATTTTATGATTTGTAAGACAACTTGAGGGGGACTTGTCCATTAACACTAGGGTTAGTCCTTCTTAACCAGTTTAAGGAAGAATTAGAACCCTAATGCAAGGCCCAAGTTACAAGCTTGATGTCTTAGTGATTATTAGGTGAATTGATTAAAGGGTTTAAACACATTAAGGGTTTAACACTTAGGATTAATGTTATACACTCCATCCTAATAGAAGGATGCAGGCATAAGCTTAATCACAAAGCCTTAAAACCTTGAAGGTTTAGTCCTTGATTATGAGATGAGAAGAGAAGACACAAAAGATGACACAAAGGCAAAACTAATGGGGGGACTAATCAAACCCTAATTGTGATCATGCTTGGGTGTTCCTAGGGTTTATGAGGCTTGCAAGAGATCTTCAAGGAAAAGCCACCATGGAAGAAGCAAGATGAAAGGAAGGAGAAGCAGAAAGAAGCAAGACAACTTGCTTCACTTAAGAAGACAAGTTGCTTGAAGGAAGAAAGTGAGGAGGGAACATGAATGAGCAAGCTCAATCTAATACAAAATTAAAATTCAGAAATGAATGCATAAAAGGGATGAGAAGAGATTATGAGAAGTGAAGGCAAATTCACTTCTCAAACACTTACCACCTGAAAAGTTAGCAACAAGAAATGAAATGAAATGAAAATGAGATGAAATGCAAAGATGAAAACCAAAGTCAGAAGCATAATCATGATGCAAATGATGCTATGAGATGGTATGAAAGCATGTCAAGAGATGAGGATGATCATACAAGTAATGAAGATGCAAATGAGACATGAAAGGAGGCATGAAAGTTCATGAAAACTTATGACATTAAATGAAATCAAACGCATGGTAAATGGATGATGCAATGATCAAACATGAGTCTAATGTGTCCTAATATGTCTTATATGTCATGTGAAAGCACAAAGTGTCATGGCAAGTTCATGTATGCAAGCATATGAAGGATGAATGCAAATGAAGGCAAAGATTAGGGTTTATGTACAAGATGCAATGCAAAATTCAAAATCAGAAGCAAATGACAAGAATAAAAATTGAAAATGGAATCAAAGGTACCCTAAACTCATATGATATCACACCCCAAAGGAGGAGACCTAACTCTTAACCCTAAGGAAGTTATGATTTTTCTAAGTTTGCTAGGGTTTTAAGGTGCCTCACAAGGAAAAATGCAAAACAAATCAAAAATGAAAGATAAATTCATTCCAATTTTATCCTAGAAACTACATGATATGTGGGATGCAGTGCAAAAAGAATCACTATCAAACCCTTCATGGTTAGGCAGAAAAGATTTTTCTAAGTTAGGGTCAAAAATATTGATTTTTAAGAACCCTAAATCCAAAGAAAATGTCAAAATGGATCAAGAACCAAAAAGAAATTTGTATGAATGGTTTGATAATGTCTCTAAATGTGTCAAGATGCAATGTGATTTTTTTGGTGATTTTTAGAAACTTAAATGGTATTTTAATTAATTAATTTCCATTAATTAATTAAAATAAACATTTAAATATTTTAAAAATACAAATTTTATGCAAAAAATAAAATAAAAATTATTTTCAGAATGAGAAAAATATTTAAAGTCATGGTGCAAAAAATGCAAAAATTTGAATGCATTTTGCTATTTTAAAATAAATATGCAAAACAAATAAAGAAAATATGAATTAAAATGAATTTAATGGGAAAGTCAGCGCATCCAAGGGACAAGATTCAAATCTGGGGTGGAGGGAAAGACTTGGCGCGTGATCTAATGGCTGGAATTCAAACTGAGTAAATCCTATTTAATTAATATTTAATCCAAAAATTAAAACTAATCAAGCAATCTGGGCCACACAGCGCGCGCGGGAGGGATTGATCTAAGGGCCTACATTCAAACCTGGAGCCCTAACCCTAATTAACATTAATGACTTTCAGGTGGCCGGAAGTGACCTTCGGTCATCTTCTCCGGCCACACCTCACTTCTCTCAAAACGCTCCCTAGACCATTTCTGGAGCTCTAAAGCTCCAGATTGCTTCCTCTCTCCATCCTAAACTCATCCCTGACCTCAAACCTCATTTATTTTCACTCACCAGCAAGATTCGAAGCAAAGTATAAAAATGGCAGAAATTTCAGACAAGCCATACATGCTCAATTCTTCATCATTTTCAAAAATAAAAGGGTTCAGTGTGTTCAGGGGAGCAAGCTTAAGCATTTAGAAACTTAAAACAAGAGTTCTGGAAAAATAAATTCCATGGCTACCTGAAACGAAGCTTTCAACCTAAGAGCTTTCTGGCTGTCTTCTTGCTTCCAATCACCTCCAATGATCTTCCTCAAGAGTTTGCAATGCTTGGTTGGAGTTTATATGGCCTCTATGTGAAGTTTGCTGAAGCTCAGGTCAAGGATGGTGAAAATTGTATTTTTGATATGGGGTGTTTAAAGGCAAAATGAAGGGTGGGAAATGATCAGTGATGAATGTGGAGTTGAATGGTGGAAAAAGTTTGGAGTTTTGATGGCTGAGTTGTGTGTTTCGAAGAGAAATGCATAAGAGGGGATTTTGGTGAATGCTGAGTTATGGGAGGATTCAGGTTGTGTTGTTGTATGAAATAGCTTGCTTGAGGTCCACATAACATGTTCTAATTGGGCAGAGAGTTGTTGTGGAGCAGTGTGATTGGTATGGCTCATTTTGCAAAAAGTCAAGAAAGTTGTACTTGGAGGTATGGGCTCATGGCAGGCTGAGGACAAGGGGGTGTCTGGCGCAGCTTGATTCATGGGCAGCCATGGAATTCAGATTGAGGCAAGATATCAAGTGGAATGAAGTTTGTGGGTGGTTTTGCAATTTGTGAAGGTTTTGGCCCCTTTTGAAATACTTGATGATCAAGGCATGAAACTTGAGATTTCTTTGGGCAATTCTGAATTATAGGTCATGTATGATGTTTGTGTAATGGTTAGAAGTCAATTAGAGGTCACAAATTGGTTTGACATGAGTTTTTGCAAGTTTCCCTCTTTGGTACATAAGTGAAATTTTGTGATTTTTTCCAACTTTGCAAGGCCATAACTTGAGTTCTATGATGAATTAGATCAAGTTCTTGTACTTTTTGAAAAGGGAATGCTCCAATATACAACTTTCATGACCAAGAATTTTTCATTTGAAGCATTTTTGAATCAAAAAGAGGAGGTTGAAAAACTTTCCCAAAATGGCAAGTTTGCATTACAAGTCACTTTCCCAAAATGGCAACTTTGCAAATGGCTTGAAATTCTTCAATTTTGTGAACTTCTAACTTCTTCTAAGATCAAATATAGATCACATACATCCAAAATGATGGAGAAGACCCTTTGGTTGGGTGATTGGGGGCCTCAGATGCCCTGATTTTGCACTGACTTGCTCAAGAAGTCATCTATTGATCAGATGCCTTCCCTATTGAATTCCTTCATGAAAATTGGTATGCATGATCCTCATATCATATAGAGACCAATAGAAACAAGAACGACCAAAAAATTTGGAGTTATGGCCTCTGAAACCAAAACCCTAATTTTAGGTCATCTGTGCAGTTAAGCTTGGCTCTGCTTCTATGCCTTTCTCAGTTCTTGTGATTTTCTGACTTTCTTAATCTTGGGAGGATACAATATGATATTTGAACATACATGGACCCTCTTGAGATGATTGAAGACCTTTGGAGTTTCTCAGATAGCCCTTGGTTTGCTCAGATCACAAACCCTAGATGTAGATGACTTAGAACCAATGCAGTGAAGCAAAAATGCAATATGAGATGATATGTTTGAACTTATGCAAATGAAAATAATCACAAGCCATGGTGAAATGAGTGAGGGAAAATTTGGGGTGTTTACAGTCGCCAGAATACCTTTTACACTCTCATATACAAATGTTTGCTCATAACTTATATATTTTTTCTCTTTTGACACCCTTCCGTGTCATGCTCTCCCCAGCAAGTTGAACACTCGTCTGTGTCTCACTCATGCTTATTTTTACTCATACAGATACTCGTCTGTATCTTGTATACACCACTTATTTCCCCTCAGATTCAACACTCGTCTGTGTTCTTTGTTAACTAGTTGGTACTCGTCCGTACCATCATCTCTGAACATGCGCCAACGTTTGTTTCTACCGATACTCGTCTGTATCGTAGTCTTAAGGATATTCGCTCGCATTTTTAATCTATACACAGTGTCAAACACTTATACCTTTTACTTCTTGAATGTAAGCGCTCGTCCGCGTTTATTATTCCTCAGCAAATCCCCGGTGAAATTACTTTTCTTCTATCTGACATTCGTCCTATGTCATGATACTTTCGGCAGCTGTACCCTGCCAGGTGATCGTCCTTCACCTTTTGATGGCCGTCCCTCATCATTCCCCCCAGCGGAGTTTCCATTATTAGAACCCCTTTGTTATCCGGCATTCGTCCTATGTCATGATATTTAGCAGTCGTCCCCTGCTAGGTGATCGTCCTTCACCTTTTTGATGATCGTCCTTCATCATTTTATCTGATGGTCGTCCCCATCGTTGATCTTGTTATTTGACATTCGTCATATGTCATGATAAACCCCAAGAGCAGTCGTACCCTGCTAGGTGATCGTCCTTCACCTCTTGATGATCGTCCTTCGTCATGCTTATCCGATGGCCGTCCCCATCATCGACTTTTTTCTATCCGACATTCGTCCTATGTCGTGATATTTTCGGCAGCCGTACCCTGCCAGGTGATCGTCCTTCACCTTGGATGACCGTCCCTCATCCTTATCCCCAACAGAGCAGTCGTCCCTTGCTAGGTGATCGTCCTTCACCTTTGATGACCGACCCTCATCATTTATTTCATTAACCTGATGGTCGTCCCCATCATTGACTTTACTTTAATCCCCAGAGAATCTTTACTTGGTGGTCGTCCCCATCATGATCTCTTTATTTCCCCAGCATATCGGTCGTCCCCGTCATTGCTTTATCCCCAGCAGTCGTCCTCTGCTCGATGGTCGTCCTCCATCGCCCGCACTTTATAATCATACAACACTTTCATCTTACAATCTATATCCCTTTTCTTCTTCACCCAGTGAGTGCAAATTTTTTGATTGTCTTTGGTATTCAACCACAAGTTATCTTGTTCGTCTGTTAAGCCAGGCGCTTACATCCTGCACAGCTAACTCATGTTTGAATAGGGGCAGCTGTAAACACCCCAAATTTTCCCTCACTAAGTTCACACCATGGCTTGTGATCTTTCATACTTTCATACTTGCATTAGTATAATTATAGCATATCATGTGGCCTTTTTGCTTCACTGCATTAGGTCAAGTTCATCTGCATCTAGGGTTTATGATCTGAGCAATCCAAGATCCATCTGAGCCACTCCAAAGGTATTCAATCATCTCAAGAGGGTCCATGTATGTTCAATCATCATATTTTATCCTCCAAAGATCAAGGAAGTCAAATAATCACAAGAACTGGCAAAGCATGGAAGCTGAGCTAGGGTTTAACTGCACAGATGACCTGAAATTAGGGTTTTGGTTTCAGAGGCCATAACTCCAAATTTTTTGGTCATTCTTGTTTCTATTGGTCTCAATATGTTATAAGGATCATACATACCAAGTTTTATGAAGGAATTCATTGTGGAAGTCATCTGATCACTAGGTAACTTCCTGAGCAAGTCAGAGCAAAATCAGGGCATCTGAGGCCCCCCAACATGGAACCAAAGTGGTTTTTTCATCAAATTGAAATTATATGGTTTTTATTTGATCATTTAAGTGTTTAGAAGTTCACAAATTTGAAGAAAAGTGAGCAAAACCAAAAGTTGCCAAAAATGGAAATGACTTGTAATGTAAACTTTCCATTTTGGGAAAGTTTTTCAACCTCCTCTTTCTCAACCAAAAATGCTTCGAATGGAAAATTGTTGGTCATGAAAGTTGTAGATTGGATCATTCCCTTTTCAAAAAGTACAAGAACAAGATCTAATTCATTTTTGAACTCAAGTTATGGCTTTCCAAAGTTGGCAAAAATCACATAATTTCATGTTTCATGCCAAAGAGGGATTTTTGCAAAACCTCTTGCCAAGCCATTTTGTGACTTCAAATGCACTTCTAATCATCATACAAACATTATGAAATGCCTAAAACTTAGAATTGGCCCAAGAATCTCACATTTTCATGGCTTGCACATCAAGAAATCCAAAAGGGGCCAAACTTTGTCAAATTTGCAAAACCTCCCATAACCTTTCACAAACATGCTAAATTGCCTCAAAGTGATTTCCATGGCCATCCTTGATCCTTTTTGCACCAGACACCCCATTGTACCATGCCTGAACCATCCCATACCTCAAAGTACACATAATCTTGACTTTTTACATTTTCACCCATACCAATCACACTATGCCACAACCACTCTCTGAACCAATTGCATTTGTTTATACTAACCTAAAGCAAGCCAAACATAACAAGAACCAAGCCTGAATCCTCAGCATTCAGAAGTTCACAAAAAACTCCCCTCTTGCAAAAACCTTCGAATTTCATAACTCAGTCATCCATTCTTCAAACAAACACCACCATTCATTCTCAAATCACTCACTGATCATAAACCGCCCTTCAAAACAGCCAAAAACACACCACAAACAAAACACGATTTTCTGACCAGTTGATCACAAACTCTCAAACCAACCATTCTCAAGGTCTTTTAAGCTTCAAAGCTTCTTCAAGGAGGTCATAGGAGTCATCTTGCACCAAGGAAGCAGCCAGAAAGCTCAAGGGTTGAAATCTCCATCTCAGGTAGCCATGCGAAATAATTTTTCCATAACCTTTATTTTATGTTATTAAATGGTTAAACATGTTCCCCTGAGTGCACTGAACTTTGTATTTTTTAAAATGATGAAGAAATGAGAATGTATGGTCTGTCTGAAAGTTTCACCATTTTTGTTCTTGGCTTCGAATCTTGAGATTGAGTGAAAAGAAATTGTTTTTGAGGGTGGATTTGACCTTAGGGGAGTGAAAGGAACGAATCTGGAGCTTTAGAGCTCCATAAATGACCTAGGGAGTGTTTTGGAGATTTTCAGGGGAGAGGTTGACCGGAGAAGATGACCGGAGGTCTTCTCCGGCCACCTGAGAGTCATTAATTTGATTAATTAGGGTTAGGGTATTTTTTAAATGTGGGCCGTTAGATCTTCAGTTCCCGCGTGCATTGTGTGGCTAGGATCATGTCATTAGTATTTAATCAGGATTATTAAATTAATTAATTGGAATTAGTTCAGTTTGAATTCCAGCCTTAGGATAACGCGCCAGGTCAACCCTCCTAAACCCAGAATCAATCCAAGCCATCCATCCTGCATACTTTCATTAATTCATATTTTTAATTCATTTTTCTTATTTTATTTTGTACGAATTTTTAAAAATAGTAAAAAACATCAAAAAATTCTGAAAATTTTTATCAAACATTTTATTAATTTTCAGAAACCAAAAATATTTTTATTTTAATTTTTTGCATTAAAAAAATATTTTTAAATCATTTAAATGTTTTATTTAATTAATTAATGCAAATTAATTAATTAAAAATACATTTAAGTATTTAAAAATCCCCAAAAAAATCAGAGAACATTTTTAGACATTTAGAAACATTTACAAACTCACCATACAAATTTCTTTTTGGTTTTGATCATGCTTTGACATTTTTCAATGAATTAGGGTTCTTAAATTTGTTCATTTTTAACCCTAACTTCAAAAATCCATAACTTTTAAACCAAGTTGCGTTTGTGAATGATTCTTTTTGCATTGTTCTATGCATGTCTTCTAGTTTCTAAAAATGTTTTTGTTTCATTTTTATACTTCATTTTCAATTTGTTTGGCATTTTACATTGAGGATCACCCTTAAAACCCTAGAAACTTAGGAAATTCATAACTCCATCTAGGTTTAGCTTCTGACCTCCCCCTTTGGATGGTAACCTAGTATAGGTTTAAGGTCCCTTTGAGTGCATTTTCAATTTTTATCTTGTCATTTTCTTCTGTTTTTGAGTTTTGTTTTCCATGTTGCATATAACCCTAATTTCTCATCTCCACTTGCATCCATCTTGCATATGCTTGCATTCATGAACTTTCCATGACATTTTGTGCATTCACGTGACATATAAGACATCTTAGGATATATTAGAATCATGTTTGATCATTGCATCATCCATTTTCCATGTTTTGCCTTCATTTCATTTCATGTGCATTCATGAACTTTCATGTTCCTTTCATGCTTCATTTGCATCTTCATTACTTGTATGATCATTTGCATCTCTTGGCATGCTTTCATATCATCTCCTAGCATCATTTTCATCATGAATATGCTTCTAGTTTTGGTTTGCATCTTTGAATTTCATTTCATTTCCATTTCATTTCATTTCCTTTTACTAACTTTTCAGGTGGTAAGTGTTTTGAGAAGTGAATTTGCCTTCACTTCTCACAATCTCTTCTCATCTCTCTTATGAATATTTGCTGCATTTTATATGTGTATTAGAGTGAGCTTGCTCATTCATGTTCCCTCCTCACTTTCTTTCTTCAAGCAACTTATCTTCTTAAGTTAAGTAAGTTGACTTGCTTCTTTCTGCTTCTCCTCCTTCCATCTTTCTTCTTCCTTGGTGGCTCTTCCTGAAGATCTCTTGCAAGCCTCATAAACCCTAGGAATACCCAAGAATGATCACAATTATGGTTTGATTAGTCCCCATTAGTTTTACCTTTGTGTCATCTCTTGTGTCTTCTCTTCTCATCTCTTAATCAGGGACTAAACCTTAAAGGTTTTAAGGCTTTGTGATTAAGGTTATGCCTGCATCATTCTCTTAGGATGGAGTGTATAACTTTAATCCCAAGTGTTAAACCCTTAATGTGTTTAAATCCTTTAATCAATCCATCTAATGATAACTAAGACATCAAGCTTGTAACTTGGGTCTTGCATTAGGGTTCTAATTCTTCCTTAATTGGTTAAGAAGGACTAACCCTAGTGTTAATGGACAAGTCCCCCTCAAGTTGTCTTACCAACCATAAAATCTACTTCTTAATCTTACCATTAGCTAAAATCCACTCTAATAAAGGCTTTGTTTTGTCATGAGGTTAATCCCTAATCATGGATTAAGTTGAGGAGCCTTTCTCAGCTTAAGTGTTCTCATCTATTATCCTTCTATAAGGATGGTGTAATGGGTCTATTAAATCCTTGATTATGGCTTAAACTCATTACTTAACACTAAACAAAAACTCCAAAAACATCTAAATAATCACAAATAGGTTAATGATCTTAATCCTACATCATGGTGACTAAGTGTGAGGTGTTTACTTCATACTTAAGGTACTCTCATTACCCCTAATCAGAGGGAGGATGTGATGAGTTTACTAACCCTTGGTTTAGGCTTAAGCTCATTTTCTTATGACAAACTCCAAAAAGCAATAAAAGACTGAAAACACAAAAACAAACAATAATCGTCTCCTTCGGGATTCTTTTCTCATCACCTTCATTCATAAACGAGAACTTGCTTCTCCCGTCTAATGCAAGACAGTTAGCACCTGAGCCAGACAGGTCATACACTTGAGTATAGACAAATAAGCAGTTCATCAGTCAATTTATCTTTCAGTCTCTTTGAGTCGAACTACGGTGTTCTGACTTCCTCATTTCACGAGAGGATACGTAGGCATAACTTAACAGTTATCGAACAAAAGTCTCTGTATATTCCCCCCTTCCAGCATTATTCTTTAAGCCTCATTGTCTTGAGGATTACACTCTTTTCTTACACTGACACTCCTTTTCTTCACTTCACACTTCTTTCCGGCACTGACACCTGTACATTCTTTTCCAGCTTTTTGCACACAGATAGCACTGACACTACTCCCTCTAAACACAAACTTTCAAGCGTGGATCCCATCGAGTACGACGGACAATCTGGGTGCTAATACCTTCCCAGGTTGTAACCAACCCCCTTTCTCAGTTTCTCTGGTTCGCGACCGTCTTGTCCATATCTTTCTTAGGTTTATGCAGCATTACCTTTCCTTCGGGATAAAAATGCCTAGCTGGCGACTCTTTTCAGTTCATCTTCATGTTCTCTCTTTCGCCGACCGTTCGCGCTTGTACCGGGATGCAAATCTTTGGGAGCGACACATGCCAAGAGGGTCCATGAGTGTTTTATGTTCATATTATGCCTCCAAGGGTTCTTGAAAGTCAAAAGATCACAAGATCATGCAGAGCCACCCAGGCAGGCTCAAGGCTCCTGCACAGATGACTAGAAATTAGGGTTTTGGGTTTGAGGCCCTTACACACAAAATATTTGGCCATTCTTGATTCTATTGGTCTATATATGTTATAAGGAGCATGTGTATCAAATTTGAAGCAAAAACTCCTTGTGGAAGTCATCTGATCAAATGGTAACTTGTTGTGCAAGAAAAGTCAGAATCAGGGCATCTGAGGCCACCAACAAGGGTACCAAAGGGTAATCTTCATCAATTTGAGGTCCTATGATCTTTATTTGATCTTAGGAATGCTTGTAAGTTCACAAGATATAAGAATTTTGAGCCATTGCAAAACTTGCCATTTTTGGACATGACTTGTAATGAAAAATTTTCCATTTTGGGAAAGATCTTCAACCTCTTCTTTCTTGATCAAAAAGGTTTCAAATGAATTTTCTTCAAACATGAAAGTTGTAGATTTGATCTTCCCATTTTCAAAAAGTACAAGAACTCCTTTTGATTCATCCTAGAATTCAAGATATGGCAAGTCAAAGTTGGGAAAAATCTTATAATTTTCAAGTTCATGCCAAAGAGGGAAATGTGCAATTTTGACTTCTAAGCATTCTAATGACCTATAATTCACTTCTATATTGCATAACATTGACGAGAAGCATCTCAAGACCAAAAATCATGTCTTGCTTCACAAGTTTCATGGCAAATTTTCACAAAATTCTCAAAGTTGGCAACTTGCAAAACATGTTCAAACTTCTGATCCAAATGTTACATTTCACTACAAATGATCCAAGGGTGCTCCTTGAAGCCAGCTGAGGCAGCCCAAACCCTTAAATCACCTCTGTCCCAACCCATGCCTCAAGTATACAAACTTTTGAATTTTTGGCCAATGGCACCATACCAATCCCACAGTGCATATCCATTCCTCTGACTGATCTCATTAGTTTATGCATTGTGTTGCTCCCGGGATTTTCATCCTAGTACAAACGCGAAAGTGGCGCGGAAAAGGTAGAGTCGCCATCCAGGCATTTTTATCCCGAGAGAATGGGAAAGGTAATGCTGTACAAACCTGAGGAAGAAGGAAAGGACAAGGCTTTATAAACCAAAGATCTGGGTTCGGGAGTCGGTTATAACCTGGGAAGGTATTAGCACCCCAGATCATCCGCCTTACCCGACGGGATCCACACTTTCTTGTTTGTTTCAAAGGGTGAGAAAATAAAATGCTGCTGAATAAAAACTGCTACTGAAACTGGAATGGGAATGAAAAGGAACTGAAAGAGAACAAAAAGAAAGAATGAGGAAAATGTAGGGAAAATAAAGAATGTGCTCGAACGGGCCCTACCCTGCTGCCTACGTACCTCATTGGGAAAATGAGGATCAGAGTCGACGTAGTTCTCCTAACTAAGGCGGGAACTATTTGTTTGTGTTTTTTATGGCTTGAACTGCGTATATCTATGCTCAGGTGTTGTAGGCTCGTCTGGCACGAGTGCGTTTACCGTCTTGCGTGCGAGACAAGTTGTCGTAAGTTTGCGTTATGAATGAATGAGATGAGAAAAGAAGTTCCCGCAGGAAAGTCGCTTATTGTTTGTTTTTTTTTCTTTTTAAGAGTTTTGCATGAATTTGGCACAAGGAAGTTAATTCAAACTCTTTTCCATGGAATGTGTACTTGCTACTACATTCCAAGATGGAATAATAGAACAAACACACCAAGCAAGGAGAATTTATCCAAGACTTTCTTCCTAGTATTAGGGTTTAAGTTCACTAGCTTGTTGAACTTTATTAAGTGTTTTTGTTGCTTTTGTGAAGAAATGTCTTTTATGTTTTCTTTGTGAAACAACTCCTTGATGAGACTTGTACATCATGCTAGACAAGCCTACACCACTCCAAGATGGAATGAATGCAAGTGTCCCATGGAATAAGGCTATACACAAGGGATCCTTTCATGCATTTATTAAGTCTTTTTAGATTTTGTTTGAAGATGAGAAAGAAGACTCAAATAGAGAAAGGGACAAAACTATGGGAGACTAAGACACAACCCTAAGTTATTTATTAAAATGGTGGTCCTATGGTTAGTGAGGTTTTCCTAATCCTAAAGAGCAAAAGGAAAAGAAAAAGGATGCAACTTACTTCCTAAGGAAGATAAGCTGGTCCTAACAAAGGGGAACCCTACCAATCACAAGTATGGAAGGAAAAATGAATTAAATGCATAAAGAAGTGCATAAAAAATAAAAGGATAAGGTGTAAGGAAACATACCTATCCCTCCCTACAAAACAAAGATTAGTGTGCATTTTTTTATTTAAAATAATAAAGCAAACACACAACAATTAAATCCTAATGACTCTAGGATTCTATCTAAACTCTATTTTAATTCTAAAAGAACTAAAACTATGCTAAAACAAAAATACAGCACCTACTACAGCCCCTAATACACAAACAGCTATGAAAACAATGCATAACACAAATCAGCTTTTTACAGCCAACATGCAGCATGAAAAGGTAGGTGTAAAAAGTCCAATACAGCATGCAAGCATAACAAACATCATGTATTTTACAACACTCATATGCAAAAACAGCTATGAAATGCAAAATCCAGATTTGATTATTTTCATTTTTTATTCACAAACTCAATGAAACATGTACCAATTCCATCATGAACATGCATTTGAGCATAGATCATCCTACATAAATGAAAGAACATGAACATCTTTGGGAGGATTATGCAAGAATGCACCACATGATGGATTGTGCAACAAGTATGCAAAATATGGCACATGAACATGGCATATGAACATAATGAGCATTGATCATGAATGTGCAACATGTTAGATCAACAAAAATGCCAAGCTCAATGCAAAATTCAGAATCAAATTGATGTACATGATAGGATTAAGCATGCAACCAAATGCACATACATACATGATTATGTGAAATGCAACATATCTTGATACAATGAAATGCAAAATGATTTAATGCAATGTGAAATATGTTAAAACAGAATGCAACATGATTATTCACATGCCAAATGATGTATAAACATAGCAACAAAATGCAAGAAACCAAGCTATACACAAAGGAACACAAAAACACATAATACGCAACATGAATGGAAACGCGTCGAAACGACTTGAAATGGGGGAATGAGCTACTGGAAATGGACCCAAAAATTCCCTAAAATCAATACCTAAACATGTATGAACATTGGAGGCACTAGAAATCAAGACTAAGCTATCAAATAAGCCAAGATTCCAAAAATTAACAGCGTTAACCGGTTAACCATTTAACCGGTTAACCAGTTAACGGTCCTAAAACTGCACTTGTTTGTGGCTAAAACGCAAGCGTTAACTAGTTAACTAAATGGTTAACCGGTTAACACTGATCCAGAATGTGAAAAAAGTTAAGAAATAAGTGCTTTTGGCCACAAACTCACTTCTAATGATCTCCAACATACCTAGGAACATGCTAACATGAATTTCTACTTAAATGGGGCTTATTTACACATGATAGAACCTATAATCATCTACACCTTAACTTCTAATCCATTACAAATCATAAATCGCAAGCAACACAAAACGAAAACGGAATTGATCACAAGCAAAGCGAAAAAGCAATTAAAGAATGCCTAAATGGCGAGATGAAGAGGATAAATTAAAGAAGAAGTGATTTAGATCACCAACCTACGAAGCGGAGAAGTGCTTTGTTGAATGTTGCAAGAATCGGATCTTGATCGAAGAGAAAACCACGAAAACTGCAAACCCGCAAAATAAATGCGTTCTTGATGCTTAAACCTTCGTGCACTTCCGATAAGCCGAAATCCTCACAAAAATCAGTAGCTTCTTCTTCCATAATCCACAAATCAATGGAGGTTGGAGGCTAAGCTTCAAGATCTTCAAGTTTCAATGTGAAACTTGAAGAGCTTCTTCAAAAAAGCTTTAGTGAAAAAGGGAAAATGGAGGAAAAGTGAGAGAGAAAAAGTGATTGTGAGAGAATGAAAAATTTGGAAACTTGGTGGGAATCTTTGGTTTGGATGAAAATGGATTAAATATGGTTTAGGTTTAGGGCCCAAAAATTAGGCTTGGGATCCAAAATTATGGTTTGGTAATGAGATTAGGATTTATCAATGGAGTTAGGTTAGGGTTGGAGAAGGAATATTCCTTGGAACACTCTAGAAGATGGTAGAACATGGTAGAAGTTTCCAAGGGAAATGGAGTGAAATTGAAGTGGAAAAACAAGAGGGAAAGAATGAAAGGAAGTGTGGAAGGAAAGTGGGAGGAAAAGTGGAGGGAAATGTGAAATCAACCACTTTTCAAATGATTTTTATTTTCTCTTGATTTTTTTTATGATTCCTCCATCATCTCTAGACCAAATTTGAACCGGATCATTGTAACCCTAATTTCATGATCTCGATCTTAAAAGTCAGGCGTCGACCCTTTTTACCTAGCTCGGTTGCCTTTTCTCCGATTCCTCGATTTTTAGTCATCTGGCCAATTGAACCTCTTCCGAAATGATTTTGTGGACGAGATTTGAACCCTAGGCACTTGACATCATATATAAGACAAAGGAATCCTATTTGAATCATAACTTCATGCAGAAGCCCAGTAGAAGTGAAACCCTAATTTGGCATTTTTCATCAAGAAATGTTGCACTGCTTTCCTCCTCTGATTAAATCAAATTTTTCCATGGCTCGAGGCTTAAAGTGAAGACTTGTGGGATATTGTGAACCCTTTGCACAAGGTTGAGCAGCTTTGTGGCCCTTTGATTGCTTTTGTAATGCCTTCAATTGCTCCAATCATTGATCACATACCCCTGCCTCGGCTATGTTATACATGTTGCAATATTTTTTATTATTCTATGAATCTGTGTATGCAAAATGCTATACAAAGATGTTGAGATTATGAGAGGGCAAATTTTGAGGTATTACAGCTGCCCCTATTCAATCATCTGCAAGCCTGAACGAATAATTGCGAGAGCTTTTAGACGTTCAAGGTATGGAGTGATTGGATACTTGAATAAAACCTGGAAATTTGAAATCGGTGGATAGTAGAAATGCCATCTGCCTTTTATTTATATATTTTTGTTTTGACCTCTGAATAGGTAGCGGAAATAGAACCAGGTGGAATAAAATCAATGCCAAAAACTGCACTTTGAATGCTGAGCGAAAAAAGCCACAGAGAGGGTGCCTGTAGGTGAAATAGGACTTGACAATGTAACTACTGGGCATGACCAAGCCACAAAGAAAACACGCGACTGCTGGGCAGGACCAAGCCACGAAAGGTGCCTGTTGGTGAAATAGGGCTTAACGATACCATTATCGGAATGAAACTCAACAATATGACTGTTGGGCAGGACCAAGCCATAAAGAAAACACGTGACTGCTGGGCAGGACCAAGCCACGGAAGGTGCCTGTTGTCGAAACAGGGCTTAACGAGACCATTAGCGGAATGGAACTCAACAATATGACTCATGGGCAGGACCAAGCCATAAAGAAAACACGCGACTGTTGGGCAGGACCAAGCCACAGAAGGTGCCTGTTGGCGAAACAGGGCTTAATGAGACCATTAGCGGAATGGAACTCAACAATATGACTGCTGGGCAGGACCAAGTGTTGCACCCCAAAATTTTCCCTCACCAAGACAAGACATTGTGTACTAAGGTGTCCCAAGAGGTTCACAAGGTTCACAAGACATCTCATGGGTTCACAAAGTTTACAATTAGTCAACAAGTTTGACAATTCCCTCAGTCAATGCATCCTCCTAAGCAATGCATCTTAAACTAGGGTTTTGACTTCCATCAGGCTAAATGGACTTACAAGGCTTCAAGTGAGCTTCATAGCATCCTATATGTCTTCAAGAATCCCTATGTCAAGTTTCAAGGCTTTCCCAAAAGGGTTGCTCAGTCAGATGATCAGATAGGCTAAAATCAGTCAAAATAGTTAAAAAGTCAAACTGAGGTCAACTGTGGTCAAACCAAAGTCAAACTTCATGATTTTTTCCAACATCAAGTATATGAAGTAAAATTCATCATTTGATCAAGGGTTGATCATAATTCATCAAGGAGATTTCAGATCATCAAGAATCAGGAGTTTCTAAATTAGGGTTTTCATAGGAAAAGTCAACTGAACTTTGACCAGCCATAACTTTCACATGATTCATCAAAAATTTTCCATCCAAAGCTCATTTTGAAGGAAATTGAATTATCTACAACTTTGTGTCTCACAAGCCAAGCCCAAAAATGCTTCATTTGGAAGGTATGAGCTAATACATTATAGGTCCTTTAAAAGTCAACAAAAAGTCAACAACTTCAAAAGAGCATAACTTGAGAATGGTAAAATATATGGACTTGAGACCAAAGAGGTTGGTTAGAGGACTCTTTAAGCTTTCCAAAATGTCCAAGAACACCTTCATAGCATTAAAATTGAAGGATTTGTGCCCTTGCAAAGTTGGGAAATTTTTGGGAATTTTATGAAGCAAATAAGGCCTTAAAGTCAATTTTTGCTAAATGAGCCCACCTAATTGCCATCCAAACTTTACAAACCCATCAAGCACGACCCAACCCATGAATTTTCTGATTTTTTATATTTTATTTGATATTTATTTGAATTTTATTCATTAAAATACAAATTAAATTGAAATAAAATATAAAAATCATATATTTGAAAAGGATTTGGTTTCTAGAAGGTCTTAAGACTTATTTAGACTTGATTGATACAAAAAATAATGGAGATCATACCAAAATAGCAAGGCTAGATCAAGGATATTCAAGTTTTAAGATCAAATCTTTTTCAATCTCTATGGATCAAAAAGCCCAAAGGATGGATCAAACTCTTGACCTAATTTCATTCACTTGTATATAAACAACATTAAGCAGCCACAAGGACAGGAATTCAGAGCCTCAAGGATAAGTTTTGCATTTTCAAAATTCATCAAAAATTTGAAATTCGGATTCTAATATTGTGTGGTTTTTCAGGTGAATTAAGGACACCAATCTCTTCCTTGAACATCACTGATCATGTAGCAATAGTCATATGCATCTCAAATCTCAAGAATTGATCAAACCGAATCAAAGTTCTTGAACTTTTATGAATTTTCGTTTTCTTATCTTTGTGTAATATAAATGGTATTTGATTGTTGTTTCATGTTTGTAATAAGCTAATGATTGTTTCTGTATACTTTAATTTGAATTTTGACACAGAATCGAAGACTTGCCATGTTAGGGTTCTAAGAAAATCGTGAATTGGGAATTCACTTAACAGTCGATTTTAATCCAAATTAATGGTATATTTGAGATCAGCGGCCTTCATGTAGTTGATCTGGGCAATTAAAATAGGTTTATTGTCTGTGTTTTCCATGATTTAATGTGTAGGTGCTATAGTGACGACGAAGATCCGTCACTAAAACTTCTAGTGACAGACAAGCCGTGGGTATAGCCTAACTGGACGGACGGAGCTAGGAGATGAAGTTTGGCGCGCAGGAAATATTTGAAATTTCAAGAAGGCTTAAAACGAATGTGTTTCGTGTATATGACAACTAGAGCGTGTAGCTCAGTTGGTTTTGTTGCAATGCGTTGGTGGAGAGAGACCTGGGTTAGATTCCCAGGTCCTGCGTATTTTTTTTTACTTTGTTTTATTTCACAGGTCAAACAACAAAACGATTACAATCCAAATACTATCACCAGCACGCAGCTGGCCTAGTGGCAGCCTCATGCGTCCAAGGGAAGCAATGCCTAGGGCGTGGGTTCAATCCCTGCCCCAGGTAAGTTTTGGTTTTTATTTTCTTTAATTATTTTGTTTTACCATTATTGTTTTATAATTTATTTTAATTACAATAAAAATATATTTAGATAATAATATGTAAATCTTTCATATTTTCTAAAAAAAACCTCTAATTTATTTTCTAAATTTTTAATCCTAGTTTTTTTATTTATTTAAATTAAAATATGTATATATTATTATCATTTATTTATTTTTGTAAATAGTTCAATTAATGTTGCAATTTAAATTATAAACCCTAATTCTATTTTCTAAAAAATTTCTAACCCAAATTTCTAAAACCCAAATTTTTTTTTTAAAACCTTAATTTATTATTTTAATTATTTTATTTAAATATTAAATTTAATAAATGTTTCTAATATATATAATTAATTAATTAATCATGCTTTATTTAGTAAATAAATTAGTATATGGTTTATTATTATCTTTATTATTTTATTTTAATCTTAAAAATTCTTAAAAAAATTTGTTTATTTAATTTATATATGTTTTGTATATTTGTGCTAATATTTTCTTTCTTATAATTATTTTTATTACTAACCCCTTTTCTTATTTATTTATATGCTTATTATTGAAATCGTTTCTATATTTATGTAATTGCAAAAGCCTTGTAATAGTTGTAGGGTTATTTTTGTCTTTATTTTATTATTTATAAATGTTTATATTGTCATGGTTAGTAAAATAGGGAGTGATAATATGTTTGTATTTTAAAATTAATTTAGAATCACTAATTTAATAAGATAAATATATGAACCTATACACGCACACACGTAAGTCGATCTTTGATCGCCATCTCACTTTCTAAGGTTATCCTTCATGTTGCCTAAATCAAAAGGTCAAGTAAGGTGTCTAAAAAGCAAAGTCCCTTCTCATAAACAAATCATCTAGTCCCTTTCAATATTATAAGATCAAGTCCCTTCGATGTTGCCTTCGTAAATGATCTTGTCCCTTTCGTATAAAAGATGATAAGTCCCTTCGTATTGCTAAGACACCTTACAGTTACCTAAACACAAATGACCCTTCATATGTCCCTTATAACATCCAAGGTAATGACTACCTATTCCTTAATAATAGGGATAGTCTTACCATTGAAAGAACATTTAAGAACAGTAAAGATTCAAATTAGGGTAGGTTCCTCTTAAGTACTGGCTCACTTTTCATCAAATTACTTCATTACACTTCACATTTTCAAACCATTTTCAAAACAAAGTCTTTATATACATCCGTACAAGGATCATTATAAAGTACTTAAGAAAAATTTTAATCACACACTACACTTCTCAAAACAGTTTAAAGTGAGCTAAGTAACTAAGAGCCCATGGATAACCATGGATGTAAAGGGTGCTAACACCTTCCCTTTACATAACCTACCCCCCGAACCCAAAAATCTTTTTAAGGTCTTTCCTGTTCTTTTATGTCCTTTCCTTTTGGATAAAATAAAAGTCGGTGGCGACTCTTGCTATCCGCAACATTTAACTAAAGTCAGTTCTCCCACCGTGATACACCAAGCCATAACAAAAACACGCGACTGCTGGGCAGGACCAAGCCACGGAAGGTGCCTGTTGGCGAAATAGGGCTTAACGAGACCATTAACGGAATGGAACTCAACAATATGACTGCTGGGCAGGACCAAGCCATAAAGAAAACACGCGACTGTTGGGCAGGACAAGGCCACGGAAGGTGCCTGTTGTCGAAACAGGGATTAACGAGACCATTAGCGGAATGGAACTCAACAATATGACTGTTGGGTAGGACCAAGCCATAAAGAAAACATGCGACTGCTGGGCAGGACCAAGCCACGGAAGGTGCCTGTTGGCGAAACAGGGCTTAACGAGACCATTAGCGGAATGGAACTCAACAATATAATTGTTGGGAAGGACCAAGCCATAAAGAAAACACGCGACTGCTGGGCAGGACCAAGCCACAGAAGGTGCCTATTGGCGAAATAGGTCTTAACGAGACCATTAGCGAAATGGAACTCAACAATATGACTGTTGGGCAGGACCAAGCCATAAAGAAAAACAACATCGACTTAGAAGGACAAAGATGTCTGGCAAATGGTATAAGTATCTTCTGCGGGGAATACTTCAGGTTGAAAAGATGTTATAGGTTGTATGTAACACCTCAAAACTGGCCCATGCTGGCATGCACATGTTTGGATTTATGGCGTAATGCTCCATGAGGATGGAAATGCTACGCTTTGGAGGATGCAAATGTAATGATGATTATGCATATGCAAATGCAAAGAGATCTCCTGACAAGGAGACTGCAATTATCCTAGGTGGCTTGACTGGGGAGGAACTGATGATAACTGCAATGATCTAATCCATCCTAATGAGGAGGAGACAGCTCTGCGGGGGAAGATGTCAATGATACACCGGCTCTGAACAGCCGCCATTGCCAAAAATAAATTGGACTTTAAGATTGGAGTGCCAAGACCCTGCTGGAGATGGACCCTTCTTGTACTTTGGTGGGGAAGTGGATACCTCCTGACTTGGCTGGGAACCAGAGGCATGACATTACTGAGGAAGCAACTGCTGAGGAGGAAAGACACTCCTTGTACTGCTGGGGATTGCCCCTGTATTGAAGGGAAGTCTCTGCTTGGGGAGGACACCCATATTCTGTTGTTTTGCTGGGAGAGATTTCAACCTCCAACCTTACTGGGGATGATTGGAGACACCCTGGAAAACACCTTTTCTTGTTCAAGCGTATGAAAATGTTCCTCCTGGGAATCTGCTTTTAGCTCTGTTAGCAACACCTGTACCTGTACCTGCATAAACACAATCGATAGTTCCTGCAACATGGAGAGTTAGTTTGGTACCTGTATGCCTCAGGCTCATAGCATGAATCATTATCTGGGCATCTTCACACCCTTTCAGAGTTGCATAAAATGTTTATGTCCTCCTGTATGAGTTAGAAAGCATTCAGATGTTCATAACACAATATAAATCACAATTTGCTGGACGTTTTCGCAATCAATCAATGCTAGATGAAAAAAACAAAAACAAGAAGCAGATAGTCACAAGTTGACTGAAACTGAATTTTTATTGATTCTGGAAAGATGGCCATGAATAGGCATTACAAAGGAAGCAATTCTCTAGAAAGAGGAAACAACCAAAAAGGAAACAAACTATCCTATCGGCAATGAAAGAAGTGGATCTCATCAAGTTTCAACCCGGTTATGACTCGTATATCTTCGAGAAAATCCGCTCGCTCTGCCCCTTGAGAAAGGTAATTGAACTGGTCTTCAACCATTAGTATAACCTCAGCTGCAGATAGGTTACGGATTTTGCAGATCGCAGTCGTTCGTGTTAGTCCCTCTTTTGCGTGGATCGCCCTTTCAGGTTTTCAGTCCACCGGGATACCTTTTTTTTTCTGAGTTGTCCGATGTGGCTTTTCAACTCAGCGGGTGTACACATGTTTTTCAAGATTTCCCTAATTTTTGCCCGAGCCTTTTATTCTGTTTTTGGCTCGCCGGGATGCTCATTTTTGCCTGGATCTTTATTCTGTTTCTATCCAACGGGTCCTTTTTACACGAAGTATTTTCTTACTGCGTCTGCATTGACGGGGGATTGTAAGTCTTCTCCATCCATGGTTGTCAGCATCAAGGCCCCACCCGAGAAAACCTTTTTAACCACGAACGGTCCTTCATAATTAGGTGTTCATTTGCCCATGTGATCGTTAAGAGGAGGAAGAATCCTTTTCAGCACCAGGTCACCTTGTATGTACCTCTGTGGTCGTACCTTCTTGTCAAAAGCCTACTTCATCCGCCGCTGATACAACTGTCCATGGCATACAGCTGCTAGACGTTTTTCTTCAATGAGGCTCAATTGATTATATCTGGATCGGAGACACTCAGCTTCGTCTAGCTTAATGTCCATCATTAACCTCAACGAGGGGATTTCCACTTCAATTGGTAGGACTGCCTCCATATCATACACCAATGAGAACGGGGTTGCCCATGTTGAGGTACGCACTGACGTTCTGTACCCATGTAACGCAAATGGTAGCATCTCATGCCAGTCTTTGTATGTTACAACCATCTTCTGCACAATCTTCTTGATGTTTTTGTTGGCCGCCTCGACGGTGCCATTCATCTTCGGGTGATATGGATAAGAGTTGTGATGTTCTATTTTGAAATCTCGATACAAGTCAGCCATCATCTTGTTGTTGAGATTAAAACCATTATAAGTAATGATTCTTTCAGGAATTCCATACCGGCAAATGATGTCTCTTTTAATAAACTGGGCTACCACTTGTTTAGTAACATTGGCATAAGATGCCGCTTCGACCCACTTCGTGTAGTAGTCTATAGCAACCAGGATGAAGCGATGACCGTTAGAAGCCGTCGGCTCGATCTTGCCAATCATATCAATGCCCCACATGGCGAACGGCCATGGTGAAGACATGACACTCAATGGATTCAGAGGCACATGAACCTTATCGACATAAATCTGACACTTGTGACATTTACGGGAGTATTTACAGCAATCGGATTCCATGGTGATCCAATAATATCCCGATCTCAACAATTTCTTGGCCATAGCATGTCCTCCAGCATGGGTACCAAAGGAGCCTTCATGAACCTCTTGCATTAACAGGTCTGCTTCGTGTCTATCCACGCATCTGAGCAGAACCATGTCGAAGTTTCGCTTGTATAGCACACCATCTTGATTTAAGAAGAAACCACCTGCCAGTCTTCTAAGGGTCTTCTTGTCCATACTGGATGCCCCAGCCGGGTATTCTTGAGCCTTCAAGAAATGCTTGATATCATGATACCAATGTTTGTTATCTTCACCACTATCAACTGCAAATACATAAGTAAGTCTTTCAAGACGGGAGACCATGACTCGAGGCACGAAATTCTCTTGACAAACTTTAATCATAGACGACAAAGTTGCTAGAGCATCGGTGAACTGGTTTTCATCTCGAGGAATATAATTCAACTTGACTTTGGTGAAGAAAGTTAACAGCCTCTAGACATAATCTCTATAAGGAACCAAGTGAGGTTGATGAACTAGCCATTTTCCATTGACTTGATTCACCACCAGAGCAGAATCTCTGAAGATCTCGAGGTTCTTGACTCGCAAGTTGATTGCCTCTTCGACCCCCATGATGCAAGCTTCATACTCTGCCTCATTGTTAGTGCATTCGAAAGTCAATCGAGTAGCTAAAGGTGTATGGACCCCTTCTGGTGAGATGATAACAGCACCTACTCCACTTCTATTCATGTTCACAGCTCCGTCAAACATCAACTTCCATTTGGATACAGGGTCTGGCCCCTCCTCCGGAAGTGGTTCTTCACAGTCTTTCAACTTGAGGAACATGATGTCCTCATCTGGAAACTCGAATTTCATGGGTTGATAATCATCGATTGGCTGCTGAGCCAAGTACTCTGACAATACACTTCCTTTGATTGCTTTTTGCGAAGTGTACTGGATATCATACTCTGTTAATATCATCTGCCACCGGGCTACCCTTCCTGTTAGAGCCGGCTTCTCGAAAATATATTTCACAGGATCCATCTTGGAAATTAAGAGAGTGGTGTGAGTCAGCATGTACTGTCTTAGTCGGCGAGCAGCGCATGCCAAAGCGCAACAAGTTTTCTCGAGTAGTGAGTAACGTGTCTCACAATCGGTAAATTTTTTGCTAAGGTAATAAATGGCGTGCTCTTTTCGACCAGACTCGTCCTGCTGACCCAGCACACATCCCATCGATCCTTCAAGCACGGTAAGATACATGATCAAAGGTCTCCCTGGTACCAGAGGCATGAGAATTAGAGGTTCTAGCAGGTATTCTTTGATTCGGTCAAAGGCTTGCTGGCAGTCTTCATTCCATTTAATGGCCTGATTCTTCCTCAGAAGCTTAAAGATGGGCTCACACGTGGCCGTTAGGTGAGAGATAAACTGTGCAATGTAGTTTAGTCTCCCTAAAGAACCACGCACTTGCTTTTCAGTCTTTGGCTCAGGCATCTCTTGGATGGCTTTTACTTTGGCTGGATCAACCTCAATTCCCCGCTCACTAACAATGAAGCCAAGTAGCTTTCCGGAACGGACCCCGAAGGTGCACTTATTTGGATTCAACCTCAATATGAACTTCCAGAGTCTGTCAAACAACTTTGCTAGATTGACCAAATGCTCTTCTTCTGTTTGGGATTTTGCTATCATATCATCAACATAAACCTCAATTTCATGATGAATCATATCGTGAAATAGCGTCACCATCTCCCGTTGGTAAGTGGCCCCTGCATTCTTCAGACCAAATGGCATAACCTTGTAACAAAAAGTTCCCCAAGGCGTGATGAAGGTTGCCTTTTCCATATCATCGGGAGACATCTTAATCTGGTTATAACCGGAAAACCCATCCATGAAAGAGATCACAGAAAACTGAGCAGTATTATCAACAAGCACATCTATGTGAGGTAGAGGGAAGTCATCCTTGGGGCTGGCCCTATTCAAATCCCTGTAGTCTACACACATCCTGACCTTACCGTCTTTTTTAGGGACCGACACAATGTTGGCAACCCACGGAGGGTAACTGGTCACGGCCAAGAAACAAGCATCAAATTGCTTTTGTACTTCCTCTTTTATTTTGATTTCCATATCAGGGTATGTGCGCCTCAACTTCTGCTTCACTGGCGGGCAGTCTTCTTTCAGAGGCAGCATGTGTATAGTGATGGCAGGTAGACCCAAACCCGTGGGGCCCACCCGTACCCAAACCCGAGTCAACGGGTGAAACCCGATTTGACTGGGTTTGGGTTTGGGTAGTGTGAAACCCGCACCCGAAACCCGAAAGCACACCCGTTTAAATATATAATTACATTACTACCCCTAAGTATATAAGTGTAACAAAAAATAATTTAGGGTTTCACACTTTTGAAACCACTCCTTCGCTTTCAGTCTTTCACAGTTTCACGGAATCACGATCTTAACCTCTCACGGAATCACGTCTTTGTCCGGTCTCAGCCTCTCAGGTCTCAGCCTCTCACTCTCAGTGGCACGGTGGCGGTCCGGTGACACTCTCAGCGACACGGTCTCATCCTCTCAGGTTTCAAGAGAAAAAAAAATCAACCCCATTTCATCATTCTCTTAATTATCTCTTCTCACTAATTTTCATTCCAATTTTAGTTAATATGTTGTTATAATCTGCCAAATTTGTACAACTATATATTTTATCTGCCTTTGATATTCCAATTTTCTTTGCTGGATTTGGGAATTTTTTTATAGTTAGGTTTTGCAATAGTGTTAAGGTTTGAAGTTGTTTTTGAAGTAAGATAAGAAAAATAGATTTTAGTTGAGTTTGTGAAAGTGGCTAAAATGAGCATGACGGTTGCCGAGGAAGAATCAAATGGAGAGATTCATGTTCCAGTTGAAATTGATTGGAAAATGCTTGATAAATTGAAATTTTTCCTCCTTGGTACTGCTTTGTTTTCTGGTGTTTCGGCAACATTGTACCATGTTGTTGTGTTGAAAACGAGGCAACAAGTTGCTCACGTTTCAACCTTTTATTTTTGTCTTCCATACATTAAGCTACTTAGTAACAGTGATATTTACTCATAATAAAATAGGCTAGCTGGTTCTTCTGTTTCTGATTAGGACATTCCAATTTCACACTTCTCTAGATGCTTTGCTTTTCTAGTGTTACTTAAAGTTGAATGAAATATATTTGTAGTTTAATTAGGAGTTATAGTAATCACCAACTACTATGTGTTTGAAAATGTATTCTAAATAATGCATTTGATAATCAATGTTGTCCATGTGTGAGTCAACTACATATATTTGTAAGATTCTTATTAAAAATCTCTATTTACTAAATGTATCATACAGTAGGAATGGTTACTATGTATCATGCTATTTACTAAATGAATCAGACAGTAGGAATTCTCTATTTGTAATATTCTTAGTAAAATTCTCTATTTACTAAATGTATCATGCTATTTTATTAAATGGAGTATAAGATTCTCTAATCTTAGTAAATGTATCATGCTATAAGACGATAATTGATATTCTTAGTAAAATTCTCTATTCTTAGTAAATATATAATTGATATTCTTAGTAAAATTCTCTATGAATATGTATTTACTAAAATTCTATAAATTCTCTATTATAATAAGCATTTAAACTTTATTATGAATATATATATATATATATATATATATATATATATATATATATATATATATATAATTGATTTTGATGTCTAACTCATGCAATTTTAATTCTAATAGGTCAAATGGATCAAGTGAATACAACCCCGGAACCGGAAGGAACATCTAATCCTACACAAGAAAGTACATGTCCACCAACTCAGAAGGCATCTTCTAATCCGAGTCAGACACCTAATGCTGGGCAACAAGAAGAAATTGATACAAGCTTAGAACCTGCACCAAAGAAACTAAGAAGTGAAGTGTGGCAAGAATTTAAAAAGATGAAAGTGAATGGGAAAGAAAAAGCTGAATGCATCTGGTGTAAAAAACAACTTAGTGGCACTTCAAAGAATGGAACAAATCACTTGAAAGGACATCTCTTGAGTTGTATTCAAAAAAAGATTAAGAATAAAAACCATGACAAAGGACAACCATTTCTCCTGCCTTCTATCTCCGAAGGAAAGCAAGAGTTAGGAATTGGAACTTATAATCCAGAAAATGTGAAGAAGTTGATTGCTGAAGCTATTATTATGCACGATTATCCACTATCAATTGTGGATCACGTTGGTCTTAGAAGAGTCTTTACTTCTCTCCAACCATTGTTTAAAGTTCCTACTCGAAACACAATCAAGACAGAGGTATTGAAAGTTTATGATTTTGAGAAAAAATGTGCTATGAAGATGTTAGATAGACATGAAGGAAGAGTGGCAATTACCACAGATATGTGGACTTCAAGCAACCAAAAGAAAGGGTATATGGCCGTTACAGCTCACTATATTGACGGCTCGTGGACTTTACAGAGTCGAATCTTGAGGTAATAAAGTTTATATTTTATAACTTAATTGTATCATTTCTTTTTTCTTAATGGCTATGTGATTGAACGTAAATATTATTATGTTAGGTTCATTTATGTTCCAGCTCCTCACACTAGTGAAAGACTTGCTGAAGCACTTGTTAATTGTTTAATGGACTGGAACATTGATTCAAAGCTTTGTACTGTTACTTTAGATAATTGTAGCACAAATGACTCCATGATTAGGAAAATTAAGGATAAGTTGCCATTGGAAAGTTTGATAAGGGATGGGTCTTTGTTACATATGCGTTGTTGTGCGCACATCCTAAATTTAATTGTTCAAGAGGGGCTACAAGTGCTTAAGGATGGGGTAGAAAATATTAGGGATAGTGTTGCCTTTTGGAGTGCTACACCTAAAAGGCATGAAAAATTCGAAGATAACGCTAGACAATTGAGAATTGTTTGTACTAGAAAGTTAGCTCTAGATTATCCAACAAGATGGAATAGCACATATAAGATGCTTGATATTGCCATAGAGTACAAGGATGTATTTATTCGGTTGAAGCAACGTGAGTCTTTATACACTTGTTTGCCAACTAATTCACAATGGCAATTTGCTAAAGATGTTTGTGGGTGCTTGAAATTGTTTAATGAAGTAACTGAGTTGATTTCTGGTACAAAATATCCAACTGCTAACTTGTACTTTCCTAAGATTTGTAAGATTAAGTTGGCAATAGAGGAATGGAAGAAGTCCTCCAATTCAATTATTGAGATGATGGCCACAAAAATGATGGAAAAATTTCAAAATTATTGGAGTGGTGTTCATGATATGATGGGAGTTGCTGCAGTTTTGGACCCTAGGAAGAAGATGGCTGTACTTGATTTCTGGTTTCCTAAGTTGTATGGCCAAGATTCAAGTGCACAAGTTAGTAGAATCAAAGAGATGTGTTATGATTTGCTCAATGATTATCAACAGATTAGACTTAGAGATGCACAACCTATCGCTCTATCCATTGGTACAACTGCTGTTGTTGATGACGAGGATGAATTTGATGCATACATTGAGACAATTGCCAAAAACTCAAGTTCAAGTGTTAAGTATGAGTTGGACCATTATTTGAAGGAGCCAGTTATAAAAAAAACTCCAGATTTTGACATTTTGAATTGGTGGAAAGTAAATGGAGTTGTGTATCCAACTCTTCAAGCAATTGCAAGAGATGTGTTGGCTATTCCTATCTCTACAGTAGCTTCTGAATCGACCTTTAGTAATAGTGGTCGAATATTGAGTCCTCATCGTAGCCGACTTAACTGGACTACTGTTGAGGCTTTGATGTGTGCTAGGAGTTGGCTATGGGCTGCTGAGAATAATGGTAAAATTTTAAATTATTAATTCAATATCGTAACATATGTCAAATAATATTTACATATTGTCAACTAATTATTCCTCATTATTCTACATGTGATATATATAGGAACTTTTAGAGTTGCAGAAGAATTTGCTACTGTGTTGAATGAAATGGAGTCTGACGATGAAGGTATTTTGTTATTCATTTAGTGTAAATTTTTAAGTTTTGGTGTTTTATTTAACTTCAATTTACTTCTTAATACAGCTGAAATGATGGAAAGTTGTGCGGGTTACCATTTTGAAGATTAGAAGTTGTTTATAAGATTCCTTCTATGGAACCCTGGTAAAGTTTTCTTTATCTCTTTATCTTTCTTGTATAAACCTTAGATTGAATAAATATATTGTTAATGTATATCATTAAATAAATATACATGGTTCACTTTTTATGTGGTTTATTTAGATACATTACTAAAAGTCTATTTCACTTTTATATTTTAAAAAAAAGTAGTTACATTTAATCTTTATACTTTTCGAAATGTGACTCTTGCAAATCTTCTTGTGTACAGACTTGGCAATATCAATATTGAGAGAGCTTGCTTATGGAATCAATATTGAGAGAGCTTTCTTATGGAATGCTTTTTATTGAATTTCCTTGAAGATTGTATTACCATGTTGCTATTGGAAAGTTGTAATTTGATTGTAGACTTTAATATTAATTGTAATATTAAGATGTTAAAGATCTTAATTTTAATTATAATGTTAAGAATTTTAATTGTAATGTTAAGAAGTTGAAGACCTTAATTTTAATTTTAAGTGAAATGTTATAATTTGTTTTTGTATTTTTGTATTTTTGCTACGGGTTCGGGTTTGGGTGAAAAAACCCGAACCCAACGGGTGTGGGTGTGGGTACTATTTTGACACCCGAATAGCTTTTGGGTTCGGGTTCGGGTTCGGGTGGTGATTTCGGGTGCGGGTTTGGGTAGTGTGAAACCCGCACCCGACCCTACTCGTTGCCATCCCTACATATGTACCACAATGTCAGTGTCTAAACCAGGCATATCTTGGTAGGACCATGCAAAGACATCAACATACTCTCGAAGCATAGCAATTAGATGAGTCTTGATAGATTCTTCTAATGCAGCCCCGATCTTAACTTCTTTCTTGTCTTCTTCAGTACCGAGGTTTATCACTTCGACGACCTCTTCATGCGGCTGAATCATCTTCTCCTCTTGTTTAAGCAGTCTGGCTAACTCTTCAGGTAGTTCGCAATCTTCTTCGCCTTCCTCATCGGCTTGATAAATTGGATTGTCGATGTCATACTCAGCCATAACAGGGTCGTCATTGATAAGATCCGGTGACGAGCACCTGCATGAATGGTGATTCATGCAAGGCTTTAGAAAAGGCTTCAGAAAATGAGAAACATTGCCATTTTAAAACTTTTCTTTCGTTTTGAAAAAAAAAGCAAGAATGAAAGGAAAAGAACAATATGGATGAATGTGAAACGTCAGCTTTATTTATGATTATGAATTGTGTTAGGAACAAAAGAACCCTTACAAAAAGCTATTATGCCCCGGGCAAGACATAATGCTTGAGTACAGGAAATACAAAAACAAAGATTATTACTCTTCGAAGGAGGTGACTGAGATAAGCCTATCAGATATCCAATTGCTAAGTTGAGTTCCTGGAACAGCAGGCCTGATCCACTCATCTAAGTCACAATCATTATCAACTGTATCGTCTTGCACGACACTGATGCTTCCATAATCCACCACTCCCGCACTCGTGAAAGTAATCGGGCCTTGATGACCTCTAGCACTCGGTCCAGATGATGACTGCCCAGGATGGTAGCCAACCCCAAACATATCTTTCTTTTCTGGCACTTCTACTGGACTGCCCCGACCTTCTCGTATCCCAGATTCTACCACTTCAAGAGCTTGCTTATAAGAGGCTATGGAAACCCCCTTCTTTGGTTCTTTAGAAGAAGCTACCAATGAAGAGGCTTGTTCAGTTCTCAAGGGCTCAAAAGCCTGACATGGAGTTTCAACTATTTCGCCATCCATCTCCACATACTTGAATGAAGCCAGATGACTAACAAAAATGTCTTTTTCCCCACTGACTGTTACAATTTGACCCTCCCAGATGAACTTTAGTTTTTGATGAAGTGTGGATGATACTGCTCTTGCTGAATGTATCCAAGGCTTTCCCAGCAAACAATTGTATGCAGGCTGTATATCCATTACGTAGAATGTGGTATTGAAGATTTGTGGACCTACTTTAATTGGTAAATCCACCTACCCGAACACTGATCTCCTCGACCCATCAAATGCTCTAACCACCAGGTCGCTGGGCTTTAAAACCACTCCATCATAATCCAACTTCATCAATGATTTCTTGGGCAGAACATTCAACGATGATCCGGTATCTACCAACATGTGAGAAAGTACTACACCCTTACATTCTAAAGAGATATGCAGTGCCCGATTATGAGCACGCCCTTCAGATGTTAGATCCATGTCTGTAAAGCCCAATCCGAGACTGGCATTGACACTAGATACCACCACCTCTAACTGATTTACTGAAATATCCTGAGGCACGTACGCCTTGTTCAGAATATTCAAGAGAGCCTTCATGTGGGAGTCTGAACACATTAGCCAAGACAAGATGGAAATCTTCGATGGAGTCTGCTGCAGATGGTCCACAATCTTGTAATCGCTCTTTTTGATAATTCTCAGAAATTCTTCAACTTCTTTATCAAAGATGATGTCTGGATCAGTCACTGGTGCGGGCTCATTGACAACCACTAGCTGCTTCCCTTTTTCTCTAGCCTAGGCCTCTGCGGTGTCTCTGGGTGGTATCACACTATTTCTTAGTGTTTCCGGCGCAAATAACCTTCCACTTCTTGTAAAGCCCCCTACTCCAACGTTTTCTACTTGAGCTGGGGTCGTACTAGACGTGGCTAACTCTTGCTTATGGCCGTTACAGTATACTTCGCCACCATAATTCCAGGGAATGGCTTTATCACTCTGATACAATACTGACCCTGCAGTGGTAATCGTTATCGGTGCCACTCTAGACCATGGAGGAACTTGAGATGGATCGTAGAAGATGGTTAATGTAGAGACTTCGCTTTCCTTTACAACTTTGTCAAACTGCAATACTCCTTCATTAATCATACTTTGAATCTCTGTTTTCAACTGCTCACAACCGTTTGGAGCTTCAACACATCTTGGACAATCACTTCCACAACCTGTAAACACACCCCTCAGGGCCAAACATGCTTTAACAACACTCAACAGAGTTTGCAGGTCGTCGACGTCACGTACCAAGTTTAAATTCTCCCCTTCATCAACTGCCCCAACCGTACCTCCGTGAGGAGGCATGGGGTTCTGAATTACATTAGGAGTAGGAGCAAAGTTGAATTCTTTGGAATCTACAAGGTCTTGGACTACATACTTCAAAGCTCTGCAGTTTTCCGTGGTATGTCCGGGGGCTCCGAAATGAAATTCACATCTAGCGTTTGTATCGTAACCCTCAGGGAGTTTCCCCGGCTTCGGGGGTTGCAAAGTTCTGAGCTGAACCAGCTGGAGTTGGAGGAGATTCTTCAAAAGCTGTGAATAGGACATCGGTGGACATTTGAAATGTCTTTCTCTGGTCTTATGGGGGTAATATGGACGAGGAGCTCGCGACTGCGGTGGTTGGACTTGTTGTTGAACAGGTTGAGTTGTTGTCGCTCCCGAGATTTTCATCCTAGTACAAACGCGAAAGTGGCGCGAAAAAGGTAGAGTCGCCAGCCATACATTTTTATCCCGAATGAATGGGAAAGGTAATGTTGCACAAACCTAAGGAAGAAGGAAAGGACAAGGTGTAACACGGTGGGAGAATTGACTTTTCTATAAATGTTGCGGATAGCAAGAGTCGCCACCGACTTTTATTTTATCCAAAAGGAAAAGACATAAAAGAACAGGAAAGACCTTAAAAAGATTGAGTTCGGGGGGTAGGTTATACAAAGGGAAGGTGTTAGCACCCTTTATATCCATGGTTATCCATGGGCTCTTAGTTACTTAGCTCACTTTAAATTGTTTTGAGAAAGGTGTAGTGTGTGATTAAAAATTTTCTAAGTGCTTTATAATGATCCTCGTATGGATGTATATAAAGACTTTGTTTTGAAAATTTGTTTGAAATGTAAAGTGTAAAAGAGTATTTTGAAGAAAAGTGAGCAAGTACTTAAGAGGAACCTACCCGATGCTAAGTCTTTACTGTTCTTATGTGTTCTTTCCATAGTAAGACTATCCCTATTATTAAGGAATATGTAGTCATTACCTTGGATGTAATAAGGGACATGTGAAGGGACATCTAAATTTAGGCAACTGCAAGGTGTCTTTAGCAATTTGTAAGGGACTTATCATCTTTTATTCGAAGGGACAAGATCATTTATCGTAGGCAACATCGAAGGGACTTGATATTATAATCTTAAAGGGACTTGATGATATTAATGAAGGGACTTTGCTTTAAGACACCTTACTTGACCTTATAATTAGGCAACATTAGGAGTAACCTTAGAAAGTGTAGGATGGCGATCAAAGATCGACTTACGTGTGTGAGTGTTCATGTTTATATATTTATCTTATTAAGTATGTCATTCTAAATTAATTTTTAAAATCACAAACATGTTATCACTCCCTATAGTTACTAACCATGGCAAAAATATTTATAAACAATAAAATAAAAACAATAATAAACCTACGACTATTACAAGGCTTTCGCTATTACATTATAATATGAATAATAAATATATATAATAGAGAAATTATAATTAAAATGGTTAGTGATAAAATAATTATAAGAAGAAGAGGTTAGCACAAATATACACAAATATATATAATTTAAGAGAACATTTTTTAAATTAAACAAATAATTGTGAAGAATTTTTAAGAAGAAGATAGTAAAGTAATTAGAATAATGATAATAAACAATATAATAATTATTTACAAAACAAGATTAATTATTTAATTATATATTAGAAAAAACCAATTAAGTTTAATATTTAAAGTTAAATAAAAAGTTAGGGTTAGAAATTAGGATTTGAAATTAGGGTTAGTTTTACAATTAAGAAAATCAGGATTAGGGTTTTGATTATTTAATCTAAACTTAATTAAATTATAAAAAATATATACAATAATAATATAAACAAATTATAAAAAATAAATATAAACAATTTAAAATTTTAAAAAAAAGATAAATATGATTTTAGAAAAAAATATGAAGTTGTATATATTTATATATTATTATTAAAAAATAATTTTCTTATGAAAATATAATTTTGGCTTAATTATAAAATAAATAGATAAATAATAATAAAACAAAAATGAAGTAAAAAAGAACTTACCTGGGGCAGGGATCGAACCCACGCCCTAGGCCATTACTTCCTTGGACCAACAAGGCTACCACCAGGCCAAGCGCGCGCATGTGAATATAGGATGGATGCTAATTCTTATATTTTAAACCTGGAAATAAATGGAACTCATGCCAAAAAGAAAGACTGAGGACGGATTCGAACTCAGGTCTTGTGCTTCATATACGCGTGTGTCCACCAACTGAGCCAACAACGCTCTTTGTAAATATAATGGCAAACAAATGTAATAAGATAAAACAAAATTTGAAAATCAAAACCGCGCGCAAACTTCATCTTCTTCATTTGAATTTCCTGCGAAAACTCATGTGACTTTTCCTGCGAATTCACCTGCGTGTTCATAAACCAGAAAACCTACGTTTTTGAAACGCCAAGCAAACCTCAATATCAATACAAATTAGCAACCCAGATCAATTATATGATGTTTATACGTCATAACCATGTTTTTAGAATTCGTTTATATTAAGCAAATCGTGAATTCCCAATTTGAGAGCTCTAACCCTAACAATGGTGGTTTTCGGTTTAGGTCACGATTCTTCAATATTCTTGCCCAGAAATCATCTAAACATCACAACAAACAAGATTAACAACGCAAAAACAATTTATAATGGCTAAATGAATGAAATCGAAAATTTGAAAAAAGATGAAGAACATGAATTCGGTTTTCATGATTTATGAGGTTTTGAATGATGGTGATAATTGGGAATGCATCAGTGATGTCCAAGGAACGTGTAGCAACCTTTATTTTGTCTTGAAAGTCCCTCTAAGTCCAAAACCGTGTGTGACTTTTTCTTGATATTTTGAAGCTTGAAGGATATGCTTGGAGGCTGTGAATCCGTCCTTTGCTTGTTGGGATGTATTTAGGTATATGTAGAGATGTAAATTAGGTCAAAAAGTTATGGATTTATGGGCTTTGTATTGATTGCTTGATCATGAAGTTTCCTTCTTTCAAATATTGAAAAAGATCACATCTAACCTTTCCAAATCAAGCTAGCACGAATTTGGATCAGATCAATCATCTATAATTGATGTTTATGACTTTCTAGAATCATAATCTCATCCAAATATTTGATTTTCATATTTGATTTTGATTTAATTTGTATTTTAATGAATAAAATTCAAATAAATACTAAATAAAATATAAAAAATCATAAAAGGCATGGGTTGGGTCGTGCTTGATGATATTATGAAGATTGGATGGCAATTTGGTAGGCCCATTTAGCAAAAATTGGTTTTAAGGCCTCATTTGCTTCATAAACTTCCCAAAAATTTCCCAACTTTGCAAGGGCACAAATCCCTCAATTTTAATGCTATGAAGGTGTTCTTAGACATTTTAGAAATCTTAGAGAGTCCTCTAACCAACCTCTTTGGTCTCATGTCCATATCTTTTACCATTCTCAAGTTATGCTCTTTGGAAGATGTTGACTTTTTGTTGACTTTTAAAATGACCTATAATGTCTTAGCTCATACCTTCCAAATGAAGCATTTTTGGGCTTGTCTAGTGAGACACAAAGTTGTAGAGAATTCAATTTCCTTCAAAATTAGATTTGGATGGAAAAAGTTTGATGAAGCATGTGAAAGTTATGGCTAGTCAAAGTTCAGTTGACTTTTCCTGTGAAAACCCTAATTTAGAAACTCCTAATTCTTGATGATCTGAAATCTCCTTGATGAATCATGATCAACCCTTGATCAAATGATTAATTTTACTTCATATATTTGATGTTGGCAAAAAAATCATGAAGTTTGACTTTGGTTTGACCACAGTTGACCTCAGTTTGACTTTTTGACTGCTTTGACTGATTTTAGCCTATCTGATCATCTGATTGAGCAAACCTTTGGGAAAAGTCTTGAAACTTGACATGGGGATTCTTGCACACATATAGGATTCTATGAAGCTCACTTGAAGTCTTGGAAGTCCATTTAGCCTGATGGAAGTCAAAACCCTAGTTTAGGATGCCTTGCTTAGGAGAATGCATTGTCTGAGGGAATTGTCAAACTTTCTGACTAATTGTGAACCTTGTGAAACTCATGAGATGTCTTGTGAACCTCTTAATACACAATGTCTTGTATTGGTGAGGGAAAATTTTGGGGTGCAACAGCTGCCCCTGTTCAAGTTTCTGAAACCTGAGGGGTTAGATTGGTGCATGTGCCATTCGTGACCTGGAAGGTTGAAGGGGATTGAACACAAAAGCCCGAAAATTTGCACTCGCCGGTGCGTAAAGTAAAGCTGATGACTAATTGTATATGCTTGAGTAGGCTTGAAGATGCCACTTGGAAGAACTGGAGATGGGCTTATAGATGACATCCACAATATCAGGAGGTGATAATATCTTGATGTTGATACTGGATATCAGTACTAGGTCTTCGTATAGGCCGTCTCTGAATCGTTTATGCAACATGGTAAGAATTATCTCTTCTAGAAATATCCTGGATTAGGGAATAGATCTTAGTATAGACCGTTTTCCTACTATCCAAGGACCAAAAGAATATTAGGATTAAATCTTCTGAAAATATCCTGGACTAGGGAATGGATCTTCGTATAGACCGTTTGCCTACTATCCAAGGACAAAAGAAATATCAAGATTAAATCTTCGGAAAATATCCTGGACTAGGGAATGGATCTTCGTATAGACCGTTTGCCTACTACCCAAGAACAAATAGATTAAATCTTCTGAAAATATCCTGGACTAGGGAATAGATCTTCGTATAGACCGTTTGCCTACTATCCAAGGACAAAAGAAATATCAAGATTAAATCTTTGGAAAATATCCTGGACTAAGGAATGGATCTTCATATAGACCGTTTGCCTATTATCCAAGGACAAAAGAGATATCAAGATTAAATCTTCGGAAAATATCCTGGACTAGGGAATGGATCTTCGTATAGACCGTTTTCCTATTATCCAAGGACAAAAGAAATATCAAGATTAAATCTTCGGAAAATATCCTGGACTAGGGAATGGATCTTCGTATAGACCGTTTTCCTACTATCTAAGAACAAAAGAGTATCAGGATTAAATCTCCTGAAAATATCCTGGACTAGGGAATGGATCTTCGTATAGACCGTTTGCCTACTATCCAAGGACATCTTGAGTAATGATTAAGTATCAGCACTAGACCTTCGTATAGATCGTTTCTGACCTGTTGTGAATTGTTGATATTGTTTTATCTGCATATAACTATCCTGCAAAGAAAAGGTTAGTTTATGCAATATGTGTGCATGTATGACATGGTGCATCTAAGTAAATGTATTATGCATTTATGGATATGTTATGGTATGATGTAAATGATGTATGTATGAATCATGCAGCCTGAAGCGTCTGGATATCTTTGCATAACAACTGCTGGCTAGGGAAAATAAATCCCGATTCGTTGCTGAAGAATATGAGGACCTTGTTCCCGTTTCGTTTGATAGTATAGTATTTATAACCTCCCGTCTTCATTCGTCGAACTTCTATTGAAGGAATAAGTTCCTGAGTATCCCGACTGAGGATAAAAGAGATGGACATAAATTCAAGGGGAGATGTGACTCGAAGTATCTATAAAGATAGATTTGTCTTGCTGGGGATTTGTAGTTGTCTTGTGGGGATGAACCGGCGAAGCTTCGTTGAATTACTACCCTCGCTCGTCCTTAGTAAATACTATTACTGCATTTTATGCATTTCTGGTAAACATCAATCATATTCAAAAGCATACATACATTCAAACACAACCAATGGACGTTTTCGCTTATGTAAATAGGGTAAAAGTAAATCTGGATTCAAAGATGAAATTTTATTTATATTATAAAGTGACCTATACATAGGCAAGTTTATACAAGGAGACTGAAGTCCTAGTAAGAGGAATTCGTCGTGAAACTTTTTTACAAAACAAAGAAAATCAGCTATGTGAGAGATAATCCTATTGAGTTTCAATTCTACTATTACCATTATCTTCAAGCATCTCATCTTCTGCCGTTGAGACGGATACGATTGGATTGATCTTTATCTGTTCGAATCTTGATTAGGTAGTACCATCAGTTGAAGTTACATGAGTGATCCAAACGAGACATAGCCATACGCTTTAATCCCTAACTTTTGCCTGGATTGCCCTTTCAGGTTTTCGATCCACCGGGATACCCTTTTTTGCCCAAGCCGCCCTTTCAGGTTTTCGACTTGCCGGGTGTACATTTGTTTCTATATATATCCCTAATTTTTTCCCGAACCCTTTTGGTTCGCCGGGATGCCCTTATTTTTGCCTAGGCCAATCAACCTAGCGGGTCTCTTTTTATGCGTGGTATTTTTTAACTATGTCTGCGTTTACAGGCTGTGGGAAGTCTTCACCATCCATAGTAGTAAGCATCATGGCACCTCCTGAGAATACTCTTTTGACCACAAATGGTCCTTCATAAGTAGGAGTCCACTTGCCCCTAGGATCATCCTGTGGTAGTATGATACGCTTGATTACCAAGTCACTAGCCTGATATACCTAGGATCATCCTGTGGTAGTATGATACGTTTCTGGTACATCTGGCCATGACAAACAGCTGCCAGCCTTTTCTCATCAATCAAATTTATCTGGTCAAGTCGAGTTTGAACCCACTCATCTTCATCCAAGCCTGCATCCTTCATGATTCTTAAGGAAGGGATCTGAACTTCAATGGGCAGAACTGCTTCCATACCATAGACTAAGGAGAACGAGGTTGCCCCTATTGAAGTACGTATTGTAGTGCGATAACCATGAAGGGAAAATGGTAACATCTCATGCCAATCCTTGTAAGTAACAGTCATCTTTTGTAGAATCTTATTAATGTTATTATTAGCAGCCTCTACTGCCCCATTCATCTTTGGACGATACGGAGAAGAGTTGTGATGCTTAATCTTGAATTGCGTGCAGAGATCAGTAATCATGGTGTTGTTCAGATTAGAGCCATTTTCTGTGATAATCCTTTCAGGGATTCCATACCTACATATGAGATTATTCTTAATGAATCGAGCCACCACATTCTTAGTAACAGATGCAAATGAAGTTGCCTCCACCCACTTAGTAAAGTAATCAATAGCAACCAGGATGAAACGATGCCCATTAGAAGCAGTAGGTTTGATCTCACCAATCATATCAATGCCCCACATGGCAAAAGGCCAAGGAGCAGTCAACACATTCAATGGAGCTAGAGGTATATGTACTTTATCAACATAGATTTGACACTTGTGACATGTTCTGGAATGTTGATAGCAGTCAGCTTCCATGGTAGACCAATAGTAACCTGCTCTCAATATCTTCTTTGCCATGGTATAACCACTAGAATGACTGCCAAAGATCCCATCGTGCATGTCTTCCATAATCTCTATTGCTTCCTTCTTATCCACACAACGAAGCAAAGTTGAATCATGATTGCGCTTGTACAAAATTCCATTACTCAAGAAAAACTTAGCAGAAAACCTTCTCAGAAACTTCTTATCTTTGACAGATGCCCCTTCAGGGAACTCCTGAGTTTCAAGATATCTTTTCACTTCATAGAACCAAGGCTTCCCCTCTGCTTCTTCAGTGTCAATCTCATTACAGTATGCAGGCTTTTCAAATCTATCAATAGTAATCTTGGGAGCTTCATCATCCCAGCTAATCTCAGACATAGACGCCATGGTGGCTAATGCATCTGCCAACTGATTCTCTCCTCGTAGGATATGTCCAAAGGTAATCTCTTTAAAATGTGGGATCAAAGATAACACATGCTCTCTGTAAGGAATGAGATTTTCATGTTTGGTATCCCAATATCCCTTAATCTGACTCACTACCAGGGCTGAATCTCCATATACGTCCAGGAACTGAATCTTCATATCAATGGCAGCTTTGATGCCCAGGATACATGCTTCATACTCAGCCATGTTATTGGTACAATAGAAACAAAGTCTCGCAGTAATCGGGGTATGACAACCTTCAAGGGAAATAATCACAACACCAACACCATTACCAAGTGCATTAGAAGCTCCGTCAAAAACCATAGTCCATCGGGATCCTTGTTCAGGTCCTTCATACTGCCTAGGTTCTTTGGTAATAATCATAATGTCTTCATCAGGAAACTCAAAACTTATTGACTGATAATCATCCACTGCTTGATGAGCCAAATGATCAGCTACAACACTTCCTTTAATGGCCTTCTGAGTAGTATATTGTATGTCATATTCTGTTAAGATCATTTTCCATCTCGCTATTCGTCCGGAGAGAGCAGGTTTCTCGAATATGTACTTGATTAGATCCATCTTCGAAATCAACAAGGTGGTATGAGTCAACATATACTGTCTTAGTCGGCGAGCAGCCCATGCCAAAGCGCAGCAAGTTTTCTCGAGCAGTGAGTATCTTGTTTCACAGTCGGTAAACTTTTTGCTAAGGTAGTATATTGCCTGCTCTTTTCGACCAGACTCGTCATGTTGCCCCAACACACACCCCATTGAGTTGTCCAACACTGTTAAGTACACAATCAAGGGTCTTCCATCAACTGGTGGCATCAAGATTGGAGGTTCTAGAAGATATCTCTTAATTTCATCAAAGGTTGTCTGGCATTCATCATTTCATTCCATCACCTGATATTTCTTCAATAACTTGAAGATTAGCTCACAGGTAGCAGTCAATTGGGAAATAAATCTTGCAATGTAATTCAATCGTCCCAAGAAACCTCTAACTTCCTTCTCAGTACGGGGAGCTGGCATCTCTTGTATGGCTTTCACCTTTGCAGGATCTACTTCAATACCTTTTCCACTGACAATGAAACCCAGGAGTTTACCAGATCTAACTCCAAAAGTACACTTGTTTGGGTTCAATCTCAACTTTTATTTCTTCAACCTTTCAAACAGCTTATGCAGATGACCAAGGTGTTGTTCTTCATTCTGGGACCTGGCTATCACATCATCCACATATACCTCTATCTCATGATGAATCATATCGTGAAACAAAGCCACCATAGCACGTTGATATGTTGCCCAAACGTTCTTCAAACCAAATGGCATTACTTTAAAACAAAAGGTGCCCCACTGTGTAACAAACGTAGTCTTCTCCATATCATTAGGTGCCATCTTGATTTGATTGTAACCAGAGAAACCATCCATGAAAGAGAATACCTTGTGCTGAGCAGTGTTGTCTACCAGAACATCAATATGAGGAAGTGGAAAATCATCTTTAGGGCTGGCCTTGTTCAAATCCCTGTAATCTACACACATACGTACCTTACCATCTTTCTTAGGTACCGGTACCACATTTACAACCCATTGAGGATAAGAAGTCACAACTAAGAACCCTGCATCAAACTGTTTCATCACCTCTGCTTTAATCTTTTCTGACATTTCAGGACGCATGCGACGAACCTTCTGCTTCTTTGGGCGACAGTCTTCTTTTACCGGCAAACGGTGAACCATAATGTCTGTATCCAACCCTGACATATTTTCATAGGACCAAGCAAAGATCTCCACATAATCACGTAACATCTGAATTAGTCTGCTCTTAACATCATCTTCTAATTCAGCCCCTATCTTAACCTCTTTCCGATTTTCTTCAGTTCCCAGATTCACAACTTCGATTGGCTTTTCATGTGGCTGTATAGCTTTCTCTTCTTGTTGTAATAACCTAGCAAGCTCTACAGGTACTTCACAATCTTCCTCCTTTCCATCTTCAGCTTGATAGATCGGATTCTTGAAATTATAATTGGCAATAGTAGAACTGTTATCAACAGGATCCAGAGTGGATGAGGATTTGCATTTTAGTGATGTGGGTGTGTGTAAGAACACATAGCTGATAAAACAAGAATAAAATAAAAGAAAGACAAGGAGCACAATATTTACGAAAACGAAACGTCCATTGATTTTTATTGAATGAAGTATGCAAATAAAATGACATCCCGAAACAAGCATACCATTGTGCCCCGGGTAAGACACAAGGCTTAAAAGTTTAATTGTTCGAAATTACAAACTTAAAATAGAAACACAGTAATAGTATTTACTCCTGACTAAAGGAGATAGGAATAACGTCATTAGTCTTCCAATTGTCGAGCCCATCACCCACAGTAGGAAAGATCCAGTTATCCAGATTGTAGTCTTCATTATAGTCACCCACATCATTGATTTGATCTTTCATGATCCCTTGATTGGTGATACAAACAGCACGAGCACGACGAACAACCTTCTGGGACTCTGTAGTGAAACCCAAACCAAACTTGTCAGACTTGGTAAGGAATGTCAGGAAGCTGACCCCAAATAGTACAACCACCTTCTTCAACCACAGCTCTAGCATCTTTGAGGGAAGCCATTGTAGGAGGTACTCTGGTAACCACATGAACTCTTTTAACAACAGGAGGAGCTTTAGTAGCAGGAACGACTCAAGGAACTACTTTAAATGTTTGGCAAGGAGTCTCAACATATTCACCTTCCACTTCAAAATACTTAAATGTATTCACATGACTGACCATATATTCTTCCTCTCCGTAAACAGTGACGATCTTTCCCTTCACTGGATATCTCAACTTCTGATGTAGAGTGGAGGTCACAACACCTGCCCCATGGATCCAGGGGCGCCCAAGCAAATAGGAGTACGCAAGACGAATATCCATTACATAGAAGGTAGAATTGAAGACTTGAGAGCCTACTTTGATCGGGAGATCTATTTCTCCATGCACCACCCTTCTTGAACCGTCAAAGGCCCTCACCACTATATTACTTGGTCTTAACACAACATCTTCAGGACTGAGCTTGTTCAGAACCTCTTTGGGAAGTACATTCAATGAAGAACCATTGTCCACTAACACATGAGACAAGGTAGTGCCCCTACATTCAATGGAGATATGTAAAGCTCTGTTATGGTTTCTTTTGGCAGGAGTTAAGTCAGCATCAAAAAAGCCTAACCCATTATCATAAGTCAGATGTGCAACACAATTTTCAAATTGATCCACAGAAATTTCATTTGGTACATAAGCAGTCTTCAAGAACTTGATCAAGGCTTTAACATGAGTCTCAGAACACAACAACAAAGACAACATGGAAATTTTGGAGGGAGTATGCCCCAACTGGTCAACAATATCATAATCACTCTTGCGGATGATCTTCAGCACTTCTTCCATCTGTTTAGAGAGATTTTCAGCAGTCGGTGTCTCAGCTTACACAGGTTCAACCACAGGACCTTTGCCCCGAGCCTCAGTACTTGGTTCAGAAGTGGAGGTAGTAGTTGGAGTAACTGCACTTTTGGAGGTAGCCGGAGAAGAGAAAACTCTTCCACTTCTGGTGATCTTACTGGATCCAGCAATATTATCAACATCAATATTGTTATCAGTAACAGGTGTATCGGTCAGAGGTTCTTGTTTAACACCATGGATGTAAACATCAGAACCATAATTCCAGGGTATAGCTTTATCAGAAGTATAAGGAACAGGACCAGGAGTGGTAATAATCATGGGAGGCACTCTAACTTCAGCAACAGTCTTCACCAGGCCTTCAGCAGTAATCTTGATAGGTCCTTTGAAAGTGATCTTGACAGGGCCTTTGGAGGTAATCTTCACTAGAATTTTATCGACCATGTCCACATCTTCAAACTTCTTACCCCGAGTCAGATGTTCACACATACTTTCCACAGAAGGTGTCCTCTCAAACAATATGTTGTAATTGTCCATAAGGCGTTGAATACCATCTTTCAACTTCCAGCAACTGTCAGGTTTATAGGCACAATAAAAACAATCTTCATTACAACCTGGAAAGAATCCAGCCTGTACCAACTTCTTCTTGATAATGGATAATGGAGTAGTCAGATCTGCAACTAAGGAAACATAGGAAACTTCATCAACAGCATTAACAGTCTTCTCATGATTGGGCATGGGAGCAGTAATCACATTTGGGGTCCCAGGAGGGTCAAATTCAATCTCTCCAGCCTCAATCATATCTTGAATCTTGTTTTTCAATATCCAACAGTTGTTGGTGTCATGTCCCGGACAATTAGAGTGATAAGCACATCTTGCATTAGGATTGTATCGAGGAGAGGAAGTATTAGGATTCTGAGGAGGGTCCTTCAAAGTAATGAGTTCCCCTTTCAACATGTGTTGCAAGGCTTGGGCCAGTGACATGTTAATCTTGGTGAATTGTCTTCTAGGCTTCTGTTGATTGTTTTGTGGTAGTTCTGGTGTTGCAGGAGTAGGATTGGAAATGTGAACTGCTCCCACAGATTGGTGACTTCTGTTACGACTGGGTTGACCATACACAGCATTAGATTCCTTCTTCCCACTAGGGGGCTTCTTTGCAGTTCTTGATGAAGAGGCACCCACCTGTATCTTACCACTTCTTATACCACTCTCCACACGCTCTCCAGTCATTATCAGCTCAGTGAAACCAGATGATGAGCTTCCAATGAGGTGACTATATAAAGGACCATTCAGCGTACTCATAAACATATCCACCAATTCCCTGTCAGTCAGAGGAGGTTGAACTCTGCCAGCCAGGTCTCTCCATTTCTGGGCATACTCCTTGAAATTCTCCTTAGCACCCATAGACATGCTTTGGAATTGCATGCGAGTTGGTGCTAGATCAGCATTATATTGGTATTGCCTATAGAAGGCCTCAGCAAGATCATTCCAATCACGAATATTAATGCTTTCCAGTTGATAGTACCATTCCAATTGAGCTCCATACAAGCTCTCTTGGAAGAAATGAATCCACAATTTCTTATCAGCAGTATGTGGTTGAATCCTCCGGACATAGGACCTTAGATGCAGCTTGGGACATGAGACACCATCATACACCACAAAAGCAGGAACCTTGAAACCAATAGGTATAACCACTCCAGATATTAAGCTCAGATCTTCAAAATCAAGCCCAGAAGTTTTTGTAACTCCATGGCATTCATCCTGTCTACCAGCATCTTGTACTTATCTTCATTAGGATCATGATAATAATTTGCTTCAGAATCGGAATCTCCCATAGTATCATGGAGACTGCCTCCCTCTTTCTCAGAATTTTCAGACTCAGAATCATCAATTTGTTCCTTTGTCTTGACAGGACCTCTGAACCTTCTTCCCAGATTAATAAGGCCTCCTGATCTTCTAGTCTTCTTATTCTTCTTAGCCAGCAGTGTCTTCAACTCATCTTGTCCCTTGGACAAGTTCAGAATCAACTCTTGAAATTGTGCATTCTGAGCTTGGAGATCTTTGACAGTCTGTTCAAGAGCCATTTCTTCTGAAATAAACAGCGAGAAGATAAGATACCTGTACATAAGAAACCTGTGATACAATGGTATGATATGTAAATGCATATGCAATGTTTTCAAGGACCGCAGGATTTAAATTTGTTTAAACAACCAAAAAGTAAACTTTTATTAGTAATCAACAAACTAATTTGCCCCTTGGGCTTATAATAAAATGAAATGAATACAAATATGGGGTTTTAAGTCTCCCATGGACGTTTCCTCTTTGTGTTGAGGTATGAGTTGAGATTCCGCTCCTTGTGAAGTTGTTTTGTTAGCTCTAGGATTCTTTCTTGACTTGCTTTGTAATGAGTCTCAAAAGTATCTCTTTGCTCCTTCAACTGGATCCAGGACCTCTGTAACTCTTCCATGTCAGTGGGAATGTCTGGATGAAGAATGATATAAGAAGTATCTCCTTCAGCAACAGGCTCCATGGTAACTGGCAGGATAGCAGGATATGGCATCATAAGAGTCTGAGCACGAGATTGTACCCATCTGAGATAAGGTTCCATAGGAATGGTGTACTTGGATTCCAGAGTCTTGCTGTCAACCTTGTTCACTTTACCCCGTGCTCGTATAAACCTTTGACGGTAACCTTGAAGATCGTTGTCGTAGTCGAACACAATACCCTGAATAAGCATATCATGAGGACCATCACTCTGAGCATAACCAAACTGACATAGAGCTAAGGAAGGATTGTAAGTAATTCCCCCTCTTATGCCAAGGAGTGGTACATTAGGGAACTCCCCACAACGGTCAATGATAGTAACATTCTCCATAGATCTAGAGCAGCAATGAATATCTGAATGAGAAAGTGACATGATCCTCTTGGACCACCTGAACCCTTGTTCATTCTTCATCACTGATCGAGGAAGGTGAGAAATAAACCACCTAGATAGTAAAGGTATACAACACATCAGAGTTCCTCGTGCCTTTGTAGTACGGGTATGAAGAGAGTGGAAGATGTCTCCAAGCAATGTAGGCACTGGATTACGAGCCAGAAATATGTTGATGGCATGTACGTCTATGAACTGGTCTGGATTGGGGAACAATATTGATCCATAGATCAATAGGGCTAATATCTCCTCAAAAGCATCAAAACTCATAGCCTTCAGGAACACTTGAGCTTTCTCCATCAATACCTTAGCAAGAATACCCTTAACTCCACTCCTTGTTTCTAGGACAATGTCTGATTTCTTCAAATGTAGGGCTGCAGCAATGACTTCAGGTTTAGGCTCTTTTTCTAAGCCTGTGAAGGGTTTCTGATCAAGGATAGGTATACCCAGAAGCTTAGAGAACTCTTCCATTGTAGGAACCAGCTGATAGTCGGGGAATGTAAAACAATGATGTTTAGGGTCAAAGAAATGAAACATAACACTCATCATATCTTCATTGAACCCTGAAGTGACTAGATCCAATAGGTGACCATGCCTCTTGATGAACTGGGAGTTTTTAGAAACTTGAGAGACCAATTCTTTAAGCTTAGTAGGTATCCCTACAAAGTTGATCCGGATAGTATTCCTACGAGCAAAAGCCATGACCTGCAACAAAGAACAAAGATAAATCCTTTGGTCCTTGAAATGGTTAGTGAAAATGCTATGCTTATGATGCATGATGATGCTATGATGTTATGCTCAATCACAGACATGTGGCACACACAAACAAGTCACACAATAGCCCTAGGTTTGAAGGCTTGCATGAGGTTTAAAGGTAAGTACCCTCCCCTGAAGTGTAATTGGTTCATCCTGTCCTACAAAAGTAACCAGGTTCTAAGGGATCTCAATATAATTGATCCTTCGCAAGGGTGGTTGTTCAGTAGGCAACTTACTTGCCAACCAAAACCCTCCAAGTTTAGGATCTCAATGAGCGTAGTATCGAGTATCAACCAACTTCAGTCTTCACCAAAGCCAGTTATCTCACTACTTTCTAAAGGCCAAGATGGGATTACTAGGGTTCTAAAAGTCAGTTAGTGTATTGACAACATATGGCAGCCTCATATTATCCTCAACTTGCTTAAGGAACATAAGCACCAACCAAGAAGTCACACTAACTATGGCCACCAGATCAACCATATCGGTATACGCCGTACAGTTTCCTTGGTCTATTGCCATTTACCTAAGGTACACTAGATCCGGGTTAGGATCTTTTACACATAAGAGCACCCAACAATTAAAGTAAAGCAAACAAAGCAAACAAATTTAAAGTGATCTAATTCCTAAGGGTACCCCTCTTTTATTAAGTCCCCAACAGAGTCGCCAGTTCTGTAACACGGTGGGAGAACTGACTTTTCTATAAATGTTGCGGATAGCAAGAGTCGCCACCGACTTTTATTTTATCCAAAAGGAAAAGGCATAAAAGAACAGGAAAAACGTTAAAAAGATTTTGAGTTCGGGGGGTAGGTTATACAAAGGGAAGGTGTTAGCACCCTTTATATCCATGGTTATCCATGGGCTCTTAGTTACTTAGCTCACTTTAAATTGTTTTGAGAAAGGTGTAGTGTGTGATTAAAAATTTTCTAAGTGCTTTATAATGATCCTCGTATGGATGTATATAAAGACTTTGTTTTGAAAATTTGTTTGAAATGTAAAGTGTAAAAGAGTATTTTGAAGAAAAGTGAGCAAGTACTTAAGAGGAACCTACCCGATGCTAAGTCTTTACTGTTCTTATGTGTTCTTTCCATAGTAAGACTATCCCTATTATTAAGGAATAGATAGTCATTACTTTGGATGTAATAAGGGACATGTGAAGGGACATCTAAATTTAGGCAACTGCAAGGTGTCTTTAGCAATTTGTAAGGGACTTATCATCTTTTATTCGAAGGGACAAGATCATTTATCGTAGGCAACATCGAAGGGACTTGATCTTATAATCTTAAAGGGACTTGATGATATTAATGAAGGGACTTTGCTTTAAGACACCTTACTTGACCTTATAATTAGGCAACATGAGGAGTAACCTTAGAAAGTGTAGGATGGCGATCAAAGATCGACTTACGTGTGTGAGTGTTCATGTTTATATATTTATCTTATTAAGTAAGTCATTCTAAATTAATTTTTAAATCACAAACATGTTATCACTCCCTATAGTTACTAACCATGGCAAAAATATTTATAAACAATAAAATAAAAACAATAATAAACCTACGACTATTACAAGGCTTTCACAATTACATTATAATATGAATAATAAATATATATAATAGAGAAATTATAATTAAAATGGTTAGTGATAGAATAATTATAAGAAGAAGAGGTTAGCACAAATATACACAAATATATATAATTTAAGAGAACATTTTTTAAATTAAACAAATAATTATGAAGAATTTTAAGAAGAAGATAGTAAAGTAATTAGAATAATGATAATAAACAATATAATAATTATTTACAAAACAAGATTAATTATTTAATTATATATTAGAAAAAACCAATTAAGTTTAATATTTAAAGTTAAATAAAAAGTTAGGGTTAGAAATTAGGATTTGAAATTAGGGTTAGTTTTACAATTAAGAAAATCAGGATTAGGGTTTTGATTATTTAATCTAAACTTAATTAAATTATAAAAAATATATACAATAATAATATAAACAAATTATAAAAAATAAATATAAACAATTTAAAATTTTAAAAAAAGATAAATATGATTTTAGAAAAAAATATGAAGTTGTATATATTTATATATTATTATTTAAAAATAATTTTCTTATGAAAATATAATTTTGGATTAATTATAAAATAAACAGATAAATAATAATAAAACAAAAATGAAGTAAAAAAGAACTTACCTGGGGCAGGGATCGAACCCACGCCCTAGGCCATTACTTCCTTGGACCAACAAGGCTACCACCAGGCCAAGCGCGCGCATGTGAATATAGGATGGATGCTAATTCTTATATTTTAAACCTGGAAATAAATGGAACTCATGCCAAAAAGAAAGACTGAGGACGGATTCGAACTCAGGTCTTGTGCTTCATATACGCGTGTGTCCACCAACTGAGCCAACAACGCTCTTTGTAAATATAATGGCAAACAAATGTAATAAGATAAAACAAAATTTGAAAATCAAAACCGCGCGCAAACTTCATCTTCTTCATTTGAATTTCCTGCAAAAACTCATGTGACTTTTCCTGCGAATTCACCTGCGTGTTCATAAACCAGAAAACCTACGTTTTTGAAACACCAAGCAAACCTCAATATCAATACAAATTAGCAACCCAGATCAATTATATAATGTTTATACGTCATAACCATGTTTTTAGAATTCTTTTATATTAAGCAAATCGTGAATTCCCAATTTGAGAGCTCTAACCCTAACAATGGTGGTTTTCGGTTTAGGTCACGATTCTTCAATATTCTTGCCCAGAAATCATCTAAACATCACAACAAACAAGATTAACAACGCAAAAACAATTTATAATGGCTAAATGAATGAAATCGAAAATTTGAAAAAAGATGAAGAACATGAATTCGGTTTTCATGATTTATGAGGTTTTGAATGATGGTGATGATTGGGAATGCATCAGTGATATCCAAGGAACGTGTAGCAACCTTTATTTTGTCTTGAAAGTCCCTCTAAGTCCAAAACCGTGTGTGACTTTTTCTTGATATTTTGAAGCTTGAAGGATATGCTTGGAGGCTGTGAATCCGTCCTTTGCTTGTTGGGTTGTATCAGGTATATGTAGAGATGTAAATTAGGTCAAAAAGTTATGGATTTATGGGCTTTGTATTGATTGCTTGATCATGAAGTTTCCTTCTTTCAAATATTGAAAAAGATCACATCTAACCTTGCCAAATCAAGCTAGCACGAATTTGGATCAGATCAATCATATATAATTGATGTTTATGACTTTCTAGAATCATAATCTCATCCAAATATTTGATTTTCATATTTGATTTTGATTTAATTTGTATTTTAATGAATACAATTCAAATAAATACTAAATAAAATATAAAAAATCAGAAAAATCATGGGTTGGGTCGTTCTTGATGATATTATGAAGATTGGATGGCAATTTGGTAGGCCCATTTAGCAAAAATTGGTTTTAAGGCCTCATTTGCTTCATAAACTTCCCAAAACTTTCCCAACTTTGCAAGGGCACAAATCCATCAATTTTAATGCTATGAAAGTGTTCTTAGACATTTTAGAAAGCTTAGAGAGTCCTATAACCAACCTCTTTGGTCTCATGTCCATATCTTTTACCATTCTCAAGTTATGCTCTTTGGAAGATGTTGACTTTTTGTTGACTTTTAAAATGACCTATAATGTCTTAGCTCATACCTTAGAAATGAAGCATTTTTGGGCTTGGCTTGTGAGACACAAAGTTGTAGAGAATTCAATTTCCTTCAAAACGAGCTTTGGATGGAAATTTTTTGATGAAGCATGTGAAAGTTATGGCTGGTCAAAGTTCAGTTGACTTTTCCTATGAAAACCCTAATTTAGAAACTCCTGATTCTTGATGATCTGAAATCTCCTTGATGAATAATGATCAACCCTTGATCAAATGATGAATTTTACTTCATATACTAGATGTTGGCAAAAAATCATGAAGTTTGACTTTGGTTTGACCACAGTTGACCTCAGTTTGACTTTTTGACTACTTTGATTGATTTTAGCCTATCTGATCATCTGACTGAGCAAACCTTTGGGAAAAGTCTTGAAAATTGACATGGGGATTCTTGCACACATATAGGATGCTATGAAGCTCACTTGAAGTCTTGGAAGTGCATTTAGCCTGATGGAAGTCAAAACCCTAGTTTAGGATGCCTTGCTTAGGAGAATGCATTGTCTGAGGGAATTGTCAAACTTTCTGACTAATTGTGAACCTTGTGAACCTTGTGAAACTCATGAGATGTCTTGTGAACCTTGTGAACCTCTTAATACACAATGTCTTGTCTTGGTGAGGGCAAATTTTGGGGTGCAACACAAGGTCCTGCGAACCAAAGATCTGGGCTTGGGAGTCGGTTACGACCTGGGAAGATATTAGCACCCCAGATCGTCCGCTGTACCCGACGGGATCCACGTTTGCTTGTTTGTTTCAAAGGGTGAGAAATAAGATGTTGTTGAACAAAGAACTGCTACTGGAACTGGAACTGAAATGAGAAAAGGAACAAAAAGAGAACAAAAAGAAAGAATGGGGAAAATGTAGGGAAAATAAAGAATGTGATCGAACGGGCCCTACCCCGCTGCCTACATACCTCATCGGGAAAATGAGGATCAGAGTCGACGTAGTTCGCCTAACCAGGCGGGAACTATTTGTTTGTGTTTTTTATGGCTGGAACTGCGTATGTCTATGCTTAGGTGTTGCAGGCTCGTCTGGTACGAGTGCGTTTACCGTCTTGCATGCGAGACAAGTCGTCGCAAGTTCGCGTTGTGAGTGAATGAGATGAGAAAGAGAAGTTCCCGCAGGATAGTCGCTTATTGTTTGTGAACATTTTCATACTAAGACCTATCCATCGTGGTGAGTACTTACACCTCGCCCCGAAATAGGACGCGTATAAGCACTCCACAACAAAGTCTCGTGTCGTATAAGAAAGTTCGATTTTTATTAAGTGTTTTATTGCTTTTCTTTATGAGATGAGAAAGAATGACTCAAGTTGCAAAAGGAAAAATCTAAGGGACTAAGACTCAATCCTAATTTCGTTAATTTATTCACAAGTGGTCCTAATGGTTTGTGTGGTTTTCTAAACCTAATGAAGAATGATCCTAGATGTGCTCCACCAACTGGACTTACTATAACATAGTAATCCAAGAACTGAAAATCTTCAACTGCAATGTGCCACCAGCTTGAATCAGAAATCCAGAAAACCACCTTCAAGAAGAACAAATCTCCTTGTGTCTTCAACTCATCACCCTTCTGCCCAAGAGAAATTTGTTCCAAGACAATTCTCAAGAACAATCAGCTGCCACACTCTGATTATTTTGTTTCTTCGAATCTAATATAGAGATCAACCAATTTCCACACTTTGATCACCTCCTTTATGAATCCTCATATGAAAAATCCAATTGCCACAATTTTCTTCTTCATGTTTATCATAAATCTTCCAAAGATATTCTAACCAATAAAGTTGAGCTTCAGCAAGCTGTCAAGATAACAGTCCTTTTGAAGCATTCACTCCATGTAGATCATTATATCTTAAATTGATGTGCCACTTCACCAATTATATTCTGATGTTGAACTAGATGTTTGAACATTGTTCATCCACATCCAGCTGTTAAATTCATCTCTTTCTTCTTCCACTTGAAAGAACCTCCTTCCTTTACAAAACAAGAGTTCCATGCTCTTATAGACTTAACTTATTTACCAAGTTTGAGTAGACAACCTCCATCCTGTTGAATTTGCAGAAATTCCTACCAATAACACATATTGATGAGAAAATTCCAATGTTTCTCCAAAGTCTTCAAACCTGCCAACGTCTGAATCTTCAGAAGGAATAGTTTATAACTACACCTTGCATCAATACCAAGGATGACATTTCTCCCTGAGTAAAGCAGACTTCACAAAGTCATGATGATTTATCAATAATAACTTAATGATTATAAACACCTTCCTTGTCAAGGTAAGAACAACACTCCAGCTACATCCACCAAAACCAGTCTGCACTCTTGCACCAAAACACCACAAATGGCACTACTTAACTCCCCTTCTCATAAACAACCAAAGCTCCTTTTTTAAGATGAGCATTAGTTACTCAGAACTCTTCCTGAACCATAAGATTCAGACTGCAGATTTGTATACTTCTTAGATAAATACTAAGTATCCCGTCCAAGTATCCACCTTTATACATCATAAAAACAATAGAAAAATACCAAGTCTCCCATCAAGATATTTACTATAGGTCAGATAAGGTTACCTTCTCACACAAGGTAGGACATGAGTTTGACTTCTTATTCTTTTGCAGATATCTAATACTTTCTGAGATGATGTTCCAACATTTTTTCAAACATCAGTATCAGTTACACAAACCTCCACAACAAACATATGCATAGGCATAAGGGAATCAACCATCATCAGTTGATGGGACACTCCAACAGACTTCTCCTTCAGGCCCAAAATCAGACTGAATTGAGATGTCTTCACACACAATATAGCTACAGATAAGCTATATCCACATCAGTAAACTCCACCAGTTGACACAGCTTGACCTTCATGTACAAGGAGTCTCTCTGAAATAATCCTCCTTGAAGCTCAGGTACTTCACTCCTGCAGCAAGGATCAGAAATAAACTGTCCTCGGGAGAAAAAGACATGTTGATCACTCCTTGATTAATACACAAAGCTAAGAGAAGTTTCAAGGCCATAACCTTCTTAGACACACCATACAGATTCCTCATCTTCCAGATTAGGAGTAGGTTCCAAACACTTGTGAAATAAACACAGTAGTTTAGCACCCAAGCGTCTATATAGCCATTCCTTAGACAACAAAATCATGCCTAATTCTGATGTGATGTTCTATCATGGGATAAGACATCATTCCAAGGATCACAAAGAGATCTACAGACAAAAGATATGTCTGTTAATAGCAGTCTTCAGATATCCAAACAATCACTTCTCTAAATAGTGCCTCAAGTGGACTTGAAAAAGAGTCTTCAAGTATCATTAGCACAATTGATAGAAGAATATAAACATATATCCCTAACACCATAGGATATATCTCCAGAGAAGAGCAACCTTCTCACACAAAAGAGTTATCAAATAGATAAGCAGCAGATAACAAACTCATTAGTAGCTTCAAGTGTCACAAATTAGCCCTAGCAATTATCTCCAGGTGACACCAGCAGCCATTGGTTTGAAAATAAATCAAACCTATCACAACAGCAGCACAAATCTCATGCTACAACAACAGAACAATCCATCCTCCACTTCTGGGGACCATTCATAAATCTAAACAACTTTTCGGTATAACCCTTCTACCTTGACCATGAACCAGAAATTATCCCCCTTGAATCTCATCCAGAAATAGACTAGGATGTCGACTCTGATACCAATTGAAATTCTGGTATGATATACTCAGAAGTAGAATATGATGTTGAGACATCTTATCTGTTACTTATATACATGGTAAGGCATACACATCAGTACTTAAAATATTAGATATATTAAAGTCAAACATGCTTCAGGATGTTGTAACATCTAATAAGACATTCAGTTCAGATACTGCATAAAACATAAAACTGAAAAGCTATAAAGAACACATCATAATCGTTAACCCAGTTCGATCAAATAAATCTACTCTGGGGGCTACCAAGCCAGGAAGAAAATCCACTATGTAATATCAATTCAAAGACTTCTCAGCAAACACCTACAGTTTACAGTCTTCTCACTTAATCATTACTTGTGCAACTTCTACTTAGGAACTTCTAAATATGATAAACTCATCCTCATTTCCAATCACCTCAGTGATGTCTCATAGTCCTCAACAACCAATTGTTGTTATTGACGTCTTGTTAACTACCAATTATTCACAAACAGAAGCAACACTTCCATTACAAAACATTAACCTTGCTTAGCAGCTTCAGTTAAGTATAATCCACCTCTTGCTTAGCAGCTTCGAGGTTTACAAATAAACAGCCACAACAGGGTTCCTTGTTGCTTACGGCTGCACAAGAACACAACCCTAATGATATTACATTTTCGGTTTGGTTAGTTACTAAACCTAGGTTACAAGGTTTCTTTTTATAACCTAATCCCAATTGGATTTTGGGCCTAAAAACGCAGCATAGTAGCTGCCACAATTATGCAAAAAAAATCTGCTACAAAAAGATCTCCAATCTATAACTTCCTAAAATATCTATATATTTAGAAAGTATATATTCTTCAATATTCTGAACCAAGCTGAGTCACAACCTTCAAAAAATAGCTCCTAATAAATCTCAACAAAAACACTTAAAGAATATTTCTGAAAACTCATGCAAACAAAAAATTGGACATTTCTGATTTCAGCACCAGACAGTGATGTCATGACATCAATCTTAACATCTTGCTAAAATAACATCACTCTTAAAACTTCACACCTGCAGATTGCTTAATAACATGTCATGACATCAAGCATGACATTAGAACACATGACTTGTTTTACCATAAAATGCTGCCAATCTACAACATCTACAATTTGGTTATGATTTGCATTCATATACATCCATTTTTCAGCTTTTTCTTTCAACTTTGACATGTGTTACAAGTTTCTTCTTTTCATATTTGAATTTGATCATGTTTGCTTCTTCTTGCTTCATATCCTTGAATCACTTCACTCATAACTTATATGTTCATTAATTAACATTCATGTGAATTTTAAAATGTCATTCACTACTGACCTTGGATCTTCATTCATACATTCATTCATCTTTGGATGTCATATATATTCATACTTCATCTTTTGTTCATAACTTGAACTTGTGTGATCTTTTAGTACTCTTCTTGAACTAGTTTGATCTTATTAGGTACCATACCCATAGTGGACACCCTTAGGACACAAATACTGACTTTAGAAGTCCTTGAACACTTAGGATCCTTTCCCTTTAGGTTTAATCTTTATTTGATCCCTAGTTTCATTTCATAGGATGTTTGATGTTTACTTGTTCAATTCTTTTTGCTTATGTTTTCATATTCAATTGTTTAACTAACCTTTTCATGTAGGGGTTAATGGTAAGTTGATTTTGTTGATGTGCTTCCACACATACCTCTTCTTTCATCTCTTTATTGCTTTTTGAAATTCTGGTATCAGATATGTCATATCGAAAGAGATGTCATGATATTAATATTTGTGCAATGACAAGGTAAATAAAATGTAAAGTAAAACAATAATAACACAAGGAATTGTTAACCCAGTTCGGTAAAATCACACCTACTTTGGGGGCTACCAAGCCAGGAAGGAAATCCACTATAAGTAGTATCAATTCAGAGTTAAACCTCCAGTTTACACTCCTCACTTAATCACTACCCAATGTAATTTCTATCTAAGAACTCTTAGATAAGAGAACTCATCTCACTCCCCCTCAAGCACACACTATGATTATCAAAAAAAACTTTACAAATAAAGAAGAATACTCTTCCAAGGCAAACAACTTGATCTTGCTTAAAAGCTTTAATCAAGAACAAACACTCATGCTTAAAAGCTTAGAGTGGACAAAATACAAGGCATCCCGGCGAGTCAAAAACAGAATAAAAGACTCGGGAAAAAATAAGGGAAAAATAAAAAAGAATGTACACCCGCTGAGTTGAAAAGCCACATTGGACAACTCAGGCAAAAATGGGTATCCCGGTGGATTGAAAACCCGAAAGGGCGATCCACGCAAAATCAGGGAATAAGCGAACAACTGCATGCTGAATTTGTCTGTATCACTCACAACAGGGAAAGCTCCAAAAGGACAAAGTGTCAGTCAGAATCAACTTTCTTCAGAAAGCAGGATAAGAAGCACGTCAAGGTCATACGGGTCATAGCAAAGGGAGCTCACTGGAGTGTCATCTTCAACATTGTCAACATTTTTATTTTTCTCAATTTACAGCAATATCCTCCTTTCAGGGGATTCGCTTCTTTGACTGTACTTGCCTATTCAGGGCACACAAATCAATAAAATCAGAATATTCAGTCACACTTTGTTTTGTACATTTTTGTGTCGTTTGCAAAATGTCCAAATTTCATAATACAACATTTGCATGAAAACTTGTAGGCCATTGTTAAGCAAAATGCATGCAGGAAATATGAACTCTTTAGCAAATCTAATTCCTATGACGGAATCCAGTTAAGGATACCTCGGGACACTTGTGCGTTTTCCTTTGTCTTAACATGTTGCAGGTGCTCAAGGCAGACAATCTTTCGCAACGTGGGGCATATCAAGCATTAAATACCCCAGCCTACTACTTCCCAGAAGTTATCTCCTCCCAGAACCTCCCGAGCAATGACTGACAACTCTTCCACAGCAAAGTGGTCAAAGAACTTTCTATTCCCCATCAGAAATGCCAGATTTCCCTCATCCTCAGCAGAATTGGTGGAATTGTTCCCCCACAGGGTTGCCTCCCTAGTAGAGCAATGCCTGAAACACTTCCCCAGCGGAGTTGCTAAAACCTCCTCATCCCCATTAAGAGTTCTCCCTCCGGACAGATCAATCAATGATCTCTATCCTCAAGCTGAGTTCCCCTTCCAGGCAGATCTCCCAGAGATCTTTCTCCCCGTAGGATCCAAATCTTGGATCAGGTTTCTCATTTTCATAATCATAGCATTCGCATCATATTCACCAAATAAGCATAACATTCTGTCTGGTACGGAGCATTACGACAAAAATCAAACATTTGCAGGATCATAAGCCAGGTTCGAGCCAATCACTTGCAAATACCATCATCACCTCACCAGCAATGTACAAAACTTTTCCCCTGCAGATAAGAGACAAGACATCCCTTTTGACACTCGTTTGTGTCATCTTATTCCCCGTAGGTCACCAGAATACCTTCTGCACTCTCAAATACAGATACTTGTTCATACTGGTACATATTCCTTTTGGCACTCGTGTCATACTTCCCCAGCAAGTCAAACACTCGTCTGTGTCCCTTGCTCAATCTTTTGACACTCGTCCGTGTCTTGTACATATTTCCTCAGCAGATCATACTTGTACATTCTTATACAGAAGCCTTTGATACTCGTTCGTATCTTGTATGTATCATCTCCTCGGAAGATCAACACTCGTCTGTGTTCCTTGCTTAATCGATTGATACTCGTTCGTATCATCATACTTAAACACGTGTCAGTGTTTGTTTCTATCGATACTCATTCGTATTGTGGTCCTAAGGATGCTCGTCCGCATCCTTGGTCTATACACACTGTCAAACAACTTATACCGTTTATTTTAAAAGCGTAAGCACTCGTTCGTGTTTACCATTCCTCGACAAGTCACCAGCAAAACAACTTTTTCTATCTGGCATTCGTCCTATGTCGTGATATTTCCGACAACCGTTCCCTGCCAGGTGATCGTCCTTCACCTTTGGATGACCGTCCCTCATCCTTTCCCCAGTGGAATCCCCATTGTTGGAACCTTCTGTCCGACATTCGTCCTATGTCGTGATATTCCCCAAGAACAGCCATACCCTGCTAGGTGATCGTCCTTCACCTCTTGATGATCGTCCTTCATCATGCTTATTCGATGGTCATCCCCATCGTAGATTTTTTTTTCTATCCGGCATTCGTCCTATGTCGTGATAAAGAGCAGTCGTCCCCTGCTAGGTGATCGTCCTTCACCTTTTGATGACCGTCCCTCATCATTATTTCATTTACCCGATGGCCATCCCCCTCACGGTTTAGTTATTTTCCAGCTTGATGGTCGTCCCCATCATTGCTTTCCTCATTTCTTTAATCCCCAAAGATTTTTGTTTCCTTACCCAATGGTCGTCCCCATCATGGTCTCTTTATTTCCCAGCATGATGGTCGTCCCCGTCATTGCTTTACTTACTGTTTTACCCCCAACATTCGTCATCTGCTCGATGTTCATCCTCCATCGCTTTCATTTGATAGTCATACTATACTACCTTTTACAATTTATATCCCTTTTCTTCTTCTCACCAGCGAGTTCAAATTTCGGACTGTCTTTAGTATTCAACCACAAGTTATCTTGTTTGTTTGTTAAGCCAGGCGCTTACACCCTGCACAGCTAACTCATGCTTGAATAGGGGCAACTGTAAACATCCCAAATTTTCCCTCACTTTTTCTCACACCATGGCTTGTGATCTTTCATTTTTAGCATAAGCATATCATCTTACACTGCATAGTTCATTTCATCTACATCTAGGGTTTGTGATCTGAGCAATCCAAGAAGTGACCTGAGCCATCACAAAGGTCTTAAAGCTTTCCAAGAGGGTCCATGTGTGTTACATGATCATCTTACATCTCCAAGAAGTCTTTGAAGTCACAAAATGACAAAGAATGGCAAAGGCATGGAAGCAGAGCTAGGGTTTTCCTGCACAGATGACCAAAATTAGGGTTTTAGTTTCAGAGGCCTTAATCCCAAATTGTTTTTGGTCATTCTTATTTCTATTGGTCTTAATATATTATAAAGATCATGTGTACCAAATTTGATGAAGAAATTCATTGTGGAAGTCATCTGATCATTAGGTAACTTCTTGAGCAAGTAAAGTCAAAATCAGGGCATCTGAGGCCTCCATCAAGGGTACCAAAGGGTCATCATCATCATTTTGAGTCTCTATGGTCTTTATTTAATCTTAGAAGTGGTTGGAAGTTCACAAAGTTGAAGAATTTTGAGCCAAATGCAAACTTGCCATTTTTGGAAATGACTTGTAATGGAAACTTTCCATTTTGGGAAAGATTTTCAACCTATTCTTTCATGACCAAAAATGCTTCAAATGAATAATTCTTGGGAATGAAAGTTGTAGATTAGGTCTTTCTCGTTTCAAAAAGTACTAGAACATGTCTTGATTCATCCTAGAACTCAAGATATGGCCTTTCAAAGTTGGCAAAAATCCTATAATTTTCAAGTTCATGCCAAAGAGGATTTTTTGCAAATTCAAGTTCCAAGCCATTTCATGACCTCTAATTGATTGCTAGGCATCATACAAACATAGTGCAATGCATTTGAAGCAAAATTGTGCCTTGGATTGCAAGATTTCTCAAGACATTTTCATGAAATTCTCAAAGAGGGAAAAGTTGCAAAACCTCTTGGAACCATCCATTCACTTGTGCCAGCTGCATAAAACCAATCTTATGGCCCTCCATGAATCAGACTGAGGCCAGACACCCCTTGAAGCCAGCTCTTCCATGGCCCATGCTTGAGGTACAAGAACTTTTGACTTTTTGCATCTTGCCCATACCAATCACAATAGGCCACACCAACTCTCTGAACCAATCACATTTGTTTATACTAACTTCAAACACTCCAAAGCACAAGACAAGAAAGCCAAACACCTCCAAGAACTCAGCATTCACAAAAATCACAAAAAGCTTCCCTTCTTCGATTCTCAAAAACCAGCCATCAAACTTCAAAACAAACTTCACCAATCATCTTCAAATCACTCATAGAACACAAACCATCCACTAAAATGGCCTGAAAGCTCTCAAAGCAAGAATACGATTTCTGGTGCAGCAGAGTTGAACCATCAAAACCAGCCATTGCAAGCTTGTTCCAAGCATCAAAGCATCCTCAGGAAGCCCATTAGAGTTGATTTGCACCAAAGAGAGGTCCAGAAAGCCCAGAATCAGAAAGCTCAACCTCAGGTATACCTCAAGAACAATTTTTCCAGAACTTGTTTTTTAAGTTACAATATGAATTTGTATGCTCCACTGATCATTGGGATGTAATTTGTTTTGAAAATGGTTGAGATTTGAGAGTGTATGAAGCTTCTGAAAGTTTGACCTAAAATTTGTTCTTCTTTGATTCTCTTCGTATGTGCATGATTAATTGTTTTTGTTGCTGGATTTGAGTTTATTGATGTTTAAAGATTAATTCTGGAGCTTTTTGTGAGTTTTTATGGTGGTTTGAGTGAACTCAGGGGAGGGGGTGCTGGAGAACCGGTCACCTGAAAATAATTAGGGTTAGTTAATTAGGGTTTAGTCAGGTTTGAATGTAGGCCCTTGGATCTTGTCTTTCGCGCGCGCGTGTGTGGCTCAGATTAGTTCATTAATTTTAATCCTGGATTAATTAAATAAATAATGCTTAATTAGGCCGATTTGATCCTGGCCCTCCATCTGCGTGCCAGTCAACTTAGGTTTGAACCCTGACCTTCAGATGCTTTGACTTTCCATTTATTTCACTTTTATTCATTTTCTTTTTATTTCTTTTGTATAATTTATTAAAAATAGTAAAACTCATTCAAAAAATCTCATATTTTGCATTTCTGATCCAAATATTTTTCTCAACCTAAAAATGATTTTTATTTTATTTTTGCATTTAAAAATTATTTTTAAAATATTTAAATGTTATTTTTAATTAATTAATGGATTTTAATTAATTAAAAATACATTTAGGTTTCTAAAAATCACCAAAAAATTCACGAACCATTCCAATACATTTAGAAACATTTTCAAACTCATCATATAAATTGTTTTTTAGGTTTGATCAAAATTTCACAATTTTCTTTGAATTAGGGTTCTTAAAAATCATATTTTCTAACCCTAACTTGAAAAATTCATTTCTGCCTAACCATGATGAGTTTGAACTTGATTCTTTTCTCATGAATTTATCTTGCATTTTCAATTTGATTTGCATTTTCCTTTAAGAATCACCCAAAAACCCTAGCAAAATTGAAAAATCCATAACTTTCAATAGGATTAGCTTCTGACCTTCTCCTTTGGGGTGTGACCTTATATGGGATTAGGGATTGTTTGAGCTTGATTTCAATTTTTTATCATGATGTATGCTTCTGTTTTGGTCATTTGCATCTCATACATTCATAAAACCCTAATTTCTCATGTTCATTTGCATTCACCTTTGCATATCATCATCATGTGAACTTGCCATGACATTTCAAGAATTTGTATGACATCTTAGACATCTTAAGACATGTTTGAACATTGCTTGATCATTTTTTCATTCATTTGTTATGCTTTTCATTCATTACACTTCATGGACATTCATGTATTTTCATGCTCCTAAACATGCTTTCATTGCATCTCATCCTTGTATGATCATTCATATGCATCTTGTATGACTTTGCATCATCTCATATGTCTTTTACATTGAATTTTTCACTTCTGACTTTGGTCTTTGCATCTAATTTCATTTCATTTCCTTTTGCTTTACATCCTATGCATCCTTACTAACATTTCAGGTACTTTGGTAAGTTATTTGGGGAGGTAGATTTGCCTTCACTTCCCATCTTTTCCCATCATTCATATGCATATTTACTTGTCTTTGAAGTGAACTTGTTCACTTGTGTTCCATTCTTCTTACTTTCTATTCTCCTAAGTGTAACACGGTGGGAGAACTGACTTTAGTTAAATGTTGCGGATAGCAAGAGTCGCCACCGACTTTTATTTTATCCAAAGGAAAGGGCATAAAAGAACAGGAAAGACCTTAAAAGATTTTTGGGTTTGGGGGGTAGGTTATGTAAAGGGAAGGTGTTAGCACCCTTTACATCCATGGTTATCCATGGGCTCTTAGTTACTTAGCTCACTTTAAAATGTTTTTGAAAAGTGTAGTGTGTGATTAGAAATTTTCTTAAGTACTTTATAATGATCCATGTACGGATATATATAAAGCCTTTGTTTTGAAAATTTGTTTGAAAATGTGAAGTGTTTTAAAATGTTTTGAAGAGTGAGCAAGTACATAAGAGAAACCTACCCTAAGTTAAGTCTTTTCTGTTCTTAAATATTCTTTAAATGGTAAGACTATCCCTATTATTGAGGAATAGGTAGTCATTACCTTATATGTATGAGGGACAAGTGAAGGGACAACTGTGATTTAGGCAACTGTAAGGTGTATTTAGCAATTCGAAGGGACTTATCATCTTTATTCGAAAGGGACAAGATCATTACGAAGGCAACCATGAAGGGACTTGATCTTTTTATCTGTTAAGGGACTAGATGATATTAGTGAATGAAGGGACTTTGCTTTATACACCTTACTTGACCTTTTGTTTAGGCAACATGAGAGGTATCCTTAAGAAGTGAGATGGCGATCCAAGATCGACTTACGTGTGTGCGTGTACAAATTCATATATTTATCTTGAGATTAATGATCTAAATTCAATTTTAAATACAAGCATGTTTTACACTCCCTATTTTACTAACCATAGCAATTAAAAATAAATAATAAAAATAATACTACAACTATTACATAAATTGCACAATTACATAATAATAATAATAAAATAAATTAAATAAATAATCACATAATAAATAAATAAATAAAGGGGTTAGTAATAATAAGCAAGATAAATATAAGAAGAAGAAATTAGCATGATAATATAATAATGAATTAGAAGTTCAATTTTAAATAAATAACTATTTTTTTAGATTTTTAATAAAAAGAAATAAATAATAAACATTATATACTAATAAAATATGATTAATAGTCTAATTATTTAATTTTATATACATATTATAAAAATATTTGATTATAAGCATACAAAATAGTAAATTAAATTCATAAAATAAAATTAGGGTTTTTAATTATTTAGAAAAATAAATTAGGGTTTACCATTTAATTGAATTATTTAAATTAGAAAACTACATATAATATGAACAAATTATAAAATTAAAATAAACAAATAAATTAATTATTTACAAAATAATTAGGGTTTATGAAATATTATTAGGGTTTATATAAAAAATTAGGTTTTTTACATATAAAATTTTTAGGGTTAATTAATTAATTAATTTATACAAAACATATAATATTAATAATTTACAATAGAATAAATATTAAATAATTTTAATAATAAAGTTTAATTTTTGAAAATATAAGTTTTGAAATATACATAAGAAAATAATATAAACATTTTTTGTTTTAACATTTTATTCATTAATCAAATTAAAATATAAACAAATTAAATAAAATGAGAAAAAGTGAAAAAAGGACTTACCTGGGGCTGAGATTCGAACCCAGACCCTAGGCTTGCTATCTCTTGGACCAACACCACTGCCACCAGACCAAGCGTGCGCTTGTGAATATAGAATGAACACTGATCATTATATTTTTAGCCTGAAAATAAATGGAACTTTTCACCAAAAAATAACTGAGGACAGGTTCGAACCCATGTCCTTTGCATCACACATGCGCGCATCAACCACTGGGCCAAGCAACATCAATTGAAATAATACAGAAACAGAACAATAAAATATTAATCTCAATTTTGAATTTCAGCTTTGGCGCCATCATCTTCAACCTCCAGACCTGGGGATTTTGCTGCGAATTTTGTTATAAATTTTCCTGTGAATTCAAGTTTGTAGCAAAACCTACGAATCTCAACCATCATCAAAACAGTAAAATTACATCAAATTAAAAGTACAAACAAAGTCCAGAGGTTAATTTGAATTGATCTATGGTTTTAGAATTTGTTTATACTTGATGAATCATAAAACCCTAAACCTTGGCCGAAACCCTAAAAATGGTGGATCTCATTCTAGGTGATGAAACTTCATAAAACCTGTCCAGAATCAATCTACAACTTATCACAAACAAGAAACATCAATCAAAATTCATTAAAAACCAATCAATATCCAGAATCGAAAATCAAAAATATCATGAACATGATGAATCGGTTTATGCATATGAGCTTGTTTTCGATGCTTTTGAAGTTTGGGATTGGTTTAGTGATGTCCAAGGAACCCTTCTATGTCTTTAAAATACCTTAAAAACTCTTGTAGTGAGGAAACCGAATTGGTGTTTTGGAGGAAATTTTTGAAGTTTGGAGATGATGTGAGAGGCTGCAAAATTCGTCCCCTTGCATTGTGTTATGTTCATGTACATATAGTGAGTGAAATTAGGTCAAGAGAAGCTAACACTCTTTGGACTTTTTGGATCATTGAGATTGAAAAAGATCATGCTTTAAAATTCAAATATTCTTTGATATAACATTGCTATTTTAAGACAATCACCATAATTTTCATATCAATCTGATCCAAACAAGGTTTATGACTTTCTAGAAGCAGTATCCCCTTTTAAATATTTGATTTCATATTTTATTTTAATTTAAATGACATTTTAATGAATAAAATTCAAATAAATATAAAATAAAAAATAAAAATTCAGAATATAAGTGGGTTGGGTCGTGCTTGATGTTTTCATAAAGATGGGATGGCAATTTGGTGGGCTCATTTAGCAAAAATTTGATTTTAGGTCTTATTTGCTTCATAAATCTCCCTAAAATTTCCCAACTTTGCAAGGGCACAAATCCTTCAATTTTAATGCTATGAGGGTGTTCTTGGACATTTTGGAAATCTTAAAGAGTCCTCTAACCAACACCATTGGTTTCATGTCCATATCTTTTACCATTCTCAAGTTATGCTCTTTTGAAGTTGTTGACTTTTTGTTGACTTTCAAAAGGACCTATAATGTCTTAGCTCATACCTTCCAAATGAAGCATTTTTGGGCTTGGCTTGTGAGACACAAAGTTGTAGAGAATTCAATTTCCTTCAAAATGAGCTTTGGATGGGAAAAATTTGATGAAGCATGTGAAAGTTATGGCTGGTCAAAGTTTAGTTGACTTTTCCTAAGGAAACCCTAATTTAGAAACTCCTGATTCTTGATGACCTGAAATCTCCTTGATGAATCATGATCAAACCTTGATCAAATGATGAATTTTACTTAATATACTTGATGTTGGAAAAAAATCATGAAGTTTGACCTTGGTTTGAATGTATATCCCTTTTTTCCTCGAGTTTTTGGATACGTGCTATATAACTTACCTTTTTGAATACTCATCATCCACTCAAAACATGATAATACAATCAAATTCAACTCGTTCCTTCACAAATGAAAAATGATCTATTGGATGTATATCGTTGTAATCCCCGAGTACTTGGATACCTACTGTATAGCTCGTCTTTCAAGTATTTTACATCTTCAGAGGACTTTGATTCGATCCATATCAAACCTTTTTATAATAAAAAACCAGATGAAAAGGGATTTGTTGGATGCATATCCCTGTGATTCCTGAGTATTTGGATACATGTTATGTAACTTTCCTTTCAAATACTCGTCTCCCACCTAAAAATAACTTCAATCATAAAATCCATTTTCTTCCTCTAAACTACGAACAAATATTTTTCATAAACGAGCAGTGTTTTATCCATTTTGACGCGATGTATAAACAAATTCTTCAGCCTTCCATGCGCGAGCAACAAGGAGTGTTTAACTGCTGACGTGACATACAAACAAATATTTCAGACTCCCATGTGCGAGCAAACGATGTCTAACCGCTTTAATGTGGCCTTAACATCGTTCACTAAAATCAACAAACACACAATCATTTGCTACAAAGAACTACGTATCTTTGAGTTCTCCATCACACCTAGGGATACGTAGAAGCGAGATTCAACATTCGTCAAGAACCTTAATGAAAAAACCTAATTTTATCCCATTTATTTCATCTTATAAATATCCCGCAATAATTAGAAGAAATCAAATAAAGTACGCACATACTCTTATTCATAAAGTTGATTAAAAAGTTCCCTTTGAATACAATGAATGTGTGGGATGTTAATACCTTTACAGTGCATAACCAACTCTCGAACCTGAATTTGGTTGCAACGACCATATTTTTGTTCTTTTAGGGTTTATCGATATTTTCCCTTTTAAAAAATAAACTCCGATGGTGACTTTGTTGTATTTCGAGCATTCGTACGCTCAAGTATTTTTCATGTTGCAACAACACCAACCATTATGCCAGCAACATTTAACACTACTTCAATACTCATAACGGGTGGGTTATGCACCACTTCTGCATTCATCAAGCTGTAATTAATGGCATCAACCATATCCGTTAATGTTGCGCCTCTTTGGGCCATGTGGTTGAATTTACAATGCTTGTCGTGTGTGATCCAAGAAACTACATCGGGCCTACCCCAAAACTTAAAGTAGGTCATCACTTCATCATTGTTAGGTTCGTAGTTATTGGTCCTCAGGTAAAATTAGATGAAATAGTTAGTGTATTCTCTCATTCGCATGATAGATTGTGTTTCCTCCTCAGTCAAAACTGGAGGAGTGTATGGACCTCAACACAATTTCCCTCTTTGTATATGATAAAAGGGCTTCAAAATAGTCAAAGGAATGGACTCCTTCATTATGAAAGTTCCCAGACACTCTTTCCAAATCATAGTCGGACGGGGATATAACCTCTTGGTCGTGTGATCATGACCAAAGGGTGGGAGATGAGAATCAGGGGCTACCCTCATTCCTGCAATAGAAGAAGTATCACTCTTAGAGTCACTCGCTAGGTTAATATATAGTACTATCATTCATCTTACTAGAAAATATGAAATGTTGAAGTAAAAGATTAAGGCAAGAGTGGTAACTGATTATATGAGATTTATGAAGCAAAGTAAATGAAGAAAGGCAAAATCTTTGATCAAAAAGCTACAATTGCTGATAAACCTTTTGAGGAAGAAATAAGAGTAGATGTTTGTTAATAAGAGCAACTATGAATGAAGTTGAATGCCAAAAAGTGTGAAAAGTTTTTCTACAATTAAATTCCCTTATTTATAAATAAAGACAATTGAGCAACCCAAATCAGCAATGGAAAGAAGTGTGGAATCAAGGGTTGGATTTCTCCTTAGGAATACATGCCAACTCGAGTGCACTCTAATGCACTCTAAGTCGTATCATGCCCCAACTTGTCGCGTCAATCCACTTTTTAGAAGAAAGTAGTGAAACCTTTCAATAATGGAAATGCATTTAATGTGTTTGTTCCCCATTACTTTTTTAAATGACTCCAAACGTTTCATTTCTAACTGGCATCGGACAAGATCCTTGGATACCGACCAAAACCACTAAAGGCTTCCTCAACTATCTCAGTACCTGACAAATCCTTGGGTGACAATTGTTCTAGGTTGATCAGAAGCCCAAATAGCTCTAACCCACTTTAGATCAAATGCATTCCACATGACACAGGGTATACTGTATTTTCACATAAAAAGTAAGATACATTCTTTGATTTCCACTTTTCACTATACACATCTTGAATCTTGAACTAACTTAATGTTGAAATGCTAATTTTATAAGTTGATCCTCGTGCCACCTTATCGGAGATCAACATTATTTGTTTAAAATTCCTATCAACGAATTACATCCATTTATAATTTATAGAACATAATCGATACCTTTGTGACTTTAGACTATTTAAAACATGAATGAATTATTAAAATATTATAATTTTTTAGAGAGAATTGTAGATTTAGATAGAGATATAGATAGTTACCAAAGTATCAAAAACCAAAGTCAGACTAGTCTACATGTTTAAAAAATTTTAAACTAGTGACTTATAAAAAATAAAAATAAAACTTCTCTTATAAAGTTTTCCAAATAGTCAAATTTGATAGCAGATAAGTTTTCGCAAGAAGACAATTACATTACTTTTACTCAAACTCAAGTAGACTTTGAATTACTACTACTACTATGTGATGTGATTAATTAATCATTTGATTAACAAAAGCATAGTACATCCAACATCTTAAAAACATAACCATTACGACCTGCGTGTACAACGGCGCAAATTGAATCTCTACCTGCCACTTTGTTATTTTCTCCAACTTGGTCTCTCTCTCTCTCTCTCTCTCTCTCTCTCTCTCTCTCTCTTTCTCTCTATATAATTTTATTTTGATTTTTGTGGTATATATGTATTTTATAACAAATTCACGTGAGCTATGTGATTTTTGTCACGCGTTCTGTAAAGTTTCTCCAACCTTATCATCATAGTTTCTAGACAAAAGTAAAATCATACAATATGCATTGCATGACTATAGTTATGAGCCACTTTCTATTACTTATTGTATTTCCCTTTACGTTCAATCACAATATATTTGCTGTTTTTTCATTTCTTCATTTATAGGTTGAGTTCTATTATTTACCGAAAATGCAACAATCCTAATGTCCGGTAAATTTTATCTTCAGTAAATAAATGAAATATCACAGATTCGAACATACGTGTTGTAATCTCAAATATGTTATTCATCAACTACCAATTTAATAAGCAAGGGGACCGTGGCCTTGACAACTCTCAATTAATTTGAAAATAAAAGGAGTAATAATCTAAAAGCCTATACTCCATCTTTCATTTTCAATAAGTTGGAAAAGAAAAAGGGCAAAGCACATTAAAGTTGTTGGTGTAGTATCAATGAATGATCATGCCCCACATCAACATGCTATGCATTGCAAGATCCCTCACACAAATTAACTTCTAAACTCTCTCTCACCTTTCAATAACCGCCACGTGTCTTTATGTTCCATATTGCCTCTCCTAACTTTTAATTTTTTATTTTAATTTAATTTTTTTTATAAATAAAATATATATTATTTAAAATATGAATCATCTGATCTCGATTGATCTCAATCGGACTGTTATAAATATAATTATTTTGTGGATAAGTAGAAATATATATGGAGGGAAAGATAGTCCCTTATTTTTCTCTCTTTATTACACTCATGAATGAAACCAACTTATCATAATCATTCATCAAATGGATTATTAAAAAAAGCACTTTATCGGTTTCAATGAAACAAAGCTTTTGTCTACTTCTGCATACAGAATCACTTCCAAAAACCGATTCAAAATTTTAACAAGAATAGAAACGAAGCTTCTCTTCGCAACAAAACAACTTATTCAAAATGAATTTTCTTCTTCTCTTCATCACCATTTCTCTTTGCTTAATAATTCATAATGCTAATGCTCAATCTCAACCTCAAGCTCAATCTCCAGGTAAACTATAACGCACTGTTATGATAAATTTTCATTGATTCTACAAAATCATGAACTAGTCTTAGATTTTGAAGATCTCATAGCAGATAATGTAATCAATGATGAATCATGAAGTTTCATTGCTTGAAAGATGAAATACTCATCAGCATTCTTATATTATGTGAATTTGTTTATAGTTTGATTCAGATTATGGTGCTTGATGAGTTTGATGTATTGTTTTTACTATGAATGATGCAGGAAATCAAGATGTAAGAATACATCACCAGAATTTGAATAAGAGAATTCTACTGGCATTAATTGCTTCTTCTGCTCTTCTAGCTGGAATCTTCATCTTCTTAGTGTTTTTCTTCTTCCGGCGACATAAAAAGTTAACAAGCGCCGCAAGTAAAAGCCGAGGAGCATTAGGTATTGTGGTTTCTATTCTCACTTACGAGACTTTTATTTTGATCTTGTTTTTTTAGTGAATCAGTAATTAGTCTATGAAATTGTAGGTGTAAGTCGATTTTCGTCCTTAAAAATTATCAATGTTTTGAAATGATTCCTGAAATTACAAATCGTCAATCAATTTAGTCTCTAAGAAAGATCTGTTGTGATAGAAGATTTTCAATTTCTACGATTATTGAAATCGGTGACTCGTCGTTTATTTTTCTTACCAAACTAAGGTGATGGAAGCATAGAAAGTTTCTTTTCAGTTTCTCAATTATATGATTTTGAATTTGTAGAGGCTGCAAAGAGGGAAAAGGAAAACTTAAGTTCTGTTAGTGCAAAACTTAACTACTCGAGAATGGCGGATAAGAAGAGTTCAATTGCTATTTTCGACTTTCAATTGTTAGAAGGTGCAACAAACAGCTTTTCCAGAGATAATATTATGGGAGAGAGTGGTTCTAGAATTGTTTACCGAGCTCGTTTCGATGAACATTTCAAGGCTGCTGTGAAGAAAGCAGATAGTGATGCGGATAGAGAATTTGAGGTGATCGATTGATGATCCTTTTTAATTAGATTTCAATGTTTACTATTTTCTGTCATACTGAATTTGCCTTTAGTTATTGCACTGAATTGCAGAATGAAGTGAGTTTGTTGAGCAAGATTCGGCATCAGAATATCATAAAACTCCTAGGCTATTGTATTCACGGTGAATCGAGGTTTCTTGTTTACGAGTTCATGGAGAGTGGTTCTCTCGAAACTCAATTACATGGTACATTTTTCATTAATACTGAATCAAAAGCGCGAAAAGTATCCCATTTTGAGAATCTAACCATTATATTTATTTTTTTTCATTGGTATTACCGATTATAGGTCCTACTCATGGATCGTCTTTAACTTGGTATATCCGGTTAAGAATTGCGATTGATGTTGCTAGGTGAGTTCTTGACACTTACACTGCTAAAGTTAAAACTAGTTATGATTAGTTTAGCATTAGTTTTATCGATGATGACTGATACATATTTCTTCTGCTAGAGCATTAGAATATCTCCACGAAAACTCCAATCCTCCTGTGGTTCATCGAGACTTAAAATCTTCCAACATTCTTCTGGATTCTGATTTTAATGCCAAGGTTAGACCGCACAACGAAGTGTTAAACTTAGAAATTGTCAATTAGTACTTATATTTGCATTTATACTGAGTTTTGTGATTCAGCTATCAGATTTTGGACTCGCTGTAGCTTCTGGTGTGCAACACAAGAACATGAAAATGTCAGGAACTTTAGGATATGTTGCACCTGAGTACATATCACACGGTATTCAGTACTACTAGTTCTTCAATTGTGATTATGCTTAAACTAGGGGAGCTAACAATGGTAAGATTTTCAGGTAAACTAACTGATAAGAGTGATGTATATGCTTTCGGGGTTGTACTTCTAGAACTTCTTACCGGAAGAAAACCGATGGAAAACATGTCTTCCGACCAATATCAATCTTTGGTTTCATGGGTATGTAACAGAGAATCTGTTAGAAAAATTGAGTCCTGGTGTACTTAAATGGTTAAGACTTTGAAATTTGATATGCAGGCCATGCCTCAGCTAACAGACAGATCAAAGCTTCCAAGTATTCTGGATCCTGTTATCCAAAACACAATGGATTTGAAGCATCTATATCAGGTTAATCAAATAGAATCACTATAATCACATGTTTTAATGCTTAATCATAATTCATAAGTCATAACTTATAAATGTTTCTTAATCCGTCTCAACATTTTACAGGTTGCTGCAGTGGCTGTGCTATGTGTGCAAACAGAACCAAGTTACAGACCACTTATAACAGATGTCTTGCACTCTCTCATTCCTTTGGTACCCTTAGAGCTTGGAGGATCACTCAGAGTTACAGAACCAATCAGCTCAGAGAATTTTCAATGATTATAGAAAATTGTGTTTTCAGATGGTTTTTTATTTTCTTTTTCTTATATGTAATGTAATTAAGCATGAATTAATTCCATTTTGTTTTGGATAGGGCATGTAAATTTAAAATTTGTTTTCAAGTTTAACTTTAAGGAAAACAACAAGAATCTATTTGAAAATAGAGGAATATTGTCCACACATTGCTTTTTCAAGTACATGCAGAATTTCTTGAGGTTCACGATTTGGAATGTTGAATTTGGTTTTCCACGGATGTAAACAAACATAGGATGGTAAGTTCCTCCAACAACATTGTTTAGTGTTTCATTGTTTTTTATGTCCATCAAGTTCAAGGAAATTCACTCACTTCACAACAACAAACTTGTTACTTAGCTTAAGCATATGCTTTATAGCTTCTAAAATGAATTATCTAGAAATTAGGATTCTTGTGATACTAGTTTGACTAAAATCTAAAATGTATATACTATTTGAAATAGATTGTATGATTTGTAATGAAAATCAAATTTTAGTCATACACATCATTAAGTCTATTTAGGATCATGGTTAGTTTATGGTTACAACATGGTTTTGTTGAAGCTTCAAAGTACGGCTTTTTATCAAATTCACCGTCAATCCAAACACACGCACTAGCATGTTAAGACAATGCCTATTTCATATCTTTCATGATATCATTCTTTAATTTTTTTAAAGTAGACATCGGATATCCTCTGCACACACCTGCAAAGACTAATCCCTCGAGTCGGAGTTCACATTGGGCGGCAAAGTTCTTCCTCAAAAGAATTTAACACTGCTGCATATCGAGGACTCGGTTCGAACCCAAAACCTCTGGTTAAGGCGGAAGAGATTCCTTACCATCTCTATTGAGTAACCAATATAAGAAATATGATGAGGTCCATGAGTGGCAGCATCTAAGTAGGAGACAAAGGCACAGTAAATGAAAACAAGAGAGAAACATGCAAACAAATGCAACGATAGTATCAATGAATGATATCAGAAACAGCCAAGACCAACAAGATTATTTTTTATGATGACAATGTAAACCACATATCTTGTAGTTTTGTTTTATTCTGTTGAACTCAATAAGCTACTTATACTCTCCAAACCTTCCCAACGATGTAACAGAAACCTGTTCCCGCTTTAACCTCTTCCTCCTCCGCATATAAATCGAAACAATGCCATCTTCAAGTTGGATTTGTACTAATAACTCAAAGACCGTGCTTCTCCGGATTGTCCATCCCGGCGGTCGAGTTGAGCTCCATGACACACCTGTGACTGCAGCTGAGATTATGTGCCGCAACCCAAGATGCTACGTTGCGCATCCGTTTGTGTTTCAGCAACCATGGGCAGTCGTTGAACCAGACACCGTGCTCATGCTTGGACAAAAATTCTATGTAGTGCCGATAAGTACTATAAGAAAGCTTCAAGGTCTTTCTCCAAGAAACTCTCCTTCTCCTGCTCGCGAAATTACAATCGGTACTTTGCTCGATGAAACTAGAATCACACAATCCCACATAGTGAATGAAGATGACGGTATGATCTCTGGTTGTTGTATCTTCAAGAAAAAGAGTGTTACAAAGAAATCAAATCATCACAAGAAAAATTCAACGAACGAGAGGAAGATATCAGAAACAATATCAGATGTTAGAAATCAAAGTATAGATGTAAATGCGAAGAACGGTGATTCATCGTATGATAACTTCATTGTGCGCCTATTAAACGGAGGAGTAACTAAAGCAAAAGCCAGTGATGCTACAAAGGAAACAAGAACATCGCCGAGCAGTACTAACCGTCGTGATAACAATGCACTGAACAGGAAGAGGAAGACAGATTTAGCAGGAAAAAGAGGCTCGCCTAAGAGAGCATGGTCCTCCGATTATTGGCAACCGAGTCTAGATAGCATAACCGAAGAATGAAATAACTTTGTGGATGCGGAAGTCTTGGCTGTTGATGATATTCAATAATTTGTACTTTATTTATTTGTTCTTCAAAACAAAACCTATATGCTTTAAGTACCATAATGCACCCTCGGCTGCATCGTCTGCTGCTGTTTTCTTCTTTTGATGAGGAGCACCGTAAACCTCTACGATGATTTTAGATGCTTCAGTTCTCTCTATGTTTTTAGATGCTTTGCCTGTCTTTATCTCAATAATAACCTTGAATGTGAACCTATGAGAAACATGAATTACTACTCACTGAGAAATCAATATAGAAAATGTCAGATATTTGCTAACACACAAAAAGACCTGTTTGACCCGACTAATTTGAGTTTATCTACCGGCATAAACACTTGTGAAACTGTTTGGAAGAGCTTATGAAAGTAGCTTAAAACATGTCGATAAAAACACTGGACATGAAACCAACACCGAAACATCAACACTGGTAATAGTTTGAAAAATGAATAAATTTAATGTAATCACAATGTCGGCGTTGTGTTAATGCACCTACACGGATACTGACACATTTTTTTAGAGGTGTCGGGGCTATAGAACTTATAACTAATCCGGAAAACTTCATATCTATAATTATAAACACATTATTTTCAATTATTCATAAAACAGAATCATTCATTTGCAAGAAAACTTACAATCTGCAATGAAATGGTCCTTCCTCTTTACAGCATTCAAACACAGGAGGCTTCCAATGATTTGCAGCACAGATCTCATACAACTTTGATTTACCATATCCTTTCTTCCCACCTAATAATAATAATAATAATAATAATAATAATAATAATAATATTAATATCATACTAATTACTATATTTCTGAGTTTTTACCCAATAAATAATTTTACATGAAAAAAAAAATTAACATATTTTGAAAAGCATGCAAAAATGGTACTTTTTTTTAAGTTTACCTTCATCTGGAGTTGAAGATTTCCCTAAAATCACAGTCTCTTTGTTAAATGAATCATGAACAGAAACACCAATGGATTTCAAGGTTGGATTTTGAACAATGCTTTCAACCAATTTGGTTTGATTATTGTTGTTGGGCTTCACCATTTTAGCAGCAGAAACTATGATACTAGATTTTTTTGAATTACCCTGCAAATAATAGATAAGAATTTCAATTCAACTAATTAAAAATAAGAAATTTTGTACAAAGAAAAACAACAACAAAAAAATGGAAAATTGAATTTATGAATTAGTACAACCTTGGAAGAAGATTGGGAAGAGTTATTATTATTGTTCATGTTGTGTAAGTATGTTCTGGTAAGTCACAATAAAGTTTAGATAGATTCCCTCTAGTTTAAATACACAAATAAAAAACATTAAGATATAATTTTTAATAATTTATTTTTACTAAAATTAAATTATAAATATTAATTTTAAAAATATGTATTTTAAATCTTTATTTTAGAATTTCTTTTTATATATTATTTTTTATGACGTGGTAGTGACTTGTTATCATTTAAATTGATAACTTTGAAATAAAATTTTGATCGAAATTCTTACGATGAATTATTGACTCGTATAAATTATATATCTCTAAACTTTATAAGGATTTATTTAGTAATTGTCATTTTCTTATGAATTCATAATTTATTTTGTTAAATTAGTTTATAATTTATCAAGTTTTCTCTAAATTTTATATTTATTATTTTTCTTTAAGAAACTAAATATATATATTTATTTCAAATCATTTTTTTAAACTAATTCAATCGTAATTTTATTAAATACTATCAATTTAGTAAATTAATTTATATATTATTTATATTCCACTAATTATCAGTTATAAAATAGTTTCAATCTATTTATATTTTATTTTTCTAAAATGAGGTATAAAATTGTACTAAAAATTAACAAGTAAATTAATTTTGGTTAAATAAAAAAAATTAAAATATATTCAAGATATATTTAAATTGATAAAATGTAATAGAGTGGAATATGATATAATAGAATGAAATAAAGTTGAATGATATACTATTATTTAGATTTATAAATTATAGATCAAGAAACGAAATTTAATGTAATCCATTTTATCTTATCTTATTAAATCTTTCAATTTTTATACTTTCAATTAAGTGTTTGCAATAAAATAAATGAATTTATTCAATTCCATTGTTAAATTTAAAAAAGTATATATATATATATATATATATATATATATATATATATATATATATATATATATATATATATATATATATATATATATATATATATATATATATATATATATATATATATATATATATATAATGAAATGAAATTTTATTCTACTCCATTTCATCCAATTATATTATAGTATTATGCTTTTGTTACGATTTAGTCTATAGTGATGATCAACTTTTTAAAATATTTTTAGAAATGGGTCCCAAACATATCAACTTTAAGTTTATATCTTTACTGTCAATTTCTTGGAAGGGTTTAAGAGAATCTTAAAAAGTTACATTGACATGTCCATCTTCTTTTGGCATGGAATTGAATAGAGTTTATTTTCTTTTCATTTCTTACCTTTTAATTCGATTTTGAATAGTAACAAAATATTTTTTACACATTAAAAGATTATAGTTAAATGTATTTAGTTTTATTAGGATATCATCATTAAAGTATTAATGAAAAATTGGTTGGTACTTATTTATAGGTTTAAATGCGGTTTTCATCTCCTTTGGTGCATTATTTTTAAGTGTTAAATCCTTTTTAAAAAATCAGGTTTTAGGTCCTTTGTTTTGAATATTCTGGTCCTATGTTCAAAATTTGATTATATGGCATGTTAATGTATGAGGTGGTAGACAAAATGTTGACTAATTTAAAAAAAACAATGTCACGTCATTTAAAAGAAATATTTTGTATTTACAAAACATTTTATTTATTTAGAAATCTCAATTATTTTTCTTTCAATTGCATCTTCATCTTCACCTTCATCATCTCTTATTTATTTCAACACACCAACCCATAATTTCTTACCCATATTTTCTTCTTATCCCCTCAAGCTTCCAAACACATTTATATTCTCAGTTTCTTCCTGCACAAATCAAGATTTTCAAACCCAACACAATTACAGAGGGTTTGTTCTTCCTCAAATTCATCATCATTCGCATTCTGATTTTTGCTTGAGTCTGAAAATTCCAAACTCAGTTGAAATCATTTTGAATCAAAGATAGATTTGAATCCAAATGGACTCATAGTTGAAACAAACTCTGAACCAAAGCAAACGCATGAGAGAGACGAGCTTGAACCGCATTTGGAAACTACGTTTGAAATAAGCGTTTTTCGCATGGTTGTTTCATTGAGAAAAACGATTATGTCAAGCATAAGGATTTAAATCCAATATTTGAAACCTCCATTTGAAGCTTGCACTAGCAGTTAAGACAGTTGCAGTGATGATGGAAGAAATTGAAAGGGGGGAAATTGAAATCTATGGGTTTGTTTCAATTGAAAAGGGGAAGAAATTGAAATCTATAGGTTTGTTTCAATTGAAAAGGGGAAGAACACGATGACTAGAGTTGATTTCAATTTTATGTAATTAATAATAATATATTATTATTATATTTTAAATTCATATTATTTATTAAATATTTAAAATAATATGTTTTTTTAATGACGTGGCAAATTAATTCCAGCTTGGGTCAACTATTACTTTGCCACATCATCTCTGATCATGCCACTTAGACCAAACTGAAGAGGGGACAAAAAAATCTCAAGATAATTCATAGTTGATGCTGGCATTCGACGTGGCAATTGGTGAAAGGGCATGTGAAATAAAGGTAATCTTCAACTTTTTGGTAATATTGTGACAAAATTATTGAAAGTGTAATTCATTATGTCATATTTGATTTAGATTAGATATAATTTAGTTTTAAATATTGATTTGATTTAGTTCCAAAATAGATATTTTAGGCTTTTATAGTTTTGGGCTTTTGGCTTGAGGTACAAGCAAACCTAATTCTATAAATAGGGAATAGAAAAGAAAAACCCCACAGTTTGTAGGTAACAACATTCTTCTTCAAAATTCTCTTAGAACCCTAATTTCTTTTCTTTCTCTATTTTCTTCTTCTTTGGTAATTGTTCCGCAAGAACTTTTCTTGTTCCTAAAGAAATGGTCGGAATTCTCATAGGTTTTGAGTTAATTCCAACATCTAGTATCTAGAGCTCCAGTTTGAACGATATGTGCGAAGCAAAAGTGATGGCGATGAATCATCTTGAAGGCATGAATATGCGTCTTATGTTTTCCTTTCATCATAGTACAGAGAAGTATGGAGTATCCTTGATAGGGGGAGTATGTTACAATTTTGTGCAGTTGATTTTGTGAAGTTAAGGGGGAGTAATGCCTTAACCAGGTTCTGTGATGTTACACATCATGTTGTGACATGTGCTACTAAGTATGTTTTTCTGATTAATTTTTATTACTTAGTGGTTGTGGTGTGCATGTCCTTGTGATCCAGATAAGAAGTGTCCTAGGAGTCCAGAAGGCTATATTGTATAAAGCGTCTCTCTGTAATTTATGTTGGATTCTTGAGGTGTTATGAACCATATTGTTGCACTGCTAGCAGACAGTATATTGTTGGATGTCTGAACATGTTTCAAAACATGTTGGTATTGTTTCCTTTTGAGGAATATTTGTGGATGACACTGGCAGAAAAATGTGAAATACGGGGTTTTCATGCGTGTTTGTTATTGGGCCGTTTGTTTTGGGAGAACTAGTCAGCTGGTCAAGATCAATTTTTGTTCCACATTGAATGGTGCAGAAGTTTTTGCTCCAATCATAAAGATCTTGGACCAAGAACGCTTCTTTTTCAAGGATAGGATGTTACTATCTATGCCTTGGCTCCCTATTTATAGAAGCGTATTTCCTCCTCCTCCAGCATGTGAGTTTAACTTTTTCATCTATTTTTCTTTCCTTATAATGGGGTTCTTTAGAGTTTGGATGAATAATTCGTGGGTATGGTGCTGTGAGGGTTGTGTTTGCCAAGTTTTAGCTAAAAAGGGGGAGAAAATGTGTGTACAAATGTTGTGCTCAGAGCCGTTGTCACAACAGTTGCATCTGTTATGGGTTTGTTTGGTGGTTACCAAGATGTCAAGATGAATGTCGTATGCTAGTATTTGTGACTTGTGTCCTGAGTTGTTGAACACAATTTTGACTTGTGTTCTAAGTTACATAAGGGAAAAATAGGATGTTCTCTTATGTCACCATTAGTCACCTTGAGGGAAAATGTTCAGCATGTTGAGGGAAAAGGTTCTGTAGAACCTGAATGGAGAGAGGTCTTAATGGATTAGTTCGGCCAGTGTGGAAGATGTCAAGAAACATGTCCTAAAATGATCAAGAAAAGGTTATTGTTTCCACTTTTATTTTTGCTGCTGAAGATTTTCTTGATGTATTTTTTTATATTTTTTTAGCCAAAGTTTTCCAAAATGGGAGATTGTAAGTTCAGTAATTGGCATGAATTTTGTAAAACAAATATAGCAGCAATGTATGTACAGGATCCTTGCAAATGAAGAATATATTAAGAAAAGAATCCAGTTGTGTGCGTCCAAACATGTTGTGTTGAAATGTTTCAACATATGGAACAACATGTCGAAGAAGATGTCAAGACATTTCATTCGATATCATGAACTGCTGAAGATGGATTGAATATTCTGTTAGGTTTCAACAGAAACAAAATATTATTAAAGATTTAAATCAATCCAAGTGGCGCTGATGTAAAAGATCTTGAAGATTCAAATTTAAATTGAAGACAAATATAGAGTTTCTATATTTAGAGATATTTTAGGAGTTTTTATATTTGAAGATCTTTTTGTATATTTTGTAGCAGATTTTTCTGCAGTTTTGTAGAAACTATTGATGTGATTGTTTAGGCCCAAATCCAGTTGGGAATAAGTTATAAAAGAAACCCTGTAACCTAGTTTAGAACCAACCAACCAACCAACCGATCAAAATGTAAACATCATTAAGGTTGTGTTCTTATGCAGTCATACGCAACAAGGAACCCTGTTGTGACTGTGTATTTGTGATTCTAGAAGCTTGTAAGCAAGAGAAATTGTGTACTTAACTGAAGCTGCTAAGCAAGGTTAATGTGTTGTAATGGAAGTATAACTTCTGTTTTGGATTGTTGTGTAGGTAAAGAGTCGTCAATATCAGCAACTGACTGTTGAGGACTGTGAGACATCACTGAGGTGATTGGAAGTGATGATGAGTTTCTCATATTTAGGAGTTCCTAAGTAGAAGTTGCACAGGCAGTGATTAAGTGAGAAGACTGTAAATTGTAGGTGTTTGCTGAGAAGTCTTTGAATTGATACTACATAATGGATTTCCTTCCTGGCTTGGTAGCCCCTAGAGTATATGAGTTTGATCGATCTGGGTTAGCAATTCTATTGTGTTGTTTATAGCTTTTCTGTCTTTATTTTATGCAGTACCTGAACTCAATATCCTATCAGACGTCGCAACATCCTGAAGCACGTTTGACTCTGATATATCAGAATTTCTAATTAATGATGTGTATGCCTTACCATGTTTATTAGTAACAGATAAGATGTCTCAACATCATATTCGACATCTGAGTCTGTCATACCAGAATTTCAATATCTTTATCTATATTATTTATATTGATTTGTGATTACTCACACTGCCTGCCTTTGCTGATGGTCTATTATGTCATCCTGTAGATATTCAGGAGTAGTTTCTCGGTGTGTGAAGTTTAGCTTGGAGTTGTTTGGCTTATTTCTGTAGAGTTATATGGTGTCTTGCTTTGGTAGATGTAACATCGGGTGGGGGAACGCTTATGTGAATAATATGTGTTCATTAGAATGATTTTTATGAGTTAATGGATGCTGAATTTTTAGTTGATGATGATTTGTTGACAATGACCAAAGGTCTTGATATTTTGATGAAATTAATGAAGAAATTTTGAATATGATTTCCGATGCAAAGTTTAATTTGATTATTTTTTTATTAAAAAAGTGAATATTTTAAATGTTTTGAAAACCCGTGTTATCGAGCAGGTGGTTTAATTGATGTTTTATGAAGGAAGTGTGACACCTTTCCGAGATGTACTTTGAATTATTTAAGTATTATTGTGTTTTATTACATGGGGTTAGAATGGTGTTACACATTACACAATTGACATAACTTCTGATTTATAGGAAATTTCGGAGATGCATCTCCGGAATTTTTTCAACGTTTAGTTTCCATAATTCCGGAGATGCATCTCAGAAATTTTATATAGGGGTGCTTCAAGGGAGGCAAAGAAGGAGTTGGACAAGACTAAGGGTGCTCATAATAGATTTGAATTCCTGAATATGTTATATGATGCTAAGAGCCTTAGAGCACAGGAAGCTGATGGTGAAGATGAGCAGGTGAAGCTACACATATCGAATGCATTAAGAGCATACCTGCTTTATTTGGTTGGCACTGCGATTTTTATGGACAAGAGTGTCACTTATACAGACGTCGTCTACCTACTGTACTTTGTGGATATCGAGCAGATACATGAGTACAACTGGGGGACGACCTGTTAGGTCTACCTGTATTCGAAGTTGAGAGAAGGTTATATGTGGAAGATGAAGTAGGTCACAAGAAGCGTCACAATATTGACGGTAAAAGTTATTAGTCTTTGAATGTTTTTTCTATCATTTTCATTTCATATTTTCAAAACCATTTATGATGATTTGTGTGTTCCAAACTTTTCATTTCAGGCTTGGATCATCTAGCACTTCACGTGCATCCCTGGCTGGACGGGTGTACCTAAGTACACTGAGGATATGTTGTGTGCTACTGCTTTTATCCCTCTCAAAGGGAACCATGTGACCGAGCATTTCAAAGTCTATCTTGATCGTTTGGTTGCTGAGGAAATGCACTTCAATAACTACACCGATCACCGTGAGACGCGACCATTTGATGAGATAGTGTTATACTTTGGATGGTATGTCTGCAGATCGCATCTCACTATTCCTCATCTCCATGAGCGGATCAAGCGACAATTCGACTACACTCAGACCATTCTCATACATTTTGTTGTCTTTGTTCCTCCTGCCATGACACAGAGATAGATAAAGGACATGTTTGATGATTATGAGAGTCATTTGGTACAAGATGACGCACGAGCTACGTCAGAGGGTACTTCATATGGTTCTTCAAGGTGTCACATCTGTACATGGTGCATGCTACTCAAGGAGATCCGCCTAGACCAGCTCATCAAGAGATATTAGAGGAAGAGCAAACTCATCAGGAGATATTCTACTAAGGATGTCTTGCCTAAGTATCGTGCATAGTGGAGATTGCACAGACAAGCATTGACACTACTATCTTTCCTGATGGGTCTGATGTGAGACAGATCCTAGATGCCACCATGACGGAGGCACAAAGGGAATTGTTATACCGGAGATATCGTTGGAGGACGGGGGGATTGATGGCCGAGGAGGTAGATGTAAGGTTGTCAGACACACACAATAGTCTCTTCGTATATAGTGGTAGTACTATGGTCTGTATTTTATTTTGACGGTCTTGCTACCGGATTGATCTCGATTGTATGATATTTTTGACATTTATTGATTATTTATTTATGTATGACATTTTTGAACCAACTGAAATTATGCACGTCTATTTTTTATTTTCGATTGTATGATATAATTTAAATCTTCATTTGAACACGGATAATCAAAGTATAAAATTGAAATACATATTTTTGAGATGTTACTGAGATGTATCTCTGGAATATTCACGGAGATACATCTCTGATACAATTCAAATGTATAATGACTTCAGAGTGAGATGCAACTCAACCTATATGTTTTAAATAGTTACGGAGATGCATCTTCAGAATATTTCAACATTCATTAAGAATTTGATTCGTCCGAAAATGAATCTCTGAAAACTATGAGCATTTAAATAATTTTACTTATGCCTAAGAAATATATAGAATGCATTAAGAATTCCTCAAATATAATTCTAAAAACCAGTACCACAATTTCTAAAAAATCTCCATGAATGATGGCCAAGATATTTTAAAACCTTGCTGTCATTTGATTTCCATAATAATAAATGTTGTAAATATTAGACTGTAAATAGTAATTAGTAGTATTAGTAATGAGGCCCATTAAACCCATTAGGTTTTCTATTCTCTCTTATTTAAAGCATGTAGTTGCAAGATTGTAAGAGTAACTTTTGTTCTATCAATAAAATACTTTTTAACATGGTTTCAGAGCTCCTGTTTTTTGGGGGTCTCGCTTCCGCATAAACCCTAGCCGCCGTTGTAATAGATTTTTTTTCTTTTCTTTCTTTCACTGCCGGTCATCCTTGCAGTTTGTTTTTTTGGTGTTTGGATCATTGTTGTTCTGTTTGTTCCTCTCGATTGTCCCTTCAATGGCCGAGATTATTAACGAACAACCACCTCCGCCTACACCTCCACCTCCCACAAATCCACCAGTCCCATTTAATGCTAAGGATTTTGTCGTTCAAAAAGGTTACTGGCTTACCGGAAAAAATCATTTTCAATGGTCTCAATTCATCAGACACACTCTAAAATGTTGTGACATGCTATATCATATTGAAGGCAATCCTCCTCTGGTTACTGCTCCTAATTTCCCTTCCTGGGATAAAGATGATTCTGCTATTATTACTTGGCTTTGGAACTCCATATCTCCTGAAATAAGTAGAAATTGCATGTATCTCTCAAGTGCAAAAGCAGTTTGGGATTATCTTCGTCGAAGTTATTCCATGAAACAAGATATGTCTGCTTGTTATGATTTAAAGAGGAAAATCTTCAACACTAAGCAGGGAAGTCTTTCGGTCAATGATTACTTTGGAGTTCTCAATGGTTTTTGGATTGAGTTGGATCAATATCAGAATTTGAAGATGGAGTGCAGCAAGGATACTGCCACCTTGAATACTGTTGTTGAGCGAGATAGGATCTTTGATTTCTTAGCAGGCCTTAATGCTGAATTTGACCCTATTCGGGTGCAGATTTTGGGTAAGGAAAAATTTCCTGATCTTAATGAAGTTTTTTACACTGTTCGTAGTGAGGAGACCCGTCGTCAAGCTATGCTCCATGAACAGCCTCCGGATGTGTCAGCACTAATAGCAAGCAAAACAACAAGACAAGGACCACCATCATCATCATCTAAGAATGGTCGTGACAAATTCTATTGTGAGCATTGCAACCGATCAGGGCATACAAAGGATTGGTGTTTCAAATTACATGGGAGGGAACAGGTTCTTAGCCGAGGAGGTAGTTCTCGCAACATGCACCAGCATCAGGCACATGTTGCCACACATGCCCATGATACTGAAAGATTTGAAAAAAGGGGAACTGGTCTTTCCTCCTTCAGTCAGAATGACGTGGAACGGTTGAAGTCTATGCTTGACTCCATGAGTAAGCCTTTTGGTTCTGGGTCTCTAGCATTTACTGGTAAGAGTTTGTGTTCCCGATCTTTTACTGTTTGTGGTAATATCCCTAAGAATGCGTGGATCCTTGACTCTGGTGCTACTAATCATATGACATTTGATTCCACATTATTATGCTCTTATACCACACCTTCGAGCATTCCTTATATCATTGTTGCTGATGGCTCTCATGCTTGTGTTGTTGGAACTGGAAATATTGACTTGCAACCTCTATTTCAGTTGAAAAATGTGCTTCATATTCCCACACTTTCCCACAATTTAATTTCCATCCATAAGCTTACCCGTGATCTAAATTGTAAAGTAATATTTTTTACGTCCCATTGTGTTTTTCAGGACCTTACCACGGGGAAGACGATTGGAATTGCTAAGGAAAAGGAAGGGTTATACTACTTCTCTGATGACCATCCAAAGGTGTTGTCCTCCTGTCTCCAGTCTCAGTCTTCCTCTTCAGCCTCACAAATTTGGCTTCAGCACAAGCGTCTCGGTCACCCTCCATTTTATATAATTAAGTCTATGTTTCCGTCATTGTTCTTAAACCATTCTCTTGAGTCTTTTAAGTGTGATGTTTGTCAGTTGGCAAAACACAATCGTGTAACTTTTCCTTCCAGTTTTAATAAAAGTGTTGAACCTTTTGATGTGATTCATTCTGATGTTTGGGGACCTGCCCCTACCTCTAATATTTTTGGTGCAAAATGGTTTGTTTCATTTATTGATGATTGTACTCGGGTAACTTGGATTTTCTTGATGAATACTAAATCCGAAGTACCACAAATATTTATCCAATTTTATAATATGGTACAAACACAATTTGGGAAATGTATAAAAAGAATTCGTTCTGACAATGGTAAAGAATATGTCAATCATACCTTCTCCAACTTCACTAGTAAACATGGCATTCTTCATGAATTCACATGTGTTGACACCCCACAACAAAACGGTGTCGCAGAAAGAAAAAATCGTCATTTACTTGAAGTTGCTCGATCTCTCCTTTTTCAAATGTCTGTTCCCACCTCTTATTGGGGGGAGGCAGTTCTTACTGCTGCCTATCTGATTAATCGGGTCCCATCTCGAGTGTTAGGTAATATTAGTCCTGCTCAATTTATGCTCTCACGTTTTCCATTTGTTCCTATCTTACATAATCTTGAGTCTCGCGTGTTTGGTTGTGTTGCTTTTGTTCATGTTCACAAACAATATCGCACCAAGTTGGATCCCCGTGCTGTCAGATGTATCTTTCTGGGTTATGCACCCAATAAAAGAGGGTACAAATGTTATCATCCTCCGAGTCGGAAATTCTTTGTCTCCAAAGATGTCACCTTTCATGAAAATATGTCATACTTCACTCATTCTCAGTCTCAGGGGGAGAACATGACTGACTTAGAGTCTGAGTCCGAGTTTCTGATCCTTGGTCCTAGCCTCCCTAGAGCACCTGTCAATGTTCCCGTCAGTGTTCCCTCTCTTGAACCCGAGTTGTCACCTAGTTTGAGTTTGAGTCCTAGTTCAACACCTGAATCTGAGTCAGTAACTGTTCCTGGTCCTTCAATGCCTTATGTTCCACAGGAATCAGCAACTTCAGCACCAACTCTAGTATATCAGAGAAGAAGTAAATCTGACCTTCTCCAGAAACAAGTTCAATCGTCTGAACCGGAGGTAAGTACTGAAAATGATTCGTCAAATGATGATTGTTCTATTTCTGATACTTGTGACACTAATCCAGTTGATTTACCCATTGCTTTGAGGAAGGATAAAAGATCTTGTCCCTCCGTATATCAACACCCTATCTCTCAATATGTCTCCACTAAACATCTTTCCACACAATATCAAAGTTTTATTGCAGCTGTTGATTCTGTGAAAATCCCATTATCAGTTGAAGAAGCATTGCAAAATAGAAATTGGGTCCAAGCTATGGATGAGGAAATGAGAGCACTTGAAAAAAATGGTACTTGGGAGATTATTGAAAGGCAAAGAGACAAAAAGCCGGTTGGATGCAGATGGATCTATATTGTAAAGTATAAATCTGATGGCACACTTGATCGGTACAAGGCAAGACTAGTGGCAAAAGGTTATACTCAGACATATGGTATTGATTATGAGGAGACATTTTCCCCAGTGGCAAAAATGAATACTGTTCGAATTTTACTATCTCTTGCTGCATCATGTGGATGGGAATTGCAACAGTTTGATGTTAAAAATGAATTCTTGCATGGAGACTTAGAGGAAGAAGTGTATATGGAGATTCCACCGGGTGTTGGCATAACAAATGAAGCTAACAAGGTGTGTAAATTGAAGAAAGCCTTATATGGACTAAAGCAGTCCCCTCGGGCATGGTTTGGAAGATTCACAAAGGCAATGGTGTGTTTGGGCTATAAGCAAAGCCAAGGAGACCACACTTTATTTTTTAAACATTCACAGGAAGGAAAATTGACTGTACTACTTGTTTATGTTGATGATATTATTGTTACAGGAGATGATTTGACTGAGAGACATTTGCTCAAAGAGAAATTATCGGCAGAGTTTGAGATGAAAGACCTTGGACAACTCAAGTATTTCTTGGGAATTGAGGTAGCCTACTCAAAGCAAGGCATCTTTATCTCTCAAAGGAAGCATGTACTTGATCTTTTGCAGGAAACTGGCAAACTTGGATGTAAACCTGCAAGTGTTCCCATTGAACAAAATCACAGGATAAGCTTTGAGGAGGAAAGTGACAAAGTTGACAAGGGTCAATATCAGAGATTAGTGGGAAAATTAATTTACTTGGCACACACTAGACCAGATTTAGCATATGCAGTCAGTGTGGTGAGCCAATTCATGCATGATCCGAGGGTGAGACATTTGTAGGCTGTAGACCGCGTTCTACAATATCTTAAAGCAACTCCAGGGAGAGGACTTTTGTTTAAAAGAGGTGAGAATTTAACTATGAAGACTTACACTGATGCAGATTATGCCGGCTCAGTGAGTGACAGAAGATCTACGTCAGGCTATTGTACTTTTCTGTGTGGTAACCTTGTTGCTTGGAAGAGTAAGAAGCAAGGTGTAGTTGCTCGATCAAGCGCCGAGGCAGAATTTAGAGCTATGGCACTAGGAATATGTGAACTATTGTGGATGAAACAAGTTCTAGAAGACTTGAAGATACAGTGTGAAGACCCTATGGAATTGTTTTGTGACAATAAATCGGCTATTAGTATTGCTCATAATCCTGTTCAGCATGACAGGACTAAACACATTGAGATTGACCGACATTTTATCAAAGAGAAGTTGGATAGTGGACTGATAACTACATCTTACATTCCTTCCGGGCATCAGCTCGCAGATGTGTTAACAAAAGGCTTACCAACAGAAAGATTCAGGCAACTTACTTGCAAGCTGGGAATGATAGATATCCATTCACCAGCTTGAGGGGGAGTGTTGTAAATATTAGACTGTAAATAGTAATTAGTAGTATTAGTAATGAGGCCCATTAAATCCATTAGGTTTTCTATTCTCTCTTATTTAAAGCATGTAGTTACAAGATTGTAAGAGTAACTTTTGTTCTATCAATAAAATACTTTTTAACAATAAAGCATGAGGGCCTTTTCCTTTTTCTAAGGTTCCATTTGTATGGGTAACAAAACTTGTTGAAATTTAGACCCTTGCCAAGACAAAATTCAAATCATATAGAACCTATTCAGTCATTGAGCAAAACTATAACAGGAAAACAAAACAAAACAAAATGGTTGTGTGCAGCTTTTGCCAAATTTCCAGACACAAAACAGTTGTGAATCTCCTCATTATCATTGAGCAAAACTATTTAATCGACGCAAACAGGGGAAGGAAACATTGAGAACATTACCTGTGTCATGGTCACTGCCATCTTCATTGTCTTCCATTGTGAAACTCAATCTGTTCATTTAAGTGCTCTCTATTTGTAGCTTTACTATCTGTTGCATCCATCGTCAACAGAACCATTAGACTCAATCCTCATTAGCTTCATCCTGATCAGATGATTCTGAACCATCTGAATTCACTCCATTATTATCTTCACCAGCCATACCAATGCCTCTCGACCAATCGTGCATGGAAGTTCATCAGGCTCTCAAAGCATTGAGAACCAAAAGCACTAAAAAATCAATTCAATTTATGTTGATAACGAGTCGAAATTCGCTGTCAAGTTTGATATTCGGAGAGTATGCTTGATATCATCATGGTTAAAAATTAGACACTTCACTTTCTGACTGTATTTTTCATAGGATTTTACCAATGCCAGAATGGGAGAGTAGTCTGATGCATGTTATACACAACATTTCTTGTAATACTACCATAGTTGAGGAATGTAACAAATACCTATCTGGAAAGGAAGGAACGAACAATAGCCGGGCCTCTTGTTCGTTTCTTAGATGATGACTGTTCATTAGTTTCTGCATGAAATGAAGCTAGATAATCAATGCTGACAGCACAAGCAATAATTGATATGATTATACTAAAACATTAGTTAAATATCATTCACATTGTATTAAAATAAATCATAACACTTTGCTAAATAAAATATGTAGTAGCAATATGTCCATGCAACATTTTGTGGATAAATCGGTGTTAGTGTTAGTGGTAGTAATGGAATTTTCTGTACCATTTGCTTATCTAAAAACGTGCTACCAAAACCAAACATTAAGTCTGCTACTAACATAGCTTTGGCTAATGGCTTTTGTAGCTCATTTCCTTCATCAAAATTCTTCATTATCAATCTTTACTCCAAATCTCACTAGATCGATGATTATATTATTGAAGACATTAACATATTGTTGCAAATCGGATCCTTCCAGTCACAATAACACCCCTGAACTTTACCACGGTGGCGGTAACAAACAGTTGGACCAAACGCAGAGCAGGAGCTCAATAGAATGTCTATTAAATTGGATTGTGAATATTTAAATTCATAATCAAACAGTTGTATTTGTGGTATTGGAGTTGTTGAATCGTCACAAATTCACATAGTTTGGAAGGCTGTGGTTAGATTCTAAGTAGTGCATATCTTTTATTTGATTTGATGGTAACTCTTGTGAGAAATAAAACATATTTGAATCACTCAAAATATATAGCATAATAGCGTAAGCAATTCAAAAAGCAAAGATAAGAAAGCTTCATTATGAAAATTTGTGATAACATCCGCAAAAAAACATTTTGTGTCTACACTCCAATTTTGGTACATGTAGCACAATCTCCAAATGTTGGATTATTTCAAAGCCCTTGTTGTATATTCTTTTAAATTCCAAATAGGAATCTAAAATAACAAGGACAATACAATATTGAATTGTATATTTATCTATTCTCACTTCCAAATCCATCTCATTTCCATCAAACTGTGTAGTGCTGTTGAATTGTCTCAATGTCAAGTCCTTTCAGCTTCACAACAGATTCAACATGTCCCTTCAGTGTGTGTAGCTCCCTAAGCCTCGCGATTTCAGCGCGTTTCTTGGCTTGTTCCGCAAGTTCAGATAGGTCTCTATAGTTGTTACTTTCATTCAACACTTGATCTGAGTCTGGTGGATTCAATCCGTGTAGTGTGCGTTGAGCTGCTGCCCATTGTGCTTCTCTCGCCCCCCTTCCGTAATCTTTCTTCGAGGTGAAAGCAGTCTGCATTCCATTACATTAGTTAGAATTATAAGATTACGTGTCTTTTAGTCTCGGTATTCACTTTTCAGCCTCCAAATGCACGCGGTTTTGCAATTTGGAAAACTGAAAATTGAATACAGAAACTAAAAAAACATATTTAACCGTGTTAGTACTGTTATAATGTGAGGTTACCCTATTTTCCGTAATGTTATTCCATGCCTTGCCGCTCAAGGCATATCGAATGAAGAACTTAAGGATATCCAAAGGGATGTAGAAAACAATGCTGTAGAGCCAAATGACTGCTGCCCAACCCCATCCGATTCCTTTCATACTTGCAAACTTCCAATTTGCATACACAGCTACCAATGTGGCAATCTAAAAAGTCGTAATTCATAAAAGAAGATAAAAATAAATTAATTTCGTAAATAAGATACTGCAAAAATAATGAAGAACATTTAATTATTCCGAACTCTGAGTTACCATGAGTCTGTTCTCCTACAAAAAACTTACCAGTTGTGCGATGAGAAAGGCACCGATAAGTAATAATCCGGGACGTTCGAGGAAAGACCAACTCCTTGATCGTGTAACGAAGATGAGAGCCTGACTTACGATACTAACTTGAAGGTAAACAGCAGCTGTGAGCTCCGCGTGGCTGTCTCGGATAGGTCTTACTCCGAATTTATCCTACAAATATTTTTCAGTTTTTGGATTAAGCATGAAGGCTGAAAATGATGAAATAATTATGGTATTGCAGAATCATTTAATCTTACCGTGAAGAAATTAGAAGCATAAGCAAGCCAAAAGAAAACAACTGTTATAACAGCGAGGTAGGCGCCAAGCACGATGCCTGTGGCGAAAATCTCCCTCAATTTCCATGAATCTGGCAGAGGAGATGGTTTCACTCTATCCTTTGAAATGGTCATGATTGTGCCGTCATTAAGTATGGCAATGATCAAAACCATAAAAGGAGAGAAATCGAATTTCCAAATTAGAGCAAGGAGCATAAAGCCAAGCACGATTCGGATTGTTATTGAAACTGCGTAAATCGTGTAGTTCTTCATTCTTTGAAAAATAGCCCTGCTTGTGAGAACTGCGCTCACAATAACACTCAAACCAGGCTCCGTGAGGACTATGTCGGATGCACCTCGAGCTGCGTCAGTTGCATCAGCCACTGCAATACCAATGTCTGCTCTTTTCAATGCAGGTGCATCATTCACACCATCTCCTGTCATTCCACAAATGTGTTTCCTATCTTGAAGTCTCTTTACAATCTCGTATTTGTGCTCTGCATTTCAAATTCAATCGCATTATTCCCATTAGTACTCTCGTCGTCTTTCTTATAAGATCAATCGATAATACAAACTAATATATGTATATATATATATATATATATATATATATATATATATATATATATATTACCAGGGAAGACACCGGCGAATCCATCGGCTTTCTCAATAAGTTCATCGACCGGAAGGGAAGCAATTGAGGCATCCTTGTGTTCACCAAGGAGGGAGGATGACGGATACATGTTACTTCCCATACCGAGCCTGCGACCGGTTTCCTTGCCAATGGCTAGCTGATCACCAGTAATCATCTTAACATTTACTCCAAGATTGAGAGCTTGTCTAATGGTTTCTGCACTGTCATGCCTTGGTGGATCAAAGAGAGGCAACAGACCGACGAACGTCCACGGTCCTCCTGAACTCTCTTTGGTCTTTTCTGGTACTTCCTAAAAAGTTCGTATAATTCCTCGTAAAAACTTATCAATTCATTCAACCATAATAACTCATCATTAATAAAAACTATGAAAAACTCACTTGTTTGCAAACGGCAAGGGAACGAAGACCGCGGTCAGCGAATTTATCAATAATGGAAATAGCTTTCCTCTTCACATCTTCTCTAAGATTGCAAAGTTCAATAATCTAAAAGGAAATTCAAAATGTTATTGTAATGAGAAACAATAGACATCAAAATATGACTCGCGAAACCGTGAAAGGTCTATTTATTTACCTGCTCTGGTGCGCCTTTGCTTACCCGGTGCCAGTTACCCTCAGTGTCGATGTATGTTATGGCGGTACGCTTGTCCACTGGATTAAAGGGCAAGAAATGCACCTCTGTAAGACCTTCTCTAGCCTCTTTAGGATCACTCAACATTCCAACAATGCAAGCATCTATAGCATCTTGATTCTCCACCCTAGAGGCTCTTGCTCCGAGCAAAATAACCATGTCCTTATCGGTATCTCGTGAAAATACCTCAACTAGATTCTTGTCGACGGTAAGTTTGTTTAATGTTAGAGTTCCGGTTTTGTCACTACATAAAACATCCATCCCAGCCATTTCCTCGATGGCGGTCATTCTCTTTGTGATAGCACCTTGCTCTGATAACCTGTGTGAACCAATAGCCATTGTAACTGACAAAACTGTTGGCATGGCAATTGGAATCCCTCCAATGAGAAGAACCAAAAGATTGTCAATTCCGTTTCTATACTTGCGGTGCTGAATCGGATACATGACAACAATCTCGATAACCATTCCCACAGCAATTGAGCAAATGCAGAAGTTACCAATGGCTGTCAATACCTGATCATTACCATAGCCATCAAAATACACGTTAGTACTGATTTTCATCGGTAATCAGTTTATATTACCGAACAAATTTCGTAACAATATCGAAGACGGGCGAGTAAGAGTTAGTTAAGTACCTTTTGGAAGTGACCAACTTGGTTAGTGCTGTCAACCAAATGAGCAGCCTTACCGAAGAAGGTGTGCACACCAGTAGCAATTACAACAGCCTCGAGCTCTCCTTGCTTTACCGTGGAGCCGGAGTAGACTTCATCGCCAGGGTTCTTGGTAACAGGCAAGGACTCACCAGTGAGTGCGGATTGATCAATCTTAAGAGCATCTCCGTCCAAAAGACGACAATCGGCCGGAATGATGTCTCCTAATTTGATGCTGATTATATCTCCCGGCACCAATATAGCAGCCTCTTGCTCAGCCCACCTTCCATCTCTCAGAACCTTGGTTTTGGGAGCAAGACCTGCCATAAGTGCTTGAGCGGCATTTCCAGCGTTGTTTTCTTCTATAAAACTAATGGTTGAGTTAATCACTAGCAACACCACTATTCCCACAAAATCTTGCCAATCTGGTGGTTGACCCTATATGTTTCAACAGACAAAACGTGAGACTCGTAACACACTCTCACAAGACTAAACGTTTGGAGCGTGTGACCTGAGTTATACTAGGTGACCTAATAGATATATTGAATAATGGCGAATAGTATACTAAACACCGGTGTGTGAAATTGTCGAATAGATCATTCGTCGTGGAAGAGAAGAAAATAGTATTTAAAAGCATAATTATATTATGAAGAACATCATACCCCTCCATTTGCCAAAGCAATAGCCATGATAGCAGCAGCCTCCATGACCCATGAGAGGGGATTCCACATAAAACCCAAGAATTTAAGCACCTTACTTTCCTGTTTTAGTCCAAAAATAAGATTTTATCAAAAAAAAAAAATCATGAAATAATGATATGAATTAACAAAATTTGATTGTAGATTAGTTGCATGATTACACTTTTTTCTTCCAACTTGTTTGGACCAAAAACTGTAAGCCTTTTTTGGCCTTCTTCATTAGTGAGACCTTCTTTAGTACAATTCAATTCTCGAAACACTTCATCAACCGGTATCCTCTCCTGCAAAACCAACCGGTAATATAAGTTATCACAAATCAAATGAAACAAACATCGAATATGTCAGATCACAGTGTGACCGTAATTTTAGTCGAAGTTAACTTCTGAAAGAAGTTATCTTCAACCAAAATTGTGATGGTTCATTGTGATTCTGACAATCTCATTGTGAATTCGAACTTACAAGATCAACCGTCTCTTTCTTAATATCTTCCAGACTTGTCATGTTTGTGTTCCCTTATTGACAATATCACTATTATTATTATTATTACAACGAGAAAGTGTGAATGAAGAAAGAAATAAAGAGTTTGTTATTACTTGTTGTTTATGAGAAAGAACAAGTTATGTGAGTGAATGTGTATATGTGTGTATATATAAGGAAAGGAATAGAAGATAATAGTAATACACAAGTGTTGATTCATCAATGGTATGTGTGAGAGTGAGTTTCTCCATTCAATTCTCTAAGAACTCTAAAATCACTCATTTCCACTCATTCACTAATAGCAAAAATATAAAGCAGCTACACTTGTGGTGTTTGTTTTGACCATGTTAATGTCATTTCGTTGCTTCTTGCACGTGGCAATTCATTGATATTCATCTTGAGAAAACAAATGATCAACAAAAATACAATATTATCCCTTTTAGTTTCTTACCTCGTGTGTCAATTTTTATATTTTTTTATACATTTTAATATACTACTAATTCATTAAAATAAAAGTAAGATTAGTTTTTAATATACAAGTAATTACAATTTATTATAAAAATAAAAATGTATACTAAACAAATTTATATCAGTAAATATTAGTGTTATTTTAATATCTTCCGACATAAAAATAATAATTATAATATATAAATTACAATTTTAACATTTTTATAAAAATAAAAAACAATTTATAGTAATTGAGCCTCATTTTCAATTTGGAATGGGCTGTGAAGTTTCCTCCATCTATATCTGGTTAGGAAGAAGTTGTGACCCATTCTAGGTGATATATAATTAAAATTTTATTATTAATTAAAAATATGAATAACTTAAATATATTTACTATCCTTTCTTATTACAAAAATTTCATTGATCCCTCACTCATCAATTAGTTTTAACTTTTCTCTAAATAAAAAATCAACTTTAATTTTTCTCTCAATAATAAATAATTTTAGTTTTCATCTCACATAAACCAACTTTAATTTTTAATATTTTAGTAATTTTTTTTTCTTTCACTTTTCCTTTTTGCTATTTTTCAATTCCCTCTCATCACTACAAAAACTCTAATTTAGCTCCAAATATTTTAACATCAAATCATTTCTAATGGTAATAGCCTCTAGTGTCTATTTATATCTAATAATTAATCTAACTCAAATTATTTTTTTATAATTATTTTATTAAAATAATTTTGTATCTGTTAAGTTAAGTTTATACTATATATTTTGATTATATTAGTTTTTTTTTTTTTTTACTTTTTAAAGTATTTTCCACAAATTATGAATCTGAATATTTTTAAATTTTAATTTATAAAAAAAATGTCTATTTCTTCAAAAAATTTCCCTCTTATATTTTCACTTATCCCTCATTTTCTTACAAACCCTTCTCTTTTTATTTTTTAACTAAACAAAAAAGAATACTATTAAAAATTCCATATGTTCCTTCGTGTTTTCCTATTCGATGCATTCCTCGTTCATCTTAACCTAGATTGTTGTCGTAAAAAACCCGACTACACTTTATTTCTTCTTCGTTCAGCTTTACCATACTCTGATACTTCGTCGTTCTGCTCTATCACCCTTCATCGTTTGTAGCACAACCTCTTTGTTGTTCGTAGCTCGATCACTCTTCATTGTATTCCGTTGAACAAGTAATTTTCTCTTTCTCTCTCAAATCAATTGTTTTTATTTTCTTCTACTATGTTTTTGTCTCCCTTTTTTGGGATTCTTAAGTTTATTTCCTTCCATTTTTAGGGTTTATGGTTTGTCACAATCTTTAATTATTTGGGTATAGTTAACGCTTAACATTTAACTTTTTTAAAGTTATGTTTATTTTAAAAGTTTTTTGGAACTATTGGAAAAGTCTTTTTATTTTTACGGTGAGAGTTATGGATCTCGCTGCGGCGGTGATTTTAGGAGGAATTAGTCAATTGGTGATGTTATGGGGTTTGGTGGAGGTGGGATTTCCCCGATGGTGAGGTCGAAGTCGATGGAGGATATTTATATGAGGATGCAATTGGAGGCTTCTGCTGCTAATAAGGAAGGGTTTTTCGCAAAGAAGATGCCAGAAAATGAAGCGAGACCGGTAGGGCTTCCTTCGTCGCAGGGTGGGATGTTAGTTGGATTCAGATTTAGTCCCAATCATTCTCAGAAGATGGCGCCTCAAAGTGATTATTTATCTGTTCTTTATGAGGTTATACACTGAATCTACCTTTATTTTATGGGAAATGGTTTATTGTTTATTGAGACATGTTTTTGTGTTATGTGTTTTCAGGGAATAGGTAAATTATCTATGGTTGCTCAATCTGCAACCAATGAGATCATTGCCAAGGTAATTTCATGGTTAATGTATTGCCTTGATACTTTATTGGAATGATAAATCTTTCCATTTTCCCAAATACCAGTTGAAATTAGTTTTTGAGATTAACAAGCTTTCTCTAATTAAGGTTTTTGTATAAAGGAAAATAAAGCTTGAGGTTGACCCATAAGAGACTTTGGAGGATATAATAGAAGCATGCTTCAGGTGCTGATTTTGGTGGTAGAATTATTTAGATTCTACTTTGTGAAGTATTTGGGTGTTGTTTTGCCGGTTTGGTATTGAATCTTTAACTTTTATGTTCCTTATAAGTGGTAATTTATCAATTGATAGTTTAGGCGTTGATTTGGTTTGATTAGGTAATTTATGTCATTGCATTATCATTTTGCTGCTTGCATTGTCAAGTTTTCCCCAGCTGGATATCTATTCTTGTTTTTCCCTACAAAGTTTATGTTTTCTTTGTTTAGTTCTCCAACAAGTGTTTGCCTCTTATGATGCATTTTCCCCACAGAGCTATGTGTTTACATATCATATCATTTTACGGTACCTTAGGACCAAAAATTGGGTCTGATGTATTTAAGTCTCTTATATCTCGTCGAGACTAAGATTTCAATCTTCAAATCTCTAGATAGAAGAAACTAAAATAGGGGCATTTGTCATACCCTAATTTTTACCCCTAAGATCCCATCCCATTTTCATCTTTGCATACAAACAAGATCACATACTTGGTTGCCTTCTACCCTCTTATCTTTGGGTTTACCTTTATAAGGATCATCAAGCACCTCTTTGTGTATCTTTTTCATTTATGTTCATATGTTTATTGTTTAACTAACCACTAGTCAAAAATACAAAAATAAGCCTAGTTTCTGTTGTTTATTGTGCAAGGTAGGGTTTTGAATCAAAGACATCAAGAGCATTGGCTCCTCAGTTAGAGGGTTTGCTTTCTCAAGACAAAGAGTGGTCAATCATGTTTCTCAAAGGCTATTCCTCAAAGAATGACCTCTAATCTCAAATCATATGGGTCTCAAGCATCATTCAACCTCATTTGATAAAAAGTATTTCAAAGTTTGATAGCTTATTTCTCAAGAAATCTTCAAAGTTTCATGTGTTTGTTTTCATGCCTTCATCAACAAGTTTCCTCAAGCCATTGCAAAATTCATCAAAAGAAAATTAAGAGTGCATCATCTGGATCTCATATGATTATCAATGTACCTTGGAATGCAAGAGAAGTTCAAGTTTACAAGATGATTCAAAGTGGTTGACTTAGAAAGTCAACATTTCAAGTCAAAGTTCAAGTACCACAACCTCTCCAACTTCTCTTTACAATTCAAAGGTCAATTATGCTTGGAAATCCATGGAAAGTTTGAAGATATTAAATGTCATTTTGGACTTAGAAATATTTTGACCTATGATGATAAGTCATGGTACCAACTTTATCAACTCACAATTATTTGCTCAAGCATCCAAATGGAACCTTTCTTTTTGAATTATATTATTTGTTATGATGTGACCATTTTTCAAAATGAATGGGGATTAAAGATAAGTCTACACAATTTCACAATGGTTTGATGTTGGCCCCATGGAATTGAATTTTGCTCATAGCCAAAATTTGCAATTCACTAAAAACTCCAAATTAAGTTAAGCAATGCACGTGTTTTGTCCATGATGATGTCAAGTGATGTGTGAAGATAAAAAAACGAACCAAAATTAGAAGTATTTCGCTGAGGTTTGGCTGACTTCATGAGTAAGGATTGTCACATTTTGCTTGCTCATGATTTCACACGATTCTAGCAAATTCTCGCACATACAAGCTTCATTCACCTTAACTATAAATAGAGCTATCATTTGCACTTAATTCCAAACTTAGGAAGCCCCCAGAACCTCTTCTCGAGGTCACACTTTTCACTGAAATTCTCATATTTTGTTTTCAAATTATAAGCTCTTTCAACCTCATTTCTTGATTTCATTAGCACCTTCGGTCTCCTGTGAAGCTTTTGCAACAAAAATCATGCTCTAAGCCTCACTAAAGTGTTATAACTGAATCAAGCTTTCAACTCCTCTGATCTTCATTTGGACAAGGTAGTTCTAAGAATCATTTGAGCTCAAACAAGTTTCCACAATGTATTTTGATACTTCCTAAATGTTTCCCCTAACTTATCTAGTGTTGATTGTTCTTGTTTGACATTTAATATCCTTTTTCGTGTTTTCTCTTTTGTTGAGTCTTCTCTGAAATTGATCGTACCTGGAGATCAGGATCCGATGTGGCTGGTGTCGAACGTGGATGAAGCACAGTTGATAGTGAGAGAAAAAGGGGTGTACCTACAAGGCACTCCGATGCTAAAGTCAGAGAGTGAGCAACGAGTGAGCAAGTACGAGATTTAGGGTAAGAAATTGAATATCTGACCCTCTCAAATGAGAGGGTTTATATAATATCCTCAGCGCATGGCTATTGGTCCCTTTCATTGGGTCTGGATTATGGATCCCCCAATAATCGGTAACTGCCAGAAATTAACCGTTGGGGTGATGCTCAGACTGCTAGGACAAAACCCTGGTCGGATGATCTTGGGGGTTCGACCCTTACTGGGTGTGAATCATGGTCGGTGGCATTGGTGGCCGGTCGGAAGGGACTCCCGGGCAGACTGAGGATGTGTCAGATGCCAAAGAGATATTGGGTCGTCATGGACTAGAAGATGAATTGGGCCCAAGTTTGATAATCGGGCCAGTCCGGAACAGGAGCCCCCCAAGTCGTTGCTTCTGGTCGAAGGAGCGATGGCTTAAGGGTGGTTAGCTGCTCAGAATTATCTTTTAATGTTGACTAAATATTACTTGTTCTGATCAAACGATCTCTTTTGGGGAAGTAGGAGAATTTTTGAAAGTCGAGCAACTCATTGGTGGTCGGTATTGAGGGAGAGGAAACGAAGAGGTGGCGTGTTTTGGAATTTGTGTAAATTTAATGCTTCTGACGGCTAGTCTAGGGGCTAGCGTATAGGTCATGATTTCCTAGGGATATGGGTCACGCCTACACGCATATGTTCCTATCTCTATAAATAGGGGAAGTCTTTTCATTTTCATACTTTTCTGCCTTTGCTTCTCTGCTCGATGCCCTAACTGTTCTCTAGTTTCCATCTACGACTGTCGACCACCGCGGTTACATTTCCGACCACCGTACGACCTTTTTCCAGAATCATCATCATCGTGTCTCAACCACCTGGTAAGCATTTTTATCCGTTTTTCCTTTCTTTTTCCTTGCTTAGACATGCATGCGGTTAGGTTTTAGTTTTTAAAACGTAGAATAAGTAATCTAGATAGCTTCTTAGGTTGCTGTAATAACAAGTTGTCCTTCTGGTGACGAATAGCCTTTAGAGTGTCCAGGCCGTGTCTGCAACATTGTTCGCGCAGGAACCTTGCTCTGCACCGACCAGTGGCTTTGGTTGGTGTTCAACCAGAGCCCTGGGTTTAGGGACAGCAGCAATGATTTGGTCGTCGCACAGTCCTTTCGCGATCACAAGTGTGGGCGATTGTCTTGAGCATGTAGATTCTTTTAGGGCTTTGGTCGGGGGCCTTGTCTCCTGGTCGTTGCACGCCCTTTCACTTGATAGGTAGTGGAAGGGTGGATTTGATGCCTTGATTGAATTCACTGACGCCTTTCCTCTACTTTTCAGGTGAAGAAGTGCTCGTTGATCCGTACGATATTTCGTCTGAGGAAGATACTTGGGAGGACTCTGGATCCTCAGCTACAGTTTCAAGCGATCCCAACAGCTTTTCGGAGGATTATGATGCCACTGAAGCGGCCACCACTTCTGGGGGAGTGGCGGATGCTCAAGAAATTTCTGAAGAAGTAAACGAGGTTCCCGTGTCTGAGGAATGAGTAGTGGAGGATTTATTGGACAAGGTCTCGAGCTATGCTCGACCGAGGAGGGAGTCGTTGCCCGTGGTGGGAGATTTCGCGCACTGGGTTGTGACTTGCCCTAGTGATGATGACAAGATATACTCAGATTTCGGGGGCTCGAAATTTTCAATGTATGAGTATGTCTTCACGACTATGGGGGTAAGACTGCCGTTCAGCGACCTGGTTTTCTCGGTGCTGGGCCACTTGGGAGTGGCGCCCTCTCAGTTGCATCCCAACTCTTATGCTTTTATGAGGGCGTTCGAGCTGACGTGCTAGCATCTTGGGGTCGGGGCCAATCTCCCAGTGTTCTTCCGACTTTTCTCCCTGCAACGCCAGGTCGGGAGAGGAGGAATTCGAAAAGGCTTCATCTCATTTAAGCAGCAGACCAAGATTTTCAAGGCGCACTCGAAATCTATCTGTTCATTTAAGGACGACTATTTCCTGGTCGAATCGTCGACTACTACGGCAACCCGACCGATTAGCTTCCGCAGGATCAACACTGATTCAAACAGGGTGCCCAGGCTTGACAATTAAGGGAAGGAGGTTCCCCGACGAATTTGGAGGTTTCCTTTCTCATAGGGCCACTTTCACTATGACACCCTCGTGAGCGAGTTTGTCCAGATCGAGGATAGGCTGAACGACGATGATAGTGCCAGCTATGAAGAGTTTCGCAAGCTGGTGGCATCCTTTACACCGATCCTGATGTTCGACGGAGAGGGTAAAAAGATGCTCGATGCTGATGGGTGGGAGGCCGTGGAACGTCCCCTGATCGATATAACAATGCTCCTCGCCTGTAAGAATATGTAGGAGGTGTCTGGATTTTTTGGTATTCATAGTCGTGCTTGATTTTATCTTGTGTTCTTCCCCCGTGTTCGCACTAACTATATTTCTTTTTGTCTTTTTGCAGCTTCTATGGCCAAGCCCTTCGACAAAATCCAAGAAAATTTTCGGCTGTCCAATAAAAGGAAACTTAAGACCATCCAAACCCGGTTGTCGGGCAATGCCATGAGTGGCTCGGGCTCAGGTCCAGCGGGCCAAGGCTCTCCAGGCGTAACCTCGGCTTCTCAATTGAAAAAGTACAAAGGTGGTACGACCGTGTTGGATCTGACCATCAACATTCCTCCTAAACCAAAACATGTTTTGCTCCCATGTTTTGTGAAGCACAATTTCTTTGAGGACACGACTTTGGAAGTCGAACAGGCGGACACCCTACTCCCCGAGAAGATGGATCGTCCTGCTCGGAGAATGTCGCTGGCGAAGGACTCTAGTGCTATCATGAGGGTGCTGATTATGGCCTTGATGTTGGTCGAGGGGAATCCTGGGCATGAGCGGGAGGTCAACCACCTGAAGTCCCTCCTAGCAGCGTCTGAAGAGAACATGAAGAAGGTTGCCGAAGAGGCGACCAAGTTGCTTAAGGACCATGCGAAGGTGATCGCCAAGCTGGAGGTGGACAAAAGGAAGGCCCTCGACCACAACAAGAGGCTGAAAGATGCCTTCATGCCTAAAGCGGACGAGGATGATGACACCAAAGGCCTGATGACCCGTGCATACTTCCTTGTCTGGTTGGACCAGGACTTGGAAGAGCTAAGGGAAACGACCAAGCTGAGCTTTCAAAACGTTGTTGACCAGATCAAGGTACTTCATCCAGAAATGGATCTTGACACCGATCGGATCAACTACTTATATAAGGTCGCGGACAGTCAGATCATTGTTCTTGGTGACATGATCGTTGATGATACCCAGCTTGACGAGCCTGTTCAACCTGTCCAGGCTGAAATCTAGTCGACCCAAAGCGATGGTCAGCTTGACGCCCATGTGGAGGAAGGGAACGAGTTTTGCCTGCGTGCCATATTGTTGTAATTTTATTTTCTGGCTTGAGGACTTGGTTCCCATTTTATGTAATTTTGAACAAGTCGGCCCCTCGGGGTCGCAATCTTTCAATTAAAGTTTCCAGCCTTGGTGGTCGTTTTATCATCTATGCAATGATTTTATTGTTATAAGTAATTACTCGTCCGTCGGAGGACCATTATCTTGAATGTGTGAAATTTCGCTAAGTATTTTATGCTCGACACTCGTTTGGTCGTAACGCTGATCGTAGAAATGTAAGAACTTGCTCGAGTAGGGGGACAATGCTCGTTGAAAGGTATGGTTTGTTAGTTAGGGGAACCAAATAGATGCGTAGAGGCTTGCTCTGATGCAGCGCCCAAGTCAAGATTATGGCTCGGGTTCCGTGGCCTGAACGTCCCATTGCGAGTTGGGGTTCTGCATGGTCGTGGTACTTAGGTGACGACAGACTCGTTTGAGTATCCGTTTGTGCGAAAGTTACCTCCCTTGGGCACGAGGGGGGGTTATGATGGTTAAAAGATATTTGAATGCAATGCTTGTACCTAGGCATGCAGGTTGGTCGGATCGTCTGCTCCTCATCTTGAAGTCGAGCAGGGGGGATGTTTGTACTAGTTGTAGTATTGTTTGAGTTTCTCGGTGTTCCACAGTCGAGCGAGCTCTTCCTTTTGTAGATTTTCTAAGTAATAGGTTCCATTTTCGGTCTTTGCTCGAACACGATATGGACCTTCCCAATTGGGGGCCAGCTTCCCCTCCCGGGAGTCTTTGTGGTTTCTCCTCAGAACGAGACTGCCAACCTCGAACGTTCGTCTAATGACCCTGGCATCATGTCGAGCTGCTATTTTTTTGCTTGAGGGCGGTTTCTCGAAGAGCAGCCCCCGATCAGATTTCTTCGAACAGGTCGAGCTCTTCGCGAAGCATCTCAAAATTGGTGTCTTGATCCAAGGGCGACTCTGTTCGCCTGGACGGGATGTGCATTTCTATGGGTATGACCACTTCGGTTCCATAAGCTAGTCGGAATGGGGATTCCCCGGTCCTTGAATGGGGAGTGGTTATGTATTCCCAAAGTACGTTATACAGCTCTTCAACCCAACGCTTTTTATGCTCATCCAGCCTTCGTTTTAATCCCCTTAGGATCACCCTGTTCGCAGCTTCTGCCTGTTTGTTAGTCTGAGGATGTTCGACTGAGGCGAAGTGTTGTTTGGTCCCTACCGAGGTTATAAATTCTTGGAAATGCTTATCAGTGAATTAGGTTCCATTGTCTGTCACGATGGCGAGCGGTATTCCGAACCGAGCAAGGATGTTTCGTTTAAATAAATGTAAAATGTTGAGTGCAGTGATTTTGGCCAAAGCCTCTGCCTCTATCCATTTGGTGAAGTATTCGACGCCTACGATGAGGTATTTGTTCTGTCCTGAGCCGACAACAAAGGGCCTATGGATGTCCAGCCATCACCAGGAGAACGACCATGGGGAGGATAGCGACCTCATCTCGGTAGGTGGTGCTACGTGTATGGCACCGTGCCGTTGGTATTTATTGCATTTCTTGACATGCTCTTTTGTGTCGTTCTGCATTGTCAGCCAATAATATCCTGCTCGTAGAACTTTACGTGCTAATGATCTCTCGTCCGGATGTTGGGTGTTGATTCCTTCATGGACTTCTCTCAATACGTGGGGTATGTTTTCTTCTTCAACGCATCTGAGGAGGGGCGTAGAGAAATCTCTACGATACATTTTGCTTCTGACCATGACGTACGAGCAAGCCCTGCGTCGCAGGGTACTAGCTGCCTTTGGGTCTGTCGGTAGCTCCTCTTTGGTCAAATAGTTGAACACCGGGGTCATCCCGAAATTAGCGTCGCCCACGAAGTTGACATCTACCAGGGCCAAAGGTTGTCCGATGCTAGGTCGAGTGAGTACCTCTGGTATGACAGGCTTATTGCCTCTCTTACTTTTAGTACTGGCTAATTTGGACAAGATATCCGCTCGGGTATTGTTTTCGTGTGGAACGTGCCTAACTTCAACGGACGCAAATTGTTTTATTTTCTCTTTGACCAAGGACAAGTATTCGGGCATGTTGTCATTCTTAGCTTGGAAATCTCCTCGTACTTGGTTGGCGACCGGCTGGGAGTCTGTGCATATAATGATATCCTCCGCACCAAGGTCGTCCTCTAGGCGTAGGTCGGCTAGGAAGGCCTCATACTCCTCTTGATTGTTGGAAGGGGGGAAGGATAAGGTTAAGGAAACCTCGATGATGGTTCCCTCTTCATTCTCCAACATACTCTCCGCTCCGCTGCCTTCCGAGCTAGAAGCTTCGTCCACGAAAATGGTCCACTTGGACGTGGTTGCTGGTGTTTGCTCGAGGAAGGTGAGCTCTCCTACGAAACCGGCCAAGGCTTGGGCCTTCAGAGCTTGTCTACCCTTATACCTAATGTTGAACTCGGATAACTCCAATGACCATTTTAGCATCCGTCCAGCCATGTCTGGCCTTCTGAGCAGTTGCCTAATGGGTTGGTCGGTTCTCACGACAATCGTATGGGCCAAGAAATAATGTCTAAGCCTTCTTGCGGTGAAGAGGAGGGCCATTGCTACCTTTTCGATCTGCTGATACCGCAACTCTGGGCCATGCAAAGCCTTGTTCGTGAAGTAAATCGATTTCTGCCCTTCAGGCAATTCACGAATGAGAGTTGTGCTCACGGCCTCGTTTGCGACTACGAGTTAAAGATATAGAACTTCGCCTTCATTAGGCCTGAAGAGAACTTGAGGCTCGAATAGTGCTTTTTTCAAATGGGCTAGGGCTTGCTCACATTCATCTGTCCATTCGAAAGCTGACTCCTTGCGAAGGAGCTTGTAAAATGGAAGTGCGTGCTGGGCAGATTTAGCCACGAATCGAGCGAGTGAAGCGAGCACTCCTTTTAACGATTGTATAGATTTCTTAGAGTTTGGCGTGGGAATCTTTGTAAATGCTCGACATTTGTCGGGGTTGGCTTCAATTCCCCGCTCGGTCAGATAAAACCCGAGGAACTTGCCTGCCCGAACTCGAACGTGCATTTTTCAGGATTGAAACACATTTTGTATTTTCGAGCTTGGTCAAATACTTTTTGTAGGTGGGAAGTGTGATCCGTCTCTTGTTGAGATTTAACGATCATGTCATCCATGTATACTTCGAGCATGTCTCTGATTTCTGCTCGGAAAACTATTCATCATGCACTGATAAGTAGCGCCCTTGTTTTTCAGGCCGAAGGGCATAATGTTATAGTAGTAGTTGCCCGATTCGGTCATGAAGGACGTGTGCTTTTTTTCGGTCATGGCCATATGGATTTGATTGTAGCCCGAATAGGCGTCCATAAATGATAGCAGTTTTAAATCGGCCGAGTTGTCGACCAATTTGTCAAAATTTGGTATGGAGTAAGCGTTTTTCGGGAAAGCCCTGTTAAGATCGGTATAGTCAACACACATTCTCCATTTTCCATTCGAATTTTTAATGAGTACAACGTTTGAGAGTCAGGTTGTGTACCTGACCTCTGTTACAAAGTTTGCCTCTATGAGGACTTCTACAACTTTTTCGCCCGCTTTAGTTTTCTCGGTCGACTACTTCCTCTTGCGTTGGGCAACAACTTTGTGAGTAGGATCAATGGAGAGATAGTGGCCGAGCACATTTGGGTCGAGTCCGGGCATCTCCGCTGCACTCCAAGCGAATAGGTCATCATTCCCTTTCATGCATGTTTCCAGTTGTCTTTTTTCCAGGTCCGGGAGGTGAGCTCCGATCTTAACGCACCTGTGTGAATCTTCCCCCAAAGGGATCAGCTCGAATTCACCGTCCGGGATTGGTCAGGCTGATGAAGTGGATGGTTGATGGGAGCTTTCACCTTCGTCCGGGAACCTGCAGTCCAGGTCGATGGATTCGACCTGAGGGAGAGACTTGGGCACTTCTGTGTTCTCGGAGGATGTCGAGGTGGAAGCTTTAGGCTGGTATCATAGCATAAGTCATAGCATGTTTTAGAGCATTGATTGGGACAGGTGGTGACTAACAACAGGCAATAAAAGGTTCATAATATCTCTCAAATATGGTGGATTAATCAGAGGAGCCAATCAGACGGAGCAAAAGGTCAACTCTTGAATTTTTGGGATCAAAATCATGAAATTATGGTCACAAGGCTCTTAGGGACCAATTTGGATAAAGAAAGAATGGAAAAAATCAAGAAAACTAAAACTTACCATTTTTGGAAAGTTTGGGTTTCCAAAATGGCAAGTGTTGTTCATTTTTGTAGCCACTTCAAGAGAGGTTTTTCCCCAAAATAAGAGTCCTATGAAAATTATACCTTGAGAAAATGAAAGAGGACATCCTAAGCTTCAAAACCATATGTGGAACTCCTTCATAGGATCAAAATTGAGAAAGATATGGTCGTTCAAAGTTTGGGCAAAAACAAGGCAATACAGCAGGCTATGTATCGGCGCATACGACTTATGAATCGACGCATAAAGGGCCCATGTATCGACGCATAAGCCTATGTATCGATACATACTGAACTCCAAAGCACATGTATCAGCGCATCCGAGCTATGTATCGATGCATCCTGAGTTATGTATCGACGCATAAGACTTATGTATCGGCCCATACTGTAGAAAAACCAGTTTTTTCTGCATTTTTATGGAATTTCAAGCTGGTTTATGGTTGGTTCATGTTATAAATGCATTTGGCATCAAAGGGCATTATATATGGGCTGCAATTGGCTGCAAATACCACCACCATAATTGTCATGTATTGAGCAAAACATTGAGGCATCAAGCATTGATCAATTGAGTTGCAAACCCCTTCATTCCACTTACCCTCACTACAAGTAACATGCTCCAATGCACATAGGATTCAGCTCATATGTGAATGTTCTAGAAGAGCCAGATCACCACCTTCTACCACATTCTAGAGTTTTCTACAACCTTCCAAGGAGTTCTAGAATTCTCTAGAATCCCAACTAACTCCTAACCTAAGCTAACTCCTAACCTAAGCTAACTCCTAAGCTACCTCCAAGCCCAAACCTCATGCCAAACCAATGCATTATATAAATCCATCTCCTCCCAAAGCTAAGGGTAATCACCACAAATCACTCTCTCCCTCATTCTTCACTCAATCACCATTTTCACAATCTCAAAATCCATTACTTTCTCTCCCACTTTTCCACCATTTTCACCATAGCTTTTCAACAAAAGTTCTTCAAGTTTCACATTGAAACTTGAAGGTCTTAAAGCTTAGCCTCCATCCTCCATTGAATTGAGCATTGTGGAATAAGAAGCTACTGGTTTTTGGTGGAGATTGCGACTTATCGGAAGTGATTAATCGAGAAGCGTCAAGACCGAATCGCATTTATTTTGCGTTCGCGGATTCTCCAGTTTTCTTCTCCATTCGCACTCCGATTCATTGCAACAATTACCGAAACACTCCTCCGTTTCGTAGGTTGGTGATTTAACCATTATGCCTTAATTTATCCTCTTCATCTCGCCTTGACGGCATTCTCCGCATGATTTTTGATTATGTTTGCGTTGTACCGTTCATTTTCGTTTTCGTTGCTTTCTTGCTTGCAATTTGCATTTGGATTATTAGGAATTAGATTTGTAGTCTAATCTAGGTCCTAGTAGGTGTAAAGAATCCCTTGTAAATAGGAAAAACGGTTCTCGTCGTAGGAATTTAGATTTTAGCTTATTTGATAGCTTAGTCTTAATTCTTCATGCCTATCATCCCCCATACATGTTTAGGTACTGATTTTAGGGAAATTTCTAGGTTAGTTTCGATATCCCATTCCCCCATTTCGAGTCGATTCGACACGATTCCGTCCATTTCGCATGTTATGTTTGTTTGTGTCCATTAATGCATAACTTGAATTATTGCATGTTCTTGCCATACCCATACATTCTTTAGCATATAAATGATCATGTTGCATTCCAATTCTCGCATCATTCGCATGTATCGTTAATGCATTCGCATCCTTGCAGCATATACCAAATGTTGCATGTTCATAAGCATGTTTATGCATAAGCACAATGTGTTGCATTTGTTGCATTTTAATCGTATTCTTGGTCACATTCCTACATCAATAAAATTCTGGTTTTTTGCATTAAGATTAGCACTTTTGTTGATCCATCATTTTGCACATTCATGATCAATGTAGAGCATCTTCATATGCCATGTTCATGTTTTGCATGCTTGTTGCATAATGATTCATGTGATGCATTCTTGCATACTCCATTAAGAATAACAATGTTCATCTAAATCATGTGCTTGATCCATGTTCATTATTGCATAATCATGATTAATTGGTGTACTTTGCATTGAATTTGCGCATTACAAGTGAAAAACATAAAATCTAGAATTTGCATTTGATAGCTGTTTTGCATATAAGTGATGTAGAATACATGTTGTTTGTTAAAAATTCATGCTGTTTGTGACTTTTAACACCTGTTTTTGCATACATATAGGTGCTGTAAAAAGCTGTTGCATTGCATAGTGCATTTCATAGCTGTTTGTGCATTAAGTGTTGTAAATAAGTTGCTGAATTTTGCATTGCATTAGCTTTAGGTCCTTTAAACTATAGATTGAGTCTAGTTTAGGTCCTAGTTCCCTTAGGAATTAATTAGGTAATTTTGTTTGCCTTATTTTTATCATGTTTACCATGCTAACCTTTGTTTTGTAGGGAGGGCAAGGTATGTCTAAAAAATCCTATCCTCTTTGGTATTTCTAATGCATTTAATTTGCACCATTTTGCCTTACATGATGTTTGTGCTTGTTAGGTTTTCCCCTTTTGGAACCAACTTAACTTCATTAGGAAGTAAGTTGTGTTCTTCTTCCTTTTCTCTTCCTCTTTCCTCTCCTCCTTAGGATTAGAAACCTCACTAACCTTTAGGATCTCCTTGATATTGAATAAACAACTTAGGGTTGGTCTTAGTCCCCCTTAGTTTTTCCTTTTTCGATTTGAGTCTTCTTCTCTCATCTTCAAACAAAATCTAAAAGACACCTAATAAAAACCGAATGTTCTTGTACGACACGAGACTTTGTTGCGGAGTTCTTATACGCGTCCCGTTTCGGGGCGAGGTGTAAGTACTTCCCGCGATGGATAAGTCTTAGTAAGAGAATGTTCACAAACAAACTTCAAAACACTTCTCATAAAAGACAATCAACAAAGACAACCACGTCTTCTCTTCTCATCCCATACTCTTTGCGGACGAATACGACTTGCCTCGACAGTTCAAACAGCGATACGGTAAACACCCTCGAGTCAGAGCCGGTAACACCTGAGCTAGAGCTATGGCAACGTCAGCTTAAAAAATACAAATAGTTCCCGCCTTAGTTAGGCGAACTACGTCGACTCTGATCCTCATTTTCCCGATGAGGTAAGTAGGCAGCGGGGTAGGGCCCGTTCGAGCATATTCTTTATTTTCCCTACATTTCCCCCTTTTTATTCTCATTCTTTTTTTAATTCCTTTTCCATTCCCATTCCAGTTCCAATTAGCAGTTTTATTCAGCAGTAGTTATTTCTCACCCTTTGAAACAAAAGAAGCAAGCGTGGATCCCGTCGGGTACGACGGACGATCTGGGGTGCTAACACCTTCCCAGTTCATAACCGACTCCCGAACCCCGATCTTTGGTTCGCAGGACCTTGTCCTTTCCTTCTTCCTCAGGTTTGTGCAACATTACCTTTCCCATTCTTTCGGGATAAAAATGTCTGGCTGGCGACTCTACCTTTTCCGCGCCACTTTCGCGTTTGTACTAGGATGAAAATCCCGGGAGCGACAGTTGGCGACTCTGCTGGGGATCGAACCCAGAATCTCTGGTTTCCCTTGTAGAGTCAATCCTAGCGCTTGTCTGTTTTTGTTTCTTTCAGTGTTTATCTGTTTGCTGCTGTGTGCTTTAGTTTAGCTTTACTGTTTTCATTTACAATTTTACTTTACAGCTTTACTTTACGACATTTATTTACTGCTTTCAGTATTTATCATGCATCATTATCGCAGTCTGGCTGTGCTGGTTTTCATTTTTTCTACGGGATGGGAGTTACTGTGAGATAAGCCAGATACCCGGCTTGAGTGCACTATAGGATTAGCGTGGACAGACATTGTACTCCCATGGTATCTCACCATGATGAGTGGCGATGTGTTCCACACCCAGATTGCGACCGTCTTGGAACTATTCTGTGTGGGGATTACCTCACTTCAAGGTACGACCTTGATAGTTATGTGCATCTGGTGACCGATCTTCGAGGACCTTAATGGAAACACCCCTCTCCAGTGATGACAGTGGCAGACCACATTTGTTGGCAAACCCACTCGCATCCGAGGGCCCACTGGGAACTCGCATAGGATGGCCTGGTTCTCTCATAGGAACCCATTCAAGGAAAATTGTTCGTATGAAAATAGTATTATACCCTTCGGGATGAATGTACTATTGTTTCTCGATTCAGTGCTTGAAGCTGAGGACTTATGAGGGATGCTTGTTTTCCCCGTACTCAGTTGAGACCTCCCTGGTTAGTATATAATGCCAAACCGATTCCCTGATGTGGCCATGAGCCATTTCTCGGAAATGGTGAACGTATTATTACTATCCGTCTTTGAGAGTCCGTGATGTTGACTCGGTATAGCATACCCGTGAGATGGGAGGGGTTTACAGGTTTGCAGGAACCCTAAAACTTCAAACATACCCCACTTTGCCAGCACATGGTCCTTTGGTTTGAAATTCGGGATTTCGGTGGTACTGTTATTACGACTCTTCACTAGCACATGACTGTCTTCTCAACACCAACGTCAGACCAGTGATCGCCAGACCTTTGACCACACACCAGTGCATTGCATAACATCCTCTGCATGCTCGCATTACTAACGCATGCTTACTCATTTCCAGGGTCGCATGTCGCATCCTCATGAACATATCGTACGCATTTACTGCATGATTTGCATATTTTGCATTTTTACAGGTCATCCGGACTTTCTAACTTATTCAACTTCAGGCAATATAGCTAGTCAACACGTTCATCGGTATCCAACAAGAAGAAACCGAGTGAGAATGGCTGAACGAATGCAGACTGATCTCAATGAGCTCTGACAGAGGATGGATCAGTTCATGGACATGATGACCAGCATTGCTCAGAATCAAGAGCGTCTCAGGTTAATGGTTGAGCAACCCCATGTGAATGCTAATTTTGGAACACCGACTGAGAATGTGGATCCTAATGCTGCCCGAAACGAGGGCCGAATCTAAATGGGACTGCAGCCCGTAATGAAGACACTCAGGAAGACCAGTTCACTCTACTGATGCTGATATGGGTAATATGAACGAGGTCAACAATCGAAGGTATGAAGAGCTAGCGGAGAAGATTAAGGCCATGGAATGTCAGAATTCCCTAGGCGTCGACGTAACCAGTCTTGGGTTAGTGCCAGGAGTCAGAATCCCTCCTAAGTTCAAGGTGCCATCATTTGACAAGTACAATGGCAGCACGTGCCCTAGAACTCACATCCATGCATACTTCGGAAAAATCTCGGCTCACACTGATGACGAGAAACTTTGGATGCACTTCTTCCAAGATAGTCTATCTGGAGCTTCATTGAGCTGGTACATGAAACTAAGTCGGGTCTCTATTCGATGCTGGAAAGATTTAGCTTAAGCTTTTCTCAAGCAGTATCAATACAATATTGATATGGCTCTGAACCGCACTCAGTTGCAGAATTTGTCTCAAGGATCCAAGGAAAGTTTTAAGCAGTATGCTCAGAGGTGGCGTGAGCTGGCCGCACAGGTTCAACCTCCATTGCTGGATCGGGAAATGGCCGATATGTTTATGGGCACCTTGCAAGGCGTTTACTTGGATCGTCTGGCCGCCTGCCCGTCCATTGGTTTTTCTGATATTGTCATCGCTGGAGAAATGATAGAAAACTTCCTGAAATTAGGAAAGATTCAGGATGCAAGCAGTGCTAGTTCATCTGGTGTGAAGAAACCTTTTGGCAATGGCCAAAGGCGAAGAGAAGGTGAGACCAATGCCGTGTATAGGGGCCGAGATAGAGGTCGTTCTTAAGGTTACTACCAAACAGCTGCAGTGACTATTACTCCTCAGGCTCAACCACAACCTCAAGGTCAGCAATATCAGGCGCAGAGACCAAATCAGGAAAGAACAAGAGCGAGAAACCGCAGACTTGATCCCGTCCCATGACCATATGCTGTATTGCTCCCAGAGCTGCTAAAGTTGAACCTGGTCGAGCTTCGTACCATGAGAGCTCCTTCTCCTGATAACCTACCTCAGAACTTCGATGCAAATTCCAGATGCGAATTCCACTCGGGTGCCCAGGGGTACAGTATTAAGAAATGTTGGGCTTTTCAGAACAAGGTGCAAGACCTAATTGACTCCAAGGCGATCAATTTTGCGCCTCACCCAAATGTACTCCAGAATCCAATGCCTAATCACAACGGAACCGGTGTCACGGTTATTTTACCAGATGGTCCACGTTAAGCTGGAATCTTCAGGAAGCAAATAAATCCATCAGTATCCAGATACTCTCATCAATGGCAACTGTTTGTTTGTGTTTCTTCAATGTTTTTTTATCCCTATTGAGGGGAACTACGTCGCTCTGATTCTTCATTGGTCATTGTTCAATGGAGATACGTAGGCAGAAGATCTTCAGGTCTTTCCGAGCAAACTTATGAGGCAACTTTACTTCCAAGCTTCACTTTTTCCTTCAGATGTCTCGTGTCAGAGTCAGAATAACTCAAAGAAGATGTATGATTGCCAAGGTTGGGTATACGACTGCAGATTGAAGATTACTGAAAGGTATCCAAGATTGATAGGTCCAGACGGAGTCAAGCCTCCTCAATGACGGCAATATTCAGCTTCATTACTGCATTTCCATTTGTAGTTCTTTTATTTGCTAAACATTTGTATGCATGTATGAAAGTTGTTTGCTTTTGAATGTTATCAATAATAAAACTCACATGTCTTTCTTGAAGTGATTCATTTGTCAAGTTAATTTTGCATGTTTACATCGCAATACCACTTGTCGTGCTTAAACTCTATGAAGGAGAATGACAAAGCAAAAACGCAAAATCTCTGATTGTGTGCTCTCGAATAAGACCCTGTTGACGATGTACAGGCTTTGTTTCGAATCCCTAAAACACTGGAGATATAAGGAAGATAGACCCTTGCTAACCCCTTCGAGCCTTGAAGTAGGAGTTTCTTTTCGCATGAAAAACCCTCACATGTAACCCAGGGGCAGGGTAGATGACAGCTAGTCGGACCAAGCGTTCAGGCTTTCATAAAGGAGTGTATTTGAGGATCCATTACATTCCACTATGCTAATCAAGAGGTCCAAAGACCAGAAACCACAATGGTTATCCAAGTCAAAAGGTCTAAAGATTGAAAACCACAATGGTTATCCTTCGTCGACCAAAGAATGAGGCAGTCACAGCCCTTGCAAAGCAATCAAGAAAAACAGTGTCACACGATTGGCTCAAAAAAGAAAGAAATGAAAAGCCCGCTAAGTCGAAACTTGAAAACAAGCGACTTAGGCAAAAGTTAGGGCATCCTGCTGGACTTCACAATCAAAGATTCACAAGAATCAGTCCAGGCAAAAGTTAGGGATAAAAGAAAAATAACGCAAAAGCGAAAGACGAAAAGGATTACACAAGAAAAGTCCTTAAGCAAGACCAAAGTCGTGTGACGCAGGCACGAAAGATAAAGGGGTGACTGACTCCAAACAATAACCTGATTGGAGCTTGAACCGATAGTAGCAATGGTTCCTCGACCAACACTAAACCCTAATGAAAGGCGAACGCTTGCGAAAATTAGCTGAACATAGGAATGGAGAACATCACGAAGAGGGGTGGGCACAAATAAACTTATAGCTTATATCCTTTGTTTCTATAACCGTGAACCAGGCCACGATACAACCCTCAAAAGTCCTAACTGAAACAGGGTTAATTTGAGAGCATGCTACCACGAGATGGCGTTCCTGACTCCTATGAGTTATGCTAAAAGACCTTGTTGGTAGTGCATGTACGTACTTTCATTCAAAATTTGTTCACAAAGGTTTGCGACACTTTTTCAAAACTTCGAGATTAACATGTGTGTTGCATTAGAATTTCCATTCTCAGAATAAACATTTTTCTGCTTGCATACATCTGTTTGGCATCATAAAAAGCTCGCATGTGGAAATTAAGTCCAGAAGCTTAAGCTTGCCAAGTTGAGAAGTATAAAACTTCTGAAAGACAGTCACGTTGAGGTGCACTTTTCCGAGAAAGCTCCATTGAGTAAGGACTTTCCCAACCAGTCACGGTAAGAGCCAACCAATCTGAGGCTGTTATGTCCTCAAGAGTCAGCTAAACTGGGGCAATTACCTAGAGATTCAGATCTCTCCCAAAGAAATTGACCAAAGATTCATATTGGGGCAAGCCACCCCAATCGCACGAGGATTCATTCTTTCCCGAAGACAGATAATCGGAAGTTCAGAATACCGGGGCAATTATACTCCTGAAGAGTTTAAAGACACCAAGTCTTTTGTAAAATCCTCTTAAGGTAAAACCCGAATCAAAGCAAATGATCCCTAGCACGAGACTACTTGAAATCTTTCCTCCTCAGCAGGATGCGGTTCAGTTTCGTTATCCCCAACAGACGCATGGACGTTATCCCCAGTAAAGTCGTCAAACTTTTCTCCAGCAGGTTTCCTTGATCTTATTTCCCAGCGAATCTCAAACCAAATCCTTCTCTTCCCCAGCAGAGCAATAAGGATCATCCCTAACAAGAGCCGTCTTCCCGTAGTGAAGCACTTCTTACAAGAATCCAGAAATTCCCGGCAGTTAGCTGAACGGTTCCCTTCCCCACAGAGGTTTGGAAAATTCAAGTAGACAAGAGAGTTCTCCTCAGCAGAGCCTTGACAGGTCTTCCCCAGCTAAGTCGAAGAGTTGCAGATCACCCAGCGGAGTCTGTGAGGTGAGATTCAATCCCCAGCAGTTGAGGCATCCCCTAGCAGGGTCTTCAAATCTAAAGTCCAATTTATTTTTGGCAAAGGTAATAAGTCGAGACAGACTAGTTACATTCTTCTCCAACAGAAATATCGGCAATCATCGGTATTCCCCACAGAGTCAGCAGGGGTTTGTCATTTCCGTGTCAGGAATCCCCTTTGTACCTATCTCCCAGTGTCATGGGGAATCATGTCATACAATTCAGCATGTGTGTATTCGATCCAAGGTTGATATCCAAAGTCCACCCGTAGCGTGGCAATTTATCTAAAGTCCAGCCGCAGACTGGCCAAAGTCCATCCTCTGGGTGGCAAATTCTCAAAGTCCAGCCGCAGACTGGCCAAAGTCCATCCTCTGGGTGGAAAATTCCAAAAGTCTCCCGTAGCGAGCAGCAGGCCCCGTAGTGTGGCAAGAAATCAAAGTCTCCCGTAGTGAGCAGAAGTCTCCCGTAGTGAGCCAAAGTCTCCCGTGGCGAGCAGCAGCCCCCGTAGTGTGGTGAAAGAAATTGAAGTCCCCCGTAGTGTGGCAAAATTCTCCCGTAGCGAGCAAAAGTCTCCCGTAGTGAGCCAAAGTCTCCCGTAACGAGCAGCAGCCCCCGTAGTGTGGCAAGAAATCAAAGTCTCCCGTAGTGAGCAGAAGTCTCCCGTAGTGAGCCAAAGTCTCCCGTGGCGAGCAGCAGCCCCCGTAGTGTGGTGAAAGAAATTGAAGTCCCCCGTAGTGTGGCAAAAGTCTCCCGTAGCGAGCAAAAGTCTCCCGTAGTGAGCCAAAGTCTCCCGTAGCGAGCAGCAACCCCCGTAGTGTGGCAAGAAATCAAAGTCTCCCGTAGTGAGCAGAGGTCTCCCGTAGTGAGCAGAAGTCTCCCGTAGTGAGCCAAGGTCTCCCGTAGCGAGCAATGGGCCCCCGTAGTGTGGTGAATCATCAAAGTCTCCCGTAGCTGAGCAATGTGCCCCGTAGTGTGGCAAAGTTTCTGAAAGACTCCCGTAGCGAGCAATGCGCCCCCGTAGTGTGGCGAATTCCCAAGGTCTCCCGTAGCTGAGCAATGTGCCCCCCGTAGTGTGACAAGATTTCCAAAGCCCCCGCAGTGTGGCAGAATATCCCCGCGTAGTGAGCCAAAGTCTCCCGTAGCGAGCGGCGACCCCCGTAGAGTGGCAAAGCATTCAGAAGACCACCCGTTGTGTGGCATGTCATTAAAATCCCAGCAAAAGTCCACCCGTAGCGTGGCAAATCAGCAATTTCCCGGCATTATTCCGAAACATTCATAGATTCACTACTTTTCACATCCAAGTTCTCCCCAAGCAGAGTTCAGATGGTTGGGTTTATTTCCCTGTTCTCTTCTACCGAGTGCAAATTTTCTGGTTATTTCTAGTATTCAATACCTGCATACTTCAAACGTCTGAAAGCAACTGCTACCATCCATTCAAGTCTACAGTGATTTAATAGGGGCAACTGTAACACCCCGAAATTTGCCCTCTCATTTTCATATTTAGCATATCACTTTGCATTTTCATAGCATAATTCATAGCATAAGTCATAGCATGTTTTAGAGAATTGATTGGGACAGGTGGTGACTACCAACAGGCAATAAAAAGTTCCTAAGATCTCTCAAATATGGTGGATTAATCAGAGGAGCCAATCAGACGGAGCAAAAGGTCAACTCTTGAATTTTTGGGATCAAAATCATGAAATTATGGTCACAAGACTCTTAGGGACCAATTTGGATAAAGAAAGAATGGAAAAAATCAAGAAAACTAAAACTTACAATTTTTGGAAAGTTTGGGTTTCCAAAAATGGAAAGTGTTGGTCATTTTTGTAGCCACTTCAAGAGAGGTTTTTTTCCCCAAAATAAGAGTCCTATGAAAATTACACCTTGAGAAAATGAAAGAGGACATCCTAAGCTTCAAAACCATATGTGGAACTCCTTCATAGGATCAAAATTGAGAAAGATATGGTCGTTCAAAGTTTGGGCAAAAACAAGGCAATACAGCAGGCTATGTATCGACGCATACGACTTATGAATCGACGCATAAAGGGCCCATGTATCGACGCATAAGCCTATGTATGGATACATACTGAACTCCAAAGCACATGTATCAGCGCATCCGAGCTATGTATCGATGCATCCTGAGTTATGTATCGACGCATAAGACTTATGTATCGGCGCATGCTGTAGAAAAACCAGTTTTTTCTGCATTTTTCTGCATTTTTATGGAATTTCAAGCTGGTTTATGGTTGGTTCATGTTATAAATGCATTTGGCATCAAAGGGCATTATATATGGGCTGCAATTGGCTGCAAATACCACCATCATAATTGTCATGTATTGAGCAAAACATTGAGGCATCAAGCATTGATCAATTGAGTTGCAAACCCCTTCATTCCACTTACCCTCACTACAAGTAACATGCTCCAATGCACATAGGATTCAGCTCATATGTGAAAGTTCTAGAAGAGCCAGCTCACCACCTTCTACCACATTCTAGAGTTTTCTACAACCTTCCAAGGAGTTCTAGAATTCTTTAGAATCCCAACTAACTCCTAACCTAAGCTAACTCCTAAGCTACCTCCAAGCCCAAACCTCATGCCAAACCAATGCATTATATAAATCCATCTCCTCCCAAAGCTAAGGGTAATCACCACAAATCACTCTCTCCCTCATTCTTCACTCAATCACCATTTTCACAATCTCAAAATCCATTACTTTATCTCCCACTTTTCCACCATTTTCACCATAGCTTTTCAACAAAAGTTCTTCAAGTTTCACATTGAAACTTGAAGGTCTTAAAGCTTAGCCTCCATCCTCCATTGAATTGAGCATTGTGGAATAAGAAGCTACTGGTTTTTGGTAGAGATTGCGACTTATCGGAAGTGATTAATCGAGAAGCGTCAAGACCGAATCGCATTTATTTTGCGTTCGCGGATTCTCCGGTTTTCTTCTCCATTCGCACTCCGATTCATTGCAACAATTACCGAAACACTCCTCCGTTTCGTAGGTTGGTGATTTAACCATTATGCCTTAATTTATCCTCTTCATCTCGCCTTGACGGCATTCTCCGCATGATTTTTGATTATGTTTGCGTTGTACCGTTCATTTTCGTTTTCGTTGCTTTCTTGCTTGCAATTTGCATTTGGATTATTAGGAATTAGATTTGTAGTCTAATCTAGGTCCTAGTAGGTGTAAAGAATCCCTTGTAAATAGGAAAAACGGTTCTCGTCGTAGGAATTTAGATTTTAGCTTATTTGATAGCTTAGTCTTAATTCTTCATGCCTATCATCCCCCATACATGTTTAGGTACTGATTTTAGGGAAATTTCTAGGTTAGTTTCGATATCCCATTCCCCCATTTCGAGTCGATTCGACACGATTCCGTCCATTTCGCATGTTATGTTTGTTTGTGTCCATTAATGCATAACTTGAATTATTGCATGTTCTTGCCATACCCATACATTCTTTAGCATATAAATGATCATGTTGCATTCCAATTCTCGCATCATTCGCATGTATCGTTAATGCATTCGCATCCTTGCAGCATATACCAAATGTTGCATGTTCATAAGCATGTTTATGCATAAGCACAATGTGTTGCATTTGTTGCATTTTAATCGTATTCTTGGTCACATTCCTACATCAATAAAATTCTGGTTTTTTGCATTAAGATTAGCACTTTTGTTGATCCATCATTTTGCACATTCATGATCAATGTAGAGCATCTTCATATGCCATGTTCATGTTTTGCATGCTTGTTGCATAATGATTCATGTGATGCATTCTTGCATACTCCATTAAGAATAACAATGTTCATCTAAATCATGTGCTTGATCCATGTTCATTATTGCATAATCATGATTAATTGGTGTACTTTGCATTGAATTTGCGCATTACAAGTGAAAAACATAAAATCTAGAATTTGCATTTGATAGCTGTTTTGCATATAAGTGATGTAGAATACATGTTGTTTGTTAAAAATTCATGCTGTTTGTGACTTTTAACACCTGTTTTTGCATACATATAGGTGCTGTAAAAAGCTGTTGCATTGCATAGTGCATTTCATAGCTGTTTGTGCATTAAGTGTTGTAAATAAGTTGCTGAATTTTGCATTGCATTAGCTTTAGGTCCTTTAAACTATAGATTGAGTCTAGTTTAGGTCCTAGTTCCCTTAGGAATTAATTAGGTAATTTTGTTTGCCTTATTTTTATCATGTTTACCATGCTAACCTTTGTTTTGTAGGGAGGGCAAGGTATGTCTAAAAAATCCTATCCTCTTTGGTATTTCTAATGCATTTAATTTGCACCATTTTGCCTTACATGATGTTTGTGCTTGTTAGGTTTTCCCCTTTTGGAACCAACTTAACTTCATTAGGAAGTAAGTTGTGTTCTTCTTCCTTTTCTCTTCCTCTTTCCTCTCCTCCTTAGGATTAGAAACCTCACTAACCTTTAGGATCTCCTTGATATTGAATAAACAACTTAGGGTTGGTCTTAGTCCCCCTTAGTTTTTCGTTTTTCGATTTGAGTCTTCTTCTCTCATCTTCAAACAAAATCTAAAAGACACCTAATAAAAACCGAATGTTCTTGTACGACACGAGACTTTGTTGCGGAGTTCTTATACGCGTCCCGTTTCGGGGCGAGGTGTAAGTACTTCCCGCGATGGATAAGTCTTAGTAAGAGAATGTTCACAAACAAACTTCAAAACACTTCTCATAAAAGACAATCAACAAAGACAACCACGTCTTCTCTTCTCATCCCATACTCTTTGCGGACGAATACGACTTGCCTCGACAGTTCAAACAGCGATACGGTAAACACCCTCGAGTCAGAGCCGGTAACACCTGAGCTAGAGCTATGGCAACGTCAGCTTAAAAAATACAAATAGTTCCCGCCTTAGTTAGGCGAACTACGTCGACTCTGATCCTCATTTTCCCGATGAGGTAAGTAGGCAGCGGGGTAGGGCCCGTTCGAGCATATTCTTTATTTTCCCTACATTTTCCCTTTTTTATTCTCATTCTTTTTTTAATTCCTTTTCCATTCCCATTCCAGTTCCAATTAGCAATTTTATTCAGCAGTAGTTATTTCTCACCCTTTGAAACAAAAGAAGCAAGCGTGGATCCCGTCGGGTACGACGGACGATCTGGGGTGCTAATACCTTCCCAGTTCGTAACCGACTCCCGAACCCCGATCTTTGGTTCGCAGGACCTTGTCCTTTCCTTCTTCCTCAGGTTTGTGCAACATTACCTTTCCCATTCTTTCGGGATAAAAATGTCTGGTTGGCGACTCTACCTTTTCCGCGCCACTTTCGCGTTTGTACTAGGATGAAAATCCCGGGAGCGACAACACACTCAGACAATATTTTCTCCCTCGATACCTAGAGAGGTGTGTACTCACAAAAGCGACCTATTGGCCCCCTCTGATCCCGCGGTTCACGGGGGAGATCTTCCTTTCTTTTGTCTCCTCCCCAACGAGATGTCGAGGGCTCATCAGTTTTGGAAGGATTGGCGTCCTCTCGATGCCTGGCATCACGGACAGAACTGGTCGCTTGCTTCTCCTCGTACTGGATGTACGCCTGGGCCTTCAGGAGGAAAGTGTCCAGAGTGGCGGGCGTCTCGATGCCTAACGCCCGGTGGAAAATGGTGGACGGGCGTAACCCGCGCTCCAACAAATACTTCTTCATATCGTCCATGGTGGAGACCTGGACGACTTCTTTGTTGAACCTTTCGATATAGGTTCTGAGGGGTTCATCCTTGCCCTGAATAATAGCTTCGAGTGACACTTCTGTCTTAGGATGGCGTCGGGATGCGGTGAAATGCCTGGAGAAAGTTCGACCGAGTTGCCTTCATGAGGTGATGGACTCGGGTTCGAGACTCTTATACCAAGCCATCTCCCTTTTTCCTTAAGGTGGTCGAAAAGAGACGACACTTGATTGATCCCCGGACGCCCCTGTAATCGAGCAAGGCGTCAATGTTTTCGATGTGTTCATCTAGGTCTGTCGTCTCGTCATACGAACCAAGGGGTGGAGGCTTTTTGAGTCCTCGCGGTAGTTTGGTAGCCATGATCACAGAGGAGAGTAGGCCTTTAATATCATCCTCGTCACTAGATGTGAACGAGGGAGATCGTGAGTGGTGTCTTTTGTTTCGTCGCGGAGACAGAGAGTTAGATCTATTATTTCTCGATCGTCTTGGAGACGGTTATCGGGATCGTCTCCTCTTATGGGGAGGAGAGTGTTGATCTTCATTTTGCAAGCTCTGAAGAGTCTTGGTTGGTACAGGCGAGCGACATCTTCGAGGAGGCGATCGAACCCGTTTCTTAATGGAAGATTCTTCATGGTGGCCTTTACCCTTTCTTTTGTAGGGATATGAGATGTGTCGTCCCCGGTGCCTTTTTAGAGAGCGAGATGATCGAAGGCCGGTTTCTTCGAGGCGGGATATCTTCTCGCCTTGTGCGAGGAGCGTGAGGTTGGTTTGGTTGAGTGTCTTAGCTAACACAGTGAAGTCTAAACCTGTCGGTGCATCCAGAGAGGGAATGGCCTTTGGATGACTCTCGAGTGGTTGATCGCGCTCGGGAGAGGGTGAAGCGGTTTTTCCTTCTTGGCGATCTTGGACGGTTTCTTCATGTGAAGGGGTGATCACGTTGCTCCCCCGTTGGGTAAGCAGAACACCATCAACAGTCTGAGATTCACACGGGTTGTCACGAGCGACCATGGATCTTTTAGAGAGAAAAATTTGGTTCTTGAGAGTCTTTGAATAAGAAGAACGGGGAAGTCAAGTTCCCACAAATGGCGCCACCTAATCGTACCTGGAGATCAGGATCCGATGTGGCCGGTGTTGAAAGTGGATGAAGCACGGTTGATGGTGAGAGAAAAATGGGTGTACCTGCAAGGCACTCCGATGCTAAAGTTTGAGAGCGAGCAACGAGTGAGAAAGTACGAGATTTAGGGTAAGAAATTGAATACCTCAGTGCATGGCTATTGGTCCCTTTCATTGGATCTGGATTATGGATCCCCCAATAATCGGTAACTGCCATAAATTAACCATTGGGGTTACGCTCGGACTGCTAGGACAAAACCTTGGTCGGATGATCCTGGGGGTTCGACCCTTGCTGGGTGCGAATCATGGTCGGTGGCGCTGGTGGCCGGTCGGAAGGGACTCCCGGTAAGACCGAGGACGTGTCAGATTCCAAAGAGATGTTGGATCGTCATGGACTAGAAGATGGACTGGGTACAAGTTTGATAATTGGGCCAGTCCGGAACAGAAATTATCCACACTCACTTTCAATAAATGAAACTGAAACATATGGTTGAATTCATGATGAGACAACAGTCAAAATGGTGGTGGTCTCATTCTCTAATGTTACCATTTGCCAAAACTCTATTTATGAATAATCAGAGAAGATGATCGATGATCAGAAGGTGACCGGAGTTTTTTTTAGTTTAAAATGGATCAGATGCATTATTTCACTTAATTTCTACAGTGTGCCTTTGGATCTGGACCTTCAGATGTACATACTTTGGCCACTCCATGTAAATCCAATTATACATATGTTTTAATAATCCAACATGTTTTTCAACTTAAAGTCCACCATACACTGCAGATCTGGACCTCTTGATGCGCATACTTTGGATAGTCAGGGCAAATCCAATGGTCGTGGTTTTTCTCTTTTTATTTTTATTTTCTTTTATTTTCTTTTAAAATTCATATTAATTTCATTTTTATCCAAAGAATCTAAAAAAATTCACAAAATTATTTCCTATTATTTTACACATTGTGTGATTTTTTCAAAATTGTATTTTATCTTCTTTTTCTCTCTCATTATTTTTCTCTTATTTCTCGCATTTTTATTGGTTTAAAATTACTTTTATGCATTTTAAAAACCTCCAAAACTTATGTTATGTTTCTTGACTTGTTTGTGACCTATCTTGATTATCTTGAGTATTTGTTTGGTGTTAGATGCTTCATTTGCATTTTTTATTTCTTTTCTCCATTTAAAAATCATTTTAATGCATTTTATTTGTTTATTTGCATTTCCTTTATTGTTTGACTTTTGTTGACTTGGATCATGACTTGATTGATCAAAGTCTCATCAATATCAATGGACTTTGGATGTTGGTGATAGATTTGATGCCCTAATCCACCTAGAGGTGATTGATCTTGATGATGACTTGATTGATGTTATGATTCAATTTGGTTATTTCTCTTCTTCTTCATCTCTTTCTGTTTTCTCTTGATCAATTGGATGATTTAGAGTCCTTATTCATGAAGTTTCGATTGGGGCTTGATGAACTTTCATCATTTCAAATCTACCTTTCAATTGATCATGGATCATTTGAGGTACTTTAGATTGATGCATAAGTTTTTCTTAAGTAGTCATGAAGGATTGATTGATGTAATAGATCAATCTCTTTGCCTTAGTGCTTGATCCCTCCTTGATTTTTACTTGTGCTACATGTTTTAGGAGTATGATCTCTATCATATCTCTAATAGGTATGGTACATAAATTATTATTGACCGACCTCAAATATGTGTGACTTCTACATAAGTCCATTTATGATTGCTTAACATAGCGCTAAATTTGTCCTGAATCTGATTACTAACACTAACATACTAACATTATTATTGTACTAACTTTACTTTAATGTCATTTAATTTCTCGCACTTTAATTCTTGTCATTTACTTTCTTGAAATTTAATTTCTTGACATTTAATTTCTTGCTATTTACTTTATGCTTTTATTTTTAGCATTATATTTCATATTGTTTATGTTTATACCTTTTTTCCTTTGTCCACTTGGACATTTCTTTTTAGTTTAAAGACATCAATAAAGGAAAAAACCCCTAAGAAACTTGATTCTCTTAATCTTTGGACTATAGTTACTATCTCTAGCTTGGTTTTGGAGTTTGGACTTAGATTTAGGTTCTTGATCCTATGCTTTGGAGTTGTGACTTTAGACCTTGGAATTCATCTAATACCTTTGACTTATGGATCTCTTATGAAGACATTGCATGGATTCTTCGCTTAGACTTTATGGCTTGGCAACAAATACTTTTGTTATTTTTACCATGAACTACGAGGTTTTGATTCTCCATTGCACTTTGTGGGTACGTAGGCACAAGGATCAGAAAGCTTTGTCAAACAAAAATCATAAAAAAAAATTTATTTTCCCATCTCCCCAATCTTTTGCAAACAACACATTTTTATGCCAACACAAATTTCAAGAGGTTCCTGTGGAGTACCACATATATTTTGGGTGCTAACAATTTCCCTTTACATAACCAACCCCGACCCTTTTTTCTCTGTTTTTTTTATTAGTTTTGTTTTAAAATTTTGTGGGTTTTATTTGTTCTTTTACCATTCCTTTGGAAACAATAATGATCGATGGCGACTCTTACTTTTTATGAGTTAAGTTAATCAATAGTTTAATCTCAAATTTTCCCGCCGCGACAAGTGTGATGCTACCTGACACCTGTTTGGTCTTCCACATATAACCTTCAATTAACTTAGAGTAAGGTTGACTAAATAAGCGCCCCCCCCCCCCCCCCCCCCGATTTTACTAATGAATCTGCTCCAAGTCGTCCAAGTATCGCAGGTTGATCACATTCACTTAAGTGGAACTCTTTTCCACAAAAATGAATGTGTCAACCAAATACAACATGTATGCTTTCAGAGTGTATCATTTATACTGCACGACTTACTCATCATCACCGACAGCCTAATCTGCATTATGCAACTACTTTGTATACAAGCTTTTCAGGAATCGAAACCTAACATTAGCCCATCAGGTGGCTTCTAACTCCCTCATGACTTGTTCCGGGTCAGATCCCATATAGTCTACCAACATCTCCAGTGCCTCATCTTTGTTAATTCTATCATGGTCTAACAGTCTCCCCTGATTAGAAGATGCATCAGGCATGCGATATTGTCAAGTGCGATAGACATCTCACCATCTGGAAGATGAAATGATGACATCGCTGAGTGTCATCTCTCTACAAACTCGGACAACATACCTTGGTTGATCGTAGCATAATCAGTCCTACACAAGTCTCTCAGTCGAGATAGCTGTAATACATCCTCTAAAACCACTGCTCATTGGGTTGTTGTAGACCTGTAATCTTTCGAGCATGGTTAATGAGTTTTAAAGCATCATGGTCTTGTAGCAAAAAGAATCATCATTAGTCATATCTTTCAAAGAATATTTTGAATATTATCACAACAATATTTTCCAAAGAATGAATACAATTGAATTTTACCTCTTTGTACTGAACATGTTAGTAGTATGGTCGGGGTATAGAAACAACAGAGATAAGCCGTACATGCCTCTTCTAAACGCCTCGAGTACCTCCTATAGACACTATGGTGCCTACTGTGCCTCGGGTGCCTTAGTTGGAGACACCCGTCTTTTACGGGAAGATGAAGGTGAAGATGCACGAGCCCCAAAAGTTGACGCATCCACATCAACCGAGCTAGAAAAGACAAGTTCCTGTGACGATCAAGTTTTTCCCTCTGAATCGATGCATGTTGCACAACTCTTTTGTGTCTCAATCTATCAGTCATGTCCTATAAGTAAGTCACACAAGTATTATACATATTAAACACAAAGAGGTTCTACCAAAAAATGTAAACAAATAAATTATAGAGATATATCTTCGGATTCTATAACTCAGAATGACGTTAATGGCCCATGCCAACATAAAAAACAATGAATTGATAATTTAAACTATCTATGAAACACATTGCTCATTACAATATCATATATAAATTATCTATTACTTAACCTAATGCTCAATTTTTACAAATGTAAATCAAATATATATTTTTTAAATCATAAACTTACCAAATGTGAAGTTAGTTTGATGTTGAGTGACCTCTTTGATGATTTGATGTTGATGGAAGAAGATTTGAAGTGAGTTGAATGATTTTGAGACCTAGTTGTTAAGAGAGTTTCAGACTTCATAGGTTTAAAGTTTGAGAGAATATTTTCAGAAATAAGAAGGGAGAAAGGGTCTAATGCATTTTTTATTAAATATAATTCAGAGAAACATCTATGTATTGTACACGGAGATGCATTTTTGTAACTTTTTTTTACCATAGTCTTAGGATCTGATTCAAGAACGTCCTATATATTTGAGATACGTCTGAAAAATGTATCTATAAAATTTAAGGATATTTTAAATTTTTCCCAAAGGTGTAGTAGCAATTCATAAGATGTTTTAAGCAATTCCCATTTTATAATGGATGATATGTTGTTGGATCATTTCAACCAACTTCAATCTAGGATATTTTCAAAACTCATCTCTTCCGAGGCTCCAAACTTATTAAATGTGAGCACGACTTATTTGAATTATAGTGAATTTATGCAGGAAATGATTTCTTAGTTAATTCTAGAAAAATACTTCATGATGCTACAATATTTGAGGGCTTCACTGGATAACATAGAAAAACTCAAATTTGTGAGCTCAACATCTGATATATTTTTGTCATGAATTATTTTTTAAAGCGTATGTTTTAGAACACTATATTGTGAAACTATTTTGAACAATTCAGAACAGCTAGCCCCTTGCTCGACTCTAAAGGGTATAATGCATATTGTCCACTTGTGTATGAGAACTTTCACAACTTTATTCGTTATACTTTTTGATGTCTATGAATATTGTATATAAATATTCTTTAACCTCGATTTTCAAATCATATGAGACTATTTTAATCGGTCTGAAACAATTGTCTCTCAATCGAGACTAATAATATGATGGGAATTACAAAGTTCCCAACGAACAACGTCACAGTAAATCGAATGAATTTGAGACAATATAATGTATTGAACTTTTGATACACCAGAGTTGAAGTAGACCTACACGGTTAAGGTTCAAATAAATAAATAAATAAATAAAAGAGAAAATAGTATAATATACCCTATAAAAAATTGAAACAAAAGAAATCAATTGTATTTTATTAAATGAATAAAATGTTATGTTACATTCATGGGAAGGGAAACATGTCTGAATGTAGTGTTCTTAACCTTTGGGCCATTCAGAGTGTAACATACTAACCGATAGAGCACCGCTTTGGGGCTACACTCTTGCACAAACATGAGTGCATCAATTAAAGAAAGGATAGCATAACAAAATTTTATTATAAGAGATAAAAATATTTAAAAAATTAATCTAAAATATAATACAAAAGAATTTCAAGATTGGTTATTAATTTTTGTCTCATTTTTATTGAAAATTTTATTCTTAGTAATATCATTCCTTTTAAATTTAAACCTATATTTTTCCATGCACTTGCTGCAGACATAGTTATGAATGAAAACAAAAAAAATACTCGTATGTTTGAATATTCATGGATAAAATCTATCATGGCATGAGTTAGATAGTTTAATAAATATCAATAGGTAAAATTAACGAATGTTTGCTTATTTGGTTCTTTATAGATATAGATAAAGATTCGATGGTATATGTATTCGTTAATAATCAATAAAATTATTTAAATATTAATTAAATTAATCTAAAATTATTATTATTATTATTATTATTATTATTATTATTATTATTATTTATTTTATTCTTTTAATATGAAATTATTATTTTGTTGAATCTAGTATAATTATTTGATAAAAGAAGAGGTAAAATAAATGTGATTTATTTTTAATATTACTTTTATGTATTAAATTTGAAATTATTTTTTTGTAGAATAAAAGAATTTAATTAATTATATGTATATATATATATATATTTAAAATATTAAAATAATAGTATCATAGATTTCCGTCAATGGATATCTCAAAATGTATGGATACTCATCTAGGGAATTTTCACACGGGTATGAGACTGATACAAATATCATATTTAGGGTGTTTTTTAGTTCGAGTAAATTCTAATTAAACTGGAATCTAAATCGAATCATGGTGTTTGGGTCAGTTTTTTTTTAATTCGAAAAAATATCGAACCAAACAAATGAAACCCGATATTAATTGGCTAACAACTAATTTTCAAAATTCTATCCGTGAACTCGTCTATCCAAACCAACCATATTAAATATACCATGTATATCATCATTATCATGAAAACTAGTGTAAAATATTATAGTTCAAAAAAAAAAATGTGAACGCCATTAAAAATTAAGAATTTTATATTATTATAGAAAATTAATCAATCTAAATTAGATATTTTTAAAAATATTTTTGCACATTTATTTCTAATATATTTGATCAATCTAATTCAAACGAATCTGTTGTTTTTTTGGTTTGTTTCGGTTTGAATTTTATAAAAATATAGTACAAATTCAATTTAAATCAATCTATATATTTTTGATCGGTTTGAACATTAAATTCTTTTAAAACCGAACCAAACCCTACGAATACCTTAAATCATATTTATTAAGTGAAGTAGATAGAGGGAGATTAATACCTATCCCTATTGACCCTATGGGTACCATTTCCATCTTTAGACATAATTAACTATGTGTGAAAATTTAATCAGAAAAGATATTTTCAACACCTACACTGTATTTCTATACATCAAATCTACTATTTCCTTTGTCCCATAATGAGTGACTCAGTTGACTTTTTACACAGATTAAGAAAAATTAATAAATGAAGAAGAGAGAATGATATTTTTATTAAAGTACATTTATCATGTATTGAGAATAATAAATAATAATAATTAGAGGGTAAAATTAGAAAAGATACATTGGAAATTGAAATGGATCATTCATTTTGGGACACTCTTTTATTCTAAATGAGTCACTCATTGTGGGACAAATGAGTAATTTTAATTCTTTAATGATTTGTTTTGATTTGATTTTTGTGCAAGGACATGATGTTTATTATTATAGATGTAGTATGATACTCCCTCTGTTTTTTTTTATTATAAGTCATTTTTGTCTTTTCACATATATTAAAAAATGTAATAATTATAGTATGGAAAAGATAAATTATGAATGATTTTACAAAGTTATTTTTTATTAATGATATTGGAAAGAAAAAATTGTATAATTGAAAGAAGAGAGAATAATAAATAGTTAAGGATATAATAAGAAAAATAACATTAATGATTCATTGGTATTACAAAACGACTTATATTGTGCTACAAAATATTTTTTCAAAACGACTTATAACAAAAAACAGAAGTAGTATAATATATTAAAAAAAGTTATCGAAATAGCAAACCTGAAATTTAATTATTCAATTAAATAAATAAAAAGTTTTATTCACTGTAAAATATAATTTGTTCACATAGTTGAATTAATCACATCTTAATGGTGAATTAAAGTACTCCCTCTGTCTCCTGTCATAATTATAAGTAAAAATAATCACTTTTACACTAATTAAGAAAAATAGTTATGTCCAATTAATTTTATTGATTCCATGTACAATTAAAATAGAATTTACTATAATATCCTTAACTATATTTGATGAATCAACTACTAACATTAAATGTTTTTGAATTAAATCAAGGATATAATAGTAAGACAAGCATTAATTAATTTAAAAGTTAATACTTTTTTGCTATAATTGTGACCAAAAAAGTCATTTTTTTTCTTATAATTGTGATCGGAGGGAGTAAATATTTGTTCAAGTGAATTAACTACATATTTCTACATGAATTTAACCAACACATTTGTGCATTGAAGTGTAAGTCTTGCAGGTTCGCCCTGCGTCACCGCTTCGTAGATCAACACCACCGACTCAAGTTCCTCTATCATCGATGAACAACAATTATGGTTTCAGCGCAGAACAATGGGACCGTATGTGAGAATTGACTTTTAATTTCCGCAAAATTCTACACATAAATCATCCTCAATCCAAATTTATATCTCTACCGCAACAACCAAGAAATGGAAACAATAATCCCATACATCACATCGAAAAACTCTGTCAAATCATCTAATCTTGTTCCACCTCAATTGTCAGTCATCAATGAGATCTGCAACACATCTACATCCATCATAGATCCATCACCGAAACACCTCTTCCAAAATAATAGTTGACACCAGATTGTGAAGCGAAGATCGTCCAACTATAGGATTTCTATATTGCAAAAAGATAAACGAATCCCTGAACACGGAGTTACCGCCAGTCTTAGCAGTCACCATCATTGATCACACTCACAAGATTCCTTGTGGATAACATAAATTCGTTTAATGTCATCTACACTGGCACTCTAGAGAAATTAGGCCTTCAACAACAAAATATGAGTCCATATCTCGTGAGAGATCTGCTAGCCTCCAATGATTCAATAATTCACCATTGTAGAATGAAAGATTTGTCGTTGTCACTAGGAGAAGGAGTAGGCGAGAGAAAGGTAACTATTAGCTTCCTAGTAACTGCGTGTAGAATCGTATTCAATGGTATCCTTGGGAGATCCTGAAATTTTATTCCTCAAAGGACTAATTTCAAACATGATGCTTCGACAAAAAGTTTGACAAGATACACTAGACCCACTACAATAACAATTACTAAATGATGGAGAAGAAAAGCAATAAATAACAATCTTACCTCGTTCGGTGAAACTACACCTCGTCCGGGGGGTTGAGTGCACAACCCAAGAAAGGAAAATCACTTATTAGTAGTTTAGTAAAATTATTCTTACAAGCAACAATAAACCCTATGTTGTTCAATGCCTACACTACCAGATGACTTTCTATTTAGAGTCTCCCCTTAAACATGAGAACCTACTCACTTTCTTCTCTGACACAAAACCAATGACATGGGCAAACAACCACTAAACCCTAGCGATCAACTTCAATCTTAACAATATGAAATAATGTTGAAAATTACAACTCAACTAGATAAACCTTTTATGCCAAGTTACCAAAACATAGAGGTGGACATAAAAATGTTGAATTTACAACTCAACTAGACAAACCTTCAATGTCAAGTTACTGAAACATAAAGGTGTACTTAAACATTCTACATTAATATTATTAGGGCATTAACGTGGAATACACAACACAAAACCTAACACTCTAGGATCTTCAATGAGAGTGTTTTTTCAATGTAGGTTTTGATATCCTCATATAACACATAACTCTAGGTTTTTTCCATGTGGATATGGGGTTATTCGTCCATAATCTTTGAACAATTTGTAGGATATTTGATTTTCTCCTTGAATATCTCAAACAAAAATATATGATTTGGTTTGTTACAAATTCACATTTAAATCTCTTTTAAATCTGATGTGATCTTCCAACTGTCCAAAAATCATATAATCATATTGCTAAAACAAATATCAATAAAACATAATTGAATTTTCTTAAAAGATTATGTTAAAACACAACAATTTGGCATCTATTGCATAAGACTCAGATGTCGAACCCACATGTTAGAGAATCGCGCCCAACATGTGTTCTTCATACATCTTTAGCAAGCTGAACCTCAAGGGAAAAAACGTGCAATTTGGTTTGGTTCGATTGACTTTTAGAAAGAAAAAAACCGAACCAAACCAAACCAATGCGGTTTGCGTTGGTTCAATTTTTTATAAGACTTTTACTAAGTCATACATACACATATAGACACTACAAGAAAAATAGTGTTTTGCGACACATAGGTTACGATGGTTCCATAAAAATCGTCCTCATTTGTAAGTTACGACAGTTTTCATGACGGTTTTGGACAACAGTCGTTAAATATTGAAAACAAATTAACTTTTTACGACGGTTATATGCCTAACCTCCTTAAAAATTTATTTGCGACGGTTCAACAACCGTCGCCCCCAAATAAATTTAAAAAATATATTCATGGACAAATTATGAAAAAAATTAAAATAAAATAAAAAGTGATGAAGGTTGGTACCATGTGCATCCTAAACACGACTAAAGTTTCAATCATCATCCCCTTTACACCCTACAAATTCTTCATAAATTCTTCAAATTTTTTGTCCTTGTACTGAAGCTTACCGATTTCCCACCCGTCATCCCCCAATTTCTTCACCTAATTATTCTCGCGCACTGATTAATTGGGGAAATATACAGTGAAAAGAAAACACAGTGAAAATTGGTTTTGGTTTCTTGGCGTGAATAGGAGAATGGTTTGCTTCGCTGCTTCTGAATCAAAGCTTATAACAGGTTAGTTTCTAATTTACATAAGTTGCTTTTGAATCCAGAATTAGGTTTTACGAATTTATCAATTTATTCTGGTTTGGGTGAAGTATGGTTTTAGGAACAAATTGGGGGACGAAACTGGGGAAGAAATTGGTAAAGTAGGGTTTACGAAGTTTGGGTTTGAAGTTTTAGTGTTAAAAGGTTAGAAAGTTTTCCAATACCCCTTTAATTTGTTGTGTTAGGTTTAAGATTATACACAAAGCTCATTGTTGTGGAAGATTGTTGAAGTTTTACAATTCATTGGTAAATAACTAGGGATGTAACTTCCTTCTAGTTTTGTTGCTCGCATAGCAGAGAAATCTAATCGAAATTTAAGGAGGGTGGTATTATCATTCGAGACTTGCCACGTCCAACAATAAACTACACAAGCATCCCCATTTAGGGTTCATTTGTTAATATATATTATTTATAAAAAAAGATTTTGACGTTCAATAATTTCCTCAATGTGTTTTCTTGAAGGCACCCTTTCACTTACAAACAAACAATTTGCCCAATGGACTAGGAGGAATATATTTCAAAAATTGCATATGCCATAATGAAGGAACAAAGCCCTAAAAGGTTTGCACTTTGCATATAACTTTCTGTTTTTTCATGATAAACAAAATTACTTGATCAATTTTATAAACTGCCAACTTGATTACTTTGTCAACTATCTTCTTGTTTTAGTTGCATATATTCAATGCATTTTTCATCACTCGTGTCATATGCTATAGGTTGTTTCAAGTTCGAGGAAAACTGTATGAGCTTCTAATCAATTGCATTCCTCCCGAAATCATTTTGAATGTAAATTTCTTTCTTTACAATGGCATAATTGGGTTTTTTTTCTTTCTCTTTTTCAGTACTTAACTTTGACCATTTTTTTGTTGGTTCAGAGGCTACTTTATGAGCTATTGAGAAAACTGGATCCATAATTTAAGCATGAAGTCTACCATTGGTCAGCATATTATGTAAGTGAATAATATATCTAGTCATTTTTACTTCAATATTGGTAAACTAATAAATTTTCAGAAATTTTGCAGAAATCTTTACTTCAATAGATAATAACTTATCAAAAGAAGATGATAGGTGTTTAGATCCTCATATATGGCATGCTTATGCTGGTGGAATGTTTCAGATGCCGACCGTGAATCGTAAACTTTTTTACTTTCCTCAAGGTCATGTTGGACCTGTTAATTTCATGAATTGTCCAAAGGTGGAGCCTTTGATTCCATGCAAAGTTTTTTGGTTAAGTTTATGGCTGATCCTAAAACAAATGAGGTTTATGCCAAGCTTAAGCTTGTTCCTTTGAGTGGAAATGGAAATGGAAATGTCAATGGAAATGATGATGTAGATTATGACAATGATATTTGATGGGCTAAAGACGTATCTAATTATGTGTCTAGCGGTATCTTAACTGCAAGTGCACAGCCTATCGAAGTAATATTTAAGATTATCGATCCACAGAGACTCTATGGTTACTTAGTGCTAGATGAACTTCTAGTTTAGCTAAGGCGAAGGGTTGTCACGATTTTTTGTTGTTTTTAAAGATTAAAGGCGGGAATTAAATTTAAGTTTTAATAAAATAATACTAAGGCGGTCGATATGTAATTATGCTAACTTAGGCGGGTCAATCTAACATAGGCTTATAAAGGTGTTCACTTAATCTATTCTGTAGAGGTTACCAGTTTAAATACCCTTAACTCACACTCTCGTGGTCTTATCTCAGATCTTACCCCTAAAGCCCTATGCCTGCTCTCACTAGCCCATAAGTGTTTAGAGATAATTTTTGGAAACTTAGTAATTCTAATTTATTTTAAAGCGCTCTCGCTGTGTTTAATTTAAATGCCTAACTTTAGCTATCTGGTTAAAATCTCACACTCTCGTGGTCTTGACCTAACCTAATACACTTTCCTTACTCTCGTAACAAAAAGGTCGATTTTAAATAAAAAGTATCAGCCAGAATACTAAGCTATTAATTATTTTAAACCTATAGTTGATTTTACCGATTTAGTTTGTTTTAATTACATACCGCCCTAAGGTAATTAGCTACTCATTCTTGTTGAACCAGACAGAGGCAGAGAAACAATAAACGAAATATTCATGGCAGAAAAATAAATATTCAACATAAATATAAAATTGCGAATTAATATAAACCTGGTTAACAATAAAATGGCAGACTCCTTCTTCCACAGACCGGAAAGCTCGGAGTAATTGGCGGAATTGAAAATAAACTAAAAATTCTGAAGGCTTTGAAACAAATAAATTTTATAACAATTTCCTGATGTTGGAAATTGTTATAGGTTGGGTTTGGATACAATAAAAATAGAGCAATGAAAATAATGCTGAAAATAATAAGGGTGTAAAACAATTCGGCAGAGCTTCCGCAAGAAATTGATAAAAATAATGCTTTGTAAATTGTTCATCAAATTTAAGCTATTTATAGAAGATTTAATGGGCTGGTGGTTGAACTTGTTTGCTTGGGCTTCGTAGGAGCATTTGAGAAAATCCAGGAACGTGGATACAGGAGGGTCAGCTGGAAAGTAGGCAGATCATGTGCAGCGTAACGTTATGACCAAGCTTCAGTCAAATAACCTATTTTTCCCTTGTCACGGTCGTGACTAGGGCATCACGTTCGTGTCCTTTGTAATTTAAGTGTCACGGTCGTGAGGGATATGTCACGGTCGTGATTGCTCCTTTTGGGGTGTCACGGTCGTGACACCTAGGTGACGACCGTGAGTGTTACAAAATATGCAGGTTTTGCAGCATTCTTCATTTCTTCATCTTTTAATGGTTGTTTTCGCTCCTTTTGCTCTTGGCTCATGATTTAGCTCTGTATACGATGTACCTGCAAAATAGTAAGGAAAACTCGAGGAATCGGGTGTTAAAACGACGATTATGCGATAAAACGGTAATGAAACTTAGCAATATAATCGATACATTTTCTCGTTATCAAACTTCCCCAAACTTAAACCTTTGCTTGTCCTCAAGCAAATAGTGGTTGAAAATTGTCGGACAAGTTTTTATTGACGCACACACATAACAAACCGTACGAGGGATCATTTTTTCGGATAAACCGGTACTTTGATAAAACACTAACGATACATTAATGACACAAGCAACAAGCTAAGTCGTCGACTTCTCGTTAAACGAAACATTCGGTAATTGCTTTACGATTTCACCTAGAGTTTTTCAATCTTATTTCGCCCGGTTTCATTCTAGCGCAATCACATTAAGCCCTTTGCCTTAGCACGCACGTAGTGGAGTAGCCGGTTAGCGACTTTGATCCTTTTTAAGCACGGGGTCTGGTACACGAGTGCGGTAACCCTACATACATTATCCGATTTGGAGGTTGTGGGGGATCGAGCCGTAGCACGCCCTACCAAGTTCAGAACCAGTACCTCTGAACCAACCCGCAATGGACTCCTTCTCATATTTCTCGTTTCTTATATGCGACCGTGTACTTTGGTGCAATTTCTTTTCATTTGCATCGAGATATGAAGGATCATTATTAATTAGGCATCAAACGCTTATATTCATCAGCTCCCCACGTGGTTTGTGTTCAGACGGTGCTGACTGCTAGTATAAACTACTAGGGGTTACTTTTGAACTGAAACTTAAGGTGTACTCGTAACGATAATCGGAACGGAATCGCTTAAGTGGGAAGTCTAAGGTGTCAAGACTGTATTGATCTTGTTGAATCGTTCTCAGCTTCCTAATTATGATTTCGTAGGTAAGTCGGGTAATGCGAATAATTAAAGATTTTTTCGGTATGGCTAAATAAACGGGGAAAGTTTGAAACTAAAGAAAATAGCACAAAAATCGCTCGTTTCATTAACTTACGAAAAGGAAAATACAACGGAATTGAAAAATACGAAAAGGGAAAATGCAGAAAATGAAAGGTACCTCTCCCACACTATATCAGACATTGTCCTCAATGTTGTGATATAATAGCGATAAAGGTACAATACAAACTATGAAAATGAAAAACAAACATAAGCAAAAACTAAAACTAAGGCTGCTGATTGCCGCGGCCTCGGCTTCTGGTGCGGGAGCGTCTGGTCGGAGTCGCTTCAGGATCAGAACCGGTACCGGTAATAGCAGTGATGTCAAAGCGTAAAGCCTCTAGCTCGCTGAAAATTTCTCTGAGCTTTGTATCAGTAGCTGCCTGGTTGGTTGCAATAGTGTGGAGTAAAGCATCATGCTGATCCTTCTGCCTTCGCTCCAGTGCGGCGTTCATCTGGTTTTGCTGATGAATCGCACGGAGGACTTCCTCAAGTGTATAATCCTGTGCAGGAGGCTGTCGGGTAGATGTCTCTGGAATGTCCTGGACAGGCTCAGCTGCATCCATGGCTTCCTGCATCTCATCCGCTGGAGGATCGGCCTGATCATCATGAATGGGGGCGTGGCCGACAGCATCCGGTAAAACAAAGAGCCAGTTAGCTCGGCTAGACGGATCGATGCGGTCACGGGACGACAGAATGATGTGGTGATAAACAGTGTCGTGGATAACAGGGCTATACCTGCCATCCTCTCTCTGCGCAATCAAGTGTGCGGACCTGCAATAATTCTTGGTGAGGAACTCGGCGTCTCTGAAAGGCTGATTTACGACCAAGTCACCAAGCCCTAACTGAATGGCGAGGGTGGTGACAATGCCGCCAATGAAAAATGGGGTTGAGCCTCTTTGCGCAATGACCTGGATGAGAGATAGCATGAACGGGGAAGCGTTGATTGGCTCGTCATTTAGAGCGCAGTACAAGAACAGAAGCTCCTTGGAGTTGAGCTTATGGTTACTCTCTCGTGCAAAGATGGTGTTGCAAATGATGCGGTGAAAATATCTGATTGCCGTGTTGTGGATGTGTGTAGCATTAAGGCTCTGAAAGACTGAGGCACGGGTGTTGGTTATGTCGTGCCACAAAGTGAAAGCGGTTTCACTGAAATTGTCCGGCACGCGGAGGTGAGCTTCATTCCCGTGATCGAAGCCTAGCAACTCGGCTTTCCTGTTTTGCGAAAGTTCGAACTCCTGGCCATGCAATCTGAATTTAGCGAAGCCGGTAAGTTGGCTCTGAGAACCGGTAGGAGTGATGTAATGGAACGAGCTTAGGAATTCCAATGTCAGAAGCTCGAATGTGGGCTGGGGCTGACTGCAAAGATCCCACAGACCGACTTTTTGAAGCAGGCTCTTGACACTGGTAAGCATTCCGAGTTCTCTCAAACAGACAGTGTCGATATAACGCGTGGGTTGCACACCGCGGTTCTGGAATCGGATGAATCTTTCTCTCTGGTTTTCTCCATTCTCACCCTCTCTGAATTGTATAGCATCCATTGCATGCAAGAACTAGAGTGGGAGATGAGGAGTTTGGATTTTTGTGAAAAAGTGATAAAATGAGAGAAATAATGGTTCGGCTAAATATTGGAAGGTGAGAATGTGATAGGTGTGGTGATAATGGAGATGTTAATGGGTTTTAATTTGGTAATGGGAGGTTACGGAAGTTGGGGGAGATAATGGGTGGTTTTGAAAGTTATGGAGGAAGAAGAAGAAGAGGTTTCGAAAGAGAAACAGTTCTGTTTCTCACGAATTCTATATTTAGGGTTGTCACGGTCGTGACAAGGAGATGACAGTCGTGACACGCTAAATTAGCACGTCACGATCGTTAGGGGGGTGTGACGACCGTGAAGGTTGAATTCCTTGAATAATTTCCAGAAAGCATTATCTCTCACGCTTCATATACTTTATATTATAATTTTTTTGATCACTTCTCACTCACATTAAATATAAACACCATATAATAAATAATTTCAATATAGTACTTGTAAATTTGCATGACACGAGAGATTGTATAGAATATGAATCAATTCAAGCATAACAGTACATAGAATGAAAACATATAAATTGATTAAAATGGAAAAATTTGTAAACTAGAAGTGCATTGCATATGGTAATTGAAATGAAATTACATTAATGAAAATACGGTACGAAATTGTTTGCGAAAAGTAAAACTAACTAGAAACGAAAACAATAAGTAAAATAAACTAGATCACTATAGCATTTTCAAAAGTGTTTCTTCAAATCTTCGATTGCGGAGTTCAGGTGATAGAATTGTTCACAGGTTATGTCAGTCAGACCTATAATGTCCAATCGCATGCTCTTAATCTCATCCTTAATAGTATTTATATCAGTTTGGTAAGCTTCAAGAGTGTTCATGATATTCTGTAAGTTGTTAGCATAATCTACTTGATTCACTTCAGGGGTTTCAATCACTTCGTCAGTGTGGTCAATGTCATGGTAACCAGGAGGTGTCTCAGGGTCACTTTCGACATCGGTCATTATATCATCTTTTATCTTGTAAGATTGAGGTGTTTCAGGAGTAGATGGATAGTCAGGTGGGGTTAACTCATAAAGCCAGTTATCCTTATTGTGAACACTTACTCTAGCATGGTTTGGTAGTGTGAACAGGGTTACTACCTCATTCCGGATTAGGTACTCGAAAGGTGGATGTCCTAAATTCCTTATGATATGGCGATTGAAGCAAAAGTTAAGATTCATAGGACGGATGGTACCTAAACGGTTGCACCTGTGCAATTGGTATCTAAGTCCTAAGGCATCAGCAATCATGGTTACAAGACCTCCTACTAATATAGGTAATTCAGGCTCTTCTTGGATTCGGGTGAAGGTTTGCATCATGAAAGCCACACCATTGACAGGCTGTCCATTAGTGAAACAAGACATAATGAATATCTCATCTTTAGATACTCCGGTAAGGTTTTCTTCTTTTCCAAAGAAGGTGTGGGCAAGAATCTTATGGAAGTAACGGATAGCTGGGTTATGTATCTCATCATTGTTCATGCTATTTGGTTCAGGGTGGTAGTTTCCGGTTAAAGTTCCCCAAAAGAAATCCAGCTCAATGTCCATCAATTCTACCTGTGTGGTAGTAAAAGCAAAGGGTCCACTAGGGAATCCTAATAAGTCAGCTAGTTCTTTATGGTTAAAGTCATATTCTATTCCAAATAGGCGGAAACTGATAAATCCCTTCCTGAATCCAAAACCGCGCTCGGGTAGGTAAACTAAGGAGCTAAGGAACTCAAGGGTGAGCTCGCGGTAAGTCACAAACTTATGTTGAATCAGTGCATTCTCCCATCCAAGTCGGTTAAACAAGTACAGGATGCTATCATGTATACCTAGGGTTTCCATAGTCAGATCATCCGGGTACAGGGTCAAATCCATTGGCCTCTGTGATAACTCTTCAAATTTCATTCTTTGGTTCCTACCTCTAAATTTGGTTTCCATATGGTTTATCGGTTGGTTAGCCATGGTCAGTGCAAATATGGAGGAAACAAATCAGGGGGAGAAGGAAAGTGGAAAAGACTTTTAGAAAATCTGTAAAAGTGATTTAAAATTAAAATAAGGAAAGATAAGAAAATAAAATGCATAAATTAAAAGCAATAATAATAATATTGAAATAAAACTATAAAATGACAAAACAAATAAATGAATAATAAAACGATAAATGACGAAAATAATAGAATGATTAAAATGATTTAAATAATTAGACTAGTAAATGGGTTGCCTCCCACTAAGCGCTGTTTTTATCGTCAAAAGCCTGACGTAATGCTTAGGTATAGATTAATCAGGGGAATTAGTGGACAACTCTAAAAGCCTTAGACTATTCGCATAATCTCTATTTTCAACTTTATGATAATGTTTTAAACGTTGTCCGTTCACCGTGAATGGTTCACTATTCCTACCCTTAATTTCTATTGCTCCGCTCGGGAACACTCTAGTTATTTCAAAGGGTCCTGACCATCTAGATTTTAATTTTCCAGGAAAGAGCCTAAGTCTTGAATTAAAGAGGAGTACAACGTCTCCCACACTAAATTCTTTCCTAGATAGGCGTTTATCATGCCATCGCTTAGTTCTTTCTTTATATATCTTAGCATTCTCATAAGCATCTAGCCTTAATTCTTCTAATTCGTTAATGTCTAGGATTCGCTTTTCTCCTACAACATTATAGTTTATATTGAGAGTTTTGATCGCCCAATAAGCTTTGTGTTCTAGTTCTACCGGGAGGTGACAAGATTTTCCATAAACTAGTTTGAAAGGTGTAGTACCTATGGGTGTCTTGTAAGCGGTCCTATAAGCCCATAAAGCTTCATTAAGTTTAGATGACCAATCTTTCCGAGATATGGCTACAGTCTTTTCTAAGATTTGTTTGATTTCTCTGTTTGAGACTTCGACTTGTCCACTTGTTTGTGGGTGATATGGTGTTGCCACACGGTGTCTTACTCCATACTTAGATAGTAATTTGTCAAAGATTTTTGAAATGAAGTGCGAGCCACCGTCATTTATGACGAGTCTAGGCACACCAAATTTGGGAAAGATTATATTTTTGAAAAGCTTTATTACAACTCGTGTGTCGTTTGCAGGAGAAGCTATAGCTTCAATCCATTTTGAAACATAATCAACAGCTACGAGTATGTAATTGTTACCGAAAGATGATGGGAATGGTCCCATGAAATCTATTCCCCAGACGTCAAAGATTTCTACTTCTAATATTCCTTTTTGAGGCATTTCATCTCTTCTTGAAATATTGCCGGTGCGTTGACACCGATCGCAATTTATAACAGCGATGTGGACATCTTTCCATAGATTGGGCCAAAATAGGCCGGCTTGCAAGATTTTTGCACAAGTCTTGGAAGTACTTGCATGTCCACCATAAGGAGATGAATGGCATTGAGCAATGACATCTTCTATTTCTTCTTCGGGAATACATCGACGAAAAATTCCATCGGGTCCTCTTTTGAACAATAATGGTTCATCCCAATAATAATGTTTTAGATTGTGAAAGAATTTCTTTTTCTGCTGATAGGTTAGATCAGGTGGAAGAGCTCCTGCAACTAGGTAGTTAACAATGTCAGCGTACCATGGCAGTCCTACAGTTGTCTGGATTGTTTCCACGGGTTCTGGTTCATTTAAGTCTAACTGAACTGGGTCGCTTCCTATTTGTGCTATCAGCTGTTCATACGGAAAATCATCGTTAATCGACACTTGTTCGGGTTTAATACCTTCTATTCTAGATAAATGGTCCGCTACGACGTTTTCAGTACCTTTCTTATCTTTTATTTCGAGATCAAACTCTTGTAAGAGTATAATCCATCTCAAGAGTCTCGGTTTAGCATCTTTCTTAGTTAATAGATATCGAATAGCAGCATGGTCTGCGTAGACGATTATTTTCTCTCCTACTAGGTAAGAACGGAATTTGTCAAGCGCAAAGACAACTGCTAACAGTTCTTTTTCAGTAGTGGCGTAGTTCATCTGAGCAGAATCTAAGGTTCTACTGGCATAGTAAATCGCATGAAGTTTCTTTTCCTTCCTCTGGCCTAGAACTGCGCCTACAGCATAGTCACTCGCATCGCAGATGATTTCGAAAGGTAATCTCCAGTCAGGGGGTTGCATGATTGGTGCGGTGATGAGGGCTGTTTTTAGAGTTTCGAATGCTTTAAGACAATCTTCATTGAATATGAACTCAGCATCTTTCATTAATAAACCAGTAAGAGGTTTAGTGATTTTCGAGAAATCTTTGATGAATCGTCGGTAGAAACCGGCGTGTCCTAAAAAGCTTCGTATTTCTCGAATGGTTTTAGGGGGTTGAAGATCTTTTATGACTTCTATCTTAGCTTTATCAACTTCAATTCCCTTGTCGGATATAACGTGGCCTAATACGATTCCTTCTCTGACCATAAAATGACATTTCTCCCAGTTAAGCACGAGGTTTACTTTTACACATCTTTCTAACACCATTTCTAAATTTGATAGGCATCCTTCAAAACTTTGCCCGCATACAGAGAAGTCGTCCATGAACACTTCCATGATGTTGTCTATAAAATCTGCGAAGATTGACATCATACATCTTTGAAAGGTTGCGGGAGCGTTGTATAATCCAAAGGGCATTCGTCTATAAGCGAACGTTCCATATGGGCATGTGAATGTAGTCTTCTCTTGATCATCTGGATGGATAGGGATTTGGAAAAATCCTGAGTAACCGTCAAGATAACAGAAATAAGAATGCTTGGCTAATCGCTCTAACATTTGATCTATAAAAGGTAGTGGGAAATGATCTTTTTGAGTGGCTTTGTTTAGTTTACGATAATCTATGCACACTCTATGTCCCGTTGTAATACCTCAAAATTTGCCCTCTCATTTTCATGCCATTTAGCATATCCTTTCATACATTGCATTACATTTAGATCACAATTGCATCATAAACATACATGAATATACATCTCCATTTGAGTTTTCACAGGTTGTGACTGACCTTTATTTCTTCATGCGGCACGTGCACAAGAATCTCAGAAGAAGCCAAAAGTTCTCGGTTGATTCAGAGGAGTTTAAGCAAAACATCAGTTTTATGGTGCAGTTTGCAAAAGTTGTAACTTATGCTCGGAAAATCATTTTGGCTTGAAACTCTATAGTTTAGACCGTTTCGGTATTCTCTACAACTTTTGTGTTCGGCTCGGAGGCCAATTCATCAAGGAAAATGGCGGGATTTATTTGTTTCTGAAATTTCGGTTTCGCCGATTAACTGTGCTAGCGGTATTCAAGAGTTTGTAACTTCTTATTGGGTCAACATGTCTGAGAGATTCATATGACAAAAGTTCCCTCTTGATATCCTTTCCAACTTTTGGGTTTTGGCCGAGAACTAATTCTTTGAAGAAGATCTCAGAATGTGCGAGTCTTTAGAGTCGACATAGTGAAAAACAGTGCTGAACCGATGAGTTTTGAACACTAAAAAATTCATAACTCTTGGATCGTTTATCGAATTGATGTCGTTTTGGTGCCTAAAATTCCGTTTAGATGTTATCTTCATTATGTGAATTCAGTTTTGGTTTGGTCCAAGCGGAAGGATCTCGAAAATGCGAATTACCAATAAGGTTCTTTGATGCACTGCATTGTCTGTCAGATTTTGTAAAATTCATAACTCGGTCAATTTTCATCGGATTGCACCCGTTCTTGAAGCGTTGGTTCAAAAATTTTATCCTCTTCAAGTTCAAAGACAAATGCGAGTTTGAACGGTGCTCCAAAGATTATCGTTTTGGTTTATTTCACAAAACTAAAGTGCTGAACCGAAGAAAAAGGCTGAAAGTGGTTTCACGAGAAAATTCATATCTCCCTCGTCGTTTGTCCGGTTGAGCTTAGATTTTAACACCAGGTTACTGACTTATAGATCTACAACTTTGCTGACAAAGTCGAGTCGAGATTATGCTCCGAAGAGGTTGACCTCGTCACATTTTCGAGTAGCGGACACCAAATAAGCCGAAAAAACAACTTATTCAGTGACGTCTTGCAGCTTAAACGTATCGATCGCACTCGATTTTGATCGTATGACGTTCGTTATTTTTGCATTGTAACCGTGATTCAGAGGCGGACGATGTTGTGGAAGGTTCAGAGTCGAAATTTCTTGCCGAAGATATTGTTATTTTCACTTAAGCCGAAATTCTACCTTTTGCCTTACATTTTACACTCCACTATATATTCTTTTGACCCACAATTTGTCTCATAACTTCAATCATAATTTACAAACACCAAAAAACTCTCACAAACTCTCTCTAAAGGATCAAAGTTCATTCTCTCAATTCTTTCTCAAGAACACAACAACAACTTCATCAAGAACTCAAGAACACAACAATTCCGATCAAGCTTCCGGTAGCCGAGCCGCCACGAACCACCACCTCCTGTCAACTTCACCACCGTAAGACCACCATCTTCCGCCACCGGCAGCCACGCGGCCTCTCCTCCTCTCCTCCGTTCATGATCGCGTCTCACTTCCTTCGGATTCGCAATTTCTTCGTCGATTCTTCATTCGGTAAGCTTCTTAAACTTTAATTCATGAATAATTGTTGAATTGTTTCTTGAATTGAATTTTGAAGTTGAATTAATCTTGTGGAGATTATGTGCATTGATTCATGATTTGATTATTGATTGATTCTTGATTAATTTATCCTAATAATTGTTGTGGTGCATGATTAAAAAGGCTTGGTAAAGTTGACATAGAATAATCGGTGAATGTTAGGTGTTTTACAAAATTCCTAAGAGAGCTAATTATTATAACTTGATATTGATTGAAGTGTTTGACTTTTAAATTCATGCTTGTTTCAATGTGCAAATTTGAAATAGGATAGGTTGAGGCTTAATTGTTGATGTTGTTCATGTGTCGCGTGTCGAGAATATGTTTTGGTCATAACCTCCTAACCGTAGCGCGTTTTTGCGAATGTGAATAGTGTAAATTGACTTTGTTGATTATTTCGGAGCCATTGGTGAACTTTTTAGTCGATTTCGGACAATTTTTTCCGGCTATTTTGCTACTGCCAGCCGACGAAATCGGCCAAAAAGTTTCACTTCCAAGCGGAATTTTCAAAAACCGATTGCATATTTGAATCCGTTGGCACGTTTGCAAGTTACCATGCGATTTTCGTTCAATTCCGAGTCGGTGATTTTTGACGCATTTTTTCGTTTTAAGGCTTTTTAAGTTCGGTTTGGTGCGATTTTGATGCATTGATCTTATTTTGACTTTTACTTATGTTTGTTGATCATTTGCCATTCAATGCATGTAAATTTGTTCGATTCCGGTTTGAGTTTGCATGTTGTTTATGTTAGAGCATAAATGCTGCCCCGTTTTGAAACATAAATTTCAATGCATGTCCATGACTCGTACATTCATCTTTCTACTTGATTTTGAGTTGTGAGGCATAGGTGCAACTTCCGGTTGCACCTCTTTTTGGTTTCTAATGCGTTTGTTGAGTTCATGCAAGGTTCTAGCAAAGATCTTAACGACGGTCGTTTGGTTGGTATTCCACTTTATTTGTGGGATACCTTTGGATTCAAATGATATTTTGTGCCGTTGTTTTTGTTTCGATTATGGGGGATCTTCACCAAGCAATTATGGAAGATGAGCATTTATTTTGCTCATGGGAGATTACAAGGCTTGGCTTGAAGTTTTTTGGATTTCTTTTATGCGAAAGAATCGGCACTTCGACCAAGTAAGTAATCTCGATTCTCTACTTTAATGCACCATTCTAGTTGTATGCGACTTAGGATCATATAACTTAAGGTGCATATTGGGCCCTCCCACCTGAGGCATTGGATTTATTTGTGATATATATATTGATATGCGTCGATTTCGGAGCTTAGGGATTAGGTTACGGATTGTAGAATTCACTTCCTCTCGCTTTCCCTTAAAATATCGTTTTTTGCCCGTTTCGTCGCAATTATTAAAAATAGTTTTAGGTGGGATAAAATCCTGGAAAAAATTCAAGAGTGATCCTCATCCTCTTAATTAGTTTGTCATATTTTTTGTTTCCAGATTTGGGTGGTTTTAATAATTAATTTGGATTTTAGATCATAAGCTGTCCCAAAAAGGAAGGTTTTGGCATAAGGTACCGAAATCGATTTTTCCCCATAGGTGTGAAACCTATTTTTTGTGTGTGATTAATCACTGTAATTTGTGACATTTTGATTCTCCTTAGGCATTTTTTTTCATAATTTTAGATGCCCTTTTTGATCCACTTGGTGGAGTTGTTTTTCGATGATCACGATTTGTTACCTTGCTAGTCAAGGAATTGTTTTGGCACTTTGGTGCATAATTTTGTGGAATCCTTTTAGACCATGTAAGATAATGACTATGTTATTCCAGGGATTTAATTTCATAATTTTTAAAGGCTTTTTGCTATTTTTCCATGTCACCTAGATCCTAGGTTGATTCATGTGTTTATGTGTCGCATAACCTAAATGTTAAGAAGGCATTCATGCCATTCTCTTGAGGGAATTTTTGGTAGCTTATAGGAGTTGATTATATGTCATTTGTATGTCTTTAATTCCAGTTATAGTTCACTTTTTGAACCATACTCATTTGGTTTGTTTTGGTGCTTTAAAGTGTATGCTTATGTGAATTAACTTTAATCTAAACTAGTTTCTCTTCTCCTCTAAATAATAACTTGAATTATGTATGCCTATTCATGAATTCTCATTGCATTTCACATCTTGTATGCTACTGACCCATAATCATTTCATTCATATTCACATGCTATTCTTCCTTAGTTTGCATCATTTGCGATCTTATGCGATGTTTGTTCCATTTCATCTCACATCTTCTTCTCATTGCTCCATATGCCTAATCCATTGCATCCATGATTGTATATTCATGCATCCTCATTCATAAGTATTCACTACTGACTTTTATGTTCATTTCATGTATTAATTCATGCTTGTAAGCCATACACATTCATACTTCATCCATAAACCATAACTTGCATTTAGGTGAACTTAGGTGAACTTTTTGTACATAGTTTGACATAGTTTGATATTGTGAGGTATCCTATCACACTTAGGGACCTATATCATGTAGCTACTGACTTTAGAAGTCATATAACCTTTAAGTACCTTCACCTTTAGACTTAGGTCTTATTTCGAACCCTAGTTCCCTTCTAGGACGTTTATGGTGCTTAATCGCTTTCATGCTTTGATTTTACTTTCAATATGCACTGCCATGCTAATTTTTGTTTTGTAGGGGGGAAGATTGAGGTAAGTCTCACTTCATGCCTATCTCTTATGCGTTTTAATTGTCTTTTCCTTAGCACTTTGTGCTTTGTTCATAGGTTCCCTTTTTGTTCTTTAGAAACAACTTACCTTCCTTAGGAAGTAAGTTAGTTTCTAACTCTTTTTCTTCTTTTCCTTTTCTTTCTTAGGATTAGAATACCTCATTAACCATAGGACCTCTCTTGTAAATAAACAAATAAAATTAGGGTTGTGTCTTAGTCCCCATTAGATTTTTCCTTTTCCAACTTGAGTCATTCTTTCTCATCTCATGAAGAAAAGCAATAAAACATTTAAGAATAAAAGCCGAACAATCTTGTACGCCACGAGACTTTGTTGCGGAGTGTTTATACGCGTCCTGTTTCGGGGCGAGGTGTAAATACTCACCGCGATGGATAGGTCTTAGTACAAGACAGTTCACAAACAAATTCAAAAAAACACTTCTCATAAAAGACAAAAAAAAAAACAAATAACAAGCGACTATCCTGCGGGAACTTCTCTTCTCATCTCATTCACTCACAACGCGAACTCGCGACGACTTGTCTCGCATGCAAGACGGTAAACGCACTCGTACCAGACGAGCCTGCAACACCTGAGTATAGACATACGCAGTTCCAGCATAAAAAACACAAACAAATAGTTCCCGCCTTAGTTAGGCGAACTACGTCGACTCTGATCCTCATTATCCCGATGAGGTACGTAGGCAGCGGGGTAGGGCCCGTTCGAGCACATTCTTTATTTTCCCTACATTTTCCCCATTCTTTAGTTTAGTTTTCATTTTCAGTTCCTTCTCATTTCTCATTCTAGTTCCAGTTAGCGGTTTATTCAGCAGCAGTTATATTTTCTCACCCTTTGAAACAAACAAGCAAGCGTGGATCCCGTCGGGTACGACGGACGATCTGGGGTGCTAATACCTTCCCAGGTCGTAACCGACTCCCGAACCCAGATCTTTGGTTCGCAGGACCTTGTCCTTTCCTTCTTCCTCAGGTTTGTGCAACATTACCTTTCCCATTCATTCGGGATAAAAATGTCTGGCTGGCGACTCTAACCTTTCCGCGCCACTTTCGCGTTTGTACTAGGATGAAAATCCCGGGAGCGACACCCGTCACTACTCTTTGCGATATCGATTCGCCTTGAGCGTTTTTCACAACAGTGATACCTCCTTTCTTTGGAACTACATGTACTGGACTAACCCATTTACTATCAGAGATTGGATATATTATTCCGGCATCTAGTAGTTTCTTAACTTCTTCTTTTACTACAGTGCTAAGGATTGGGTTAATTCTTCTTTGAGATTCTCTGGAGGTTTTGCAATCTTCTTCTAGCAGAATACGATGCATACAGATTGAAGGGCATATTCCTTTTAGATCAGATATGTTATATCCTAATGTAGTTGGATATTTCTTCAAGACATCTAAAAGTTTCTTTGTTTCGATTGTTCCTAAACTGGAATTTATTATAACTGGTCTTTTACATTCAATGTCTAAGAATTCGTACCTTAGGTTATTAGGTAAAGTTTTTAATCCTAATGTAGGTTTATCTTTACTTGGCATGGGATCCGGTGTAAGTGCTAAACTTTCGCTTAGACTATCATCCTGATACGGTGCACGCCAATTATCATCTTCGAAAATCGGAGGGATTTGAATTTTCATAATTTCAGAATAGGTCGTTTCTTTCAGTTCCATTTCTCTTACACATTCGTCAATTACGTCCAACAGATAGCAGGTATCCTCTATAGCTGGTGATTGTAAGAATTGTGTTAAAATAAATTCAACTTTCTCTTCACCTACTTCAAAGGTTAGCTTTCCTCTTTTTACGTCTATTATAGCTCCGGCGGTAGCTAAGAATGGTCTTCCTAGTATGATAGGTGTAGTGGAGTCTTCAGAGATGTCCATGATTATGAAATCAGTAGGGATGTAGAATTGTCCTATACGCACTGGGACGTTTTCTAGTATGCCTACAGGATATTTAACTGAGCGATCGGCTAGTTGAACAGACATTTTAGTTGGTCTTAGGTCTCCCATGTCTAGCCTTTTGCAAATCGTTAAGGGCATAACACTGATACTGGCTCCTAAATCGCATAGAGCTTTGTCAATGACGAATTTTCCTATTACACAGGGTATAGAGAAACTTCCTGGATCTTTTAGCTTAGGAGGCATATTATTCTGAATTATGGCGCTACACTCAGCAGTAAGTGTAACTGTTCCGTTATCCTCTATCTTTTTCTTATTGGATAAGATCTCTTTTAAAAACTTAGCATACGAGGGCATTTGAGTGATAGCTTCTGTAAACGGAATAGTAATATTCAACTGTTTCAGAAGTTCGACAAATTTCTTAAACTGACCCATCGTCTTGGAATTGGTTAATCTCTGAGGGTACGGAATTGGTGGTTTATTGGGTGGTGGAGGCACATAATGCTTTTCTTTCTCCACTGCCTCTTGATTATCATCTTCCTTTTCTTCTGGATCATTCACCACTTCAGTCGGTTTATCCGGTTTTTGGTACATGGCAGGATTGTCAAGTCTTGGATCGGTAGGTCCGTCAAGTTCCTTGCCACTTCTTAATATCACAGCATTTGCATGTCCTTTCGGATTGGGTTGAGGTTGTCCAGGAAATACTCCAGCTGGTGCAGCGGTAGGTGCTTGTTGTTGAGCTACTTGTGAAATCTGAGTTTCAAGCATTTTGTTATGTGTAGCTAATGCATCTACTTTGCTTACTAATTGCTTAATCTGCTCACTAGTGTGAATGTTTTGGTTTAAGAAGTCCTTGTTTGTTTGAGATTGGTTAGCTATAAAGTTCTCCATCATCAACTCAAGGTTCGATTTTCTAGGGACATTAGGAGCAGTCTTTTGATATCCTGGTGGTGTAGCTGGTGCTTGACCTGGTGCGTATAAAGCATTATTATTCTTATAGGATAAGTTCGGATGATTCTTCCAACCTGGGTTGTATGTGTTTGAGTATGGGTTTCCTTGAGCATAATTCACTTGATCAGTGGGAATTCCTGTTAATAGTTGACAATCAGACACTTCATGTCCTGGAACTCCACATAACTCACAGTTAGGTGTTACTGCAGCCACGGTGGCTGTTGGTGTTATGGCCAAGTTGTCGATCTTTTGGCTTAGTTGGTCAAACTTTGCATTGACTTGGTCCATACTACTCACTTCGTACATACCTCCTTTTATTGGTTTCTCAGTTGCGACTCTCTCGCTTCCCCATTGGTAATGGTTTTGAGCCATACTTTCGATAAGTGCATAAGCATCATTATATTCTTTGTCCATCAATGCACCGCCCGCGGCAGCGTCAATTGTCATTCTTGTATTGTACAAGAGTCCATTATAGAAGGTATGGATGACCATCCATTCTACTAATCCGTGATGTGGACAAAGTCTCAGCATATCCTTATAGCCTTCCCAAGCTTCGAATAGTGATTCGTTTTCCCTTTGCTTAAATCCGTTGATCTGAGCTCTCAGCATAGCTGTCTTGCTGGGGGGAAAATATCTGGTCAAGAAAACTCTCTTTAGTTCCTCCCACGTAGTTACTGAGTTCGAAGGCAGAGATTGAAGCCAGGCTCTTGCTCTGTCTCGAAGTGAAAAAGGAAACAAACGTAGTCTAATAGCTTCTTGGGTAACTCCATTGGCTTTTACGGTATCTGCGTATTGCACAAAGATCGAAAGATGAAGGTTCGGATCCTCGGTAGGATTTCCGGCGAATTGATTTTGTTGCACGGCTGATATCAACGAAGGTTTTAGTTCGAAATCATTTCGGTTGATAGCCGGTGCGGCAATGCTTGAATGCGGTTCAGCTTGCGAAGGACTAGCGTAATACTTGAGTGGGTGATTCTGTTCTTCAGCCATCTCTGCGTCCTTTGATGTTACGACTGGTTTAGGTGGATCTGATTGAAGATCTGGAATATTGTAATTTTGTTCGTAATCGAATATCCGTCTTCTTACGTGTAAGAAGCGTTCCGATTCTGGGATTAGAGGTTGCAAGTCTTCGCCTTGGGAGCGAGTACTTGGCATACACTCGGAAATTTAGATTAAGAAAAGAAAATAGTTGTTACCTTAGTCTAGACAATGCTACCTAAAGTGCACTAGTAACTAAATTAAGGTCCCCGGCAACGGCGCCAAAAACTTGATGGGCTAAAGACGTATCTAATTATGTGTCTAGCGGTATCTTAACTGCAAGTGCACAGCCTATCGAAGTAATATTTAAGATTATCGATCCACAGGGACTCTATGGTTACTTAGTGCTAGATGAACTTCTAGTTTAGCTAAGGCGAAGGGTTGTCACGATTTTTTGTTGTTTTTAAAGATTAAAGGCGGGAATTAAATTTAAGTTTTAATAAAATAATACTAAGGCGGTCGGTATGTAATTATGCTAACTTAGGCGGGTCAATCTAACCTAGGCTTATAAAGGTGTTCACTTAATCTATTCTGTAGAGGTTACCAGTTTAAATACCCTTAACTCACACTCTCGTGGTCTTATCTCAGATCTTACCCCTAAAGCCCTATGCCTGCTCTCGCTAGCCCATAAGTGTTTAGAGATAATTTTTGGAAACTTAGTAATTCTAATTTATTTTAAAGCGCTCTCGCTGTGTTTAATTTAAATGCCTAACTTTAGCTATCTGGTTAAAATCTCACACTCTCGTGGTCTTGACCTAACCTAATACACTTTCCTTACTCTCGTAACAAAAAGGTCGATTTTAAATAAAAAGTATCAGCCAGAATACTAAGCTATTAATTATTTTAAACCTATAGTTGATTTTACCGATTTAGTTTGTTTTAATTACATACCGCCCTAAGGTAATTAGCTACTCATTCTTGTTGAACCAGACAGAGGCAGAGAAACAATAAACGAAATATTCATGGCAGAAAAATAAATATTCAACATAAATATAAAATTGCGAATTAATATAAACCTGGTTAACAATAAAATGGCAGACTCCTTCTTCCATAGACCGGAAAGCTCGGAGTAATTGGCGGAATTGAAAATAAACTAAAAATTCTGAAGGCTTTGAAACAAATAAATTTTATAACAATTTCCTGATGTTGGAAATTGTTATAGGTTGGGTTTGGATACAATAAAAATAGAGCAATGAAAATAATGCTGAAAATAATAAAGGTGTAAAACAATTCGGCAGAGCTTCCGCAAGAAATTGATAAAAATAATGCTCTGTAAATTGTTCATCAAATTTAAGCTATTTATAGAAGATTTAATGGGCTGGTGGTTGAACTTGTTTGCTTGGGCTTCGTAGGAGCATTTGAGAAAATCCAGGAACGTGGATACAGGAGGGTCAGCTGGAAAGTAGGCAGATCATGTGCAGCGTAACGTTATGACCAAGCTTCAGTCAAATAACCTATTTTTCCCTTGTCACGGTCGTGACAAGGGCATCACGTTAGTGTCCTTTGTAATTTAAGTGTCACGGTCGTGAGGGATATGTCACGGTCGTGATTGCTCCTTTTGGGGTGTCACGGTCGTGACACCTAGGTGACGACCGTGAGTGTTACAAAATATGTAGGTTTTGCAGCATTCTTCATTTCTTCATCTTTTAATGGTTGTTTTCGCTCCTTTTGCTCTTGGCTCATGATTTAGCTCTGTATACGATGTACCTGCAAAATAGTAAGGAAAACTCGAGGAATCGGGTGTTAAAACGACGATTATGCGATAAAACGGTAATGAAACTTAACAATATAATCGATACATTTTCTCGTTATCAATATTGCTGGTCTTGGAATCAAGATAATCCTGCTTCGTTTGCAAAGACATTGATGCAATCTGATGCGAATAATGGTGGAGGTTTTTTTGTTCCTAGGTATTGTGCAGAGACAATTTTTCCATGGTTGGATTATGCGGAGGATCCTCCTCTACATAACGTTTTGGCTAAGGATGTTCACGGCGAAACGTGGAAGTTTTGGCATATTTATAGGGGGCGTCGATAAGGCATCTTTTGATGACCGATTGGAGTACTTTTGTTAATCACAAGAAGCTTCTTGTTGGTGATTCTATTGTGTTTTGATGGCGAAAATGCAGATTCGATGGTGTTCTGGAATAAGAATCAAGATGCCATTTGAAACCGAGGATTCGTCTAGAATAAGTTGATCCCTTTCTCTAGCCTTCATTTTTGCTAATAGCATAATTTATTCAGGAAACTGTGTTACTGGAAGATTATTCACCTTGAAGTGGGATCAACTTCAAGGTTATTCAAAGAAGATTATTCAGGAAACTTATTCACCTTGAAGATTATTCAAGTAAATCTCTCATTTTGAATAAACTTTTAGTACATAGTTTAGATAGAATCTAGCCAAAACATTTATAATTCTTGAAGTGGAGATTAGTTATATGGATCCTTTGACTCATATGAGTATCCCTGTTTGAAATTTCACCAATTATGTAGGTTGATAATGAACCTATTTGAAATTTCACCAATTATTATGTAGGTTGATAATGAACCTGTTTGAATATGACTATTTTTTTGTCAACCACTTGTGTGACTTGTTAATATGACTATAAAATTGACCAAACCTGTCTCATATTGCTTTGGCTTACCTAAACATAACCACTTTAGTCCTTTCATTTGGTTAATTTGTTTTTTATTTTTAGAGTTGATTATGATCTTTGTTTCTGAATATTTTACATGCCCAAACACAATTAGTTCTTAGTATATTTGTCATCTTATTTGTCGTAATAGTATATTGGAGGATGAAAAAATTGTAAAGGGTCTTGCTTGAATTCCTTTATAGGGGCCTATTTTGTTAGTTGGGAATTACTTATTGTAGACTAGTAGCAGATATATGATAGCAACCGTGAGTGAGTCCAATGTGTGACAAAAGCTTTAGCTTTTTTGGTGTTTTTAATTGAAACAAATCCTTAGCATATTCTCAACCATACCACTAAATGTAACATTTATATTCCACCATGTTTTGCACTTGTTTGGTCTCTTTCATTGTCGTAGGAATGATAATCTACCAGTTTCACTTTTTTACCTGTGGTCTCTTCACATTATTCATGAGTAACTTTTTACACTTGAGTAAATATACTCCATTCATGTTTATGTACTCATGTTACACTTGTCTAAAATCAGTATTTTAAATTGCAGAAAATTATTGTCTGCTCAAATTCCATCTATGGAGAAATTCCATTCTCAATTTCATCTTTAAAGAATCTTATATCAACAGATTAATCTTATCATTATCATAACAAAGGAAATTAATCACTTTTGTGAAAATGTTGGAGGAAAATGGTGAGATTTGGGACGTGTACAAGGTGGTCAGAATAAAAGAAATTGAAGATGCAACTGACAACTTCGATTCGTCAAATCTAAAAGGAGAAGGATCTCAAGGACATCAATATAAAGGTATACTCAAAGATGGTTCAATGGTCATGGTTAATTTGAAGAGTTTGAGCAAAATCAGTGATATACATGCTTTTAGGTCTTGTACAAGATGGAAAGTTAAAATACAAGTATGTCTTAAAATTCAATTTCTCATAAAATTTAAAATTTATGACCCTTTGTTTCTCTTATTCAGTTTAGATATTAACCGGTCACCAATTTGTGCAGGATGGAATTGTCTCCCTTTAATGATTTCAATACAACATTGGATAAAACTCTATGAAAACTTAGGAGCCAGCCCAATCAGGTGATCAAATTCTATATTGATATGTGGGATTGGATTTAATTAAGTGTCGTGGTTGATATTGCTGAATTCTGCATTCTATCTGGCATTTCTATCTCGCTCTTAAGTACACACTTGTAGGAATCTCGTCCGTGTATAGGGATGTCAATTTAATTCATACTTAATGGTTACTTTCAAAAAATACTTATGATAGCATTAAAACACACTAAAAAGTATGGGTACAATCACAAATAATTACCTCCAGAATTATTTCTTTTGACATCATAGTGAGTTTCATGAGTTCTTTTGTATGTCTCTGCAACAGAGTGCACAATATATCTCATAGTTCGAGTTAGCTTATAGTTTATGAGGTTCAATATAAACATTATTTCCATAACTTTAATTTTATTTATGATCTTATAGGTGCAATATAATTTAGTAGACTCATGGGTTATGATCATTGCAATATCATTTCAACCTTATTCCTACAAAATCAGACTTTTCATTTTCAGGTTTAGATTGTTCAGAGTTTCAACCTTATGATTTGTGGCTCATATTTTTACGCTATTCTTTTTCATGTTTGACTTGTTTAGAGTTTTTTTTGGTTTATGTTTAGTTTTGGTTTTTAGATTCCACGGTTCAGAACTTGGTTTGAATTTGTTTCATGTTTTGGATTCAGTTTCAGATTGAATTCAGAATTGATTCAACTCAGTTTGTCTTTGGTTCATGTATGGCTTGGAAATTCCTTGCGTTTTGGTTCAAGCTTTTGCTCTAACTTAAGTTACAGTGTTCATGTATGTCTTTGGTTCATTTTTAGATCCGACAGTGGACAAGATCATTATCCTTGACTTTTCTTTTAATTAGAGGTTTATTTATGTAATATATGGATTTAATTAGTAGTGAAACTGATTGCAACTTATGTTTAATGCCACATTGATCTTGTTATGTATTAGACCTGTCAAAGTTACTGCATTGGCACATGCTCCATGGCTCTTGATTATACCTTCGATCATCACAATTTTTAGAGAGGTAATCATATTTCATGACTTAAAAGTTTGACTAGGGTTGAAGTTTGGATGAATTTGTAATTTTATATGATTATTAGATTAGATCATGGTCAGCGAATAGGTAGTTGGATCACTGTTTTGGATCACTGGTATATGAACCCTTATGTTTATTCTTAGGAATTTGTTCATATATCTTATTATTTTAAAATCAATATATAATTGCTTCATGATAGACATGTGTTTAGTTCTAATATAAAGTAATATTTATTGATGTAAATACAAGATTTATTGATTATGTAAATACAAACGATGTATGTTTAGTTCTAATATAAATAATTATTATTGATGTAAATACAAGGTTTAATGATGATATAATACAAACCATGTATGTTTCTGCCCCATTCTATTCATATTTCTACATATATATATATATATATATATATATATATATATATATATATATATATATATATATATATATATATATATATATATATATATATATATATATATATATATATATATATATATATATATTAATAGAAAATTACCTGCGAATTTACCTGTGAAAAAGGAATTTCCTACATATTTACCTGCAGATGTAACTGCGAAATAACAAGTTGCGATGGTTGGAACAGTCGTAATTAATAATAAAAACAAATGAAAACCTAAGACGGTTGTAACGGACGTAATATGCAGTTTATGTCAGTTCCTTACCCGTCGTTAAAGATAACGACGGTTTGTGTGAAGATTTTGACAACCGACGCAATATGGCCTCACGACGCACGTTTCTGCGACGGTGGTGTAACCGTTGTGACTTGCAAATTACGGCGGTTTTAACCGTCGTAAGATGCCAAAATAAGCGTCGTAATCTGTCATTTTTCTTGTAGTGAGACAACAACATAACTTTGTAGTTAGTCATTCATACTCTACCAAATAACAACAAAAGTCATCATATTTAGACAAAAACTTCTCATTCAATATACACAAATAAGATTAGACAAGAGTGAAATAAAAACATAAAATAGTAGCACAAAACAATATTAAAAATATTATAATAAAAAAATAAACAAAAACGGAGGAGAAAATAGATTAGAGAAGATGAAAAATAAAGAACATAAGAGATGCGAGATTAGAGAATAAGAAGTGAGATGTATATGACAAAGAAGATGAGAAAAATATGTGATACAACTAGGAGAGATTTGAGAAGATTGAAACTAAAACTCTAAGTGTGAATAAGAGAATATTTGTAAAGTTAATGCATAATAAGTTTGGATTTTGAATTAGATGTGAGATAAGTGAAGTTTGGGTTGTAACATAATGCAGTTTGGTTTGATTTAATTCGATTTGCAAAATACAAATTGCAAATCAAATCGAATCGTGTGGTTTTGTTAAAAAATGACTCAAACACATCCGAATCAATTATATTTTTTTATAATATCAGTTTGATTTGGTTTGCGATTTTCTATTGAGTTGGTTCGGTATATATATGAGTCAGGATCAACTTATTCTAAATGTAAGTCTTTTTAACTTATTTCATAATTGTAGCATTTAAATTAGATTCAATCTAATAGTCATAAATATAAACTTTTTATAAAATAAATAATTTTTTTCTCTACAAATTTTATCATCAAAATTTAAGATGAATAAATAGAATAGCGATGATTTAAATTCAACTCTTTCAATTAAATGTATCTACAATTATCAATTGACTTGAATTAACTTAACAAAAAAAAATCAAATATGTCTAATAAGACAAATTATGAGATGCACATAGCCAAATGTAATAAAGAAAGAATAAATAAGCTAACATAGTTTCCCTTGCCTAACATAGACGTTGATCTGAAATCGAATTGATTAGGCTAGTTTCATTGAATATGACTCAAAATCTCAATCTCCACATTTATAAACAAGAGTTAGAAGTTGCTTTGAAATGTAAGCTAAGACGGTTACACGTGTTTGAAGTAAAGCTGTGTGGTGGAGACTGAAGGAAGCATGCCACCATAATGCAAAATTGACAGATGAGCTGTTTGTTTGTATTAGATTACCATCGTCATTATCATTAACGGTTACTTAGTATGATGACAACATGATTTTCAGTTACTTTTGTCTCTTAATTCTATCTTACAAGCTTCTTTCATTATGATGCCATTATGTTTCCATACAATCAATATAAATAATCTATTTCTTGTGTAACTAAGACATCAAGATTTTGGTTATTATTATTTCTTTGTCAAATCATGGCTTATTTGAGTCAATATGTTTTTGTTATTATTAGATCTTCTTTTGGGATCTACACTTAAAAATATATGATAGAAATTTCAAATTTCAATATTTAAATTTTAAAGTGTGTCCAATACTTTGGGTTGGTACATTTGGCAATTTATCCATTTGTATCTAATTTATGTTAGATTTGTAAAATAGTTTGTGGATTGCAATCAATTATTAGTTTGAAATTTTCAAGGGTTGATCTAATGGTGGAGACTTGGGTCTTGATAGTTTGTTCCTCGCAAGGTCTCAGGTTCGAATTCTATTAGGTGCAATCAATTCTTGTGTGAGTCAGTCCATACAGAGTTTTGCTCTGGTTTTAAACAGGACTCCTGCTAGTGGGCGGTGAGATTAATCATGTATTATATGACTAGGTCTTCTCTATAATTAGTGAATCAAAAACACAAGTGACTGCTCCACAACTTTCTCCATCAAGAAGTTTGAACAAGTCATTCATTATTTCATGATTATGATGAAAAGAACGACAATCTTTATTCTCAAATCATACTTTTAAGAAATAAATATTGATGTTTTAATTTTATATAATTGATCGATGAATTTGTTCACTTACATTTAATATCTGAGCTTATATTATATGAGTTATGACTACATTATATCTTTAATTAATGGTTATGGTAATATTCCAATAATTTTGATCGTAATCAATTTTCATTGATTTTTTGTGATTGAACAATATTTCGTGATTATTTACGTGATGTGGTTATCGTTGGAGTAATATAGCAAGTATGAGTAAGTGAGGAAATAGTTCTAAATTGGATAGGAATGTGGTGACTTGAGCATATATAAGTGAGAGAACTCACTCACCTATCACCTTAAGGTCTTAGGTGGACAAGTGATATGCCTCTCACAAAGGTATCTAGTTCTACACTATGTAACAATATTCCCTAGTGTGAAACTCCTTTAACATGGTATCCAGAGTCTGGTTTGTAAAGAGATTAACTTACTTTTATTGAAATGCATGTATCAAAATGCCATTGAAAGACCCTTGAAAAATGTGTCAACGGTGGTACACATATATAAAAAAGAGGAAATATTGTGAACTCACACTTGAGGGAAAGTGTTAGAATAATATAACAAGTGTAAGTAAGTGTGAGAACCCACTCATCTATCACTTTTCACTTTAAGGTTTTAGGTGGACAAGTGGTGTGTCTCTCACAAAGGTATTTAGTCCTACACTATGTATCAATGTTCTCTAGTATGAAACTCCTCTAACAGTTATTAAGGTTTTGTGGTTATTAAGGTTTTGTGGCGGTTGAACAATTTTGATTAGTTTTTTTCTTTGGATCACATGGCTCCGGAATTGTAACATGAAACATGTTCATACTATAATTGATTTTCTTAAATTCCACTCACTATCTAATTTTGGGTCTTATGCAGGGATTAAAAATGCGTGTAAAAATAATTTTATAGAGATTAAAATTCGACTTTTTTTATAGGAACTAAAAATTAAAATTAAGATATTTATAAGGACTAAAAACATATTTAACCCTTAATTCAAAAGTAATACCGTTTCAAAATAAAATGTATGAAAAATATTGTTGAATAAAAGTCTAAGCCTAATTTTATTTTTTTTATGAATCTCACATACAAATTCAAAATTGAGTAAATGATTGATGGTGTCTCTATTCAGTACTGTTCACGTTCATAAAATTACAAATACTTATTAATCAATTGAGTCGAATCAAAATTGTTCTGATACAGTAGTGCTAGTTCTAATTATGTATATGGTGGTATTTATATAATTATTAGTGAAGTCATATTAAACAAAAGTCACTATTTTAAATTGCATTATTTTCTATATTTTAAACTGACTATTTCAAATCATCAATTTATTTTACTAGTCATTTTCTGCTGGCATTTTCAATTTAGACAAATATTTAAATTGGTCCCTTAACTATATCTAGGATTTTAATTTGGTCTCTTAATTCTAAAGAGTGTCAAAATGGTCCCTTAAGTTTTTAAAAGGTGTCAAATTGGTCATTTCCATTAATTACCCCCAAACAAACGTTTAGTTCTGCACATGTGGCAGCTGATGTAACGTCCTGTTTATTTAATTATTCATTTAATTAAATATTGCCATTGTTTGGTGTTGATTTGTCGGAATTTCGTTGTGTTGAGTTGTTAATTTGATTTTAGTGGAATTAAGTTGATAAAGGTGATTAATTTGAATTAAGTTGTGGATTAATAAGTAGAATTGTGTTATTCTTAATAAGTGGGTGATGCATGTTTTTCACAAGTGTACGAACACGTCAGAGTAATATAAAAGATTGTCGAATCTATCGTACCTGTTGTTATGGTGTGTATCTAAGGCAATTGAATATAATGGTTTTAAAGAGTGCGCAATGGTAAATAAAATAGTAATTTTAAACAATTAATAAAGACAGACTTGAATGTAATTCACATAATCAATTGATAATCCGGTACTTGTTAATAGAACTACTTATGAGCAATGTTTTCCACTTTGAAAAGAACTAGTTTAACAGGAACTGTCGCTTTCGCGTATTCAGAACCGAGTTGTACTCTAATCAACCCCTCCTATTGTCACGGATAAAAAGGTGCGTACTGCGTTAGAGTAGTAAACCTATTTTTAAGAAATATAGTATTTTAACTAAGTTGAAAAGTACTTTAACCTGTATTTCTTAGCAAAAAGAGGTTCTGACGAACCAGACTCTAAACTTCTTAACGCATCCAAAAATGGTTTTAAAATCTCTTTTCTTTTTAATCTAAAAACTCCTAATGAACTAGACAAAGCGTTTTTGCCTGTTTTTGAAATAGTTAAAAACAATTAAACTTAAATAGAAAGTTAAAATAGCCCTTAAGTGTTTCTACGAACAGTTGTACGAATTACTGGTTCAATTACGATCCTTGCATTCTAACCTTTATGGATTTAGTTAGACATGGTAAAGTAAAAATTCTTTTTATTATTTTTCATAAAAGTAATTAGTGCAAGTGCGGAAAGTAAATAAAAGTAGTGCGAGTGCGGAAAGTAAAGGTATTTAAAGCGAGTGCGAGAAATAAAAGTATTTAAAGCGAGTGCGGAAATAAAATAAAGTAAAGTGCGAGTGCGGATAATAAATAAAGTAAGGCAATGCGGAAAGTAAATAAAATAAAGCGAGTGCAGAAAAATAAAATACGAACTGGAATTAAAATGGTGGCAGGATTAACTTCCTCCCAAAGTGCTCCAAAACTCGATCACACAGACGTATACAGACTCGATCACTCGATTGTAGTAACACCCCGATGTGAAGTGATTACTACTTTAAAACTGATATATGCCTAAGAGATACTAAGTTTGGATGATTGAAAACGAAAATCTAAGGCCCTATTTATAGGAAAACAAATAGTAAGAAAAGACCAGGATGCCCCCTCCACTAAAAAGTGGAGGGAAAAACTTTTTCCTTGTGGCGCCCGCCATAGGTGTATTTTGGTGGAGAAAGTGGGGATCGTGGGCATAGGCAGTTGTGGAGTGGTCTTGAGACGTGGCCACGTTATGGCTGACCCCGTGGCGCCAGCCATGGTGGATGTCGTAAGTGTAAAAAGCTGAATTTCTTGATTTTTGTCCGTTTCAGCTTCTTTTTTGCTCCTTTTCTTGATTTAGGCCCCGATTACATAAAAAACCTGAAAATAAAGAAAAACAAAGTAATAACATAACAAAATAGAAATAAAAACTAAGAATGCATGCGAAATCGGAGTCAGAAATACGGTGAAATTTAGTGTTATCAGTGAGCCTAATAGTGAGTAGGAGTAATAGTTGTGGACGGTGTATGGTTTAAGCCCAATAAGAATTATTAAGGATTTAATATAAATTATAAAAAAACAATTAGAATAAAAAAAGGGGTTATAAGTGAAAAGAGGAGAACGTGAAGTTGAGAACAAGAGGTTACGAGAAGTGCTTAAGAGAGGAAATGCTAGGTTTCCGATCAAATCGTTAGAGTTGCCTTCAATCCAAAGGTAAGGGTGGAGTTCTGACTCTATAATCGGGAAATATGATGATAACATGTGGGATTGGGTGATATAGGTTACTTCTGTCAATATGTTGAATTATTGTGTTGAATAATTGAATTTTGATCAATGTTGTTGAATTATTCGTAAATTATTTAGTTGATTATGTAGTAGTGTTTATGGGTGAATCTGTTGTGTTCTGTTCTGATTTTTAGTTGATACAAAATGTTGAATTTTAAGTTGATCAATTTTAGAAATTAAATTGAGTGTTTAAATTGGGGTTATGTGGTTCTGCAATACCGGAATAAGTATTAGTGGTGAATTCATAAGATTATATGAAACTGAATTGAAGAAGACATAGACGAAAGGGGAAGACTTATGTGACGTCCGTCCCGTTTGGTTTTGTGGATGATATCTTATGATGTCTGTATTATTTCTAGCACGTGGGTTAGTTCAAGTAGATTAGCATGATTACTGATACATAACTGAATTAAATAACTAGTTACCAATAATTAACTATTTGAATTAGGATCATTGTGAGTAATGAATAATAGTGTTGTGACGAGATAATAGTAGATTAATTAGTTAACAGTGGAGTATAATTCAGTAGCGAGTTTAGTAAATTGGTTGTTGTCATGGATTTAGAAGAAGTATGATCAGAATGATAATTGATTAATAATAAGTGGAGATGTACATAAATATTGTAGCAATGAATTATAAATTAGCAGGATCAGTAGGATTAATTAATAGTGATACCAGAGTGTAAAACAATGTCGATCTAGTCAAATAAGTGGAATTAAGCGGAAAAGTTAGTTGCCAAAATGAGCTGAAATTGTCAAAGTAGTTTAGGTAAATTAATAGATAAATTGGTGAATTTGTTCAACTATAATTATATAGAATACGTGGATTTTCAAGTACTGCTTAATAAGTTGATTTATCCCGGTTTACGAGCACAATAGACTTAGAAGCATGTTTAATATTTGGTCACTGATATGAATTAACAGAGGCCTAGTAGTAGGCTAGTGATAAGTAGCAGTGACAGGGTATAGGATATTAATTAATCAATTTAGTCGGAGATGGTTGAAGGAATTAAGTATTGTAATTGAATCAAAGTAAGTTGTTTCGTAGGGCTATGATGGTTTAGTAAGAGCATAATTAAGTGACCGTGAGTCAGGATTTAGTAGTATGTGTTGATAAATGGTTGGCTGAGAATTAGGTTGTCGTGTTGTCTTAGTTGAAGAATTAAATTTAAGGCGGAGAGCCGATGTTGTTTTGGTTGTTGTTGTTGTTGTAAATTTAAGACGAAGAGCCAAAGTTGTTTTGTTGCAATTGTTGTTGTCTTTAAGGCGTAAAGCCAGCGTTAATTTGTCGTTGAAGGCCTTTGGCCAACGGTATGTGAATGGTTGTATTTTTGGTGTGATCCGTAGGATCGTGTTAATGTATAATATTTATTATACACATGTTGTAGGCATAGGTTGCCATGTTGTATATTTTATGTGATCGGATGGATCATGAAGAGGTATACTGATTGTTATATCTGTGTTGTATGAATATTCATTATCATGCATTCATGAGATTATTGTTTATTATTGGTGAGATGATTCGTTGCCGGATGGGCGTATGCGAATTATCCGTATGTTGGAGATAAATCATTGTCGGATGGGTGTATGTGATTTATCCGGATTCCTTTGGGAATCGGGTTCGATTGAATGAACCATGGTGAGTTGGTACCACATGCATTGCGTCTTTGTTGGGTCACATTGCATATTAACGATGTTTGTAAGTTGATAAGTGGTGATTTATGTAATTTGATTTAATATGTTATTTATCATATATTCTGATTATATTGTTAGATATCTCACCCCTTCTGTTTGAATGTTTCCCCTATGTTGGTAACGTGCAGGTATTCCGGAATAGAGATGCTTACATTAGTAGATTCAAGTCGGTGTCGTCACTCTGATACGTAACACGGGATTTCAGGGATTTTTGATGTTTTCTTATTATCATTATTTGTTACGTATCTTATTTTCGTTGAAAATATTGTACATCAAGTGATGTTGTGGAATATTGTGTTATTTGGAAAATTGTCGTAAGATGAATAAAAATAATATTTTTACACTGTGTTAATAAAAGGAGTTTTTGCCGGTTATTATTTTTGATGTGACATCCCACTTTATTTAAAACTCTGATTTTACTTATTAATTTATTATTTTTCAAAACGGGATAAGTGGGGTGTTACAACTGACATGGCATATTTCATCTTCTTTTTCGTTAACACTATAATTCACGACATATGGTTTGTGCAAATAGAGCTTCACCCCCTAATTGATTCACGATATAGTGTAGGGTTTATGCAACTCGAGCTTCAGCCATGAAATTCAGTGGTTTGTCTCCAGTGATGAAACACAAATGTGCTTATGGTAGGTGTTCGAAGGAAGGGTCGAATGTCAACATAAGCACAGGTTGGAAACCGTTTTGTCATTTTAGGGATTTAGTTATTCTTCGAATGGCAACAACCGTTAAGAACTATGGAAAACATTTATGGGGTTGTCCTAATTTTAAGGTATGTTTAATGTAAATCTCATGTTTGTTCTTTTAAAAACAGTTGTTGCTGCAAATATTTGAGGTATAGAGATTAATTTTGCAGGGATCAATACATGTTGGTTGTAGGTACTTTAGATGGTTTTATGAAGATGTTAGAGATGAGAAGGAGTTATTTTTGATGGATAGAATTGAAAAGCTTTCAAAGGCAGTTGCAGAAGTTCAATTGATTATTGAAGAATATGGGAAACAAATAAGCAATGTGGAAAGTGAATTGAAGAACCTAACGAAGTGGAAAAAAATTCTAGAATTTGATGTTGTTCATTTGCCTCATTGTACTTGTTTTTAGATGAATTAAATGAATAGACAAGTACTTGTACCAGTTGTTATCAATTTTATTTTTATCAATTAAATGAAGATGTTGTTGTCAATTTGTTGTTATCAATTTGATGTTGTTCATCAATTTCTATCAGTATGTATCAGTATGTTAGCAATATGCGACTGACAAGTTTATATCAGAATGCCAGGAAATATCATAATAATTGATAGTCAAAATACACAAGCATAGCTTGTCTTAACATATTACATAAGGCTTAGACTTAATGCCAACATGTCTTAACAAAATACATGTCTTAACAAAATACATGTCTTAAACAAATACCATACATGTCTTAATAAAATACATACAATAAGTGATAGACAAAATACACAAAGTAAATGCCCAACAACAATCTAGTTTTCCAATTATTCGTTGATCTCTTGGTTGGTGTTGATCTCCTTGTTGTTGGACCTACAACAGGCTTTGCTGCACTCACCCTGGTGGTTGGGCCTCGTGGTATAAAAGGCTTAGTTGGCCTTCTGATTGACAACTTTTTGGGCCTTCCTTGTGATCCTGATGCATGAGTGTAAACACCCCAAATTTGCCCTCACTTTTTCTCACACCATGTCTTGTGATCTTTCATATTGCATTGCATAGGCATACCATCTCATACTGCATATTTGTTTCACTACATAGTTCCATTTCATCTGCATTTAGGGTTTGTGATCTGAGCAATCTAAGAAGTGATCTGAGCCATCCCAAAGGTCTTAAATCTTTCCAAGAGGGTCCATGTGTGTTACATGATCATAATATGTTCCCCAAAGTTCATAAAAGTCAAGAGATCACAAAGAATGACAAAGGCATAGAGGCAGACTGAAGATTTCCTGCACAGATGACCTAAAATTAGGGTTTTGGTTTCAGAGGCCTTAACCCCAAATTTTTTGGCCATTCTTGTTTATAATGGTCTTAATATGTTATAAGGATCATGTGTACCAAGTTTGATGAAGAAATTCACTGTGGAAGTCATCTGACCATTGGATAACTTCTTGAGCAAGTAAAGTCAAAATCAGGGCATCTGAGGTCTCCACCAAGGGTACCAAAGGGTCATCATCATCATTTTGAGTCTATATGATCTTTATTTGATCTTAGAAGTGGTTGGAAGTTCACAAAGTTGAAGACTTTTGAGCCAAATGCAAACTTGCTATTTTTGGGAATGACTTGTAATGGAAACTTTCCATTTTGGGAAAGATTTTCAACCTATTCTTTCATGACCAAAAATGCTTCAAATGAAAAATTCTTGGGCATGAAAGTTGTAGATTATGTCTTCCCATTTTCAAAAAGTACAAGAACATGTCTTGATTCAACCAAGAACTCAAGATATAGCCTTTCAAAGTTGGGAAAATTCTTGTAAATTTCAAGTTCATGCCAAAGAGGATTTTTTGCAAATTCAAGTTTCAAGCCATTTCATGACCTCTAATTGGTTTCTAAACATCATACAAACATAGTGCAATGCATTTGAACCAAAATTGTGCCTTGGATTGCAAGTTTCATCAAACCATTTTCACAAAATTCTCAAAGAGGGAAAGTTGCAAAAACCTTGGAAACTCTTCATCCACTTGTTACAGCTCATGTAATATGATCCTATGGCCATCCTTGATGCAAGCTGAGGCCAAGACACTCCTTTGAGCAACTCTGACCCGTGCCATACCTCCAAGTACACAAAATTGACTTTTTTGCAACTTTGCCCATACCAATCAAACTATGCCACTACCAACTTTCTGACTAATCAAGACATCACATACAAGCCTCATGGACCTCATTTCATATGATCTTAGAGCCTAAAACATAACATAACTCAGAATCACCAAAATCCTCAAAAATATTCATCTCTTCGATTCTCTCAACACAAGCCAAAACCTCAAAACTCTTTGCACCATTCAATCATACACACCCTCAGGATCACAAAGCAACCCTCACAATGGCCTGAAAACCCCCATAACCAAAACACGATTTCTGCTTTAGCAGAACTGAAACACCCAAACCAGCCATCACAAACTTATTCCAAGCATTCCAGAAGCCTAATGGGATCCATTAGAGTGATTTTGCATCAAGGAAAGGTCCAGAAAGCTCAAAATCTCAAAGCTTCAATTCAGGTAACCTTCAAGAACATTTTTTCCATAAGCTTTATTTTAAGTTATTAAATGATTCTATGTGTTCCCCTGAGCATGCTGATGTAATTTGATTTGAAAATGGTTGAGAAATGAGAATGTATGAAGCTTCTGAAAATTTGCCCGTAAAACTTGTTTGATTCGATTCTCTTTGTATGCGAAAAATAAATTGTTTTTGTTGCTTGATTCTTGCTTATTGATGTTTGGGGAGTGATTCTGGAAAGTTTGGGAAGTTTTCATGGCCTGGGGAGAGAGAGTTAGGCTTTTGTCTCGCCGGAGAAGATGACCGGAGCTTGCTCTAGTCACCTGAAAGTTCTTAGGGTTTGTGATTAGGGCTAATCCTCCCAGTTTAAATGTGGGCCATCAGATTGTGTTTAGCGTGTGATTAGAGGGCTAGGTTGTGTCCACTTAACTTTAATCCTTTTAATTAATTTAATTAGTTAGGGTTAATTAATAAAAAGGCCAGATTGAATGTCAGCCATATGATAGCGTGCCAGTCAACGTCTCTCGTTCAAGTTTAAATTTGGACCCTCAGATATTCATACTTTCTTTTAATTTCATTTTTTTTCATTTTATTTTCATTACTTTTGTACATTTCATTTAAAATATCAAAACTCATCAAAAAAAATATGAACTTTTGCATTTCTGATCCAAATAATTTTCTCAACCTGAAAATAATTTTTATTTTATTTTTTGCATTTAAAAAGTATTTTTAAAATATTTAAATGTTATTTTTAATTAATTAATGGATTTTAATTAATTAAAAATGCATTTAGGTTTCTAAAAATCACCAAAAACTCGATGAACCATTCCAATACATTTAGAAACATTTTCAAACTCATCATACAAATTTCTTTTAAGGTTTGATCATAATTTCACAATTTTCTTTGAATTAGGGTTCTTAAAAATCAAATTTTCAAACCCTAACTTGAAAAAATCATTTCTGCCTAACCATGATGAGTTTGAACTTGGTTCTTTTTGCATTGTTTCACATATTGCATATAGTTTCTAGGTTATGTTTCTCATGATTTTATCTTGCATTTTCAATTTGATTTGCATTTTCCCTTTAGAAGCACCCAAAAACCCTAGCAAACTTAGAAATTTCATAACTTCCACTAGGTTAAGCTTCTGACTTTCTCCTTTGGGGTGTGATCTTTTATGGGATTAGGGTTTGTTTGAGCTTGATTTCAATTTTTTTATCATGAAGTATGCTTCTGTTTTGGCCATATATGCATCTCATGTTGCCTTAAAACCCTAATTTTGCTTCTGTTTTGGCCATATATGCATCACATGAACTTGCCATGACACTTCAAGCATTTGTATGACATCTTAGACATCTTAATACATGCTTGAACATTTCTTGATCATTTCTTCATTCATTTGGTATGTTTTGCATTCATTACATTCCATGTGTATCCATGTGTTTTCATGCTTCTAAACATGCTTCCATAGCATTTCATCTTTGTATGATCATTCATATGCATATTGTATGACTTTGCATCATTTCATATGCCATTTACAATTCCTTTTCACTTCTGACTTTGGTCTTTACATCTCATTTCAATTCATTTCCTTTTGCTTTATGTCTTATGCATCCATACTAACCTTTCAGGAGCTTTTGGTAAGTTATCTGGGAGGTGGATTTGCCTTCACCTCCCACCTCTTCTCACCTCTTCATATGCATATTTACATGTCTTTAAAGTGAACTTGCTTCACTTATGGTCTCTCTCTCTTTCTTACTTTCTTTCTTTTAAGTTATGTATCTTCTTCAGGAAGTAAGTAACTTATTCTCCTCTCTCCTTCTCTTTTCATCTGCTTCTTCCATTGGTGGCCTTGAAGATCTTTCCTCTTAAGCCTCACAAACCATAGGATATCCAAGAATGATAACTTTTAGGGTTGTGTATAGTCCCCCCTAGCTTTTTACCTTTGAGTCTCCTTGAGTCTCTCTTCTCATCTCATAATCAGAGACTAAACTCTTAAAGCTTTAGGACTTTGAATTAGGGTTATGCATGCATCCTTATCTTAGGATGGAGTATATAACTTTAATACTTAGTGTTAAACCTTTAATTTGTTTACATCTCTTAATCAAAACATATTAATAATCACTAAGACTTTATCTTGTAACTTGGGCCTTATATTAGGGTTCTATCTCTTCCATAGGGTTAAGAGGGACTAACCCTAGTGTTTAATGGACAAGTCCCCCTCAAGTTGTCTTACAAACTATAAAATCCATTTCTTAATCTCATTAAAATCCATTTAATAAAGCCTTGTTATATAATGAATTTAATCCCTAACCATGGATTAAGTTGAGGTATCTTCCTCGGCTTAAGTGTTCTCATCTATCATCCTTCTTTTAGGATGGTGTAATGAGTTCACTAATCTGTGATTAGAGATTAAACTCATTACTTAACACTAAACAAAAACCCAAAAACATCTTAATAATCACAAGTAGGTTAATGATCTTAATCCTACATCATCATGGTAATTAAGCTGAGATGCTTATCTCATACTTAAGTAGGCTCATTATCCCTAATCAGGGAGGATATAATGAGTTTACAAACCCTTGATTTAGGCTTAAGCTCATAATCCTATGCAAAACACCAAAAACAATAAAAAATTGAAAACACAAAAAAAAACAATAAACGTCTCCTCCGAATTGTTTTCTCATCACACTCATTCATAAGCGAGAACTTGCTTCTTCCGTCTAATGCAAGACAATTAGCACTCGAGCCAGACGAGTCATGCACTTGAGCATAGGCAAGCAAGCAGTTCACAGTCAATTCATCATCCAGTCTCTTTGAGTCGAACTACGGTGTTCTTACTTCCTTATTGCATGCGAGGATACGTAGGCATAACTTAACATGTTATCGAACAAAAGTCTCTTTTTCATCCCCCTCTTTCAGCATTCTTTTCTAAAGCCTCAGTTCCTGAGCAATTCACACTTATTTTTGCACTGACTCCTGTACTCTATTTCCCTAGCTTTTGCACACAGATAACACATACACCTACCCTTTTAAACACAATCTTATAAGCTTGGATCCCGTCGAGTACGACGGACGATCTGGGTGCTAATACCTTCCCAGGTCGTAACCAGCCCCCTTTCTCAGTTTCTCTGGTTCGCAACCGTCTTATCCATCTCTTTCCAGGTTTATGCAGCATTACCTTTCCTTCGAGATAAAAATGCCTAGATGGCGACTCTATTCAACCTCACCTCATTTTTCTTTTCACCGAACGTCCGCGTCTGCACCGGGATATAAATCTTTGGGAGAGACAGCTTGGTGACTCTGTTGGGGAGATTCTTGCAACCAAGGCTTCTGGTTCCTTTTGTGGGTTTCTCCTAGCGCTTGTTTGATTTGTGTTTATGAGGGTGTTATGTGTTGTATGTGCTTTTTGTTTATTGCTTTCTATACAGTTTTATTTATTGCTTGCATTTATTGTTTTATGCATTTCATATTCTTGTCATCATATCACCTTTGCTGGATTTATTGTTTTACCTTGGTGGGAGGGGTATCTCAGTGAGTAAGGTTCCACACCAGGAGCCTGAGTGACACATAGGATTAGAGTGGCTTCATATTCTTTCCCATTCCATTTCGGTCTGGTGCGGGAATATGAAACACGGTTCAGACATGGGTTTATTCTTGAGAACTCTGTGCTACGGATTTCCTGTAGTGCTAGGGCTATCTGGGAAGCCTGCTAAGTCTGGATGACCTTTTTTGGATGACCTTCAGCATCTGAGGTGAATTAGAGGAGGATCCTTTATGATTAATGTAAACAATGTACCTCCGGGTTAGAAGTGTTTACACTTCTCATAATAGATCCAAGTCTTAGAATCCTTGTTCTAGAACAATACGTGTGAGTGGGTTGGGATGTTTACAGGTTTGCAGGAACCCTTGGCCTCAACATACCCTGTTACTGATATTGTTTTAAGATCACATTATTTTGGATTGATTCTATGAAACCCTAGACTTGTGACTCTTTATTTGAGTCCCCCACCTGGTTACTGGTTTTCTAGCCTCCATCTAGACTTATGAACACACATAGACCCTATCAGAGCAGATAACGAATCCAACACTTGATCACAAACCCTTGCATATCATTCTGCATACATCATCTTGCATCATTTAACATTTGTCTATTTGTTTTACAGGGTATCCACATCATCTTTGGTTTGGTTTTGACTGTTCTTCTGCATCAGTTATCTTCATTAAAGAGCTTTTTCATCAGAGATCTTCTTCAGCTGATATCTTTTCCAGTTGCCTGCATTAGTTATCTTCCCCAGTTACCCAAAACAACATCCATTTTCAGTATGGATTCATCTAGGAAGAGAAACATCACTTATCATTTCTTTGAGCCCTCCTTAGCAGGCATCAGGCAGATTCAGGCACTCACCACTCCTGATCATGTCCCTTTGTTCAGGGAACATTATGGTGGTATCCTGGACATGATCATGGACTTTGATGCATCACAGAGGAGCGTGATTCACACTTGTCTTCAGTTCTATGACACTCCTCTCAGATGTTTCACTTTTCTAGACTTTCAGATAGGTCCTTTGTTAGAAGAGTTTTCCATGTTGTTGGATGTCCCCATCAGGAGAGGGATTCCTTTCAACCCTGAGATGACTGCTCCTAGGAATGAAGACATAACTAAGGCTCTCTACTTGGAAGCCACCATCATTGATCAGTATATGACCACCAAGGCTGGAATCCATGGCCTCCATTTGGATTTCTTGATCACTCAGGCCACCAGTCATGCTGCAACAGGGAAATGGGAAATTTTTTGTGCCCTCCTGGCTCTTAGTATATATGGGATCATCTTGTTTGCAGACGAGCCAAAGTTTGTAAGCAAGAATTTTATCCATCTCTTCTTTCTAAAGAATCCAGTTCCCACCTTGCTAGGAGATTTTTATTACTCGGTGCATCAGAGAAATGAGAAGCAGAGGGGAAAACTAGTCAGATGTTGTGCACCTCTCTTTTATTGTTGGTTATTGAGGCACTTGCCAAAGAAAGAAGCTTTCTTGAATCCTCATCAGTCAAGGAATTGGGCTAAGAGGATGATTGCCCTTACTTCAGAAGACATCAGGTGGTGTACTCAGAGCACCAAGGGCAGAGATATAATTACCAGTTGTGGGCAGTATCCTAATGTACCTCTCATTGGAGTGAAAGGTTGCATCAACTACAATACGTTTCTTTTCAAGAGGCAGTTAGGGTATGCCTTGGTACATCCACCCAGAGAGTAGGATTTAGTAGAGACCATTTACTGTGATGTTCAGAATAATCATGCTATCGTCCGACAAGCATCCTGGGCTTGGGATAATATTCAGACAAAAGGGACTGCCATTCTTGGCAATTGCAACAACATAGCTTCGGCTCAGTATATTGATTGGTCTCGCATCAGAGGACGGATCACCCGCATGCCATTTACCCTGGAGGATGTGCCTGGACCATCAGCAGTAGAGCCTATAGCTACAGTCGGTTTGGAGGAGTTTGAGAAATTGAAAGAGAGGAATGATCAGCTGTCTGAAGCTCTAAAGAAGACCCTCTGGGAGAGGAATGATAGTCGTCTGGACAATGAAAGGTTAGAAAAGCTCCGTATCAAGCATATGACCAAGATTGAGAGGACAAATTATTACATTAGAAAAGCCCGAGCAGGGGAGTTGGTATTGAAGAATGCTTGAAAAGAAGCCAAGACTCAGAAGGCCAGAGTTGAGCATTACCTGGAGGAGAGTCAGGCTAGGGGGATCAGGATCACTAAGGCTCGTTCACAAGAAGATCAGAGGACACAGGCTAAGATAGAGCAGTTGGAAGCTAATGAGAAGAAGAATTAGGAAGCCTTGTTAGCAGCACAGAAGGAAATCTCCGAGTTGAAACTCCGGGCGGGGTTGAAGAGATCAAAGGACCAAGACAAGTATAAGAAGCTGACAAGTGCCATTGCTACCAGGAACCTTCTTATCAGGACCATCACAGAGCACCCTGTTGGACCGGTAACTGATGCTCTCCTAAAGGAAGTCAGAGAGGATGACTTTGGGCTGGATGTTTGATTTCTTTGTATTTGTATTTCATTTTGGTTGTACGTTATGATGATTTTGTTGTATTTTGACCCACCATAGGGACTTGTTGTAATCATGAACTATGTATCTTTCGTATTTGTAATATATGGTTTATGTGTTACCTGTGTTATCTTTTGGGTTTCTTCCCTCTCCAACATCATCATCCCTCGAGGTCCGGAAGGTCAAAACCAAAGAACCAAACCGGATACACTTGGAAGACAAATAGGCATACTGCATTACATACTAACTTCATTCTTTGTTTTGTAGGTGTTTTTGTTGTTGTTTTCTCACTTTGTTGTGGTTTCAGGAAACATTGCTTGAAGGAGAGTTTTCCTGATGATCATCCTTCGTCAGTTTAGCCCGATGGCCGTCCCCATCGTGGTTCACATTACTTTATGAACCTGATGATCGTACCTCATCATTTACTTTTTACATATTTCCCAGAGAATCTTACAGCTTTACTTGATGGCCGTCCCCATCATAATCTCTTATATCCGCAGCATGTCGGTCGTCCCCGTCATTGCTTTATTTCACAAATTCTCCGCAGCATGTCGGCCGTCCCCGTCATTGCTTTATTTCACATATCCTCCCCAGCATGCCGGCCGTCCCCGTCATTGCTCTTTCCCCAGCAGTCGTCCTCTGCTCGGCGGTCGTCCTCTGTCGCCCGCACTTTATAAATATACTTTATTTTCTTTTACAATCTATATCCCTTTTCTTCTTCATTCTGTGAGTGCAAATTTTGGATTGTCTTTGGTATTCAACCACAAGTTATCTTGGTCGCCTGTTAAGCCGTTGCTTACATCCTGCACAGCTAACTCATGTTTGAATAGGGGAAGCTGTAAACACCCCAAATTTTCCCTCACCCATTCACACCATGGCTTGTGATCATTTCATATGCATAAATACAATCATAGCATCTCATATCACATTTTTGATTCACTGCATAGATTCAAAGTCATCTGCATCTAGGGTTTGTGATCTGAGCAATCCAAGAGCTTCTTGAGCCACTCCAAAGGACATCAATCACTTCAAAAGGGTCCATGTATGTTCAAGCATCATGTTATATCCTCTCAAAGTCAAGAATGTCAAAAAATCACAAGAATTGAGAATGGCATGGAAGCAGAGCCAGGTTTGACTGCACAGATGACCTAGAATTAGGGTTTTGGTTTCAGAGGCCACAACTCCAAATTTTTTGGTCATTCTTGTTTCTATTGGTCTCTATATGGTATAGGGAGCATGCATATCAATTTTCATGAAGAAATTCCATGGGGAAGTCATCTGATCAAGAGTTGACTTTTCAGGCAAGTCAGTGTAAAATCAGGGCATCTGAGGCCCCCAATGACCCAACCAAAGGGTGTTCCTCATCATTTTGATTGTGTATGATCTTTATTTGATCATGGAAGATGTTGGAAGTTCACAAAATTGAAGAATTTCAAGTCTTTTGCAAAGTTGACTTTTTGGGAAAGTTTGACTTTTAATGAAATTGCCATTTTAGGAAACTTTTTCAACCTTTACTTTTTGATTCAAAAATGCTTCAAATGGAAAAACTTTGGTCATGAAAGTTGTAGAATGGATCATTCCCTTTTCAAAAAGTACAAGAACATGACCTAATTCATTTTGGATCAAAAGTTATGGCTTGTCAAAGTTGGCTAAAATCACAAAATTTGAAGTTTTCTACCAAAGAGGCAAAGTTGCAAATTCACTTGTCAAGGCAAATTGAGCTATCAAACAAACTTCTAATCTTCACACAAACATGTACCAAGACCTAAAAGTCAGATTGCACCAAAGGATCACTCATTTCTATGGCTTATGGAGCAAGATTTCTCAAAGGAAGCAAAAGTGAGGCAAGTTGCAAAAACTCACTCAAGTGTGAATCCACTTGCTGGCTGACATCAGAACCAATCCTATGGCTCTCCACACATCTTGCTGCGCAGGACACCCCATCTGTCCTTGGCTAGCAAGTAGCCCATGCCTCTCTTACACAACTTTGACATTTTGGCAACTTGAGCCATACCAATCACTAAAGCACACATCAACTCATCTGACCTATCACAATAGTTTATGAAAACAAAAAGCAAGCCAAAGCACATAACAACACACACTGATCTTGCCCACAAGCCATAGTTATCATTTTTGCTCCAACTTGCAAAAACCTTCGAAACACTCAGCACAGCTAGCAAACACAAAAACAAACTTCACAAATCAACTCAACATGCTTCACTGATCAAAAAGCACCCATCCCCATAGCCTAAAACTCCCAGAATCAGAAATACGATTTCCATCCCACCTTGAACAGAACTTCTGCCATCTCTCAAACCATCCATTATAAACTTCAAACAAGCATTGAAAGCTTCTCAGGGGGTCCAGTGGAGTTGATTGCAAGCAAGAAACCAGCCAGAAAGTACCAGAAACCAAAGCTTCAGTTCAGGTAGCCATCTCAAACGTTTTTTCCAGAAACTCCATTTTAAGTTCTCAAATGCTTCTATGCACTCCCCTGATCATGGGGATATGATTATTTTTGAAAATGGTTGAGAAACCAGGATGTATGAATGCTCTGAAACTTTTTTGCCCTAGAAATGTTTTGCTTCGATTTGGCTGATTGATGAATGAAAAATGATTTTTGTTTGGGGGTTTTGGTTTAGTTTCGAATGGGGATGATTTCTGGGCTTTTAGTTTTCATTTTCATGAAGTTTTGAAGATTTTAGCAACTTTCAGGTGAGGGTCTTGCCGGAGAAGACGACCGGAAGTCTTCTCCGGCCACCTGAAAGTAATTAGGGCTAACCCCTGTAATTAATGCAAGTTTGAATTTGGTACGTTGGATGGGCTGACTCGGTCAACTCCCGCGCGTGCTCAATGGTCCAGATCCCTTCACTTAACCCTAATCCACGTCATTATCCATTTAATTAGGTTTTATAATTTAATCTGGCCAGTTTGAATTCCAGCCCTTGGATGTGGCGCCAGTCAACTCCCGCGCGTATCATTTGAATGCTGGCCATTGATCTGGTTGACTTCTCATTTTATTTCATTTTATTTTCTTTTTATTTCATTTGTTTTCTATAATTTATTTAAAATAGCAAAAATCATTTAAAAATTCTGAAAATTTTTATACAAGCTTTTATTAATTTTCAGAAACCAAAAACATTTTCATTTTTATTTTTTGCATTAAAAACTATTTTTAAATCATTTAAAAGTTTATTTTTAATTAATTAATGAGAATTAATTAATTAAAAATACTTTTAGGTATTTAAAAATCACCAAAAAATTCATGAAACCTTTAAAATCATTTAGAAACATTGTCCAACCCTCAAACCAAATTTCTTTTTTGATCTTGATGTCTTTTGACAATTTTTCATGGAATTAAAATCATTTCAAGGCAATATTTTGTTCCAAACTTCCAAAATTCATTTATGCCTAACCATTGAGAGTTGGACTTTGATTCTTCTTGCATTGTGTCTTGCATATCATGTAGTTTGTAGGTTTAAATTGGCATGATTTGACTTTGCATTTTCAATTTGTTTGACATTTTTCTTGATAAGGTACCCTAAAACCCTAGAAATCTTAGGAAATTCATAACCCTCATTAGGTTAAGAGTTAGAACCCCTCCTTTGGGCAGTGAGTTTGTATAGGTTTAGGGTTCCTTTGAATGCATCTTCAATTTTTTATCTTGATGTTTGCTTCTGGTTTTGGTTTTTGTTTGGTGCATTGATCATAAACCCTAATTTGGGCTTCCTTTTGCATTCATCTTGCATTTGCTTGCATACCTTGACTTGCCATGACATTTTGTGCATCCATTTGATTCATTAGACATCTTAAGACATATTAGAATCATGTTTGATCATTGCATCTTTCATTTGCCATGTTGTATGTCATTTGCATTTCATAACTTTTCATGTATGATCATGGTTCTAAGCATGCTTCTCTTGCATCCATATGTTCATATGATCATCCCCATGCCTTGATTCATGTTTGCATCATCTCATAGCATCATTAGCATCATGTGTATGCTTCTGGTTTTGATTTGCATCATGTCATTTCATCTCATCTTGCATTGTATTGCATTCCTTTCATTAACCTTTCAGGTGGTAAGTAACTTTGAGAAGTGAATTTGCCTTCACTTCTCACATTTTCTTTTCATCTCTCTTATGCATCATTTCTGCATTTTTGTCTTGTGTTTGAGATTGAGCTTGCTCATTCTTCTTCATCTCACTTTCTTTCTTCAAGTGACTTGTCTTCTTAAATGAAGCAAGTTACTTTGCTTCTCTTTGCTCCTTTCATCTGCTTCCTGGTGGTTCCTCTGAAGATTTTTCTTGTAAACCTCACAAACCTTAGGAACAACCAAGCATGACAATAATTAGGGTTTTGATTAGTCCCCCATTTAGATTTTACCTTTGTGTCTCATTGAGTCTTCTCTTCTCATCTCACAATCAAGGACTAAACCCTAAAGGCTTTGAGGCTTTGTGATTAAGCTTATGCCTGCATCCTTCTATTAGGATGGAGTGTATAACTTTAATCCTAAGTGTTAAACCCTTAATGTGTTTAAATCCTTTAATCAATTCACTTAATAATCATCAAGACATCAAGCTTGTAACTTGGGCCTTGCATTAGGGTTCTAATTCTTCCTTAATTGGTTAAGAAGGACTAACCCTAGTGTTAATGGACAAGTCCCCCTCAAGTTGTCTTACAAACCCTAAAAATCACTTCATCATCTTATCATTAACTAAAATCCACTTAATAAAGGCTTTGTTTTGTCATGGGTTTAATCCCTAATCATGGATTAAGTTGAGGAGCTTTCCTCAGCTTAAACATTCTCATCTATTATCCTTCTATTAGGATGGTGTAATGAGTCTGTTTAATCCCTGATTATGGCTTAATCTCATTACTTAACACTAAACAAAAACCACAAAAACATCTAAATAATCACAAATAGGTTAATGATCTTAAACCTATACCAAAGGTGTTTAAGTGTGAGAAGCTGACTTCACACTTAAGGTATTCTCATTACCCCTAATCAGAGGGAAGATGTGATGAGTTTACTAACCCACTGGTTTAGACTTAAGCTCATTAACTTATGACAAAATTCAAAAGCAATAAAAGATTGAAAACTCAAAAACAAACAATAATCGTCTCCTTCGGGATTCTTTTCTCATCTCATTCACTCATAAACGAGAACCTGCTTCTTCCGTCTAATGCAAGACAGTTTGCACCTGAGCCAGACAGGTCATACACTTGAGCATAGACAAGTAAGCAGTTCATCAGTCAATTCACCTTTCAGTATCTTTGGGTCGAACTACGGTGTTCTAACTTCCTCATTGCACGAGAGGATACGTAGGCATAACTTAACAGTTATCGAACAAAAGTCTCTGTATATTCCCCCTCCTTCTAGCCTTATTCTTTAGCCTCATTATCATGAGCATTTCATTTTTGTTCTTACACTGACACTTCACTTATACACTTCACTTCTCTTACGCTGACACCTGTGCATCCTTTTCCAGCTCTTTTATACACAAATTGCACTGACACTACCCCTTTAAAACACAAATCTCTTAAGCGTGGATCCCGTCGAGTACGACGGACAATCTGGGTGCTAATACCTTCCCAGGTTGTAACCAACCCCCTTTCTCAGTCTCTCTGGTTCGCAACCGTCTTGTCCATATCTTTCTAGGTCTATGCAGCATTACCTTTCCTCCGGGATAAAAATGCCTAGCTGGCGACTCTTTCTTTTCCTGTGAGTTCACTCCTGTGTGTTCTCATTTCATCTTTTCGCCGACCGTTCGCGCTTGTACCGGGATGCAAATCTTTGGGAGCGACAGCTTGGCGACTCTGCTGGGGAAACCTTATACTGTAACCAGGGCTTCTGGTTCTTTTTGTGGGTTCCTCCTAGCGCTTGATTGATTTGTGTTCACTGGGGTGTTATGTGCTATTTGTGTTTGTATATTTTATTTATTGCTTTATGTACAGTTATTTATTACTTTCTTTACAGCTTTATATGCATCATACTGTCATACTGTTTTGGCTGGATCTGGTCTTTTGCTTTGGTGGGTGGGGTTCTATTGAGAGTTTAAGGTCCTATACCTGGGACCTGAGTGACACCTAGGCTAGAGTGGTTCATGTTCTTTCCCATTCCATTTCGGTCTGGTGCGGGAATATGAAACACGGTTCAGATATGGGTTTCTTCTTGAGAACTCTGTGCTACAGATCTCCTGTAGTGCTAGGGCTATCTGGGAAGCCTGCTAAGTCTGGATGACCTTTATTATTGACCTTCAGAAACTGAGGTGAATTAGAGGAGGATCTTTTATGGTTATTGTAAACACTGTACCTCCGGGTTAGAAGTGTTTACACTTCTCATAACTAATCCAAGTCTGAGGATCCTTGTTTTAGAACATCACCTGTGAGGGGGGTTGGGCTGTTTACAGGTTTGCAGGTACCCTTGACCTCAACATACCCTGTTACCTTGTTTTGATTAAGAGTACTCCATTTTGGAACAGTTCTTGTGATTTTTAACCCTGGATATGTGAATCTTTATTTGAGTCCCCCACCTTGGTTACTGGACTTATGAACCTCCATCCGGACTTCTTGAACATACATGGACCTATATCAAGGCAGTTAATCAGATCCAGCTTGATCACAAACCCTTGCATATCATTTGCATACCTCATCATTGCATCATTTAACATTTGCTTATTTGTTTTTCAGGGTATCCATATTACATTTGGCTTGGTTTTGACCCCTTCATCAGCATAGACCCTTTGTTCATCAGCTACCTACTTCAGTCACCTGCATCACCAGTCTCAGCCTGTCAGTGGCCCATCTTCTAGTACTAGTCATCATCATCAGCATCTGTTTCAGCTTTTCTTCAGCAACATGGCACCAAAGAAGAGCAACATCTCCTATCATTTCTTTGAGCCTGAGCTGGCTGGCATCAGGAAGGTCCAGGCCCTGATTACTCCAGACCATATACCACTATTCAGAGAACATTATGGAGGCATCCTTGATGTGGTTATGGATTTGGACCCTTCCCAGAGGAGCTTGATTCATACTTGCCTGCAGTTCTATGATCCCCCTCTGAGGTGCTTCACCTTCCAGGATTTTCAGTTAGGACCCTTGTTGGAAGAGTATTCATCACTGATTGGTGTACCTGTCAGGGGTGGCATCCCCTTCAACCCTGAGATGGCTTTCCCTAGTAATGAAGAGGTGGCAAAGGCATTGCATCTGGAACCAATTCTAATTGGGCAGAACATGACAGCCAAGGCTGGAATCTCTGGTCTACACTTGGATTTCTTGACCTCTCAGGCTATCCTGAAAGCCTCCTTGGGAGAGTGGAAAGCAGTCTGTGCATTATTAGCCCTAAGCATATATGGGGTTATACTTTTTGCAGATGAGCCTAAGTTTATTAGCAAGAATGCAATCCATCTTTTCATTCTGAGGAACCCAGTGCCCACTTTACTGGGAGATTTCTACTACTCTGTTCACCAAAGGAATGAAAAGCAAAGAGGAAGATTGGTGAGGTGCTGTGCTCCTTTGTTCCATACCTGGCTGCTCAAGCACTTGCCAAAGACTGATGCATTCTTAAATCCTCACCAACAGAAAAATTGGGCTAGGAGACTTGTTGCTTTGACCTCAGATGATATCAGGTGGTGCACTCAGAGCACCAAGGGCAGGGACATCATTACTAGTTGTGGGCAGTTCCCCAATGTACCTCTGATAGGAGTGAAGGGTTGCATCAACTACAACCCTCTTCTATTCAAAAGACAACTGGGCTATACATTGGTCCATCCTCCTAGAGTACAAGATCTAGCTGATACCCTTTATTGTTAGATCAAGCCTAATCTGGCTATTATCAGGCAAGCATCCTGGGCTTGGGACAATGTTCAGACTAAAGGGATGACTATTCTTGGGAGATGCAACAATGTGGCCTCAGCTCAGTATTATGAGTGGTCTCATGCCAGGGCTCTAATTTCTGGGATGCCCTTCACCATTGAGGATGTGCCTGGACCATCCACAGCACCACCTCCAGCCACTGTCAGCCTGGAGGAGTTTGAAAAGCTCAAAGAAAGGAATGAGAATCTGACCCAGGCTCTACAGATAACCCTCTGGGAGAGGAGTGATGGTCGTCTGGATATTGAGAGGTTAGAAAATTTAAAGGTGGAGCATCTAGCCAGGATTGGAAAGTCAGAAGACTACATCAAGAAGTCAAGGGCTGGAGAACAGATTTTGAAGAATGCTTGTAAAGAGGCCCAGCATCAGAAAGCTAGGACTGACCTCTATCTGAAAGAGAGCCAAGCTAGGTGGGTCAGGATCACTGAAGCTCGCACTCAGGAGGATAAGAGAACTCAGGACAGGATTGAGCAGTTGGAAGCTGATGCAAAGGAGCAGCAGGAAGCCCTATTAGCAGCCCAAAAGGAAATCTCAGAATTGAAGCTCAAAGCTGGTGTGAAGAGGTCAAAGGACCAAAGCAGACACAAGAAGCTAACCACTGCTATCACTACCAGGAATCTCCTCATCAGGAACCTCACAGAGCATCCAGCTAATCCTGTGACTGAGGCACTTCTGAAGGAAGTCCAGGAAGATGAGTTTGGTCTTGGTGTCTGACTTTTGCTTGTTGTTGCTTTCATTTCATGTACTTTTCTTTTATGTTGTATTTCTGACCCCTCAGAGGGCATGTATTGTGAAAAGAAAACTATGTATGTTTCACCATTTGTAATATATCCATTAGTTTGTTTCATCTGAGTTCTTTGTCTCTCAAGCAACATCAAAAGCATCTTCCTCAGGGGTATGGAAAGGTCAAAACCAAGTGCCAAGCCGGATACCTTGGAAACAAATAAGCATACTGCATTGCATACTAACTTTTGTTTTGTTTTGTAGGTTTTTGTTTCGATTGTTACTAACTCTGTTGTGATTCAGGAACTATTGCTCGACGTCGGGTGTTCCCACTCAACCGTCCACACAGATATCCTACCCGCAACAACCTTCCGGGTATACAAATGGACCAAGTACAACAGGACCTTACAGAGGTCAGGACTCAAATGGCCAATGAGAGACTGGAAATGAGAAATCAGATGACCCAGTTTATGGAGGTGATGAATGGGTTGGCACAGAGCCAAGAGAGATTAAGGGCACTAGTAGAAAGGCAGACCCAGGAGGAACCCCATCTAGGGACTGGGGGGACAAGCAATAATGAGAGGGTTCAGCCTCATGTTAATCCTCCAGTCTATGGACCCCACCTTCATCCAGAGATCAACATCCCTGCTAATGTGCAAGGGAATGCCACTGCAGGCAGAGTATTACAGGAAGACCCCCAGGAAGATCAATTTACTGTGATGGGAGCTGGGGATGAAGCTTATGACAGAAGGCTAGATGAAATTGCTGAAAAATTGAGATCCTTGGAGTCCCAGAATTCTTTGGGCTTTGATGTTATGGACATGGGTTTAGTGGACGGGGTCAGGATTCCCCACAAGTTTAAACCTCCGTGCTTTGAGAAGTACAACGGAACTTCCTGTCCCCGAACCCATTTACAATCCTTTCTGGGGAGGCTGAAGGCATATACCATGGATGAAAAGCTATGGATGTTTTATTTTGAAGATAGCTTAACGGGAGCTTCAAGGGAATGGTACTCTCACTTAACTAGAGCAACCATTAGATGCTGGAAGGACCTGGCTGAGGCCTTTATCAGACAATACCAGTACAACTTGGATATGGCTCCTAACAGGACCCTCCTGATGGGAATGTCTCAATCATCCAGGGAAAGCTTCCGGGAATACGCCCAGAGGTGGAGACAGCTTGCTGCTGCTATCCAGCCACCCATGTCAGAGAGGGAAATGGCTGATATGTTTATGAACACCCTCCAAGGGACATACATTGACAGGCTAGCTGCCTTTTCTTCCACTAGCTTTGCTGACGTGGTCATAGCCGGGGAAAGAATTGAGAGCCTATTAAAGATGGGCAAGATTTCTGACAATGGTGCGAGCTCGTCCAGCAACCCCAGAAAACCTTTTGTAGGTCCAAGATGAACTGGTGAGACCAATGCTATTCAGGCCAGCAGGGGCAGACCATAATATGTTCATAGGTCAGTGGCAGCAGTCACCATTCCCTCTCCACTTCCTCAGCAACCAGTATATCAACCACAGCAACAAACCCATTACCAGCAACAAACTCAGTACCCTCCTCAGAGAAACTACAACAACAACAACAATAGTCAGCAAAGACCATTCCAACAGAGACCATCTCAGGCCAATAGGGTGATTGATCCAATCCCTATGCCCTATGCCGCTTTACTGCCACAGCTCCTGAAGCTCAACCTGGTTGAGTTAAGGACGTTGGCACCACCAGATCCTTCCAGTTTGCCAAGAAATTACGACGCCAACGCCAGATGCGCTTTTCATTCTAACGCACCTGGCCACAGTACAGAGAAGTGTAGGGCTTTACAGATGAAGGTGCAAGACCTGGTAGATTCTAAATCTCTAAACTTTGCACCCCCGCCAAATGTTAACAAGAACCCTATGCCCAACCATGGAGGGCCCAGAATTAATGCTATCGAGGAAGATACGCCGTCTTTCTGGATAACCAGTGTCGGGCAGATTAGAACACCCCTGGTAGAGATTAAAGCTCAACTCCTTGAATGCCAGATATTCCCTGGGTGTGAGCTCGGGTGCGGTTATTGCAACATTTCGGTAAATGGATGCGACAACTTGAGAAGTGGCATAGACGGTCTTATCCAGAGTGGTCTAATTCAAATCACAACATCAATACCTTCAAATCCAGCAATCTCTCCGACAACAATTCCAGAGTCTCCTACAACTGCAACAACGATTATTCCAAACAATTCTTCAGTTTCATCAACAAATGCTTCAGATATCACTTCAACAAGCCACCTATCAACAAACATTACTTCTACAACATCAGCACCCCTCTATTCAGAATCTTCTCCTACAACACCAGCAAATATCTCTGCAGTCACTATTTATTATGATCCGTCAAGTATTCCTCCGAACAACAATTTTCAACAACAAGCAGTGGCATCTCCTGCCATATCACCGGTCACTATCTACTATGATCCACATACTATTGCAACACCCTCCTCTGCTGCAGTTAGCCCGGTTACCATCACGGTACCTGGGCCTGTTCCGTATGAAAGCAGTAATGCCATTCCTTGGCATTATGGCTCTGACTTATACTACGAGGGGCAGAAAATCACTCTTGAATCATCAACTTTTTCACCACAAATAGACAATGTGGGGGGAGGCGGAGGCTTCACTCGAAGCGGACGTCTTTTTGCCCCACAAATTCCAAGACCCACTGCTGAAGCAGAAGCTGCTGCCAAGGCAAAAGGGAAGAGCATGGTGCAAGAAGAACAAGTTACTAAAGAAGCTTTAAAGACCCCTTTTGATCAAGAGGTTGATGAATTCATGAGAATCATCAAGAAAAGTGATTACAAGATAGTGGACCAGCTTCACCAGACACCTTCCAAGATCTCCATTTTGTCATTGCTAATGTGCTCCGAGGCTCATCGGAACGCACTATTAAAAGTCTTGCACGCAGCTTATGTGCCAGAGGAGATTACCGTCAATCAGTTGGAAGCTGTAGTTGGAAATGTTAACGCTAGTAATGGACTAGGATTTACCAACACTGATTTGACTACGGAAGGCCGCAATCACAACAAGGCTTTGCACATTACCTTGGAGTGTAAGGGTGCAGTTCTTTCTCATGTATTGGTGGACACAGGGTCATCCCTCAATGTCCTACCTAAGAAAGCCCTTGTGAAGCTAGAGTATGAAGGATTGGCATTACGCCCCAGCAACTTGGTAGTAAGAGCCTTTGATGGTTCTAAGAGATCAGTTCTGGGAGAAATTGAGTTGCCTATAACGATTGGCCCACAGACTTTCAAAACGACCTTCTTCGTGATGGATATACAGCCTGCCTACAGCTGTCTATTGGGTAGACCATGGATACACGCCGCTGGCGCCGTGACCTCAACCCTTCACCAGAAGTTAAAATTCGAGTGGGAGGGCCAAGTCGTTACTATTTGTGGAGAGGAAGATATTTTTGTTAGCCATCTGGCTACATACAAATATATTGAGATGGATGGGGAGATCCATGAAACCATGAGTCAGGGATTTGAAGCCCTGAACATCAACGAAGCATCTGCTGTACTTGGGACTTCCATGACATCCTACCAGCAAGCCAGGAAGGTTGTTGAGGAGGGGAATGCTCAAGGCTGGGGCAAGCTATTGCCTGTGGAAAAGAAAGAAGACAGATTTGGGTTGGGTTACAAACCAACTCAACAAGATCAAGCAGAGGCTGCTAAGAAACCCAGTTTTGTTAGTGGGGGGATGCTCACCCCTGATGCTATAAACAACTTGGAAGATGAGTCGGAAGATGAGCGCAACCTGGAGAGCTGGATACGTCCAAGGATCCCGGGGGGCCGTATCTCAAACTGGTCTTCCCAGGAAATTATAAGGGTTACTCCTGCAGAGTAATTATTATTTCCTGTATATTTTAAGCATGCATCAAGTCTTGCATCTTTCCCAAGATGACAAGACTCATTTTGTAATCGGGCCATCTGTAATTTTGTGCAAATAGATCAATCAATGATAATCAGACATCTTTTGCAAATGAGTCTTTTTCTTTCCCGCTCACTGTTTTTCATTTTTCTTTTTGTACAAAAATAAAATGGCAATGTTTTCAAAATGATAACTTCATTTCACTTTTTCTAAACAAGATTAAAATCAATCACTAAAATGAACAATCTAAACCCTTGCAGAGAGTGCCTTCCAGACTGCACCGATAACAGCACAGCTATGGCTTCGTATGACTTTGACAATCCAATCAATCAAGCTGATGAAGGGGTTGAAGAAGATTATGAGCTTCCTGAAGAGCTAGCCAGGTTGTTAAGGCAAGAGGAGAAGGTTATCACTCCTCATCAGGAGGAGATTGAAACGGTTAATCTTGGTACGGATGAAGACGTAAAAGAAGTTAAGATCGGGGCCTGCCTACAAAACTCAGTGAAAGAACAACTGATTGATCTGCTTCGGGAGTATGTGGATGTGTTTGCTTGGTCTTACCAGGATATGCCAGGATTGGACACTGATATCTTCATGCACAAGCTGCCATTAAAAGAAGACTGCCCACCAGTTAAACAGAAACTGCGCCGTACTCGCCCAGATATGGCGATGAAGATCAAAGAAAAGGTACAAAAGCAGTGGGACGCCGGATTCCTTGCTGTAACTAGCTACCCGCCGTGGGTTGCTAACATAGTATCTGTGCCTAAGAAAGACGGTAAAGTAAGGATGTGTGTTGACTACCGGGACCTGAACAGAGCCAGCCCGAAAGATGATTTCCCATTACCTCACATTGATGTATTGGTAGATAATACGGCTCAGTTCTCGGTGTTCTCCTTCATGGACGGATTTTCAGGATACAATCAGATCAAGATGTCACCTGAAGACATGGAGAAGACAACTTTCATCACACCCTGGGGCACGTTCTGTTACAAGGTGATGCCATTCGGATTGAAGAATGCTGGTGCAACATATCAACGGGCTATGGTAACATTATTCCACGATATGATCCATAAAGAAATCGAGTGTTATGTGGATGACATGATTGCCAAGTCCCTCACGGAAGAAGACCACCTGGTAAATCTGTTGAAGTTATTCAAGCGTCTGAGGAAGTACCAACTGAAGCTGAACCCCAACAAGTGTACATTCGGGGTGCGATCTGGTAAGCTGCTGGGTTTTATCGTAAGCGAGAAAGGGATTGAGGTTGACCCTGATAAAGTCAAAGCCATTCAAGAAATGCCTGCGCCAAAGTCGGAAAAAGAAGTTCGAGGGTTTCTAGGACGATTGAACTACATCTCAAGGTTCATATCTCATCTTACTGCAACCTGTGAACCTTTGTTCAAGCTGTTAAGAAAAGAACAAACGGTCAGGTGGAACGAGGACTGCCAAAGGGCTTTTGACAAAATCAAGGAATACTTGCAAGAGCCTCCAATCCTTATGCCTCCAGTTGAAGGAAGACCTCTGATAATGTACTTGACAGTATTAGAAGAGTCAATGGGGTGTGTGCTGGGCCAGCATGACGAGTCTGGTCGAAAAGAGTATGCAATATACTACCTGAGCAAAAAGTTTACCGATTGTGAACAACGTTATTCACTGCTCGAGAAAACTTGTTGTGCTTTAGCGTGGGCTGCTCGCCGACTGAGACAGTATATGTTGACCCACACTACTTTATTGATATCCAAAATGGACCCAGTCAAGTACGTTTTCGAGAAGCCAGCTCTTACCGGACGAGTTGCAAGATGGCAAATGATCCTCACAGAATATGACATCCAGTACACATCTCAGAAAGCCATCAAGGGCAGTGTATTGTCTGATTATCTTGCTGAGCAACCTATTGATGATTACCAGCCTATGAGATTTGACTTCCCTGATGAAGACATCATGTTCATAAAAGCAAAAGATCACGGAGAGCCTATTCATACTGAAGGGCCTGACCCGGAAGAAGGATGGACTATGATGTTTGATGGGGCTGTTAATATGAATGGTCGTGGTGTTGGTGCAGTACTCATTACACCCAAGGGAGTTCACATGCCTTTCTCGGCAAAACTCACCTTTAACTGCACTAACAACGAAGCTGAATACGAAGCTTGCATTATGGGTCTTGAGGAAGCTATTGACCTCAGGATCAAAACATTGACTGTATTCGGAGATTCAGCTCTGGTAGTTAATCAAACCAACGGCAAATGGTACACACACCAGGATCATCTGATACCTTACAGGGATTATACAAGGAGGTTATTGACTTTCTTTACAACGGTCAAGCTTGAGTATATCCCTCGGGACGAGAATCAGTTTGCAGATGCTCTGGCTACCATTTCCTCCATGATCAAAGTTCAAGCTGCCAACTTTGTACCTCAGATTTCAGTATCCAGACTTGACAGACCAGCATATGTGTTCGCAGCAGATATTGTCAAAGATGATAAGCCTTGGTTCCATGACATTAAGTGCTTATTGGAGGATCAAACATACCCACCTGGGGCATCTCCCAATGATAAGAAGACTTTGAGAAGGCTTGCTGGTAGTTTCTTTTTGAACACTGATGGTTCCCTGTATAAGAGGAACTTTGATATGGTACTCCTCAGATGCGTTGACAGAATAGAAGCAGATTTGTTGATGCACGAAGTGCATGAAGGATCCTTTGGTACCCATGCAGGAGGGCATGCCATGGCTAAGAAATTGCTAAGATCAGGCTATTACTGGATCACAATGGATGCCGACTGTTGTGCCTACGCCAGAAAATGCCACAAATGCCAGATTTATGCGGATAAGGTGCATGTGCCTCCCAATCCTCTGAATGTGATGTCTTCACCTTGGCCCTTTGCTATGTGGGGCATTGACATGATTGGCAAGATTGAACCGACTGCTTCAAATGGCCACAGATTCATCTTGGTTGCCATTGACTATTTCACCAAGTGGGTCGAGGCAGCCTCCTATGCAAATGTCACAAGGCAAGTGGTAGCCCGATTCCTGAAGAGAGACATCATTTGTCGGTATGGAGTGCCCGAGCGAATCATTACTGATAATGGTTCCAACTTAAACAACAAAATGATGGCTGAGCTATGCCGGGACTTCAAAATCCAACACCACAATTCTTCTCCTTACAGGCCAAAGATGAATGGCGCTGTTGAGGCAGCTAATAAGAATATTAAGAAGATTGTGCAGAAGATGGTAGTCACTTACAAAGACTGGCATGAAATGCTACCATTCGCCTTGCATGGGTACCGTACGTCAATCAGAACATCCACTGGGGCAACACCGTATCAGCTTGTGTATGGTATGGAGGCAGTCCTACCAGTTGAAGTCGAGTTACCTTCCCTGCGGGTACTGATGGATGTTAAGCTGAACGAAGCTGAGTGGGTCCGATCCCGATATGAACAACTGAGTCTGATCGAAGAGAAAAGATTGGCTGCAATCTGTCATGGGCAGTTGTATCAGAAAAGAATGAAGAAAGCCTTCGATCAGAAAGTCAGGCACCGAGAATACCAAGTAGGAGATCTTGTGCTGAAAAGAATCCTCCCTCCTCATACAGACCACAGGGGCAAGTGGACTCCGAACTATGAAAGACCATTCGTAGTAAAGAAAGTTTTCTCTGGTGGAGCACTGATGCTCAGCACTATGGATGGAGAAGACTTCCCGTCCCCTGTGAATTCAGATGCAGTTAAAAAATACTTCGCATAAAAATGACCCGCTGGACGTAAAAACAGAATGTGAGTCCAGGCAAAAATAGGGCATCCCGGCAAGTCAAAAACAGAATAAAAGACTTGGGCAAAAATAAGGGAAATAAATAAAAAAAATGTGTACACCCGCTGAGTTGAAAAGCCGCATTGGACAACTCAGGCAAAAATGGGTATCCCGATGGATTGAAAACCCGAAAGGGCGATCCATGCAAAACAAGGGAATAAGCGAACAACTGCAATCTGAATTCGTCTGTATCAACTACAACTTGGTAAGCTTCGAAAGGATCAAGCTTCACTCAAAATCAGCCTTCTTCAGAAAGCAAGACGAGAAGAGTGTCAAAAGTTGTACAAGTCATAAGCAAAAGGGAAGCTCCTTGAAGCGTCGTCAACATTGCCAACATTTTGTTTCTCAATTTGTAACAATCTCCTCATTTTAGGGGATATGTTTCTTTGACTGTATCTTGCCAGTTCAGGGCACATGAATAAATAAAATCAGATTTTCAGTCATGTCTCGTCTAGTACATTTTATTTCCATTTGCAAAATGTCTGATGTCTTTAGAGATACTGATTGCATAAACACAGATGTTTTCTTTCTAAAGAATGCGTGCTTACAGGAAATATACTTACTCCCGGGGGTGTCTGAACTCCTATGATGGAATCCGGTAAGGGATACCTCGGGATTACTTGTGCGTTCCTATCTTTGCAGGATTGCAGGTATTCAAAGCACGACATGGGGCATGAAAACTTCACTCCCAGCAAGCTGGCAAATCAATACTCACTCAGCCGTAGCATCAGAAATGTTTTATCCCCAGCTGAGTTGCCACTTGTTGTTTCTCCCCAGCCGAGTTGCCATTTGCTTCCTCCTCAGCCAAGTATAAAAGCCAGGGAACCACTTCCCCACAGAGACTCAGCCTCTATCCAGAAGAGCAGCACACGAAAGAATCACAACAGAGTGACGAAGGCTTCTGCAAACCCCAGCTGGGTCCCTCATTACTGGAAAAGGTCTATCATTGACCCATTTCCCCAAGCAGAATCATCTCATCAGATCTACCCGTGATCTCATCCCCAGCTGGGATCCTCATTTCAAACAGATCGACCAGAGATCTTCATAGCAACGGGATCCGAATCTCGGATCGTTATCTTTTGCATGATCATAGCATTCGCATCATATTCACCCCACAAAGCGTAGCATTCCGTCTAATACGGAGCATTACGGCAAAAATCAAACATGTTGCATAATCATAAGTCATGGTTTGAATCAAACACTTGTGAATAATGACAATCCATCAACAATATACAGAATGCTCCCCAGATTCCCCAGCAAAGAGCTAAAGCAGTTGCCTTACACCAGTACATACTCCTTGTGACGCCCGTCCGTGTCACATCCCCAGCAAAAAGCCAAAGCGTCCTCTTTGCACTCACAGATACATACATACACAATTCCTTGACACCCGTCCGTGTCACCTTCCCCAACATAATTACTTAAACACTTTGTATATCAGATACTTGTGTATACTATACTCTTCTCCTTTTGACACTCGCCCGTGTCACTCTCTCCAGCAGGTTGAACACTCATCTACACACCACTCATACTTATTTCACTTATACAGATACTCGTCCGTATCTCATATACACCATTTGTATCCCCGCAGATTCGACACTCGTCCGTGTTCTTTGTTAACCAGTTGGTACTCGTCCGTACCATCATCTCAGAACATGCGTCTAGCGTTTGTTTCTACCTGATACTCGTCCGTATCATAGTCTTAAGGATGCTCGTCCGCATCCTTAATCCATACACTGTGTCAAAACACTCTTGTCTTCTTGAGTTTAGACACTCGTCTGTATCTACTATTCCCCAGAAGAATCCCCTCAGAATCAACACTCGTCCGTGTTCCTTGTTAACCAGTTGATACTCGTCCGTATCATCATCTCTGAACACGTGTCAGTATTTGTTTCTACCCGATACTCGTCCGTATCGTAGTCTTAGGGATGTTCGTCCGCATCTTTAATCTATACACAACGTCAAAACACTTATACCTTTTATTTCTTGGATGTAAACACTCGTCCGTGTTTACTATTCCCCAATAGATAACAAAGCAATTTTCTTTTTATCTGACATTCGTCCTATGTCATGATATCCCCGAGAGTAGCCGTACCCTGCTAGGTGATCGTCCTTCACCTCTTGATGATCGTCCTTCGTCATGCTCGTCCGATGGCCGTCCCCATCGTCGACCTTTTCTATCCGGAATTCGTCCTATGTCATGATATTTAGCAGTCGTCCCCTGCTAGGTGATCGTCCTTCACCTTTTGATGATCGTCCTTCATCATTTCATCCGATGGCCGTCCCCATCGTTGATTTTGTTATCTGACATTCGTCCTATGTCATGATAAACCTTGAGAGCAGCCGTCCCCTGCTAGGTGATCGTCCTTCACCTCTTGATGATCGTCCTTCATCATGCTCATCCGATGGCCGTCCTCATCGTTGACCTTTTATCCGGCATTCGTCCTATGTCGCGATACTTTCGGCAGCCGTACCCTGCCAGGTGATCGTCCTTCACCTTAGATGACCGTCCCTCATCTTGTCCCCTCAGAGCAGCCGTCCCCTGCTAGGTGATCGTCCTTCACCTTTGATGACCATCCCTCATCATTAGTTCATTTATTCTTTAACCCGATGGCCGTCCCCGTCGTGGTCCCTTTTCCTTTTCCTGATGATCGTCCTTCGTCAGTTTAGCCCGATGGCCGTCCCCATCGTGGTTCACATTACTTTATGAACCTGATGATCGTACCTCATCATTTACTTTTTACATATTTCCCAGAGAATCTTACAAATTTACTTGATGGCCGTCCCCATCATAATCTCTTATATCCGCAGCATGTCGGTCGTCCCCGTCATTGCTTTATTTCACAAATTCTCCGCAGCATGTCGGCCGTCCCCGTCATTGCTTTATTTCACACATCCTCCCCAGCATGCCGGTCGTCCCCGTCATTGCTCTTTCCCCAGCAGTCGTCCTCTGCTCGGCGGTCGTCCTATGTCGCCCGCACTTTATAAATATACTTTATTTTCTTTTACAATCTATATCCCTTTTCTTCTTCATTCTGTGAGTGCAAATTTTGGATTGTCTTTGGTATTCAACCACAAGTTATCTTGGTCGCCTGTTAAGCCGTTGCTTACATCCTACACAGCTAACTCATGTTTGAATAGGGGCAGCTGTAAACACCCCAAATTTGCCCTCACCCATTCACACCATGGCTTGTGATCATTTCATATGCATAAATACAATCATAGTATCTCATATCACATTTTTGATTCACTGCATAGATTCAAAGTCATCTGCATCTAGGGTTTGTGATCTGAGCAATCCAAGAGCTTCTTGAGCCACTCCAAAGGAAATAAATCACTTCAAAGGGGTCCATGTATGTTCAAGCATCATGTTATATCCTCTCAAAGTCAAGAATGTCAAAAAATCACAAGAATTGAGAATGGCATGGAAGCAGAGCCAGGTTTGACTGCACAGATGACCTAGAATTAGGGTTTTGGTTTCAGAGGCCACAACTCCAAATTTTTTGGTCATTCTTGTTTCTATTGGTCTCTATATGGTATAGGGAGCATGCATATCAATTTTCATGAAGAAATTCCATGGGGAAGTCATCTGATCAAGAGTTAACTTTTCAGGCAAGTCAGTGTAAAATCAGGGCATCTGAGGCCCCCAATGACCCAACCAAAGGGTGTTCCTCATCATTTTGATTGTGTATGATCTTTATTTGATCATGGAAGATGTTGTAAGTTCACAAAATTGAAGAATTTCAAGTCTTTTGCAAAGTTGACTTTTTGGGAAAGTTTGACTTTTAATGAAATTGCCATTTTAGGAAACTTTTTCAACCTTTACTTTTTGATTCAAAAATGCTTCAAATGGAAAAACTTTGGTCATGAAAGTTGTAGAATGGATCATTCCCTTTTCAAAAAGTACAAGAACATGACCTAATTCATTTTGGATCAAAAGTTATGGCTTGTCAAAGTTGGCTAAAATCACAAAATTTGAAGTTTTCTACCAAAGAGGCAAAGTTGCAAATTCACTTGTCAAGGCAAATTGAGCTATCAAACAAACTTCTAATCTTCACACAAACATGTACCAAGACCTAAAAGTCAGATTTCACCAAAGGATCACTCATTTCTATGGCTTATGGAGCAAGATTTCTCAAAGGAAGCAAAAGTGAGGCAAGTTGCAAAAACTCACTCAAGTGTGAATCCACTTGCTGGCTGACATCAGAACCAATCCTATGGCTCTCCACACATCTTGCTGCGCAGGACACCCCATCTGTCCTTAGCTAGCAAGTAGCCCATGCCTCTCTTACACAACTTTGACATTTTGGCAACTTGAGCCATACCAATCACTAAAGCACACATCAACTCATCTGACCTATCACAATAGTTTATGAAAACAAAAAGCAAGCCAAAGCACATAACAACACACACTGATCTTGCCCACAAGCCATAGTTATCATTTTTGCTCCAACTTGCAAAAACCTTCGAAACACTCAGCACAGCTAGCAAACACAAAAACAAACTTCACAAATCAACTCAACATGCTTCACTGATCAAAAAGCACCCATCACCATAGCCTAAAACTCCCAGAATCAGAAATACGATTTCCATCCCACCTTGAACAGAACTTCTGCCATCTCTCAAACCATCCATTATAAACTTCAAACAAGCATTGAAAGCTTCTCAGGGGGTCCAGTGGAGTTGATTGCAAGCAAGAAACCAGCCAGAAAGTACCAGAAACCAAAGCTTCAGTTCAGGTAGCCATCTCAAACTTTTTTTCCAGAAACTCCATTTTAAGTTCTCAAATGCTTCTATGCACTCCCCTGATCATGGGGATATGATTATTTTTGAAAATGGTTGAGAAACCAGGATGTATGAATGCTCTGAAACTTTTTTGCCCTAGAAATGTTTTGCTTCGATTTGGCTGATTGATGAATGAAAAATGATTTTTGTTTGGGGGTTTTGGTTTAGTTTCGAATGGGGATGATTTCTGGGCTTTTAGTTTTCATTTTCATGAAGTTTTGAAGATTTTAGCAACTTTCAGGTGAGGGTCTTGCCGGAGAAGACGACCGGAAGTCTTCTCCGGCCACCTGAAAGTAATTAGGGCTAACCCCTGTAATTAATGCAAGTTTGAATTTGGTACGTTGGATGGGCTGACTCGGTCAACTCCCGCGCGTGCTCAATGGTCCAGATCCCTTCACTTAACCCTAATCCACGTCATTATCCATTTAATTAGGTTTTATAATTTAATCTGGCCAGTTTGAATTCCAGCCCTTGGATGTGGCGCCAGTCAACTCCCGCGCGTATCATTTGAATGCTGGCCATTGATCTGGTTGACTTCTCATTTTATTTCATTTTATTTTCTTTTTATTTCATTTGTTTTCTATAATTTATTTAAAATAGCAAAAATCATTTAAAAATTCTGAAAATTTTTATACAAGCTTTTATTAATTTTCAGAAACCAAAAACATTTTCATTTTTATTTTTTGCATTAAAAACTATTTTTAAATCATTTAAAAGTTTATTTTTAATTAATTAATGAGAATTAATTAATTAAAAATACTTTTAGGTATTTAAAAATCACCAAAAAATTCATGAAACCTTTAAAATCATTTAGAAACATTGTCCAACCCTCAAACCAAATTTCTTTTTTGATCTTGATGTCTTTTGACAATTTTTCATGGAATTAAAATCATTTCAAGGCAATATTTTGTTCCAAACTTCCAAAATTCATTTATGCCTAACCATTGAGAGTTGGACTTTGATTCTTCTTGCATTGTGTCTTGCATATCATGTAGTTTGTAGGTTTAAATTGGCATGATTTGACTTTGCATTTTCAATTTGTTTGACATTTTTCTTGATAAGGTACCCTAAAACCCTAGAAATCTTAGGAAATTCATAACCCTCATTAGGTTAAGAGTTAGAACCCCTCCTTTGGGCAGTGAGTTTGTATAGGTTTAGGGTTCCTTTGAATGCATCTTCAATTTTTTATCTTGATGTTTGCTTCTGGTTTTGGTTTTTGTTTGGTGCATTGATCATAAACCCTAATTTGGGCTTCCTTTTGCATTCATCTTGCATTTGCTTGCATACCTTGACTTGCCATGACATTTTGTGCATCCATTTGATTCATTAGACATCTTAAGACATATTAGAATCATGTTTGATCATTGCATCTTTCATTTGCCATGTTGTATGTCATTTGCATTTCATAACTTTTCATGTATGATCATGGTTCTAAGCATGCTTCTCTTGCATCCATATGTTCATATGATCATCCCCATGCCTTGATTCATGTTTGCATCATCTCATAGCATCATTAGCATCATGTGTATGCTTCTGGTTTTGATTTGCATCATGTCATTTCATCTCATCTTGCATTGTATTGCATTCCTTTCATTAACCTTTCAGGTGGTAAGTAACTTTGAGAAGTGAATTTGCCTTCACTTCTCACATTTTCTTTTCATCTCTCTTATGCATCATTTCTGCATTTTTGTCTTGTGTTTGAGATTGAGCTTGCTCATTCTTATTCATCTCACTTTCTTTCTTCAAGTGACTTGTCTTCTTAAATGAAGCAAGTTACTTTGCTTCTCTTTGCTCCTTTCATCTGCTTCCTGGTGGTTCCTCTGAAGATTTTTCTTGTAAACCTCACAAACCTTAGGAACAACCAAGCATGACAATAATTAGGGTTTTGATTAGTCCCCCATTTAGATTTTACCTTTGTGTCTCATTGAGTCTTCTCTTCTCATCTCACAATCAAGGACTAAACCCTAAAGGCTTTGAGGCTTTGTGATTAAGCTTATGCCTGCATCCTTCTATTAGGATGGAGTGTATAACTTTAATCCTAAGTGTTAAACCCTTAATGTGTTTAAATCCTTTAATCAATTCACTTAATAATCATCAAGACATCAAGCTTGTAACTTGGGCCTTGCATTAGGGTTCTAATTCTTCCTTAATTGGTTAAGAAGGACTAACCCTAGTGTTAATGGACAAGTCCCCCTCAAGTTGTCTTACAAACCCTAAAAATCACTTCATCATCTTATCATTAACTAAAATCCACTTAATAAAGGCTTTGTTTTGTCATGGGTTTAATCCCTAATCATGGATTAAGTTGAGGAGCTTTCCTCAGCTTAAACATTCTCATCTATTATCCTTCTATTAGGATGGTGTAATGAGTCTGTTTAATCCCTGATTATGGCTTAATCTCATTACTTAACACTAAACAAAAACCACAAAAACATCTAAATAATCACAAATAGGTTAATGATCTTAAACCTATACCAAAGGTGTTTAAGTGTGAGAAGCTGACTTCACACTTAAGGTATTCTCATTACCCCTAATCAGAGGGAAGATGTGATGAGTTTACTAACCCACTGGTTTAGACTTAAGCTCATTAACTTATGACAAAATTCAAAAGCAATAAAAGATTGAAAACTCAAAAACAAACAATAATCGTCTCCTTCGGGATTCTTTTCTCATCTCATTCACTCATAAACGAGAACCTGCTTCTTCCGTCTAATGCAAGACAGTTTGCACCTGAGCCAGACAGGTCATACACTTGAGCATAGACAAGTAAGCAGTTCATCAGTCAATTCACCTTTCAGTCTCTTTGGGTCGAACTACGGTGTTCTAACTTCCTCATTGCACGAGAGGATACGTAGGCATAACTTAACAGTTATCGAACAAAAGTCTCTGTATATTCCCCCTCCTTCTAGCCTTATTCTTTAGCCTCATTATCATGAGCATTTCATTTTTGTTCTTACACTGACACTTCACTTATACACTTCACTTCTCTTACGCTGACACCTGTGCATCCTTTTCCAGCTCTTTTATACACAAATTGCACTGACACTACCCCTTTAAAACATAAATCTCTTAAGCGTGGATCCCGTCGAGTACGACGGACAATCTGGGTGCTAATACCTTCCCAGGTTGTAACCAACCCCCTTTCTCAGTCTCTCTTGTTCGCAACCGTCTTGTCCATATCTTTCTAGGTCTATGCAGCATTACCTTTCCTCCGGGATAAAAATGCCTAGCTGGCGACTCTTTCTTTTCCTGTGAGTTCACTCCTGTGTGTTCTCATTTCATCTTTTCGCCGACCGTTCGCGCTTGTACCGGGATGCAAATCTTTGGGAGCGACACACATGAACATGCATATGAACATGATGATCATTGATTATAAATATGCAACATGTTAGATCAACAAGAATGTCAAACTCAATGCAAAATTCAAAATTGAATTGATATAAATGATATGATCAAGCATGCAATAAAATGCAACCAAATACACATACATACATGATTATGTAAAATGCTATATATCTTGATATAATGAAATGCAAAATGATTTAATGCAATGCAAAGGATGTAAAATAGAATGCAACATGATTATTTACATACCTAATGATGCATAAACATGGCAACAAAATGCAAGAACTCAAGCTATGCACAAAGAAACCCTAAAATGCATAATATGCGACATGAACGGAATCGTGTCGAAACGACTCGAAATGGGGGAATGAGCTACTAGAAATGGACCCAAAAATTCCCTATAATCAATACCTAAACATGTATGAACATTAGAGGCACTAGAAAGCAAGAATGAGCAATCAAATAAACTAAAAATCCAAAAATCAGCAGCGTTAACCGGTTAACCAAATGCGTTAACCGGTTAACGGACCTAAAACAGCAGTAATTTGTGGCTAAAACGCACGCGTTAACCGGTTAACCAAGTGCGTTAACCGGTTAACACTGAACAGAAAGTGAAAAAAACTTTTGAAATAAGTGTTTTTGGCCACAAACTCACTTCTAATGATCCCTAACATATCTAGGAACATGCTAACACTAATTTGTACTTAATTGGGGCTTATTTACACATGCTAACACCTATAGCTATCAACACCTTAACTTCTAATCCATTACAAAATCACAAACCGCAAGCAACACATAACGAAAACGTAATCATACATAAGCCATACGAAAAGCGCTTAAAGAATGCCGAAATGGCGAGATGAAGAGAATAAATTAAAGGAGAAGTGATTTAGATCACCAACCTACGAAGCGGAGAAGTGCTTCGGTGAATGTTACAAGAATCGGAGCTTGATCGAAGAGAAAACCAAGAAAACTGCGAAACCGCAAAATAAATGCGTTCTTGATGCTTGAACCTTCGTGCGCTTCCGATAAGTCGAAACCTTCACCAAAATTCAGTAGCTTCTTCTTCCACAATCCATAAAATCAATGGAGGTTGGGGCTAAGCTTCAAGATCTTCAAGTTTCAATGTGAAACTTGAAGAGCTTATTCAAAAAAGCTTTAGTGAAAGGAGGGAAAAAGGAGGAAAAGTGAGAGAGAAAAAGTGATTGTGAGAGAATGAAAAATTGGAAAATTGTGTCAACCCCTCTCAATGAAGTGATTAATGAATATATAGAGGCTAGGCTTGGAGCTAGGTTTGGGAATGGAATTAGGTTTGGGGCCCAAAAATTAGGCTTGGGATCCAAAATTATGGTTTGGTAGTTAGGATTGGAAAAGGGAATATTCCTTGGAATATTCCTTGGAATACTCTAGAAGATGGTAGAACATGGTAGAAGTTTCCAAGGGAAATGGAGTGGAATTGAAATGGAAAAAACAAGAGGGAAAGAATGAAAGGAAGTGTGGAAAGAAAGTGGAGGGAAAAGTGGAGGGAAATGCAAAACCAACCACCTTTCAAATGATTTTTTTTTTTTTTTATGATTCCTCCATCATTTCTTAACCAAATTTGAACCATAGGATCATTGTAACCCTAATTTCATGATATCGATCTTAAAAGTCAGGAATTGACCTTTTTCACCTAGTTCGGTTGCCTTTTCCCCGATTCCTCGATTTTCAGTTGTCTGGCCAGTTGAACCCCTTCCAAAATGAATTTGTGGACGAGATTTGAACCCCAGGCCTTTGACATCATATATAATACAAAGGAATCCTATTTGAATCGAAACTTCATGCAGAAGCCTCGTAGAAGTGAAACCCTAATTTGGCCCTTTTCATCAAGAGATGTTGCACTGCTTGCCTCCTTTGATTAAACCCCGTCTTCCCCTGGTTTGTGGCTTCAAGTGAAGACTTGTGGGATATTGTGAACCCTTTGCACAATGTTGAGAAGCTTTGTGGCCCTTTGATTGCCTTGGTACAGCCTTCAGTTGCTCCATCCATTGACCACATGCCTATGCCTCAGCTATGCAATGTTTTTGGTTATTTTATGAATTTATGAATGCAAAATGCTATGCAAAATGTTGAGGATATGAGAGGGAAAATTTTGAGGTATTATAGCTGCCCCTATTCAATCATCTGCAGGCCTGAACGAATAATTGCGAGAGCTTTTAGACGTTCAAGGTATGGAGTGATTGAATACTCAAATAAAACCTGGAAATTTGAACTCTGTGGGAAATAAAATATATTGGGAAGAATGCCATCCTCAAATGACGATTGTCAAAAGATCCTCGGATCTAAAACGAAACCATCCTCGAATGGAAACACAATGGTATATCGGCCTCAGTCGATAACCAGAAACAACAAAGACTGACCTCAGACAGACTTTGCAAAAGAGACAAACTGACCTCAATCAATAAGCTCAAAATGGTCTATCATATTCGAATGATAGCCACAATAACAAGACCAACCTCAGAAGGGCTTGAAGAAAAGAATGCCATCCTCGAATGACAATTCTCAAAAAGATCCTCGGATCTAAAACGAAACCATCCTCGAATGGAGACGCAATAGTATACCGGCCTCAGTCGATAACCAGAAACACAACAAAGACTGACCTCAGACAGACTTTGCAAAAGAGACAAACTGACCTCAATCAATAAGCTCAAAATGGTCTATCATCCTCGAATGATAGCCACAACAACAAGACCAACCTCGGAAGGACTTGAAGAAAAGAATGCCATCCTCGAATGACAATTCTCAAAAGATCCTCGGATCTAACACAAAACCATCCTCGAATGGCGACGCAATGGTATACCGGCCTCAGTCGATAACCAGAAACACAACAAAGACTGAACTCAGACAGACTTTGCAAAAGAGATAAACTGACCTCAATCAATAAGCTCAAAATGGTCTATCATCCTCGAATGATAGCCACAACAACAAAGACCAACCTCAGAAGGACTTGAAGAAAAGAATGCCATCCTCGAATGACAATTCTCAAAAGATCCTCGGATCTAACACGAAACCATCCTCGAATGGAGACGCAATGGTATACCGGCCTCAGTCGATAACCAGAAACACAAAGGAAATAGGATAAGATGGAACAGGACCGTTGTACATAAACGAGAGCCCCGACAAACAGGTCCGTTGTACAAAACGAGAACCTGCGATGCGACTGTTGTACCAAACAAGACGCAGAATAAGTGACAATCATTGACTTGAAAAGACAAGGGTGTCTGAAAAATGATGTTGGTATCCTCTATGCGGAGTACTTCAGGTTGAGAATATGTTCGTAATATACCTCAAAACTGGCCCATGATGGCATGCATATGTTTGAATTTATAGCGTAATGCTCCATGATGATAGAAATGCTACGCTTTGGAGGATGCACATGCAATGACGATTATGCAAAATGCAAATGCAAAGGGTCTCCCGATGAAGAGATCGCAAGTATCCCAGATGGCTTGACTGGGGAGAACTTATGATCACTGCATTGATTTGGTCCATCCTGATGAGGAGGAGACAACTCTATGGGGAAAGTTGTTAACGATACATCGGCTATGAACAGCCGCCATTGCCAAAAATAAATTGGACTTTGAAGATTGGAGTGTCAAGACCCTACTGGAGATGAACCCTTCTTGAACTCTGATGGGGAAGTGGAGACCTCTTGACTTGGCTGGGAACCAAAGGCATGACACTGTTGAGGAAGCAATTGCTGGGAAGGAAAGACACTCCTTATACTGCTGGGAATTGCCCCTGTCTGAAGGGAAACTTCTGCTTGGGGATGACACCCACATTCTGCTACCTTGCTGGGAGAAATTTCAACCTCCACTTTACTGGGGATGATTGGAGACACTCTGGGAGACACCTGCCCCCGTTCAAACATAAAGGACTGCTCCTCCTGGGAATTTTCTTTTAGCTCTGTTAGCAACACCTGTACCTGTACCTGCATAAACACAATCGATAATGCCTGCAACATGGAGAGTTATTTTGGGACCTGTCTGCCCCAGGCTCGTAGCATGAATCATTATCTGGGCATCTTGACACCCTTTCAGAGTTGTATTAAATGTTTCTGTTCTCCTGCACGAGTTAGAAAGCATTCAAATGTTCACAACACAATGTAAATCACAATTTGCTGGACGTTTTCGCAATCAATCAATGCTAGATGAAAAAAAACGAGAAGCAAATAGTCACAAGTTGACTGAAGTTGAATTTTATTGATTCGGAAAAATGGCCCTGAATAGGCAATACAAAGGAAGCAGTTCCCTGGAAAGAGGAAACAACCAAAAAGGAAAACAAACTATCCTATTGGCAATGCAAGAAGTGGATCTTATCAAGTTTCAACCCGGTTATGACTCTTATATCTTCAAGACACTCCGCTCGCCGTGCCTCTTGAGAAAAGTAATTGAACTGATCTTCAACCCTTAGGATAGTCTCAACTGTAGATAGGTTACGGATCTCGTAGATCGCAGTCGTTCGTGTTAATCCCTCTTTTGCGTGGATTTCCTTTTCAGGTTTTCAATCCATCGGGATACCCTTTTTTGCCTGAGTTGTCCGATGTGGCTTTTCAACTCAGCGGGTGTACATTTTTTTCAAGATTTCCCTAACTTTTGCCTGAGCCTTTTATTCTGTTTTTGGCTCGCCGGGATGCCCATTTTTGCCTGGATCTTTATTCTGTTTTTATCCAGCGGGTCCTTTTTACACGAAGTGTTTTCTTACTGCGTCTGCGTTGACAGGAGATTGGAAGTCTTCTCCGTCCATGGTTGTCATCCTCAAGGCTCCACCTGAGAAAACCTTTTTAACCATGAACGGTCCTTCATAGTTGGGTGTCCATTTCCCCCTGTGATCGTTAAGAGGAGGAAGAATCCTTTTCAGCACTAAGTCACCTGGCATGTACCTCTGTGGTCGTACCTTGTCAAAAGCCTGTTTCATCCGCCGTTGATACAACTGTCCATGGCATACAGCTGCTAGACGTTCCTCTTCAATGAGGCTCAACTGATTATATCTGGATCGGAGCCACTCAGCTTCATCTAATTTAAGGTCCATCATCAACCTCAACGAGGGGATTTCCACTTCAATTGGTAGGACTGCCTCCATACCATACACCAGTGAGAACGGGGTTGCCCCTGTTGAAGTACGTACTGATGTTCTGTACCCATGCAACGCAAATGGTAGCATCTCATGCCAGTCTTTGTATGTCACAACCATCTTCTGCACGATCTTCTTGATGTTCTTATTGGCCGCCTCGACGGCGCCATTCATCTTCGGGCGATATAGAGAAGAGTTGTGATGCTCTATTTTGAAATCTCGACACAAGTCAGCCATCATCTTATTGTTGAGATTAGAACCATTATCAGTAATGATCCTTTCAGGAATTCCGTACCGGCAAATGATGTCTCTTTTAATAAACCGGGCTACCACTTATTTAGTAACATTGGTGTAAGACGCCGCTTCGACCCACTTCCAGAAATAATCTATAGCAACCAGGATGAAGCGATGACCATTAGAATCTGTCGGCTCGATCTTGCCAATCATATCAATGCCCCACATAGCGAACGACCATGGTGAAGACATGACACTCAACGAATTCGGAGGCACATGGACCTTATAAGCGTAAATTTGACACTTGTGGCATTTACGGGAGTACTTACAGCAATCAGATTCCATGGTGATCCAATAATATCCAGATCTCAACAATATCTTGGCCATAGCATGTCCTCCAACATGGGTACCAAAGGAGCCTTCGTGAACCTCCCGCATCAACAGGTCTGCTTCGTGTCTATCCACGCATCTGAGCAGAACCATGTCGAAGTTTCGCTTGTACAGCACGCCATCTTGATTCAAGAAGAAACCTCCTGCCAGTCTTCTAAGGGTCTTCTTATCCTTACTAGATGCCCCAGCCGGGTATTCTTGAGCCTTCAGGAATCGCTTGATATCATGATACCAAGGCTTGTTATCTTCACCATCGTCGACTGCAAAGACATAAGCAGGTGTCGCTCCTGATAAGTGGGAATGGCCCAGATAAAGGTACAGACGCGAACGGTCGGCGAAAGGAGGATGTGAGAACACACAGGAGTGAACTCACAGGGAATGAATAGAGTCGCCAGCTAGGCATTTTTATCCCGAAGGAAAGGTAATGCTGCATAAACCTAAGAAAAGATATGGATAAGATGGTTGCGAACCAGAGAGACTGAGAAAGGGGGTTGGTTACAACCTGGGAAGGTATTAGCACCCAGATTGTCCGTCGTACTCGACGGGATCCACGCTTAAAAGATTTGTGTTTTAAAGGGGTAGTGTCAGTGCAATTTGTGTGTAAAAGAGCTGGAAAAAGGATGTACAGGTGTCAGTGTGAGTGAAGTGAAGTGTATAAGTGAAGTGTCAGTGTAAGAAAAAAGATGAAATGCTCGTGATAATGAGGCTAAAGAATAAGGCTAGAAGGAGGGGGAATATACAGAGACTTTTGTTCGATAACTGTTAAGTTATGCCTACGTATCCTCTCGTGCAATGAGGAAGTCAGAACACCGTAGTTCGACCCAAAGAGATTGAGAGATAAATTGACTTGTGAACCGCTTACTTGTCTATGCTCAAGTGTATGACCTGTCTGGCTCAGGTGCAAACTGTCTTGCATTAGACGGAAGAAGAAAGTTCTCGTTTATGAATGAATGAGATGAGAAAAGAATCCCGGAGGAGACGATTGATGTTTGTTTTTTTTTAGTTTTCAATCTTTTATTGCTTGTTGGATTTGTCATAAGTTAATGAGCTTAAGTCTAAATCAATGGATTAGTAAACTCATCACATCTTCCCTCTGATTAGGGGTAATGAGAATACCTTAAGTGTGAAGTCAGCTTCTCACACTTAATCACCTTTGATGCAGGATTAAGATCATTAACCTACTTGTGATTTATTTAGATGTTTTTGTTGTTTTTGTTTAGTGTTGAGTAATGAGGTTAAGCCATAATCAAGGATTAAACAGACTCATTACACCATCCTAATAGAAGGATAATAGATGAGAATGTTTAAGCTGAGGAAAGCTCCTCAACTTAATCCATGATTAGGGATTAAACCCATGACAAAACAAAGCCTTTATTAAGTGGATTTTAGTTAATGATAAGATGATGAAGTGATTTTTTAGGGTTTGTAAGACAACTTGAGGGGGGACTTGTCCATTAACACTAGGGTTAGTCCTTCTTAACCAGTTAAGGAAGAATTAGAACCCTAATGCAAGGCCCAAGTTACAAGCTTGATGTCTTGATGATTATTAAGTGAATTGATTAAAGGATTTAAACACATTAAGGGTTTAACACTTAGGATTAAAGTTATACACTCCATCCTAATAGAAGGATGCAGGCATAAGCTTAATCACAAAGCCTTAAAACCTTTAGGGTTTAGTCCCTGATTATGAGGTGAGAAGAGAAGACTCAATGAGACACAAAGGTAAACTCTAAATGGGGGGATTAATCAAAACCCTAATTATTGTCATGCTTGGTTGTTCCTAAGGTTTGTGAGGTTTACAAGAGAAATCTTCAGAGAAACCACCAGGAAGCAGATGAAAGGAGCCAAGAGAATCAAAGTAACTTGCTTCGTTCAAGAAGACAAGTCACTTGAAGAAAGAAAAGTAAGAAGAAGAAGAAAGAGCAAGCTCAATCTCAAACACAAAACAAAATGCAGCAATGATGCATAAAAGGGATGAAAAGAAATTGTGAGAAGTGAAGGCAAATTCACTTCTCAAAGTGACTTACCACCTGAAAAGTTAGTGAAAGAAATGCAATGCAATGCAAAATGAGATGAAATGGCATGATGCAAATCAAAACCAGAAGCATAAGTATGATGCTATGAGATGATGCAAACATGAAACAAGGCATGAGGATGATCACATGAACAAATGAATGCAAGAGGAGCATGTTTAGAACCATGATCATACATGAAAAGTTATGGAATGCAAATGACATACAACATGGCAAATGCAAGAAGCAATGATCAACCATGATTCTAATATGTCTTAAGATGCCTAATGAATCAAAGGGATGCATAAAATGTCATGGCAAGTCATGGTATGTAAGCAAATGCAAGATGAATGCAAAAGGAAACCCAAATTAGGGTTTATGATCAATGCATCAAACAAAAATCAAAACCAGAAGCAAACATCAAGATAAAAAATTGAAAATGCATCCAAGGGAACCCTAAACCTATACAAACTCACTGCTCAAAGGAGGGGTTCTAACCCTTAACCTAGTGAGGGTTATAAATTTCTTAAGAATGCTAGGGTTTTAAGGTACCTTGTCAAGAAAAATGCCAAACAAATTGAAAATGCAAGGTCAAATCATGTCAAGTTAATCCTATGAACTACATGATATGCAAGACACAATGCAAAAAGAATCAAAGTCCAACCCTCAATGGTTAGGCAGAAATGAATTTTGGAAGTTTGGATCAAAATATTGCCTTGAAATGAAATTAATTCCATGAAAAATTATCAAAAGACATCAAGATCAAAAAGAAATTTGGTTTGAGGGTTGGACAATGTTTCTAAATGATTTTAAAGGTTTCATGAATTTTTTGGTGATTTTTAAATACCTAAAAGTATTTTTGATTAATTAATTCTCATTAATTAATTAAAAATAAACTTTTAAATGATTTAAAAATATTTTTTAATGCAAAAAATAAAAATAAAAATGTTTTTGGTTTCTCAAAATTAATAGAAGTTTGTATAAAAATTTTCAGAATTTTTGAATAAGTTTTGCTATTTTTAATAAAATGAACAAAACAAATGAAATTAAATGAAATAAAAATAAAATTAAACTGAAAAAAGGAAAAGTATGCAAGATCAAGGGCTGGCATTTAAACCTACACGCGCGCGAATTGACCTGGCGCCATATCCAAGGGCTGAGATTCAAATTCACATAATTATGATTAACCCTAATTAATTATGCCCTAATGACTTTCAGGCGACCGGAACACTGTTCCGGTCGTCGTCTCCGGCAAGCCCAAAACTCTAGCTCTCTCTACACGCAATGAAAATGAAATCTAACTGCCCAGAACTCATCCCCATTCAACACTGAATCAAAACCCCCTAACAAACATCATTTTTCATTCATCAATCAGCCAAATCGAAGCAAAACTCATTTAGGGCAAAAGGTTTCAGACAGTTCATACATGCTGGTTTCTCAACCATTTTCAAAAATAATCACATCCCCATGATCAGGGGAGTGCATAGAAGCTTTTAAGAACTTAAAATGGAGTTTCTGGAAAAAAAGTTTGAGATGGCTACCTGAACTGAAGCTTTGGTTTCTGGTACTTTCTGGCTGGTTTCTTGCCTTCAATCAGCTCCAATAGACCCCCTGAGAAGCTTTCAATGCTTGTTTGAAGTTTGTAATGGATGGTTTGAGAGATGGCATAAGTTCTGTTCAAGGTGGGGTGAAAATCATGTTTGTGATTCTGGGAGTTTTAGGCAATGGTGATGGGTGCTTTGTGACCAGGAAGGTGTGCTGAGTATGTTTGTGAAGTTGGTTTGTATGTTTGCAGCCTGTGGAAGGTTTTTCGAAAGCTTTTGCAAAATGAGGTGAAAATGAGAGAGCTGTGTTGGAGAGTGTTTCAGGCTTGTGTGTGCTATGTGTTGAGTTCCATTTTGTCCACTTATCACAACTAGAGAGGTCAGAGGAGTTGGTGTGGACTGTGGTGATTGGTATGGCTCAAGTTGCAAAAAGTCAAGCAAGTTGTACTTGGAGGTATGGGCAAGTGGCAGGCTAGGATAGGAGCATGGCTTGGCTCAGCTTGAATCAAGGAATGCTGTGAAAAAAGTTTAGAGGCAAGGCAGCAAGTAGTTTGTAGCTTATGATGAGTTTTGCAAGTTGGTGCTAGTTTGGTTCCTTTGAGATATCTTGCTCCATAAGCCATAAAAATGAGAGATCTTTTGGTGCAATCTGACTTTTAGGTCTTGGTACATGTTTGTGTGAAGATTAGAAGTTAGTTTGATAGCTCAATTTGCCTTGACAAGTGAATTTGCAACTTTGCCTCTTTGGTAGAAACCTTGAAATTTTGTGATTTTTGCCAACTTTGACAAGCCATAACTTTTGATCAAAAATGAATTAGGTCATGTTCTTGTACTTTTTGAAAAGGGAATGATCCATTCTACAACTTTCATGACCAAAGTATTTCCATTTGAAGCATTTTTGAATCAAAAAGTAAAGGTTGAAAAAGTTTCCTAAAATGGCAATTTCATTAAAAGTCAAACTTTCCCAAAAAGTCAACTTTGCAAATGACTTGAGATTCTTCAATTTTGTGAACTTCCAACTTCTTCTATGATCAAATAAAGATCATATACAATCAAAATGATGAAGAACACCCTTTGGTTGGGTCATTGGGGGCCTCAGATGCCCTGATTTTGCACTGACTTGCTTGAAAAGTCAACTCTTGATCAGATGACTCCCTCATGGAATTTCTTCATGAAAATTGATATGCATACTCCCTATACCATATAGAGACCAATGGAAACAAGAATGACCAAAAATTTTGGAGTTATGGCCTCTGAAACCAAAACCCTAATTCTAGGTCAACTGTGCAGTCAAGCCTGGCTCTGCTTCCATACCAATCCCAGTTCTTGTGATTTTTTGACATTCTTGACTTTGAGAGGATATAATATGATGCTTGAACATACATGGAACCATTTGAAGTGATTGATGACCTTTGGAGTGGCTCAAGAAGCTCTTGGATTGCTCAGATCACAAACCCTAGATGCAGATGACTTTGAATCAATGCAGTGAATCAAAAATGTGGTATGAGATGCTATGATTGAGTTTATGCATATGAGGATATCACAAGCCATGGTGTGAATGGGTGAGGGCAAATTTGGGGTGTTTACAGCTGCCCCTATTCAAACATGAGTTAGCTGTGCAGGATGTAAGCGACGGCTTATCAGGCAAACAAGATAACTTGTGGTTGAATACCAAAGACAGTCCAAAATTTGCACTCACAGAATGAAGAAGAAAAGGGATATAGATTGTAAAAGAAAAATAAAGTATAATATAAAGTGCGGGCGACGGAGGACGACCGTCGAGCAGAGGACGACTGCTGGGAAAAAAACAATGACGGGGACGACCGACATGCTGGGGATATAAAAGGGGTTATGATGGGGACGACCATCAAGTAAAGTTATAAGATTCTCTGGGGATTAATGAAAAATGATGGGGACGGCCATCAAGTTCATAAAGTAAGGTAACCAACGATGGGGATGGCCATCGGGCTAAACTGAAAAAGGAAAAGAACCACGACGGGGACGGCCATCGGGTTTAAAGAATAAATGAAATAATGATGAGGGACGGTCATCAAAGGTGAAGGACAATCACCTAGCAGGGGACGGCTGCTCTGTTGTGGATAAGATGAGGGACGGTCATCTTAAGGTGAAGGACGATCACCTGGCAGGGTACGGCTGCCGAAAATATCGCGACATAGGACGAATGCCGGATAAAAAGTCAACGATGGGGACGACCATCGGACGAGCATGATGAAGGATGATCATCAAGAGGTGAAGGACGATCACCTAGCAGGGGACGGCTGCTCTCAAGGTTTATCATGACATAGGACGAATGTCAGATAAAAAAGATCAACGATGGGGACGGCCATCGGATGAGCATGATGAAGGACGATCATCAAGAGGTGAAGGACGAACACCTAGCAGGGTACGGCTGCTCTCAGGGTTTATCATGACATAGGACGAATGTCAGATAGAAAAGGAATTTTGCTTTGCTGGAGACCTACTTGGGAATAGTAAACACGGACGAGTGTTTACATCCAAGAAATAAAAGGTATAAGTGTTTTGATGTTGTGTATTAGATTAAAGATGTGGACGAGCATCCCTAAGACTATGATACAGACGAGTATCGGGGAGAAACAAATACTGACGCGTGTTCAGAGATGATGATACGGACGAGTATCAGCTGGTTAACAAGGAACACAGACGAGTGTTGATTCTGAGGGAACTCTTCTGGGAATAGTAGACACAGACGAGTGTCTATATTCAAGAAGACACGAGTGTTTGACACAGTGTATGGATTAAAAATGCGGACGAGCATCCTTAAGACTATGATACGGACGAGTATCAAGTAAAAACAAACGCTAGACGCATGTTCTGAGATGATGGTACGGACGAGTACCAACTGGTTAACAAAGAACACGGACGAGTGTCGAATCTGTGGGGATATAAATGGTGTATACAAGATACGGACGAGTATCTGTATAAGTGAAATAAATATGAGTAGTGTATATTTGAGTGTTCAACCTGCTGGAGAGAGTGACACGGACGAGTGTCAAGAGGTATATTATAAACAAGTATATGCTTTACAAAGTGTTTTAGGTAAATATGCTGGGGGTGGTGACACGGACGGGTGTCAAGAAAGTTATATATAAGTATCCGTGAGTGCAAAGGGGACGCTTTGGCTTTCTGCTGGGGATGTGACACGGACGGGCGTCACAAGGAGTATGTACTGGTGTTTGTGGGTGTAAGGCAACTGCTTTAACTCTGTGCTGGGGAATCTGGGGGGTTTTCTGTATATTGTTTGATGGGTTGTCAATATTCACAAGTGTTTGATTCAAACCATGGCTTATGATTGTGCAATATGTTTGATTTTTGCCATAATGCTCCGTATTAGACGGAATGCTACGCTTCGTGGGGTGAATATGATGCGAATGCTATGTTTATGCAAGGATACCAATCCGGGATTCGGATCTCGTTGCTGCGGAGATCTCTGGCCGATCTGTTTGAAATGGGCATCCCAGCTGGGGATGAGATCATTGGTAGATCTGATGAGATGATTCTGCTCGGGGAAATGGGTCAATGATAGACCTTTTCCAGTAAATGAAGGACCCAGCTGGGGTTTATAGAAGCTTTCGTCACTCTGTTGTGATTCCTTCAGGCGCTGCTCTCCTGGATAGAGGCTGAAACTCTGTGGGGAAGTGGTTCCCTGGCTTTTGTGCTTAGCTGAGGAAGAATTATTGGCACCTCGGCCGGGGAGAAACAACAAGTGGCAACATCAGCTGGGGAGCAAGCACTTGGGTGCTAAGACTGAGTGAGTGTCGATTTGCCAGCCTGCTAGGAGTGAAGCTTTCATGCCCCATGTCGTGTTTTGGATACCTGCAATCCTACAAAGATAGAAACGTACAAGTAATCCTGAGGTATCCCTTACTGGATTCCATCATAGGAGTTCAGACACCCCCGGGAGTAAGTATATTTCCTGCAAGCACGTGTTTTAAGAGAAGCATCTGTATTTATGCAATCAGTATCTTAAGGACATCGGACATTTTGCAAATGAAAATAAAATGTACGAGACAAAACATGACTGAAAATCTGATTTTATTGACTTATACGCCCTGAATTGGCGAGATACAGTCAGAGAAACAGATCTCCTAAAATGAGGAGATTGTTACAAATTGAGAAACAAAATGTTGGCAATGTTGACGACGCTTCGAGGAGCTTCCCCTTTTGCTATGACTCGTATGACTTTTGACGTTCTTCTCGTCTTGCTTTCTGAAGAAGGTTGATTCTGATCGGCGCTTGATCCTTTTGAAGCTAACCAAGTTGTAAGTGATACAGACGAATTCAGAATGCAGTTGTTCGCTTATCCCCTTATTTTGCATGGATCGCCCTTTCAGGTTTTCAATCCATCGGGATACCCTTTTTTGCCTGAGTTGTCCAATGTGGCTTTTCAACTCAGCGGGTGTACATTTTTTTGCTTATTTTCCCTTATTTTTGCCTGAGTCTTTTATTCTGTTTTTGACTCGCCGGGATGCCCTATTTTTGCCTGGACTTACATTCTGTTTTTATGTCCAGCGGGTCATTTTTATGCGAAATATTTTTTAACTGCATCTGAATTCACAGGGGACGGGAAGTCTTCATCATCCATAGTGCTGAGCATCAGTGCTCCACCGGAGAAGACTTTCTTGACTACAAATGGTCCTTCATAGTTTGGGGTCCACTTGCCCCTGTGGTCTGTATGAGGAGGGAGGATTCTTTTCAGCACAAGATCTCCTACTTGGTACTCACGGAGCCTGACTTTCTGATCGAAGGCTTTCTTCATTCTTTTCTGATACAACTGCCCATGACAGATTGCAGCCAATCTTTTCTCTTCAATCAGACTCAGTTGCTCGTATCGGGATCGGACCCATTCTGCTTCGTTCAGCTTAACATCCATTAATACCCGTAGGGAGGGTAACTCAACTTCAACAGGCAGGACTGCTTCCATACCATACACAAGCTGATACGGTGTTGCCCCAGTGGATGTTCTGATTGACGTGCGGTACCCATGCAAGGAAAACGGTAGCATCTCATGCCAGTCTTTGTAGGTGACTACCATCTTCTGCACAATCTTCTTGATATTCTTATTAGCTGCCTCAACAGCGCCATTCATCTTTGGCCTGTAAGGAGAAGAATTGTGGTGTTGGATCTTGAAGTCCCGGCATAGCTCTGCCATCATTTTGTTGTTCAAGTTGGAACCATTATCAGTAATGATTCGCTCGGGAACTCCTTATCGACAGATGATATCTCTCTTCAGAAATCGGGCTACCACTTGCCTTGTAACATTTGCATAGGAAGCTGCTTCAACCCACTTGGTAAAATAGTCAATGGCTACCAAGATGAATCTGTGGCCGTTTGAAGCAGTCGGCTCAATCTTGCCAATCATGTCAATGCCCCACATAGCAAAGGGCCAGGGTGAAGACATCACGTTCAGAGGATTGGGAGGCACATGCACCTTATCCGCATAAATCTGGCATTTATGGCATTTCCTGGCATAGGCACAACAGTCGGCATCCATTGTGATCCAGTAATAGCCCGATCTTAGCAATTTCTTAGCCATGGCGTGCCCCCCTGCATGGGTACCAAAGGATCCTTCGTGCACTTCGTGCATCAACAAGTCTGCTTCTGTTCTATCAACGCATCTGAGGAGTACCATATCAAAGTTTCTCTTGTACAGGGAACCATCAGTGTTCAGGAAGAAACTACCAGCAAGCCTTCTTAAAGTCTTCTTATCATTGGAAGATGCCCCAGGTGGGTATGTCTGATCCTCCAAGAAGCATTTAATGTCATGGAACCAAGGCTTATCACCTTTGACAACGTCTGCTGCAAATACATAGGCTGGTCTGTCAAGTCTGGACACTGAAATCCGAGGCACAAAGTTGGCAGCTTGAACTTTGATCATGGATGAAATGGTAGCCAGAGCATCTGCAAACTAATTTTCATCTCGAGGGATATACTCAAGCTTGACCGTTGTAAAGAAAGTCAATAACCTCCTTGTATAATCCCTGTAAGGTACCAGATGATCCTGATGTGTGTACCATTTGTCGTTGGTTTGATTAACTACCAGAGCTGAATCTCCGAATACGGTCAATGTTTTGATCCTGAGGTCAATGGCTTCCTCAAGACCCATAATGCAAGCTTCGTATTCAGCTTCGTTGTTAGTGCAGTTGAAGGTGAGCTTTTCCGAGAAAGGCATGTGAACTCCCTTAGGTGTAATGAGTACTGCACCAACACCACGACCATTCATATTAACAGCCCCGTCAAACATCATAGTCCATTCTTCTTCTGGGTCAGGCCCTTCAGTGTGAATAGGCTCTTCATGATCTTTTGTTTTTATGAACATGATGTCTTCATCAGGGAAGTCAAATCTCATAGGCTGGTAATCATCAATAGGTTGCTCAGCAAGATAATCAGACAATACACTGCCCTTGATGGCTTTCTGAGATGTGTACTGGATGTCATATTCTGTGAGGATCATTTGCCATCTTGCAACCCGTCCGGTAAGAGCTGGCTTCTCGAAAATGTACTTAACTGGGTCCATTTTTGATATCAACAAAGTGGTGTGGGTCAACATATACTGTCTCAGTCGGCGAGCAGCCCACGCTAAAGCACATCAAGTTTTCTCGAGCAGTGAATAACGTTGTTCACAGTCGGTAAACTTTTTGCTCAGGTAGTAAATTGCATACTCTTTTCGACCAGACTCGTCATGCTGGCCCAACACACACCCCATTGACTCTTCTAATACTGTCAAGTACATTATCAGAGGTCTTCCTTCAACTAGAGGCATAAGGATTGGAGGTTCTTGCAAGTACTCTTTGATCTTGTCAAAAGCCCTTTGGCAGTCTTCGTTCCACCTGACCGTCTGTTCTTTTCTTAACAGCTTGAACAAGGGTTCACAGGTTGCTGTAAGGTGAGATATGAACCTTGAGATGTAGTTCAATCTACCTAGAAACCCTCGAACTTCCTTTTCTGACTTTGGTGCGGGCATTTCTTGAATGGCTTTGACTTTATCAGGGTCAACTTCAATCCCCTTCTCGCTTACAATAAAGCCCAGCAGCTTACCCGATCGCACCCCGAATGTGCACTTGTTGGGGTTCAACTTCAGTTGGTACTTCCTCAGACGCTTGAATAGCTTCAACAAATTCACCAGGTGGTCTTCTTCTGTGAGGGACTTGGCAATCATGTCATCCACATAACATTCGATTTCTTTATGGATCATATCGTGGAATAATGTTACCATAGCCCGTTGATATGTTGCACCAGCATTCTTCAGTCCGAATGGCATCACCTTGTAACAGAAAGTGCCCCAGGGTGTGATGAAAGTTGTATTCTCCATGTCTTCAGGTGACATTTTGATCTGATTGTACCCTGAAAATCCGTCCATGAAGGAGAACACCGAGAACTGAGCCGTATTATCAACCAATAGGTCAATGTGAGGTAATGGGAAGTCATCTTTCGGGCTGGCTCTGTTCAGATCCCGGTAGTCAACACACATTCTCACTTTGCCGTCTTTCTTAGGCACAGGTACAATATTAGCAACCCACGGCGGATAGCTAGTTACAGCAAGGAACCCGGTGTCCCACTGCTTTTGTACCTCTTCCTTTATCTTCATTGCCATATCTGGGCGAGTACGGTGCAGCTTCTGTTTTATTGGCGGGCAATCTTCTTTCAATGGCAGCTTGTGCATGACGATATCGGTGTCCAACCCTGGCATGTCTTGGTAATACCAAGCAAACACATCCGCATACTCCCGAAGCAGATCAATCAGTTGTTCTTTCACTGAGTCTTGTAGGCAGGCCCCGATCTTAACTTCTTTCACGTCTTCATCTGTACCAAGATTAATTGTTTCAATCTCCTCCTGATGGGGAGTGATAACCTTTTCCTCTTGCCTTAACAACCTGGCTAGCTCTTCAGGAAGCTCATAATCTTCTTCAACCCCTTCATCAGCTTGATTGATTGGATTGTCAAAGTCATACGAAGCCATAGCTGTGCTGTTGTCGGTGCGGTCTGGAAGGCACTCTCTGCAAGGGTTTAGATTGTTCATTTTAGTGATTGATTTTAATCTTGTTTAGAAAAAGTGAAATGAAGTTTATCATTTTGAAAACATTGCCATTTATTTTTTGTACAAAAAGAAAAAATGAAAAAACAGTGAGCAGAAAAGAAAAAGACTCATTTGCAAAAGATGTCTGATTATAATTGATTGATCTGTTTGCACAAAATTACAGATGGCCCGATTACAAAATGAGTCTTGTCATCTTGGGCAAGATGCAAGACTTGATGCATGCTTAAAATATACAGGAAATAATAATTACTCTGCAGGAGTAACCCTTATAATTTCCTGGGAAGACCAGTTTGAGATACGGCCCCCCGGGATCCTTGGACGTATCCAGCTCTCCAGGTTGCGCTCATCTTCCGACTCATCTTCCAAGTTGTTTACAGCATCGGGGGTGAGCATCCCCCCACTAACAAAACTGGGCTTCTTAGCAGCCTCCGATTGATCTTGTTGAGTTGGTTTGTAACCCAACCCAAATCTGTCCTCTTTCTTCTCCACAGGCAACAGCTTGCCCCAGCCTTGAGCATTCCCTTCTTCAACAACCTTCCGGGCTTGCTGATAAGATGTCATTGAGGTTCCAGGTACAGCGGAAGCTTCATTTATGTTCAAGGCCTCAAAACCTTGACTCATGGTTTCATGGATCTCCCCATCCATCTCAATATATTTGTACGTAGCCAGATGGCTAACAAAAATATCTTCCTCTCCACAAATAGTAACGACTTGGCCCTCCCACTCGAATTTTAACTTCTGGTGAAGGGTTGAGGTCACGGCGCCAGCGGCATGTATCCATGGTCTACCCAATAGACAGCTGTAGGCAGGCTGTATATCCATCACGAAGAAGGTCGTTTTGAAAGTCTGTGGGCCAATCGTTATAGGCAACTCAATTTCTCCCAGAACTGATCTCTTAGAGCCGTCAAAGGCTCTTACTACCAAGTTGCTGGGGCGTAATGCCAATCCTTCATATTCCAGCTTCACAAGGGCTTTCTTAGGTAGGACATTGAGGGATGACCCTGTGTCCACCAATACATGAGAAAGAACTGCACCCTTACACTCCAAGGTAATGTGCAAAGCCTTGTTGTGCTTGCGGCCTTCTGTTGTCAAATCAGTGTTGATAAATCCTAGTCCATGACTAGCGTTAACATTTCCAACTACAGCTTCCAACTGATTGACGGTAATCTCCTCTGGCACATAAGCTGCGTGCAAGACTTTTAATAGTGCGTTCCGATGAGCCTCGGAGCACATTAGCAATGATAAAATGGAGATCTTGGAAGGTGTCTGGTGAAGCTGGTCCACTATCTTGTAATCACTCTTCTTGATGATTCTTATGAATTCATCAACCTCTTGATCAAAAGGGGTTTTCAAAGCTTCTTTAACAACTTGTTCTTCTTGCACCATGCTCTTCCCTTTTGCCTTGGCAGCAGCTTCTGCTTCAGCAATGGGTCTTGGAATTTGTGGGGCGAAAAGACGTCCGCTTCGAGTGAAGCCTCCGCCTCCCCCCACATTGTATATTTGTGGTGAAGAAGTTGATGATTCAAGAGTGATTTTCTGCCCCTCGCAGTATAGGTCTGAGCCGTAATGCCAAGGGATGGCATTACTGCTTTCATACGGAACGGGCCCAGGTACCGTGATGGTGACCGGGCTGACTGCAGCAGAGGAGGGTGTTGCAATAGTATGTGGATCATAGTAGATAGTGACCGGCGATATGGCAGGAGATGCCACTGCTTGCTGTTGAAAATTGTTGTTCGGAGGAATACTTGACGGATCATAATAAATAGTGACTGCGGAGATATTTGCTGGTGTTGTAGGAGAAGATTCTGAATAGAGGGGTGCTGATGTTGTAGAAGTAATGTTTGTTGATAGGTGGCTTGTTGAAGTGATATTTGAAGCATTTGTTGATGAAACTGAAGAATTGTTTGGAATAATTGTTGTTGCAGTTGTAGGAGATTCTGGAACTGTTGTCGGAGAGATTGCTGGATTTGAAGGTATTGATGTTGTGATTTGAAGTAGACCATTCTGGATAAGACTGTCTATGCCGCTTCTCAAATTGTCACATCCATTTACCGAAATGTTGCAATAACCGCACCCAAGTTCACACCCAGGGAATATCTGGCACTCAAGGAGTTGAGCTTTTATCTCTACCAGGGGTGTCCGGATCTGCCCAACACTGGTTATTAAGAAAGACGACATATCTTCCTCAATAGCATTAATTATGGGCCCTCCATGGTTGGGCATAGGGTTTTTGTTAACATTTGGCGGAGGTGCAAAGTTTAGAGCTTTAGAATATACCAGGTCTTGCACCTTCATCTGTAAAGCCCTGCACTTCTCTGTACTGTGGCCAGGTGCGTTAGAATGAAAAGCGCATCTGGCGTTGGCGTCATAATTTCTTGGCAAACTGGAAGGATCTGGTGGTGCCAACGTCCTTAACTCAACCAGGTTGAGCTTCAGGAGCTGTGGCAGTAAAGCGGCATAGGGCATAGGGATTGGATCAATCACCCTATTGGCCTGAGATGGTCTCTGTTGAAATGGTCTTTGCTGACTGTTGTTGTTGTTGTTGTTGTAGTTTCTCTGAGGAGGGTACTGAGTTTGTTGCTGGTAATGGGTTTGCTGCTGTGGTTGATAAGCTGGTTGTTGAGGAATTGGAGAGGGAATGGTGACTGCTGCCACTGACCTATGAACATATTATGGTCTGCCCCTGTTGGCCTGAATAGCATTGGTCTCACCAGTTCTTCTTGGACCTACAAAAGGTTTTCTGGGGTTGCTGGACGAGCTTGCACCGTTGTCAGAAATCTTGCCCATCTTTAATAGGCTCTCAATTCTTTCCCCGGCTATGACCACGTCAGCAAAGCTAGTGGAAGAAAAGGCAGCTAGCCTGTCAATATATGTCCCCTGGAGGGTGTTCATAAACATATCAGCCATTTCCCTTTCTGACATGGGTGGCTGGACAGCAGCAGCAAGCTGTCTCCACCTCTGGGTGTACTCCCGAAAGCTTTCCCTGGATGATTGGGACATTCCCATCAGGAGGGTCCTGTTGGGAGCCATATCCAAGTTGTACTGGTATTGTCTGATAAAGGCCTCAGCTAGGTCCTTCCAGCATCTAATGGTTGCTCTAGTCAAGTGAGAGTACCATTCCCTTGAAGCTCCTGTTAAGCTATCTTCAAAATAAAACATCCATAGCTTTTCATCCATGGTATATGCCTTCAGCCTCCCCAGAAAGGATTGTAAATGGGTTCGGGGACAGGAAGTTCCGTTGTACTTCTCAAAGCACGGAGGTTTAAACTTGTGGGGAATCCTTACCCCGTCCACTAGACCCATGTCCATAACATCAAAGCCCAAAGAATTTTGGGACTCCAGGGATCTCAGTTTCTCAGCAATTTCATCTAGCCTCCTGTCATAGGCTTCATCCCCAGCTCCCATCACAGTAAATTGATCTTCCTGGGGGTCTTCCTGTAATACTCTGCCTGCAGTGGCATTCCCTTGCACATTAGCAGGGATGTTGATCTCTGGATGAAGGTGGGGTCCATACACTGGAGGATTAACATGAGGCTGAACTCTCTCATTGTTGCTCGTTCCCCCAGTCCCTAGATGGGGTTCCTCCTGGGTCTGCCTTTCTACTAAGGCCCTCAATCTCTCTTGGCTCTGTGCCAATCCATTCATCACCTCCATAAACTGGGTCATCTGATTTCTCATTTCCAGTCTCTCATTGGCCATTTGAGTCCTGACCTCTGTAAGGTCCTGCTGTACTTGGTCCATTTGTATACCCGGAAGGTTATTGTGGGTGGGATATCTGTATGGACGGTTGAGTGGGAACACCCGACGTCGAGCAATAGTTCCTGAATCACAACAGAGTTAGTAACAACAAAACAAAAAACCTACAAAACAAAACAAAAGGTTAGTATGCAATGCAGTATGCTTATTTGTTTCCAAGGTATCCGGCTTGGCACTTGGTTTTGACCTTTCCAGACCCCTGAGGAAGATGCTTTTGATGTTGCTTGAAAGAACTCAGATAAAAACAAACTAGTAAATATATTACAAAAGGAAAAACATACATAGTTTGTTTTTTACAATATATGCCCTCTGAGGGGTCAAAAAATACAACATAAAAAGGAAAAGTACAATGAAATGAAAGCAACAACAAGCAAAAAGTCAGACACCAAGACCAAACTCATCCTCCTGGACTTCCTTCAAAAGTGCTTCAGTGACAGGATTAGCTGGTTGCTCTGTGAGATTCCTGATGAGAAGATTCCTGGTGGCAATAGTTGCAGTTAGCTTCTTGTGTCTGTCCTGGTCCTTTGACCTCTTCACACCAGCTCTGAGTTTCAATTCTGAGATCTCCCTCTGGGCTGCCACCAGGGCTTCCTGTTGCTCCTTTGCATTAGCCTCCAACTACTCAATCTTCTCCTGGGTTCTCTTGTCCTCCCGAGTGCGAGCTTCAGTGATCCTGACCCACCTAGCTTGGCTCTCCTTCAGATAAAGATCAGTCCTAGCTTTCTGGAACTGGGCCTCTTTGCAGGCATTCTTCAAAATCTGTTCTCCAGCCCTTGACTTCTTGATGTAGTCTTCTGACTTTTCAATCCTGGCTAGATGTTCAACCTTAAGCTTTTCTAACCTTTCAATGTCCAGACGACCATCACTCCTCTCCCAGAGGGTTCTCTTCAAGGCTTCAGACAAATTCTCATTCCTCTCTTTGAGCTTTTCAAACTCCTCCAGGCTGACAGTGGCTGGAGGTGGTGCTGTGGAGGGTCCAGGCACATCTTCAATGGTGAAGGGCATCCCAGTAATTTGAGCCCTGGCATGTGACCACTCATAGTACTGAGCTGAGGCCACATTGTTGCATCTCCCAAGAATGGCCATTCCTTTAGTCTGGACATTGTCCCAAGCCCAGGATGCTTGCCTGACAATAGCCAGATTAGGCTTGATCTCACAATAAAGGGTCTCAGCCAGATCCTGTACTCTAGGAGGGTGGACCAATGCATAGCCCAGTTGTCTTTTGAATAGCAGAGGGTTGTAGTTGATGCAACCCTTCACTCCTATCAGAGGTACATTGGGAAATTGCCCACAACTAGTGATGATGTCCCTGCCCTTAGTGCTCTGAGTGCACCACCTAATATCATCTGAGGTTAAAGCAACAAGCCTCCTAGCCCAGTTCTTTTGTTGGTGAGGATTCAAGAATGCATCAGTCTTGGGCAGGTGTTTGAGTAACCAGGTATGGAACAAAGGAGCACAGCATCTCACCAATCTTCCTCTTTGCTTTTCATTCCTTTGGTGAACAGAGTAGTAGAAATCTCCCAGTAAGGTGGGTACTGGGTTCCTCAGAATGAAAAGATGGATTGCATTCTTGCTAATAAACTTAGGCTCATCTGCAAATAATATAACCCCATATGTGCTGAGGGCTAATAATGCATAGACTGCCTTCCACTCTCCCAAGGAGGCCTTCAGAATAGCCTGAGAGGTCAAGAAATCCAAGTGTAGACCAGAGATTCCAGCCTTGGCTGTCATGTTCTGCCCAATCAGAACTGGTTCCAGATACAATGCCTTTGCCACCTCTTCATTACTAGGGAAAGCCATCTCAGGGTTGAAGGGGACTCCACCCCTGATAGGTACACCAATCAGTGATGAATACTCTTCCAACAAGGGTCCCAACTGAAAATTCTGGAAGGTGAAACACCTCAGAGGGGGATCATAGAACTGCAGGCAAGTATGAATCAAGCTCCTCTGGGAAGGGTCCAAATCCATAACCACATCAAGTATCCCTCCATAATGTTCTCTGAATAGTGGTATATGGTCTGGAGTAATCAGGGCTTGGACCTTCCTGATGCCAGCTAGCTCAGGCTCAAAGAAATGATAGGAGATGTTGCTTTTCTTAGGTGCCATGTTGCTGAAGAGCAGGTGCTGATGATGATGACTGATACTAGCAGATGGGCCACTGACAGGCTGAGATTGGTGATGCAGGTGACTGAAGTAAGTAGCTGATGAGGAATAGCTGAAGCAGATACTGGTGAGGATAGGTCTATGCAGATGAAGGGGTCAAAACCAAGCCAAAATATAGTATGGATACCCTGAAAAACAAATAAGCAAATGTCAAATGATGCAATGATGATGTATGCAAATGATATGCAAGGGTTTGTGATCAAGCTGGATCTGATTAACTGCCTTGATATAGGTCCACGTATGTTCAAGAAATCCAGATGGAGGTTCATAAGTCCAGTAACCAAGGTGGGGGACTCAAATAAAGAGTCACATGTCCAGGGTTAAAAAATCACAAGAACTGTTCCAAAATGGAGTACTCTTAATCAAAACAAAGTAACAGGGTATGCTGAGGTCAAGGGTACCTGCAAACCTGTAAACAGCCCAACCCCCTCACAGGTGATGTCCTAAAACAAGGATCCTCAGACTTGGATCAGTTATGAGAAGTGTAAACACTTCTAACCCGGAGGTACAGTGTTTACAATAACCATAAAAGATCCTCCTTTAATTCACCTCAGTTTCTGAAGGTCATAATAAAGGTCATCCAGACTTAGCAGGCTTCCCAGATAGCCCTAGCACTACAGGAAATCTGTAGCACAGAGTTCTCAAGAAGAAACCCATATCTGAACCGTGTTTCATATTCCCGCACCAGACCGAAATGGAATGGGAAATAACATGAACCACTCTAGCCTAGGTGTCACTCAGGTCCCAGGTATAGGACCTTAAACTCTCAATAGAACACCCACCCACCAAAGCAACAAAACCAGATCCAGCCAGAATAATATGACAGTATGATGTATATAAAGCTGTAAAGAAAGTAGTAAACAAACTATACATAAAGCAATAAATAAAACAGATATACAAACACAAACAGCATATAACACCCCAGTAAACACAAATCAATCAGGCGCTAGGAGGAACCCACAAAAAGAACCAGAAGCCCTGGTTACAGTATAAGGGTCCCCAGCAGAGTCGCCAAGCTGTCGCTCCCGATAAGTGGGAATGGCCCAGATAAAGGTACAGACGCGAACGGTCGGCGAAAGGAGGATGTGAGAACACACAGGAGTGAACTCACAGGGAATGAATAGAGTCGCCAGCTAGGCATTTTTATCCCGAAGGAAAGGTAATGCTGCATAAACCTAAGAAAAGATATGGATAAGACGGTTGCGAACCAGAGAGACTGAGAAAGGGGGTTGGTTACAACCTGGGAAGGTATTAGCACCCAGATTGTCCGTCGTACTCGACGGGATCCACGCTTAAAAGATTTGTGTTTTAAAGGGGTAGTGTCAGTGCAATTTGTGTGTAAAAGAGCTGGAAAAAGGATGTACAGGTGTCAGTGTGAGTGAAGTGAAGTGTATAAGTGAAGTGTCAGTGTAAGAACAAAGATGAAATGCTCGTGATAATGAGGCTAAAGAATAAGGCTTGAAGGAAGGGGAATATACAGAGACTTTTGTTCGATAACTGTTAAGTTATGCCTACGTATCCTCTCGTGCAATGAGGAAGTCAGAACACCGTAGTTCGACCCAAAGAGACTGAGAGATAAATTGACTTGTGAACCGCTTACTTGTCTATGCTCAAGTGTATGACCTGTCTGGCTCAGGTGCAAACTGTCTTGCATTAGACGGAAGAAGCAAGTTCTCGTTTATGAATGAATGAGATGAGAAAAGAATCCCGGAGGAGACGATTGATGTTTGTTTTTTTTTAGTTTTCAATCTTTTATTGCTTGTTGGATTTGTCATAAGTTAATGAGCTTAAGTCTAAATCAATGGATTAGTAAACTCATCACATCTTCCCTCTGATTAGGGGTAATGAGAATACCTTAAGTGTGAAGTCAGCTTCTCACACTTAATCACCTTTGATGCAGGATTAAGATCATTAACCTACTTGTGATTTATTTAGATGTTTTTTTTGTTTTTGTTTAGTGTTGAGTAATGAGATTAAGCCATAATCAAGGATTAAACAGACTCATTACACCATCCTAATAGAAGGATAATAGATGAGAATGTTTAAGCTGAGGAAAGCTCCTCAACTTAATCCATGATTAGGGATTAAACCCATGACAAAACAAAGCCTTTATTAAGTGGATTTTAGTTAATGATAAGATGATGAAGTGATTTTTTAGGGTTTGTAAGACAACTTGAGGGGGGACTTGTCCATTAACACTAAGGTTAGTCCTTCTTAACAAGTTAAGGAAGAATTAGAACCCTAATGCAAGGCCCAAGTTACAAGCTTGATGTCTTGATGATTATTAAGTGAATTGATTAAAGGATTTAAACACATTAAGGGTTTAACACTTAGGATTAAAGTTATACACTCCATCCTAATAGAAGGATGCAGGCATAAGCTTAATCACAAAGCCTTAAAACCTTTAGGGTTTAGTCCCTGATTATGAGGTGAGAAGAGAAGACTCAATGAGACACAAAGGTAAACTCTAAATGGGGGGATTAATCAAAACCCTAATTATTGTCATGCTTGGTTGTTCCTAAGGTTTGTGAGGTTTACAAGAGAAATCTTCAGAGAAACCACCAGGAAGCAGATGAAAGGAGCCAAGAGAATCAAAGTAACTTGCTTCGTTCAAGAAGACAAGTCACTTGAAGAAAGAAAAGTAAGAAGAAGAAGAAAGAGCAAGCTTAATCTCAAACACAAAACAAAATGCAGCAATGATGCATAAAAGGGATGAAAAGAAATTGTGAGAAGTGAAGGCAAATTCACTTCTCAAAGTGACTTACCACCTGAAAAGTTAGTGAAAGAAATGCAATGCAATGCAAAATGAGATGAAATGGCATGATGCAAATCAAAACCAGAAGCATAAGTATGATGCTATGAGATGATGCAAACATGAAACAAGGCATGAGGATGATCACATGAACAAATGAATGCAAGAGGAGCATGTTTAGAACCATGATCATACATGAAAAGTTATGGAATGCAAATGACATACAACATGGCAAATGCAAGAAGCAATGATCAACCATGATTCTAATATGTCTTAAGATGCCTAATGAATCAAAGGGATGCATAAAATGTCATGGCAAGTCATGGTATGTAAGCAAATGCAAGATGAATGCAAAAAGGAAACCCAAATTAAGGTTTATGATCAATGCATCAAACAAAAATCAAAACCAGAAGCAAACATCAAGATAAAAAATTGAAAATGCATCCAAGGGAACCCTAAACCTATACAAACTCACTGCCCAAAGGAGGGGTTCTAACCCTTAACCTAGTGAGGGTTATGAATTTCTTAAGAATGCTAGGGTTTTAAGGTACCTTGTCAAGAAAAATGCCAAACAAATTGAAAATGCAAGGTCAAATCATGCCAAGTTAATCCTATGAACTACATGATATGCAAGACACAATGCAAAAAGAATCAAATTCCAACTCTCAATGGTTAGGCAGAAATGAATTTTGGAAGTTTGGATCAAAATATTGCCTTGAAATGAAATTAATTCCATGAAAAATTATCAAAAGACATCAAGATCAAAAAGAAATTTGGTTTGAGGGTTGGACAATGTTTCTAAATGATTTTAAAGGTTTCATGAATTTTTTGGAGATTTTTAAATACCTAAAAGTATTTTTGATTAATTAATTCTCATTAATTAATTAAAAATAAACTTTTAAATGATTTAAAAATATTTTTTAATGCAAAAAATAAAAATAAAAATGTTTTTGGTTTCTGAAAATTAATAGAAGTTTGTATAAAAATTTTCAGAATTTTTGAATAAGTTTTGCTATTTTTAATAAAATGAACAAAACAAATGAAATTAAATGAAATAAAAATAAAATTAAACTGAAAAAAGGAAAAGTATGCAAGATCAAGGGCTGGCATTTAAACCTACACGCGCGCGAATTGACCTGGCGCCATATCCAAGGGCTGAGATTCAAATTCACATAATTATGATTAACCCTAATTAATTATGCCCTAATGACTTTCAGGCGACCGGAACACTGTTCCGGTCGTCTTCTCCGGCAAGCCCAAAACTCTAGCTCTCTCTACACGCAATGAAAATGAAATCTAACTGCCCAGAACTCATCCCCATTCAACACTGAATCAAAACCCCCTAACAAACATCATTTTTCATTCATCAATCAGCCAAATCGAAGCAAAACTCATTTAGGGCAAAAAGTTTCAGACAGTTCATACATGCTGGTTTCTCAACCATTTTCAAAAATAATCACATCCCCATGATCAGGGGAGTGCATAGAAGCTTTTAAGAACTTAAAATGGAGTTTCTGGAAAAAAAGTTTGAGATGGCTACCTGAACTGAAGCTTTGGTTTCTGGTACTTTCTGGCTAGTTTCTTGCCTTCAATCAGCTCCAATAGACCCCCTGAGAAGCTTTCAATGCTTGTTTGAAGTTTGTAATGGATGGTTTGAGAGATGGCATAAGTTCTGTTCAAGGTGGGGTGAAAATCGTGTTTGTGATTCTGGGAGTTTTAGGCAATGGTGATGGGTGCTTTGTGACCAGGAAGGTGTGCTGAGTATGTTTGTGAAGTTGGTTTGTATGTTTGCAGCCTGTGGAAGGTTTTTCGAAAGCTTTTGCAAAATGAGGTGAAAATGAGAGAGCTGTGTTGGAGAGTGTTTCAGGCTTGTGTGTGCTATGTGTTGAGTTCCATTTTGTCCACTTATCACAACTAGAGAGGTCAGAGGAGTTGGTGTGGACTGTGGTGATTGGTATGGCTCAAGTTGCAAAAAGTCAAGCAAGTTGTACTTGGAGGTATGGGCAAGTGGCAGGCTAGGATAGGAGCATGGCTTGGCTCAGCTTGAATCAAGGAATGCTGTGAAAAAAGTTTAGAGGCAAGGCAGCAAGTAGTTTGTAGCTTATGATGAGTTTTGCAAGTAGGTGCTAGTTTGGTTCCTTTGAGATATCTTGCTCCATAAGCCATAAAAATGAGAGATCTTTTGGTGCAATCTGACTTTTAGGTCTTGGTACATGTTTGTGTGAAGATTAGAAGTTAGTTTGATAGCTCAATTTGCCTTGACAAGTGAATTTGCAACTTTGCCTCTTTGGTAGAAACCTTGAAATTTTGTGATTTTTGCCAACTTTGACAAGCCATAACTTTTGATCAAAAATGAATTAGGTCATGTTCTTGTACTTTTTGAAAAGGGAATGATCCATTCTACAACTTTCATGACCAAAGTATTTCCATTTGAAGCATTTTTGAATCAAAAAGTAAAGGTTGAAAAAGTTTCCTAAAATGGCAATTTCATTAAAAGTCAAACTTTCCCAAAAAGTCAACTTTGCAAATGACTTGAGATTCTTCAATTTTGTGAACTTACAACTTCTTCTATGATCAAATAAAGATCATATACAATCAAAATGATGAAGAACACCCTTTGGTTGGGTCATTGGGGGCCTCAGATGCCCTGATTTTGCACTGCCTTGCTTGAAAAGTCAACTCTTGATCAGATGACTTCCTCATGGAATTTATTCATGAAAATTGATATGCATACTCCCTATATCATATAGAGACCAATGGAAACAAGAATGACCAAAAAATTTGGAGTTATGGCCTCTGAAACCAAAACCCTAATTCTAGGTCAACTGTGCAGTCAAGCCTGGCTCTGCTTCCATACCAATCCCAGTTCTTGTGATTTTTTGACATTCTTGACTTTGAGAGGATATAATATGATGCTTGAACATACATGGACCCCTTTGAAGTGATTGATGACCTTTGGAGTGGCTCAAGAAGCTCTTGGATTGCTCAGATCACAAACCCTAGATGCAGATGACTTTGAATCAATGCAGTGAATCAAAAATGTGGTATGAGATGCTATGATTGAGTTTATGCATATGAGGATATCACAAGCCATGGTGTGAATGGGTGAGGGCAAATTTGGGGTGTTTACAGCAGGTCTTTCAAGACGGGAGACCGTAATCTGAGGTACGAAATTCTCTTGACAAACTTTAATCAAGGACGACAAAGTTTCTAGAGCATAGGCGAATTGGTTTTCGTCTCGAGGAATATAATCCAACTTGACTTTGGTGAAGAAGGTTAACAGCCTCCTAACATAATCTCTGTAAGGAATCAAATGAGGTTGATGAACCAGCCATTTGCCATTGACTTGATTCACCACCAAAGCAGAATCTCCGAAGATTTCGATGTTCTTGACTCTCAAGTCGATTGCTTCTTCAATTCCCATGATACAAGCTTCATACTCTGCCTCATTGTTAGTGCATTCGAAAGTCAACCGAGCAGCTAAAGGTGTATGGACCCCTTTTGGCAAGATGATAACAACACCTACTCCACTTCCATTCATGTTCAGAGCTCCGTCAAACATCAACTTCCATTTGGATTCAGGGTCTGGCCCCTCCTCCGGAAGTTGTTCTTCGTAGTCTTTTGACTTGAGGAACATGATGTCCTCATCCGGAAACTCTAACCTCATGGGTTGATAATCATCGATTGGCTACTGAGCCAAGTATTCTGATAACACACTTCCTTTGATTGCCTTTTGCGAAGTGTAAGTATATCATACTCTGTTAGTATCATCTGCCACCGGGCTACTCTTCCTGTCAGAGCTGGCTTTTCAAAAATATATTTCATAGGATCCATCTTGGAAATTAAGAGAGTAGTGTGAGTCAGCATGTACTGTCTTAGTCGGCGAGCAGCCCATGCCAAAGCGCAGCAAGTTTTCTCGAGTAGTGAGTAGCGCGTCTCACAATCGGTAAACTTTTTGATAAGGTAATAAATGGCGTGCTCTTTTTGACCAGACTCGTCCTGCTGACCCATCACACATCCCATAGATCCTTCAAGCACGGTAAGATACATAATCAAAGGTCTCCCTGGCACTGGAGGCATGAGAATTGGAGGTTCTAGCAGATATTCTTTGATTCGGTCAAAGGCTTGTTGGCAGTCTTCATTCCATTTAATGGCCTGATTCTTCCTCAGAAGCTTAAAAGATGGGCTCGCATGTGGCAGTTAGGCGAGATATAAACTGTGCAATGTAATTTAGCCTCCCTAAGAAGCCACGCACTTGCTTTTCAGTCTTCGGCTCAGGCATTTCTTGTATGGCTTTCACTTTGGCTGGATCAACCTCAATTCCTCGCTCACTAACAATGAAGCCAAGTAGCTTGCCAGAACGGACCCCGAAGGTACACTTATTCGGATTCAACCTCAGTCTGAACTTCTGGAGTCTGTCAAACAACTTTGCTAGATTAACCAAGTGCTCTTTCTCTGTTTGGGATTTTTCTATCATATCATCAACATAAACCTCAATTTCATGATGGATCATGTCGTGAAATAGCGTCACCATCGCCCGTTGATAAGTGGCTCTAGCATTCTTCAAACCAAATGGCATGACTTTGTAACAGAAGGTGCCCCAAGGAGTGATGAAGGTTGTCTTTTCCATGTCATCGAGAGACATTTTAATCTGATTATAGCCGGAAAATCCATCCATGAAGGAGAACACGGAAAACTGAGCAGTATTATCGACAAGCACATCTATGTGAGGTAGAGGGAAGTCATCTTTGGGGCTAGCCCTATTCAAATCCCTGTAGTCTACACACATCCTGACTTTACCGTCTTTCTTGGGAACCGGCACAATGTTGGCGAGCTACGAAGGGTAACTGGTCACGACCAAGAAGCCAGCATCAAACTGTTTTTGTACTTCTTCTTTTATTTTAATTGCCATATCAGGACGTGTGCGTCTCAACTTCTGCTTCACTGGAGGACAATCTTCTCTGAGAGGCAGCTTGTGTACCACAATGTCAGTGTATAAACCAGGCATATCTTGGTAGGACCATGCGAAGACATCAACATACTCTCGAAGCATAGAAATCAAACGAGTCTTGACAGATTCTTCTAATGCAGCCCCGATCTTGACTTCTTTCTTGTCTTCTTCAGTACCCAGGTTTATTACTTCGACAGCTTCTTCGTGCGGCTGAATCATCTTCTCCTCCTGCTTAAGCAGTCTGGCCAATTCTTCAGGTAGTTCGCAATCCTCTTCACCTTCCTCATCGGCTTGATAAATTGGATTGTCGAAGTCATACTCAGCCATAACAGGGTCGTTATTGATAAGATCCGGTGACGAGCACCTGCATGAATGGTGATTCATGCAAGGCTTTAGCAACAACTTGAGAAAATGAGAAACATTGCCATTTTAAAACTTTTCTTTCTTTTTGAAAAACAAAAAAGCAAAAATGAAAGACAAAGAACAACATGAATGAATGTGAAACGTCAACTTTATTTATGATTGTAAATTGTGTTAAGAACAAAAGAACCCTTACAAAGAGCTACTATGCCTCGGGCAAGGCATAGTGCTTGAATGCAGGAAAAACAGAAACAAAAATTATTACTCTTCGAAAAAGGTGACTGAAACAAGTCTTTCTGATGTCCAATTGCTAAGCTGAGTTCCTGGAACAGCAGGCCTGATCCACTCATTTATGTCACAATCACTATCGACTGCGTCATCCTGCATGACACTGATGTTTCCATAGTCTACCACTCCCGCACTCGTGAAAGTAATTGGGCCTTGACGACCTCTAGCATTCGGTTCAGACGATGACTGCCCAGGATGGTAACCAATTCTGAACATATCTTTCTTTTCCGGCACTTCTACTGGACTGCCCCAGCCTTCTCGCACCCCTGACTCTACCACCTCAAGAGCTTGCTTATAAGAGGCTATGTAAACCCCCTTCTTCGGTTCTTTAGGAAAAGCCGCCACGGCAGACGCTTGTTCAGTTTTCAGGGGCTCAAAAGCCTGACATGGGGTCTCAACTATTTCGCAATCCATCTCCACATACTTGAATCAAGCCAGATGACTAACAAAAATGTCTTATTCCCCACTGACAGTTACAATTTGACCCTCCCAGACGAACTTTAGCTTTTGATGGAATGTGGATGATACTGCTCCTGCTGAGTGTATCCAAGGTCTTCCAAGAAAACAATTGTATGCAGGCTGTATATCCATTACGTAGAGCGTGGTATTGAAGATTTCTGGACCTACTTTAATCGGTAAATCCACCTCCCCGAACACCGATCTCCTTGACCCATCAAATGCTCTGACTACCAGGTCGCTGGGCTTTAAAACCACTCCATCATAATCCAACTTCATCAATGCCTTCTTGGGTAGAACATTCAATGACGATCCAGTATCAACCAACACATGAGAAAGTACTGCACCTTTACATTCTAAAGAGATATGTAGTGCCCGATTATGAGCACACCCTTCAAAAGTCAGATCCAAGTCTGTGAAACCCAATCCGTGACTGGCATTGACGCTGGATACCACCGCTTCCAACTGATTTACTGAAATATCCTGAGGCACGTACGCCTTGTTTAGAATATTCAAGAGGGCCTTCCTGTGGGAATCAGAACACATGAGCAAGGACAAGATGGAAATCTTCGACGGAGTCTGCTGCGGATGGTTCACAATCTTGTAGTCGCTCTTTTTAATAATCCTCAGAAATTCTTCAGCTTCTTTATCAAAGGTAAGGTCTGAATCAGTTGCTGGTGCAGGATCGTTGACAACCATTGGCTGCTTCCCTCTCGCTTTAGCCTGGGCTTCGGCGGTGTCTCTGGGTGGTATCACACTATTTCTTAGTGTTTCCGGCACAAATAGCCTTCCACTTCTAGTAAAGCCCCCTACTCCAACATTTTCTACTTGAGCTAGGGTTGTACTAGATGTGGCCAACTCTTGCTCATGGCCATTACAGTATACTTCGCCACCATAATTCCAGGGAATAGCTCTATCTCTTTGATATATTACTGGTCCTGCAGTGGTAATCGTTATCGATGCTACTCTAGCTGTGGAGGAACTTGAGATGGATCGTAGAAGATGGTTATTGTAGAGACTTCGCTTTCCTTTACAACCTTGTCAAACTGTAACACTCCTTCATTAATCATGCTCTGGATCCCTACTTTCAACTGCTCACAACCATTTATAGCTTCGGCACATCCTGGACAATCAACTTCACACCCAGGAAAAATACCCTTTTGTGACAAGCAGACTTTAACAACAATCAACGGATTCTGCAAGTCTTTGACATCGCGCACCAAGTTTAAATTTTCCCCTTCATCAACTGCCCCAACCGTACCTCCGTGAGGAGGCATGGGGTTCTAAATTACATTAGGAGTAGGAGCAAAGTTGATTGCTTTAGAATCCAGTAGGTCTTGAACAACATGCTTTAGTGCTTTGCAGTTCTCTGTGGTATGCCCGGGAGCTCCATAATGAAATTCTCATCTGGCGTTTGTATCATAACCCTCGGGGATTTGGCCTGGCTTCAGGGGTTGTAGAGTTCGAAGTTGAACCATCTGAAGTTGTAGGAGGTTCTTCAAAAGCTGTGAATAGGACATCGGCGGAGCTTCGAAATGTCTTTCTCTGGGCTTCTGGGGGTAATATGGACGAGGAGCTCTTTGTTGATACCCTTGTTGGCGTTGTTGCTGTGGTTGTTGGACTTGCTGTTGAACAGGTTGAGCTGAGATAGTGACAGGAGCCACTTGCTGATAAAAACCTCTGTTGCTTCCTCCCCTCTGCGCGTACACTGCACCAGTCTCTCCTTCTCTTCTTTTCACGAAGGGTTTCTTAATACTATAACTTGAAGCGCCTCCGTTCTGAATCTTCCCTTGCTTGATCCAACTTTCTATCCTTTCTCCAGTAAAGATGATATCTGAGAATCCACTTGAAGAACATCCAGCTAGCCTTTCCATTAAATTCCCAGGAAGGGTATCCAGGAACAGGTCTACCATTTCTCTCTCCAGCAAAGGCGGTTGCACTCTAGCAGCCACTTCACGCCACCTTTGTGCGTAATCTTTGAAGCTCTCGGAATTCTTCTGAGTCAGACTTTGAAGTTGAGTGCGACTGGGCGCTATGTCGATGTTATACTGATACTGCTTGAGGAATGCTTCTCCCAATTCCTTCCAGTTTCTTACGGAGCTTCTCTCTAGCTTCATATACCATTCCAAGGACCCTCCGGAGAGATATCCTTGAAGTAGTACATCCATAGCTTTTCATCCCTAGTATGGGCATCAATTTTTCGGTAGAATGCCTGCAAGTGAGTCTTTGGGCAGGAGTTACCGTTGTACTTGTCAAAAGTGGGCGGCCTGAATTTGTGAGGAATAACCACCCTGGGGACTAGGCCCATGTCAGACACGTCTATCCCCGAGTGTCTCTACACTCGAGGGCTTTGACTTTCTCAGCAAGCATAAAAAAGTCTTGGAGATTTCCTTCTCCGTCGAACCCCATGTCATTGTTGAAAGAAGGGAACTGATCATCCTGCTTGTCTTGTACCGAAATGAAAGTTGTTGTGCCCTGCTCTGGAATTTGAGGTCCTCCTGGGCCATTGTTGGTGTTGGGAGGAGTCACTTGCACGTCAGGAGTGGTTACAGGGATATTAGTCTGAGGAGGGTTGAGCCCCTGAACTGCATTCCTTAACTCTTGTTGTCCCTGAGCCATCCCTTGCATAATGACCATGAACTCTCCCATTCTGGTGCGAAACTCATTAAGCTCAGTTTGCATAGCGTCCATGATTGTCCTCGGGTTGTTGCGAGTTGCGTAGCGATGTGGAATATTCTGCCTAAGATGCTGAGTCTTGGAAGCTCTCGCAATCTTTGCCTGAAACACAGATAAATTAAGCACCCTGTAGAAAAACCTACAAAAACAAAGAAGAAATGCAAATGATGCGTATGCAATGCAATGTGTTCCTTTTATTCCCAAGGATTTCCTTTTTCTGGTCCTGGTATTAAGAGAATAATAATTGGGAAGAAGACCCAAGTGATGTTCAAATACAGTGACGACCATGGAGAATTGGTGCTCATTACCCCGTGTCGGTGCAACAAATAACAAACAAAAGATTCAAAGCAAGTCAATCACATAAACTGAAGTTTGAAACAACAAAGTCCCGAAGGGTGCCAATCAAAAGAACAATAAAGGAATCCCACAACAAGCCTGTGGGTAACCCGAGTACAATAACATGAAACTAAACTCTAGGGAGCTCTAAGTCTTGCAGCCTCCAGCTAAGACGCTTGACATTCTGGAACAACTGAACGATATCCAGATGATCAGGTTCCTGGATGAGTCTCTGGATGAGGAGATCCCTTAGATCAAAGGAAGCATGTAAGTCTTCAATCTGCTGCAGGAAAGTTGTCTCATTCTCTTTGCTTGGATCTGGCTTGGCCCTTGACCTCTTCACATCAGCACGAAGCTTCAACTCCTCAACTTCTTTCTAGACATCTTCAGCTATTTGTTGACTCTTCGTCATCTGATGAAGATACTCTCTCTGTTGCTCTTGTGCCTTCTGAACTAACTTCTCTTGCTCAACCAAAGCATCCTGGAGGTTCTTGATCTTCAACTCGAATTCAACTTCTACCTCCTTTTGCTTCTTCTGATTATCACTCCACTTCTCTTGCCAAAGTGTGATGGCTTCATTAACATCATTAAGTTTTTTCTTATCCTTCCGGCGCTGACTCACCTTATGGATCTCAGCCAATCCTCTCTTCCTGAAGTATAGCTCCCTTTCCTCGAAGTCCTTCTGCTTTAGACGAACCGTTTCCTCAGCTCAGAGAGCTCTATCTTCTAACTGATGGTTCTGAATCATCAATTTCTGACAAAAATTGTAAGCCTCCTGGTTCCCAACCCTAAGCTGTTTGACCAAAGCTTCCAACTTCTGATAATCTTCTAAAGGCACCGTTGCTGGAGGCGGAATTGGTACAGAAAAAGGGACTAGAGCCGTTTGAACCTCCTCCTTTATCCAAGCTTAGAATTCAGGGAACATCCGATTATTGCTCTTGCCTAGGCATGTCGTGTCCTTTCTTTTGATCACCTTCCAAGAGCCTGCAACTTTGCTGACCAACGGAAGATTGTCTTTCACCGAGAAGTAAAAAGTTTGGAATAACTCGGATTCATCGAGAATCTCTTTAAGCGCATACCCTAACTGTCTTCTTAAGAGAATGGGATTGTAGTTGATACCTCCTGACACTCCTAACAAAGGCACATTAAGGTAATTCCCACAACTGGTAATGAAACTCTTTCCTTTCAACCTCAAAGTGAACCACCTAATATCTCTGGCCGACAAAGTACTCAGCTTCTGGGCCCAAGTAGCATTAGGATCAGTAAAACTCTCAGTAGTAGGCAAATGTATCATGACCCACTTGTAGAATAAGGGAGCACAACATCTAACCAGACCTCATCGTTTCTTCTCATTCTTATAGTGAACTGAATAATACAAGTCACCTAGGAGAGTGGGCACTGGATTCTTCAACACAAATAAATGAATAGCATTTATGTCCACAAATTTGTCCATATCAGCGAACAGGATGATCCCACAAATGGATAGTGCTAAGATGGCGCAAATAGAATCCCACTGATTTGTCACTGCAAGTTCTTCAGCTTTTCTGACCATATACCAAGTACTTTTGCTTTAGTTGTAGACATATTTGTAGATACTTCAGATGGGCTCAAATAAAGAGCTTCGACGATGTCAGCATGGGTGGGTCTTGTCATCTCTGAGTTGAAAGGAATCTTCTCCTTAATTGACACTCCCATAATCTCAGCATACTCTTCCAATAAAGGACCCAACTGAAAGTCATGAAATGTGAAACACCTGAGCCGTGATACTGCAACATAGTGTGAACGGCGCTTCTCTGAGTGCTATCCAAGTTTAATACCAAGTCCAGAATATCACCATACTTTTCCTTGAAGTATCCCAAATGACCCGGGGTAATAAGAGACACCATTTGGTTGATCAGGTCCATCTTGGTATCAAAAAATTTGTAATGCACAGTTCTCTTTCTGACGTCTTCCATTCTGAAACAATGATATGACCAGGAACCGGGAGTAATGCAGGCCCTGAGAATAAAAGAAACACAAATGATTAATGATGCTATGATGCTTATGCAAGGCAAGGCATGTGATCAGTGAAGTGTCTGTGATGTGCCAATCATATAATCAGGTGTCGGTGCAAGGTCACAATATCCACATATCACAATAACAATCCCTCTGATTCGGGATCCATATCTTAGAACCAGAAATCCAGATCACAAAACTGAACCAAAGGCAAAGCGGGTATGCTGAAGGTCTTAGGGTTCCTGCAAACCTGTAAACCCCTCCCAATCTCATGGGTGTGCTACTCGGGTCAACATCACGGACTCTCAAAGCCGAATAGCAATAATACGTTCACCATTTCCGAGAAATGGCTGATGACCAAATTAGGGAATCGGTTTGGCATTATGTACTACTCAGGGAGGCCTCAGTTGAGTCCGGAAAAACAAGCATCCCTCACAAGTCTCTAGCTTCAAGCACTGAATCGAGAAACAATAGTACATTCATCCCGAAGGGTACAATACTACCGTCATACGAGCAGTTTGCTTTAACTGAATTCCTATGAGAGAACCAGGCCATCCTATGCGAGTTCCCAATGGACCCTCGGATGCGAGTGGGTTTGCCAACAAATGTGGTTTGCCACTGTCATCACTAGAGAGGGGTGTTCCCATTAAGATCCTCGAAGATCGGTCACCAGATGCACATAACTATCAAGGTCCTACCCTGAAGTGGAGAAGAACCCCCACACAGAATAGTTCCGATACGGTCGCAGTCTGGGTGTGGAACACATCGCCACTCATCATGTAACCATGCGAGTACAACGTGTCCACGCTAATCCTATAGTGCACTCAAGCCGGGTATTTGGCTTATCTCACAGTAACTCCCATCCCGCAGAAAAAATGAAAACCAGCACAGCCAGACAGTCTAGTATAATATGATGCATGGAAAATAAATACTGAAAGCGGTAAATAAATGCTGTAAAGTAAAGCTGTAAAGTAAAAACTGTAAATAAAAACAGTAAAGCTAAACTAAAGCACACAACAACAAACAGATAAACACCCAAAGAAACAAAACCAAACAGGCGCTAGGATTGACTCTACAAGGGAAACCAGAGATTCTGGGTTCAATCCCCAGCAAAGTCGCCAGCTGTCGCTCCCGAGATTTTCATCCTAGTACAAACGCGAAAGTGGCGCGGAAAAGGTAGAGTCGCCAGCCAGGCATTTTTATCCCGAAAGAATGGGAAAGGTAATGCTGCACAAACCTGAGGAAGAAGGAAAAGATAAGGTCCTGCGAACCAAAGATCTGGGTTCGGGAGTCGGTTACGACCTGGGAAGGTATTAGCACCCCAAATTGTTCGTCGTACCCGACGGGATCCACGCTTGCTTGTTTGTTTCAAAGGGTGAGAAAATAAAGTGATGCTGAAAAAATGAACTGCTACTGGAATGGGAATGGAACTGAGAAAGGAACTAGAGAAAGAGAATGAAAAGAAAGAACGGGGAAAATGTAGGGAAAATAAAGAATGTGCTCGAACGGGCCCTACCCCGCTGCCTACGTACCTCATCGGGAAAATGAGGATCAGAGTTGACGTAGTTCGCCTAACTAGGCGGGAACTTTGTTTGTGTTTTTTTATGGCTGGAACTGCGTATGTCTATGCTCAGTTGTTGCAGGCTCGTCTGGTACGAGTGTGTTTACCGTTTTGCATGCGATACAAGTCGTCGCGAGTTCGCGTTGTGAGTGAATGAGATGAGAAAAAAGAAGTTCCTGCAGGATAGTCGCTTATTATTTGTTTTTGTCTTTTATGAGAAATGTTTTTTTTGAATTTGTTTGTGAACATTCTCATACTAAGACCTATTCATCACGATAGGTACTTACACCTCGCCCCGAAACAGGACACATATAAGCACTCCGCAACAAAGTATCATGTCGTACAAGAAAGTTCGGTTTTTATTAGATATTTTATTATTTTTATTTGTGAGGTGAGAAAGAGAAGACTCAAGTTGCAAAAGGACGAACTAAGGGGGACTAAGACACAACCCTAAGTTATTTATTATATAGAAAAGGTGATCCTAATGGTTTGTGAGGTTTTCTAATCCTAAGGAAGAAAAGAATAGAAGGAAGAAAAAGGATGCAACTTACTTCCTAAGGAAGATAAGTTGATCCTAACAAAGGGGGAAATCCTACCAAACACAAATATGGAAGGAAAAATGAATTAAATGCATAAAGAAAATGCATAAAAAATAAAGGATAGGGTGAAGGGACTTACCTCAATCTTCCCCTCTACAAAAACAAAGGTTAATGTGCATTTTATTAAAAATAATAAAGCAAACACACAACAATTAAATCCTAATGACTTTCTTAATTCTAGAGGACTAAAATATGCTAAGACAAAAATACAGCACCTATTACAGCCCTTAATACACAAACAGCTATGAAAACAAAGCATAATACAAAAGCAGCTTTTTACAGCCAGCATGCAGCATGAAAAGGTAGGTGTAAAAGGTTACAAACAACATGCAAACATAACAAACAGCATACATTTTACAGTGTAACACAGTGGGAGAACTGACTTTAGTTAAATGTTGCGGATAGCAAGAGTCTCCTCCGACTTTTATTTTATCCAAAAGGAAAGGACATAAAAGAACAGGAAAGACCTTAAAAAAAATTTGAGTTCGGGGGGTAGGTTATATAAAGGGAAGGTGTTAGCACCCTTTATATCCATGGTTATCCATGGGCTCTTAGTTACTTAGCTCACTTTAAATTGTTTTTGAGAAAGGTGTAGTGTGTGATTAAAAGTTTTCTAAGTACTTTATAATGATCCTCGTATGGATGTATATAAAGACTTTGTTTTGAAAATTTGTTTGAAATGTGAAGTGTAAAAAGTATTTTGAAGAAAAGTGAGCAAGTACTTAAGAGGAACCTATCCTATGCTAAGTCTTTATTGTTCTTATATGTTCTTTCAATGGTAGGACTATCCCTATTATTAAGGAATAGGTAGTCATTACCTTGGATGTGATAAGAAACATGTGAAGGGACATCTGTATTTAGGCAACTGTAAGGTGTCTTTAGCAATTCGTAGGGACTTATCATCTTTTATTCGAAGGGACAAGATCATTTTTCGTAGGCAACCTCGAAGGGACTTGATCTTATAAACTTAAAGGGACTTGATGATATTTTATGAAGGGACTTTGCTTAAAGACACCTTACTTGACCTTATAATTAGGCAACCTGAGGAGTAACCCTAGAAAGTGTGAGATGGCGATCAAAGATCGACTTACGTGTGTGAGTGTTTGCATTCATATATTTATCTTGTTTAAATTAGTTTTCTAAATTATTTTAATTACACATAGTTATTCACACCCTATAGTTACTAACCATGGCAGTAAAAATATTTATAAACAATAAAATAAAGACAAAAATAAACCTACGACTATTACATGGCTTTCGCAATTACATAATAATAAAACAATTAAATGATAAATATATAATAAATAAATAATAATTGAAAGGGTTAGCAATAAAAATAATCATAAGAAAAAGAGGTTAGCACAAATATACAAAATATAAAATTTAAGAGGATATTTTTTAAGTTAAATAAACAATTTTAAAGAATTTTTAAAAGAAAATAAGATAATTATAATAATAATAAACAATATAATAATTATTTACAACAAAAGGATTAATTATATATTAGAACAAAAATTAATTAAATTAAATGTTAAAGTTAATGAAAATTAGGATAAATAAAAATTAGGGTTTTGTATTTTAATTAAGAAAAAAAAATTAGGGTTAGGATTTTAGGGTTAATCAAATTAATATAAATCTAATTATTTAATTTATTTACAAACATATGTACATAATAATAATATAAATATATTACAAAATAAATATAAAACAATTTTACATTTTAGGAAAATAAATTATAAATTTTTTAAGAACATAAAGAAAATAGTATAATGTCATTTAGAAATTAGTTTTTTATAATTTATAAGTAATAAAATAAATAAAATAGAATTAATTAAGAAAATATATTAAAAATAAGAAAAACAAAGATAATGGCCAAAAAGTAAGGACCTAGGATTTGAACCCAGGTCCTCTCACCTCACATGCGTAACACAAAACCAACCAGGCCAGCGCGCGCTGGTGATATCCATATGACTCCCAATTATTAAATAATAAGCCTGCAAAAGAAAACAATTGTAAAAAAAAATTGGGTTAACCTGGGATTCGAACCCAGGTACTGAGTTTGCCAGCATCACAGCCTTTACCAACTGAACCAAGCGCGCGCTTGTGATAACCTAATGAAACAAATAATATATAAAAACAAAACAAAATTTGAAATTAGTTTTTCGCGCCAGGTTCATCTTCCTCCAGACCTACGCATTTACCTGCGAATTTATCCACAGAGTTTCCTGCGAATTTACCTGCACAAGAATTTTACAGAAAACCTAGATTTTTGAAACACCATGAAAACCGGACCAATCTTAACAATTAACAACCCAGATCAATCATTCATAGTTCATACATTCTTGCCATGGTCTTATAATTCATTTAAATTAAGTAAATGGCAAAACCCCAATTTAAAGGTTCAAACCCTAACAATGGCTTCTCATGCATTTGATCACGAACCTGCAAGTTTTTTATCCAGAAACAATCTACACACTATCACAAACAATATTACAAAGTCAAAACACAATAATACTGCATGAATTTAATGAATCGAAAATTTGAAAAATCAAGAGAAAATTGATTCGGTTATGGCATATGAGCATGATTCAAATGCTTTTGAGGGTTGGGATAGATTCAATGATGTCCAAAGATCATCTCTATGCCTTCAAAATACCTTTAACTGCCCTCTAAATGTGAATCCGAATTTTGAATTTTCAATGGATTTTTGAATGTCAAGAATGCTCTTAGAAGCTGAAAAATTCGTCCCCTTTGTGTTTGTATGAGTTCTCTATATGTAGTAGAACAAAATTAGGTTAAAAAACCACATCATATTTTGGACTTTTGGATAGTTAGAGATTGAAAAAGATATTCCTTTAAAATATTGAAAATTTGGATATATCATTGCTATTTTTGTATGATCTGAATTTGTATAGTTTCAATCACTTCTAAATAACCATTAAGACTTTCTAGAACCAAAATCAAATCAAATATTCACACTTTTATATTTTATTTTAATTTAAAATGATTTTTAATGTAAAAAATCATAATAAATAAAATAAAATGAATAAAAATATGAATAAATAATTTTTAATTCGTGCATGATGTCATGGAAGTGTTTGGATCATAAAAATGCAAGCCTATTTGGAGGAATTTAGTTCTAAGATCCCATTTGCTTCATAAACCTCTCAAAAAATTTCCAACTTTGCAAGGGCACAAATCCCTCAATTTTAATGCTATAAAGGTGTTATTGGACATTTTGGAAAGCTTAAAGAGTCCTCTAACCAACCTCTTTGGTATCATGTCCATATCTTTTACCATTCTCAAGTTATGCTCTTTGGAAGTTGTTGACTTTTTGTTGACTTTTAAAGTGACCTATAATGTCTTAGCTCATACCTTCCAAATGAAGCATTTTTGGACTTGGCTTGTGAGACACAAAGTTGTAGAGAATTCAATTTCCTTCAAAATGAGCTTTAGATGGGAAATTATTGATGAAGCATGTGAAAGTTATGGCTGGTCAAAGTTTAGTTGACTTTTCCTGTGAAAACCCTAATTTAGAAACTCCTGATTCTTGATGATCTGAAATCTCCTTGATGAATCATGATCAACCCCATGATCAACCCTTGATGTTGGAAAAAAATCATGAAGTTTGACTTTGGTTTGACCACAGTTGACCTCAGTTTGACTTTTTAACCACTTTGACTGCTTTTAACCTATCTGATCATCTGGCTGAGCAAACCTTTTGGGAAAGCCTTGAAACTTGACATGGGGATTCTTGAACACATGTAGGGTGCTATGAAGCTCACTTGAAGCCTTGGAAGTCCATTTAGCCTGATGAAAGTCAAAACCCTAGTTTAGGATGCCTTGCATAGGAGGATGCATTGTCTGAGGGAATTGTCAAACTTTCTGACTAATTGTGAACCTTGTGAACCTCATGAGATATCTTGTGAACCTTGTGAACCTCTTGGGACACCTTAGTACATAATGTCTTGTCTTGATGAGGGCAAATTTTGGGGTGCAACAGCTGCCCCTGTTCAATTTTCTGAAACTTGAGGGGTTAGATTGGTATATGTGCCAGTCGTGACCTGGAAGGTTGAAGGGGATTGAACACAAAAGCCAAAAAATTTGCACTCGCCGGTGCGTAAAGTAACACTGATGGTTGGTTGTATATGCTTAAGTGGGCTTAAAAGATGCCACTTGGAAGAACTGAAGATGGGCTTATAGATGCCATCCATAATATCAGGAGGTGATAATATCTTGATGTTGATACTGGATATTAGTACTAGGTCTTCGTATAGGCCGTCTCTGAATCGTTTATGCAACATGGTTTGAGTTGAATGCTAGCACTAGATCTTTGTATAGATCGTTTCTGCATTATCTATGGGGAAAAAGAATATCCTTCATTAAGTGTCAGTACTTAGATCTTCGTATAGATCGGCTCTGAACCGTCTTTAGGAACATACTTTAATTTAAGTGTCAGAACCAAATCTTCGTGGCGATTTCTTTCTGAATTAAGTATCAGCACTAGACCTTCCTATAGATCGTCTCTGAACTGTTTTAAATTTTTGAATAGACCAGTAGCAATAAATCTTCGTGACGATTATTTCTTCTGGAAATATCCTGGATTAGGGAATAGATCTTCGTATAGATCGTTTGCCTACTATCCAAGGACAAAAGAATATCAGGATTGAATCCCCTGAAAATATCCTGGACTAGGGAATAGATCTTCGTATAGACCATTTTCCTACTATCCAAGGACAAAAGAGTATCAGGATTAAATCTTCGTGGCGATTACATCCTTTGAAAATATCCTGGATTAGGGAATAAATCTTCGTATAGACCGTTTGCCTACTATCCAAGGACATCTTGAGTAATGATTAAGTATCAGCACTAGACCTTCGTATAGATCGTTTCTGACCTGTTGTGAATTGTTGATAGTATTTTATCTGTATATAACCATCCTGTAAGGAAAAGGTTAGTTTATGCAATATGTATGCATGCATGGCATGATGCCTCTAAGTAAATGTATTATGCATTTATGGATATGTTATGGTATGATATAAATGATGTATGTATGAATCATGTAGCCTGAAGCGTTTGGATATCTTTGTATAACAACTGCTGGCTTAGGGAAAATAAATCTCGATTCGTTGCTGAAGAAAATGAGAACCTCGTTCCCGTCTTGTTTGATAGTATAGTATTTATAACCTCCCGTCTTCGTTCGTCGTACTTCTATTGAAGGAATAAATTCCTGAGTATCCCGACTGAGGATAAAAGAGATGGACATAAATTCAAGGGGAGATGTAACTCGAAGTATCTATAAAGATAGATTTACCCTGCTGGGGATTTATAGTTGTCTTGTGGGATGAACCGGCGAAGCTTCGTTGAATTCCTAACTTCGTTCATCCTTAGTAAATACTATTACTGCATTTTATGCATTTCTGGTAAACATCAATCATATTCAAAAGCATACATACATTCAAACACAACCAATGGACGTTTTCGCTTATGTAAATAGGGTAAAAGTAAATCTGGATTCAAAGATGAAATTTTATTTATTACAAAGTGACCTATACACAGGCAAGTTTATACAAGGAGACAGAAATCCTAGTAAGAGGAATTCGTCGTAAAAGTTTTACAAAACAAGGAAAACAGCTATGTGAGAAATAGTCCTATTGAGTTTCAATTCTACAATTGCCGTTATCTTCAAGTATCTCATCTTCTGCTGTTGAGACGGAAACGATTGGATTGATCTTTATCTGTTCGAACTTGAGTTAAGTAACACAACTAGTTGGGGCTACATGAGTGATCCAAATGAGACATAGACATACGCTTTAATCCCTAACTTTTGCCTGGATTGCCCTTTTAGGTTTTCAATCCACCGGGATACCCTTTTTTGCCCAAGCCGCCTTTTCAGGTTTTCGACTTGTCGAGTGTACATTTTTTATATATATATCCCTAATTTTTGCCCGAACCCTTTTGGTTCGCCGGGATGCCCTTATTTTTTCCTAGGCCAGTCAACCTAGCGGGTCTCTTTTTATGCGTAGTATTTTTTAACTATGTCTGCGTTTACAGGCTGTGGGAAGTCTTCACCATCCATAGTAGTAAGCATCATGGCACCTCCTGAAAATATCCTCTTGGCTACAAATGGTCCTTCATATGTAGGAGTCCACTTGCCCCTAGGATCACCCTGTGGTAATATGATACGCTTGATTACCAAACCACCAACCTGATATACATTTTGCTTAACCTTCTTATTAAAAGCTTTAATCACCTGTTTCTGGTACATCTGGCCATGACAAACAGCTGCCAACCTTTTCTCATCAATCAAATTTATCTGGTCAAGTCGAGTCTGAATCCACTCATCTTCATCCAAGCCTTCATCCTCATGATTCTTAAGGAGGGGATCTAAATTTCAATGGGCAGAACTGCTTCCATACCATAGACTAAGGAGAATGGGGTTGCCCCTGTTGAAGTACGTATTGTAGTACGATAACCATGAAGAGTAAATGGTAACATCTTGTGCCAATCTTTGTAAGTAACAGTCATCTTCTGTAGAATCTTCTTAATGTTCTTATTAGCAGCTTCTACTGCCCAATCATCTTCGGACGATACGGAGAAGAGTTGTGATGTTTAATCTTAAACTACGTGCAGAGATCAGTAATCATGGTGTTATTCAGATTAGAGCCATTGTCTGTGATAATCCTTTCAGGGATGCCATACCTACATATAAGATTATTCTTAATGAATCGAGCCATAACATTCTTGGTAACAGATGCAAATGAGGCTGCCTCCACCCACTTAGTAAAGTAATCAATAGCAACCAGGATGAAACGATGCCCATTAGAAGCAGTAGGCTTGATCTCACCAATCATATCAATGCCCCACATGGCAAAAGGCCAAGGAGCAGTCAACACATTCAATGGAGCTGGAGGTATATGCATTTTATCAGCATAGATTTGACACTTGTGACATGTTCTGGAGTGTTGATAGCAGTCAGCTTCCATGGTAGACCAATAGTAACCCGCTCTCAATATCTTCTTTGCCATGGTATGACCACTAGAATGAGTGCCAAAGATCCCATCATGCATATCTTCCATAATCTTTGTTGCTTCCTTCTTATCCACACAACTAAGCAAAGTTGAATCATGATTACGTTTGTACAAAATTCCATTGTTCAAGACGAACTTAGCAGAAAACCTCCTCAGAAACTTCTTATCTTTGACAGATGCCCCTTCAGGGAACTCCTGAGTTTCAAGATACCTTTTCACTTCATAGAACCAAGGCTTCTCCTTTGCTTCTTCAGTGTCAATCTCATTGCAGTATGCAGGCTTCTCAAATTTATCAATAGTAATCTTGGGAGCTTCATCATCCCAGCTAATCTCAAACATAGATGCCATGGTGGCTAATGCATCTGCCAACTGATTTTCTCCTCGTGGAATGTGTCCAAAGTTAATCTCTTCAAAATATGGGATCAAAGACAAAACATGCTCTCTGTAAGGAATAAGATTTTCATGCTTGGTATCCCAATCTCCTTTAATCTGACTCACTACCAGGGCTGAATCTCCATATACGTCCAGGAACTGAATCTTCATATCAATGGCAGCTTTGATGCCCAAGATACATGCCTCATACTCAGCCATGTTATTGGTACAATAGAAACAAAGTCTTGCAGTAATCGGGGTATGACAACCTTCAGCGGAAATGATCACAACACCAACACCATTACCAAGTGCATTAGAAGCTCCATCAAAAACCATAGTCCATCGGGATCCTTGTTCAGGTCCGTCATATTGTCCAGGTTCTTTGGTAATAATCATAATGTCTTCATCAGGGAACTCAAAACTCATTGACTGATAATCATCCACTGCTTGATGAGCCAAATGATCAGCTACAACACTTCCTTTAATGGCCTTCTGAGTAGTGTACTGTATATCGTATTCTGTCAAGATCATTTGCCATCTTGCTATTCGTCCGGAGAGAGCAGGTTTCTCGAATATGTACTTGATTGGATCCATCTTTGAAATCAACAAGGTGGTATGAGTCAACATATACTGTCTTAGTCGGCGAGCAGCCCATGCCAAAGTGCAGTAAGTTTTCTCGAACAGTGAGTATCTTGTTTCACAGTTGGTAAACGTTTTGCTAAGGTAGTATATTGCCTGCTCTTTTCGACCAGACTCGTCATGTTGCCCCAACACACACCCTATTGATTTGTCTAATACTATTAAGTACATAATCAAGGGTCTTCCATCAACTGGTGGCATCAAGATTGGAGGTTCTAGAAGATATCTCTTGATTTCATCAAAGGCTGTCTGGCATTCATCATTCCATTCCATCACCTGATCTTTCTTCAACAACTTGAAGATTGGCTCACAGGTAGCAGTTAATTGGGAAATAAATCTTGCAATGTAATTCAGTCGTCCCAAGAAACCTCTAACTTCCTTCTCAGTACGGGGAGCTGGAATCTCTTGTATAGCTTTTACTTTTGCAGGATCTACTTCAATACCTTTTCCACTGACAATGAAACCCAGGAGTTTACCAGATCTAACTCCAAAGTACATTTGTTTGGGTTCAATCTCAACTTGTATTTCTTCAACCTTTCAAACAGCTTATGCAGATGATCAAGGTGTTGCTCTTCATTCTGGGACCTGGCTATCATATCATCCACATATACCTCTATCTCATGATGAATCATATCGTGAAACAAAGCCACCATAGCACGCTGATATGTTGCCCCGACATTCTTCAAACCAAATGGCATCACTTTATAGCAAAAGGTGCCCCACTGTGTAACAAACGTAGTCTTCTCCATATCTTCAGGTGCCATCTTGATTTGATTGTAACCAGAGAAACCATCCATGAAAGAGAATACCTTATGCTGAGCAGTATTGTCTACCAGAACATCAATATGAGGAAGTGGAAAGTCATCTTTAGGGCTGGCCTTGTTCAAATCTCTGTAATCCACACACATGCGTACCTTACCATCTTTCTTAGGTACCAGTACCACATTTGCAACCCATTGAGGATAAGAAGTCACAGCTAAGAACCCTGCATCAAATTGTTGCATCACTTCTGCTTTAATCTTTTCTGACATTTCAGGACGCATGCAACGAACCTTCTGCTTCTTTGGACGACAGTCTTCTTTTACTGGTAAACGGTGAACCACAATGTTTGTATCCAACCCTGGCATATCTTCATAGGACCAAGCAAAGATCTCCACATAATCACGTAACATCTGAATTAGTCTGCTCTTAACACCATCCTCTAATTCAGCCCCTATCTTGACCTCTTTCCTGTTTTCTTCAGTTCCCAGATTCACAACTTCGATTGGCTCCTCATGTGGCTGTATAGCTTTCTCTTCTTGTTGTAACAACCTAGCAAGCTCTACAGGTACTTCATAATCTTCCTCCTTTCCATCTTCAGCTTGATAGATCGGATTCTCGAAATTATAATTGGCAATAGTAGAACTGTTATCAACAGGATCCAGAGTGGATGAGGATCTGCATTTTAGTGATGTGGGTGTGTGTAAGAACACATAGCTGATAAACAAAAATAAAAATAAAAGAAAGACAAGGAGCACAATATTTATGAAAACGAAACGTCCATTGATTTTTATTGAATGAAGTATGCAAATGAAATGACATCCCGAAACAAGCATGCCATTATGCCCCAGGTAAGACACAAGGCTTAAAAGTTTAATTGTCCAAAATTACAAACTTAAAAATAACAACACAATAATAGTATTTACTCCTGACTAAAGGAGATAGGAATAACGTCTTCAGTCTTCCAATTGTTGAGCCCATCACCCATAGTAGGAAAGATCCAATCATCCAGGTTGTAGTCTTCACTATAGTCACCCACGTCATTGATTTGATTTCTCATGACCCCTTGATTGGTGATACGAACAACACGAGCACGATGAACAACCTTCTGGGACTCTATAGTGAAACCCAAACCAAACTTGTCAGACTTGTAAGGGATATCAGGAAGCTGACCCCAAATAGTACAACCACCTTCTTCAACCACAGCTCTAGCATCTTTGAGGGAGGCCATCGTAGGAGGTACTCTGGTAACCACATGAACTCTTTTAACAACAGGAGGAGCTTCAGTAGCAGGAACGACCCAAGGAACAACTTCAAATGTCTGGCAAGGAGTCTCAACATATTCACCTTCTACCTTAACATACTTGAAAGTATTCACATGACTGACCATATATTCTTCCTCACCATAAACAGTGACGATCTTTCCCCTCACCTGATATTTCAACTTCTGATGTATAGTGGGGGTCACAGCACCTTCCCCATGGATCTAGGGGCGCCCAAGCAAACAGGAGTACGCAGGACGAATATCCATTACATAGAAAGTAGAGTCGAAGACTTGAGAGCTTACTTTGATCGGGAGATCTATTTCTCCATGTACCACTCTTCTTGAGCCATCAAAGGCCCTTACCACTACATTACTTGGTCTTAACACAACATCTTTAGGACTGAGCTTGTTCAGAACCTCTTTGGGAAGTACATTCAATGAAGAACCATTGTCTACCAACACATGAGACAAAGTAGTGCCTTTACATTCAATGGAGATATGCAAAGCTCTGTTATGGTTTCTCTTGGCAGGGGTAAAGTCAGCGTCAGAAAAACCTAACCCATTATCATAAGTCAAATGTGCAACACAATTCTCAAATTGATCTACAGAAATCTCATTTGGCACATGAGCAGTCTTCAAGAACTTGATTAAGGCTTTAGCATGAGCCTCAGAACACAACAACAAAGATAACATGGAGATTTTGGAGGGAGTATGTCCCAACTGGTCAACAATATCATAATCACTATTGCAAATGATATTCAACACTTCTTCCATCTGTTTAGAGAGATTTTCAGTAGTCGGTGCCTCAGCTTGCACAGGTTCAGCCGCAGGACCTTTGCCCCGAGCATCAGTACTTGGCTCAGAAGTGGAGGTATTAGTTGGAGTAACTGCACTTTTTGAGGTAGCCGGAGGAGAGAAAATTCTTCCACTTCTGGTGATCTTACTAGATCCAGCAATATTATCAACATCAAGATTATCATCAGTAATAGGTGTATCAGTCAAAGGTTCCTGCTTAACACCATGGATATAAACATCAGAACCGTAATTCCAGGGTATAGCTTTTCAGAAGTATAAGGAACAGGGCCAGGAGTGGTAATAATCATGGGAGGCACTCTAACTTCAGCAACAGTCTTCACCAGGCCTTCAGCAGTAATCTTGATAGGTCCTTTATGAGTGATCTTGACAGGGCCTTTGGAGGTAATCTTCACTGGCGCTTTATCAACCATGTCCACATCTTCAACCTGCGTACCTCGAGTTAGATGTTCACACATACTTTCCACAGAAGGTGTCATCTCAAACAATATAGTGTAATTGTCCATGAGGCATTGAATACCATCTTTCAACTTCCAGCAGCTATCAGGTTTGTAGGCACAATAAAAACAGTCTTCATTACAACCTGGAAAGAATCCAGCCTGCACCAGCTTCTTCTTGATAATGGATAAGGGAGTAGTCACATCTGCTACTGAGGAAACATATGAAACTTCCTCAACAGCATTAACAGTCTTCTCATGGTTGGGCATGGGAGCAGTGATCACATTTGGAGTCCCAGGAGGGTCAAATTCAATCTCCCCAGCTTCAATCATATCTTGAATTTTGTTTTTCAACACCCAGCAGTTGTTGGTGTCATGTCCCGGATAATTAGAATGATAGGCACATCGTGCATTAGGGTTGTATCGAGGAGAGGAAGTATTAGGATTCTGAGGAGGGTCCTTCAAAGTAATGAGTTCCCCTTTCAACATGTGTTGCAAGGCTTGAGCCAGTGACATGTTGATCTTGGTGAATTGTCTTCTAGGCTTCTGTTGATTGTTTTGTGGTAGCTCTGGTGCTACAGGAGTAGGATTGGAAATGTGAACTGCTCCCACAGATTGGTGACTTCTGTTACGAGTAGGTTGACCATACACAACATTAGACTCCTTCTTTCCACTAGGGGGATTCTTAGCAGTTCTTGATGAAGAGGCACCCACCTGTATCTTACCACTTCTTATACCACTCTCCACACGTTCTCCAGTCATTATCAGCTCGGTGAAACCAGATGATGAGCTTCCAATGAGGTGACTATAGAAAGGACCATTCAGCATACTCATAAACATATCCACTAGCTCCCTGTCAGTCAGAGGAGGTTGAACTCTGTCAGCTAGGTCTCTCCATTTTTGGGCATACTCCTTGAAATTCTCCTTAGCGCCCATTGACATGCTTTGGAGCTGCATGCGAGTAGGTGCTAAATCAATATTATATTGGTATTGCCTATAGAAGGCCTCAGCAAGATCATTCCAATCATGAATATTAACACTCCCCAATTGGTAATACCATTCCAATTGAGCTCCAGATAATCTCTCTTGGAAGAAATGAATCCATAACTTCTTATCAGCAGTATGTGGTTGAATCCTCCGGACATGGGACCTTAGATGCAACTTAGGACATGAGACACCATTGTACACCACAAAAGTAGGAACCTTGAAGCCAATAGGTATAACCACTCCAGATACTAAACTCAGATCCTCAAAATCCAGCCCAGAAGATTTTTGTAACTCCATGGAATTCATTCTATCTACCAGCATCTTGTACTTATCCTCACTAGCAGGATCATGATAATAGTTTGCTTCAGAATCAGAATCTCCCACAGTATCATGGAGACTACCTCCCTCTTTCTCATAATTTTCAGACTCAGAATCCTCAATTTGTTCCTTTGTCTTGATAGGACCTCTGAACCTTCTTCCCAGATTGATAAGGCCTCCTGATCTTCTAGTCTTCTTCTTCTTCTTAGCCAAGCAGTGTCTTCAATTCATCTTACCCCTTGGATAAGTTCAGAATCAACTCTTGGAATTGTGTATTCTGAGCCTGGAGATCTTTGACAGTCTGTTCAAGAGCCATTTCTGCTGAAATAAACAGCGAGAAGATAAGATACATGTACATAAGAAACCTGTGATGCAATGATATGGTGTGTAAATGCGTATGCAATGTTTTCAAGGACCGTAGGATTTAAATTTGTTTAAACCACCAAAAAGTAAACTTTTATTAGTAATAAACTTGTTTGCCCATTGGGCTTACAATAAAAATGAAATGAATACAAAAAATGGGGTTTTAAGTCTCCCATGGACGTTTCCTCTTTGGGTTGAGGTATGAGTTGAGATTCCGCTCTTCGTGAAGTTGCTTTGTTAGCTCCAGGATTCTTTCTTGACTAGCTTTGTAATGAGTCTCAAAAGTATCTCTTTGCTCCTTCAACTGGATCCAGGACCTCTGTAACTCTTCCATGTCAGTGGGCATGTTTGGGTGAAGAATGATATAAGAAGTATCTCCTTCAGCAACAGGCTCCATGGTAACTGCCAGGATGGCAGGATATGGCATCATAAGAGTCTGAGCACGAGATCGCACCCATCTGAGATAAGGTTCCATAGGAATAGTTTACTTGGGTTCTAGAGTCTTGTTGTCAACCTTGTTCACTTTACCCCATGCTCGTATAAACCTTTGACGGTAACCTTGCAGATCGTTGTCGTAGTCGAACACAATACCCTGAATAATCATGTCATGAGTACCATTGCTCCGAGCATAACCAAACTGACGTAGAGCTAAGGAAGGATTGTAAGTAATGCCCCCTCTTATGCCAAGGAGTGGAACATTAGGGAATTCCCCACAACGGTCAATGATAGTAACATTCTCCATAGATCTAGAGCACCAATGAATATCTGAATGAGAAAGTGACATAATCCTTTTGGACCACCTGAACCCTTGTTCATTCTTCATCACTGATCGAGGAAGGTGAGAAATAAAGCACCTAGATAATAGAGGTATACAACACATCAGAGTTCCTCGTGCCTTCGTAGTACGGGTATGGAGAGAATGTAAGATGTCTCCAAGTAATGTAGGCACTGGGTTGTGAGTCAGAAATATGTTGATGGCGTGTACGTCTATGAACTGGTCTGGATTGGGGAACAATACTAAGCCATAGATCAATAGGGCTAATATCTCCTCAAAAGCATCATAACTCATAGCCTTCAGGAACACTTGAGCTTTCTCCATTAATACCTTAGCAAGAATACCCTTAACTCCACTCCTTGTTTATAGGACAATGTCTGATTTCTTTAAATGTAGGGCTGCAACAATGACTTCAGGTTTAGGCTCCTTCTCTAAGCCTGTAAAGGATTTCTGATCCAGGATAGGTATACCCAAAAGCTTGGAGAACTCTTCCATTGTAGGAACCAGCTGATAGTCGGGGAATGTGAAGCAATGATGTTTAGGATCAAAGAACTAAAACAGAACACTCATCATGTCTTCATTGAACCCTGAAGTGACTAGATCCAATAGGTGACCATGCCTCTTGATAAATTGGGAATTTTCAGAAACTTGAGAGACCAATTCCTTAAGCTTAGGAGGTATCTGTAAACACCCCAAATTTGCCCTCACCCATTCACACCATGGCTTGTGATCATTTCATATGCATGAACTCAATCATAGCATCTCATATCACATTTTTGATTCACTGCATAGATTCTAAGTCATCTGCACCTAGGGTTTGTGATCTGAGCAGTCCAAGAGCCTCTTGAGCCACTCCCAAAGGCCATCAATCACTTCAAAGGGATCCATGTGTGTTCTTGTATCATATTACATCCTCTCAAAGTCAAAAATGCAAAATAATCACAAGAACTGGAAATGGTATGGAAGCAGAGCCAAGTTTGACTGCACAGTTGACCTAAAATTAGGGTTTTGGTTTCAGAGGCCATAACTCCAAATTTTTTGGTCATTCTTGTTTCCATTGGTCTCTATATGGTATAGGGAGTATGCATATCAAGTTTCATGAAGAAATTCCATGGGGAAGTCATCTGATCAAGAGTTGACTTTTCAGACAAGTCAGTGCAAAATCAGGGCATCTGAGGCCCCCAATGACCCAACCAATGGGCATTCTTCATCATTTTGAGTGTATATGATCTTTATTTGATCATGGAAGAAGTTAGAAGTTCACAAAATTCAAGAATTTGAAGTTTTTGCAAAGTTGACTTTTTAGGGCATAGTTGACTTTTAAGGAATTTGTCAATTTAGGTCATTTTTCAAGCCTTGATTCTTGATCCAAAAATGTTTCAAATGGAAAAACTTTGGTCATGAAAGTTGTAGAATACATTTTTCCCTTTTCAAAAAGTACAAGAACATGACCTAATTCATTTTGGATCAAAAGTTATGGTGTGACAAATTTGGCAAAAATCACTAATTTTCAAGACATGCACCAATTGGAAAATTTGCAAAATCATGAACCAAGGCATTTGTAACTTCTAGTTCACTTCAAACCAATGTACAAACATCACATAAGTCCTAAAAATCAGATTTGGACCAAAAAGATCACATGTGCATGGTTTGTATAACAAGGCATTTTCATGAAGTTTCAAAAGGAAGCAAGTTGCAAAATCACTCATGACACTTCACCCACTTGTTACATTGGATGCTGAACCATGCTAGCCTCCCATACACACCATGCTGCGCCAGCCCTAGCCATTGTACCAAGCTAGAACTCAAGTCATACCTCTCTTACAACAAAGTGGACTTTTTGCAAAAGTAAACATCCCAATCACAGCAGGCCAGGTCACATCATCTGACCAATGGGAGTTCTTTATGCAAGGCAAATGCTGGCCATAACACACCTCAAGCCAAGCTGAAACAGGCCCTAGCATCACATTCACAAACTCACTCCATTTTGCATTTTCCTTCGAATCTGTCTCCACAGGCCTCAAACACTAAAACCAATTCCACATATCAACTCACCTTGCCTCATTGAGTAGAAACCAACAAGATTCAGGCTTGAACTGAGCAAGAACATAGCTTCACCATTTTTCACCCCAATCTGCATTTTCCTTCGAATCACCTTCCACAGCCATCAAACATCCAAACTCTTTTCACCAACAAATCAAACACATCAAAAGGAACCAAAACCACCCTTCACATTGATTTGAAACAGCCTATACACAAACTCCATTTTCTGCTACACCAGAACTGGATTTCTCAAAGCAGCTTGTCTAAGCTCATTCCAAGCTTTCCATTAGCACCAGGGGAGTCAAAGAGGTTCATTTGCACACAAAGAAGGCCCTGGAAGCTCAGTTTCGAAGCTTTCCAACTCAGGTATGATCATGAACATTTTCTCCCAAAGCTTGCATTTTAAGTTATAAACTGGTTGCTTTTGTCTTGCTGATCATGGGGATGGTTTTAGAATTGGAAATAAGTGAGAAATGAGTTTGTATGGTCCCCCTGAAATTTCACCCGTGGATTTTGTTCTCTTCGATTTGCATGATTTTTGGGGTTTAAATGATGTTTGAGCATAGATTCATGACCTAGGTTGTTAGAGGATCATTTGGTTGTGCTTAATTTGATGTTTAGATGCCTGAATCATGTTTTAGGGTTTTGATACCGCCGGAGAAGATGACCGGAGCTTCCCTCCGGTCACCTGAAAGTGTTTTGCCCTAATCTCAGGTCATTAGTGCCATTTGAATATTGAGCGTAGGATTGCCTTGACCAGTTGACTTCCCGCGCGCATGAAGGGCTCAGATCCTTTTGCTTTGCCCTAATCCACTTTAATTAATTAAATAAATCATAATTAGGTTAATTAAATCAGAACCAACCATGGCCCTTGGATTCGCGCGCCAGTCAACTATCCCAAACCCAGTTCAAATCTCCACCATTGGATCTGCTTACTTTCTTTTACTTCATTTTTTATTTCATTTCTTTTCATTTTATTTGCACAATTTATTTAAAATAGTTAAAATTGTTTAAAAATTATGAAACTTTTTCTCAAGAGTTTTATTAATTTTTAAGACACAAAAATATTTTTATTTTCATTTTTAGCATTAAAAAAGTATTTTAAAATATTTAAAGGTTTATTTTTAATTGATTAATGGAAATTAATTTATTAAAAATACTTTTAGGTATTTAAAAATCACCAAAAAATTCATGAAATGTTCTAAGACATTTAGAAACATTGTCCAACCTTCAAACCAAATTTATTTTTTGATCTTGATGCATTTTAAGAATTTCTCATTGAATTAAAATCATTTTTGTGCATTATTTTGATCCAAAGTTCAAAAAATCATTTCTGCCTATTCATGAGGAGTTGGACATTGATTCTTTTTGCATTGCATTGTGTTTGGCATGTAGTTTGTGAGATTAAATGGCCATGATTTGATCTTTCATTTTCAATTTGTTTGTTAATTTTCTTGTTTAGGAACCCTAAAACCCTAAAAAACTTAGAAAAATCATAACTTGAATTTGGTTAAGAGTTGAGACCTCTCCTTTGGGCATTGGTTTGGTATGGGATTAGGAGTCCTTTGTGTGGCATTTTCAATTTTTTATCTTAGGGTTTGCTTCTGATTTTGATTTTTGTTTGATGTATTGTTCATAAACCCTAATTTGGGGCTTTCATATGTATCCATCTTGCATTCTCTTGCATAACATGACTTGCCATGACATTTCAAGCATCCATTTGATTCATTTGACATCATAAGACATATTGAAAGCATGTTTGATCATTGCATCATGTATTTTCCATGTTGTATGCCATGTGCACTTCATAACTTTTCATGTATGTCCTTGCTTCTCAACTTGCTTCATTTGCATTCATGAACTTGTATGATCATTTCCATGTGTTGCCTCATGTTTGTAGCACCTCATAGCATCTTTACCATCTCATACATGCTTCTGGTTTTGGTTTGCATCATGTCATTCCATCCCATTTTGCATTGCATTGTATTTTCTTTCCTAACATTTCAGGTGGTAAGCAACTTTGAGAAGTGAATTTGCCTTCACTTCTCATAACCTTTCTTTTCATCTCTCTTGCATCCATTGCTGAATTTCTTATATGTGCTTGAGTTTGAGCTTGCTCATTCTTCTTCTTCCTACTTTCTTTCTTCAAGTGACTTGACTTCTTGAATGAAGCAAGTTGCTTTGCTTCTCTTGATCCTTTCACCTGCTTCCTGGTGGTTCCTTTGAAGACTTCTCTTGAAAACCTCACAAACCTTAGGAACAACCAAGCATGACAATGATTAGGGTTTTGATTAGTCTCCCCTCTTAGTTTTACCTTTGTGTCTCTTTTGAGTCTTCTCTTCTCATCTCATAATCAGGGACTAAACCCTAAAGGCTTTAAGGCTTTGTGATTAAGCTTATGCCTGCATCCTTCTCTTAGGATGGAGTGTATAACTTTAATCCTAAGTGTTAAACCCTTAATGTGTTTAAATATCTTAATCAATCCACTTAATAATCATCAAGACATCACACTTTGTAACTTGGGCCTTGCATTAGGGTTCTAATTCTTCCTTAACTGGTTAAGAAGGACTAACCCTAGTGTTAATGGACAAGTCCCCCTCAAGTTGTCTTATAAACCCTAAAACTCACTTCACCATCATATCATTAACCAAAATCCACTTAATAAAGGTTTTGTTTTGTCATGAGTTTAATCCCTAATCATGGATTAAGTTGAGGAGCTTTCCTCAGCTTAAACATTCTCATCTATTATCCTTCTATTAGGATGGTGTAATGAGTCTGTTTAATTCCTGATTATGGCTTAATCTCATTACTCAACACTAAACAAAAACATCAAAAACATCTAAATAATCACAAGTAGGTTAATGATCTTAATCCTACATCAAAGGTGATTAAGTGTGAGAATCTGACTTCACACCTAAGGTATTCTCATTACCCCTAAACAGAGGGAAGATGTGATGAGTTTACTAAATCCATTGGTTTAGGCTTAAGCTCATTAACTTATGACAAACTTTCAAAAGCAATAAAAGACTGAAAACTCAAAAACAAACAATAATCGTCTCCTCCGGGATTCTTTTCTCACCCCATTCACTCACAATCGAGAACTTGTTTCTTCCGTCTAATGCAAGACAGTTTGCATCTGTGCCAGACAGATCATACACTTGAGCATAGGCAAGTAAGCAGTTCACAAGTCAATTCATCTTTCAGTCTCTTTGGGTCGAACTACGGTGTTCTGACTTCCTCATTGCACGAGAGGATACGTAGGCATAACTTAACAGTTATCGAACAAAAGTCTCTGTGTATTCCCCCTCTTTCCAGCTTCATTCTTTAAGCCTCATTATCATGAGCATTTCACTCTTATCCTTACACTGACACTGTATATATCACACTTCACTTCCCTTACACTGACACCTGTACATTCTCTTCCAGTTATTTTATACACAGACTGCACTGACACTACCCCTTCAAAACACAAATCTTTCAAGCGTGGATCCCGTCGAGTACGACGGACAATCTGGGTGCTAATACCTTCCCAGGTTGTAACTAACCCCCTTTCTCAGTCTCTCTGGTTCGCAACCGTCTTATCCATCTCTTTCTAGGTCTATGCAGCATTGCCTTTCCTCCGGGATAAAAATGCCTAGCTGGCGACTCTATTCATCTCCAGTGAGTTCACGGCTGTGTGTTCTCACTGTTCCCTCTCGCCGACCGTTCGCGTCTGTACCCTATTTGACCCGGCTTCATTTAGTGGGAGCGACAGCTTGGCGACTCTGCTGGGGACCCTTATTCTGCAACCAGGGCTTCTGGTTCTTTTTGTGGGTTCCTCCTAGCGCTTGTTTGATTTGTGTTTACTGGGGTGTTATGTGCTTATTTGTGTTTGTATATTTGTATTTATTTTTGTACAGTTACTTTACTGCTTTCTTTATAGCTTTGCATTATATCATATTGTCATACTGTACTGCTGGCTGGATCTGGTTTTGTTTTGATGGGTGGGTGTTCTATTGAGAGTTAAGGTCCTATACCTGGGACCTGAGTGACACCTAGGCTAGAGTGAATCATATTCTTTCCCATTCCATCTCGGTCTGGTGCGGGAATATGAAACACGGTTCAGATATGGGTTTCTTCTTGAGAACTCTGTGTTGCAGATTTCCTGCAATGCTAGGGCTATCTGGGAAGCCTGCTAAGTCTGGATGACCTTTTAGTATTGACCTTCAGAAACTGAGGTGAATTAGAGGGGGAACTTTTATGGTTATTGTAAACACTGTACCTCCGGGTTAGAAGTGTTTACACTTCTCATAACTGATCCAAGTCTGAGGATCTTTGTTTTAGAACACAACCTGTGAGGGGGTTGGGCTGTTTACAGGTTTGCAGGTACCTTGACCTCAGAATACCCTGCTACTTTGTTTGTTTAAGAGTACTTCATTTTGGGACAGTTCTTGTGATTCTAAACCCTGGACATGTGGCTCTTTATTTGAGTCCCCCACCTTGGTTACTGGATTTCTAGACCTCCATCTGGTATTCTTGAACATACTTGGACCTATATCAGAGTTTTTGATCAGATCTAGCTCAGTCACAAACCCTTGCATATCATTTGCATACATAAACATTGCATCATATTGACATTTGCTTATTTGTGTTTCAGGGTATCCATCTTCATTTGGTTCTGGTTTTGACCCCATCTTCAGTATTGACCTATCTTCATCAGCACCTGCTTCAGCTATCAGCCACCTGACCAGCCAATCAGTGGCCCAGTCTTCAGTATTATCATCAGCACTTGTCTCTACTCAGTCTCAACATCATGGCACCTAAAAAGAGTAACATCACCTACCACTTCTTCCAGCCAGAGCTATCTGACATCAGGAGGATTCAGACCCTGATCACTCCAGATCACATACCATTGTTCAGGGGACACTATGGGGATATACTTGATATGGTTATGGATCTGGACCCTTCACAGAGAAGCCTGATCCACACCTGCATTCAGTTTTATGATCCCCCACTGTGGTGTTTCACTTTCCAAGACTTTCAGTTGGGCCCTTTATTGGAAGAATACTCATCATTGGTTGGCATGCCTATCAGGGGTGGAATCCCTTTCAACCCTGAGATGGTCTTTCCTGGTAATGGAGAAGTAGCAAAGGCTTTGCATCTGGAACCTGCCCTGATTGAACAGCATATGACTTCTAAAGCTGGGATCCCTGGTTTCCATCTGGACTTCTTGATCTCTCAAGCTACCCTGAAAGCTTCTTTAGGAGAGTGGAAAGCTGTCTGTGCTTTATTGGCCTTGAGTATATATGGAATTGTGTTGTTTGCAGATGAGCCTCGATTCATTAGCAAGAACGCAATCCATCTTTTCATCCTGCAGAACCCAGCACCCACTTTATTGGGGGATCTCTATTACTCAGTGCATCAGAGGAATGAAAAGCAGAGGGGAAGATTAGTGAGGTGTTGTGCTCCATTGTTCCACACTTGGCTTCTCAGGCATTTACCCAGGACAGATGCATTTTTGAACCCTCATCAGCAGAGAAACTGGGCTAAGAGACTCACTGCTCTAACTTCAGCCGATATCAGATGGTGCACTCAAAGTGCCAAGGGTAGGGATATCATCACCAGCTGTGGGCATTTTCCCAATGTGCCCCTAATAGGAGTTAAGGGTAGTATTAATTACAACCCTCTGCTGTTCAGAAGACAACTGGGCTATGCACTGGTCCACACTCCTAAGGCACAGGACTTGGTTGAGACTCTTTATTGTGAGAACAAGCCTAATTTGGCTGTTGTTAGGCAGGCTGCCTGGGCCTGGGATAATGTTCAAACCAAGGGAGTCACCATTCTGGGGAAGTGCAGCAATGTGGCATCAGCACAATATTATGAATGGTCCCGTGCTAGGGCTCAATTCTCTGGGATGCCCTTTACCATAGAAGATATGCCTGAATCATCTTCAGCACCACCCCCTGCCACTATCAGTTTGGAAGAGTTTGAGAGCTTGAAAGAAAGAAATGAGAAGCTAACCCAGGCCTTGCAGAAGACCCTCCGGGAAAGGAGTGATGGCAGGATGGAGATTGAGAGGTTAGAGAAGTTGAGAGTGGAGCATCTGGCTAAGATTGAGAAGTCTGGGGATTATATCAAGAAGTCTAAAGCTGGAGAACAAATTCTGAAGAATGCTTGCAAAGAAGCCCAGTTCCAGAGAGCAAGGACAGACTTGTATCTAAAAGAGAGTCAGGCTAGGTGGGTCAGGATCACCGAGGCTCGTACTCTGGAGGACAAGAGAGTTCAAGACAAGATGGAGCAACTGGAAGCTAGTGCAAAAGTGCAGCAAGAAGCCCTGGCAGCAGCCCAGAGGGAGATATCAGAGCTGAAGATCAAAGCAGGAGTGAAGAGGTCAAAGGACCAAGGTCAACACAAGAAGCTAACAGCAGCTGTTACGACCCGGAACCTCCTCATCAGGAACCTCACGGAGCGTCCGGCTGATCCTGTGACCGAAGCACTTCTCAAGGAAGTTCGTGAGGATGAGTTTGGTCTTGGTGTTTGACCATTTGCTTGTTGTTGTTTTCATTCCGTGGATTTTTCATTTTTTCTTGTAATGTATTTTGACCCCCCCGAGGGCTTGTAGTTGTAAAACAAACTATGTACCATTTTGCTTTTGTAATATATGTATTAGTTTGTTCCATCCGAGTTTCACTTCAAAAGCAACATCAACAGCATCTTCAAGGGTCTGGAAGGGTCAAAACTGAATGCCAAAACGGATACCTTGAGAACAAATAAGCATAACTGCATTGCATGCTAACCCTTTTGTTTGTTTTGTAGGTTTTTGTTTTATTGCTACTAACTCTGTTGTGATGCTCAGGAACTATTGCTCGGCGCCGGGTATTTCCCCTCAACCGTCCGCACCGTTATCCGACCCGTAACAATCTTCCGGGCATTCAAATGGATCAGATGCAGCAGGACCTTACTGAGGTCAGAAATCAAATGGCAAATGAAAGGCTAGAGATGAGGAATCAAATGACTCAGTTTATGGAAGTGATGAACAACATGGCTCAGAGCCAGGAAAGATTGAGGGCCATGGTGGAAAGGCAGAATCAAGAAGATCCACATATAGGGACTGCCGGCACCAGCAACAATGAAAGGGTCCAACCTTATGTTAACCCCCCTGTATTTGGCCCCCACCTCCATCCTGAGGTCAACATCCCTGCAAATGTTCAAGGGACTGCCACTGCAGCCAGGGTACTTCAAGAAGACCCCCAAGAGGATCAGTTTACAGTAATGGGTGTTGGGGAAGAAGCTTATGATAGAAGGCTGGATGAGATAGCTGAGAAATTGAGGTCCTTAGAGTCTCAAAACTCTTTGGGTTTCGATGTCATGGACATGGGCTTGGTAGACGGGGTCAGGATCCCCCATAAGTTTAAGCCTCCTTGTTTTGAAAAATACAACGGGACTTCATGCCCCCGGACTCATTTACAATCATTTCTGGGGAGGCTGAAGGCCTATACTATGGATGAGAAGCTCTGGATGTTCTATTTTGAAGATAGCTTGACAGGGGCTTCCAGAGAATGGTACTCTCACTTGACAAGGGCAACTATTAGATGCTGGAAGGACCTGGCAGAGGCCTTCATCAGACAGTATCAGTACAACTTAGATATGGCACCCAACAGGACTCTCCTAATGGGAATGTCACAATCGTCAAGGGAAAGTTTCCGAGAATATGCCCAGAGATGGAGGCAATTGGCTGCTGCTGTTCAACCACCTATGTCTGAGAGGGAAATGGCAGACATGTTTATGAACACCCTCCAGGGAACATATATTGACAGGCTGGCTGCTTTCTCTTCCACTAGCTTTGCAGATGTAGTCATAGCTGGGGAGAGAATTGAGAGCCTGTTAAAGATGGGTAAGATCTCAGACAACGGTGCAAGCTCGTCCAGTAGTACAAGAAAGCCTTTTGCAGGCCCAAGAAGAACTGGCGAGACCAATGCCATCCACACCAACAAGGGCAGGCCCCAATATGTTCACCGATCAGTGGCAGCAGTCACCATTCCCGCTCCTGCTCATCCTCAGCCAGTTTATCAACCTCCGCAACAAAACTATCAACAACAACCTCAGTACCATCAACAGAATCAGTATCCTCCGAGAAATTACAACAACAGCAACACCAACAACAATAATCAGTCAAGGCCATTCCAACAGAGGCCTTCTCAAGCTAACAGGGTAATCGATCCGATCCCTATGCCATATGCTACATTGCTGCCACAACTCCTGAAACTCAACCTAGTTGAGCTAAGGACGTTGGCGCCTCCTGATCCCAACAGTCTACCCAGGAATTATGATTCCAACGCCAGATGTGCCTTCCATTCAAATGCACCTGGCCACAGTACAGAAAAGTGCAGGGCCCTGCACATGAAGGTACAAGACCTGGTAGACTCTAAAGCTCTGAATTTCGCACCACCACCCAATGTCAATAAGAACCCAATGCCAAACCACGGTGGTCCCAGAATTAATGCTATTGAAGAAGACAAACCATCTTATTTAATAACCAGTGTGGGTCAGATCAGGACACCGTTGGTAGAAATCAAGGCTCAACTCCTCGAATGTCAAATGTTCCCGGGGTGTGAGTTGGGGTGTGCTTACTGCAATATTTCAGTCAACGGGTGCGATAACCTGAGGAATGGCATAGACGGTCTCATACAGAGTGGCCAGCTTCAGATCACCACATCATTTCCCACAAATCCAGCGATCTCACCAGCAACAGTACCAGTATCTCCTACAACTGCAACAACCATTGTTCCTGACAATTCTTCGGCTTCATCAACAAGTACTTCATCTATCATCTCAACTGATCAGTTATCAACAAATTTTTCTTCTACAACTTCAGCACCACTCCAATTTGAATCTCCTACAACAACAACATCCATCCTTCCGACAATGTCTCCTACAACTCCAGCAACGAACTCTGAAAATGTCTCAACCGTCACAATATTTTATGATCCTGAAAACAACTCCGCCTACAACTCAGAAAGTGCTGCTCCCATCAGAGCACCAGTTACAATTTATTATGATCCGCAAACTATCACAATTCCTTCTGCAGCTGTCATCAGTCCAGTCACTGTCACAGTACCTGGACCAGTACCTTATGAAAGCAGTAGGGCCATCCCTTGGCACTACGGCTCTGACGTATACTGCGAAGGAAAGAGAATCACTCTTGATACACCAACACCTGCACCACAAATAGACAATGTGGGAGGAGGCGGAGGCTTCACTCGAAGCGGACGTCTCTTTGCTCCGCCAATTCAGAGACCCACTGCCGAAGCAGAAGCTGCTGCCAAGGCAAAAGGAAAAAGCCCGGTGCAGGAAGATCAAGCTGCTAAAGAAGTTTTGAAAACACCATTCGATCAGGAAGTTGATGAGTTCATGAGAATCATCAAAAAGAGTGATTACAAAATAGTGGATCAGCTTCACCAGACGCCATCCAAGATCTCTATCCTATCACTGCTTATGTGCTCCGAAGCCCATCGGAATGCACTACTCAAAGTCTTGCACGCAGCTTACGTGCCTGAAGAGATCACCGTCAATCAGTTGGAAACCGTGGTTGGAAATGTTACTGCTAGCAACGGGCTAGGGTTCACCAATACTGACTTGACAACGGAAGGCCGCAACCATAACAAGGCCTTGCACATCACCATGGAATGTAAAGGCGCAGTCCTTTCCCATGTGCTGGTAGACACAGGATCATCCCTTAATGTCTTACCGAAAAAAGCCCTGGTGAAGCTAGAGTATGAAGGATTAGCATTGCGTCCCAGCAACCTGGTAGTAAGAGCCTTTGATGGTTCTAAGAGATCGGTTCTGGGAGAGATTGAATTGCCCATAACGATTGGCCCGCAGACCTTCAAAACGACCTTCTACGTGATGGATATACAGCCTGCCTACAGCTGTCTATTGGGTAGGCCATGGATTCACTCCGCTGGCGCCGTGACCTCTACCCTTCACCAGAAGTTAAAATATGAGTGGGAGGGTCAAATCGTTACAATCTGTGGAGAAGAGGATATTTTTGTCAGCCACCTGGCTACCTATAAATATATTGAGATGGATGGGGAGATCCATGAAACAATGAGCCAGGGTTTTGAAGCCTTGAACATCAATGAAACATCTGCTGTGCCTGGTACTTCAATGACATCATACCAACAAGCCCGGAAGGTTGTTGAGGAAGGAACTGCCCAAGGCTGGGGCAAGTTGTTACCGGTGGAGAAGAAAGAGGATAGATTTGGGTTGGGTTACAAACCAACTCAACAAGATCAAGCAGAGGCTGCAAAAGAGCCCAACTTTGTGAGTGGGGGGATGCTCACCCCTGATGCTGTCAACTGTCTGGAAGACGAGCTGGAAGAAGAACGCAACCTGGAAAGATGGATTCGTCCAAAGATCCCGGGGAGCAGTATCTCAAACTGGTCTTCCCAGGAAATTATAAGAGTTACTCATGCAGAGTAATTGTTATTTCCTGTATTTTTATAGCATGCATCAAAGTCTTGCATCTTGCCCAAGATGACAAGACTCATTTTGCAATCGGGCCATCTGTACTTTTTGTGCAACAAGATTAATCAATGAAATATCAGACATCTTTTTGCAAATGAGTCTTTTCCGCTCACTGTTTTTCCATTTTTCTTTTTGTACAAAAAAATGAATGGCAGTGTTTTCAAAATGACAATTTTATTTCACTTTTAAAACAGGATTAAAATCGAATCACTAAAATGAACCAACTGAACCCTTGCAGAGTGTGCCTTCCAGACAGCACCGACAATAGCACGGCTATGACTTCGTATGACTTTGACAATCCAATCAATCAAGCTGATGAAGGGGTTGAAGAAGAGTATGAGCTCCCTGAAGAGCTAGCCAGGTTGTTAAGACAAGAGGAAAAGGTTATTACTCCTCACCAGGAGGAGGTCGAAGTGATCAATCTTGGTACAGATGAAGATGTGAAAGAAGTCAAAATCGGGGCCTGCCTACAAGACTCAGTGAAGAGACAACTGATTGACCTGCTTCAAGAGTATGTGGACGTGTTCGCTTGGTCTTATCAAGATATGCCAGGGTTGGATGCCGACATTGTTGTGCACAAGCTGCCTTTGAGAGAAGAATGCCCACCGGTCAAGCAGAAACTGCGCCGAACTCGTCCAGACATGGCAATGAAGATCAAAGAAGAGGTACAAAAGCAATGGGACGCCGGGTTCCTTGCCGTAACTAGTTATCCACCGTGGGTTGCTAATATAGTACCTGTGCCTAAGAAAGACGGCAAAGTAAGGATGTGTGTTGACTACCGGGATCTGAACAGGGCAAGCCCAAAGGATGATTTCCCATTACCTCACATTGATGTATTGGTTGATAATACGGCTCAGTTCTCGGTATTCTCCTTCATGGACGGATTTTCAGGATACAATCAGATCAAAATGTCACCTGAAGACATGGAGAAGACAACATTCATTACACCTTGGGGCACATTCTATTACAAAGTGATGCCATTCGGACTGAAGAATGCTGGTGCAACATATCAACGGGCTATGGTGACATTATTCCACGATATGATCCATAAAGAAATAGAATGTTACGTGGATGACATGATTGCCAAGTCCCTTACTGAAGAAGACCACCTGGTAAATCTGCTGAAGTTGTTCAAGCGTCTGAGGAAGTACCAACTAAAGCTGAACCCCAACAAATGCACATTCGGGGTGCGATCTGGTAAGCTGCTGGGCTTTATTGTAAGCGAGAAAGGGATTGAAGTTGACCCTGATAAAGTCAAAGCTATTCAAGAGATGCCTGCACCGAAGACAGAGAAAGAAGTTCGAGGGTTCTTAGGTCGATTGAACTACATTTCACGGTTCATATCCCACCTTACGGCTACCTGTGAACCCTTGTTCAAGTTGTTAAGGAAAGAACAGACGGTCAGGTGGAATGAAGACTGCCAGAAGGCTTTTGACAAGATCAAGGAGTATTTACAAGAACCTCCAATCCTTATGCCTCCAGTTGAAGGAAGACCTCTAATCATGTACTTGACAGTATTAGAAGAGTCAATGGGGTGTGTGTTGGGCCAGCATGACGAGTCTGGTCGAAAAGAGTATGCAATATACTACCTAAGCAAAAAGTTTACCGACTGTGAACAGCGTTATTCACTGCTCGAGAAAACTTGCTGTGCTTTAGCGTGGGCTGCTCGCCGACTAAGACAGTATATGTTGACCCACACTACTTTGTTGATCTCAAAGATGGACCCAGTCAAGTACATATTTGAGAAGCCAGCTCTTACCGGACGGGTTGCAAGATGGCAAATGATCCTTACAGAGTATGACATCCAATACACATCTCAGAAAGCCATCAAGGGCAGTGTATTGTCTGAATATCTTGCTGAGCAACCCATTGATGACTACCAGCCTATGAGATTTGACTTCCCTGATGAAGACATCATGTTCATAAAAGCAAAAGATCATGAAGAGCCTATTCACACTGAAGGGCCTGACCCGGAAGAAGAATGGACTATGATGTTTGATGGGGCTGTTAACATGAATGGTCGTGGTGTTGGTGCAGTACTCATTACACCTAAGGGAGTTCACATGCCTTTCTCGGCAAAGCTCAATTTCAACTGCACTAACAACGAAGCTGAATACGAAGCTTGCATTATGGGTCTTGAGGAAGCCATTGACCTCAGGATCAAGACGTTGACGGTATTCGGAGATTCAGCTTTGGTAGTCAATCAAACCAACGGCAAATGGTACACCCACCAGGATCATCTGATACCTTACAGGGATTATACAAGGAGGTTATTGACTTTCTTTACAACAGTCAAGCTTGAGTATATCCCTCGGGACGAGAATCAGTTTGCGGATGCTCTTGCTACCATTTCATCCATGATCAAAGTTCAGACTGCTAACTTCGTACCTCAGATCTCGGTGTCCAGACTTGACAGACCAGCATATGTGTTTGCAGCAGATGCTGTTAAAGATGATAAGCCTTGGTTTCATGACATTAAATGCTTCTTGGAGGACCAAACATACCCACCTGGGGCATCTTCCAATGATAAGAAGACTTTGAGAAGGCTTGCTGGTAGTTTCCTTCTGAACACTGATGGGTCTTTATACAAAAGGAACTTTGATATGGTACTCCTCAGATGTGTTGATAAGACAGAAGCAGATTTGTTAATGCACGAGGTGCACGAAGGATCCTTTGGTACCCATGCTGGAGGGCACGCCATGGCTAAGAAACTGTTAAGATCAGGTTATTACTGGATCACAATGGATGCTGACTGTTGTGCCTATGCCAGAAAATGCCATAAATGCCAGATTTATGCGGATAAGGTGCATGTGCCTCCCAATCCTTTGAATATAATGTCTTCACCCTGGCCCTTTGCCATGTGGGGCATTGATATGATTGGCAAGATTGAGCCAACTGCTTCAAACGGCCACAGATTCATCCTGGTCGCCATTGACTATTTTACCAAGTGGGTTGAAGCAGCCTCATATGCAAGCGTCACAAGGCAAGTGGTAGCCAGATTTCTGAAGAGAGATATCATCTGTCGATATGGAGTTCCCGAGCGAATCATCACTGATAATGGTTCCAACTTGAACAACAAAATGATGGCAGAGATGTGCCGGGACTTCAAGATCCAACACCACAATTCTTCTCCTTACAGGCCAAAGATGAATGGCGCTGTTGAGGCAGCTAATAAGAATATCAAGAAGATTGTGCAGAAGATGGTAGTCACTTACAAAGACTGGCATGAAATGCTACCATTTGCTTTGCATGGGTACCGCACGTCAATCAGGACATCCACTGGGGCAACACCGTATCAACTTGTATATGGTATGGAAGCGGTCCTACCTGTCGAAGTTGAATTACCCTCTCTCCGGGTACTAATGGATGTTAAGCTGAGTGAAGCAGAGTGGGTTAGGTCCCGATACGAACAACTGAGTCTGATCGAAGAGAAAAGATGGGCTGCAATTTGTCATGGGCAGTTATATCAGAAAAGAATGAAGAAAGCCTTCGATCAGAAAGTCAGGCACCGAGAGTACCAAGTAGGAGATCTTGTGCTGAAAAGAATCCTCCCTCCTCATACAGACCACAGGGGCAAGTGGACTCCGAATTATGAAGGACCATTTGTAGTAAAGAAAGTTTTTTCTGGTGGAGCACTGATGCTCAGCACCATGGATGGTGAAGACTTCCCGTCCCCTGTGAATTCAGATGCAGTTAAAAAATACTTCGCATAAAATGACCCGCTGGACACAAAAACAGAATGTAAGTCCAGGCAAAAATAGGGCATCCCGGCGAGTCAAAAACAGAATAAAAGACTCGGGCAAAAATAAGGGGAAAATGAAAAAAATGTACACCCGCTGAGTTGAAAAGCCGCATTGGACAGCTCAGGCAAAAATGGGTATCCCGATGGATTGAAAACCCGAAAGGGCGATCCATGCAAAATAAGGGAATAAGCGAACAACTGCATTCTGAATTTGTTTGTATCACCTGCAACTTGGTAAACCTTGAAAGGATCAAGCCCCATCCAGAATCAACATTCTTCAGAAAGCAAGACGAGAAGAACGTCAAAAGTCATACGGGTCATAGCAAAGAGGAAGCTCCTTAAAGCGTCATCAACATTTTGTTTCTCAATTTGTAACAATCTCCTCATTTCAGGGGATATGTTCCTTTGATTGTATCTCGCCAATTCAGGGCATATGAATTAATAAAACCAGATTTTCAGTCATGTCTCGTTTTGTACATTTTATTTGCAAAAAATGTCTGATGTCTTAAAAGAAAAAACTGATTACATAAGAATACAGATGCTTATCTTCAAATAAAAACATGCTTACAGGAAACATACTTACTCTCAAAAGTATCTAAACTCCTATGACGGAATCCAGTAAAGGATACCTCGGGATTATCTTGTGCGTTTCTCTATCTTTTTCAGGATTACAGGTATCCAGAACGCGACTTGGGGCATGAAAACTTTATCCCAGCAAGCTGGCAAATCAACACTCAATTATAGCACCCGAAGTGCTCTCTCCCCGGCTGAGTCAAGGATCCTCTTCAACAGAATCCTTAGGGAGGTCTCCCAGTGATCCCTCTTTCTCCCCAGCCGAGTTGCCTCTTTATCCTCAGCCGGAATACACAAGGTCAGGGGACCATCTCCCCACAGAGTTCCAGCCTCTATCCAGAAGAGCAACGCACGAAGAAATCACAACAGAGTGAAGAAAGCTTCTACAAATCCCAGCTGGGTCTCTCATTTATAAGAATAGGTCTATCAATGACCTATATCCCCAAACGGATATCATATCATCAGATCTACCAGTGATCTCACCCCCAGCTAGGATGCCCAGTTCAAGCAGATTGATCAGAGATCTTCACAACAGCGGGATCCGAATCCCGGATCGTTATCTTTGCACAATTATAGCATTCGCATCATACTTACCCACAAAGCGTAGCATTTCGTTTTAACACGGAGCATTACGGCAAAAATCCAACACATAGCATAATCATAAGCCATGTTTTGAATCAGCACTTGTGATTAATGACAGTTCATCAAGATCCCCACCGGAGCCCCCAGCAGAAGCAGCTGCCTCACAACCACCAGTATATACTCATTCTGACACCCGTCCGTGCCATCACTCCCCAGTAAAGTCACCTGAACACTCTTTACAACAAGATCACCCGTATTACAGATACGTCCTGACGCCCGTCCGTGTCATACCCCAGCAGAAAGCCAAAGACGTCCTCTTTGCACTCACACATACCTATATACACTTTCTTGGCACCCGTCCGTGTCGTATCCCCAGCGCAGTCACCTACACTTTGTATATCAAATACTTGTTCATATTACGCTCTTCTCCTTTTGACACTCGTCCGTGTCGCTCTCCCCAGCAGTTAACTACTCATACTACTCAGATACTCGTCCATATCTTGTATATATCACTCTTATATCCCCACAGATTCGACACTAGTCCTTGTTCTTTGTTAACCCGTTGGTACTCGTCCGTACCATCATCTCAGAACAGGCGTCAAGCGTTTGTTTCTACATGATACTCGTCCGTATCATAGTCTTAAGAATGCTCGTCCGCATCTTTAATCCATACACTGTGTCAAAAAACTTTTGTCTTCTTGAATATAGATACCCGTCTGTGTCTACTATTCCCCAGAAGGGTCCTTTCAGATTCAACACTCGTCCGTGTTCCTTGTTAACCAGTTGATACTCGCCCGTATCATCATCTTTGAATACGCGTCAGTATTCGTTTCTACCCGATACTCGTCCGTATCGTAGTCTTAGGGATGCTCGTCCGCATCTTTAATCTATACACAATACCAAACACTTATACCTTTTGTTTCTTGGATATAAACACTCGTCCGTGTTTACTGCGTCCCCAGTAGATCGCCCGCAAAGCAAATTTTCCTTCTTATCTGACATTCGTCCTGTGTCATGATAAACCCTGAGAGCAGCCGTACCCTGCTAGGTGGTCGTCCTCCACCTCTTGATGGTCGTCCTCCATCATGCTCATCCGATGGCCGTCCCCATCGTTGATATTTTCGGCAGCCGTACCCTGCCAGGTGGTCGTCCTCCACCTCTTGATGATCGTCCTTCATCATTTTATCCAATGGCCGTCCCCATTGTTGATTTTGGTTATCTGACATTCGTCCTATGTCATGATAAACCCTGAGAGCAGCCGTCCCCTGCTAGGTGGTCGTCCTCCACCTCTTGATGGTCGTCCTCCATCATGCTCGTCCGATGGCCGTCCCCATCGTTGACCTTCTATCCGATGGCCGTCCCCATCGTTGATTTTCGGCAGCCGTACCCTGCCAGGTGGTCGTCCTCCACCTTTGATGGCCGTCCCCATCATAATTCCTTTATTCCCCAACAGAGCAGCCGTCCCCTGCTAGGTGATCGTCCTTCACCTTTGATGACCGTACCTCATCATCTGTTTATTTCATTTATTCTTTAACCCGATGGCCGTCCCCGTCGTGGTCCCTTTCCTTTTTAGCCCGATGGCCGTCCCCATCGTTGGTTACTTTGCTTTACGAACTTGATGGCCGTCCCCATCATAATCTTATTTTTCCCAGCTAGTCGGCCGTCCCCGTCTTGGCTTTACCTTTCCTCAGCATGTCGGCCGTCCCCGTCATTGCTCTTTACCCAGCAGTCGTCCTCTGCTCGACGGTCGTCCTCCGTCGCCCACACTTTACAATTTACTTTATTTTCTTTTACAATCTATATCCCTTTTCTTCTTCATTCTGTGAGTGCAAATTTTGGACTGTCTTTGATATTCAACCACAAGTTATCTTGTTTGCCTGTTAAGCCGTCGCTTACCTCCTGCACACCTAACTCATGTTTGAATAGGGGCAGCTGTAAACACCCCAAATTTTCCCTCACCCATTCACACCATGGCTTGTGATCATTTCATATGCATGAACTCAATCATAGCATCTCATATCACATTTTTGATTCACTGCATAGATTCTAAGTCATCTGCACCTAGGGTTTGTGATCTGAGCAGTCCAAGAGCCTCTTGAGCCACTCCCAAAGGCCATCAATCACTTCAAAGGGATCCATGTGTGTTCTTGTATCATATTACATCCTCTCAAAGTCAAAAATGCAAAAGAATCACAAGAACTGGAAATGGTATGGAAGCAGAGCCAAGTTTGACTGCACAGTTGACCTAAAATTAGGGTTTTGGTTTCATAGGCCATAACTCCAAATTTTTTGGTCATTCTTGTTTCCATTGGTCTCTATATGGTATAGGGAGTATGCATATCAAGTTTCATGAAGAAATTCCATGGGGAAGTCATCTGATCAAGAGTTGACTTTTCAGACAAGTCAGTGCAAAATCAGGGCATCTGAGGCCCCCAATGACCCAACCAATGGGCATTCTTCATCATTTTGAGTGTATATGATCTTTATTTGATCATGGAAGAAGTTAGAAGTTCACAAAATTCAAGAATTTGAAGTTTTTGCAAAGTTGACTTTTTAGGGCATAGTTGACTTTTAAGGAATTTGTCAATTTAGGTCATTTTTCAAGCCTTGATTCTTGATCCAAAAATGTTTCAAATGGAAAAACTTTGGTCATGAAAGTTGTAGAATACATTTTTCCCTTTTCAAAAAGTACAAGAACATGACCTAATTCATTTTGGATCAAAAGTTATGGTGTGACAAAGTTGGCAAAAATCACTAATTTTCAAGACATGCACCAATTGGAAAATTTGCAAAATCATGAACCAAGGCATTTGTAACTTCTAGTTCACTTCAAACCAATGTACAAACATCACATAAGTCCTAAAAATCAGATTTGGACCAAAAAGATCACATGTGCATGGTTTGTATAACAAGGCATTTTCATGAAGTTTCAAAAGGAAGCAAGTTGCAAAATCACTCATGACACTTCACCCACTTGTTACATTGGATGCTGAACCATGCTAGCCTCCCATACACACCATGCTGCGCCAGCCCTAGCCATTGTACCAAGCTAGAACTCAAGCCATACCTCTCTTACAACAAAGTGGACTTTTTGCAAAAGTAAACATCCCAATCACAGCAGGCCAGGTCACATCATCTGACCAATGGGAGTTCTTTATGCAAGGCAAATGCTGGCCATAACACACCTCAAGCCAAGCTGAAACAGGCCCTAGCATCACATTCACAAACTCACTCCATTTTGCATTTTCCTTCGAATCTGTCTCCACAGGCCTCAAACACTAAAACCAATTCCACATATCAACTCACCTTGCCTCATTGAGTAGAAACCAACAAGATTCAGGCTTGAACTGAGCAAGAACATAGCTTCACCATTTTTCACCCCAATCTGCATTTTCCTTCGAATCACCTTCCACAGCCATCAAACATCCAAACTCTTTTCACCAACAAATCAAACACATCAAAAGGAACCAAAACCACCCTTCACATTGATTTGAAACAGCCTATACACAAACTCCATTTTCTGCTACACCAGAACTGGATTTCTCAAAGCAGCTTGTCTAAGCTCATTCCAAGCTTTCCATTAGCACCAGGGGAGTCAAAGAGGTTCATTTGCACACAAAGAAGGCCCTGGAAGCTCAGTTTCGAAGCTTTCCAGCTCAGGTATGATCATGAACATTTTCTCCCAAAGCTTGCATTTTAAGTTATAAACTGGTTGCTTTTGTCTTGCTGATCATGGGGATGGTTTTAGAATTGGAAATAAGTGAGAAATGAGTTTGTATGGTCCCCCTGAAATTTCACCCGTGGATTTTGTTCTCTTCGATTTGCATGATTTTTGGGGTTTAAATGATGTTTGAGCATAGATTCATGACCTAGGTTGTTAGAGGATCATTTGGCTGTGCTTAATTTGATGTTTAGATGCCTGAATCATGTTTTAGGGTTTTGATACCGCAGGAGAAGATGACCGGAGCTTCCCTCCGGTCACCTGAAAGTGTTTTGCCCTAATCTCAGGTCATTAGTGCCATTTGAATATTGAGCGTAGGATTGCCTTGACAAGTTGACTTCCCGCGCGCATGAAGGGCTCAGATCCTTTTGCTTTGCCCTAATCCACTTTAATTAATTAAATAAATCATAATTAGATTAATTAAATCAGAACCAACCATGGCCCTTGGATTCGCGCACCAGTCAACTATCCCAAACCCAGTTCAAATCTCCACCATTGGATCTGCTTACTTTCTTTTACTTCATTTTTTATTTCATTTCTTTTCATTTTATTTGCACAATTTATTTAAAATAGTTAAAATTGTTTAAAAATTATGAAACTTTTTCTCAAGAGTTTTATTAATTTTTAAGACACAAAAATATTTTTATTTTCATTTTTAGCATTAAAAAAGTATTTTAAAATATTTAAAGGTTTATTTTTAATTGATTAATGGAAATTAATTTATTAAAAATACTTTTAGGTATTTAAAAATCACCAAAAAATTCATGAAATGTTCTAAGACATTTAGAAACATTGTCCAACCTTCAAACCAAATTTAGTTTTTGATCTTGATGCATTTTAAGAATTTCTCATTGAATTAAAATCATTTTTGTGCATTATTTTGATCCAAAGTTCAAAAAATCATTTCTGCCTATTCATGAGGAGTTGGACATTGATTCTTTTTGCATTGCATTGTGTTTAGCATGTAGTTTGTGAGATTAAATGGCCATGATTTGATCTTTCATTTTCAATTTGTTTGTTAATTTTCTTGTTTAGGAACCCTAAAACCCTAAAAAACTTAGAAAAATCATAACTTGAATTTGGTTAAGAGTTGAGACCTCTCCTTTGGGCATTGGTTTGGTATGGGATTAGGAGTCCTTTGTGTGGCATTTTCATTTTTTTATCTTAGGGTTTGCTTCTGATTTTGATTTTTGTTTGATGTATTGTTCATAAACCCTAATTTGGGGCTTTCATATGTATCCATCTTGCATTCTCTTGCATAACATGACTTGCCATGACATTTCAAGCATCCATTTGATTCATTTGACATCATAAGACATATTGAAAGCATGTTTGATCATTGCATCATGTATTTGCCATGTTGTATGCCATGTGCACTTCATAACTTTTCATGTATGTCCTTGCTTCTCAACTTGCTTCATTTGCATTCATGAACTTGTATGATCATTTCCATGTGTTGCCTCATGTTTGTAGCACCTCATAGCATCTTTACCATCTCATACATGCTTCTGGTTTTGGTTTGCATCATGTCATTCCATCCCATTTTGCATTGCATTGTATTTTCTTTCCTAACATTTCAGGTGGTAAGCAACTTTGAGAAGTGAATTTGCCTTCACTTCTCATAACCTTTCTTTTCATCTCTCTTGCATCCATTGCTGCATTTCTTATATGTGCTTGAGTTTGAGCTTGCTCATTCTTCTTCTTCCTACTTTCTTTCTTCAAGTGACTTGACTTCTTGAATGAAGCAAGTTGTTTTGCTTCTCTTGATCCTTTCACCTGCTTCCTGGTGGTTCCTTTGAAGACTTCTCTTGAAAACCTCACAAACCTTAGGAACAACCAAGCATGACAATGATTAGGGTTTTGATTAGTCTCCCCTCTTAGTTTTACCTTTGTGTCTCTTTTGAGTCTTCTCTTCTCATCTCATAATCAGGGACTAAACCCTAAAGGCTTTAAGGCTTTGTGATTAAGCTTATGCCTGCATCCTTCTCTTAGGATGGAGTGTATAACTTTAATCCTAAGTGTTAAACCCTTAATGTGTTTAAATCTCTTAATCAATCCACTTAATAATCATCAAGACATCACACTTTGTAACTTGGGCCTTGCATTAGGGTTCTAATTCTTCCTTAACTGGTTAAGAAGGACTAACCCTAGTGTTAATGGACAAGTCCCCCTCAAGTTGTCTTATAAACCCTAAAACTCACTTCACCATCATATCATTAACCAAAATCCACTTAATAAAGGTTTTGTTTTGTCATGAGTTTAATCCCTAATCATGGATTAAGTTGAGGAGCTTTCCTCAGCTTAAACATTCTCATCTATTATCCTTCTATTAGGATGGTGTAATGAGTCTGTTTAATTCCTGATTATGGCTTAATCTCATTACTCAACACTAAACAAAAACATCAAAAACATCTAAATAATCACAAGTAGGTTAATGATCTTAATCCTACATCAAAGGTGATTAAGTGTGAGAATCTGACTTCACACCTAAGGTATTCTCATTACCCCTAAACAGAGGGAAGATGTGATGAGTTTACTAAATCCATTGGTTTAGGCTTAAGCTCATTAACTTATGACAAACTTTCAAAAGCAATAAAAGACTGAAAACTCAAAAACAAACAATAATCGTCTCCTCCGGGATTCTTTTCTCACCCCATTCACTCACAATCGAGAACTTGTTTCTTCCGTCTAATGCAAGACAGTTTGCATCTGTGCCAGACAGATCATACACTTGAGCATAGGCAAGTAAGCAGTTCACAAGTCAATTCATCTTTCAGTCTCTTTGGGTCGAACTACGGTGTTCTGACTTCCTCATTGCACGAGAGGATACGTAGGCATAACTTAACAGTTATCGAACAAAAGTCTCTGTGTATTCCCCCTCTTTCCAGCTTCATTCTTTAAGCCTCATTATCATGAGCATTTCACTCTTATCCTTACACTGACACTGTATATATCACACTTCACTTCCCTTACACTGACACCTGTACATTCTCTTCCAGTTATTTTATACACAGACTGCACTGACACTACCCCTTCAAAACACAAATCTTTCAAGCGTGGATCCCGTCGAGTACGACGGACAATCTGGGTGCTAATACCTTCCCAGGTTGTAACTAACCCCCTTTCTCAGTCTCTCTGGTTCGCAACCGTCTTATCCATCTCTTTCTAGGTCTATGCAGCATTGCCTTTCCTCCGGGATAAAAATGCCTAGCTGGCGACTCTATTCATCTCCAGTGAGTTCACGGCTGTGTGTTCTCACTGTTCCCTCTCGCCGACCGTTCGCGTCTGTACCCTATTTGACCCGGCTTCATTTAGTGGGAGCGACAGTATCCCTACAAAGTTGATCCGGATAGTATTCCTACGAGCAGAAGCCATGACCTACAACAAAGAACAAAGATAAATCCTTTGGTCCTTGAAATGGTTAGTGAAAATGTTATGCTTATGATGCATGATGATGCTATGATGTTATGCTCAATCATAAACATGTGGCACACACAAACAAGTCACACAATAGCCCTAGGTTTGAAGGCTTGCATGAGGTTTAAAGGTAAGTACCCTCCCCTGAAGTTTAGTTGGTTCATCCTGTCCTATGAAGTAACCAGGTTCTAAGGGATCTCAATATCATTGATCCTTCACAAGGGTGGTTGTTCAGTAGACAACTTACTTTCCAACCAAAACCCTCCAAGTTTAGGATCTTAATGAGTGTAGTATCGAGTATCAACCAACTTCAGTCTTCACCAAAGCCGGTTATCTCACTACTTTCTAAAGGCCAAGATGGGATGACTAGGGTTCTAAAAGTCAGTTAGTATATTGAAAACATATGGCAGCCTCATATTATCCTCAACTTTCTTAAGGAACATAATCACCAACCAAGAAGTCACACTAACTATGGCCACCAGATCAACCATATCGGTATACGCCGTACAGTTTCCTTGGTCTATTGCCATTTAACTAAGGTACACTAGATCCGTGTTAGGATCTTTCACACATAAGAGCACCCAACAAGTAAAGTAAAGCAAACAAGTTTAAAGTGATCTAATTCCTAAGGGTACCCCTCTTTTATTTCATCCCCAACAGAGTCGCCAGTTCTGTAACACGGTGGGAGAACTGACTTTAGTTAAATGTTGCGGGTAGCAAGAGTCGCCACCGACTTTTATTTTATCCAAAAGGAAAGGACATAAAAGAACAGGAAAGACCTTAAAAAAAATTCGGGTTCTTGGGGTAGGTTATATAAAGGGAAGGTGTTAGCACCCTTTATATCCATGGTTACCCATGGGCTCTTAATTACTTAGCTCACTTTAAATTGTTTTTTAGAAAGGTGTAGTGTGTGACTAAAAATTTTCTAAGTACTTTATAATGATCCTCGTATGGATGTATATAAAGACTTTGTTTTGAAAATTTGTTTAAAATGTGAAGTGTAAAAAGTATTTTGAAGAAAAGTGAGCAAGTACTTAAGAGGAACCTATCCTATGCTAAGTCTTTACTGTTCTTATATGTTCTTTCAATGGTAGGACTATCCCTATTATTAAGGAATAGGTAGTCATTACCTTGGATGTGATAAGGGACATGTGAAGGGACATCTGTCTTTAGGCAACTGTAAGGTGTCTTTAGCAATTCGTAGGGACTTATCATCTTTTATTCGAAGGGACAAGATCATTTTTCGTAGGCAACCTCGAAGGGACTTGATCTTATAAACTTAAAGGGACTTGATGATATTTTATGAAGGGACTTTGCTTAAAGACACCTTACTTGACCTTATAATTAGGCAACCTGAGGAGTAACCCTAGAAAGTGTGAGATGGCGATCAAAGATCGACTTACGTGTGTGAGTGTTTGCATTCATATATTTATCTTGTTTAAATTAGTTTTCTAAATTATTTTAATTACACATAGTTATTCACACCCTATAGTTACTAACCATGGCAGTAAAAATATTTATAAACAATAAAATAAAGACAAAAATAAACCTACGACTATTACATGGCTTTCGCAATTACATAATAATAAAACAATTAAATGATAAATATATAATAAATAAATAATAATTGAAAGGGTTAGCAATAAAAATAATCATAAGAAAAAGAGGTTAGCACAAATATACAAAATATAAAATTTAAGAGGATATTTTTTAAGTTAAATAAACAATTTTAAAGAATTTTTAAAAGAAAATAAGATAATTATAATAATAATAAACAATATAATAATTATTTACAACAAAAGGATTAATTATATATTAGAACAAAAATTAATTAAATTAAATGTTAAAGTTAATGAAAATTAGGATAAATAAAAATTAGGGTTTTGTATTTTAATTAAGAAAAAAAAAATAGGGTTAGGATTTTAGGGTTAATCAAATTAATATAAATCTAATTATTTAATTTATTTACAAACATATGTACATAATAATAATATAAATATATTACAAAATAAATATAAAACAATTTTTTAAGAACATAAAGAAAATAGTATAATGTCATTTAGAAATTAGTTTTTTATAATTTATAAGTACTAAAATAAATAAAATAGAATTAATTAAGAAAATATATTAAAAATAAGAAAAACAAAGATAATGGCCAAAAAGTAAGGACCTGGGATTTGAACCCATGTCCTCTCACCTCACATGCGTAACACAAAACCAACCAGGCCAGCGCGCGCTGGTGATATCCATATGACTCCCAATTATTAAATAATAAGCCTGCAAAAGAAAACAATTGTAAAAAAAAAAATTGGGTTAACCTGGGATTCGAACCCAGGTACTGAGTTTGCCAGCATCACAGCCTTTACCAACTGAACCAAGCGCGCACTTGTGATAACCTAATGAAACAAATAATATATAAAAACAAAACAAAATTTGAAATTAGTTTTTCGCGCCAGGTTCATCTTCTTCCTCCAGACTTACGCATTTACCTGCGAATTTATCCACAGAGTTTCCTGCGAATTTACCTGCACACGAATTTTACAGAAAACCTAGATTTTTGAAACACCATGAAAACCGTACCAATCTTAACAATTAACAACCCAGATCAATCATTCATAGTTCATACATTCTTGCCATGGTCTTATAATTCATTTAAATTAAGTAAATGGCAAAACCCCAATTTAAAGGTTCAAACCCTAACAATGGCTTCTCATGCATTTGATCACGAACCTGCAAGTTTTTTATCCAAAAACAATCTACACACTATCACAAACAATATTACAAAGTCAAAACACAATAATACTGCATGAATTTAATGAATCGAAAATTTGAAAAATCAAGAGAAAATTGATTCGGTTATGGCATATAAGCATGATTCAAATGCTTTTGAAGGTTGGGATAGATTCAATGATGTCCAAAGATCATCTCTATGCCTTCAAAATACCTTTAACTGCCCTCTAAATGTGAATCCGAATTTTGAATTTTCAATGGATTTTTGAATGTCAAGAATGCTCTTAGAAGCTGCAAAATTCGTCCCCTTTGGGTTTGTATGAGTTCTCTATATGTAGTAGAACAAAATTAGGTTAAAAAACCACATCAGATTTTGGACTTTTGGATAGTTAGAGATTGAAAAAGATATGCCTTTAAAATATTGAAAATTTGGATATATCATTGTTATTTTTGTATGATCTGAATTTGTATAGTTTCAATCACTTCTAAATAACCATTAAGACTTTCTAGAACCAAAATCAAATCAAATATTCACACTTTATATTTTATTTTAATTTAAAATGATTTTTAATGTAAACAATCATAATAAATAAAATAAAATGAATAAAAATATGAAAAAATAATTTTTAATTCGTGCATGATGTCATGGAAGTGTTTGGATCATAAAAATGCAAGCCCATTTGGAGGAATTTGGTTCTAAGATCTCATTTGCTTCATAAACCTCTCAAAAATTTCCCAACTTTTCAAGGGCACAAATCCCTCAATTTTAATGCTATGAAGGTTTTCTTGGACATTTTGGAAAGCTTAAATAGTCCTCTAACCAACCTCTTTGGTCTCATGTCCATATCTTTTACCATTCTAAAGTAATGCTCTTTGGAAGTTGTTGACTTTTTGTTGACTTTTAAAGTGACCTATAATGTCTTAGCTCATACCTTCCAAATGAAGCATTTTTGGGCTTGGCTTGTGAGACACAAAGTTGTAGAGAATTAAATTTCCTTCAAAATGAGCTTTGGATGGGAAATGTTTGATGAAGCATGTGAAAGTTATGGCTGGTCAAAGTTCAGTTGACTTTTCCTGTGAAAACCCTAATTTAGAAACTCCTGATTCTTGATGATCTGAAATATCCTTGATGAATCATGATCAACCCTTGATCAAATGATGAATTTTACTTCATATAATTGATGTTGGCAAAAATATCATGAATTTTGACTTTGGTTTGACCACAGTTGACCTCAATTTGACTTTTTAACCACTTTGACTGATTTTAACCTATCTGATCATCTGGCTGAGCAAACCTTTTGGGAAAGCCTTGAAACTTGACATGGGGATTCTTGAACACATGTAGGGTGCTATGAAGCTCACTTGAAGCCTTGGAAGTCCATTTAGCCTGATGAAAGTCAAAACCCTAGTTTAGGATGCCTTGCTTAGGAGGATGCATTGTCTGAGGGAATTGTCAAACTTTCTGACTAATTGTGAACCTTGTGAACCTCATGAGATATCTTGTGAACCTTGTGAACCTCTTGGGACACCTTAGTACACAATGTCTTGTCTTGATGAGGGAAAATTTTCGGGTGAAACATACAGCACCTATATGCAAAAACATCTATGAAATGCAAAATCCAGAATTGATTATTTTCATTTTCTAATGCATAAACTCAATGAAAAAGGTACCATCTTCAACATGAACATGCATTTGAACATGGATCACCATACATAAATGGAAGAACATGAACATTTAGAAGGATTATGCAAGAATGCATCACATGGTTGATTATGCACAAAGTAATGCAAAATGTGGCACATGAACATGCATATGAACATGATGATCATTGATTATAAATATGCAACATGTTAGATCAACAAGAATGTCAAACTCAATGCAAAATTCAAAATTGAATTGATATAAATGATATGATCAAGCATGCAATCAAATGCAATCAAATACACATACATACATGATTATGTAAAATGCTATATATCTTGATATAATGAAATGCAAAATGATTTAATGCAATGCAAAGGATGTAAAACAGAATGCAACATGATTATTTACATACCTAATGATGCATAAACATGGCAACAAAATGCAAGAACTCAAGCTATGCACAAAGAAACCCTAAAATGCATAATATGCGACATGAACGGAATCGTGTCGAAACAACTCGAAATGGGGGAATGAGCTACTGGAAATGGACCCAAAAATTCCCTAAAATCAATACATAAACATGTATGAACATTAAGGCACTAGAAAGCAAGAATGAGTAATCAAATAAACTAAAAATCCAAAAATCAACAGCGTTAACCGGTTAACCAAATGCATTAACCGGTTAACGGACCTAAAACAGCAGTAATTTGTGGCTAAAACGCACACGTTAACCGGTTAACCAAATGCGTTAACCGGTTAACACTGAACAAAAAGTAAAAAAAACTTTTGAAATAAGTGCTTTTGGCCACAAACTCACTTCTAATGATCCCTAACATATCTAGGAACATGCTAACACTAATTTCTACTTAATTGGGGCTTATTTACACATGCTAACACCTATAGCTATCAACACCTTAACTTCTAATCCATTACAAAATCACAAATCGCAAGCAACACATAACGAAAACGTAATCATACATAAGCCATACGAAAAGCGCTTAAAGAATGCCGAAATGGCGAGATGAAGAGAATAACTTAAAGGAGAAGTGATTTAGATCACCAACCTACGAAGCGGAGAAGTGCTTCGGTGAATGTTGCAAGAATCGGAGCTTGATCGAAGAGAAAACCAAGAAAACTGCGAAACCACAAAATAAATGCGTTCTTGATGCTTGAACCTTCGTGCGCTTCCGATAAGTCGAAACCTTCACCAAAATTCAGTAGCTTCTTCTTCCACAATCCACAAAATCAATGGAGGTTGGGGCTAAGCTTCAAGATCTTCAAGTTTTAATGTGAAACTTGAAGAGTTTATTCAAAAAAGCTTTAGTGAAAGGAGGGAAAAAGGAGGAAAAGTGAGAGAGAAAAAGTGATTGTGAGAGAATGAAAAATTGGAAAATTGTGTCAACCCCTCTCAATGAAGTGATTAATGAATATATAGAGGCTAGGCTTGGAGCTAGGTTTGGGAATGGAATTAGGTTTGGGGCCCAAAAATTAGGCTTGGGGTCCAAAATTATGGTTTGGTAGTTAGGATTGGAAAAGAGAATATTCCTTGGAATACTCTAGAAGATGGTAGAACATGGTAGAAGTTTCCAAGGGAAATGGAGTGGAATTGAAATGGAAAAAACAAGAGGGAAAAAATGAAAGGAAGTGTGGAAAGAAAGTGGAGGAAAAAGTGGAGGGAAATGCAAAACCAACCACCTTTCAAATGATTTTTCTTTTATTTATTTTTTTATGATTCCTCCATCATTTCTTAACCAAATTTGAACCATAGGATCATTGTAACCCTAATTTCATGATATCGATCTTAAAAGTCAAGAATCGACCCTTTTCACCTAGCTCGGTTGCCTTTTCCCCGATTCCTCGATTTTCAGTCGTCTGGCCAGTCGAACCCCTTCCAAAATGAATTTGTGGACGAGATTTGAACCCTAGGCCTTTTACATCATATATAATACAAAGGAATCCTCTTTGAATCGAAACTTCATGCAGAAGCCTCATAGAAGTGAAACCCTAATTTGGCCATTTTCATCAGGAGATGTTGCACTGCTTGCCTCCTTTGATTAAACCCCATCTTCCCCTGGTTTGTGGCTTCAAGTGAAGACTTGTAGGATATTGTGAACCATTTGCACAAGGTTGAGAAGCTTTGTGGCCCTTTGATTGCCTTGGTACAACCTTCAGTTGCTCCATCCATTGACCACATGCCTATGCCTCAGCTATGCAATGTTTTTGGTTATTTTATGAATTTATGAATGCAAAATGCTATGCAAAATGTTGAGGATATGAGAGGGAAAATTTTGAGGTATTACACATATTTGAGAAGCCAACACTTACCGGAAGGGTTGCAAGATGGCAAAAGATTCTAACAAAGTATGACATTCAGTAGACCTTTCAAAAAGCCATCAAAGGCAGTGTATTGTCTGACTATCTGGCTGAGAGACCCATTGATGATTACCAACCTATGAGATTTGACTTCCCTGATGAAGACATCATGTTATTAAAAGCAAAAGATTTTGAAGAGCTTGTTCACACTGAAGGGCCTGATCCAGAAGAAGCATGGACCATGATGTTCGACATGGCAGTTAATTGTAACGGTCGCGGAGTTGGTGCAGTACTTATCACACCTAAAGGAGTTCATATGCCTTTCTCAGTAAAGCTCACCTTTGTCCGCACTAACAATGAAACAGAATATGAAGCTTGTATCATGAGTATTGAGGAAGCCATTGACCTCAGGATCAAAACCTTGAATGTATTCGGAGATTCAACTTTGGTAATCAACCAGACCAACGGCAAGTGGTACACTCATCAGGAGAATCTGATTCGTACCGTGACTATACGAGGAGACTATTGACCTTCTTCACAACAATTAAGCTTGAATACATCCCTCGAGATGAGAATTAGTTTGCAGACGCTTTGGCTACCATTTCATACATGATCAAAGTACAAGATGCTAATTATGTGCCTCGGATTTTGGTATCCAAACTAGATCAACCGGCATATGTATTCTCCGTGGACACTGCCATTGATAACAAGCCTTGGTTCCATGACATCAAATGTTTCTTTGAGAATCAGACATACCCACCCGGGGCATCATCAAATGATAAGATGACATTAAGAAGGATAGCCGGCGGTTTCTTCCTCAATACTGATGGTTCATTATACAAGCGAAACTTCGACATGGTCTTGCTCAGATGTGTTGGCAAGAAGGAAGCATACCTCCTGATGAACGAAGTACACAAAGGTTGTTTCGCTACCCATGTCGGAGGACATGCAATGGAAAAGAAGTTGTTAAGATCGGGTTACTACTGGATCACAATGGATGCAGACTGTTGTACCTATGCCAGAAAATGTCATAAATGCCAAATCTACGCGGATAAAGTGCATGTGCCTCCAAATACTCTGAATTTAATGTTTTCACCTTGGCCCTTCTCCATGAGGGGCATTGATATGATTGGAAAGATTAAACCAACTGCTTCAAATGGTCACAGGTTCATCCTGGTGGCTATTGATTACTTCACCAAATGGGTTGAAGCAACTTCATATGCAAATGTCACCAGGCAAGTGGTAGCTCGATTTCTGAAAAGGGATATCATTTGTCGATATGGAGTTCCCGAGCGAATCATTACTGATAATGGTTACAATTTGAACAACAACATGATAGTTGAGTTATGTCGGGACTTCAAAATTCAACATCACAACTCTTCTCCTTACAGGCCAAAGATGAATGGCGCTGTTGAGGCCGCTAACAAGAATATCAAGAAGATTGTGCAAAAGATGGTAGTCACCTACAAAGACTGGCACGAGATGCTACCATTTGCCTTGCATGGGTACCGAACCTCCATCAGAACATCTACTGGAGCAACACCTTATCAGCTTGTGTACGACATGGAAGTTGTCCTACCTGTTGAAGTTGAATTGCCCTCCTTACGGGTAATGATGGATGTGAAACTGGATGAAGCAGAATGGGTCCGGTCTCGAAACAATCAACTGAATTTGATTGAAGAAAAAAGATTAGCAGCCATCTGTCATGGGCAGTTGTATCAAAAACGGATGAAGAAAGCCTTCGATCAGAAAGTCAGACTTCGGGAATACCAAGTGGGAGAACTTGTTCTGAAAAGACTTCTTCCCCCTCATACAGACCACATGGGCAAGTGGACGCCAAACTACGAAGGCCCATTCATAGTAAAGAAAGTTTTATCTGGTGGAGCACTGATGCTCACTATTATGGATGGCGGTGATTTCTTATCTCATGTGAATTCAGATGCAGTTAAAAAATACTTCGCATAAATGACCCGCTGGACATAAAAATAGAATGTAAGTCCAGGAAAAAATAGGGCATCCCGGCGAGTCAAAAATAGAATAAAAGACTCGGGAAAAAATAAGGGACAAATTAAAATAACAAAAAAGTACACCCGCTGAGTTGAAAAGCCACATCAGACAACTCAGGCAAAAACGGGTATCCCAGTGGATTGAAAACCCGAAAGGGCGATCCACGCAAAATCAGGGAATAAGCGAACAACTGCATTCTGAATTCGTCTGTATCACTCATAACATGGCAAGCTCCGAAAGGATAAAGCATCGATCAGAATCAACCTTCTCTAGAAAGCAAGATAAGAAGAACGTCAAGGTCGTACGGGTCATAGCAAAGGAAGCTCACTGGAGCGTCATCTTCAACATTGTCGACACTTTTATTTTCTCAATTTTTACAGCAATCTCCTCCTTTCAGGGGATTCGCTTCTTTGGCTGTACTTGCCTATTCAGGGCACACAAATCAATAAAATCAGAGTTTTCAGTCACACTTTGTTTTGTGCATTTTTGTTTCGTTTGCAAAGTGTCCAAAGTTCATAATATAACACTTGCATAAAACATATGAGCCATTTTAATAAATGCTTGCGGGAAATATGTTACTTTCAGGTAAATCTGACTCCTATGAAGGAATCCGGTCGAGGATACCTCGGGAAACTTGTGCGTTTTCCTTTGTCTTAATAGGTTGCAGGTACTCAAGGCAGACAATCTTTCATAACATGCGGCATGTCAAGCAGTAAATCCCCAACATACTACTTCCCAGAAGTTATCTCCTCCCGGACCCCCCCCCCCCGAGCAATGACTAACAACTCTTCCACAACAAAGTGGTAAAAGAACTTTCTATTCCCCACCAGAGATGCCAGATTTCCCTCATCCTCAGCAGAATTGGTGGAATTGTTCCCCCACATAGTTGCCCCTCCAGAAGAGCAATGCCTGAAACACGTCCCCAGCGGAGTTGCTAAAACTTCCTCCTCCCCAGCTGAGTTCTCCCTCCGGACAGATCAATCAATGATCTCTATCCCCAAGCTGAGTTCCCCCTCCGGACAAATCGACTAGAGATCTTTATCCCCGCAGGATCCAAATTTCGGATCAGGTTTCTCATTTGCATAATCATAGCATTCGCATCATATTCACCAAATAAGCTTAGCATTCCGTCTAATACGGAGCATTACGGCAAAAATCATACATTTGCATGATCATAAGCCAGGTCTGAGCCAGACACCTGCAAATACCATGTTCACTTCACCAGCAATATACAAAACTCATATCCCCTGCAGACAAAAGTCAAAGTATCCCCTTTGCACTCTCAAACACAGATACCTGTTTATATTTATGCTCTTTTTGACACTCGTCCGTGTCATATTTCCCTAGCAAGTCAAGCATTCGTCCGTGTCTTACTCATATATCCCCAACAGATCATACCTGTACATACTTATACAGAAGTCTTCGATACTCGTCCATATCATCATCCCTAAACATGTGTCAGCGTTTGTTTCTATCGATACTCGTCTGTATCATGGCCTAAAGGTTCTCGTCCGCATCTTTAGTCTATACACACTATCAAACACTTATACCTTTTATTGCAGGAGTATAAGCACTCGTCCGTGTTTACCATTCCCCAGTAGATCGCTAACAAAGCAATTTTCCTATCCGACATTTGTCCTATGTCGTGATATTCCCAGCAGTCGTCCCCTGCCAGGTGATCGTCATTCACCTTTGGATGACCGTCCCTCATCCTTTCCCCAGTGGAATCCCCATTGTTAGAGCTTTCTATCCGGCATTCGTCCTATGTCGTGATAAAGAGCAGCCGTCCCCTGCTAGGTGATCGTCCTTCACCTTTTTGATGACCATCCCTCATCATTTATCCGATGGCCGTCGCCATCGTTGATCTTGTTATCTGGCATTCGTCCTATGTCGCAATAATCCCCGAGAGCGGTCGTACCCTGTTAGGTGATCGTCCTTCACCTCTTGATGATCGTCCTTCATCATGCTTATCCGATGGTCGTCCCCATCATTGATCTTTTCTATCCGACATTTGTCCTATATTGTGATATTTTCAGCAGCCGTCCCCTGCTAGGTGATCGTCCTTCACCTTTAATGACCGTCCCTCATCAAATATTTCATTTATCCTTTTACCCGATGGCCGTCCCCGTCGTGGGTCCTTTATTTCCCAGCATGATGGTCGTCCCCGTCATTGCTTTGCTTACTGTTTTACCCCCAGTAGTCGTCCTCTGCTAGATGGTCGTCCTCCATCGCTTTCATTTGATAATCATACTATACTATCTTTTACAATTTATATCGCTTTTCTTCTTCTCCCCAGCGAGTGCAAATTTTGGACTGTCTTTGGTATTCAACCACAAGTTATCCTGTTTGTCTGTTAAGTCAGGCGCTTATACCCTGCACAGCTAAATCATGCTTGAATAGGGGAAGCTATAAACACCCCAAATTTTCCCTCACTTTTTCTCACACCATGACTTGTGATCTTTCATATTGCATTGCATAGGCATACCATCTCATACTGTATATTTATTTCACTGCATAGTTCCATTTCATCTGCATCTAGGGTTTGTGATCTGAGCAATCCAAGAAGTGATTTGAGCCATCCCAAAGGTCTTAAATCTTTCCAAGAGGGTCCATGTGTGTTCCATGATCATAATATGTTCCCCAAAGTTCATAAAAGTCAAAAGATCACAAAGAATGGCAAAGGCATAGAGGCGGACTGAAGATTTCCTACACAGATGACCTAAAATTAGGGTTTTGGTTTCAGAGGCCTTAACCCAATTTTTTTGGGTCATTCTTGTTTATAATGGTCTTAATATGTTATAAGGATCATGTGTACCAAGTTTGATGAAGAAATTCACTGTGGAAGTCATCTGATCATTGGGTAACTTCTTGAGCAAGTTAAGTCAAAATCAGGGCATCTGAGGCCTCCACCAAGGGTACCAAAGGGTCATCATCATCATTTTGAGTATCTATGATATTTATTTGATCTTAGAAGTGGTTGGAAGTTCACAAAGTTAAAGATTTTTGAGCCAAATGCAAACTTGCTATTTTTGGGAATGACTTGTAATGGAAACTTTCCATTTTGGGAAAGATTTTCAACCTATTCTTTCATGACCAAAAATGCTTCAAATGAAACATTCTTGGGAATGAAAGTTGTAGATTATGTCTTCCCATTTTCAAAAAGTACAAGAACATGTCTTGATTCATCCTAGAACTCAAGATATGGCCTTTCAAAGTTGGGAAAATTCTTGTAAATTTAAAGTTCATGCCAAAGAGGATTTTTTGCAAATTCAAGTTTCAAGCCATTTCATGACCTCTAATTGGTTTCTAAACATCATACAAACTGTCGCTCCCACCAAATGACACGGGGCCAAGAGGGGTACAGATGCGAACGGTCGGCGAAAGGGGAGAATAGAGAACACACAGGGGTGAACTCAGGAGGAAAAGAGTCGCCAGCTAGGCATTTTTATCCCGAAGGAAAGGTAATGCTGCATAAACCTAAGAAAAGATGGATAAGACGGTTGCGAACCAGAGAGACTGAGAAAGGGGGTTGGTTACAACCTGGGAAGGTATTAGCACCCAGATTGTCCGCCGTACTCGACGGGATCCACGCTTAAAAGATTTGTGTTTTAAAGGGGTAGTGTCAGTGCAATTTGTGTATCAAAAGCTGGAAAAGAATGCAAGTGTCAGTGTGAAAGAAATGTGAAGTGTATGAGGGAAGTGTCAGTGTAAGGACAAGAATGGAAAGCTCAAGACATTGAGGCTAAAAGAATGATGCTAGAAGGAGGGGGAACATACAGAGACTTTTGTTCGATAACTGTTAAGTTATGCCTACGTATCCTCTCGTGCAATGAGGAAGTCAGAACACCGTAGTTCGACCCAAAGAGACTGAAAGATGGATTGACTTGTGAACTGCTTGCTTGCCTATGCTCAAGTGTATGACCTGTCTGGCTCAGGTGCAAACTGTCTTGCATTAGACGGAAGAAGCGAGTTCTCGTTTGTGAGTGAATGAGATGAGAAAAGAATCCCGAAGGAGACGATTATTGTTTGTTTTTGATGTTTTCAGTCTTTTATTGCTTTTTGAAAGTTTGTCATAGATTAATGAGCTTAAGCCTAAACCAATGGGTTAGTAAACTCATCACATCTTCCCTCTGATTAGGGGTAATGAAAATACCTTAAGTATGAAGTCAGCATCTCACACTTAATCACCATGGTGCAGGATTAAGATCATTAACCTACTTGTGATTATTTAGATGTTTTTGTTGTTTTTGTTTAGTGTTAAGTAATGAGATTAAGCCATAATCAAGGATTTAATGGACTCATTACACCATCCTAATAGAAGGATAATAGATGAGAACATTTAAGCTGAGGAAGATACCTCAACTTAATCCATGATTAGGGATTAACCTCATGACAAAACAAAGCCTTTATTAAATGGATTTTAGTTAATGATAAGATTAAGAAGTGAATTTTATGATTTGTAAGACAACTTGAGGGGGACTTGTCCATTAACACTAGGGTTAGTCCTTCTTAACCAATTAAGGAAGAATTAGAACCCTAATGCAAGGCCCAAGTTACAAGCTTGATGTCTTGATGATTATTAAGTAGATTGATTAAAGGATTTAAACACATTAAGGGTTTAACACTTAGGACTAAAGTTATACACTCCATCCTAATAGAAGGATGCAGGCATAAGCTTAATCACAAAGCCTTAAAGCCTTTAGGGTTTAGTCCCTGATTATGAGATGGGAAAAGAAGACTCAAAGAGACTCAAAGGTAAAACTAAATGGGGGAACTAATAAAAACCCTAATTATTGTCATGCTTGGTTGTTCCTAGGGTTTATGAGGTTTGCAAGAAAGAAATCTTCAAAGAACCACCAAGGAGAGAAGCAGATGAAAGGAGGAAGGAGCAGAGAGAAGCAAAACAACTTGCTTCACTTAAGAAGACAAATTGCTTGAAGAAAGAAAATAATATGAACAAGAATGAGCAAGCTCAATCCAAAACACATACAAAATGCAGCAAGGGAAGTGTGGAAGAGATGAGAAAAGATTATGAGAAGTGAAGGCAAATTTACTTCTCAAACAACTTACCACCTGAAAAGTTAACCAAAAGAAAGAAATGCAATGCAAATGAGATGCAATGTCATGATGCAAACCAAAACCAGAAGCAAGAACATGATGTCAATGATGTTAAGGGATGATACAAACATGAGGCAAGGTATGAGAATGATCATACAAACATAAGGATGCAAATGAGGCAAGTTTTGAACCAAGAATGTTCATGAAAAGTTATGAAATGCAAATGACATACAACATGGCAAATGAAAGATGCAATGATCAAACATGATTCTGATATGTCCTAAGATGTCTTATGAATCAAATGAATGCACTAAATGTCATGGAAAGTCAATGGATGCAAGCAAATGAGAAATGGATGCAAAGGAAGGCACAAATTAGGGTTACATGCATCATACAAAGCAAAAATCCAAAACCAGAAGCAAATGACATGATAAAAATTTGAAAATTCAATCAAAGATACCCTAAACCTATACAAGTTCACTGCCCAAGGGAGAGGATCCAACTCTTAACCTAGTGAAAGTTATGAATTCCCTAAGATTGCTAGGGTTTTGGGGTACCTCATCAAGAAAAATACCAAACAAATTGAAAATGCAAGATCAAATCAAATCAATTTTATCCTATAAACTACATGATATGCAAGATGCAATGCCAAAATAATCATCATCCAACTCTTAAGGGTTAGGCAGAAATGAATTTTTGAAGTTTGACATGAAATATTGCCTTGAAATGGAATTAAATCCAAAGAAAATGATCAAAAGGCATCAAGATCAAAAAATAAATTTGGTTTGAGAGTTGGACAATGTTTCTAAATGTTTTTAAATGCTATGTGAATTTTTTTGTGATTTTTAAATACCTAAAAGTATTTTTAATTAATTAATTTTCATTAACTAATTAAAAATAATCTTTTAAATGTTTTAAAAATGATTTTTAATGCAAAAAATAAAAATAAAAATATTTTTGTGTTCTGAAAAATAATGAAAACCTTGAAAAAAAATTTCATAATTTTTAAACATTTTTTGCTATTTTAATTAATTCGTGCAAAATAAATCAAAAGAAAATGAATTAAAATGAAAATAAATGAAAGTAATCAGATCTGAAGGCTGAGATTCAAAGCTGAGAGTCCAGGGTTGACTGCGCGCGCTATCCTACGGCTGGCATTTAAACTGACTAAACTTAATTAATTAATTTAATTTAATGGGATTAGGGCTTTAATGACAGATCCATGCCATTGAAACGCGCGGGGGTCAGACTTAGTCAACCAGATCAAGGGTCCACATTCAAACTTGGCTAACCCTAATTAATTAACCCTAATTATTTTCAGGTCACCGGAGACGAGCTTCGGTCGTCTTCTCCGGTGACCCCCTTCCCTGAAAAACTCAAACTCACTCCCTAGGTCATTTCTGGAGCTCTAAAGCTCCAGATCACTTCCTCTCACCTCCCTAAGCTCATCCCTGCCCTCAAATGGAATTTATTTCTCACCATTAACAAGATTCGAAGCAAAGTTCAAAAATGGCAGAAATTTTAGTCAGATCATACACACTCATTTCTTCATTATTTTCAAAAATAAAAGGTTCATTGAACTCAGGGAATCAAACTTAACCATTTAACAACTTAAAAATAGAGCTTCTGGAAAAATGAATTTCAATGGCTACCTGAATCGAAGCTTTCAACCCAAGAGCTTCTGGACCAGTTCCTTGCTTCCAATCAACTCTACTGACCTTCCTCAAGTGTTTGCAAAGCTTATCTGGAGTTTATTTTGGCTAGTTTGTGAGATTGATTGAGTTTTGTTCAAAGAGGGGAAGAAATCGTGTTTGGTTTATGTGAGGCTCTTGGCTGTTTTGATGGATGGTTTTGGGTCAGTGAGTCATTTTGAGAGTAATGGTGAAGCTGGTTTGAAGAATGGTTGGGTGAGCTGAGAGATTCGAATGGTTTTGCAAGTTGGAGGATTTTTGATAACTATGGCTTGGAGTGTGTTTCAGCATGAGTTGTGTGGTGTTATGGCTTGCCTTTGGTCCACTTATCACTCATGGATAGGTCTGTAGAGTGGTTGTGCCCTATTGTGATTGGTATGGGTCTTTTGCAAAAAAGTCAAGCTTTGTGTAAGAGAGGTATGGGCCAATAGTTAGCCAAGGACAAGAGGGGTGTCCTGCGCAGCAAGAAATGAGGAGGGCCATGGGATCAGTTTTGAAGCCAGCCAGCAAATGGATTAGGGTTTGAAGGATGTTTTGCAACTTTGTCCCACTTTTGCCCTTTTGAAGTTTCTTGATCCATAAGTTATGAAAATGGCCAAACCTTTGATGCAATCTGACTTTTAGACATTGGTTCATGTTTGTGTAAAGTTTAGAAGTTCATTTGAAAGCTCAATTTGTCTTGGCAAGTGATTTTGCAACTTTGCCTCTTTGGTGCATAACTTGAAATTATGTGATTTTTCCCAACTTTGACAAGCCATAACTTTTGATCCAAAATGAATTAGAATGAGTTCTTGTACTTTTTGAAAAGGGAATGATCCATTCTACAACTTTCATGACCAAAGTTTTCTCATTTGAGGCATTTTTGAATCAAAAAGCAAGGGTTGAAAAAGTTTCCCAAAATGGCAAGTTTCCATTACAAGTCATTTTCCCAAAAAGGCAACTTTGCAAATGGCTTGAAATTCTTCAATTTTGTGAACTTCTAACATATTCTATGATCAAATAAAGATCATACATAATCAAAATGATGAAGAACACCCTTTGGTTGGGTCATTGGGGGCCTCAAATGCCCTGATTTTGCACTGACTTGCTCAAGAAGTCAACTCTTGATCAGATGCCTTCCCCATGGAATTTCTTCATGAAAATTGAGATGCATGATCCCTATACCATATAGAGACCAATAGAAACAAGAATGACCAAAAAAATTGGAGTTATGGCCTTTGAAACCAAAACCCTAATTCTAGGTCATCTGTGTAGTCAAGCCTAGCTCTGCTTCCATCCCCTTCTCAGTTCTTGTGATTTTTTGACATTCTTGACTTTGTGAGGATACAATATGATGCTTGAACACAAATGGACCCCTTTGAAGTGATTGATGACCTTTGGAGTGGCTCAAATGGCCCTTGGATTGCTCAGATCACAAACCCTAGATGCAGATGACTTGGGAACAATGCAGTGAATCAAAATATGCAATATGAGATGCTATGATTGAACTTATGCATATGAAGAGATCTCAAGCCATGGTGTGAATGGGTGAGGGCAAATTTGGGGTGTTTACACAAACATAGTGCAATGCATTTGAACCAAAATCGTGCCTTGGATGGCAAGTTTCATCAAACCATTTTCACAAAATTCTCAAAGAGGGAAAGTTGCAAAAACCTTGGAAACTCTTCATCCACTTGTTACAGCTCATGTAATCTGATCCTATGGCCATCCTTGATGTAAGCTGAGGCCAAGACACCCATTTGAGCAGCTCTGACCCGTGCCATACTTCCAAGTACACAAAATTGACTTTTTTTGCAACTTTGCCCATACCAATCAAACTATTCCACTACCAACTTTCTCACCAATCAAGACATCACATACAAGCCTCATGGACCTCATTTCATAAGATCTTAGAGCCTAAAACACAACATTACTCAGAATCACCAAAATCCTCAAAAATCTCCATCTCTTCGATTCTCTCAACACAAGCCAAAAACCTCAAAACTCTTTGCACCATTCAATCATACACACCCTCAGGATCACAAAGCAACCCTCACAATGGCCTGAAAACCCCCATAACCAAAACACGATTTATGCTTTAGCAGAACTGAAACACCCAAACCAGCCATCACAAACTTGTTCCAAGCATTCCAGAAGCCTAAGGGGATCCATTAGAGTGATTTTGCATCAAGGAAAGGTCCAAAAAGCTCAGAATCTCAAAGCTTCAATTCAGGTAACCTTCAAGAACATTTTTTCCAGAAGCTTTATTTTAAGTTCTTAAATGATTCTATGTGTTCCCCTGAGTATGCTGATGTAATTTGTTTTGAAAATGGTTGCAAAATGAGAATGTATGAAGCTTCTGAAAATTTGCCCGTAAAACTTGTTTGATTCGATTCTCTTTGTATGCGAAAAATAAATTGTTTTTGTTGCTTGATTCTTGCTTATTGATGTTTAGGGAGTGATTCTGGAAAGTTTGGGAAGTTTTCATGGCCTGGGGAGAGAGTTAGGTTTTTGTCTCGCCGGAGAAGATGACCAGAGCTTGCTCCGGTCACCTGAAAGTGCTTAGGGTTTGTGATTAGGGCTAATCCTCCCAGTTTGAATGTGGGCCATCAGATTGTGTTTAGCGCGTGATTAGAGGGCTAGGATGTGTCCACTTAACCTTAATCCTTTTAATTAATTTAATTAATTAGGGTTAATTAATAAAAAGGCCAGATTGAATGTCAGCCATAGGATAGCGCGCCAGTCAACGTCTCTCTTTCAAGTTTAAATTTGGACCCTCAGATCTTCATACTTTCTTTTAATTTCATTTTATTTCATTTTATTTTCATTTCTTTTGTACATTTCATTTAAAATATCAAAACTCATCAAAAAAATATGATCTTTTGCATTTCTGATCCAAATAATTTTCTCAACCTGAATATAATTTTTATTTTATTTTTTGAATTTAAAAAGTATTTTTAAAATATTTAAATGTTATTTTTAATTAATTAATGGATTTTAATTAATTAAAAATGCATTTAGGTTTCTAAAAATCACCAAAAAATTCATGAACCATTCCAATACATTTAGAAACATTTTCAAACGCATCATACAAATTAATTTTTAGGTTTGATCATAATTTCACAATTTTTTGTGAATTAGGGTTCTTAAAAATCATATTTTCAAACCCTAACATGAAAAATTCATTTCTGCCTAACCATGATGAGTTTGAACTTGGTTCTTTTTGCATTGTTTCATATATTGCATATAGTTTTTAGGTTATTTTTATCATGATTTTATCTTGTATTTTCAATTTGATTTTCATTTTCCCTTTAGAAGCACCCAAAAACCCTAGCAAACTTAGAAATTTCATAACTTCCACTAGGTTAAGCATCTGACTTTCTCCTTTGGGGTGTGATCTTGTATGGGATTAGGGTTTGTTTGAGCTTGATTTCAATTTTTTATCATGAAGTATGCTTCTGTTTTGGCCATATGCATCTCATGTTGCCTTAAAACCCTAATTTTGCATGTTCATTTGCATTCTCCCTTGCATATCATCATCATATGAACTTGCCATGACATTTCAAGCATTTGTATGACATATTAGACATCTTAAGACATGCTTGAACATTGCTTTATCATTTCTTCATTCATTTGGTATGTTTTGCATTCATTACATTCCATGTGTATCCATGTGTTTTCATGCTTCTAAACAATCTTCCATAGCATCTCATCTTTGTATGATCATTCATATGCATCTTGTATGACTTTGCATCATTTCATATGCCATTTACAATGCTTTTTCACTTCTGAATTTGGTCTTTACATCTCATTTCAATTCATTTCCTTTTGCTTTATGTCTTATGCATCCATACTAACCTTTCAGGAGCTTTTGGTAAGTTATCTGGGAGGTGGATTTGCCTTCATCTCCCACCTCTTCTCACCTCTTCATATGCATATTTACATGTCTTTGAAGTGAACTTGCTTCACTTATTCTCTCTCTCTTTCTTACTTTCTTTCTTTTAAGTTACTTATCTTCTTCAGGAAGTAAGTAACTTATTCTCCCCTCTCCTTCTCTTTTCATCTGCTTCTTCCATTGGTGGCCTTGAAGATCTTTCCTCTTAAGCCTCATAAACCATAGGATATCCAAGCATGATAACTTTTAGGGTTGTGTATAGTCCCCTTTAGATTTTTACCTTTGAGTCTCCTTGAGTCTCTCTTCTCATCTCATAATCAGAGACTAAACTCTTAAAGCTTTAGGACTTTGAATTAGGGTTATGCCTGCATCCTTATCTTAGGATGGAGTGTATAACTTTAATCCTTAGTGTTAAACCTTTAATTTGTTTACATCTCTTAATCAAAACATATTAATAATCACTAAGACTTTATCTTGTAACTTGGGCCTTATATTAGGGTTCTATCTCTTCCATATGGTTAAGAGGGACTAACCCTAGTGTTTAATGGACAAGTCCCTCTCAAGTTGTCTTACAAACTATAAAATCCATTTCTTAATCTCATTAAAATCCATTTAATAAAGGCTTGTTATATAATGAATTTAATCCCTAACCATGGATTAAGTTGAGGTATCTTCCTCAGATTAAGTGTTCTCATCTATCATCCTTCTATTAGGATGGTGTAATGAGTTCACTAATTTGTGATTAGAGATTAAACTCATTACTTAACACTAAACAAAAACCCAAAAACATCTTAATAATCACAAGTAGGTTAATGATATTAATCCTACATCATCATGGTAATTAAGTTGAGATGCTTATCTCATACTTAAGTAGGCTCATTATTGCTAATCAGGGAGGATATAATGAGTTTACAAACCCTTGATTTAGGCTTAAGCTCATAATCCTATGCAAAACACCAAAAACAATAAAAAACTGAAAACATAAAAACAAACAATAAACGTCTCCTCCGGGATTCTTTTCTCATCACACTCATTCACAAGCGAGAACTTGCTTCTTCCGTCTAATGCAAGACAATTAGCACTCGATCCAGACGAGTCATACACTTGAGCATATGTAAGCAAGAAGTTCATAGTCAATTCATCATCCAGTCTCTTTGAGTCGAACTACGGTGTTCTGACTTCCTCATTGCATGCAAGGATACATAGGCATAACTTAACATGTTATCGAACAAAAGTCTCTTTATCATCCCCCTCTTTCAGCATTCTTTTCTAAAGCCTCAATTCCTGAGCAATTCACACTTTTTTTGCAGTGACACATGTACTCTCTTTCCCTAGCTTTTGCACACAGATAACACATACACCTACCCCTTTAAACACAATCTTATAAGCATGGATCTCGTCGAGTACGACGGACGATCTGGGTGCTAATACCTTCCCAGGTCGTAACCAACCCCCTTTCTCAGTTTCTCTGGTTCGCAACCGTCTTATCTATCTCTTTCCATGTTTATGCAGCATTACCTTTCCTTCGGGATAAAAATGCCTAGCTGGCGACTCTATTCAACCTCACCTCATTTTTCTTTTCGCCGACCGTTCGCGTCTGCACCGGGATGTAAATCTTTGGGAGCGACAATGAGGTAGTTAGTTAGCTCTTCCTTAAGATTTATGGGATGCTTGTGATCATGATGCAAAAGGTTGTTTCTTGTCTTTTCCTTGAGATTTATACTGTGATGCTTGTTGAGTTTGCTGATATCCTTGTGAAGCTTGTGTTGATGGATGTTGTGATGCCTGTTGAGATTGTCGATGTCCTTGTGAAGCTTGTGTTAATGGTTGTGATGAATGGCTTGGCTCTAGAATCCAGGATTACACTATTGAATGCTTCAGACATATTATTGAGGACCACATCGCACTTGTTATGTGTCTTGAAATGTGATCGACTCCAGTATCTTGGTGGAGTGCTTATCATGTGCTTGAATGCCTCCACACTGATTTCCTTTATCACTTTCATCTCTCTCTCCTAAGCTTGGTAATAATTTGACTTTGCTTCTTTCCAGATAATTTCCTTTAGCATCTTTCCAATATATCTTTTTCTGAAATTGTTACAAAGATGTCTAACATAAAACCTTTGCTCAACTCCATGTAGCAACTCATCCATGGATTCTAATAAACCCTATGTATATAGGTTGCAAAACAAAACAAAGTTAGATATAAAGATAACAAATATAACACAAGTAAAAAAACGGGACTGATATATGTATACCTTTTGTTGATCAGATATATAAGTGTATGTGAGACATCTTTTTCTCCCACTATGATCATCAATAATAAGCTCCAAGAACCATGTACATCTTTATTTTCACTTTCAACTACAACAAATGCTATTGGTAGAATTTGGTCATTTGAATCTCTACCTATGGCTGCCAAGAGATCCAAATTAAATTCATATATACTAGTTTCGGTCAAAAAATCAAATTAAATCGAGGACTATTCGAAATGCTACAAAACTTTTCAGACCCTTTCTATATGTTACGGGGGAAGGTTATGAGGAAAGTCCATGTAAAAAAAGTCATCTCAAAATTAGATTCTATAAAAAAAATTCGAAATGCTAGTTTCTTTCAAAAAAATCATAATATACTATACACTAGTTTCGGTCAAAAAAATTAAATTAAATCGATGACTGTTTGAAATACTACGAAACTCTTTAGAACCATATCATATATTCTTGACTAGCATCATAGAACCAATATTATCATTTCATCAAGACGATAAAAAAATAGCCTTGTTTACAAACAAAACCAAACAAACACATATTCATGTCATCAAGTATATAAATAATAGCATATAAAGAAAAAAGAGTACAATACTTATTTTGTAGATATAAGCTGTAACGAACAAAGACGAGATCATTAACCTTTTGAAGCTCCAACCTATTTTTTTAAATGAATGTGCTCAAACACGCTCCTATTTCATTCACAGCCAGATACACTACTTATTTGGCTCAAAATCCAAATAGCCTAGTTTGGAAAATTAGGTGTTTTGATTCCATAATTTTCCCACGATTGATCTAGAATAATGCATGTGAACAAATTAGAAAACATTTTAAAATACATATTGACATTGTACTAAAATGCATAAAGTCAATCATCTAATTTTACTTGACAAAACTTCATCTTGGTTTTCTACAACTGTAATCCTTTCAAAACTACCTTCACGGTTTTTGAATGAACTAATCTCAACAATTAATTTAGTTCGGAAGTCCTTACTATCATAAGTGTTGTTACGGTAAAGCAACAAGTAAAATTAAGTATTATATTTTATCATATCCACCGGGATTGGTGCAACATTAAATGTAGTATTAAGAAATTAACTTTAATTAGTGGTTGGGTGTTTGTCAAGCCATTTATATACTCAAATGAAGGAGACATGTCTATTTGTTTGTGGTGTCACTAAAGTTAAATAATGGTGGTTCCCTTTCCCCTTACATCTTTCAAGAATCTGATTCATTTTTCAATGGAATATATTAGTATATGTATTTGTTTAGAAATGTTTATGTCATGATTTGATAAAAAAGAACTACTACAAAATAACCATTCGGTAACATAATATTACTACGATTATGCCTTCAACCATTGTAATATCTGATACTGGATGCGCGATATGATTTTTATAGTTTTTTGAAAGATATTTAATCACGTTTATGACTTCCATTGTGGTGATAAAGTTAATGGTACAAGGTTAGAATCCAGACAACAACATTTTTTTCATTTAACAACATTATTTATTCACAGATTTAATATGAGATCATTGTAAAATTATCTATGCGTACAATTGTTGCTCTTTCCAAAAGAGAGAAACGCTTCCCAAGTATAACGATGATTGAAAATTCTCTCCATTTTTCAAGACAGTCACTCAAGGATATCAATCATTACAAGTAATCATCATTGCAAGCATTATGGCTCGAAACATTCCATCTTCAACATCATCTATAAATGCATAGTTTTACACTTCTTCAAACTATTATTTGCAACTTCCATTATCAACATGGGTTCTCCATCTTAGAATGCTAACAAAAATATCACAATTCAGCTCACCAGTGTACAACACCATGATCATCCTTCAACTGAAGAGGTTCAGCCATCTGGATCGTATTCTGTTCATAATGTATTAAGGAAGAGGAAGGCTAAGAAGAAGAAGAAGAAGAAGAAGAAGAAGAAAGAAGAAAAGGGAGCCAATGATTTATTACTATGATTCTGACATAGGGAGTGAGGAAAGAGACATAAATTATAAAAATTCCCTTTCCGCTATGGGTTCCGACATTGAAAAATATATGTAATGAATTATTTATGTGCTCTTCCCTTTTGGGCTTTTTAATGAAATTATCTATTATATACACTTCTCTGTCATTCATATATTATAATTGTACTACAAATAAATAGTAAAAGCCGTTAAAAAATAACAACAACAATATCAACATTGATGAAGAATAATAATAACGATGAATAACTCTTTCACCATTAAGTTCATAAATAAATACAAAATTAAATATATTTAACCACGATTTTACTAAAGAATATGAAATGTGATATTATATTTTAACATATTATCACAGTTTTACGTTATAACCATTATGAAATGTGATACTATTCTTTAAAATATTATCATTGTTTCCTAATATAACTATGATGATATTTGATATTTTTTACTATATAAGTGTAAGTATATATCGTTCATCAGTAACCTTAGCATCCACTTCATGTTTTTTCTTTCTAACAATCGTTTCTCCCAAATGAAAACCCTGGCATCCATCTCATTGTTTTAACATAATTCAACCTTTAAATTCTTCTTCACACTTCAACATCCATCTCCCTATTTAATCATATTCAAGTTTGTTTATTAAGCTTATTCATCGATTTCGTTTACATTTCTTTTAAAAATGCTTTCTATTTTGGTTATTTGCTGGATGTTTTCATTGTTTCAGATTCATCTTCACCATTTTAACAAAACGCATACCTTGGCTATGATACATTTGGTTTGTGTAGCTATGATGAAAAATACAAGAATTCTGAAGCTATTAACTTCATTCACCTTGTACTTCTTCTTCATAGCTTCATAAACAAAATGAAATTCATAAGTTGTTCTAGATCAACGATAAAAAAAGGTGTGTTCTTTAAACATTACATATTATCTTGTTATTTTTGTTGTTGTATGTTGTTGATATGTTGTTGACATGTTGTTATTATTGTTGTACGTTTTTTTTTTGTATATGTTGTGTTGATATGTTGGTGTTGTTTTTGTATGTTGTTGTTGTCATTGACATGTTGTTGTTGATGATGTTATTATTGTTGTATGCTGTTGTGTTGTATGTTGTGTTGACATGTTGTTGTTTTTGTTGTATGTTGTTGTTGATTAATGTTTTAAGAACTAACAAATTATTTCTAAGTCACTAGAAAGAAGCTTCCTGTGACTTAGCAATGTTTAATTCTTTAAAATCTTTGAACATTACATATTATGGTGTATTGTCACTAGAAAGAAACTTGGTGTATGTTGTATGTTGTTGTATGAAGATTAATTTATTATATGATATGTAGATCATTTTTTCACTAAACCTTCACTTAAAATACAATATTTTTCATTTAAATTGACATACAAATTTATAATATGAAAATTAACTTTTATTTGAAAACCAACTTATTTGAATCAATGTTTTCCAAATTGTATTTGTCTCATAATATGAAAATTAACTTGTAATATTAAAATTGTTGTTGTTATTATATGTTGTTGTTGTTGTTGTTGACATGTTGTTGTTGTTGTTGATGATGTTATTATTGTTATATGTTGTTGTGTTGTATGTTGTGTTGACATGTTGTTGTTTTCGTTGTATGTTGTTGTTATTGATTAATGTTTTAAGAACAAACAAAATATTTCTAAGTCACTAGAAACAAATTATAATATGAAAATTAACTTGTAATGTTCAAATTGTTGTTGTTGACATGTTGTTGTTGTTGATGTTGTATGTTGTGTTGACATGTTGTTTTTGTTGTATGTTGTTTTTGTTATTTAATGTTTTAAGAACAAACTAATTATTTCTAAGTCACTAGAAAAAAGCTTCTTGTGACTTAGTAATGTTTAATTTTGTCAAATCTTTGAACATTACATATTATGGTGTATTGTCACTAGAAAGAAACTTGGTAAAATTATATCTAAGTCACTAGAAACAAATTATAATATGAAAATTAACTTGTAATGTTCAAATTGTTGTTGTATGTTGTTGACAAGTTGTTGTTGATGTTATTATTGTTGTATGTAGTTGTATTGAAATGTTGTTGTTTTTGTTGTATGTTGTTGTTGTTGATTAATATTTTAAGAACAAACAAATTATTTCTAAGTCACTAGAAAGAAGGTTCTTGTGACTTAACAATGTTTAATTCTTTAAAATCTTTTAACATTACATATTATGGTATATTGTCACTAGAAAGAAACTTGGTGTATGTTGTATGTTGTTGTATGAAGATTAATTTATTATATGATATGTAGATCTTTTTTTTTTTTACTAAACCTTCACTTAAAATACAATATATCATTTAAATTGACTTACGAATTTATAATATGAAAATTAACTTGTATTTGAAAACCAACTTATTTGAATCAATGTTTTCTAAATTGTATCCGTCTCATAATTTATTTCCCGTCCATTTACATTTAAGAAGTGGTTCAATGTCTTGATTCCTTCAACATATCCATATTTTCTCTTATAGTTTATTTTGAATAACAACAATTTATTGAGATTATTCAAACTAAACTAGAATAGAAGGAATTGATGTGATGAAGGACTCAGACCATTGAACCATATTTTTTATATGTTAAAGAGCGTGCAATGAATGATAAGGCATATACAATTTGAAAAACAGTGGTTTGTGTAAGTTGGTTTTCAAGAATGGTTTAATTTTCATATTATATATTTCCAAAATTTGAATGGTTTTATGTTGTTGTGAGGTTTAATGAAAAAATAAAATCTGCATATTTTATAATAAATCTTGCTACTTTCAATAATGGTTATTTATATTAAATGTGATTTAATCATGTTTTCATGAATGTATATACCATATAGGCTACATAATTAATCGTTGTGGTAGTTAGTGCACTTCCTGGGTTACAATTACTGTCTCGCGACCGTTGTAGAAAGCATTTGGCCTATAATCACCCGTTACCTCATAACGGATGGCCAGACGTTGTGGTATCCTTTTTCCAACCGTGATTGTATAGCTTTTCCTTAGTAGTGAAGATAAATAATTATATAGCATTACCCCAAAAATTACAACGTGGCAAGGAAGATTCATGTCAATGTTTTTGTTTATATTTTAGCCCCTAATATCAATTGGCGATCAAGAGCTGGCACCCTACTGTGTTATTGGGTGAGATTCAGGGACATTACTTTCTTGTACAATGAACAAGGATGAAATATTGGTAGGAAGACCACCTGTTCTGAATGGAACAAACTATGACTACTGGAAGTCTCTCATGGTAGCCTTTCTTAAATCCATAGATGGAAAGGCCTAGAAGATAAATTTGACATCTTTTTGTGTAGTTAAGGGTTTAAATAGCTTTCAATTTCTTTTAAGGATTAAATTGGTATTAATTTATAGCATCTAAACCAACACAAGTTTCACCTGAATAGATCAAATAGATGTGAGTCCAATCTTTTAGGGATCAAAATGAATCAACATTCATTATAACTTCATACTTTAGTGTCATCGAAATAGAACTTTCTACCGCAATGTTGTGGGTTTTTTCCCTTCATAAGAGGACCATGAATGGCATTGTGCAATATCCACTGTGCAACTTTTGTACAACATCAAAAGTTTCAGCATTTCATTAATATTATGAAAATCTAAAATTTCAGCATCCAATTTCTTGGTTTGTTATGTGTTTATATCCAATTTTTCAGGAATAGTAATTAAAGATAAACTAAAAGATACAGAAATAAAAGCAGTAAAAGAGAGAGAGGCATCGAGAAAAAATAACTTTCATTAAACAACTCATTATTACATAGGATTTGTTTTATTACATGTTGAAAATGATAATAGTCCTAGTTATTATCATTTTCAATGGAAGCAACTAGGATGGCGGTGGTGGCGGAAGAGATCGTAGCAGATGGGATGTCGGTGGTAGCAGTGGCAGAAGATGCACCACCACCATAGGATGGATTGATGCAGGGACAATTCTTGACACATTTAGGAACAACAGGAGTGAAGTTGGTTGAACGCACCAAAAAAAGAAGGAAGAAAATAGTAAAAGATTTCATGGTGGATTGATGAAAAATGAAATAAAGTTAAGGATATGTAGAGGGATGTGATGATGAAGAATGAATGAAATTAAGGGTATTTATATAGGAATGTAGAAGTGTTGATGTTTGGAAATTAGGTTAACATGGATTGTGGAATTGAAAAATTATTTCAATCTAACTCAATGTTGATGTTTGGAAATTAGGTTAGCATGGATTGGACTTAAAATATCATTTCAATCAAACTAATTATCTTAAAGTTTTTATAGAAATCTGGAAATCTATATTCAGTGGTCCCCCATGCCTATTTTTGTGAAACATTCAAATCATTGATTGTCTAAAGGATATTGTATATAATACTTTTTCAATTTTGTATTTTATTTGCAATTGAAAAAAAAATTGATTGGTGTGTTAGGAAAAATATCTTGGAAAAGTGAACTATATTATCTCATTAGTCGCGCGTACGAGCGCGCGCGCGCGCGAGAGAGAGAGAGAGAGAGAGAGAGAGAGAGAGAGAGAGAGAGAGTTACAATTAATTTTACATATATACTCCAGTATTCAATTGTTTTATCACATGAAGTTATAACGTACTCATATATTGCCATTTACTTATTTAATGTGAATTATTGTCAACAAGGAAGTGTGTAAATTCTTTGATAACATGTGTATAATTAATAATCTAACTTTGATTATTTTGGTGTATCAGTTTAACTCTGTAATCATATAACAAAAGAAAAGGTATAAATTAGTTAGTAATAAAATAATTTATATTTTTCACAACTAATGTTCTCTATTTTATAAGAAAACAAAATGTTCTCTTACTTTCTTCTTAAACATTTTAATGATTTCTTTTAAACAATTTTTTTTTTTAAAATAAGCAAACTATATATAACTTTCTTTTTATTTTGGTGTATAAGTTTAACTCTGTCTAATCATACACTATATGGTGTAACAAAAGAAAATATATAAATTAGTTAGTATTAAAATAATTTATATTTTTCACAACCAATGTTCTCTATCTTATAAAAAACAAATGCTCTCTAACTTTGTTTTTAAACATTTTAATGATTTCTTTTAAACAAACCTTAAGTTATATTAATTCAAATGTTGTTGGAAATGAGAATAACTTTTTAAAGTTTTTTTGAATAAATAAAATTGTGCTAATGTATTTGTTTATATTGTAGCCCCTAAGATCAATAATAACCATTTAAATATTAAAATTAAAAATTTAACATAATAAACTAACTAATTTCAATATAAATTTATTTTTTCCGTCTAAAACAATAGATCAAAATCAAAATATCAAAGAATCTCGAATACTAAAACTAAATATAAAATATTTTTAAACGTAAACTAAAAGGTGAAAATTTTAAAATGATTGAATACATATTTAATAAAAGATGTGGCATAAATTTTTATTATTAATAAATTATTGGATTAATAGTATTTTAGTCCCCGTCGATTCTCATCAATGATAGTCCCACAAAGGATTTCAAAGTCTATAGAGGTCTTATACAAGAAGGACTGTTATCTCCTTTCTTGTTTGCTATTGCGGCCGAAGGTTTAGCCATTCTTATGAAAAGGGCGACGGAATGGAATGCGTTTAGGGGGCCTTGTATTAATAATAATGTTTTGTTCAACCTTTTTCAATATGCAGACGACACGATTATTATTGGCGAAGGATCTTGGAACAATCTTTGGTCTCATTAAATCATTCTTAAAAGTTTTCAATTATGCTCGGGTTTGGAGATTAATTTTAGCAAAAGCTCCATTATCGGTTTTGGTGTAGATGACGTCTTTCTTATGGATGTGGAAAGATTTTTAGCATGCAGAATTATTGGTTGCCCTTTCAAGTTTTTAAGCATTCCGGTTGGTGGTAATTATAGGCTCATTTCGTTTTGGAAACCGGTTATTGATAAAGTAAAGTCTAGAATTGCAACGTGGAAAGGAAGATTCATGTCAATGTTTTTGTTTATATTGTAGCCCCTAAGATCAATTGGTGATCAAGAGCTAGCACCCTACTGTGTTATTGGGTGAGATTCAGGGACATTACTTTCTTGTACAATGAACAAGGATGAAATATTGGTGGGAAGATCACTTGTTCTGAATGGAACAAACTATGACTACTGGAAGTCTCTCATGGTAGCCTTTCTTAAATCCATAGATGGAAAGGCCTAGAAGATAAATTTGACATTTTTTTTATAGTTAAGGGTCTAAATTGCTTTCAATTTCTTTTAAGAATTAAATTAGTATTAATTTATAGCATCTAAATCAACACAAGTTTCACCTAAATAGATTAAGTAGATGTGAGTCCAATCTTTTAGGGATCAAAATGAATCAACAGTCATTATAACTTCATACTTTAGTGTCATCGAAATAGAATTTTCTACCGCAATATTGTGTGTTTTTTCCCTTCATAAGAGGACCATGAATGGCATTGTGCAATATCCACCGTGCAAATTGTGTACAACATCAAAAGTTTCAGCATTTCATTAATATTATGAAAATCTAAAATTTCAGCATCCAATTTCTTGGGTTGTTATGTGTTTATATCCAATTTTTTAGGAATAATAATTAAAGATAAACTAAAAGATACGGAAAGAAAAGTAGTAAAAGAGAGATAAGCATTGAGAACTAATAACTTTCATTAAACAAATCCTTATTACATAGGATTTGTTTTATTACATGTTGAAAATTATAATAGTCCTAGTTATTATCATTTTCAACATAAGCAGCTGGGATGGCGGTGGTGGCGGAAGAGATCGTAGCAGATGGGATGTCGGCGACAGCTGTGGCAGAAGATGTACCACCACCACAGGGAGGATTGATGCAGGGACAGTTCTTGACACATTTAGGAACAACAGGAGTGAAGTTGGTTGAACACACCAAAAAAAGAAGGAAGAAAATAGTAAAATATTTCAGGTGGATTGATGAAAAATGAAATAAAGTTAAGGATGTGTAGAGGGATGTGTTGATGAAGATTGAATGAAATTAAGGGTATTTATTTAGGAATGTAGAAGTGTCGATGTTTGGCAATTAGGTTAACATGGATTGTGGACTTGAAAAATAATTTCAATCTAACGCAATGCTGATGTTTGGCAATTAGGTTAGCATGGATTGGACTTAAAATATCATTTCAATCTAACATATTATCTTAAAGTTTTTATAGAAATCTGGAAATCTATATTCAGTGGTCCCTCATGCCTATTTTTGTGAAACATTCAAATCATTGATTGTGTAAAGGATATTGTATATACTACTTTTCAATTCTGTATTTTATTTGCAATTGAAAAAAAATTGATTGGTGTGTTAGGAAAAATATCTTGGAAAAGTGAATTATATAATCTCACTAGTCGTGCGTACAAGCGCGCGCACGCACGCGCGCGAGAGAGAGTTATAATTAATTTTACATATATACTCCAGTATTCAATTATTTTATCGCATGAAGTTATAACGTACTCATATATTTCCCTTTACTTATTTAATGTGAATTATTGTTAACTAGGAAGTGTGTAAATTCTTTGATAACATGTGTATAATTAAGAATCTGACTTTGATTATTTTGCTAGTATGAAATTTTTATTTTGGTGTATGAGTTTAACTCTGTAATCATATAACAAAAGAAAAGATATAAATTAGTTAGTAATAAAATAATTTATATTTTTCACAACTAATGTTCTCTTCTTATAAGAAAACAAAATTTTCTCTTACTTTCTTCTTAAACATTTTAATGATTTCTTTTAAACAAAACTTTTTTTAAATAAGCAAACTATATATAACTTTCTTTTTATTTTGGTGTATAAGTTTAGCTCTGTCTAATCATACACTATATGGTGTAACAAAAGAAAATATATAAATTAGTTAGTATTAAAATAATTTATATTTTTCACAACCAATGTTCTCTATCTTATAAAAAACAAATGCTCTCTAACTTTCTTTTTAAACATTTTAATGATTTCTTTTAAACAACCCTTAAGTTGTATTAATTCAAATGTCGTTGGAAATGAGAATAACTTTTTAAAGTTTTTTTGAATAAATAAAATTGTGCTAATGTTTTTGTTTATATTATAGCCCCTAAGATCAATAATAACCATTTAAATATTAAAATTAAAAATTTAACGTAGTAAACTAACTAATTTCAATATATATTTATTTTTTTCGTCTAAAACAATAGATCAAAATCAAAATATCAAAGAATCCCGAATACTAAAACTAAATATAAAATATTTTTAAACGTAAACTAAAAGGTGAAAATTTTAAAATGATTGAATACATATTTAATAAAAGATGTGGCATAAATTTTTATTATTAATAAATTATTGGATTAATAGTATTTTTGTCCCCCGTCGACTCTCATCAATGGTAGTCCCACAAAGGTTTTCAAAGTCTATAGAGGTCTTATACAAGAAGATCTGTTATCTCCTTTCTTGTTTGCTATTGCGGCCGAAGGTTTAGCCGTTCTTATGAAAAGGGCGACGGAATGGAATGCGTTTAGGGGGCCTTGTATTAATAATAATGTTTTGTTCAACCTTTTTCAATATGCAGACGACACGATTATTATTGGCGAAGGATCTTGGAACAATCTTTGGTCTCATTAAATCATTCTTAAAAGTTTTCAATTATGCTCGGGTTTGGAGATTAATTTTAGCAAAAGCTCCATTATCGGTTTTGGTGTAGAAGACGTCTTTCTTATGGATGTGGAAAGATTTTTAGCATGCAGAATTATTGGTTGCCCTTTCAAGTTTTTAAGCATTCCGGTTGGTGGTAATTATAGGCTCATTTCGTTTTGGAAACCGGTTATTGATAAAGTAAAGTCTAGAATTGCAACGTGGAAAGGAAGATTCATGTCAATGTTTTTGTTTATATTGTAGCCCCTAAGATCAATTGGAGATCAAGAGCTAGCACCCTACTGTGTTATTGGGTGAGATTCAGGGACATTACTTTCTTGTACAATGAACAAGGATGAAATATTGGTGGGAAGATCACTTGTTCTGAATGGAACAAATTATGACTACTGGAAGTCTCTCATGGTAGCCTTTCTTAAATCCATAGATGGAAAGGCCTAGAAGATAAATTTGACATCTTTTGTATAGTTAAAGGTCTAAATTGCTTTCAATTTCTTTTAAGAATTAAATTAGTATTAATTTATAGCATCTAAACAAACACAAGTTTCACCTGAATAGGTCTAAATTGCTTTCAATTTCTTTTATGAATTCAATCTTTTAGGTATCAAAATGAATCAACAGTCATTATAACTTCATACTTTAGTGTCATCGAAATATAACTTTCTACCACAATGTTGTGGGTTTTTTCCCTTCATAAGAGGACCATGAATGGCATTGTGCAATATCTATTGTGCAACTTATGTACAACATCAAAAGTTTCAGCATTTCATTATTATTATGAAAATCTAAAATTTCAGCATCCAATTTCTTGGGTTGTTATGTGTTTACATCCAATTTTTTAGGAATAATAATTAAAGATAAACTAAAAGATACGGAAAGAAAAGTAGTAAAAGAGAGAAACATTGAGAACTAATAACTTTCATTAAACAAATCCTTATTACATAGGATTTGTTATATTACATGTTGAAAATGATAATAGTCCTAGTTATTATCATTTTCAACGGAAGCAGTTGGGATGGCGGTGGTGGCGGAAGAGATCGTACCAGATGGGATGTCGGCGACAGTAGTGGAAGAAGATGTACCACCACCACAGGGTGGATTGATGCAGGGACGGTTCTTGACATATTTAGGAACAACGGGAGTCAAGTTGGTTGAACACACCAAAAAAAGAAGGAAGAAGATAGTAAAAGATTTCATGGTGGATTGATGAAAATGAAATAAAGTTAAGGATATGTAGAGGGATGTGTTGATGAAGAAGGAATGAAATTAATGGTATTTATAGAGGAATGTAGAAGTGCTAATGTTTGGCAATTAGGTTAACATGGATTGTGGACTTGAAAATCATTTCAATCTAACTCAATGCTAATGTTTGGCAATTAGGTTAACATGGATTGGACTTCAAAGATCATTTCAATCTAACATATTATCTTAAATTTTTTATAGAAATCTGGAAATCTATATTCAGTGGTTCCCCATGCTTTTTTTGTGAAACATTCAAATCATTAATTGTCTAAAGGATATTGTATATACTACTTTTTCAATTCTGTATTTTATTTGCAATTGGAAAAAAAATTGATTGGTGTGTTAGGAAAAATATCTTGAAAGAGTGAACAATATTATCTCATGAGTTGCGCGCACGAGCGCGCAAGAGAAAGAGAGAGAGAGAGAGAGAGAGAGAGAGAGAGAGAGAGAGAGAGAGAGAGAGAGAGAGAGAGAGAGAGAGTTATAATTAATTTTACATATATAATCCAATATTCAATTGTTTTATCACATGAAGTTATAACGTACTCATATATTGCCCTTTACTTATTTAATGTGAATTATTGTCAACAAGGAAGTGTGTAAATTCTTTAATAACATGTGTATAATTAAGCGTCTGACTTTGATTATTTTGCTAGTATGAGATTTTTATTTTGGTGTATGAGTTTAACTCTATAATCATATAACCAAAAAAAAGGATATAAATTAGTTAGTAATAAAATATTTTATATTTTTCACAACCAATGTTCTTTATCTTATAAGAAAACAAAATGTTCTCTAACTTTCTTCTTAAACATTTTAATGATTTATTTTAAACAAAACTTTCTTCTTAAACATTTTAATGATTTCTTTTAAACAAAACTTTTTTTAAAATAAGAAAACTATATATAACTTTCTTTTTATTTTGTTGTATAAGTTTAACTTTGTCTAATCATAAACTATATGGTGTAACAAAAGAAAATATATAAATTGGTTATTATTAAAATAATTTGTATTTTTCACAACCAATGTTCTCTATCTTATGAAAAACAAATGCTCTCTAACTTTCTTTTTAAACATTTTAATGATTTCTTTTAAACAAACCTTAAGTTGTATTAATTCAAATGTCGATGAAAATGAGAATAACTTTTTAAAGTTTTTTTTAATAAATAAAATTAATAATGTTTTTGTTTATATTGTAGCCCCTAAGATCAATAATAACCATTTAAATATTAAAATTAAAAATTTAACATAATAAACGAACTAATTTTAATATAAATTTATTTATTTTTTGTCTAAAACAATAGATGAAAATCAAAATAAAAAAGAATCTCGAATACTAAAACTGAATATAAAATATTTTTAAACGTAAACTAAAAGGTGAAAATTTTAAAATGATTGAATACATATTTAATAAAAGATGTGACATAAATTTTTATTATTAATAAATTATTGGATTAATAGTATATGTGTCCCCGTCGTTTCTCATCAATGGTAGTCCCACAAAGGATTTCAAAGTCTATAGAGGTCTTATACAAGAAGATTCGTTATCTCCTTTGTTGTTTTCTATTGCGGCCGAAGGTTTAGTCGTTCTTATGAAAAGGGCGGCGGAATGGAATGCGTTTAGGGGGCCTTGTATTAATAATAATATTTTGTTCAACCTTTTTCAATATGCAGACGACACGATTATTATTGGCGAAGGATCTTGGAACAATCTTTGGTCTCTTAAAATCATTCTTAAAAGTTTCCAATTGTGCTCGGGTTTGGAGATTAACTTTAGCAAAAGCTCCATTATCGGTTTTGGTGTTGATGATGTCTTTCTTGTGGCTGCGGAAAGATTTTTAGCATGCAGAATTGTTGGTTGCCCTTTCAAGTTTTTAGGTATTCCGGTTGGTGGTAATTATAGGCTCATTTCGTTTTGGAAACCTGTTATTGATAAAGTAAATTCTATATTTGAAACGTGGAAAGGAATATTCATGTCAATGTTTTTTATTTATATTGTAGCCCCTAAGATCAATTGGCGATCAAGAGCTAGCACTCTACTGTGTTATTGGGAAGACCACATGTTCTGAATGGAACAAACTATGACAACTAGAAGTCTCTCATGGTAGCCTTTCTTAAATCCATAGATGGAAAGGCCTAGAAGATAAATTTGACATATTTTTGTATAGTTAAGGGTATAAATTGCTTTCTATTTCTTTTAAGGATTAAATTGGTATTAATTTATAGCATTTAAACCAACATAAGTTTCACCAGAATAGATCAAATAGATGTGAGTCCAATCTTTTAGGGATCAAAATGAATCAACAGTCATTATAACTTCATACTTTAGTGTCATCGAAATAGAATTTTCTACCGCAATGTTGTGGGTTTTCCCCCCTTCAAAAGAAGACCACGAATGTCATTGTGCAATATCCACTATGCAACTTTTGTATAACATCAAAAGTTTCAGCATTTCATTAATGTAATGAAAATCTAAAATTTCAGCATCCAATTTCTTGGGTTGTTATGTGTTTATATCCAATTTTTTAGGAATAATAATTAAAGATTAACTAAAAGACACGGAAAAAAAAAGCAATAAAAGAGAGAGAGAGAGAGAGAGAGAGAGAGAGAGAGAGAGAGAAGCATTAAGAACTAATAACTTTCATTAAACAACTCATTATTACATAGGATTTTTTTATTACATGTTGAAAATGATAATAGTCCTAGTTATTATCATTTTCAACGAAAGCAATTGGGATGGCGGTGGTGGCGGAAGAGATCGTAGCATATGGGATGTCGTTGGCAGTAGTGGAAGAAGATGCACCACCACAGGGTGGATTGATGCAGGGACAGTTCTTGACATATTTAGGAACAACAGGAGAGAAGTTGGTTGAACACACCAAAAAAAGAAGGAAGAAAATGGTAAGAGATTTCATGGTGGATTGATGAAAAATGATATGAAGTTAAGGATATGTAGAGGGATGTGTTGATGAAGAATGAATGAAATTAAGGGTATTTATAGAGGAATGTAGAAGTGCTGATGTTTGGCAATTAGTCTAACATGTATTGTGGACTTGAAAAATCATTTCAATCTAATTCAATGCTGATATTGGAAATTAGGTTAACATGGATTGGACTTCAAAAATCTTTGCAATCTAACATATTATCTTAAAGGTTTTATAGAAATCTGGAAATCTATATTCATTGGTCCCTCGTGCTTATTTTTGTGAACATTCAAATCATTGATTGTCTAAAGGATATTGTATATACAACTTTTTCAATTATGTATTTTATTTGCAATTGAAAAAACAAATTGATTGGTGTGTTAGGAAAAATATCTTGGAAGATTTAACTATATTATCTCATGAGTTGCGCGCATGCGAAAGAGAGAGAGAGTTATAATTAATTTTACATATATACTCCAGTATTCAACTGTTTTATCACATGAAGTTATAACGTACTCATATATTGCCCTTTACTTATTTAATGTGAACTAATGTCAACAAGGAAGTTTGTAAATTCTTTGATAACATGTGTATAATTAAGCGTCTCTCATTTTTGCATAAGCATGCCACCTCATATTGCATATTCGTTTCATCTGCATAGTTCAAGTTCATCTGCATCTAGGGTTTGTGATCTGAGCAATCCAAGAATCCATCTGAGCCATCCCAAAGGCCTCAAAGCTTTCCAAGAGGGTCCATGTGTGTTCTATCATCACATTATGCTCCTCAAAGTTCATGAAAGTCAAGAGATCACAAGAAATGACAAAGGCATGGAAGCAGAGTTAAGGTTTCATTGCACATATGACCCAAATTAGGGTTTTGGTTTCAGAGGCCTTAACTCCAAATTTTTGGGCCATTCTTGTTTCTAATGTTCTTATAATGTTATAAGGATCATGTGTACCAAGTTTGATGAAGAAACTCATTGTGGAAGTCATTTGTTCATTAGGTAACTTCCTGAGCAAGTTAAGTCAAAATCAGGGCATCTGAGGCCCCCAACAATGGAACCAAAGGAGTATTTTCATCAAATTGAAGTTCTATGATCTTTATTTGATCTTAGAAGAGGTTGGAAGTTCACAAGATTGAAGAATTTTGGGCCAATTGCAAACTTGCCAAAAATGGAAATGACTTGAAATGCAAACTTTCCATTTTGGGAAAGTTTTTCAACCTCCTCTTTATTAACCAAAAATGCTTCAAATGAAAAATTCTTGGTCATGAAAGTTGTAGATTAGGTCTTTCCCTTTTCAAAAAGTACAAGAACATGTCTTGATTCATCCTAGAACTCAAGATATGGCCTTTCAAAGTTGGCAAAAATCCTATAATTTCAAGTTTCATGTCAAAGAGGGATTTTGCAAATTGGCATGTTCAAGCATTCTAATGACTTCAAATGTACACAAACACTTCACAATATGTCAATTGGGCCTCTAAACCTCAGAATTGTGCATTGAACCAAGTGTTTTCATGACTTGAACTTCAAGAAATCGCAAAAGGGCCAAAACTTTCAAGAATTGCAAAATGCTATGAAACTCTTCATCCACTTGTGCAAGCTCATGTAATCTGATTCTATGGCTCTCCACAAAGTCAGCTGAGGCAAATCCACCCTTTAGATCACCTTTGACCCGAGCCCATGTTTGTGGTACACTTTCCTTGACTTTTTGCAAAACACACCATACCAATCAAACTATGCCACACCAACTCTCTGAACCAATCAGAACACCTTATATAAACATCATGGACCTCAAAGAACATAACACACAAGCCTGAATGCAACCCTAAGCTCAGATTGCCAAAAACTTGCAAAAACTACAAGTCTTCGAATCTCAAAAACCAACCACTGAAACTTCAATCTTTCTTCACCAATCATCTCCACATGACCTAAGGATCATTTCCCACCCATCACCATAGCCTGAAACATAGCCAAACCAAAACACGATTTCTGCATACTCAGAACCAAAACCTTCAAAATGGCCATCACAAGCTTGCTTTAAGCTCATCTTCATCATCAGGAAGATCATTGGGGTGGATTTGAACCAAGAGGGAGGCCAGAAAGCTCAAGAACACAAAGCTTCAACTCAGGTAGATTAATGAACTTTTTTTCCAGAACCTTTCTTTTAAGTTTCTAATTGATTCCTTATGCTTCCCTGATCATGATGATGCTTTTACTTTTGAAAATGGTTGAGTTTTAAGCATTTCATGATGTTCTGAAATTTTTGTCGTTTTGATGTTTTTGTTCGAATCTTGTTGATGATGAATGATAAATGAATTTTGAGGTTAGATTAATGTTTAGGGAGGTTAGTTGATTGATTCTAGAGGTTTTGGGGGCTTGGGTGGTGTTTTGAGGAAGTTCAGGTGAGGGGTTGGCCGGAGAAGATGACCGGAGATCTTCTCCGGCCACCTGAGAGTGATTAGGGTTAAACCCTGATTATTTGCCCAGATGCGTTTGTAGCCGTTAGATGGTGATTAGGGTTAGTGAACATATGGTCCAGATGCGCCATTAACTTTTAATCCTGATTAATTAAATTCAAAATATAATTAAAACCCAGTTTGAATTCTGAACACTGGATTGCGCGCCAGTCAATTCCCTCCTTTTCCATTTGAATTTGGGCCATCAGATCTGCATACTTTTCCATTTAATTCATTTTAAATCATTTTTATTTCATTTTAATTCATTTTTCTTGCATAATTCATTTAAAATACCAAAAAGCATCAAAAAAATATTTTCTTTTGCATTCTGGCTTTAAATATTTTTCTCATTCCAAAAATGATTTTTATTTTATTTTTTGCATTAAAAAAGCATTTTTAAAATATTTAAATGTTATTTTTAATTAATTAAAGTCTTTTAATTAATTAAAAATACATTTAGGTTTCTAAAAATCACCAAAAAAAATCATGAATCATCCTAATGCATTTAGAAACATTTTCAAACTCTTCACACAAATTTCTTTTTAGGTTTGATCATAGTTTGCCAATTTTCTTTGAATTAGGGTTCTTAAATTTCACATTTTTAAACCATAACTTGAAAAATTCATTTCTGCCTAACCATGATGAGTTTGAACTTGATTCTTTTTGCATTGTTTCATATATTGCATATAGTTTCTAGGTTATTTATATCACATTTTTATCTTGCATTTTCAAATTGATTTACATTTTTCCCTTTGAACCACCCAAAAACCCTAGAAAACTTAGGAAAATCATAACTTTTGATTGGTTAGGCTTCTGACCTTCTCCTTTGGGGTGTGACCTAGTATGGGATTAGGGTTTGTTTGAGCTTGATTGCAAATTTTTATCATGTCATATGCTTCTGTTTTATCAATTTGCATATCATATGTCCATATAACCCTAATTTCTCATGTTCACTTGCATTCACCTGGCATATGCATCCATACATGAACTTGCCATGACATTTCTTGCATTCATATGTCACCTTAGACATCTTAGGACATGTTAGAACCATGCTTGATCATTTCTTCATTCATTTTCCATGTTTAGCATTCATTTCATTTCATTAACTTTCATGTGTTTTCAAACTTCAAAGCATGCTTCCATTTGCATCTCATCTTTGTATGATCATACATATGCATTTTGTATGCCTTTGCATCATTTCACATGACATTTGCATTGCATAAACACTTCTGACTTTGATCATTGCATCTCATTTAAATTTATTTCTTCATGCTTTATACCTTATGCATCCATACTAACTTTTCAGGTTCTGCCTAACCATGATGAGTTTGAACTTGATTCTTTTTGCATTGTTTCACATATTGCATATAGTTTCTAGGTTATTTATATCACATTTTTATCTTGCATTTTCAAATTGATTTACATTTTTCCCTTTGAACCACCCAAAAACCCTAGAAAACTTAGGAAAATCATAACTTTTGATTGGTTAGGCTTCTGACCTTCTCCTTTGGGGTGTGACCTAGTATGGGATTAGGGTTTGTTTGAGCTTGATTGCAAATTTTTATCATGTCATATGCTTCTGTTTTATCAATTTGCATATCATATGTCCATATAACCCTAATTTCTCATGTTCACTTGCATTCACCTGGCATATGCATCCATACATGAACTTGCCATGACATTTCTTGCATTCATATGTCACCTTAGACATCTTAGGACATGTTAGAACCATGCTTGATCATTTCTTCATTCATTTTCCATGTTTAGCATTCATTTCATTTCATTAACTTTCATGTGTTTTCAAACTTCAAAGCATGCTTCCATTTGCATCTCATCTTTGTATGATCATACATATGCATTTTGTATGCCTTTGCATCATTTCACATGACATTTGCATTGCATAAACACTTCTGACTTTGATCATTGCATCTCATTTAAATTTATTTCTTCATGCTTTATACCTTATGCATCCATACTAACTTTTCAGGTTCTGGTAAGTTATTTTAGGAGGTGAATTAGCCTTCACCTCTCACTTCTTCTTATCTCATTCATTTGCATTTTATTTGTCTTTGAAGTGAACTTGATTCACTTGTGTTCCATCTCTCTCACTTTTCTTTCTTTAAGTTACTTATCTTCTTCAATGAAGTAAGTAACTTATTCTTCTGTTTCTTCCTCATTTCATCTGCTTCTTCCATTGGTGGCTTCCTTGAAGATCTTTCTCAAGCCTTACAAACCATAGGATATCAAATCATGATAATACTTAGGGTTGTGATTAGTCCCCCATAGCTTTTTACCTTTGAGTCTCCTTGAGTTTCTCTTCTCATCTCAATAATCAGAGACTAAACTCTTAAAGTTTTAGGAGTTTGGAATTAGGGTTATGCCTGCATCCTTCTCTTAAGATGGAGTGTATAACTTTAATCCTAAGTGTTAAACCTTTAATTTGTTTAAACCTCTTAATCAAATCACCTTAATAATCATCAAGACTTTATCTTATAACTTGGGACTTACATTAGGATTCTAATTCTTCCTTATCGTTAAGAAGGACTAACCCTAGTGTTTAATGGACAAGTCCCCCTCAAGTTGTCTTACAAACCATAAAATCTATTTCTTAATCTCACCCCTTAAAATTCACTTAATAAAGGCTTGTTATATAATGAATTTAATCCCTAACCATGGATTAAGTTGAGGTATCTTCCTCATCTTAAGTGTGTTCATCTATTATCCTTCTATTAGGATGGTGTAATGAGTTCATTAATCTGTGATTAGAGATAAAACGCATTACTTAACACTAAACAAAACCCAAAAACATCTAAATAATCACAAGTAGGTTAATGATCTTAATCCTACATCACCATGGTAATTAAGTTGGGATGTTTATCTCATACTTAAGTAGGCTCATTATCCCTAATCAGGGAGGATATAATGAGTTTACAAACCCTTGGTTTAAGCTTAAGCTCATTAACTTATGCAAAACACCAAAATCAATAACAAAATTGAAAACACAAAAACAAGCAATAATCGTCTCCTCCAGGATTCTTTTCTCATCACCCTCATTCATAAACGAGAACTTGCTTCTTCCGTCTAATGCAAGACAGTTAGCACTCGAGCCAGACGAGTCATACACTTGAGCATAGACAAGTAAGCAGTTCACAGTCAATTTATCTTTCAGTCTCTTTGAGTCGAATTACGGTGTTCTGACTTCCTCATTGCACGAGAGGATACGTAGGCATAACTTAACTGTTATCGAACAAAAGTCTCTTTGTCTTCCCCCTCTTTCAGCATTCTCTTTCTTAAGCCTCAGTTCCTGAGCATTTCACTCCTCTTTGCACTGACACTTGTACATTCTTTTCCAGCTTTTGCACACAGATAGCACATACACTACCCCTTTAAACACAATCTTTTAAGCGTGGATCCTGTCGAGTACGACGGACAATCTGGGTGCTAACACCTTCCCAGGTTGTAACTAACTCCCTTTCTCAGTTTCTCTGGTTCGCAACCGTCTTATCCATCTTTTTCTAGGTTTATGCAGCATTATCTTTCCTTCGGGATAAAAATGCCTAGTTGGCGACTCTATTCACCTTCATTTCATTCCTCCTTTCGCCGACCATTCGCGCTTGTACCGGGATGCAAATCTTTGGAAGCGACATATTGCTAGTATGAGATTTTTATTTTGGTGTATGAGTTTAACTCTGTAATCATATAACAAAAGAAAAGATATAAATTAGTTAGTAATAAAATAATTTATATTTTTCACAACCAATGTTCTCTATCTTATAAGAAAACAAAATATTCTCTAACTTTCTTCTTAAACATTTTAATGATTTCTTTTAAACAAAACTTTTTTTTTTAAATAAGCAAACTATATATAACTTTCTTTTAATTTTGGTGTATAAGTTTAACTCTGTCTAATCATACACTATATGGTGTAACAAAAGAAAATATATAAATTAGTTAGTATTAAAATAATTTATATTTTTCATAAACATTGTTCTCTATCTTATAAAAAAACAAATGCTATCTAACTTTCTTTTTAAACATTTTAATGATTTCTTTTAAACATACCTTAAGTTGTATTAATTCAAATGTCGATGGAAATGAGAATAACTTTTTAAAGTTGTTTTGAATAAATAAAATTGCTAATGTTTTTGTTTATATTGTAGCCTCTAAGATCAATAATAACCATTTAAATATTAAAATTAAAAATTTAACATAATAAATAAACTAATTTCAATATAAATTTATTTTTTCCGTCTAAAACAATATATAAAAATCAAAATAAAAAAAAAAATCTCGAATACTAAAACTAAATATATAGTATTTTTAAACGTAAACTAAAAGGTGAAATATTTAAAATGATTGAATACATATTTAATAAAAGATGTGGCATAAATTTTTATTATTAATAAATTATTAGATTAATAGTATTTTTGTTCCCCGATGATTCTCGTCAATGGTAGTCCCACAAAGGATTTTAAATTTTATAGAGGTATTAGACAAGAAGATTCGTTATCTCCTTTCTTGTTTGTTATTGCGGCCGAAGGTTTAGTCGTTCTTATGAAAAGGGCGACGGAAAGGAATGCGTTTGGAGGGCTAGGTATTAATAATAATGTTTTGTTCAACCTTTTTTCAATATGAAGACGACACGATTATTATTAGCGAAGGATCTTGGAACAATCTTTGGTCTCTTAAAATCATTCGTAAAAGTTTCCAATTGTGCTCGGGTATGAAGATTAACCACTACAAGAAAACAACGTTTTAGTGTCGGCCAAAAGCCCTCGCTAAATGGCAAAAAACTGACGCTAATAGATATTAGCGTCGGTCTAGCGTCAAGGTCGGAGCGGATACCTCAAAGGTGGAAGTTAAATGTAGTGTCGATCTGACATTAAAGTAGCGTCGGCTATAGACAACACTAGTGGGAAGCTAGTGAGTGTGTGAAAATGCCCAAAAATTAATATATTTTATATTAGCGTCGGTCTTAAGCGACACTATCATATTACATGTGTTTATGTAGCGTCGGTCGTTGGTGATGCTAATTTTTTACACTTGTTTATATACCGTCGATAAGCCGACACTAAGTAAATTTTGTTTCTATAATATTTCATAACCCTTTTAAAAATCTGCTTTTAAAACTTGTTTTCACATATCTATACAGAGACAAATATTGTTCTAATATACCAATTCATCAACTACAATTCAACTAATACATATCCCATTTAACTCATCAGAGTGCAAAAGAGATGCATAGCTATAAGATCAAAAAAGACATTAAATATGTAAGAAAGTTCAAAGAATATACATGTTCTAATTGTTAAAATCTACAAACTATGCTCAATGTAAATCAATCATATGCATATTTCTCCTAATAATTATATCATCCACTTTCTAAACAATAAGTGAAAATCACAACTCTTTATATTACTTCTCTATCGCGGTTAATAGTCCTAACAACCAAAGAAACTTGAAGAAATGTAGAAAGTTCATCCAAGTCTTCAGTCAAAATATGAAGGGGCACCTGCATTTAGTGTATGAATTATGATCAAAATATATATAAAAAAATTCAAATTAAAACATTCAATAGGATATGACTTATACTTACCAATCTTAGATGACACTTCAAACTTCAAGAAGAGTTTAGTTAATTTACAAAACCGTCATAAAATACTTTACCTATCTAAATCTAAAAAATATACACCCTTGGACCCAAATCCACATTTAAATGAACATTATTTCTACTGTTCATATGGTTTATAAGTTTATCAAATTACCATCTTGCTATTATTATCCAAAAGAAACGTTTTAACAAAATTGTCAATCAAAAATTATTTACACTAGTTGTGTGATCATAACTTAAAATTATAATTTAAGTTTTTTTTAAAGCAATTCATATATTAAAATGGAGTACTGAGTGTACTCAACCTGATTACAAAGGAACGTAACAAAACAACGTTCAAAACGAAGAGATTACAACCAATTACAACTTAAGATACAACAAAGGGTCTTTGTCAAAATCATAAAAATTAGAATTGGGGTTAATCTTAGCTCCAATGAAATTTCATCTTCAGATCGATAACTTTACTCTTCAAACGATATCGATAATATTCCAAATAACATTATTGAATACAATCTCATTTCTCAAAATCCAGATATTCCAACAAATGATTATCCAAACAATACTATGACTATCTTTTTTAAGATTTCTCTGTTTGCCATATGAAAGTCAATTTATGAAAAACTGCTTAAGACAATTACCATTTGAGCCTTTATAGTCTAACCACCCTGAAATTTCTCTCCAAATCAATTTCGCCGTCGAACACTTAAGAAACAAGTGATTCACATCCTCCACGACATTATTAGATTGACAGGATCCGGAAGTATCCCTCTAATTCTCAAAAAACTAATTTGTATTTCAAGAAACTAATAACTAATTTATTTAGTCTAAAAACTAAAACAAGAGGAAACTGTTCAACAAACCGAACCTTTTCCCAATCTGGGTCAGTTCTCAACCACAAAAACTATAACTAAACAAGGCTGCAACCACCTTGTATTAAATATTTACAAAGTCTTCAGTTGATATAGGATCTATCTCTTTGCCATGGAGAATATTGATGAAGAGTACAAGCATTCCTGGGAGACCAACATGTTTATCCAAACCAACAATATAAATAAAAGTTAATGAAATAGAAATATTGGTGACTAATTATCAGTGGAGCACCCTAGCCAGATTATGATTTCTTAATAATATGAACAATTTTAGGGACTATAGTAAAGATAGTGATATTTTATAGACTAAATTAATGGATTACTATTATGGTTTACATAATTCCTTCTAAATCTGGGGCATATATTGCAGGAAGAAAATAGTTTATTAAACATAACCTCAAGAAACATACTCCAAGTTATTCACAGCTAAATTACAGCTAAAAGTTGCATTGCACCAAATATCAACCAGCCAAATTATAGTCATCTGTTTGCTGGTGTAAATTGTAGCTTCCAGCTAGATAATCATTCCCTGAAAAATCAAAGGAAAAAATGATGCCAATATCAGCCTTGGTTGTCGACACAAAGTTACAATATCAGTAGATGTTACATACTTGAGTTTGATAGCACTTCATCATAAAAAGACGCACGGTTCAAATTTTTTGTAGATCTTATGCTACCATCCGATTGGAACATCTCTGGATTCATGTACTGCAATTCAGATCCTTTTTCAGGGTTCTGGTAGCACAAATTTTCATCTCATGCAGCAACATTTTGATGACACTGAAACTCCTCTGGTTTTGGCTTCTTATCTTTGGAATAAACCTTTGTCTCTACCTTTGATTCAATGTTACTCGTTCCCCGTTTTCATTTCTCTTTTTGATCTAGCTCGCCTATTTTAAACTAAGAGCATACACAACATATTTCAAGCAGTTTTGAGGAATATAATAATCTAAATTCAAGTTCAAATAAAAAAATGAACTGAAAAAACCAACCGAAAAGAAGGTCCAAAAGCTAACCCAATAAGTTTGGCTTTATCAGGGCATCAACAAAACACCTAACGCAGATAAAGAAATTAAAAAAGACAAACCGAAAATGGATATTCGAACCTATTCGAACCTGAAAATTGATTTCTTTGATGAAGAGAATCTCAATCGAACCCTTCAAACAATGAGAGGAAGAAGCAATTACTGAAGTCGATTTTTGGAGACTATTTCTGGAAACAAATCAAATGTAAATCATAAAATCAAATTTGAACAACTTACAGAATCACACATCTAGAAACAATTTCTGGATATTTATAGAAGAAAAAAATGTAATGCTGAAACGGCGAACTTATCTTTGAATGTAGGTCACGCGAACCTGTCTTTGAATCACAAAGTTAAACTTTGAGCAACGTGAACATGAAACGGCGACGGTGGAAGTTGATGGTGGTTGATGGTGTTCAACTCTGATTGAGGGAGAGGGATGCTGAAATAATAAATGATTGAGGGAGAGGGTTACGCAGCCGTGATAAGAAGGGTGAGACGGAGAGTGATCGTCAGGTGGAAGAAGGGTGAGGCGGAAGAAGGGTGGAAGAAGGATGTTGAAATGATTTAGGGTTTTTTCTCTTGGTGTGTGAAACGATGAATGTTGATGCCTGGTGATAACACTGAATAACATGTATTTTTTACTCTGATTGTGCATGTTTGTTAGTATTTTTATTACCATTTTTTGTATTATGCTTTTATTTTGTTTTATTTTCAGATCCTAGATGTTTCCAGGTCCACTCGCGAAGAAACGAAGAAAAACGAGCACACATGACACCCTCCATGACGGCCGCCATATGGTAAGCTATAAGAAGAAGACACACCAATTGTTGAGGATTGTCTCTCCCAACTCCCATAACCACCTTGGTTCACATGGCAGGCGCAATGGGACGGTGGTGGCCGCCACCTTTGGCGGATGCTTTTCCCTCCCAAAAGGAGTTGGGGACATCCTTGTCTTTTCTTGCTTTTTCCTTGGCCTATAAATAGAAGGCTTATTGTTTGTTTTTAGTATCCAAATTTTAGTTGCAAACACTCTAGGCATAAATTAATCGAGTCTTGTACGTGATAATATTCTCACATCGGGAAGTTATTGCATTTGTGTGATTGAGTCTATAATCGAAGTTTGGACCACTTGGTGGAAGTTAATTCTGCCGCCATTTTCCTTTTCCAGTTCTATACCAGATTTAAAGTCTCCAATTTGGAGCAGGTTCCTATTTATATTGCCTTTACTTTATTAAATTTTACGCAATTGTCTTTACTTTTATTTATTTCCGCAATGGCTTTAATTTCTGTTTATTTCCCGCAACTGCTTTACTTTCATTTACTTTTCCGCAATCGCTTTACTTTCATTTACTTTCTCACCTTGTTTATTTCCAAAACTTTAAATTCAAAAGACTTCACTTCAAACATGATAAAAATTAATATGTTTGCTCCAACCATCGTGTTTGGCTAAGTCTTTAGAGGTTAGAATGTAAGGATTGTAGTCAAGGTAACATTTCAGTCTATGTGTCGATAGAAATGCTTAGTTGTTGTTTTGACCTTTAATGCAAGTTTTCTGAACTTTAATTTTGTTGGGTAAGATCAAAAGTCATGAAACCTTTTGTAAAACTTGTTTTGTATTAACTGTTCAAAGGAAGCGAAAGCGCTTTGCTCAGTTAAGTAGGAATTTCTAGTATTTGAGAAAAACGATTTTGGTGTTTACCTTTTTATTATTTGCATTGGGAGTTTGCTTGGGGACAAGCAAAAGTCTTAGTGTGGGGGGAGTTTGATGACTCGATTTCGTATAGGTTATTTCGATTCATTTCATGCATGTTTAGTCGTATTTTTATCGAGTCTTCATCGCATTTCTTATCATTTTACTTATGTTTTCCTTACTTTGTGTTTCCAGGACCAATATCAGCTGGATTAAAGACAAGAGCAGGAATCATGGCAAAGCAGCTGAGAAAATAAGGAAAAATGAAGCATTTTGCCTCTTCTAGGTGAATGGCGTTCACCATTCCCTCAAAGGGAACCAAATGGTGTTACCATTGCCCCAAATTTCCAGAATTTCAACTTCAACCAAATGACGTTCTCCATTGGCATATGGCGTTCTCCATGCATCGTGGGAGCAGTTTTCCAGAATCAGTTCACATCAGTTTCGCTCGTTCTGAATTCAAATCTCACAACTTCTTTAGAGCCAAGTCTTCCTCTATAAATAGGACCTTCCAGACCTGCATTTCGAAGTGATCAATACTCTGCGGAAGCTCTGTCGAAATTTCCACCGAACTACATATTTACATTGCCAAAGTGATAATTGCTCACACTGAGTGATTATCACATCTTTTGTATCATTTTCTTTTCCATTTCTGTGGTTGTATTTGGATCTCTTTGCATTAATACAAGTTTACTTTCATTCACTTCAGGTTATTGCTTTATTGTTCAATTTACTTTTCATCGTATTTTAATTTACTGCATTTGTATGTTCTTATTACAAACCTTTCATAAAAACTCAAAAACAAAATTTTATTAAAACCTAAGTAACATGTTTGTTTCTGAATTCAGTCTCGTAAATGTTTTAATGTTGAAATCAATTATGATAGGCTAAATTTGTATGAACCCGTAGTTTGAGGATCGTCGTCTCGATGGGACTCCGTATGATAACCGAAACCTTTTGCATGCTTGAATTTCTGGTTTTGTTGTCTAAGTTAATTTTAGGTAGACTAGTTGCAACGGCGAGAGTCTGCTTAACAGCATTTAGTCACGACAGTGAGAAATGCACTAAGACGAGTCCAACAAAGCGAAAGTTTGAGGTACGCGTTAGGTAGTAGGCACAAAATACTTGATCATAAACATACTGAGAACGCTTTAGGTATTCTTTTCGGTCTTATCCGTTTTCAAAGAGATTCTTTTAATTACCGAGTGAGTGAGAACAAAATCTTGGGATTATCGGGCGTGGCTCGGTCAATAGTGCGAGAGTGTGAGATCGAGCCTTTAGATTGGTACTTCCTTCATAACTACTTCAACATTCATTTCAGCCCCGGATTCTATAGAGTCCTTAAGAACCCCGAAAATCATTCTACGGTCTCATTACCCTTATTTGTTTTAAACCTCCTTATTTTAATTATTTCTTTATCGCTTTTACCCGTGACAACCTTCTGCTTTAGCAGTACACTGCAATTATAGGACACTCCCTTTTGAGTATCAATCCATGTGGGTTCGATAATCTTTTTAAAATGTGATACCATGTATGCTTGCAGTATCAATCTGACCAAACACGTAAAGTTGCGGTCACCAATAGTGAACTTGGTCAACTTCATGAGACCAAACTTATGCTAGCTAAGCTCTTTAATATGGAAGACCTCGGTGAAACATCCTTTGTGTTGGGAATTGAAATGCATAGAGATAGAACACGTGGTGTACTTGACTTATCCCAGAGGGATTATATTGATAAAGTCTTAGAGAGGTTCAATATGCAGAACTGTAAACCACGAGACGTTCTCGTTACTAAAGGAGACAAATTCGGTAAAGATTAATGTCCTAAAAATGAGATTGAGCGGGCTGTAACAAATGGAAACCCCTTTGAAAATGCATTGGGTATCTTGATGTATGCATTAGGCATGGCATTGCTTTCATAGTTAGCATATTTGTACGATACTAGTATAATCCTGGGATGATCATTGGATTGTTGTTAAGAAAGTGATGAGATATTTGCATAGAACTAAAGAGTATATGTTTGTTTTTATATGAGTTCACAACTTGGAAATAGTTGGGTATACTGACTCTGATCTGGTCGGTTGTGTTAATGATAGGAAATATACTTATGGTTACATTTTTATGTTGGTTTGAGGTGTAATATCCTTGAAGAGTTAGGTTTTTTTTAAATAGATAAGATAATTAGAGTTAAGGTTTTTTTTTGGAGAATAGTTGTCAGCAGAGTCAGAGAGCCCTAGCAGAGCAAGAGGTATGAGAATAGAGCTTATGTTGTCAAAAGTTTCAACATTTGCTGCAAATTCAAAATAAGGGGATTATTCATACTATGAGTGTTAAAGCATATAGATAGAGAGGAATCATTCACCTATTTCTTTGTTCCCTTTTTCATCTTCCTTTATTGATGAGGGATTTGAGTTGTGTGAGGTTTGTGCAAAACCCCTAGAATTAAATTGATATGTTATCGTTTTGGTTGTGTTAATCATGCTTAATTGTTGTTGTTGATATGAATTTCGCATAATTATATTCTATGATGAAATTGAAGATGTTGTTGTTCATATGCTTATGTTATGTTTTAATGAATAAGCATGATAGATTGATATGATAGTGTTAATTCGGTGTTTTGTGTATTAATTTCCATAAGATTCTAGCACTATAAGTTGCTATTCATTTTGGGGTTGTTGGAAATCAAATAATGGAGTTTTTGGTCTGTTTCAATAGAGAAAAATAAGAGAAATCGCAGAAAATCACAGTTAGACATAGAAGGACATTGACTGCCTGGTTTCATGTGTAACTTGAGTTTCGTAAGTCCGTTTGAGGTACAATCAGTTGTTAGAAAGCTATTGTGATAATATTTCAAGTGGGGAAATTGGGTCTAGGAGTGCTACAATGGTATCAATTATCTGGTTTTTATACCAGAAGCGTAGTAAAAATTGCAGTCTTGCGTTGTTCGTCCGCCACTCGCATGTAAGAGGTGCTTGTTAGGTTCCTCACTGATTGGAGATATTTGTGACCCATGACCATAATCCCAAATTTGGAATAGGTCGAGGAAAGATGTTATGTTGTTGATTTCCTGAGTTATATAGACCAATGTAGTCAAGATCGAGAGCTGGGTTGTAAGATCGTAAGATCTTACGATCTAAAATTTCCCTTTAGTGCTAAGATCTTGCAAAAAACTTTTTTGTGTGCTTTTGTAGTCAAGATCGAGATCTTTAAGGTAAGATCGTAAAAACCTTAGTGATAGGCCTGTTTTGTTGGATTTTCTAACTGGGTTGGATTTTTTTAAGTGAACCCAATTTTTTTAACGAAAATATGAAACTTTCCACCATCATCTTCGCCATTCTTCTCCATCTGTTATTATCTTTGTTCTTCTCCCTATGTAATCATCCTCATTTTGTGTTCATTTTCTTCCTACCATTGTTATGTCCTCTGTAATGACTTCAAATAAAGGATGAGGAGGAGGATTTATATGACTATCATGATATAGAAATGCATAATATCCTAGATGATTAGACTTATTTGTTATATTTATGTATTTTGAGCTACTTATTTTGAACTTGATATTTTGAGCTTATTAAATTAGGGAATGATGGTTATGAATTATTAATTAAATTAGTTGAATGTTGTGATTTATAGTTATCTTGTTCAAGTATTTTTTATCCCTAAATTTCGACGCTAGAAATTAATGAGGTTATTTGGCTTAATGAGGGGTTTCCCTATTTTAAGCTAAAAGTGAGGTTTTCGACCTTACTCATTGAAAGGATGAGAGTCGAAGGAACCTGTTCACAAATTCTATACTTAGAGAAATTATAAGTTTGAAACATTTTCTAAGTGTTGGGATGATTCGACCAGGTGTATATTCGACGGAGATGGCAGTTACCAAGGTTCTAGAACGTTCAAGCTTGGAGGGAAAGTGTGTAATTTTCAATTCAAAGACTGGGACAAGTGGCGCAAGATGAAGCCTCTTCAGCATGTAGTGGGACAAGTGTCATCATCTTAGGATAGTCTTAGGAAGAAACTGTCGAAAACGGTTACTTTGTAATGTATATAAATAGCTTAGTCTAGTGTTAGAATAAGTGTGTGGAAATTATATGTACTAGTAACTCCGTAACGCTCAAAGTATCCGCGTGTAGAGAAAAGAGTACCCTTAAAACAAGTAGCCCCAAAACAAGTACCCTTAAAAATAAAGCATATAATTCAAACAAGTAAGGTGATATAACTCTAAGGTAACCCCTCTTTTAAATAGTACTCCACAACAGAGTCGCCAGTTCTGTAACACGGTGGAAGAACTGACTTTTAATATTTTGTCGAAAAATATGTTGCGGTAAGCAAGAGTCGTCACCGACTTTTATTTCATCCAATTTAGGAAAGGCATAAAATAACAGGAAAGACCTTTTAAAAAATTTGAATTCGGAGGATAAGTTATACAAAGGGAAGGTGTTAGCACCCTTTGTATCCATGGGCTCTTAATTGCTTAGCTCACTTTATTTATTTAGTTTGAAAAATAGTGGTGGTGTATTTAGAAAAAATCCACCTTTGTAATGATTCTCGTATGAATCTATACAAAGGGGTTTTCTTGGAAAGTTTTTGAAAATGTGAGGTATAAAGAGTAATTTTTCTTTTGAAATGATGAGCAAACAGTTAAGGACTTCCTACCTACTCAAGGTCGTTCATGTTATTTTTCGTTCCTTAGAGATAAGATTGTCCTTACTATTAGTTAGTAAGTAATCTTATCCTTGGATTTGAGGGACGGGCGTAGGATCATCGTATGGTCATAGAAAGCAACCTTGTAAAGGTATCTTAGAAATTCGAATAGACTATCATCATTTTTTGTAGGGACAAGATCATTTATTCGAAAGCAACTTTGAAGGGACAACGAGGGACTATGATCTTTTTCATTGGGCAATCGGGGGACTAGATCACTTATTCGTAGGCAACTCGAAGGGTCATCGAGGGACTGTGATCTTTATATCGAAGGGACTTGATGATTTTTATTTAGGCAATGTTGCTAAGATACCCTTAAGTTCGAGGGACTTGACCATTTTTCGTAAGACAATAAGATGGGATACCCTAGAGGTGCATATGTGAAAAGTGTGTTGTGTTCAGTTATTTTATCTTTTGATTAATGGGCTAAGTCCATTTTATTTTCCATGAAATCTTTTCACATCCTATTATTACTAACCACACAGTTTAATATTTTTGCGACAATTAAAAACGGAAATAAAAACCCTAAAATATTACATCATGGAGAGGGGGTACATATTTTAAATCGGGGAGTGCGGGAAATAAAAGTGCGAAAAGTTAAATATTACAAGATAAATAATAATCCTATACACTTGTTCTAATAAAAATAAATGATAAAAAATAAAATCAGGACGAGTAATAGTGAAGAAAGAAGAGATATTGGGGAATTTGATAAAAATCAGTTAATTGAATTTTTATAGAAAAAAAAGGTTTTTTTTATAATTTCTTAAAGTATAAATCAATTATTAATTTAATTAAAAATATGTATTTTTATGTATTTATTTGATTTTCAAAAAAGGTTTATTGATTTTATTATGGTTTAGAGGAAAAAAAGAGTTCAATTATTAATTAGTTAGTAAAAACAAAAATTAAACAAAAAAAGAAATAAAGTGAAAAATATATTAAAAAAAACAAGGAAAAATAGCCAAAAAAAAAAGGGAGAGAGGGGGCGCTAGGTTTCGAACCCAGGCCCCAATGGTTAAAGATGCGCCTCCTTGCCACCAGGCCATATGCCTCTGTGTGTTAGTAAACAACAATGATAAAAATAAATATTAAAACTAAACAAAATTTGGCCTGTCGAATGAGTGCACACCACCTAGTCATCTTCTTCCTTGGGCCTGCACTTTTTAGCTACGATTTTGCTTCCATTTAGCTACAATTTAGTTACGGTTTTTTCTTAGCTAATTGACCTGAAAAATCAAAATCATGAAAACGCAAATATTAATGAATCAAGGCCATCGATTCTTACTAATTTGGATCCTAGGAATTCAATGGTGGTGTCCGTTTATCCAAAAAAAAAGCTTGTACATGGAGATTCGAATAAGGGAAGCTTTATGCCCTAACAATGGCAATTCCTCATACTCGCATCTAAACCTGGAAAAAAACTGGATCTAAATGATCCTAAACAACATGTTAAACACAAATATGCAAAAGAAAAAACAATAAACTTGACATATGATGAAAGTTTCGAAGAAAGTAAAAAAAAACAAAAGGCGACCATGTTTATGGAGCATTCATCACGCGCTTTCAACCTTCACAAATGATAGGGATTGCCTCCTGGGATTTTTTGAAGATGTTTGGACGTGGAAAAGTGATGGAAACTTGTTGATATTTATTTTGCAATTTGCCCTAATTTCTTCACCTTATGGGACTTTTCTCTAGGGTTCTTGTGCAAGATATTTTGTCCTTGTGACTTGTAGAGATGATAAGTATTTATAGAGGAGGTAATTTCGATCAAAATTTGGGCTTGGGTGAAGAATATTTGATTTGATTTTTCAATGGTGATTTCAATCTTTCTATTTTTGTATATTTGATTATGATACACTTCCTATTTGGTCTTGTACGAATTTTGGATCCATATAATGATAATAAACATCAAAATATGATCCCAAAATAAATCATGGATCAAATATTTGATTTTTCAATATTTATTTTAATTAAAATTGAATTTAAATAAATTAAATCCAATAAAATATAAAATAAACATAAAAGTCAGAATATATGATTTATGGGTCGCGAATCATCTCATGATTAAGTTTGGATTATAAAAATATGGGCCCATTTGGCAAAAACTTAAGTTTGGGTCATTATTTGTCTTATACACCTCCTCAAATTTGCCCAACTTCAAAAATGCATAACTCTCTCAATTTTTATCCCATGGATGTGTTCTTGGACTTTTTAGAAAGCTTAGAATGTCCTCTAATTACTCTTTTTGGTCCCATGTCCATTTGGTCTTCCATGTTCAAGTTATGAGCTTTTGAAAAAGTTGACTTTTTGTTGACTTTTTAAAGCACATGTAATGTCTTGGCTCATATCTCTCAAATGAAGCATTTATGGCCTTGGCTTATGAGACACAAAGTTATAGAGAATTGAACTTCCTTAAAAATGAGATTTGGATGGGAAATTTATGATGAAGCATGTGAAAGTTATGGCTGGTCAAAGTATAGTTAACTTTTCCCTTAAGAAACTCTAATTTAGTAACTTCTGACTTTTGATGAATTTGAGGTTTCCTTGATGAATCATGATCAACCCTTGATCAAATGATGAATTTTACTTCATAATCTTAATGTTGACCAAAAATCTTGAAGTTTGACTATATGTTGACCATACTTGAATTTTTGACCAAGTTAATTGATTTTTGATTATCTGAGCATCTGACTGACCAAACTTGTAGGGAAGTCTTGAAACTTGAAATGAGGATTCTCTAAAGTATGTGGGATACCATGAAGTCCAATTGAGGCTTTGGAAGTCCAATTTACCTTGGAAAACTCAAAACCCTAATTTAAGATTCATTTCTTATAAGGAGGCTTTGTCTGATGAAACCTTGAATCCTTTTGAGCAATTGAGAATCTTGTGACTATTAGGAGACCTCTCGAGACATATTGTCTTGAAGATGTGAGGGAAAATTTTGGGGTACAACAGGTGCAAAATGCTATTCAGGAAGGAAGACTCAAATTTGGAGACAAGCTTAAAGCATAGATGAAGATTGATACTGATCCTCTTCAAGTGGCTGAGGCAAACTATTCTGAACATGCTGTAGTGAATTGGATTGAAGTAGTTGAGCAAGTTGTTGATGACAACAACAAACTCGAGTTAGTCGAAGCCATGGGAGATCCTGTGTTAGTTGAGGTTACTGAAAACCTTGTCTATGATGCTACGGTGATCATGGTTGAAAGAGAGATGATTGATGGGCAATTTGAGCATCAAATATCCATGGCTTCTGAAGGGTTCTTCAAGACATCACCTGATGTCGAAAGGTTTAATGTGGGAGTCACCATTAGCCCACATGACGAGGGAGAATAAGCAAATCTCCCATTGATTACAATGGAAACAACTGAAAGTTTCGTCAAGATGGATGAGGCCACTTAGGGTCTTGACCTAGACTTCTCCAAGATGGAATTAAAGGATGAAGTCAATTTTAATATGGTCGAAAATACAAATGACCGGGTGGTAGAGGAAGATGTTGTTGTGCCTCATAAAAATCACTACAAGAAAGTTTATCCTAAGGAGGATGATACTATTGTTGAGTTCTTACAGAGATGTAAAAATAAGAAGTTAGAGGTAATGTTGTGTCCAAGATGCAGTTCTATCTTCGACAAAGAGACTGCCAAAATCCTTCAGCAAGTGGGTAAGGCTGATAGGAGGCAGAAGCTGAAAGCTGATCAAAAGCTAAGGCGTTTCGACCCAAGGCGTAGAAATCAGCAGGGTGACAAACCTCAACCTCTCAAGTCGAAACGACCCTCATTTAAACCAAGTGGGGAAGTCCCTGTTGACAAATGGTATAAGCCCAATGAGTCAAGCAGCAAGGGAACCTAGAGATGGAAGAATTTTAACGTCGAAAGATGTCCTTCGATGGGATATAGAAAGGAGGTAAGGACGTCGAACAAATCGGTGTATGTGTCTGAGAATTATAAGGGTAAAAACCTTATGTCTAGGTCACAGTGGCGCAGGGAGCAACAAAGAAGGAAGGCTCAGGGAGAGGCCTCCAAAGGAGAAGTTGTTAAGTCAAGGACAAATGTGGTTGATGAAGAGGGAACAATCTCAAAACCAAAGTAAGAAACAAAGGGCTTGTGGGGCACAAAGGGTTCTCGTCCAAGAACAAGGAAGCTGAAAGCAGAGCAAAAATCAAAGTTGAATTAAGAGTTGTCGAAGATGAAGATATGACAAACAACTTTGAGTGTGAATCTGAAGCTTCTTTTGATGTCTTGGTGAATGTAGTTTTAGTTATGCCCAGAGAGTATGACCGCATCACTGAAGTTGACAATATGGATGCTAATACTGAGGCAGAAATGGCAGCACACAAGCTAGTGTGCTACTATGTCATGAATAATGGGTGTGTCGAAGCACATAACGCTTTCTTTGAAAGACCCACTGAGGCCATGAGGGGCACCTAAAGCCACTACATATCATTGGAAAGGTGGAAAATATGGCCATTAACAAAATCCTGGTGCATTGTGGCACAACGGTAAACATCATGCCACACTTCTTACTTGCCAAAATTGGAAAGTTTGACACATACCTCAAGCCTCACAACATGGTCCTATCGAACTACGAAGGACAGACTAGACCTATTATGGTGGTCCTACAAGTGGATCTGACTGTGGGAACAATCACCAGACCCATTATGTTTATGGTGGTCGAAATAAAGGCTAACTATAACCTCCTGTTAGGAAGGGAGTGGATACATGGCATTGGTGCAGTGCCATCTTCAATGCATCAAAGGGTCACTATCTAGAGGCCAGATGACATTGTCAAAAATATTGAAGCTGACCAAGGTTACTTCAAAGTACTAGTCAATCATGTGGAAGGTGTAGAGTTCGACAAGAACTTAGCACACATTGGTCCATGTGCACCAGCAAAATTCGAGTTCACACCTGATGATCACGCATTCTGCTCATTAAACCTCCATCCTGTCGAAGGATTCCGCTAGGATAGAGAGGTTGTGGTCGAAGCAGGTAACCTCCCACCATATTTTCCTGTTCCTGAAATCCGACCCATAGGCTGGGGAAGCAAAGGCAATAATAATGGCTGACTTCGACGCTTTGAAAAGAATTTTGGCCTACGTGGCTAAAACAAGAATACAAGCGGCCTTAGAGGCTATAGGAAGTAAAATGGCTGTTGAGGTCATTACAGAATTTGTTGAAGAAGATCCTGTGAAGGATTTCGACCAAGAGCCTCCAAATAAGGCTCAAGAAGACTCAGACCAGAGGCTTGATACAATCTATGACAATGAGCCTTTGGGATTTGAAAAGGATCCTTTGTCGGAAAGTACTAAAATGTTGGCTCAGGACCCTTTAAAAGAAATCGACCTGGGAGAATGTGAGTCAAAAAGGCCTACCTACATTAGTGTCAATCTCAACCCAGAACTCAAGGTCGAAGTGGTCTACTTGCTAAAGGAATTTAAATATTGCTTTGCTTGGAACTATGACGAAATGCCTAGCTTAAAGAAAGAGCTTGTCGAACACAAGTTACCAATCAAGACTGGGAAGAAGCCTGTCAGACAAAATCCCATACGGTTTTCCCCAGCAATCCTCACCAAAATCAAAGAGGAAATTGAGAGGTTGCTTTGGTGCAAGTTCATTCGCACAGCTAGGTACGTTGAATGGTTAGCTAATATTGTACTAGTAATTAAAAATAATGGTTCTTTAAGGGCATGCATAGATTTTAGAGATCTGAATTCTGCAACCCCTAAAGATGAATATTCAATGCATGTGGCAGAGATGTTAATTGATTCTGATGCAGGACATGAGTATCTAAGTATGCTAGATGGCTACTCAAGATACAATCAGATATTCATTCCTGAGGAAGATGTCCCTAAAACTGTTTTTTGATGCCCAGGGGCCTTGGGCACCTATGAATGGATAGTCATGCCTTTTGGTTTGAAAAATGCAGGGGCAACTTACCAAAGAGCAATGAATTCACTTTTCATGATTTCATAGGTATGTTTATGTAAATTTATATTGATGACATAGTTGTAAAGTCCATTTCAGGACTAGACCACGTCAGTCATCTTCGACATTCTTTTGAAATAATGAGAAAACATGGTCTTATGAATCCTCTCAAATGTGATTTTTGTGTGCAGACAGAGGACTTTTTAGGATTTGTGGTCCCAAAAAAAGGGATCGAAATCAATCAGAATAAGACTAAAGCTATCATGGAAGCTAAAGAGCCTTCGACAAAGAAGGGGCTTTAATCACTCTTAGGTAAGATCAACTTCTTAAGGAGGTTCATATCAAACCTGAGTGGAAAGACTCAAGTTTTCCCACCTTTGTCGTGTATGGGCAAAGAGGGATTTTAGTGGGGGCAAGCTCAACAGGAAGCCTTTGATAAGATCAAGGAGTACTTGAGTCATCCTCCAATTCTTTCTCTGCCTTGTAGGAAGAAAAGTATGATATTGTACATAGCTGCATCAGATAGAACTTTAGGGAGTATGTTAGCCCAAGAGGATGATGATTGCGTCGAAAGAGTCATTTATTACCTTAGTAGAGTTTTAAATGATGCAGAAACTAGGCATAGTATGATAGAGAAATTGTGCCTATGTTTGTATTACTCTTGTACTAAATTGAAACAAAATATAAAGCCAGTTGATGTTTATGTTTCTTCGCGTTTTGGTGTTATTAAACATATGTTGTCTAAACCTATTTTGCATAGTCGAATTGGGAAATGTGCACTAGCATTAACTGAGTATTCTTTAACTTATAAACCTTTAAAAGAAGTTAAAGGACAAGTGGTTGCAGACTTTATAGTCGACCACTCTATAAACGAAAGTCCCCTGAATTATCTGGAGATTGAGCCCTGGAAGTTGTACTTCGACGGGTCTAGTCACAAAGATGGGACTGTAATTGGAATACTTGTTATTTCTCCTAATAAAATTCCAACAACACTCAAGTACATAATTGATGGTCATTGTTCCAACAATGAAGCTGAATATGAAGCTTTAATAGTTGGACTTGAAGTATTGTTGGAATTAGGGGCAACTCATGTCGAAATAATGGGAGACTCAGAGTTGGTAATAAAACAAGTCACCAAAGAATACAAATGCATAAAAGAAAATTTAATTATGTACTTTGTAGTAGTAAATAGACTGTTGAAAAAATTTCAAGTAGTCACCTTTCGACACATTCCTAGATTACAAAATCAAGTCTCAAATGACTTGGCTCAAATTACATCAGGATACAAAGTTTGAAAGGAAAAATTACAAAGTGCAATTGAGGTTAGAGGAAAGGTTGTGCCAGTAGGTTTAGCCCCATCAGATTTAGAAGAAACTAAGCTTGGGTATGTTGATGAAGAAAACTTTGCAATATTGATGGTCGACATCATAAGTGACAAATATTGGAGGAAACCCTTAGTGGACTACCTAGAAAATCCAACAGCTTCGACAGAAAGGAAAATCAAATACCAATCCTTAAGTTATGTTCTCTTGGGGAATGAACTGTTTAAAAAGACTGCTGAAGGACTATTGCTTAAATGCCTTACTGAGGCTGAAGCATACTTAGCTCTTTCGAGTGTCCACAGTGGGGCACACCAAGTAGGCCACAAAATGAAGTGCCTTTTATTTCGACAAGGTGTGTATTGGCCTGCTATGTTGAAAGATTGCATAGAATTTGCCAAAGGATGTCAAGGATGTCAAGAATGTTAAGTACACGTTGGCATCCAACATGTGCTTACAAGTGAATTGCACTCTATAGTGAAACCTTGGCCTTTCAGAGGATGGGCTTTAGACCTGGTTGGAGAGATTCGACCAGCATCTTCAAAGAATCACAAATAAAATTTGGTAGGAATTGACTATTTTTCGAAATGATTCGAAGTTATTCCATTACTAAATGTTGATCAAGAAGATATAATTGAATTTATTCAGAAGCATATCATCTATAGATATGGCATTCCATAAACGATCACCACAGACCAAGGGTTTGTGTTCACTGGTTGAAAGATACAAGAGTTTGCCACATAAATGGGTTTCAAACTTTTGACATCTACACCTTACTATGCCCAGGCTAATGGCTAGGTCAAAGCAGCAAATAAAATAGTTATTGGTTTGATCAAAAAGTATGTGGGTAAGAAACCAAGAAATTGGTACAAGACATTGGACCAAATCCTTTGGGCATGTCGAACTTCACCCAGAGAAGCAACCAATACTACCCCGTTTCAATTCACCTATAGGCATGATGTTGTTTTGCCTCTTGAAATTTATCTCAGTCCACAAGAATTCAAAGGCACCATGAAATTCCATCTGAAACCTATTGGATTATGATGTTAGACGCATTGCTCGATCTGGACGAAGAGATACTTCATGCCTTAGAATTATTAGAAAGGCAAAAGAGGAGGGTAGAGAAATCCTATAACAAGAAGGTTAAGTTAAAAGTCTTTTCAGTTGGTGAATTAGTGTGGAAAGTCATATTGCCTATGGATCGAAAGAATAGATCTTTATGGAAATGGTCACCCAAATGGGAAGGTCCTTTCCAAGTTACAAAGGTGTTCAGTAACAATGCTTATGAGATTCATGAGATTGAAGTTGATTTAAGATTATTAAAATAAATGGGAAATATTTAAAAAGATATAGGTCAATGCTTCAAGAGATTCACATAAGAAAATAAAATTTCATTAATAATCAAAAGGGCCATAAAAGGCCTACAAGTACAGAAGTCCAAAACATGGTTTAACAACCAGAAAAGAAAATCTATACTTCAACATCCTCCCAGGTGAATGAGTTTAGATAATTCATCCAATCTTCATCAACTTCTTCATCATCATCTGGATGCTTATCCTTTGGAGGCTTCTTCTTGGGAGAGGTTGTTCTTCCTTCCTTAGTCTTGGAGCGAGTGACCATGCCCACACCTAAAGAAGGAGTTACCTTATTTTTGGTGCTCTTGTCTTGATTGTGTGAGACAGTACCATCCACCTTCTTTGCAGAATTTTCCATGTTGTTGTGATGAAGAAAATGGACTGAATTAGAGGGTTATTTATAAGGGAAAAACGTGTGCGCTGATTGGCAAGATAAAAGGCAACCAAGAAGCACGTAAATTCTTCCTGGGGAATAACATCTTAAAAAGGAATTTTAGCTACAAACATCAAGTGAGAACTTGTGCCATGTAATTATGAGGCATTAAAAGCTGAAACGTCGTTGTCATAATTAAAGTTAGGGCAATAACGCTTTGACCCAAATTTAAGTTGGAATATTTCTGACTTAAAGGTTGTTTCGACGACCAATTAAAACATTACTTATGCAGGAAAAATAGAATGCAAGTCGAAAGTAATAGAAAGCATAAATTAGAATGGGGCAATGATGCCCTAAATTGTCATTACATAAAGGCCACTTCAAGGCCAAAAGAAAAATATACAAAATGGGAAAACACAAAGCCCTAAGATATGACAAAAGCCGTCGAAGATCAGAAAAGGAGCTTTGCTTGCAGTTGAAGAAAATTGTGCTTGCTAATTAGAAGGCGGTTTTCACAAAAGGCCTTGTCAAGCTTGGCTGCCGTAAGTTCCTTGTCGAGAGCCTCAGCGGTGTCGATAAGGTCAATGGTGCGCTTCAATTCAGCAGCCAATTCAGTGTTGTCCACCTGACTTAGCTCAAGGTTTTGCTATTTAGCATCAATAATTTTCTTCTGAAGTTCTTCAAGCTCTTTTTCCCAAACTTCAAGGGCTATGTTATTGGCAGCTATTTGCCTCTCCCTTTTAGCCTTGAGGCTTTCTAGCTTTTCGACCTCATTATCAACTTCCCTTGCTCGCTTCCACGCATTACCACTCTTGACTCCAGTTTTCTGAATGACATCTTCAATCTTTGGGGCCAATTTCAGATCATCAGACATCTGGTTCACCATAGTAGTCAGATCCATAAGAGCAGCAGAGATCTTAGGATCAAGGGTCGAAAGGTTCAGTTGCTGCATGACATCCTTCAAGAAGAGGCGCACAATTGGATCTGCATCCAAGGTAGTGCAGATATCCCTCTTTAAGAATTTATCCTTTATCTTCTTGAGGATGGGACCAATAAAGTCATCTGAGGAAGAAGCCCCATGAGCCGTCAAGAGCTGCTTCTAGAAGAGCTAAGACTCTTCCCAAGCTTTATCTTGGCATATTCTCTAGGGTTCGACCACTTTAGAGCTCTCATTTGATCTCCAGTTACAGGGGTCGAAAGTTGAAGTTTAGGGGTTTGTTGGAGGTTTCCTTCAGGCAAGGGTTGTTGAGTCTTTTCAGGCTTTGTTTCTTTTTTAGTTTCGCCCTTGGCCTGTTTATCCTCTTCTTCTTCCTCCTGCTCAGGATCATCCACAACCTTGTCTTGAGCAGCAGCTTGGGGATTTTCCATAATCTCTGGCTCTTTATCTTTTGGGCTAGAGGGGGAAGGGTCTTCAGCCTTGTTATTATTGTCTTCTTCTTCAAGAGCAAAGGTTGCATCCATCTCCTTGGCAAACCTACTTGTCTGGCCAGCAAATTCTTTGCTATAAGCATTCTCGCACTCACGCTCTAAATCATTAGTGTGAGATTGTTGAGTAGCAATTTTAGCAGGAGAGTTTTTGATGGCTTTGACTATTGGAGGAGGAACAACTGTCATATTAATGGGTTGGTTAATCTCACTCAAAGAGCTATAACCAGAGCCAAAATTAGAAGATTGGTGATAAGTTGGATCACCTTGGCTGTTCAGAAGAACTGTAGGCGAAGGAGTGGCGGTCGAAGGTTGTTGAGCAACGCCTGCCCCAGTCTGTTTATAAGAAAAGAAGTTAAGTCGAGGTTGTGAAAAGAGATTGAAAAAGGGTAAGATGCCAAGCTAAGTACCTTATTCTCTTCACCACCTAGACTAGAGTTGGCACTCTCAGGAGGGCCAGCAGGAGGCTTCACCACATGAGTGGGAATTTTAGCTTCGACACCACCTTCAGTGGGTGCCTTTTTCACAACTTTGGCCACCTTGGATGAAGGTTGGTAGCAGCACTAGAAGACTGTGCAAACTTCCTTTTCCTCTTGAGGAGCTTCTCCTCAGGAGATTCAACTTCTTCGTCAATAACGGAAGTGGAAGCTTTTTTACCCTTCTTCAGAGGCGTCGAAGGCTTCGTGGTTTTCTGAAAGGAGGATTAAAGTGTTAGAAGGCAAATATGCAAAAATTACATGACTAAGGGTTTTTGCGTACCTTGGTGCCTTCGTTGTTCTCTTTAATCACCACTCCCTTATTGGCAGCGGGTTTTTTGGGCATTGCTGAAAATGACAAAACAATTATTAAGAGTTAATAATTGATCACCTAATAAAAGGTGAATGAAAACCTCAAACCTTCACATATGTCGGTTTCGACATGGACATCTTCGATCCCAATGTGAAGGTGCTCTTTGAAACTGCCCAACGCGTGTTTAGTCGCAACCACCCTTTGGGCTTTTGGATGAGACTGTTGTCGAAGGATATTTATTGAGTCCTCAAAGATAAACTAGTCTCGAAATGGAGGGGCAAGTGCCACCCCAAAATCAGCAGTAGGCAGTCGAGGGAATTTTGGAGGAAAAAGTCGAAAAGCCACCTCATACCGCCTCTCACGAGGAATGCTTGGAGGGATTTTCAACTTATCCATATTTTTGTAAGAATTTCTCCTTCAAAGTGACAGCAGCCTCGCGAACGGTTCGACTAAGATCATCTGGTCGATAGACAATTTCAAAGTATTTTTGGAAAGCTTGTATCTCTTGGATGTGAGAAGACTTAATTTTCTTGACCTTCTCATGCACATTTACAAAAGCAAGGTCAAGTAGGGAAGTAAATTCAGTGGCAGTGAGAAAATTCTCACTATAGTACTTGCGCCACCAATCATTAAAGAAATGGGTGCGCTGGATCGAAGGTTGAAAGAAAGTAGGAGATAGAACAGCCTTTTGGGCCTCCCATCTGGCAAAGATGTCAGCAACATCATCCTCGTCGAAAAGGTTGTTAGAGAAAATGACCTAGCCTTTTTTTATCATAAAGGCATTTGGGGAAGCTCTAACTTAGTCTAAACTTCCTAGAAACCAAGTTTGGTTGATAAGCAATGAGGACTGTGTCAGATTTTCCGCCATTCAGCCTGTAAACAATGTGTATGAGAATTCACAAGGCTTCCCAAATTGCAACTGAGTCCATGTGAAGCTTCTTTGTGGGGGAGTTGGGGAAAGCCCTAGTGAACCATTTGGGACCACACTTCCTGCCAGCAAAGGGAGCCATGGACGGTGTAAAATCATATTGATGTGCAAACATCATCATAAAGCTAGAAAATACCCCCTTTAGGGTTTCACCTTCATCACTAGGAGTGAGCTTCGCCAGTCGAACATATTTAGTGCTCCTGAGCCTGATCTCTTCTGATTCCTCATCAACTTTCCCTTTTATGGGAAGCACGGGTTCAAAAGTGACATTTAGCCAGAGTTGAAGGAGCCAGAGAGGGTCGTTAAGACTCATGGCACCAGAGTTGTTGTTTGGGTTCCTCAATTGAGTCACTCCCTCACTGAGAGACTCATAAAGGATGTTCAAAATGAGTTCACTCAAGCAAACCCTTTTGTTATTGTGAAGCTGGTTTTCCAATGGCAGATACTTCTTCGCCACCTGTAAGGACTTGATGCAAAAGACATATCTGGATAGCCAGAAAGTAAGGAAGGCAATATGTTCCTTATCAGAAACCACCTCTTCACTGGGTTTGGAGTGATTCTTAAGGAAAATGGTGTATGTCAGTTTGGATGCGTTAAAGCCAATGGTGTCTTCAGCATCAACAGTAGGGTCATAAGTTGGACCATTGGGTTGAAGCCCTGTGATAGCGGCTATGTCGAAGAGAGTAGGGTGACCATCCCACAAGGAATGTGAAAAGTATAGTGGATGCATTCGCAGAAGTACAAAGAGGCGGCCAAAAGGTTCCGGCAATAAGGTATATGTGTCTTCGTCAGCATTAAAAGATCATAGATCCCTATACTTTTCCAGTGGTCAGCCTTAGTTTTCTCTAACCTAGCCATCCAAAGATCAAACTCAGTGAACTGGCTCACAACTCTAACCAACCTAGTACCATCATGAAGGTACTTTAAGTCCAGTTGATTGAGAGGAGGTGGGTTAGATGAAAAGTCATCAGCTCTAGGGAGATGTTTATGCCATAAGGGTTGAGTTTTGCGGTAGTAAGGAAAGAACTCATTTAGCTTTTCATCTGTGTTTTGTACAGTAGCCAAAGGACTAGATAAAGCAAAAGGACAATCATTGACAGAAAAGGGGATCATTACCTGAGAGTGGTATAAACTCCTTGTTTCCTTATCTAGAGGTTTTGGTGTGAACTGAGGGTTTTTTATGGTCTTTGGTTCGGTGACGTTGGTGAAGGATGGGAGATTTTGTTCGAAGTGGAAAGCTTTTTCTTTCTGACCCTTCTTCTGAGAAGCAGTAGCCTTAGAAGATGACATTGTTGGAAATGAAGATGGAGGTTTTTTAGGGTTCTTAAAAGGAAACGAAAAGACTTTAGCAAGAAAGAGATAAAAATTTGCAAGAGTTTGGAAAAGTTTTCTTTGTTTGCTGAAGAATGTATTTATAGGCGTAGAAAATGAGAAGTTGTGAAGTCTAGCCACTAATGGAAAAGTGACGTGGTGGACGTGTGACACTTGGAATCTGACGCGTTGAGGAAGTAGTTAATGTGAAAGGCATTTTTGCGCATTGTTTCAAGAAAAACTCATGATCGAGATACAACAGATACGACTGATGGGACTTTTGGGATTTTTATCATTATGACAAGACGTCATGCGCGTGGGTTGAAGAATCACAACAGTTTTAGAACGTGGGTTAGGTAGTTCCAATCATACTTTCGTCTGACCTAAGTTGGCGTCGAAAAGGATGAATATCAAAAAATGATCTTTTCATCAAAATGATCGAAAAGAACATTTTTGGGGGGAAATTTGTTATCCCTAAATTTCAACGCTAGCAATTAATGGGGTTATTTGGCTTAATGAGGAGTTACCCTATTGTAAGCTAAAAGTGAGGTTTTCGACCTTACTCATTAAAAGGATGAAAGTTGAAGGAACCTGCTCACAAATTCTATACTTAGAGAAATTATAAGTTTGAAACATTTTCTAAGTGTTGGGATGGTTCGACCAACTGTATATTCGACGGAGATGGCAGTTACCAAGGTTCTGGCACGTTCAAGCTTGGAGGGGAAATGTGTAATTTTCAATTCAAAGACAGGGACAAGTGGCGCAAGATGAAGCTTCTTCAGCATGTAGTGGGACAAGTGTCATCATCTTAGGATAGTCTTAGGAAGAAACCATTGAAAACGGTTACTTTGTAATGTATATAAATAGCTTAGTTTAGTGTTAGAATAAGTGTATGAAAATCATATGTACTAGTAACTCGGTAACGCTCAAAGTATCCGCGTGTAGAGAAAAGAGTGCAGTGAGAATGTATATGATTGAAACACCACCAATTTATCTTCAATGTCAAATTTATCTTCAAGTCATTTACTTTTGAAGCCATTTATCGTTTACAAGTCTTTACTTTAAAGCAATTTACCTTTCAAAGTCATTTATCTTTCAAGCAATTTACTGTGTTTTCTTTACAATTCCTGCCCTTTTACCTTTTCAGCAATTTAACATTCATTGCCTTGCCTTTAAATTTCATTTAAATTTTAAGCCTTGCCTTTACTTTCCTTTAAATTTCAAGTCTTGTCTTTTACCTTGATTCTTTGTTTTTACTTTATTTTCTTTAAAACAACCTCTGAATCCTGTCGAAGGATTCAAGACCTTTTTCCCAAAACATTACAAACAAAACAATACCCTTTTTAGCACATGTCATAGGATCAATCTGGTCGATCCTGCGAGTAACTGAGGGTAATTTTGGTATCTTTAGAGGATCAACAGTTGTTTATCAATTTTGGGGATAAACAGTATTATAATTTTCATCTTTTTGTTCATGTGAATTTACCATTTTGCCCTTTAATAAGATCTTAAGTATCGTGCTACAATCCTAGTTTTACGATCTTTTACATGTTGTTCGATCCTACTTAAGATCCTGTGTTTGACTACCTTGATGTAGACCATTGCGGATATTTGGACCCATTTTTCATTTGTAATCTTTTTAAACATGTATTAACCCTTTTTTTTTCTTAATATTCTTTTCACCATGGTCATTTTTAGCAATGGGAGGAGAATCTAATATTACCAAATCATCACCATTCATAATTGCATTACAAAGACATAAAACTCAAACCTTAAATAAACTAAAAATAATATATATCACTACATATGTAGAAAAAAATCACACTAAAACTTTGTAGAAAACTTATAAATGAGACCAAATGCACCCAAACTCCACTCTGAGAGTTTAGTGTTTATAAGTCAAAACAACTTCAACACACAAAATATACATTGCAATATTTGATGGACTAGATTTTACTTCACCATTGGAATCTAGTGCACATGGATAGTTTAAATGTTATAAATTCTGAAGTACTGAGTTCGATTTTCTACTAATAAAACAAAAAAAGTAGATTGTACTCTAGAAGAATTGTGTTTGGTTTCATTTGAATGAGGGACAGTGAAATACACTTTGATTGGTCCATTAAATGTGTTTCTGTGTTGGTGTATGGTGAAGACTGAGGCATACCACCATAATGCAAAATAGACAGACCAGCTGTTAGTACTATTAGATTACCATTATCATTAACAGTTAGTTAGTATAATGACATTGTTTTCAGTTCCTTTTGTCTCTTAATTCTATCTTACTAACATGTTTCATTATTATTATTATGCATGAGATTAGGTTGTAAACATCAGGTAGATATGGCCCTACAAATTTAATTAAATCTTGTCTGGTTAAGACATCAAGATCTTGGTTATAATTAAATCTTTCTTTTGAAATGATGCGAAAGCATATCTTATTTGAGTCACACTACACAATAACACAAGAATATTTTCAAAATAGTTGTCGTAACTTCATCTTATTGCTTCACCGAGACATTCAGAATCTCTAGACCTTTGATATTCGTATGAAGGTTTTAAAAAACTGTCGTTATCACGAAACCATCCGGAAACAAACGGTATTTGAAGGTGCCAATATTGATATCATTATTCACTATTTTTGTGATAAAGAATAAACTGTGTTTATTCACACTACAACGACCGCAATCAGCGTCGCAACACTGTACCGACCGAAATAACAAAAGCCTTTACGCGACTGCGACACGACTGCGACACTATTTAATACCTAGTATGTGTACTAGAATGCAATGCATAGTATGTATTGATGGATGACATAAGGAGGATCCTAAGAAACTATTTAATTATACTTGAGAGTTTGTGTTGTGGGTTCCTCCTTACATGGCTTACCTCACCACACCAACATGTTTGATCCCTCCCAATAGAGAAAGTCAATTTCTCCAACTGCAAGTGGGTCAAAGTAGAAATCACTAAAACTATATCACCACAATTACCATTACTTTGAGTACATAATTTGGTTGGTGGACCATTTCTTCATACATAGGAATTAAAAACACAAGGACAGTCACTAACTAGATAGCAATAGCATTCAATTTTCTAAGCACTAGTATGGTCCACTATCACCTAAATTGTCAGACATATTTAACCACATCTAAACACAGTCCTAGGTTGACAATAACTTCACTCTCAATACTTTATAGAACCTATCTCAACCATTAATGTCGATATTGTTAGACCAAACACTTTTATAGACTCTCAACCCGAGTCCTCATAGTGTGTCGATATTATTAGTGTGTGTCGATATTATTAGACTGATACTTTTATTAGACTCTCAACACAAGTCCTCCTACGTATGTGTCAATATTGTTAGACCGAATACTTTTATCAAACTCTCAACACGAGTTGTTAGATTGAATACTTTTATCAAACTCTCAACACAAGTCCTCGTACGTGTGTCCATATTGTTAGACTGAATACTTTTATCAGACCAGTCTGAATCTGAATCCTCTGAATCTGAGTCCTCGTACATGTACGTGAGTTTCTAGTGGTGTTTAACACTAACCGTCTACGAAAAAACACTCTCAATCAATTTTCCTTTCTAGTTAATTAAGATAGTTTGGCTGCATTTAGTTTCAAATTATCCAACTAAAGAAACTCCATAACCTCCAAAGTGTACAAAGCAAAGTTGAATTGTGAGGCTTCAACTTCTAATTAACTTGAAAATTAATCGATTATAACAAAGACAAATCAATAAACAGAAAAAAATTAAGGCACAATATTCAATATAAAATATATATTAAAAGCACTTAGAGTTTGAGGGACAAATCAAGCTTCTGCAACTCATCTTGTTTAGTCTTCAAACGTGTGTCAGTAGCAGTAGCAGTGTTACCAAACCAGTATCCTCCAAATCCATCTTGAACCTTTGTTGGAGAAAAGGATGATCCATCAGTTTCTGATGCAAGATTTCCAATTGCTGGTTGTGAATACACAGGCAGCTTCTGCCACTGGTTTTGAACACGCGAACGGGACAAACCGAAAAACGATGCTTGATAAGAAGGTTTGTGAATCATAGAAGAATGCACCTGAATTCCAAGTGGTGATGATGATGATGGTCTGTTATATGAGCCATGCAAAGGTAGAGAAGCCAAACTTGAGTACCTGTGTTCAAAATCTAGCGAAACCGAAGTTTTGTATCCTCTTTTCGCCATAGTTCTTTCTCTTTTGTGTGCATTTTGGTGTCCACCAAGTGCCTGTGAACTATAAAACTTTCTTTGACAGTAGTTGCATGAGAAAATCCTTGGCTCTAATTCATTACCATGATTAGATTCTGTCGACGAGTTCATCGAATTCGAAGCGTCTGTATCAAAACAGTTTATGAGATTGAGTTCTTGCTTCGACGACTCGTCATCACGCGAATGATCTTTGCTAGGAAGACTTAAGTCCAGAAGTAGTTGATGTTTTTCCTCTTCATTTTCTGTCTTTCTCTTATCAGAAAATGAGAGATTCAAATTATGAGATGAACATGGTTCTAATCTTAGAAGGTCCATATAGGAGAAAAATATGCTAAGATTTTGTTTCTATATAGGAAGAGGAAGTTTATGAATGATGTAATGTTGCAATAAATTCTCAGAGTTATATATGTTTAGAAATTGATGTCACTATTTTAGTTACAAGGTCCTAATATAGCAAGACCTAAAAATCAAAAGATATTGGTTTTTGTGTTGGGAGAGAGAGATAGAGAGAGTTCACTTTAATGTAAACTTTCAAGAATGAAACAAACCTAAGTTATAGATTCATGTTTAATCATGATAAAGTTCCTATTCAAATTTGGAATATATCATAGTTGAGATGTTATTAGATTCTAAAGTAGGTAATTAGTATTATTAAGGTACAGTCCCTCTAAAACGGGTAGTAAGTCATTTTAGACGATAAATTGATTAAAGGATGAATCGCTCTAAAATGAGTCAGTAATTCGCTTTAGATGATAAATTATTTAAGAGATAAGTCGCTTTAAAATAAGATAGTAACTCTAGCCGATAAATCAAATAATATTAACAATAGATAGATAAATGAGTAGCTGATATTATATGCACATACATAACAAATAAGAAATTACTGATGATAATAATTTTCTCAACCTAAATTAACTGTGGGACCATTTTTGTATTCCATTCTTTTCTTTTACTAAAAATATTTATATTGAATGATAGTGAATTACTTTAATAATTGAAGCCTATTCTAGGAATTTCAGAAGACAGTTTCATGTCTTATCTTTCAAGTAGAAAAAGCATGAAATGAAAATTTCCAATCTAGAGACAACCAATCCTAACTTTCACCTTAAAAGATCACAATCCATAATTTCATGTCTTCAATATTATATCACCATCATGCTTCTTTTGCCCCACACCACATGCTGCATCATTCATCAAGCAAATTAATTTCCAAAACACTCAAAGCTATATTTCATTTTCTCTCAAGTGGAATTATATTGTTTCTCTTTCAAGTGGAATCACTATTTAATCATAAAGAATATGTTAGCTAGATTAGGTAACAAAAGTTGAATACGAAATTTAAAATATTAGTTAAGTTTCCACTAAGCTAAACTATTAATAGCATTGTCTCCTTTAACACTTCTTCATTAGTGTTGGCATAAATTAGGCAATAGTAAATCTTGACTAATAAGAGTATCTTGAACTAATCAATATTAATCAGTATACTTTTATGAACTAAATCTCCTCTGCACATAATTGTAATAATTGTAGAGACTAATTTTTTAGTCAGCGAATATCATAATTGATGAAAAAAATTGTTCTTCGAAAGATTTAATATTGCTAAAATCTCAAGATTGAATTTGAATCTAGAATTTCAGTTAAATCGAAAGAAATTTGTATCACCTCATCCAAATGCTATTAGATTTTCGGTCATAGATTTAAGACTGAACACTGAGATTATACCATCGATAAATTAATTTTAAACAATCTCGATTGTAACAGATATAAACGGTCGAGATCAGAAATTATGTGGCGCATTTACGACCAGATATATATATATATCAAGTATTATAGTTTCCTAATAAGTTCCAAACATATTTACTAATGATCCAGTAATACAATATAGAGAAAATAAGGTCCCCTCCCTGCTTTAACCTTTCACTTTCCCTCAACCAATACTAAATGTTTGACACAAGCGACTAAGGCCTAAGGACTTGCATTGAAAACCACATACTGTGGTACCTAGCAAGAAATTCTCTGACATTGATGGACAAGTAATAACTTTTTGAAATTGATTATTCCTCCTAGCTCGTGTTCAAGTTGGTTTGGGTTCAAAATCCTTGGCAACAAAAATAAGGATAAGGACAAGAAAAGGATATGTCTATGTCTACCTCAGTTAGGAAAAGCATATGAAAAATACAATACATTATTATGGACAACCCACCATAACTTTTCTTACATACAGAATCTATTAGTATGGTTCATAGTATATAATAAATTGCCTTTGTTCAATGAATTAGAGAAGGTCAAATTTTTCATACTCACTATCCAATTTATCATATTTTAGTATTCAATGCTGATACTTGTCTAAGGACACCAGAAAAATGAAACTTGAAAGTTAACATGATCCAATTAACGAGACAAATTGGTGGGTGATGATTATAAGTTATTCAAACTAATAACTATAGACACCTAACTTGAATCTTTATGTGCATAATCTATGCTAAGCCAACTGAATACAGCGTATCAGATAAATAAAGTTTTCCACTCAATTTCCTGCGCTTATTTAGCCACAATTGCACCATGATTCTTTAATTTCATATCACCTTTACTTTAAAGAAAAAGTAATTAGTGTCAGTTCTTTTCTCAAGTACTTTGGAACTGTAATCCTTTTAGTTCTGCCTTAATAACATTCAGTATTTTTGGTAGGAAAGTGTAGTTTGTTGTGTGCAATTGAACTTCTCTTGTATCATTTTTGTTTGATTTATATCATTACAACTTGTCCAACGAATTTGTAAGGAAGCTTTTCTTAACTTCTGTCTGCTAAATTCGCTTATCGCGTAGAACATGCCTACATATAACAGCAAGTTGCTGATTCTCAGAAAGTGCTCTTCAAATCCAACATTTTCATCTCATTTTTTTTTTGGGTAGAAGTAACCATCATTAGCTATTCAAGCATCTGTCGACCGCATAGATTTATCCAAACCCTTAAACAAGTTTGGAAAAAAAAAATTTACACATGTTTAATCCATCTTATGCCTGTATTCGTACACTATGATATCCGAACTATGTATTGAAACACGTATAATTTTATACATTGATGTCGAAAAATTAGATTCATCTTTACTAGGCTTTGCTTCGTATGAAGGGACGCCAGCAATCAAACAATACATTACCCCACCCATAACAAACAAGTATACAATAGATTAAACTCAAGCTACCAACACACAAAAAAAAAAACATCATCTTTACTTGGTTAGCCAGTAGATGAAAATAAGAAAAATGCATACAGACCCAACTAGGGAAAGTATTATGGTATCCATCGACTTTTTTCGCTTTATTGCTGACAGAATAGTATTTACCTACAACATTGTTAAAATCTCTCATTAAACAACATTAATATTCAACCTTATTCAATATTTACTTAAACTTCAATAACATTCGTACCGTTGGGAGGCGACTGCTCACGTTGCTTAGCTTTGAATTAATTCCACCAAAAGTTGAACGCTGGAAGACTAGAGTACCGAATGTTGCCTGTGCTTGTGAAATAACAGAGTCCATCTGCAATACAAGAATGAGCACAACAGATTGAAACAAGACAGCCATGGCTGTGGATCAGACATTGTAATGACACATATCAAATCATTTAAAACCCATACATGGCCATATGGGCAGAGAACAATATCCCGAAATGCGGGTACATTATAAGTAAAGTCCTCTGGTGGACGGATCTTGCTACGATAACAAAACTTTATAACAAAAAAAAAGGTTTCATGTCAAAAACCTGTCCTGTACTTCGGCTGATAGATGCACGCTCTTTAAGGAGGGTTTGCTGTTCAGAACCTCCACCCTCTTCCAAATCTAATCGTGTTCTATCAAACTCTTTAAAATCATCTAGTAATGAAGCATGTTCTTGCTTAGCTCTAAGACTAGACCGCAGACGATAAAACTCCTGCATTTCAAATCAGTTACATATAACAAGTTGGTGTCTGGCAGATTTAAGCTTACGATAAAATATAAAAATCTGAAGGAAATAATGAATCAATAAGTTAAACGCAGAGCAATAAATAGTTAACTATGCCACGAGAATATAATATTGGATTAGGTTTAGGAATCATATCATTAGAAAAAATTAAGGGTAGCTTTAATTGTAGAAAAAAATCATAGAATCAAATCATAGGTGATTTGAGCATGTGTGGATAATACTCATAAAAGCTCTGGTAATGAAGATAGATCCAACGGAGGACATTAGTTGAAGGTAGAGAAAGACCATGAAAATCTATATGTTGGACCATTAAGAAAGATTCGGAGTTAAATTGTTTATCTTTAGATATGGTTCATAACGGTTACGGGATATATGGCATCATTTGATCCATGTGGCAAACTCAATTAAAGGCTGAAATATATACAAAAAGATATATAATCATATCAAAGGTCTGAGGTTCTCACAAGAAATAAAGCTGATCACATTAAGTCCTGTTTGTCATACTCTTGTCTGTAAAAAAGAGCTATCTTTTGAAACCAAAGTTCAAGTATAGATTTATTAGCAGAACTTGTAATGATATTTAATGAGTTAAAGGGATGAGTACTCACAGTGTAAAGTTACTTTACACCGTCGCCCAATCAAATTTAATGATTTTGCCACGTCAGTAAGTATATAATTTCTAGAATAACATCATTGCATTAATTAAATAAATTCCCAAACCCCTGAATTTTGATTCCATTACCCTTTCTCCTTCTCTTCTCTGCAGCCTGCCTGATACATCACTAAGACAGTCGGAACATAGAACTTGTATGGCCGTTTACATTACTGTCAAAATGAAGAGCAACACCACGGCCGAGTGATGATGACGATATTGCCAGAGGCATATATCAGGTGCGGAGAAGGGAAGTAATGTTCAATGTCGCGGTCGGTCGTTGCACACTTGCTGGCAATCATGGTTGTTGAGCTGAAGTGATGCTGATTAGATCCAATACTTTCCAAAAAACACCAGAACATCCACTCACCCACTAAACAACTCTTGAAAATTTGTTTGAACAATTGATTAAATAAAACCCATATTAAATTGTTGACTAAAACAGGGCATGAAGACTAATTAATGAGAATAAAATAGAAGAACTTTGCGGTGAGGCGGTGATTCGTGATGTATGCCACTACAGATGTGGGTGGGAGACATGGGGGAGAAGCATGATCATTATTGCAGTAAAATAAATAAATAAAACTAATTTGTTAATTTTATTAAAAAACAAAATATAGCAATGTTGATGTGGTCAAAAGAAGCAACTTAATTAGATGATAGTGTCAGGTAAGGTTCGTGCGATACAATACCTGGGAGAGATCTTGATAAATTTCTTGGTGTCTGGTAAGAGTATGAGATACCATTTCTGAGCCGCCAGAGGACACCCAAGCTTGCATCTGTGAGTTTACTTGTTTGAGTTGGTTAAGTAATCGCTCAATCCAAGACTCGAGATCACCCTCAGTTGCATCAGCTTTTGTAGAAACCAACTTACGATATAAAACCATTTGCTCATCCAACTGAGCTTCAATCTTTCTTGCCTGTAAAAGATTAAAAAAAGAAGAACAACATAATCTGCTGTCAATAATTAGCCTAGAAAACAAAATAGTAATCCTAAAAATGATTAAAAAAAAAAACTCCAAACTATGATAATAAATCATGACTAGCTAGAGAAACCATGTTATCCTGGTTTGATTAACGAAAAGTGATTGAACATGTGCTTAAGTCTTAATTACAAACAGAACAAATCAGCATGCCTGAAATTCCGTAATCTCACTTAGTCAGAACTGAAACGGTGATCAAATATATACCCAGCATAAATGCAAGAAATAGAATTCATCGTTACATTTCATATTTAACTTCTGATTGCTTACTCCTAATCCTAAAATCACAATATGAACATTGGCCCTACACCCTAAATCAGGTTCAAGGCATACATCGTAGCAAAATGATAGAGTCAACCCTAGAAAACCAAACACCGCCAAAAAGGGAAATTTTCTGATAAGAGACCTCTGAATTACACATACACATATCATATAACTGAATTTCAGATACGAAAAACGTAATCTAGCAAAGAAAAAGAAGAACTTGGAACCTGTTTGCGAAGGGAATCCCAAGAACTATGAACCTCCATGGATGAAGAAAAAGAAAAGAAAGATCAAAATTGGCGTGGGAATGAGATGATTCTGTTTACTCGATCAAGATACGACGCCGTCTGCTCCCACGCCACAGACGACGATGACACCGATTCTTCAATTTTTGTTTTTTTTACTTTAATTATTTTTCATATAAAAACAAGGAAAAAAAATTGGGTTGCTTTGTTCGTAATCCACGGTTTTAGATCTCACTAGTAATGAAAAATTAAATTTCGTATCCCTATATTTATCTCTCAATTCTTACATAATTTCCGATATTCTAATTTTATCATTTCAATATTTTATTAATTATTTTTAAATTTTATTGCAAAGAAGAGTAAAAAAATAATATTTTTTGACATTGAACGAGACGAACCACAAGTACAATGGATAGATTATCCGATTCATAAATTTACAAATCGGAAGTAGCCAGGTTAGGTTATCTGATTCATGAAATTTCCAAACCGGAAATAACACGCTTGTGTTATCCGGTTTTGGAATTTCTTAATCGAAACTAACTATGTTGGGTTATCCGGTTTGTATAATTTTTTTTTTATTATAATATTTATAATTTTTTTTAGGAGACAATAATTTGTCTTTGATGATATGCGCGAAGGATGACTCAAAAGTATATACTACAGAGATATTCTCTACTACACAAAAATTTTCTACACGAGAAGAGGCGACTCGATGGATCAGGGAGGTTGGACTCAGAAATAGGGTTACTATTATAATCACTCGTTCGGACACAAAGACAGACAAGAGAGGAAGAAGTGACAAAGTTATATGTGGCTGCGATAGAGGTAGAAAGGACAAAGAACGAGAAAGCGAAACACAAAGTGCTTCCAAAAGATGTGAGTGTCCTTTCAAAGTTAGATCAACACCTTCAAATGATGGTTCTGGTTGGAAAATCGATGTAAAATATGGAGTTCACAACCATGATTTACCTGATAGATTTGAAGGTCATGCATTTGTTAGTCGGCTCACTGAAGATGACCAACAACATATTTTAGATTTGTTAAAACGTCGTGTTCCTCCAAGACATATATTGTTGTCTTTGCAAGAGCGAGATCCAAACAATGTGACTCGAATCACCCAAATATATAAACACAAGAGTAAGATTGAGGAAAAATTAGGGGAAGTAGAACAGAAATACAACATTTGCTTAAGTTGATTGATGAATCGAATTATGTTTATTATAGTAGGAAAAAAGATGAATCAGAAGTTGTGAAAGACATATTCTGGGCCCATCCAGACACTGTGAAATTGTTGAATATGTTCTCAATTGTGTTGATTATGGATAGTACGTATAAAATCAATAAGTATAGGCAACCTTTGTTTGAAATAGTTGGTGTCACATCAACCAAATTAACATTTGTTGTTGCATTTGCCTATATGGAAGTTGATGTTGGAGAACAGCTTAGGTGATCTGGTCAAATGCTGGGAGACTATGAATGGCAACATCAAGATTCAAGTGGGCAATATTAGAGCTTCGTTTCAAAAGAGTTTTTACGAGGTTGAGCATGTTCATAGAGGTCAATTTTATGTGAATTTGGTTAATTCAGTATCTAGAGCAGCTTTGCCTCACATTGGTGAAGAATGGCACAGGGTTGACATGGTGGGTACAAACACCCAGATGTGCAGGTGCTTTCGTAGAACATTTTATGGTTTACCTTGTAGATGGATGTATCGTACCATCGCAGGCAACCCATGTACAAAGTGATATCATCAAAGGGTTTGTGCTGCCTATGATCCTTGAATAGGCGCCATATCACATCACTGGGTGTCAATCCATCTAACTGAGCTCTGAACTCGTCAACCTTCGTCGTCGATTGCTTGTAGAACCACTTCATCACCCTCGGAAGTCGACAACCAACACCAGAAATATTCGAGAATCCTCTCTTCCCAATAGTTGGGAAATACTCGTGAATCCAACAATGTCATCAAAATATGAAAATTATCAGTTAAACGTATTATAAATGACATAATATGAAAATTATAAAGTAACTTAAAATAAAATATTTGTACCTGTAGAAGAGTGGCATATCCACCAAGCTGCTTGCACGAATAAAATAAAGCATCTCTGATGTATCTGTAAAGTGTGACAAGTGCAGCAGCTCCCCAACAGTATCTGTCACATCTGTCCAGGTCCTCAAACAGGGGTAAATACTTTGCCTTTACAAGAGTAAAGGTCTTATCTGTAAGAATAATGCAGTCAAGTATCAACAATATATACACCCTGGCCGCACAATCAAATCTCCCCTCAGATCGCAGACAAACAAACTGAGTCTTCAACCACTCAAGTCTATAATATGGACCTCTGGATACACGGACCTCCTCGGATACATCCTCTAGCGAAATACCCATCAGACGAATAGCAAGACTGATGGTATCTGAGTCAGTAATGCCTTCTGCAGGATAAATAACTCTCCTCTAATAGGTGTATGAAGGAGGCATGATACATCGTCCAGCGTGTTGGTCATCTCGCTAAACGACATATAAAAAGACGAAGTCTCAGGATGCCATCTCTCAACAAATGCAGATAGGAGGTTTGTATCGATCCTGGACAAGCTGGTCCTCTAAAGAGACGATAGTTCAAACTGAGATATTCATTCCTCTATCTGATATGGGGGCATCAATGGAACCCATCCTATAAGTTTGTTGCCATGTGCAGCAACCTTAAGCTTCTTCTTCGGTCGTCTCTCCCGAAAATGATACATATTATATGTTATTATCCACTAAAAATTAAAATAACATTTATTCACTATTGAAAGGTTATAGGTTGCCTTACCTCGCCATCCCACAAATGTCGATCAACGTGATTCTGGTACCTCACCAAAAGTGAGGTATCAGAAGGTCCTCTGGGGAATGGTGGATGTGGTGGAACATGAGGCGCAACAGGATTAGCAGCCTGAAGTGCCTCAAGTTCCTGCTGATACAGATGCGTAGGAACTGTCCTTCCATCGGGCCATCTCCGATGAATATATCTGTCGCGCCCTCTGATTCGAGACACTGGAAAGAAAAGCAGAAACAATTATACAAATAAAAAAAACAAAAAAAAAACATTAATGTAACACAGCCGGATGTAGCTAGGAGGTTACATACGGTGTGTATTTCACAAATTCCCTTAACCGGATATAGCTGAAGAGCTAAATCCGGTGTATACATTGATGAACCGGAAGTAGCCATCAACCTACTTTCGGTGTGTAACATAAACAAAAAGCAAACCGGATGTGACTTACTTGAGTTATCCGGTTTAAAAAATAAGGAACCAGAAGTAATGTTTATGGGTTATCCAGTGTGAAAATGATAATATCAGGGTTTTTTCAAAATCATGTATGAGGGAAAGTGAGGTGAAAAAGTTAAATTTTTTGAAATACTAACTGGTCGTATCTGGAGATTAGGATCCGATGTGGCCGCGTCGAGCGTGGATGAGCGCAGTTGATGATGGAGAGAAAATGGGGGGTGTACATGCAAAGACACTCCGATGCTAAAGTCAGAAAGCGAGCAACAAGTGAGCAAGTACAATATTTTTGGGTCAAGATTTGAATACCTGACCCTCTCAAATGAGAGAGTTTATATACTGGTCCAAGTGGGTGTTTATTGGCCCAAATTATTGGGCGCGGATCACGGATCCCGCAATAATCGACGGTGATTAGGAACTAGTTGGGGCGAGAAAGAGTCTGCTCGACAGGTCCCTCGCTCGGCATTGAAGTCGTCCGATATAGGGCAAGTCGAGCAATTGATTTCGGAGCTCCGAGCATAGTTGGGTTTTTTGGATCGTTGGGCCGCGAGATAGATATGGCCCAATTTTGAGGGTTGGCCCAGTCCGGAACAGGAACCCCCAAGTCGTTGCTTTCGGTCAAGGAAGTGATGACTTAAAGGTAGCTCGACGCTCTAAAATATTGGTGAACGTCGAGGGATTGACCTTCCGAGCATCCTATCTATAGGTCGGTGTAGAGGAAGTGGAAACGAAAAGGTGGCGTGTTTTGGGATTTGTGCCAATTTAATGCTCTGACGGCTAGCATAGGGCCTAGCGCGTAAGCTATTATTGCCTAGGGATAGGGGTCACGTTTCAGTGCACGTGTCATTTTCCCTATAAATAGTAACGTTGTCCCACAGAGGGAACTGTTTGCTTCGTCTTCTACCTCCCTTCACTGCTCGTGCAATTGTCTGTCGTTCACCATTGTCGATCACCGCAAACCTCGACCACTGTACTTCTCAAGTCATTTTTCTGCAATGGCGTCTCAAGGCCAAGGTTAGACCTTTATTCTGGATTTTTTAGACTTAGTTTTTAAGAAGTAGTGATGCATGCGGCTTAAGACTTGGTTTTATCGGTAGATTAGAGTAATGTGTAGATTTTAGGTTTTGGTAGTAGTTGTATCGTTGCCTACTATGAACATGGTTCACGGTGGGCGGCAGTCGAGCTCGTCGTTCGACTAAGGTTAGGGTTTTGCGATGAGCTCACGTCCATAGTGAACCACGTGTGTTAATTATCCCCGCTGAATGTTGATCGCCTGTTTTGGACGTCGGTCGCTAAAGGGATTAATGATAGGGACACTGTTTTTGGGTCGTTGCGCATCATTTCACTTGATAGGTAGTGGAAGGGAGAATTTGATATTCTGATTGAATTCACTGACGCCTTTCCTCTGCTTTTCAGGTGAAAACGTGCTCGTCGATCCCTTCGAGATCTCTTCGGAAGAGAGTTCGTCGGAGGCTTCGGGCTCCTCGGCGACCTCCCGTCTGGTTCCGAGAGTTCTTCGGGAGATTCAGAGGCGACCGAAGCGAATGACGTTGGGATAGCTTCTGGTGACGAGGATGGCGCCCCCGAGGTTACGCAAGAAGAAGAGATGGTGTTGGCGCCCGAGGAATAGGTCATTGAAGATCTGCTGGACAAGGTCTCGTCCTACGCCCGACCGCGTGCGGATCCTCTGCCGGTAGTGGGGGATCCTGATCACTGGAGAGTGACCTGCCCAGGCGACGATGATCGGATTTTCTCGGAGTTCGGTGGAAGAAAGTTCTCGATGTACGAATATGTTATTACGACCCTGGGGATCAGGATGCCCTTTAGCGACCTGGTTTGTTCGGTGCTTGGTTATCTGGGGGTAGCGCCCTCGCAACTGCACCCTAACTCATATGCTTTCACGAGGGCATTTGAGATGACATGCGCACACTTGGGGGCGGGGGCCACTCTCTCTTTATTCTTCCGATTGTTCTCTCTGCAACGCTAGGTGGGCGTTGAACTGCTCGAAAAGGATTCGTGTCTTTCAAGCAACGGGCCAAAAAATTTAAGGCGCATTCGGAGTCTATCTGGTCGTTTAAAGGTGACTATATTCTGATCGAGCCAATGACTAAAGGAGCGACCAGGTTGATCAGTTTCATGGGGAACGATACTGATGATAATGACGTGCCTCAGTTGGACGCTGAAGGTCGGCCGATCCGTAGGAGGATCTGGAGGTTTTCCTTCTCTTGGGAGTACAGTCACTACGGGCGACCGGTGTGTGACTTTGTCCAAGTAGGGGATAATCTTGGCGAGGATGATGCGAATAGCTTCGAAGAATTCCGCAAGTTGGTATCGTCCTTCACTCTGATCCCTATGGTCGACGGGGAGGGGAATGTGATGTTGGCCTCTGATGGAGGGGAAGTTGTGGAACGTCCGCTGATCGATGTCACAACCCTCTTGGCCTGTAAAAGTGGGCAGGAAGTGTCTGACTTGTTTGGTATTTCTTACTTTATCTAAATTGTTTGTTTGTTGTGATTCCATGTTCGTGGTCGATCTGACCCTTGTTTACTTTGTTTTGCAGGCTTGATGAAATCTCTGGACAAGATTCAGGAAAGACTGATGCAAGGCAACAAACAAAAGACTAAGGTTATCCAAACCCGACTAGTAGGAAACGATACGAGCGGCTATGGCTCGGGTCCTATTGCTCGAGGATCTCCGGGCGTGACATCAGGTTCAGCCCTCAAGAAGCATAAAGTTGGAGCAGTCGTAACGGATTTGACGACCAACGCCCCTGCAAAACCGAAGCATCCTTTACCTCTGTGTTTCGTGCAGCGGAACTTTTTTGAACGCACGTCTCTGGAGGTTGATCTGGAAGATTCGCTCTATCTCAAGCAAATGGACCGCCCCAGTCGAAGGTTGTCCTTGGCGCAGGATGCTAGCGCAATGACAAGGGTGCTATCAATGACGTCCATGTTTATCGAGGGGAGTTCTGGGCAGGAGCTCGAAATCACCCACTTGAAGACTTTATTGGTTGCTTTGGAGGAAAAAGCAAAGAAGGACGTCAATGATGTTGAGGCTGCGACCACAGAGTTGGCGGTGCGGGCGGACGTGATTGTTAAGCTGGAGGTAGACAAAAAGAAGGTCGTCGATCAGAATATGAAGCTGAGAGACACCTTCTTCCCCAAGGATGATGAAGACGAGGACACCAAGGGGTTGATGAGTCGGGTGCATTTCCTTGCGCGACTGGATCAGGATCTCGAGGATATGAGGGACTCGACTAAGTTGAGTTTCCAGAATATTGTGGACCAGATTAAGGCCCTTCATCCTGAGCTGAACCTCGATGCCAATCAAATCAGCTACTTGTATAAAGTCGAAGATGGTCGGGTCGTGGTCCCTGATTACATGATTGTGGACGATTCTCAACCTGGGGAGTCCGAGCAGCCGATCCAGCCAGCCGTCTAGCAACTTCTGAACGAAAACCAGCCTGGGGTGCAAGAGGGAAAGGGTAATTAGGTTGGCCTGTGAGCCTGAATTACTTGTAATTTAAAGTTTTTGTTTGGGGACGTGGTCCCCTTTTCATGTAATCTCGAACAAGTCGGCCTTTAGGGGTCGAAACTTTTTAATTAACATTTCCGCCCTTGGTGGTCGTTTTACAATTTATGCAGTGTTTTCAGTTATGTGTATGATTGCTCGTCCGTCGGAGGACTTTCATTTTAAATGTTTATTTTTTGTTAAGTGTTTTGCGCTCGTTTGGTGCGAGGAACGTGACGTAATGGTCGATAAGGGGGACGAATGCTCGTAGGGGTGTTATCCATCGGTTTGGGGGACTGATCAGATGTATAGAGGTTGATCCTGGGTCGGCATCCGGACCAAGTTTGTGGCTCGGATATCCGTGGCTTAAATGTCCCATCGCGAGTTGGGGTTCTGCCTGGTTGTGGTACTTAGGCGACGTCGAGCTCGTTTGAGTACCCGTTCGTGCGACAATTACTTTCCGTGTCACGACGAGGAGGTTCTATTGGTCAAACGTTTTGGATTGCAATGCTTGTACCTGGGCATGCAGGTTTGGTCGGGCCTTTCGCCCTTCGTAGGGGGTAAGGCGACCTTCATACTAGCTATAGTATTGTTTAAGTTTCTCGGCGTTCCATGGCCGTGCGAGCTCTTCCCCTTGGAGATTTTCTAGGTAGTAGGCTTTGTTTTCGGTCTTTGCTCGGACGCGATACGGGCCTTCCCAGTTTGGTGCTAGCTTCCCTTCTCGGGAGTCTTTGTGGTTTTTTTTAGTACGAGGCTCCCAACTTCGAACGCTCGTTTAATAACTTTCGCGTTGTGTCGAGCTGCGATTTTTTGTTTGAGCGTGGCTTCTCGAAGAGCTGCTCTTGATGGGATTTCTTCGACCAAGTCGAGCTCCTCTCTTAGCGTTTCTGAGTTAGTATCTTGGTCCATGGGCGAGTCTGTGCGCATGGACGGTATGTGCATCTCTATGGGGATGACAACTTCGGTTCCGTAAGCCATTCGGAACGGGGATTCTCCGGTCGTCGAATGAGACGTGGTCCTGTATGCCCAAAGGATGATATGTAGCTCTTCGACCTAGTGTTTTTTTGTGTTCGTCCAATCTTCGCTTGAGGCCCCTCAAGATTACCCTGTTAGCAGCTTCAGCCTGCCCGTTAGTCTGGGGGTGTTCGACAGAAGCGAAGTATTGTTTGGTTCCAACTGAGGATACGAATTCTTGGAAGTGTTTGTCGGTTAATTGTGTCCCCTTATCCATCACGATAGCGAGCGGTATTCTGAACCGAGCGAGGATGTTTCGTTTGAAGAAGCATAGGGTGTTCAGTGCAGTGATTTTGGCTAGGGCCTCTGCTTCGATCCATTTGGTGAAATAGTCGATGCCTATGATGAGATACTTGTTTTGGCCGATGACGAAGGGCCCTAAGATGTCTAGTCCCCACCAGGAGAACGACCATGGGGACGACAATGATTTTAACTCAGTAGGGGACGCTATGTGTATGTCACCATGTCGTTGGCATTTGTCACATTTTTTAACGTGCTCCTTCGCATCGTCCTGCATCGTCGACGAATAGTATCCTGCACGTAGAATCTTACGAGCGTGTGATCTTCCGTCGGGGTGTTGCGCATTGATCCCCTCGTGGACTTCTCTCAGCACGTGTGGGACGTTTTCTTCCTCAACGCATCTGAGGAGTGGTGTGGAGAAGCCTCGACGGTACATCTTCCCTCCGACCATTGTGTATGAGCACGATCTACGCCGTATGGTGCTGGGCGTTTTCGGGTCTGTTGGCAACTCGTCTTTGGTCAGATAATTGAATACTGGGGTCATCCAACAGTTAGCGTCGCCTATGATGTTGATGTCTATTGGCGTTGACGTTTTCCCAATGCTGGGTTGAGGGAGTATCTCTTGTATGACGAATTTGTTGCCCCCTTTCTCTTGGTGCTCGCCAGCTTGGATAATATATTCGTTCGGATGTTGTTCTCGCGCGGGATGTGCCTGACTTCTACGGGTGTGAATCATTTTAGTTTTTCTTTGAATTAGGCCAAGTATTCGGCCATGTTGTCGTTCTTGGCTTGAAAATCGCCTCGTACTTGGTTAGCGACCAACTGTGAATCCGTGCATATTATTATTTCTTCTGCTCCTAGGTCGTCTGCAAGGCGTAAACCGGCCAAGAAAGCTTCGTACTCTGCTTGATTGTTGGATGTGGGGAAAGACAGGGTTAAGGATGCTTCGATGAGCGTTCCCTCCTTGTTCTCTAACATCACCCCAGCCTCGCTGCCTGTCGAGATAGATGCTCCATCTACGAAGATGGTCCATTTAGATGGAGATGTTGCCATTTGCTCGTTGAAGGTAAGTTCTGCTACAAAGTCGGCCAATGCCTGAGCCTTGAGGGCCTGTCGTCCTTCATATTTGATGTCGAACTCAGCTAATTCTAATGACCATTTAAGCATTCGTCCGACCATGTCTGGCCTTCCAAACATCTGCCTGATGGGTTGGTCTGTTCTGACGATGATAGTATGGGCTAAGAAGTAGTGTTGTAACCTCATTGCTGCGAAGAGTAGGGCCAGAGCTAATTTTTCGATTTGTAAGTACCTGAGTTCGAGGATGTTCAATGCCTTGCTCGTGAAGTATATGGGTTTTTGCCCCTCGGGGAGCTCTCGAATAAGGGCCGCGCTGACCGCCTCGTTCGATACGGCGAGGTAAAGGTATAACGTTTCACCTTCATTGGGCCTGGAGAGTACTGGTGGTTAGGATAGTTCTTTTTTCAAGTGAGTCAATGCTTGCTCGCATTCGTCATTCCACTCGAAAGTTGATTCTTTGCGGAGGCGTTTGTAGATCGGGAGCGCGTGTTGGGCGGATTTAGCCATAAATCGAGCGAGAGAGGCGAGCACTCCATTTAACGATTGTATGGATTTTTTAGAGTTTGGGGTAGGTATTTCTATGAACGCTCGACATTTATCCGGGTTGGCTTTAATCCCTCGCTTGGTTAAATAAAACCCGAGGAATTTACCTGCTCGAACTCCGAATGTACATTTTTCAGGGTTGAAACACATCTTGCATTTTTGAGCTTAGTCGAACACCTTCCGTAGGTGGGAAGCGTGATTCGTTTCTTCCTGATATTTGACTATCATGTCTTCCATGTATACTTCGAGCATGTCCTCAATTTTAGCTCGAAAAACTTTGTTCATCATGCGCTGATAAGTGGCGCCCGCATTTATTAGACCGGAGGGCATAACGTTGTAGTAGTAGTTGTTTGATTCGGTCATGAAGGTCGTGTGTTTTTTGTCGGCCACGGCCATGGGAATTTGATTATATCCCGAATAAGCATCCATAAATGATAGTAGTTTGAAACTGGCCGAGTTGTCGACCAATTTATCAATATTTGGAAAAGGGTAAGCATCTTTCGGGCAAGCCCGGTTAAGGTCGGTATAATCAATGCACATTCGCCACTTTCCATTAGATTTTTTCACAAGTACAACATTGGAAAGCCAGGTGGTGTACCTGACCTCCGTTACAAAGTTTTCCTCTATGAGGTCTTCTACAGCTTTTTCGGCCGCTTTAGTTTTTTCGGTCGACTGTTTTCTCCTCCATTGGGCAACGGCCTTGTGATTCGGGTCGATGGATAGATGATGGCATGCTACGTTTGGATCGAGTCCGGGAATTTCTACTGCACTCCATGCGAATAGGTCGGCGTTCCCCTTCATACATGCTTCCAGATATCTCTTTGCTAGTTCCGGGAGGTGTGCTCCGATCTTCACGCATCTGCTCGGGTCCTCTCCTAGTGGGATTAGCTCGAATTCACCGTCGGGGATAGGTCAGGATAATGAAGAGGAAGGCTGCTGGGAACTCTCGGCTTCATCTGGAAACCTGCAATCGAGGTCGATGGAATCGACCCGGGGGAGAGGTGCGGGCACATCGGGTTTTAGGGAGGAAGCTGAAGTTGAGGCTTTAGGCTGGTAAGATATCGAGTTAAGGCCTTTAAAGGCCGCTTCGAAACAACGACGGGCGGCCTCCAAGTCAACATGTAAGGTGGAAACTCTTCCCGAAGTGGTGTAGTATTTCATCTTTAGATGGACGGTGGACGGGACGGCTAGAAGGTCGGCCAACGTTGGTCGACCTAGAATGCACTGATACAGAGAAGGACAATCGACGACCAAAAATTGGACGCAAATTGATCGGGCAGTCTCTGCGGCTCCGAACGTGACTATGAGATCGACGTAATCTCATGGTCGTGACACCGCACCATTGAAACCTTGTAGGTCTGATCCTACGTATGGTGTCAGATGAGTTTCGTTCAGCTGGAGTATAGCGAATAGCTGCGAATACATGATGTCGCATGAGATACCTTGGTCGACCAGTATCCTGCGGACGTCAAAGTTGGCCATTTGGGCTCGAATGAGCAGTGGAATGCTGGCATTAGGCGCTCCCCCTAATAGTTCTTCTTTATAGAAGGAGATGGGCACTGAATTGTCTCTGGGAGGATCCAGTGTGGCATTCAGGGCTGACCCTTTCGCAATTAACTGGTCGAACTTTCTTTTCACGGAGCCGACCGTGATCTTGTTGAATCCCCCGCCTGAGATCACCATGGCGGATGGGAAGGCTACCCATGGGCTATGGGAAGATAGATAACCTGGACTCGCCAGACGGTCGGGCAGAAAGAAGTCTTCCGGGCGATAGATGTTGAGGGCCATTTGCATATTGGTGTCCGCGGGAACGACCACTGCTTCCTCGATCTTGATGGTTTCTTGCGCCTCTGGCCTGAAAGTTTCTTTGAATTTCGTGAACTTTTTGAGATGACCATCTTTGATGAGTATCTCTATTGCGTCCTTCAGGTGGATGCAATCTTCGGTGTTGTGCCCATGGCTCTTGTGAAACCTGTTGTACTTGGTTTTATTGGTGCCCGGTTTGGCGGGTAGCTGCTTGGGGAAGCGCACCCCCGCTTGGCGGAACTCCGAGTTAGCACATTCGGACAGTATTTTCTCCCTCGACACCAGCAAAGGCGTATATTCACGAAATCGGCCCACCGGTCCTCTCTGCTCCCGCGGTTCACGGGAGCGATCTTCCTTTCTTTTGTCGCTTCCCCGACGAGATGTCGAGGGTTCGCCGGATTTGGAAAGGTTTGCGTCCTCTCGACGTCGAGCATCGCAAATGGAACTAGCTGTCTGCTTTTCCTCGTATTGGATATACGATTGAGCTTTCAAGAGGAACGCATCCAGAGTGGCGGGCGTCTCAATACCCTTTGCTCGGTGAAAGTCGGTAGACGGACGTAATCCACGTTCTAGTAAGTACTTCTTCATGTCGTCCGTGATTGAGACTTGGACGACTTCTTTATTGAACCTCTCGATGTAGGTTCTGAGGGGCTCGTCTTTGCCCTGGATTATGGCCTCAAGTGATGCTTCCATCTTTGGATGGCGTCTGGAAGCGGTGAAATGCCTGGAGAAGGTTCGACCAAGCTGTCTCCAGGAAGTGATGGATTCGGGCTCGAGGCTTTTATACCAAGTCATCGCTCATTTCCTTAGGGTGGTCAGAAAGAGGCAACATTTGATTGCTCCTCGAACGCCCCTGTAGTCAATTAGAGCGTCAATGTTCTCAATATGCTCGTCGGGATCAGTCGTTCCGTCGTACGAACCCAATGGTGGGGGCTTCTCAAGCCATCTTGGCAATCTGGTGGCCATAATCTCAGAAGAAAGGGGTCCTCTGATATCATCATTGTCGCTAGAGGTGATTGTACGGGATCTTGAACGGAGTTTCCGGTCTCGTCGCGGGGACGAAGAGTTCGACCTGCTCTTTTTTTATCGTTTCGGGGATGGAGATCGTGATTGTCTTCCTTTTCAGGGAGGGGAACGAAGATCGTCCTCTTGCGACCCGTGGTGATCCTTAGTCGGTACTGGCGAACGACGTCTTCGTGGAGGTGATCGACCGCGGTTCCGGATAGAAGATTCGTCGTGGTGGCCTTTATCTTTCTTCCTTCGGGAGGAAAGGCTGTGTTGGCCTCGGTGCCTTTTGGGTGATCGAGATGATCGACGACCAGTGTCTTCCAGACGGGCTATCTTTGCACCGTGTGCTAGGAGTAGGAGATGTGTTTGATTGATTGTTTCAACCAATGCAGCAAAGTCTGATCTGGTGGGCGCGGCCACGGAAGGTATGATCTCTGGTTGGCTCTCGAGCGGTTGACCGCGCTCGGGAGATGGTGAAGCAGTCTTTCCGTCCTGGCGATCTTGGACGGTTTCTTCGTGTGAGGGGGTGAAAAGGTTGCTTCCCCGTTGAGTAATGAGGACACCATCAGTTGTGCGGGCTTCGCACGGTATGTCGTTAGCGGCCATGGATCTTTATGAATAGTAACTTTGGTTCTTGATTTTCTTTGGTGAAGAAGAACGCGGAAGTTTGTTTCCCACAGACGGCACCACCTGATCGTACATGGAGATCAGGATCCGATGTGGCCGCGTCGAGCGTGGATGAGTGCAGTTGATGATGGAGAGAAAATGGGGGGTGTACATGCAAAGGCACTTCAATGCTAAAGTCAGAAAGCGAGCAACGAGTGAGCAAGTACAATATTTTTGGGTCAAGATTTGAATATCTGACCCTCTCAAATGAGAGAGTTTATATACTGGTCCAAGTGGGTGTTTATTGTCCCAAATTGTTGGGCGCGGATCACAGATCCCGCAATAATCGACGGTGATTAGGAACTAGTCGTTGGGGCGAGAAAGAGTCTGCTCGACAGGTCCCTCGCTCGGCATTGAAGTCATCTGATCTAGGGAAAGTCGAGCAGTTGATTTCGGAGCTCCGAGCATAGTTGGGTTTTTTGGGTCGTTGGGCCGCGAGATAGATATGGCCCAATTCTGAGGGTTGGGCCAGTCCGGAACACTAACTATTTATATGAGGGTAATATCGTCCAATTTTTTTTGCGTAGGGGTATCGGGACGACTGTAGTGGTACAAGGTTTAATTTTCCTAGTAATGTCTAATTATGAGTAAAAAAAAGTTGATTTTAATTGATATGCATTGATAGTGTAAAGTTTTACACTGGCAGTGAATTATAGTCGTCGGATGTTATAATTAGTTTGATTTTTATTTTAAAAACTTATAAAGTATAACAAACAGATTGATGGTGATGAATTGACAGTGTAAAATATTTTATATTGTAAAATACATATCAATTAATCTCAAAAAAGTATTGATTAATATTATAATTTTTTTATATGAATACTTTATTAAAAATTTCATCAATTTTTAATTATCAAATTTACTAAAATATATGTCTTACTAAAAAGGTGAAATTTGCGAAACAGAGGAAGTACGTTTTATAATAATTATTTTGAAATACTTTTTTGGGTTAAGTATGTATTTGGTTCTTCTAAATATCTCAAATTTCGTTTTTAGTCCCTCTAAAATTTTTCTTCAAAGAATGGTCCTCTTAAAAATTTTAATTTTAACTTTTGGTCCCTCCTGCAATTTAGCGACGATTTTTACGATTTAGCGACAGTTTTAGCAACGGTTTTAGCGACGACTTTTTATTTAGCGACAAAATTAGAAACCATTTTAGCTACGATTTTGTCATGAGGGACCAAAAGTTAAAATTTAAATTTTTAGGAGGACCATTAAAGAAAAATTTTAGAGGGACAAGAAACGAAATTGAGATATTTAGAGGGACCAAAAACATATTTAACCCTACTTTTTTACAAATAAATTAGTTATTATGTGATTATAAATGAAGTAAAAATTATAATTAACAAAAATATAAACACTTACTTATTACTCTCTCCGGCTCTTTTTAAATTTTCTTACGCATATAAATTTGTATATATTAATTAATATATATTAAATTATATATTAATATAATTTGAATATATTAATTAATATATTTAATTTAATACCCTTAGAGAGCGCTTTCTAAGGTCTGATAGTTTTACTTAGAGTGCGCTTTGTAATAAAAGCGCTTTCTAAGGTAGAAAAAAAAAGTCTAGGGCGAGGGGGATTCGAACCCCAGACTCATAGCATTCACACAAACCTCCTTGAGAAGCGGTACTACGCCTTCATCCATTAATTATGTTCACATTAAATATATATAATATCAGTATTAATATATATTATAAATTAATATATTTTAAATTATATATTCTTTCTAAGGTAGAAAATAAAAAAAATTAAAATGAGTCTGGGGCAAGGAGGATTCGAACCCCAGACACATAGTATTCACACAAACCTCCTTGACCAGCGGTATTACGCCCTCATCCATTAATTATGTTCACATTAAATATATATAATATAAGTATTCATATATATTATAAATTATATATTAATATAATTTGAATATATTTAATTTAATACCCTTAGAGAGCGCTTTCTAAAGAAAACGCTTTCTAAGGTCTTTTTTAGTTTTACTTAGAGGGCACTTTGTAATAAAAGCGCTTTCTAAGGTAGAAAATAAAAATAAAAATATAATTTCTCTATATTAATTAGTATATTTTAAATTATATATTAATATAATTTCTATGTTGAACAGTATTACCATACTTTAGATATTATAGCAACATTATAACATTAATGCGGTACTTCTCATAATATAGATACTAAAGACACATCACTTAACACTTAACAGTATTACCATTCTGTTTGCATTAACATATTATAGATACTAAACACACATCACTTAACAATATTACCATACTATAGATACTAAAGACACATCACTTAACTATTACACAAATTCACTACAACGTTAACTATTACAACGATGTTATTGGACCGACTAATTCTGGTTCTTTTTCGTCACAGACACGGTAACTTGGTCTCCAGGTAGAGCTATGCTGAACCTGAGCATGTCACCCCTCCTCAGTTGACGATGCTTGGCAAACTCATGCCACCCACGATACATAAATTTTTCTATCTTCATTATCCTTCCTTTACGCTTGGCGCATTTAATCTTCGCAACATACAGGTATCCATAGTCTCCGTCCTCCAGAATTATATCCTTCTGATGCAATGCAAGATACCTCTTGCTCACATGCTTCGGAAAATGCTGCAACAATTTGATCAATATCATTATTCACTAACTATACACATATACTGCATATACATACTTTTAACTTTTGGAGTGAATACTTACCATGACGTTGTTAATCACTTTGTACCCATAACTCACCTCATTTTCCCATTCAACATGATCATCTTCCTCCGTACCCTCCTTTTCTTTGAGGTGCGCTGCGACGTTTCTGCACAAACACAACATTTTCATTTTTAAAATAAAAGGTTTGTATTCACAACAAATGACAGACACCATTAAATTCTTGCTCAATTAAATTCTCAACACATGCAACAAAAGATTATCTTTTTCTATACCTTTGTTGTCTCTCGCGGATTTCTTGCCGACGTCCCTTTCCTTTCGCTGTCTCTCCCCTACTTTGTAAAACTTCATCAACCATCTTCTGAACAACAACTGCAGCTCCAATATCGTCCATCTTTTCTACACAGTATATCAAAACAAACTCTATTAATCCATCCATGCACAAAATATAACATATATAACAAACTTTCATTTCTCACTTTTATGTCATCTACATAATCTACTTCTACAACAATGTAAACTATATATAAAAAGAGCTTAAACTAATGTAAATTATATATAAAAAGAGATTAAACTAATAAGCACTTCTACAACAATGTAAAAAATGTCATATACAAAAAGATATTAAACTAATAAGCACTTCTAAAAAGAATGTAAACTATATATAAAAAGAACTATATTAAAAAAGAAATAATCTATTTTCTTCTTTATACTCTTCTGATATCATCAATGTCATCTACATAATCTACTTCTATCATCAATGTATCCTATTTTCGTGCCCTAAACTCTGACTTACACTAAACAGAAACAAAGAAGAAACTTACGAAAAATGAGTGTACAGTGGATGGAGGAAGGAGAAAGGAGGCAACAATAATGGTCACGGAGGAGCATGGTGATGGACGGCTGTGGCGATTGAAGCTTTTGTTAGGGAGAAAATGGTGTTCGCAAGTTTTGTTCGCTTCAGAATATAAAATGAAATGAAAATAGTAACTGCGTATGAAACATCAGAATATTTGCACCAAAAACAAAAGACAGCGCTTTTGTAATAAAACACTCTTATAGGTCGTTTGTAAAATAATTTAAAATAAAGTGATTTCTTAAGTTACACTTTAGAAAGTGCTTAAGGTGAAAGCGCTCTCTAAAGTGGTCACCTTAGAAAGCGCTGTCTAATGTGCCATTTAGAGAGCGCTTTTTTTAAGCAAATTTTCAACTGGCCTATAGCAGCGCTTTGCAATAAAAGCGCTGTCTTTTGTGCGCTGCGAAAGACAATTTTTGGCGTAGTGGACGCTGGGTTAAATGGTTAAAGCATCGCAACAGATGTCGTGGAATTGGTTGAAAAACAAATTCAAGAATCTACGTTGTTGTATAAACCAATGACATGTCAATCTCATAATATGTTTGGAACATACAGGTAGGTCCTAAGATGGGATAATCAACTAATTGAGGATCTGTAGCATAATCCGGATAGGTGGCCGACGAGCAGAAGCTACCGCAATGCTTGGCATAGGATGTGGTAAGTCGAAAATTGGTGGTGCAGATCATGATTCTCTTATGGGTTGTTTGGGATTTCTTAATTTTTGTGTCTGGTTCATGGTAGATTGAGATTCAATCAAGTATTGATGTGATGGAAGTCTTAGATTGAGAAGTTATTTTTAGATCTAACTTGATGTTTGGGAAATTAGTAGGATCTGTATGTGGTTTCAAGTATTGATTAGTGTGTTTGGAGTTTGTTAGTCAGTTTAAGTTTCAGCTGAGATTGATCGGAAGCATCTTAGGTGTATCACTTAGAATTATTGTAGCAAGAAGGCATCGAGCATCCAGTACCACTACAAGAAAAACACGTTTTAGCTGCAAACTTTTAGCGTCGGCCCCGACTCTGACGCTAAAGTGTTGACATTACGTCAATAAAAGCCCTCGCTAACGGGTAAAAAACATTTGTTTTATTTTTTTCAAGACATTATTATTAGCGCCGGCTATGTGTGACGCTATCATATTAGCGAGGGCTTTTGCGACGCTAATATTGGTGCGAAATTAATTAATTTCCCCCCAGAAATTTTGTTCCCTCCTTTTTAAAGGTTTAGATAAATATTATTTTTGTGGTAGCGACGGCTATGTGCGACGCTAATATTGGTGCGAAAATAATTCATTTCCCCCTAAAATTTAGTTACTTTTTTTATTGTTTTAATTATTTATAACAATAATTTCTATTAAAACTATAAATTATAAAAAAAAAGACAAAAAACTAAATTTATAAAATTCCTAATTTCAAATAAATTTTTTAAAAATTATTTTAAAAAATAAGATAATCTAAAACTATAAATTTAAACTTATAAGAAGATAAACATATTTTATTATTTTAATTAAATATAAAAATAATTGTATTTTTATTATTTTAATTTATATATATATATATATATATATATATATATATATAAAAAGATAAACTTATATATATATATATATATATATATATATATATATATATATATATACTTTAATTATAAATAAAGAAAATCAAATTCTAAAATAATTGCATTTTTATTAGTTTAATTGTTTATACTAATAATTTCAAATAATTAAAAATTATCAAAAAAAAGTAAATAAAATATATACTGAAAAACAACTCATTCACACGGCTTCAGCTTCAGTACTGTACTCCCTCGTTCAGAATCCCTCAATCAACCCTAAATCATCCTACTCCTCAATCAGAATCGCATTCTCTCCCTCAATCATTTATCGTTTGTGAGAATCGCATCCTACTCCTCAATCAGAGCTGAGGACCGATGAGTTGTTATTTCAGAATCACCGACGAGTTGCAAAGTTGATATTCAATGAGAGGTTCGTGTGGCCTGCATTCAAGGACAGGTTCGCCGTTTCTTTTCTTCTATATATCTAGAAATCGTTACCAAATGTGTGATTTTGTAAGTTGTTTAGATTTTGTAAGTTTTCCAGAAATCGTTGTTAGAAGTTGAATTTCTGTTGTGGTCAGTTAGGGTTAGTGATGCCTTGGCTTGTAGTAAGCTAACTTTCTATTATGAGTTAATGTTGTTTATGTTAGGGTTATTGATATCTTTCTCAAGAACAAAATTCTCACTTGATTTCCCTTTCTTAAAAATAATAATTGAAAATCATGAATGTGTGAATGTGTGTTTATAAATTTGTGGCTTATATAAATCTCACCGTTTCCATTGTTTCTCATTGTCTCCAGAAATTGCTCGTTTCTCATCGAAGAGTTCAAGAAATCGCTTCTGCATTTCATCACTTTAAAGGTTCAAAATTCTGCTTCTCGTCACTTCATCACTTTAAAGGTTCGATTCTGTATTGATCCTATACTGTTTGTATGAACTTTGTTTTGTGGTGTGGTTAATAGTAATGCCTTGTTCGTTTAGTCTCGAGAGATTCTAAAAGTAATGTTTTGTTCTCTTTAAATATATAAGAGATTGTAAGGTGTATAGTCATCTAGAGTTGTATCTAACCTAACTAGTTAATGGCTTAATGCTAGTATGTCTATGTATATATGTGTATCAGCTTATGCAAAACCTTGTTATTATGCTTTCATAACTAACAAACTGATTGAAAAGATTATAGGTACCTTGTCCCTGCTGATCTCACAGTTGGACGGTTTGCCTTGAAGGTGATTGTGGAGAAGGAAGAGAAGTGATATCCCAAGTATTGACAAGAAGAAGTAAGTTTTTGTTAATAACTGTATAGTTTTATCCTTAGAACATTGGAGTAACTAGTTACATCCGACATTATGTTTGATACACATTCTTTTGCGAATTTAATAAACGTTTAAGTGCGATTAATTGAACTTTACATTATCAAATCCATTGAACATTGTTAATCTGATTCCGTTTTCAGCATCCATTTGATTATTCATATTATAAACTCGATGAGGTTTAGTTAGAAGCATTTGTTGACCACTAATCATGTCCAACTACTATGCTCCCTCCACATTCTTTTTCAAACAGTCAAATGTATCCAATCATGCAGTCAAATGTATCCAATCAATCTTAAGATGTATTAGAATTGAACTGAATTGATGTTGGAAGTTAGAATTGAATTGAATTTGATGAATGAGTATTTTTAAGATGTATGAGTATTCTTAGTGAATTGAATTAATAAATGAATTTGAATGTTATTAGATCTGTTCTCAAACTGAATTTGAATGAATTAAAAATTGAATGTTATTTGAATTTGAATGAATTTGAATTTGAATTTGAATTGAATTAAAATCTGAATTTGATAAGGATCAAAGTAATAGTTGCTTATCAGAATATATTTGTATGGATAAATGAAGTGTATTCTAGGTTGATATGAAAGTGTATTCTCTGAGTTCATTTTACATTGTGATGTTATTGGGTTACTTTCATTTGGGAGTTTTTATCGAAGCAGAAAAAATAAACTGTGTTTGTTGCTTATCAGAATATATTTGTATGAAATATGGGATAATTAGGGTCATGATATATTTTATAGACTAAACCCTGTGTATAGTCAATTATAGGAGTGTTTTTTACTAGAGCTAGTGTTTATGATTGGCTGCCAATGATATATTTCATGTTAACTGTCAATGAAATTCAACTCAAATGACTTTGAAAATAGGAATTATGTTATCAGTTAGTAGAATTTGTTATTTAGACGTGCACTTAGTAATTTTGAGAATTGAAAATTAAGTGAAATTCAGTTATGCACTATTTTATGAAGTTAGTTGTTTTGTTTAGTTTGAATGGATAAATGAAGTTATTTTAATGAGAAAGTTAATAACTGAATGTTTGTATGTGGACACTTGATGATAGCAGGCCATTAACAGAAATAGGTCTGCATCTAACTGATTTTTTTATACCTACTCTGATAGTTAAGATTTTTATATATAGAAGAAATCGCATGAAAATGATTAGGAAAGATCTTGGTTTGCTCGGAATATTAGGATAAGGTCAGGATCTACCCAAAAAAACTCTATAATATATAAGCTATGGATTACTTTTAGGGAAAGGAAATCAACTATATAATATATGAAGCTAGTACTCTTACCATTACCGCCCCTGCATATAACAGCCCTGAAGTCTCCAACATTTGCAACAAGCAAACGATCGCCAACTAGAATGGCAGTTGATGCAGTAGCTCCTGCATCTTTGTGATGATTGTTTTTTGATTTCAGACATTCCGAATCGATATGATTATATGCATCAGCTGTAGAAAAATAAGAATTATCATATAGATTTAGCAAATCACAAAACATAAGAATCATGCTGCAATACCAAACTTAAATTTTTATTGTGATTCTACTTGTTCTTGTTCCTGCTGTCATTCTGCTTGTTACTATGTTGTTATAAAATAGGATTTGAATGTAACTGAAATGTAACTGAACTTTGGGATAGGAATATTATTAGCACCCTTGGTTGTTTATAAAATAGGATTTGAGTTTTGAAATGTAACAGGTCCTGAAGCAAGAACCGGTTTATTAAACTGTTTTTGCAAGCACTGGTGAATTTGGTTTATCATAACTGTTTTTGTTATGATTCTGGTTTTATTTTGTTATTAGCTTGAGTGATTTACTACTGAAACATAACATTATCAAGAAATTTAACTGAAACTTAAGTAAGAGCCATATGTTGAGTTCTTTAGTTGGTGGTTGGACCTTTGACTGCACCATTTTTTTACTGCAGTGGATCAAATGGTGCCCAGTCCATATCAATTGATTCTGTTTGTGAAGTTTGTTTAGAAGTTTAGAAACTTAAGAAATTGTTTAGAAGTTTGTGAACCCTTAATTATGCGATCATTCTGTTTGTATGGCTGTTAGGATTATCAATTGATTCTGCCTAATCCATAATGCATTGCTTTAGAAGTTGTATTTCTGGTTCTTGTTTAGAAGTTTGCTCATTACTTATCTAATAGTTTCTTTGACCTCAGGGGTTCTGGTTCCAAGTATCTCAGACATCAAGACAGGATTACAACTTGCTCTTGCAGGTACTTCTTATTCGAAGCTTGTTTATACCTCTTTTCATTTGTCTTTTAATTCACTCATGTTTTATGTGTTCTGTTTTATGTGTTCTGTTTGTAAAGTCATTTCCCGTGTTCTGTGCTCTCTGCGCTCTGTGAGTTTGTCAGTTATGCAGAAAAAAAGGCAGCTCACACCCCTCACTTATTTTCCTGCCGTGCACCCCATTTGATCATTTCATATATCATCAACTTTCATGTAGGACCACTTTCATTCGAAATCTAATCTAAGGTCCTTTTCTTTTCAAAGTTTTGACCAAACTTTACAGCAATAGTTTATTAATTTAAAAATGTTGGAGTGACTTGATAAAAATGTTGGATTCTCTGTTTCGTCCACACCACATTTGCCACATATGAGAGAGACTCACTTCCGCTTTGCCACAATTCTAGGTTGTTTTGTCTATATATTTTTGTTTTTTCCATCCCATGTTTTTGTTCAAACCACTATACCTAAAGTTCTTTTTTAATTTCTTTCTTCTTTAGTTTACGGTGATTTTTTTTAATATTTAATTTGCATGACAGAATTTATCATGCCACCTCCAAAATCTAACATGCCACTCCACATCAATTTTAGTATTTTAGAAGAAATATCAGGAATTGTCAAAAAATTTAATATAAACACAATGATTTCTAATAAAAATTTGAAGAAATATATCGGGTATTTTAAAAATCTGATACATATATATCGGATTTAAAAAAAAATCCAATAATGTATAAAATATATTAGATATTTTGAAAAATCTAATACATGTCAACTTTTTCAAAAATGTCAATAATGTATATATGTATATTATATTATAACAAGTATATATTCCTATTTTTCAACAAATATCACATTTGAAAATTTCCCCTATATTTTTTCAATTAGAAATTTATGTTTGTTTTTTATGTAGAAAATGGATCGGAGTTGGATGTATGATAGAGTAAACTCCAATAGGTATGGTTTGAAAGATGAATTTGTTAGTGGAGTTGAAGATTTTGTCAATAAAGCCATTAATCGACCAGAATTTTTAAATGATGGAGGGATAAGGTGTCCTTGTGTAAAATGTGTCTGCATTCCCTTGAAAACACCTAGTGAGGTTAAACATCACTTGTACAAAGATGGTTTTTTGCCCAACTATTATACATGGACTCATCATGGAGAAGATAATCATAATGTAGATTTTGGTGGTCATTCTAGTAGTGGCGGAAATGCTAGTGAGAATAATCATGGTGATCAAGAACAATTTGATGCAATGAATGAAATGGTCTATGATGCTAGTACGCAATTTGTCAATGTCCCCAATGTGAGTGCTAATATGGAAAACAATACAGTTAGTGAGGGCGAGGAACCAAATGAAGAAGCTCAACGATTTTATGATGTATTGACCTCTGCAAACAAACCTATTTATGAGGGAGCTTCTGAATCCAGACTATCTATTTCAGTTAAGTTGTTGGCTGCCATGTCTAATTGGCATGTTCCTCATAAGGCCATGGATTTTTTCTCTCAAATGCTTAAGGATGTTTGTCCAACAAATCAATGCTTACCTGAAAACTATTACCAAGTGAAGAAGTTGGTGTCTAAGTTGGGATTAGAGGTTAAGAAAATTGATTGTTGTGTGAATGGATGTTTATTATATTATAAAGAAGACATCACTTTAACTCAATGTAGAGTTTGTGGAGCTGCTAGATATGTTCCTCGAAAGAGTGGAATGGGAAAATACAAAGATGTGGCAGTGAAGAAAATGTTCTATTTTCCAATCATTCCAAGGTTACAACGACTTTATGCTTCAAAGGAATCTGCAACTCAAATAAGATGGCATCGTGAGAACACAAGCAATCCAAATGTTCTGCGTCACCCATCTGATGGAAAAGCATGGAAACACTTTGATGATGTTTATCCCAATTATGCTAGTGAACCAAGAAATGTAAGATTGGGTTTGTGTACCGATGGGTTTACACCTTACATTCAAGCCTCTAGTTCTCCGTATTCGTGTTGGCCGATAATAGTCACACCCTACAATCTCCCTCCTGAAATGTGTATGACCAAACCATATATGTTTTTGACTTGTCTTGTACCTGGACCGCACAATCCAAAAGTTAAAATAGATGTCTACTTGCAACCATTGATTGATGATTTGTTGCACTTGTGGAGAGATGGCATTGTGACATATGATATCTCTATGAAGCAGAATTTTGTAATGAGAGCGCATTTAATGTGGACAATTAATGATTTTCCAGCATATGGTATGTTGTCTGGATGGGGGACACAAGGTAAATTAGCATGTCCTTATTGCATGGATAGTACAGAGGCTTTCACTTTACGATACGGGGGAAAAAGTTCTTGGTTCGATTGTCATCGTCGGTTTTTGCCAATGGATCATCCGTTTAGAAAAAGTAAAAAGAGATTTACAAAAAACAAGTTTAAGAAAAAAAGACCACCTTACATGTTTACAGGACATGATCTCTGGGAAGTTGTTCGTGATTTTCCAAAAGTCACTGCGAGTGACTGGGCCCCCAAATTTCCAGGATATGGGAAACAACATAATTGGATCAAAAGAAGTATATTTTGGGATCTTCCATATTGGAAGGATAACTTATTAAGGCACAACCTTGATGTAATGCACATAGAGAAGAATGTATTTGATAATGTGTTTAACACTGTCATGAATGATCCTGCAAAAACAAAGGACAATGAGAAATCCAGATTGGATTTACCTTTAAACTGTTTACGTGGAGATTTAGAGTTGCGTCCTCTACCTAATGGAAAGATGGCTAAACCAAAGGCAAAGTTTTCTTTGACATCTGAAGAGGCAAAGCTGGTCTGTAGATGGATTAAGGAACTAAAAATGCCTGATGGCTATTCCTCGAATCTTTCTAGGTGTGCTGATGTCACCAAGGGTAGGATGAAGGGGATGAAATCCCATGACTGTCATGTATTCATGGAATGTTTGCTTCCAATTACTTTTCGTTCCTTGCCTATTGAGATATGGAAGTCGCTAACTGAGTTAAGTCGTTTTTTTAAAGACTTGTGTTGTAATACATTGAAGTTGGAAGACCTTGTTAGGTTGGAAAAAAACATTCCCATCATCATATGCAAGCTAGAAAGAATTTTTCCACCTGGTTTCTTTGACTCGATGGAACACCTCCCGATTCACCTACCTAATGAAGCAATCCTTGGTGGTCCTGTACAATATCGTTGGATGTATCCATTTGAAAGGTAAATGATGTGTAATTTTTGTAGATTATTTAAATGAAATAACATCTTTTAACCGTTTCACTCTTAGATTAATGGGAGACTACAAGCGTTCAGTGAAAAATAAAGCAAGGGTTGAAGGTTCAATATGCACTGCCTACTTGCATCGTGAAACTACTTATTTTTGCTCTCATTACTTCAAGACTGTTAGTTTGTTTCCAAGTACAAGTTTAAGAAACGATCCTGGGTTATATCATGAGAATGTCCAACCAACACTTTCTGTTTTTAGCAAGTGTGGTCGTCCTAGTGGAAAGCCTCGGGACTATTGGGTGCTTGATAAGGAATGGGAATCTGCTCACATGCACATCCTAATCAATTGTGATGAGGTTAAACCGTATCTTGCGTAAGTACATTTTAGAAAACAACTGATTAACTCTCAACCATTGTGTATAAATACTTCATATATTTTATATTCGGTGTCAGATTGTTCATGCAATATCATCGTATCAATGAGGAAGATGCTTCTGGTCTTATACACGAGCAATTTCCTTCATGGCTAAAGGAATACGTAAGTATACTTCTAACATTTATGTAGTTTGCCAATGAAATATGTCTAAGGTTAAAAGTATATTTTTTTAGGTCAATGATGAGAGAAATGGAACTCCTAGCCCATACGTGAAGGCATTAGCTCTCGGTCCTAATCCTAAGGCAACATCATGGCACATCTACTTTGTTAATGGGTACAAGTTCCACACTGAAGAATGGAGTCATGGTAAAAAGACAACTAATTGTGGGGTACTTGTTAAAGGAATTACAAATGGAGGAGAAAATGATTTTTATGGTGTCATCCAACATATCCTTCAATTGGAATATCATGGCTTTAGCAACAAGATTGCCCTATTTTACTGTGCTTGGTTTGATCCTACAACTAATAATGGCACAAGAGTTAATAAGGAGTACAATATTGTTGACATTAAGATGAATAAACGATATCGTCAATATGACCCGTTCATTCTTGCACAAGAAGCAAAACAGGTGTATTATGTCCCTTATCCAGATATGTGTAGAAACATGCGTGGATGGTGTGCTGCAATCACCACAAAACCAAGGGGTTATGTGGAAATAGATAACACCGAGGATGAAATGCCTTATCAATCTGATGAAATGTCAACAGTTTTGCCTATAACAGGGTTTGAACAAATACATGGTTTAGCCGACGAAGGATTAATTGAAGAGGTCGAGCCAGTACTAGTGACAAATGATCCATAATATGTGTTTTTTTTTCCGTGTTTAGTGTACTAATTGCATCTTGATTGTTTTATGATTGTTGTGTACCAAAAAAGATTTTTAGAAACATAAATTAGTGAAACATGAAATAAATGTTTAATGTTTGTCACATGGTATAAAGAGCTTTCATTAGCTACTGTCACTTTTGTTGGAGCAGCCCATTTATTTTTGGTGCATCTCAATGTTTACTTTATGCCATTGCAAGAATTCTCATTTTGGGTGCCAGAATTCTCATTTTTTTCCTTATTTAATTTATCATATTATCATATGAATGTTGTTTATCTTCTTTATTATTCTTTATTATATTATCATATGAATGTCGTTTATCTTCTTTATTATTCTTTATTATATTATCATATGATCCATTCGTCATTTGTATGTCATATATTCTTTATTATTCTTTAAAAACAGAAAATTACTTTCCAAATAATGGCTAACTGGTAGCAACAAAAGTATATTTCAGGTGGAGGACAATCACCACTAAATTGCTAATTTGAAATGACAAGAGAAGGTTCAAAGAAGGAAGCACCAATCAACAAGAAACCGTAAGATGACAAAAACTTTCACGATTTGGTTTCTTTAAATTTAATATCTTTTGATGCATTTTTGCTAATGCAGTGTTGATAGATTATGTCGGACACGACATATGCCACCTGGAGCCCTTGCTATAAACACATCTCGCATGAAGCATGACACAAGGAACCAAACGCGTCCAAGAATGCAAGCACCACCAATTCGGGCAACCCCTACACCACCATCGTCTCACACAACCGCAACACCACCACCGCCTCATACAACTTCATCACCACCACCGCCTCATACAACCGTAGCACCACCACCGCCTCATACAACCGTAGCACCACCACCACCTCATACTACCGTAGAACCACCACCGCCTCATACTATTGCATCACCACCACCGGTTCAGACAACCGAATCACAACCTAGTTTTGATGAATGCACATTTGTTCCTACCCCTGGAGTGACACTACAAGTTTTGCAAGGTCCAGCTATCCATCACACCACGGTAGCAGCAGAGGAAGAGGAAGAGGAAAGGGACCAAACAGTTTATGAGGAGGAAGAGGCGGTCGCGGAACAAGCATTTTCTGGTGGACAAAGGCCAATGATTAGCATTATGGGTAATGGGTAAGAAATTTAGTATTCAAAATGATTTTTCCCTCTAATATTCATGTTTGGAATTATTATTCATTTATTATTAGATTATATACTCGTATCAACGTTATTGGATATGTGTTATTGAATACGTCTTACTTCAAATTACTATCTTTCAATTTCTTAATACTGCAGGTTAGCTCCGAGTGATGTTGTTGCTGCAGCTATTAGAAAAGTTTTAGTACATAATTATTGTGGAAATTTCATGAGATATAGTGAGCTGAAACTCAAAGCACGTGGTAGAAGAGATGAGAGAGAGGAATACTTTAAGATGTTTAAAGTAAGACGTAATTTCTTTTTTTACCTTTAAGATGTTTACGAAATACTTTAAGATTACTTATAATTATATTCAAAACTAATCCTATTTCTTTAATCAGGATCTTGTTCAGTGGGAGCCGTGTGATGAAGGAAAAATGCGAGATTTGTTTCATAAAGCTTGTGGTAAAAGAATAGTTGATATATTTGGTAAGATTAGGAAGAGTGGGAAAAAGCCGTCTTGGTTGGGTGAAAAATATTATGCATATCTTCTTGACGGGTGGAAAACTGAAGAATTCAAAAAGCTCTCTGAACAAAACAAGACTAATCGAGCATCAACTAGAGGTGGCGCGGTCCATACCACAGGACGTAGAGCTCATCATGATGTTGCTCTAGAATTGGTATGTATTCTATTTGTAATCCAATTGATCACACCACACACCAAATAAATATATTCCTAAAAGCAATGTATTATATAAACTATTGTTGTTGTTTCATGAAATTGTAGGAGAAGAAATTAGGTCGACCGCCAAATCCTGACGAGCTCTTCATGGCCACCCATAAGAAGAAGAATGGGCAGTGGATAGACCGTCGTGCAGAAAAAACACATGTAAGCTAATTAATTCTGTTAGAAATATAACCTATGATGAAGAGTATATAAATATAACCTTAATAGTTATAAATTAGGTATTGCAAGCCTGGAACCACACACAACTTTCACCATATCTTTTATATATATATATATATATATATATATATTTGGTTTCTATTTTATTATTACTGGAGACCATGACATTTTAATAGTCAAATTACTAGTTGATATCAACCATGACATTTTAATTCATTTCATTGATTTAGTCAAATTACTATGTTGTTATTAGTATGTATGCTGCTAAGTGGAATTTGTTAAAATGTTAGGAACTTGTTATAATGAATGTATGTATGTATGTTGTTAGTATGTATGCTGTTAAGTGGATCTTGTTAAAATGTTAGTATGTATGTTGTTAAGTGAAAGTGTGTTGGATTCTTTTTAGGTAGTACATCAAATTAAAATATTTATTAGAGATATGCTCTGACTATTATGAATTATTGGTTTGAATTGTTTATGCTCACTGTTATGAATTAGTGGAATTGTTTATGCTCACTGCATGTGATGTTATGTGTGTTATGTTTTACAGGAAGATTATGTGAATCGTTTGACTCAAGCCACTCAAACTAATAATAACGTGGATGGGTCAGACAAGTTACAAATTTGGAAAGAAGTTGCCGGGGGTAAGACGCGTGGCCGTTGCTATGGAACTGCCCGATTGGCGGTTAACGTACGATATGGTGTGTCTTATTTGACACAAGTGACTGTTAATCAGAATAGAGAGGTGGATAGCCAAGCGATTGAGGCGGCTAGAGCTGAGTCTGCCATAGCACGTGAAGAGGCTGCATTAGCTAATGCACGTGCAGATAAAGCTATAGCCGAGACAGAAGAGTTGAAAAGGAAGTTTGAAGAATTTCAAAAAGAGATGTTTGCTTGGAAGTCGAGTCAGGAAGGTCATTCCACTGCTCATGCTTCTAGTGTCCAGCCTAATACTCATGCGCATTACGATGATGACTCTGATGAGCACTCATTGGATCTAGAAGATATGAGTGATTGATGTTAGTGTCATATGCATGCTCTTTTTCTTTGTTTTGGGACTTGGATCAAACTGTTGATTTTCACAAATTTTATAGTTTGTGTTGTGTTGGTCATTGACACTTTTATGTAGTAATATAGTGGATGGACACAAGTTTAATATAGTGTCAATATTTTGATTTTGATGTAAATTTGACATCTTAATTAATGTAGAAATATTATGGATTTAAAGTTTGTTATTTTGTGTTGGAAATTATGATGTGATAATACATCAATGAATGGTTTGAAATAAAAAACAGGTTCAGTAAATTGTAAAAGGTAGATTTGATTTGCAACAGGAATAAATATAAATAAAACAAATTTTTTTTAAAAAAAACATTTAGCGTCGGTTAAACCCCACGCTAACAAGAATTTAAAAACAACGGAAAACATTTAGCGGCGGCTTTTTGAGACGCTCTAAAGCACAGAATCTGTTGTATAGCGACGACTTTTAGCGTCGTAAATGTTTAAAATATATGTGTAGCGGCGGCTTAGACCCACGCTAATAAATAGGAAATTTTGTTTTAGTGTCGTTTAGAACCGCCACTAGATGATTATTACGTCGACAAAAGCCGTCGCAATATGTTTTTAATATTGCACATTAGCGTCGGCTTTAGTATTGTACCGTCGGCCTAGCGTTCATTGTAACCGACGCTAGTGTAGCGCCGGCTCGTGATTATGCTTTGCTTCCACTGGTAGAACGTCCGCCCCGACTCCGACGCTAAGCCGACGCTAAAAGGTATTAGCGTCGGTTTTATGCCTTTTAGAGAGGGCTTTAGGCCGACGCTACTACGCTGTTTTCTTGTAGTGTACCGACAAGTTCTGATGCAGTGCACAGTGAAGCATAGTTTCTGTTGACATCTGTTTGGTGACATGTCTGGTTAGGGGATAATGAATTGGATGCATTTGGAGCTCTTGGTGGGAGTTAAATCATGAGATTTCTGGTTGTTTAAATGACTAAATTTTTAGTGTGTTGTAGTGGTTTTGTTTGACTGTCTTTCTTTCAAGTTTCTTTGTGTATTTCTGGTTGTGTTCACACTAATTATGACACTTATTCATAATTTTATGTTTCTGTCATATCAAAACAAAAATAATACAATAATATTCAATTTTTTGGCCAATTAGTTAATAATATAATTTCGAATATTTTAATAAATATTGTCAAAATAAGAATTATATTTATATAGGAAAAAATAATGTATGGTTGATCTAAATATTTTTATTAACGATATTATTTTTATATATGAGAAAAACTATACAATTTATTCAAATATTTGTATAAATACGGAAAACAATATATGATTAATTCAAATACTATAAATGGGAAAAAGACATTGTTGAATTATATATTTTTTATAATTTAACAAAAATTATAAACGGTGGCAAAATTAGAATAATAAAAATATTTTTAAAATGTCAAAATTAAAATTTATGAAAATAATAAATTGTGTTGGTTAAATAATTGTCTTTCTATTTTTTTATTACATTTGAGAAATAAAATTATTATGGGTAAATAATAAATAATGAAACATCTATTTTTAATAGGTAAATGTGATATCCACCAAAAAATATTTTTTATTTAAGGAAATCATAAAATTTTAATTAAAATAAATTATAAAATATAAATAAAAATGTATATTATTGAACAAAATGATATTCATTTATGGGTATAAATAAATTGTTGATTCACTTTTTTTTCTTTATATAGATTCAAATATATATAAGTAATGTAAAAAAAAATTGAATATTTATATACGAGATCAAATTTGTTATTGATTACTATATTCTATTAAAAAATATTTGTACCATACCAGTACTCGTGCGGATGCACGAATTTCATCTAATCATATAATTTCACTAATGTATTAAAGTGAATTACATTAATCTTAATTTCATCTAATCATATAATTTTTCTTATATTATTTTTAATAAAAAAATTTTTATATTATTTTTTATTATTATCTTTCTATTTGAACTAATTAGTAATATCTTTTTCTTAGCTAATTATTACTATTTTTTTCTGATTTTCAAGACTTTTAAAAAAAAATTTAATCTCGATAACAAATGCACGTCCTGGAAGGGTAGCGTGCGAAGTCACGGCTATCATACTAGTTGCAGATAGAAGAAAGGAACAGTGCTTTGTGGTGTTTGTGCGAGGGAATGGTGAAGAAAGAAGAAGAAAACGCAGACCCATGGTTAGGCGCAGACAAATTCTATCACATCCTCATGTGTTTCTCCATCACTCTCCTCTTTTACTTTCTCGCTTCCCTAACTTCACTCCCTTTCCTCCGCCGCCACGCCATTTTCATCGCATCCGTCGTTTCTCTTCTCGCCGGCGCCGCCAAAGAAGCCGCCGATCACCTCGGATATTTCCGCTCTTCCGGTGCTTCCTTCAAAGATGCAATCGCCGATATCATCGGTGTTGTCATTGCTTCATTAGCTCTTTCTCTCTTCCGATCCAAAACCTCTCGTACTCGCCCTCTTCCCCAAGGGATTTCCCTTGTTTGATTCCATTTCCATTTTCACAAGTCACAACTCAATTGAGGTAAGTAAATACATTTCTCTGATACTCTCTAGTTTCGTATTCTTCACATTTTAGCTTCAATGAGTTACTATGTTTTCTCAATGAATTTATGAAAATTAGTAAGGATTGAAATACTGTAGGTTTTAATAGGTTTAGTTACTTTTCTGTATTAGATATTTGCAAGAGGTTTTTGATTCTGCATTCAAGTCTTGTCTATATATATTTGAATCCGTATAGCGTCAGTTCAAATTGTAATGCATCAATTGGCATAAGATTTAGGTAGGTACACTTGTTCCGACACTATTTGCAGTCGCTGCAGTGTGAATTGATTACAATTTGTTCTTAATCATAAAACCGGTGAATAACAGTATCGGTATCGACACCTTTTGATACAATTTTGTCTTGGCTATTTTCACGGTGATTGCTACCAAACTGAGACTGCACTCATTTTGTTTTGCTTGAATTTAATTTAATAGATAACTATAGATATAGATACATTATACATATATCATACACCTTCACGCATTTATATTTTGTATATATAATTTGTGCACATGCCAAATGATTCTTGTTTTCCCGTGCTCACTTTTCACACAAGTTCTATATTATATATATCAAAACAAAATCATCATGCAGTCTGTCATGAGTTGTTTTGCGATGATGGATGAACATGGAGACCAAAGAAGTTGATCATCGTCTTGTGAAGCTGGGGTGGTTTGAAGAAGCATTAGACTTTGTCTTATCATCTTCTTCAGGAAGCTTGACTGCGGTATAAGTACCTGCCCCCCCTAGAGCTCCAAGTATGGGAGCTAATAGATAGACCCATATGGCTTTGTAGTTGTTTGCTGCAATAGCTGGACCTAGAGTTCTTACTGGGTTCATTGAGGCTCCTGTTATTGGCCTGCAGTGTCGTGCAACATCATGTATATTTTCATGAAAAGTGGAGATAGGGGGAAGAAGGGTTGAGTATATTGATAATTTGAGAGTGAGAAGTGAGAGTTTGAACTTAGACATACCCTGCTATGAGTATATTGAGCATCACAGTTGCTCCCACTGCAATTCCTGCTAGTTCTCCCACCTGCATAACCATAATCATCATCTATCAGGGATTCTGTTAATCAATTCCTCGTCGCACGCAGGGCGTTTATCATCCAAGTATATATTCAAATTTTAACTGAGATGATAGCATTCCCTACGTGTAAATCGTGATAGTATAGGGGATTCACCATCCTTCATCTTCCTTCTCCTTTATTTTTCTTTTCAAACTTGAATGAATTTGTTTATTTATTAGCTAAAAATTACTATTAGGAATAAATACTCACGGCTCTTGTGTCAGTGGCCACTGCAGTGACAACAAACATGAGGTTAAAGCTGATAATGAACTCTAAAGCAAAAGCTTGGCCATATCCTCCGGAAGGAACGGTGACTCCACCACTCATGAAAGGGTGAAAAACCCCTTTGAGAGTAAATGCGGCACATATTGATGCCAAAACTTGTGCTCCAATATACAAAGGCACCTGCGAATATAATTTATACTTATATACATATGTACATGCATGCTCATAAATATGTACTAGTATGACTTTAATTAATTCTCATTTCTTTCAACCACATTAGTTAGTAGATTAGGCCAAATGATTAGGGAAAAGCTTTAGTTACATGCTTCCACGGGAAGTGCTTCAATGCAGCAAAGGAAATAGTGACTGCAGGGTTGAGATGAGCACCGGAGATGTGGCCAGTAGAGAGGATGATGATCATAACAGCAAGACCAGTAGAGGTAGCACATCCAATCAGAGTCTCTGCCCCGTTTGTCTTCTGGTTCACAATAGCTGCGGCTGTCCCAGCAAACATAAGAATCAATGTCCCTATAAACTCAGCTCCTATCTGCAACACAACATGTTTTGTATTAATCATTTACTACTGCTTGGCACTAATGAAAATGGTCTGCATTGGTTACATACACATATATAATTACACATATTTTTTATTATATTATATGTACTATTTAGTAACTGAAATCTACATGATTAATAGATTATACATATAAATTAATCTACATTTACCTTTTTTGCAAGAGGGACAGGAGGGGGTGCCATTAATGAGCAAGTGACTGTGGGTAGAGCTCCGTCTTCTAAGGTCCATTCTTTGACACCAAAGCATTGACAATTCTTCAGGAGGGACTTATTTTTCTTATTACTATCATGCCCGTTTCTCTCTGACTTAAAACCACCAAAAAGTGGTACACCAGGAGTGCCTGGTGTTGCTGGTGCTGATGGAATTTCCTCACTATTGATATGCTCCATTTCTCCAATCAACAGTAAGTTTAATTTAGATAAGAAAAGGTCAGAAATTAGAGTATGAAGTGGGCTCAAGATTATTGTTGCTATTGTCAGTCATGTATATATAGCAGTAGCAAGCAAGGGTGTATAGTTGACTTACTATATATGCATGATTAGCCTCACTATAATATGGAAATGAAAGGAAGCAAATTAGTGGTTGTAACTGAGATATGAGAAAAAGGTAGCAGCATGTGGAAGTGGACGGTGGGGCACTACTGAGGGGGACTCTTTCTTGACTCTTGAACATAGCAAAAAGGCTTTGTTCACGGTACCCTACAATATGCAACAATTATAGCATATGGTTTTCGGTTTATCTTCTATGTCCTTGGCCACTACTTTTGTACTTTCCATTTCTGTAACTTTGAAACAGCCCATTCCTTCACACAATTGAAGTGCAAAGGTATGCAATCAATCTTGATTATAAAATTGCCTCCATATATCATCAGAGTGTGTTGAACAAAAACAATATCATATGCTGTTTACAAGGTTTTTTTAATTGTTTTGTTGTGTTATGCTTGTGCCACTGCTCAAGAATTAGGATAATGAACAATTTCGTTTTATATTTGAAGTCTGAACTTTATTTGATTGAATAAAGCATTAGATATAAAAAAAAAAAAAAAAAAACATATAGGGGTAGAAGATAAGAAAGTCCCTATAAGTGTCCCCAAGTATGCATGCCAGTAAAGGTGGCATAATTTCTTATCAATGATTTTAACATTTGTGGTTCTCTACCTCCTTTATGTCATTTTTCACTCTCACAATGAGTTATTATCTAAAGATGCCTCTAGTTTTACTGTACTATGTTATCATTAGAGTTGAAATCAAGGTAGTAAAACACGGGGTTTTAAGTAGGATCGGACGACCTGTGAAAGATCGTAAAACTAGGATCGTAGCACGACACTTAAGATCTTACCGAAGGGTAAAATGGTAATTTCAGATGGAAAAAAACATGAAAAATTATAATAAATGAACAAAATAACCTATAAATTACAACGCTCAACCAATTTAATTAATAACTTAACCATCATTTCATAATTTAATAAGCTCAAAAGATCAAATTCAAACTTAACTCAAAAAACATAAATATAACAAACAAGACATAAATCTAACAAGTCTAATCATCTAAGATGTTAAGTATTCCCATATCATTATAGTCATATGAATCCTCCTCCTCATCCTCATTCTCTTCCATTTCAAAGGCATCATCTTCAACAATGGAAGGAACATCTAAATCATCACCAATACCACTAACATCTTCTCTAACATCAAGGGTAATATCTTCATCATCTTCATTATCCTCCACATTCTCAATCCATTCTTCCCCTTCATTTTCAGAATCAATATCATCAACCTCATAGTTAGCACTCTTTCTCTTTTCCTTCTTTTTTCCCAATTTTGAGTTAGTCATCACAAAAACTACCTTATTCATTGTGTTTTGCTTTAAGTGATTCCTCTTCTCAGTGTGAACCTAGATGATTATAACATAAATGATTAAAACATAATATAAATTTAAAATACAATTGTTCAATAAATTTGAAAACTTACCCTTTCAAAAGCACACCAATTCCTTTCACATCCCGATGAGCTACATGTCAAACTAAGAACTCTCAAAGTAAACCATTGCAATTCAGGATGACCTCCTCCATAAGAATCCCACCATTGTGTTGGCGTTTTAGTTTGAAGTGCAAATGTAGCAAATTCACTATCGAAAGATCCAACTTTTCCTTTGAAATCCTCAAGTTGAAGATCAATCATGCCTCTTTTTTCGGGATCTTCCACCATTCTAGCCAAACATTCATACAAGCCATTTGTAACTTCATTATCAATCGTGAATCCCGGAGCATAACGCAAGATGGAGTTCAAATAAAGGCCAACAACATGTAATGACCTATGAAGTTGCTTATCCCACCTTTCATCAATTATCTTCCAAAGGGGATTGTAACTAAAAAAGAGAGGAGAAAGGGGGTTCAAAATTTAAGGTGGAAGATAATAAAACAAAGGCCAACAATAATATGATTATAAAACAAAATTTAAGGTGGAAGATAATTACCTCTTAGCAATCCCATTAAAGCCCGATCGAATCCTCTCTTTCGCCCGATCCATTTCTTCATAAATAAATCCCATGGCTGACTTCTCATTGGAGTCCACCATACACAACACTATAATAAGTGGGAAAACACCTCTCATACAATTCAAAACATTCTTCCAAAACAACTTATCCAACACAATCTTTTCCACAATGATTCCATCTTTACTCTTTGCAATTTTGCTAGTCTTCAACTCTTTCAAATTGAACATATTAATAAGTTCACCTCGATGGTCATTCAAACACCCCAATGTCAAATAAGAAGTGGCAAAACGAGTCATTGCGGGTCGAATCAGATCAACATTATTAGTAAACTTATGCAACTGAGAAATAAGACTTGTTCTTGCATAAATATAAGTTGTGGTCTTTTTACCCATAACAATTGTATCTTTGTGGATAGGGATTTTCTTCTCAAAATCTTCCAACATCAAGTCAATGCAATGCGCAACACATGGTGTCCAATACAACTTTGTTCTCTTTTGCATCAACAATTCCCCTGCTGCTTTGTAATTTGCAGCATTGTCGGTAACAACCTATACAACATTTTCTTCCTCAACCTCTTCAACAATATCATCATTCATCTTAAAATTTTTATTTGTTGTCTTAGTTATATCAGATGCATCAATAAACTTCAAAAAAACAATTCCTTTGGGACTATTCACCAAAAAATTCAGTATAGTCCTTCTTCTCCTATCGGTCCAACCATCCGTCATTATAATGCATCCCAACTTTCTCCAAACAACCATATGCTCCTCTAAATCTTTGTTAATCTGACCATAATAATAATAATAATAATAATATAAATACTCCACTATAATCTCATGATAGAATGGTGGTTTAAATCCTATACCGTGTTTGATAGCAGATTCAAACATTTTTTGAAATTCTTCAGACCTTGCAACATTAAATGGAATAGAATTATTGTAAAAAAAAGGAGCAATATCCTTACAAGCATCATCCCTCAAATTTTGCTTAAATTTAGCGTTGATTGTAGTCTGTTTTAGTGTACTGGTGATTCCTCTTTTGAACATATCCTTAGGAGCTATCTCAATTTGACTTTTCCTTTTTCCACTCGAACAATCAGCAACTTCAATGCTAGTTTCTTGTGACTTTTGCAGCAACTTCGATTGTAATTTGTAAATATTATCATACATTTTACTCTTGATGTCATCTGGAACAGGTAAAAACGATTTAGAATTATTATTGGTTCCGGCTAAATGATGCTTCAAACGATAAACACCTCTGGTAACTTCACCCTGACAGAATTTACATTTGACTCTTCTAGAAATTGGGTCAAGTAAAACACAATACTCTCATGCTGGATCAGTTTTCATTCCACGAGCATTTCTTTTGCAGGAGGAGTGAGAGCAGAAACACCACTTTCAGCTGTTGATGAAACATTTGTATATTTGGAGCTATAGGGAGAAGAATGGTTGTAGGAAGAAGGTGCATACAAAAGGAGAAGAACGAAAATGATGAGGGAGAAGAATGACTTTGATGAGGGAGAAGAACAGTGTTTTAGGGTTAGGTTTGAAGGAGAAGAATCGATTTTGGAGTTAAGAGGCGGTAGTTGTTTATATTTTGGTGTTTTAAGGTTAGGTTTGAGAACTTAAATAAAAAACTGGGTTCACTTAAAAAACCCGACCCGATAAAAAAAAGCCCAGTAAAACAGGCAAACACTATAATTTTTACGATTTTACTATAGAAAACTCGATCTTGACTATCAAGTGACACAAAAAAGTTTTTTTCAAGATCGTAGCACTATCAGGCAGATTCAGCACGTAAGATCTTACGATCCAACACTTGATCTTGACTACTTTGATTGAAATGCCATTTGTATATATATGGAATAAATAGTGCACATAATTTGTTGTGTTCGAAGAACACCCCTAACAGTCACGTGCTTAGGTTTTCTCTGACACATTCAACACACTTACTAGAATGTGAAAAACATTTTATCCACAAACATGCTTTATTAAAAACATGTGTGAATGTCTCGTTAAGTCAATTTAGTTGGTAGATATGTAAGGACATCAAATGTATGCTGAGGCATGAGTTTGAATCGTGACTTCCCATTTATTCATATTTAAAAAGGTGGATTCCAACCACTAGCCAACTTGACAAAAAAGAAAAAAAATGACCAAAAGAAAAGAGAAAGAAAAAAAAGCATGTGTGAATGAATATAAGAGAACCTCATATGAAGCCCGAACTCGGACACGGACACGAGGATTCCGCTAATGTAAAAAACATAGGACACAATACACGAACACGGACACGAGGACCCCGCTAATGTAAAAAACATAAGACACGGGACACGAACACGAAGACCCCGCTAATGTAAAAAACATAGGACACAAACTCGACTATATATATATATATATATATATATATATATATATATATATATATATATATATATATATATATATATATTGACATAATATATAGGACACAAGACAAACACGAAGACCCTTTATTTTTTAGTTTTTTATTTTTTTTTTATTTTGACATTTCAAAAATGTGTTGTACACGTGTCATATGTGTATTCGTGTCGGACACATGTTTAACATGACGACATGTCGTGTAAATGCTGTGTCGAAGTTTTGTAGAAAACCTCTAAAAGAAAAGAACAGTAAAAGAAGTGAAGAGGGCTTCAAACATCAAATAAAATGCATGCATTAGGTTGAAATGTGGGTCTCCATCAAATAATGAGACTAAGGGTCAAATAAGTTGGCATTTTGTATCATTTTGTCCTCCACTTAGCCCACTCTACATCAATTGGTCAACTTCAAATATAAAATTCTTCTATCCCAAGTTATATACTAGGGTGTGTAATGTTCACCCTTCCTTTTCTTTCATCTGTCATGGCTCAATAATGTACTCTTTAATTTTATCTAATTATGTTTTGGAAGTATATTTTGTTAAAAGAACTTCTTATAGTAGAATTGATAGACACTGCCTCTGCAAATATGTATATGAATAAAATTGAGGTTGATGATGTAACATGTTCATTATTAAAAACACAAATCGTTGAAATGAGATTTTCATTTAACTAGTCTATACTCTAGTTCTATAATAAAGTTAACCCTGATAGAAAATCCTTCGCATTTCATTATATCTTGTCAAAAATCAAAATGGCCCATCACGAGAGCACTTATTATTATCCTTGTTTTGCTCTTGAAGGAAACCTCAATGTCATGGCCTTCTAATTATGAGTTTTACAGTGTGTGAATGTGTATGTAGACTACTTTTTATTCACTTGGACAGGAGAGGAAAAAGTAACGGTTCTGATTTCTCCACGTTTTGCATTGTAGACTAGGACAAATCTAAATTATTCTACCTATTAGAAGTAACAATGCATTGCATATGCATATAAAGCAGAGGGAATGAAAGAGTAGAAGAATAAGGATGTGTTTGGTTGGAAGTTATCTAACACCGAAACCTCTAAAATTTAAAAGGCATATCCGTGTTTGTGTTTGTATCCGTGTCCGTATCGGTTTTGGACACTTGCATTGACATTTATTATTACATTTAGTTTATTTAGTTTTTCAAATTATTAATAGTTATGTTATGTGAGTGTGAAGATCATTTTCCGTGTGTTCGTAAATCATAGAGTCGGAATAGAAAATGAGAAGAGAGATATGGAGGTGAAAGATTATGAAAATAGAGGAATAAATGAAAAATAACATATGTTGAAGAGAAATTTGAAAGAGAATAAAAAAAGAAGTAATGATTATTTTAAAAAGTATTAAAATTAGTTAAATATCAATGCTTCAGCACAGATTTAAATTATTTTGTATAGCATAAATATACTCAAATATATATAAAAGTAATATTTATATTAGTTGTGTTTTGTGTCGCTTTATAAAGTATTTCAATAGCATTTTTAATATTAAAGATAAATATAAATGAGGAATAGTTCAACTTCTATCAAATAAGAGCAAGATATCAATAATGAATTGGGGCTTCAATAATGTAATCGACAAAAAGAAAAATTGGAATACATAATAATATAATGTTATAGTATTACTACTAAATTATTAATAATTACTTATTTTCTTTTATTGAAATTCATATAAATAATTATTTTCGCATGAATTATTTTTTAATTCCATACTCTTATACTTGTAATAAAAAAATGTTGATTTATCTCATTTAACCGTATTCATATTAATCAAACAATTGTAAAACAATCTATTTTCACATTAAAAAACCATATACTGCATCAAAATCTAAAGAAATATTAGTAAGAAAGAGCATTTTATATTAGAGACTTACGTTAGTAAAATATTACTAACCAAAATCATATAACTGACTTAGATAAATAAATTTTACACTGACTTATTCATTGTAGAATTAAAACATGTGCAGTGTGCCTTATGAAGTACCATTTTGTTATATTGTCTAAAGGGCCAAAAGTCATTTTCCCTGCATTATAGGTCCATGTAAATTTCAACATATTTTTTTTATATTTTATTTTAGACCATTATTAAACCAAATCAGCAAAATGAGTAATATGACATGTACAAGCTATCTTATCATGTTATTTTTCATTTTTTTCAATTAAACGTGACATTTTACCCAAAGTAAAAATGTAAATTCATTTAATTAACACAACAATCATACCATCTTATATTAACTAATGAGATTAAACTATTTAGCTCTAATTTCCCCTCTTTCTATGTTTCATCTCTTTCATTTTGCCCATATTTCTGCCGTTGGAGAACCCAGGAAGATTTGTTCTCATCTCTATGTGGGAGAGTCACTCGTTCATTCCTTCACAAGAATGTTAGGAAGTTCGGTTTTATGGACATAATATTTCTATGAAGTAGTATGTTTCAAAGTCTAGTGTAAATTCAATGAGAAAATACTAGAAGTGCAAGTATGGGGGTTAGATTTCTAAACTGATTCCTTTTTCCTTTCTTTTTTCATTATGTGCGACTATTCTCTCAAATATTGAATTTTTTTATGTAGAAATAGGAAGACTATGAGTTGTTTTATTCGGATGATGAATATTTTGTTGAACACTAAAAGACGAGGATGCGAAGGAATATGGCACTCGAATGTGTTCGAAAGAGATTGAAGATATGAAGAAAAAGGTTAAGAGTCTCGGGAAGAATATGAAGTTTCTAATAGTTGTAGTTATATGTTCTTGGTTGTATTTTTGTTATATTTTTAGGAGCATGTGATGTAACTAATTTAATGTAACAATGAAAATTGATGTCTAATGTAGCATGTTTTTGAATGAATGAAAGTTTCCACTTCTGTTACAATATTGTGCATTATGTTTGATATTCAGTTAGTTGCATACCTTAACATTTGATAGTTATATAACAGGTATGTTATATACCAGGTTCGTAATTCGTGTTATATAGCAAAATTTGGTTGGTTTAACTAGCAACATTATGTTATATACCAGGTATGTTATATACCATGTCTGTAACTTGTGTTATATAGCATAATTTGGTTGGTTTAACTAGCAAAATTGTGTTATATACCATGTTTGTAACTTGGTTATATATCAGAACTGTAACTTTTGTTATAGAAATAACTTGATACATTTGACAATACAAAAATAACATGAATAATTTGGTTGGTTTAACTGCAATAGACACAACAAGCATATCTTGATACATTAGGTTTGTCACATTAAGCATAACTCATATATTAGATGCTTCAAAATAAGCACACTAGTGCATTACAAGCTTTTGAAAATAAGCACACAAGTGCATTACTAGTTGTTTCAAAATAAGCACACCAGTGCACTATAAGTTTCAAAATAAGCACACATTGTGCACTACATAATATCAAACTAGTCAAGGAAACTACATGTTACAAATCATTGGGACATTTTTCCTAGAAATCTCATCCCATGACTTCATGTTGCGCAAACAAGTGCATAATTTGGTTGGTTTAACTACAATAGACACAACAAACATATCTTGATACATTAGGTTTGTTACATTAGACATAACTTATTTATTAGACGTTTCAAAATATGCACACTAGTACATTACAAGCTGTTTGAAAATGAACACACAAGAATATTACTAGTTGTTTCATACACTAGTGCATTACAAGCTGTTTCAAAATAAGCACACATTGTACACTTCAAAATAACTAACTAGTCAATGAAACTACATGTTACAAATCACTAGGACATTTTCCTAGAAATATCATCCCATGACTTCATGTTGCGCAAACAAGTCCTTTAGAATTTTGTTATGATTTTGAGTTAAGCATATGATCTTGTTCGACACATGCAAACTGTGATGAATAAGTCATGATTCAACTCAAACTTGACACAGGATGACATAATTTTCGTGATTCGACTTATGTATAAACTGTGACTCGACTCACAAAGTGCATGATTCAAATCATGTGTAAATTGTGATTTGACTCACAGGCTTCCACATATTCATGTTTTCTCTCTATTTAATTTGACTCGACTCATAGGATATGTGATTTGAATCACACACCTAAAATCTCTATTTTTAAAATTTTTAAAGAATTTATGATATTATACTTGTGACATGACTTAAATTAATCTCAAATATGGTTCTTGTTCAAAAACCTCGACAAATTTCTCTAATTCTTCATACTTGAACGCAAATAATTTGAATCATGCATGCTAAAAATATACATATACAAAACTTAATCCTTGAATATGCGCAATTGAAGAGGATATCCAATGATATAAGACTAAAACCAAAATAAAGATTAAAAGATAAGCAACAAAATTATGCAGAAGTTTTCCCTTAATGTATCAAAGGAATACAACTTCACAAACATATTTTTCTTAAAGAATTATTCCTAAAAATGTTTTGAAGTCGTTCCATTTGAACTAGGAATTGTATGAATGGTTTTAGACAAAACTTGTAATGTCCAATCAATTGGCACCTATACCCAATTTATTGGGTAAAAGCAAAAATTATCCTTAATTATTTAGGATAATGTCTTAATGAATAGAAACATGTATATATCTTTTCCTTCCCTTTTTAACAATTTATAGGGTTAATTTGAGACTTTTCAATCAATTGGAGCAAGATTCTAATCTATTAGTACATTAATTTTGATCCAAGAAATTTTTCTTTCTTGTGCCTCCCTCTAGCCTATAAATAGAAGACCATTTCTTCGTATTTTCACATTCAGAATCGTGAGCTCTCATATCTTGCTCCTCATTCTCTCTAAAAACATTTTCTCATTTTCTCTCACTTAGAAATTTAGTCGTAGTGCTTTCGTGAAAGATCTTTTTGCAAGTGAGACATCTTTGTAATTCTGGAAGGGTAGTATTGTAAATTCACCAAGGAGCATTTTTACCTTGGTTGAATAATTCATCTAATTAGAGATTAGTTTTTTGGTTCGAAGCTAAGCCTTTTAAAATTTTGGTTTGAAGATTTAGTTACTAAGTCATTGGTTCGGTTCGAAAGCTCACTCCATTTAAAAGCTTTCATCGGTTTGAGATCAGTCATGTATACATATCACATCGGTTTGTGGTTATCCTAGTAAAAACTCCGGTTCGGTTTGTAAGCTCACTTTGGTTAAAATCTTGCTAAGGTTGGAGATAAGTCTGAAATAAAATCTCTTAGGTTCATCGTCAATTCATCAAAACCTTGGAAGGTCTACTATGAAAGCGATGTATCTACTGCGACTTATGATGGGGAAATATTGGGTGGACCAATAAGACTTGTACTTAATTTTTATTGACTTGGAGAAGGTGTATGATAGAGTTCCTTGAGAGATTTTGTGGAAAGCCTTAGAAAAGAAATGAGTTAATTGCATATATTCGAGCTATCCAAGATTTGTATGAAGGAGTATCGACTAACGTGCAAACACAAGATGAAGATGCAGTCGATTCCCCCTTATAATAGGTTTGCATCTATGTTCAACCCTATATACCTAATTTTTTTTACCTTGATTTTGGATGTACTCACATAACAAATCCGATAGCTAACACTGAGATGCATGCTTTTTGAAGATGATATAGTCCTACTTGGAGAGTCGGAGGAAGATTTAATTGAGAGGTTGGATAATTGGAGAGGATCTTTAGAAACATATGCTTTTCACCTAAGCATAAGTAAGACGGGGTATATGGAATGTAAGTTCAACAAGAGAAGAAGTGTTTCTAACTTAGAGGTGAAAGTTAGACACCATATCATTCCTAATGTCACACAATTTAAATATTTTGGATTTATAATACAAAATGATAGAGAAATAGAAAGAGATATAAGCCATCAAATCCAAGATTGGGTGGCTGAAATGGAGGAAGTATTTATGTGATGTAAGCGTACCACTAAAGCTAAGGGGAAAATTTTATCGGGTTGCGGTAAGACTTGTGATGTTGTACAAGACAAAATTTGTGCGCTTAATAATTGACACGAAAATAAAATAAGTGTAACAGAGATGAGGATGTTGCGTTGGATGTGTGCTAAGACTAGAAATGATATGATTATAAATGAAAATATTAAAGAGTGTTAGGATATCACATAAAGTTGAAAAGATCATGAAAAATAGACTTAGGTGATTTGAGTATGTAGAGAGAAAGCCTGTAGATTTAGTGGTAAGTAGAGTAAATTAGATAAAGAGAAGTCAAACAACTAGCACAATAGGAAGACATAAAAAGACCATAAGAGAACATTATGACGTAAGTTGATCCATGTAGCCATCCCCACTTAGTGAGATAAGCCTTAATTGTTGTTGTATTATTATTTATTCCAATTGGTCTTCTTGAATTCGTAACCAATCTATCATTTAAAAAACAAACTTAAATTGTCTTTTGGTCCCTGTACGTAGACACATTTTTTTTATATTTTTTGTCCTTGTATTTTTTTTCTTATTGAAATAATCCCTGAATGTTATTTTTTGTTTTTGTTTTTAGTTCCTAAAGTTAAAATTTATTAGGAAATCTATATATTTTCATGCAGATTTTATCTTTAGAGACTAAAATCATATAAAATTTAACATTTAAAAACTTTATAAGAAAAAAGATTAAAGAACGAAAAAAAAACATCAATTTATAAAAATAAAAAACTGTTTAAATCTTAAAAAAATAAGAAAAAAACTTAGAAGTTTTGGCTAACTTTTAATTTTTTTGTACTAATAAATTATATATATATATATATATATATATATATATATATATATATATATATATATATTAAAACGAATTCAATTATCTTTATTGAGAAAAACCGATTTTAGAATATTAATTAATATTTATGAACTAATATAAGTTACTAAACTAGTTGAAATTATCAAAGAGATGAAAAGATGAAAGAGAGAAAACTTATGAATTTCATAATAAGTTTTGGTGTAAATATTACATTGACAAATGTGATATTTATACTACTTGAAATACTACTATTACACCAATGTAATAGTATATAGATAAATATTTCAACCTTATAATAGTATGTAGATAAATATGTATATTATAATATCTATTATGGTGCTCCATCGAAGTCTTACTATTTTAGATAAATATTTCAACCTTATAATAGTATGTAGATAAATATGTATATTATAATATCTATTATGGTGCTCCATCGAAGTCTTATCAAGGAGGAACTCATGGGAACATATATTGCCTCGTTAAAAACTTTATAAGGAAAAACCCATTGGGATAAAAACCTTAATAAGGAAAAAAGAGTACAATATGATGCTCCCCATCAACATAACACATTTAGTTCTTCTTTAAAGATCTCGAAGGTGGCGCATTCCAATATTTTGTACATGCTTCTTGAAAACTTGAAGTAGGAAGTGTCTTTGTGAAGAGATCTGCCATATTATCACTAGAACAAATATATTGAATATTAACCTCTTTATTTCTTTTGAGTTCTTGTGTTAATGAAAAGAATTTTAGAGGGATATGCTTGGTTCTATCACTTTTGATGTAACCTTCTTTCATCTGGGTAACACATGCAACATTGTCTTCATACAAAATTGTTGAATTATTATCAATTGGTAAACCAGATGCTCCTTGGATATGTCTAGTTACTGATCGTAACCATATACATTCTTTGCTTGCTTCATGAAGAGCAATTACTTCAGCATGATTTGAAGAAGTTGCTACAAGTGTCTGCTTTTGTGATCTCCATGATATTGCAGTGTTACCATATGTAAATATATATCCAGTATGTGATTTAGCATTATGTGGATCTGACAAATATCCTGCATATGCATAACCAAGCAAAACTGGTTTTATATTGTTAGAGTAAAACAAACCAAGGTCAGATGTACCTCGAAGATATAGAAATATATGCTTTATTCCTTTTCAATGTCTTCTAGTAGGACATGAACTGAATCTTGCTACTAAGTTAACTGCAAAAGCTATATCAGGTATTGTATTGTTAACAAGATACATGAGTGCCCCAATATCACTAAGGTATGGTACTTTAGAGTCAAGATCTTCTTCATTAATTTCCTTGGGTCTAAAAGGATCATTTTTAATGTTAAGTGTTCTACCCATCATTGGTGTACTTAAAGGGTTTGCTTTGTCCATGCTAAACCTTTTCAATATCCTTTCTGCATAATTTGACTGATATACCAATATACCATTTTTAGTATACTCAATCTGTAAACCAATGCAAAACTTTGTTTTTCCCAAATCTTTTATTTCAAATTCTTTCTTTAAGTAATCTCTTGCTTTCTTTATTTCTCCATTAGTTCCTATGATATTTAAATCATCAACATAGACAACAATTGTTACCAAACCTGATATTGATTTTCTTATAAAAACACAAGGACAAATAAGATTTTTTTCATAGCCTTCTTTAAGAAAATATTCACTTAGTCTATTGTACCACATGCACCCTGATTATTTTAATCCATACAATGATCTTTGCAGCTTAATTGCATACATTTCTCTTGGTTTTAATGTCTCAGGCATTTTAAATCCTTCTGGGATTTTCATGTATATATTAGTATCAAGTGATCCTTACAAATAAGTAGTAACAACATCCATAAGATACATATAAAGTTTGTTAAATACTGATAAATCAATTAAATAACGAAAAGTAATGACATCCATAACAAGAGAATAAATTGCCTCATAATCGATTCCTGGTCTTTGATAAAAACCTTGTGCAACAAGGAAAGCCTTGTATTTGACAAACTCATTTTTCTCATTTTATTTTCTTACAAAGACTCATTTATACCCAACCGGTTTCACATCTTTCGGTATAGCTGTAATGAGGCTAAATACTTTTCGATTTTTAAGAGAATTTAATTCAGTATCTATTGCATCCTTCCAATAACTCCAATCATGTCTATTTTGACATTCATTCATAGTTTTTGGTTCGGGATCATCATTTTCATTCATAATTTCACATGCAATGGAGAATGAAAGTATTTCATCTATATTTATACCTTTTCGGTTCCACAAAGTTCCTATATCAACATAATTAATTGAAATTTCAAGATCATTCTTGTTTTCATTTTCATTATCAATGATTTCATTATCATCATCTTGTGCTTCTTTGAGAGCACGTTTTTCAATTGTGGGTTTATTATTATCTAGTGTCTTTTCAAGATCACTTTCAACCAAATTCACCTTTTCCGTTCCCATTCTTTTTCTGGGACTTTTGTCTTTGGATCCTATAGGTCGGCCACGTTTCAAGTGTGCCTTTGATGTACTTGCTACATCATTTATTTTCAAAATCTCAATCCGAGCTGGGATATTTACAGCTGGTACATGTGATTTTGTGACTCTTTTCAAACCAGTAAATGAATCTGGTAGGTGATTTGCTAAATTCTGTAAGTGCACAATTTTCTTTACATTTTCTTCCCATGATTTATTATATGGGTCCAAATGTAATAAATGTGGTACATACCATGATATTTCATTTTCTGATTGTTTGTTTTCTCCTCCTAATGTTGGAAATTACGTTTCGTCAAAATGACAATCAACAAATCTTGCCTGAAAAACATCACCGGTTAAAGGTTCAAGATATCTAATAATAGATGGTGATTCATACCCGACGTATATTCCCAATCTCCTTTGAGGTCCCATTTTAGTTCTTTGTGGTGGAGCTATTGGGACATATACTGCACAACCAAAAATCTTTAAATGTGAAATATTAGGTTCTTTACCAATTGCAAGTTGATAAGGGGTATGTTTTTTATCAACACTTAGCCTTAAACATATGAGTGTTGCAACATGTAAAATTGAATGACCCCAAAAAATAACTGGTAGTTTAGTTCTCATTATTAATGGTCTAGAAATTTATTGAAGACGTTTGATTAATGACTCCCCGCTAAACCATTTTGTGTATGCACATGAGGAACATGGTGTTCAACAGTAATTCCAATTGACCTGAAATAATTATTAAATGAATAAGATGTAAATTCATCGGAATTGTGAAATTTTCTTTATAATATAATCAGGAAATTGATCTCTAAGTTTAATTATTTGTGTAAGAAATTTTGCAAATGCCATATCACGACTTGAATGTAAGCATACATATGACCATCTACTAGATGCATTAATCAATACCATAAAATACCTGAATGGTCCTGATGGTGGATGTATAGTTCCACATATATCTCCTTGAATTCTTTCAAGAAATGCCAGTAATTCTGTCTGAATTTTGTCTGGTGAATGCTTTGTTATTAGTTTTCCAAGAGATCAAGCTTCACACATTTTATCTCCTTTTGTAAGTTTTAAACCTTTAAATGGATGACCATGTGTACTTTGAACTATTTTATGCATCATTGTTGAACCAGGGTGACCTAAACGATCATGCCATAATGTCACCATTTTGGGATCTTCTTTTACTATCATATTACATTCAATTGCATGCATATAAGTATAATGTAATCCAAAAGACAATTTTGGTAGTTTTTCTAAAATTGTCTTCTTTCCCAAAACATTAGCAGTGATATTAATGTATTTCATGTTACCTTCAGTTTCAGTTTCAGTTTCAGTATCATATCCTTGATGATATATATCATTAAAACTCAACAAATTTCTCTTTGATTTTGGAGAGTATAAAGCATTATTAATGACAAACTTTGTCCCATTTGGTAATATGAACATAGAATTACCGATTCCTTCAATCAAATCTGCAGGACTTGAGATTGTATATATTACACCTTTAGTAGGATTTACTTCAGTAAAATATTTCTTACTTTTGAGGATTGTATGGGTAGTCCCACTGTCCGGAATGCAAATGTCTTTGACACGTTCCATGTCTAACCTTCTTAAAATAAAAATAAGAGTAAATAGAGAGTAAGTCAACAACATATTTAACATTTTATTTCATGCAAACACAACATACATATTCTTTAGTTAATACAAGCATATCACACATTATTCAAATAGTTACTTAATCCATTGTTCCTTTAACAAAATCAGCATTCTCAAAATAAGTATTATCATTTCTGGGTTCAATCTCATTAAAACTAACTTCTTTTCCCTTTTCTTCTACAGAAGCCATTTGTCTTTTACAAAATGTTCTGGTGTTCTACACACCTTAGACCAATGACCTTTCTTTCCGCATCTATATCATACATTCTCATAATTTCTTGAGGGACCTTCTTGGACATACTTGCCCTTTTCTTGGAAATTCCAATTATTTTGGTCATATCTGGGAGATCTATAATTATTCATATGACCTCGTCCATGTCCTCTACCTTGAAAATGGTTTCGACCGTGGAAAAAGTTTCGACAATGATATCTTCATGGATTGTGACCATCAAAACGAGCACGACCATTATTACCATCAAAACGAACATGACCACCACGCCTCTTAAGACGATTAGAGCCACCACGCCCACAATTAAAGGTTGTGTCGTTAATTTCAGGATATGTTATTGTTCCCGTGGGTCGTGTCTGGTGGTTTTTTTATAAGGAGCTTGTTATTTTGTTCTGCCACCAGAAGAGCTGCAACTAAATCAGAATACTTAGTGAATTCCCTCATTCTATATTGTTGTTGCAATAATAATTGGGATGTATGGAAAGTTGAATTTTTTTTCCAACTTTTCTTTTTCAGTTATAATTGTGCCACAAAATTCAAGTTGGGCTATAATTTGGTGCATATCAGAGTTATATGCAATGACACTTTTATAATCTTGGAACCTTAACTTGTTCCACTGATCCATTAATAAGGGTAATAAGAATTTCTTCTGATGTCCAAATCTTGCTTTAATTTTGTCCCACAAAATCTTGGGATCTTTAGCATTTGAATATTCTGTTAGCAATCCATCATCAAGATGACGCTTGATTATTCTGTTCACTTTTGATTTTTCTTTTCCATTTCATATGGGTCGTCTATTGATTTTCCATAATGGTTTCCTTCAAGTATTTTGTTAAGTCCCTCACATGAAAGGTATTCGATCAAATTGTTATTCCATGTTATGAAGTCGTCCCCAATTATGCTTAGGATTTTGAATTGATGCTTAAGATTTGACATGATTATATCTATAATTCAGATGGACATAATCAAAATTTAATACATAAACATTATATATATATATATATATATATATATATATATATATATCAATAACAACGATTACAAAAAAAACCATGATCATGATTTATTAAAAAACCTTTACTAATAAACCAAGCTAAGACCAGTAATGGTAAAATTGTTGGTGATTTTAGTATCATCAATGTATTTTAGTAGTAATGTGATTTACTATAGGCCGATGCAATTATGCGTTAAAGCTTGGAAACGAGTTAGGGTAGTGCGGAGTGCACGCTCGTTGAGCCAACATATAATTGAATGCGAATAATTGAAACGGGGTTCCAAGGGGATGAAGCCCCTGGCGGGGTGCGGGGCAGTGCCCCATTGGGGTTCCAAGGGACGAAGCCCCTGGCGGGGTGCGGGGCAGCACCCCGTGGGGTTCCAAGGGGCAGAGCCCCTGGCTGGGGTCGAAATTTTCCTTTGAACAGTTGAACCCTTTTCCCTACTTATGTAACCTTTTTCCGAACAGGTGTGTCTTTTTGTTTTGAATTATTGATCTCCTATATAAGGAGTCATTTGGCCTCAGTTTGAACACAGATAACAAAACCGAAAACTTTCTACATTTTGAACAATTTTCTTTTGCCAGAAACAATTCGTTCTTCAAGAATTATCCCCACAAAGATTTCGTGAACCCATGCAAGAATAGGGTCGAAATACTTTGTTCGGAAAGTGTACGAACACGATTCTTCGAAGTTATCCTGGATTATCATACCCGCAATTCTAACAAAAATAATAAGTATCATTAATGCTATATAATCATTACCTAGTTCTTCATGCTTGATGATACAAATAAGGAATAAAATAATGACAAGTAGAGCGATGAACAAGAGGAAAAATTTAGCCATTTGAAATATATTGATGAATATTTGAGAATGTTGTAAAATTTATGAAAGAAGTTGAATTATATAGATAAATTTGTAAAATGGTTGTTAATGTTATCGTTAGAGAAAAGAAAAAGAAAAAGAAAAAAGATAAATAAAAGATAAATATCATCAAAAGCAAATTAAAGTGTGTTAAAAATCAATTATCTATTATGAAGGTTTAGATATAATTATAAGATGACATATGAGGTTTTAGACCTCCACTAAATATAAAATTTAGTAACTGAAGATAAAAATTAGTAACAACATGTGAAATTTTAAACATCCACTGAATTTAATAGTTAGTAACTGAAAATAGAAGTTAGTGACAACATGTTGGATTTTAAACCTCCAATAAATATAAAAGTTAGTAACTGAATATAAATATTAGTAACAACATGTGGGGGTGTCGCTCCCTGGATTTTCATCCCGGTACAAACGCGAAAGTGGCACAGAAAGAGGTAGAGTCGCCAGCCAGGCATTTTTATCCCGAAGGAACGGGAATGGTAATGCTGCACAAACCAGAAGAAAATAAAAGGAAGGACACGGGTCCTGCGAACCAAAGAGACTGAGTTCGGGAGTCGGTTACGACCTGGGAAGGTATTAGCACCCCAGATCGTCCGTCGTACCCGACGGGATCCACGCTTGCAAAGAAATATGTTTCAAAGGGTGAGGGGATAAAAGCTGCTGCAAAACGAAAAGGAACTGAAGTGGATAAAAGAAAAGAAAAGGGAACTGAAAAAATGTAGGGAAAATAAAAGATTGTGCTCGAACGGGCCCTACCCCGTTGCCTACGTACCTCATCTGGACAATGAGGATCAGAGTCGCCGTAGTTCCCCTAACTAGGGGTGGAAAAGATTGCTTGTGTCTTAAGGCTTGAACTGCCCATGTCAATGCTCAGGTGTTGCAGGCTCGGACGACGAGTGTGTTACCGTCTTGCAAAGTGACAAGTAGGAGCAAGTTCGCGGACGAAGCGGAGGAAGTGAGAAAAGAATTCCCGAAGGAGAGACGTTTATTGTTTGTCCAGTGTTTTTTTATGAGTTTTTAGGAGTGTGTGTCACAAGGAAGTGAACTCAGGCTCTTTTCCATGGAATGTGCACTTGTCACTACATTCCAAGATGGAATAATAAAACAAGCACACTCAAGTAAGGAGAAGATCCCCAAAACTTGATTCCAGAGATTAGGGCTCAAGCTCACTAACTCATTAATTTATTAAGTGTTTTTGGTATTTACAATGAAGAAGTGTGTTTTATGATTTTCTTGGTGAAGATGATATCTTGATCAGACTTGTACATCACAAGGCAAGCTTGTACTATCCCAAGATGGGAAGACTACAAATGTCTCATGGGATAAGGCTATTGCTTAAGGTATCACTTCAAACTTTATTAAGTGTCTTCTTTAGAGTTTTGAGATGAGAGGAGAAGAGAAACCAAAAGGATCACAAAGGCAAAAGTCAAATGGGGGACTAATGAATCCTAAGTGTTGTCATGCATGGAAATCCTAGGTTAGTGAGGTTTACTATCCTAAAGAAGAAAGCAAGAAGAAGAAAAGAAGAAGAAGAAGAAGAAGAGGAGGAGGGGAAAGTAAGGCCTAAGCCCAACAATCACAAGGTTAGGACAAGTAATGATAAGAATATAAGAGATAAGATTTGGAGATGTGGGAATCACATCCACACCTCCCACTTACCTAAGCCCCTAAAAAGGTTAGTACCATAAGTATAAAGGCAATATAAAATGATCACAATGCCATACCAACATCATACAAACAGAAGTGAAGTCATACACATAAACAACAAATGCAAACACAAGTCACAAGAATAGGAAAAGAAACACACAAACAAAAATGAGGCAACATGAATCACATGGCAAAGCAAAGCATACTTGGTAAGATACAAAGCAAAATAAACAAAAACACAAACTCAAGGCACAAGACCAGAACCCTAATCAAGTTAAAAAAGTGCTTAAGAAGCAAGAGAGATGAAGATAAGAGAAGCACAAAGCTAAGCAATCACATTATGGGAAGAAAGAAGCAAAGGAGGTGAGATGGATATTACAAAAGAAAGGAAGAACTTCAAAGGTAAACAAAATACAAGATTTCCAAAACACAAACCCCAAACCAAGATCAGAAAGGTATCCATGCCCTAAAGAGACCCTAAACAAGATGAAGAAGTTGGCACAAGTGCCCTTCTAAGCTAAGGAGAGGACCTATGATCAAAAAGAAGCAAAATGGGACAAGTTAAGAACCAAAATTCAAATCAAATCAAGTATGCACCCAAAAATTCCACAACCATGGACAAGAGATCTTTAATCATGATATAACAACATTCCAAAAGGAGAGGAAGAAATTCAGAAGTCAAGAAAGGCAAATAAGGGGTCAAACATCAACTAGGATTAAGAAACTTCACTCACAAGTCAAGGACCAAAACCAATTGAACAAGCTTCTAAAAATCAGAACAAAAATCACACATAAAGTACACTCTATTATGGATCCAGAGCAAAAAGAACCAACCAGAAATTCAAAATGAGGATCAATATAGAAAATGGACAAGTTAACATGCTTAAAAATGAATTAATTAAAGTGAACAATTAATTTATACGTGTCAAATAAAAAATGAATGGAAAATAAAAATGTCAAAAATTAAAGAAAACTAAAAATAACATTCATGAATTATTTTAGAATTTTTTGAGACCTAAAACTATTTTTAAAAATTAAAAATCAAAACTGAAATAAAATGAAATAAAAAGAAAAATAGAAATAAAAAGGATGAGGCTAGGGGTGCAAACAGCAAGGGTTTCCAGTTCAATCTATTGGGTTTATGCACATGGGGGGTGCAAATAGAATGTCAAGCCCACCCAATTCTCAGCGCAGCCTATGTTAATTATAATGGAAATTCAATTAAACTGGAAAAAACGTGGGTCAATGGATAAAATGGAGAGGCAGGATTAGTCAGTTCATTAAACACAGTTAGCAAATTAATTGGTTTATGGTGAGGGCACATGGCAATAATGGTGTGGTGCGTGACATTTGGATTAATCAGAATAAAAAAAGAAAAGGAAAAACACGTGAGGGGGAGGGTCCTCATTAAAGAGGTGGCATGCTGAGGACCACTCAGATGGAAGATCCTACGACTGAGGGTCATCTTCTTCGCATAAACCCTAAGAATCACACACCCAGAATCCGGTGACCGGAGCTAGGGCTCCGGCATCGGAAAATGCAAATCATGAACAAACATTAATGAAAATAGATCAAACACTCCAGATTGAGTAATTAAGGTACGCTGAATCCAAAAATGGCCATGAAATACACAATGGATTAATGAGCAAGCCGGATCGAGGAGAAACAAGTTTCACCATGAAACTTCAAATCAACATAGAAAGCTCAATAATGCATCATTTCCAAATCTAAAACAAGCAGTGTAATCAGCATACCTCACAGATCAAAAAGCACACATCAAAAACCAATTCCAGATCCATGGATTCAGAAGCTTACCTGAGATGGAGACACCTCAAAACCACCAAGAAAATGCTCCAAATGCTGCAGATCTAACTCTTTTGATCTCCTCTTGCAAAATAAATGCAAGAGGAAGCTTGATAGAACTTGAATCTGAAGCTTAAAAGCAACCTGCCTTTGAATGGCACCCTTCTATTCTTGCACTTTTAGCTCAAATGAATGATGGAATAATGATCTTTGTGACTCACTGAACAAGAATATGGAAGAAGTTTGTGAAGAGAGTGAGAGAATAAGGAGATTCGAAGGAAGTTGCTTCTAGTGCAAAAACTATGGAGTGATGAAAATGGGATGAATCTGAGGCAAACTAAAACCCTAGGTGCTTTTATATGACCCACAAAAGCAATGCTGAAAAAATGAGGAAGAATGCACGTGAGATGGGAGTGTGGGAGAGAATTTGCAAAATTTGCAAGTTTGGTATGGTGAGGCATTCTACTCGTGAATTGATCTCTCTCTTTGCCCATGTGCTCTCAAGATCTCACCCTTGATTCAAAACAACAATTATTCTTGCCCTTGGATGTAAGCATCACACATTTCTCATGATCATGCAAATTTACACTTATGAAATAACCCTCACCTCATGCACGAATTTGGTATTATTCTTGGAGAAAAATGGATCATTTGCATTGCTTTGTAACATTGTGACCTCATTTGGTTCATACCAACACTCAAAAATAAGTTTCATGACTTTTTGTTTTTGTGGACAATTGAAATTTCATGTCATGCCCTAATTTTCATGCAATTTTCGAGGGCCTCATCTCTTAAACCATAAAGGCTATGAAAAAAGTACTTGTACTTTTTGAAAATGGGAGGCTTTAATCTTCAACTTTCATGTTTGACTTTGGTTCATTTGAAGCTTTTTTCACCAAGTTACGCTTACTTGAAAATTAGGGCAAAAACTTACTAAAAATGACATTTTCCATGACCAACCTTATGCCAATTTTGCAAAACACCTCAAAACCTCATGATTCTTGACCTTTGCTCTTGCCAAATCTCTTTTAATGTTATAAGAACATCTTTTGACTAGAAAAATGGGGTTGGCCCCTTTGAAATCTCACAGTTGACCTTTATAAGGCACAGTCGACCAATTTCTTCATTTACAAGCAACTGAAGAAATACTTGACTTCCACAAGGAATTTTCTCACCAAATTTCATCCCTAGGATCCTATTAACATATAAGAGACTTTTCCCAAATGAAATGGCCAAAGTCTTTAGGTTTCCATGCTTGAAACTCAAACCCTAATTTGGGATCATTGTGTAGGAGCTTTGCCCTAGCTTGAATTCCCTGATGATCTTCCAACCTTCTGAACTTTTGTGAATGATTTAGAACTTGTGAATGCAACATATACCCCTCATAGGACTTGAACAAATCCATTGGGTCCCTTGTCATAGCTTGTGATGCCTCAAAATCCTTCACAGATGACCATATGCCTAATGTTGGGTCATGAGAATGTTATGCCTCATCTTTCCATGCTTAGATGCCAAGAATATGATATGTTCATGATGAATATGATATGATATGATGCTTAAAAAGAAGAGGGCAAATTTGGGGTGTTACAGGGGGTTTTAAACCTCCATTGAATTTAAAAGTTAGTAACTGAAAATAAAAATTAGTGACAACATGTGGGGTTTTAAACCTCCACTAAATATAAAAGTTAGTAACTGCATATAAAGATTAGTAACAACATTTGGGGTTATAAACCTCCACTAAATATAAAAGTTAGTAGCAATTAAATGGTGATTTTTAAACCTTCACTAAATATAAATGTTAGTAGCAACAAATGGTGATTTTTAAACCTCCCCTAAATATAAATGTTAGTAGCAACAAATGGTGATTTTTAAACCTCCACTGAATATAAATGTTAGTAACAAAATATAAAAATTAGTATCTGCATATGAGGTTTTAAACCTCCACACAAAATATATAAAAGTCACACTTATTATAGAACACTTGAAAATTTGTCAGTTTTCTATAACAAGGGGTTAAAGTAAAAATAACGATAAAAGTCATTCTAGTTATAAATCACTTGACTAATTGTCAGTTTTCTATAAGCATGTTAAATAATAAAAATTATAGTACTAATAAGATTAAAGAGATAAATTTAGAAGATATACCTAGTGTAGTAATAACTTCTGTTAGAAACGATCGTGCTGATAACGTGTTGAGAAAAACCGATTTTAGAATATTAATTAATATTTATGAACTAATATAAGTTACTAAACTAATTGGAATTATCAAAGAGATGAAAAGATGGAAGAGAGAAAACTTATGAGTTTCATAATAAATTTTGGTGTAAATATTACATTATCAAATGTGATATTTATACTACTAGAAATACTACTATTACACTGATGTAATAATTAGTCTTATTATTTTAGATAGATATTTCAATCCTATAATAGTATATAGATAAATATTTATATTATAATAATATTATAACTATTATAACAATGTTATGTTTTTTTTTTCACTTTCCATTTTTTCTATTCAACATTTCTTCACTAGTTGAAAATAATTTGACTAGAATAAAATCTGTAAAGGCTTATCTAACATTTATATGGTTTGTCGTACACATATTCAACCAATACAATTTCAAGTCTACCAAGTTTAGTCAAATAAGGTTGCAAAACTGACTTGTATAGGACAATCAAATTCAAAAAACCTCGTCCATGGGTTTTCCTCGTCCTTCAACCCCCGTCGTTTCCACCACCGTCTAAGCTCACTCATCCCTTTCATGGATTCAATACCTATTATCGTTCCCTGAGCCTGCCTTCAAACTACCCCCAATTCTTCAAATGATAGCACCAAAGCCCCCGCTGCTAAAAAGAAATCATTTGCGGAGGCGGTCAACAACGTTTGTGAAATACCAATTAGTCAGCTTCCCCAATCTGTTGTCAAAGGTGACAAGATTTCAATAACCATTCCAGAAGAGGAATATCTCGCGCAGACTTGCGTCTTGCAAACTCAATTTACACGGAAGAATCATCTGGCCTAAAGGAGTTCAACCGCTCAAAGTTGATGTTCTGAAACACAAGTTGGTTGATTACTGGAAATCACTGGGAAAATGGGGATTAATCTATCTTGGGAAAGGGTACTTCGAATTTTCATTCACTAGTATGGAGGATCTTCAAAGGGTTCGGTTTACTAGTTCTTGGAACTTAAACCCTGGTGTGCTGAAGTTGTTTGCCTGGACAAAGGATTTCAATCCATTCACTCAACATCAAAGCTCTACTCAGGTTTGGATTCGCATCTCTGGCCTTTCGCAAGAGTATTGGCGGCCAAAAATTCTGTTTGCTATTGCTAGTGCGGTGGGGAGCCCTATATGTATGGATGAAACCACCAATAAATCCATATTTGATAGGTCTTTTGGGCACTTTGCTAGGATTCTAGTTGATTTGGATCTCACAAGGCATATTAGAAACTCAATTCTAGTGGAAAGAAAGAACTTTGCTTTCGTTGTGGATGTCCATTATGAAAACATCCTGGATTTCTGCGATCATTGTAAGATAATTGGTCATAATGTGAGCAATTGTAGGAAAATTAGTCACAAGAATGGACTGAATAATCACCCTACTGTTAATAGAAAGGAGTGGGTGCATAAAGAGCACACTGCAGGTAGTAGTAGCACAGGAAAAACGGTTTTGATGGAAGCTGAGATTGGAGTAAATGCAGTTGAGGACCATACTGAAGCAAGTCAACAAGTTTGTCCCACCAGTAAACAAGCTCCTCATCATGACATTGCAGGAGTTGTCAGGGGGCAGCACTCAGTAGCCTCTAGGGAGGATTGTGCCAATGATCCTGCTGGTGTGTTTGGTCCCCTCTTACAAGACAACACCCTTGTTTTAGCTGACCCAAGCAAGCAGCCTGTCTTGGCAGATTTATCTAGTGAATCTGGGTCTGAATTTGTAGATGCGACTCAAATGGACAATACACTTATGAATAATCCTGAGCCTCACCTCCAACTACAACATGATAGGGATTTTCTTCAACAATCCTGGGCTAACATGGCGGATGAATCGGATGATGCTAACATAAACAACAACTTTCAACTGGTAGTCTCCAAAAAACAAAAGAAGAAGTCTAAATTTGTCTTGAACACTTTCAAGATTGGCCCAAGTACGAGAGCTCGAGCAAGCTCTTCAAGCATGGTAAAATGAAGTGTATTTTTTGGAATGTTAGAGGATTTGCTAATCATCCCACCATATTAGCCTTTAAAAATCTTGTCATTACACACAGGCCTGATCTTTGTTTCATTGCAGAGCCTTGGATGAATTTAAAGGATTTACCAGCAAACTTCTTCTCAAGTCTACACTTAAAGATCTTTACAGTTAACAACAGACCTGAGAAGCTCCCTAATTTATGGTGTCTATACTCCCCCGGGTTAGAACCTCATATTTTAATGCAAGATGAGCAACATGTGTCCTTTTTTATTGAGGATGGAGAGAACTGTTTCGGTATGGTTGCTGTAACAGCCTGGGCCCCTCGCAAGGCTATCCCGGCACTGCCACCTCAATTGGTAGTGGGAATGGATTGAGCATGTACTTGAACCCCAAGGTACAGGGTTCGATTCCCACGGAAGGCAAAAACTCTACTAGTGAAGGGAGTAGAGAAGATCGTGAGGTGGCAGTGCCGGGATTGCCTTGCGAGGGGCCCGGGCTGTTACAAAAAAAAAGAGCTCAATTGGTAGTGGGAATGGATTGAGCATGTACTTGAACCCCAGGGTACAAGGTTCGATTCCCACGGAAGGCAAAAACTCTACTAGTGAGGGGAGTAGAGAAGATCGTGAGGTGGCAGTGCCAGGATTGCCTTGCGAGGGGCCCGGGCTGTTACAGCTGCCATTTATGCTTCAACATCTTAATTAAAGAGAAGGGAACTATGGACAACTCTTGCAAACCTGCCGGTTTCTAGATTGATTCCTTGGAGTTTTATAGGTGATTTCAATACAATCCTTGGTGCACATAAGCATAGAGGAAGACTAAATCCAAAAATAATTCCCATTGTGGATTTTCAAGAATGGACAGACACTAACTCCTTTATTCACCTCCCCATAGGGGTTCTGAATTCACATGGCATAACAAAAGAAAAAGGGCTCACTCAATTGAAAGGAGACTGGATAGGGTAATTTGTGATCAACACTGGATTTCTTTTTGTAACAACTCCTCTGCATCAACTCTAACTCGACACAAGTCTGATCATTTTCCAATTCTTCTTGTGTTCAATTATTCTTCTATCAAGGTAGCCTCTAATTTCAAGTTCTTATCTATGTGGTCGCAACATCTGGATTGTATTAATGTAATAAAGAAATGCTGGGAAACAAAAATCTATGGTTGTCCAATGTTTATACTCAATCAAAAATTGAAGTTACTAAAGCAAGGGCTCAAGACTTGGAACAAGGATATCTTTGGAAATGTTCATGATCTTCTCAACAATGCAACAGCTAAACTGGATGACATCCAAGCTCAGATTCAATTGAATGGCCATTCAGAGGAGCTAATGAAGAAAGAGAAGACTGCTCAAATCAATCTAGAAATTGCTTTAAATTTAGAGGATATATACTGGAAGGACAAAGCAAAGGTTAATTGGAAAACCAATGGTGACAGAAACACAACCTTTTTTCACATATTGAGCAAAGTGAGAAATTGTACTAAATCAATCTCTTTTATCCTGCATGAAGGCAACACGGTTACTGACTCTAGCTCCATTTATAAGATCTTCCTGGAGCATTTTGAAGGGATTTTTAACACCAACAACAACTCTATTGTAAATGGTTTTGTTGATGAAGTGATCCCCAAACTTGTTACAGATGAAACTAACTTTTTGCTTACAGCTACTCTTACTCCTGCAAAAGTCAAGCATGCTGTGTTTGCCTTGAACAAAGACATCTCTCCAGGCCCAGATGGTTTTGGGGGACATTTCTTCCAACATTATTGGGAAATTATCAATGAAGATGTCATTAATGCTATCACACAATTCTTCAATACATGATGGTTACTTCCTAATTGGAATGCCAATACCATCATTCTTATTCCTAAATATGTAAATGCAACTTTGGTGGACAATTTTAGGCCAATTGCTATGGAAAATTTCAAATTCAAAATTATATCCAAAATCTTGGCTGACATAATTGCCCCTCTAATGCCCTTCCTCATCTCAACTGAACAAAGAAGGTTCATTAGAGGAAGGAATATTGCTGATTGCATTTGCCTCACTTCTGAGGTCATCAACATGCTGAGCAAAGGTGCTAATGGTGGGAACATGGCTATCAAAATTGATATTAGAAAGGCCTTTGATACTTTGTACTGGAACTTTCTTTTGTTAGTGCTTCAAAAATTTGGTTTTTCAGCTGACTTTTGTGGGTGGATCAAAACTATTCTTCACTCTGCAATGCTTTCTATTTCAGTTAATGGAGATCAGGTGGGTTATTTCAGTTGCAAAAGAGGGGTGAGGCAGGGTGACCCTTTGTCTCCCCTTTTGTTTTGTCTTGCTGAGGATGTCTTGAGCAAAGCTATTTCTAAATTGGCTGCGGATGGCAAGCTTAAACTCATCAAAGGCCCTGGGAGCTATACAGTTCCTTCACATACCCTCTATGCTGATGACATAATGGTCTTTTGTAAAGCCGATCGCTCCAATGCTAAGGCCTTGAAGAATCTTTTTATCAGATATGGACAATGTTCTGGACAGTTAGTCAATCCCTCTAAATCTACCTTTTATGCAGGATCAGTCAGTCCCATAATGGTTAGTTCCTTCATTCAATCTTTTGGATTTCTAGAAGGATAACTTCCCTTCAATTATCTTGGAGTGCCCATCTTCAAAGGCAAACCAAAACCAGTTCATTTCCAAGCCATTTTAGATAAAGTCAGAGCTAAGATGTCTAAATGGAAAGCATCTCTTCTTAGTATGGAAGGTAGAGTGGAATTGGTGAAAAGTGTCATCCATAGTATGCTAATGTACAACTTGCTCATCTATTCTTGGCCTGTTAGATTGATTAATGATATGAACAAAAGCATCAGAAACTTCATTTGGAGTGGAGATATCTCAAAGAGGAAGCTCATAACAGTTGCTTGGAGCAAATTTTGTAAACCTCTCAAGGAAGGAGGGCTAGGCCTAAGGTCTCTAAGAACACTCAATGAGGCAGCCAATCTCAAAAACTGTTGGGATTTCTTCAACTCCTCCAGTCAGTGGGCAATTCTGTTAAGACAAAGAGTGCTGAGAAATAATAAAACAATTCAATACAACATTTCCTCTTCCATTTGGTCTAGCATAAAAGGTAGATTTTCTATCTTCATTTCAAATTCTTGGTGGAATCTTGGTGATGGGGGCAAAATTAACTTCTGGACTGATAGTTGGCGTGGTGCCCCCTTAGTTCAACAATTGCAAATATCACCCTTTACCCATGGGAAGCTTTCTGCCAAAGTGTCTGATTTTCTGTCCAATGGCACCTAGATGTTACCACTTGGCTTGGTAGCATGGTTTCCCAACATACAGGATATCCTTGGCACGGTACAGATTCCACTCAACCCTTCCTTGGACCAAACACTTTGGACCCACTCTCCTGATGGTAAGTTAAAACTAAAGGAAGCTTACCTTTTTCTTGATAGTCAGGGTAATCATGTGAACTGGGCTAAATATTTATGGCATATAAACATTCCCCCCGCTAAGTCAATGTTTGTCTGTGGAAACTGCTTCAATCGAAAATTCCTACAGATGACATTTTAGCAACTAAAGGTTGGATGGTTCTCCCCTCCAAATGTGAGATGTGTGGAGCAGAAGAAGAATCATTACAACATCTTTTCTTCAACTGTTTGCCTCTGATTATTGGAAATGGTTGGCAGGTGTTTTGCAAATAAACATTACCTGCAATTTCATGCATGTGTGGGAAGTTTGTAATGGTCCTTGGTCTGATCTCTGCAAAGTTGTAATTAGATTGGCAATAATAAACATCTTCAACACTATTTGGCACTGCAGGAATCATAGAAAATTTAAAGAGAAATCAACTTTGTGGAAGTCAGCCCTTAACACCATCATCTCTAATGTGAATTTATCAGGTAATGGATTTGCTGGAAGGTCTCACAGTTCAATTAGAGACTTTTTGATTCTGAAAGCTTTCAGAATTAAAATCCCTCCTCCAAGGGCCTCCACCATCATTGAAGTCATCTGGAAACCTCCATTGACTTCTTGGATCAAATGCAACTCGGATGGCACCTCTTTGGGCATCCCTGCTAAAGCAGCTTGTGGGGGAATCTATAGGAATTACTATGGAGATTGCATAGGTTGTTTTGCTCAACATTTAGGCCAAGAAGAAGCTTTGGTGGCGGAATTTATGGGAGTGATTATAGCTATTGAAATAGCAGTGGATCGAGGATGGAATTTCCTATGGATAGAAATAGATTCTTTGTTAGTATCAAAAGCAATATCCAATCCAGAATTTGTGCCTTCAAAGTTGAAGAATCGGTGGTCTAATGGTATTCAGATGACGGTTCAGATGTCGTTTATTTTATCACATATATATAGGGAAGGAAACCACTGCGCAGACACTCTAGCTTCATTAGGGCTTTCCATTAGAGGTTTCGTATGGTGGAATGAAACTCCAGTGTCTGTGTTTGATGATCTTGTTAAAAATAGACTAGGTATTCCTTCCTTTAGGATCAGTCTTGTCTAGAGGGTTTATGGTTTGGTCCCCCCTCTTTTTTTGTATTTGGTTCCCTCTTTTTTATTCTATATATTTTTTGTTAGATTAAAAAAAAAAGTGTGCAACACCTAAGGTCTATTCTTCTTTCCAACAATGACTTTGAAACAAAAGCATTTATCAATTAAGATTGCCACTAATAAATTTATTTTATAGAAATTAAAAAAAAGTATTTAAATTAAAGAAGCGGTATTTTAGTAGTTATCATTAAGATATTATTGTCTATTTTGTTTCTTATATTTCATTATTATGGAGTAGTTATGTTTTGTTACATTTTTTATTTATTTGTGCACTAAAAATCTGAGTAATTGACTTATTTAGTATCAACATATTTCATCTTTAAAACAAGATTTTTATATATATTTTTATGAATAGATTTTACAAATCTGTTATTAAAATATTACAAGTTTTTTTTTTTAAATAAAAAACTAATTTTTGACATTTTATAACATAAATATACATTATTAAAGATCAAAAGATAATTGAAATTATAATTTTTAAAAAAATTATATCTCAAAAATGATTTTTAAGAAAATCTATTTGAAATAGCTTTAAAATAAAATGATTTTTTAAAATTTTGATATTCAATTTTTTTTAATAGAATGTTAAAATATTTAAATAGTATTTTAAGAATAATTATTCAAATAATTTTTTCATTTATAATTTTTATTAAAATTTCTTTATAATTTTTTTTAATACAAAATTATAAGCATTTAAAAAAAAAATAAATCAAAACATACTGGCCTGCCTGCCTTTAATTGAAATATAGTGTAAAAATATTATACTTTTCGTTAATCACAACTGTTAATTAAAAATGTTGGGTGAGATTGCATATTAATTAAAGTGATATAGAATATAAACTAAGAAAGTCTATTAATTACTACTTACCAACCTTGCTAGTTCAGAAAAATCAAAGAAAATTTAGTACTTTCCCTCAGGTGTGCAATAAATAATTAATAATTCACCAACCAAAGAATTAGTCAATAAAATAAAGAAAAAAACCTCACCAACCAAGGACCTCATAGTTTTACCCCTCAACAACCAAATTCTAATAATACAACCCTTAAGAATTTGTAATTTATTCTATAAATTAATATTTCATGTACGTTTATGGTTTATTTCAATTAAATGATTAGTTAAGTACTTTTAAATTAACACGCAATAAATGTGAAAATAAAAAAAAATCAAAATATATTGGAGTTAGTTGGTGGTGAGTGGTGACACAAAATAAAAACTTTAATAATTATGTTGTTGATAATTTTACTTAAAATGAAACAAAGAAGATTGAAAAATATATAAGTAGTGATTGAATTTGACACTAAAAAAGTAATTACAATATAATAAAATCAAATAAATGAATATGATGTTGTTAATTGAAGCTCAAAAAGATAAAATTACGAGAATAAAATTAAGTGTAAAATTAAGAACAGCAAATCATAAAATCTTTAAATGATAAAATAATCTCTTAAACAATTTTTAGTAAAAAGAAATGGAGGAACGGTTACTCCAAACTTGGCATATTCCAATGATCAGTTTCTTTGAATAAGGCAATTCAATAAAAACAAAAAGATGGTAAGAGAGGACTAGACCAAGACCCTCTCAAGCATAAACAAACCTAAAAGAGAAAAAAAGTTAAATTTGTTTTTTTACAAAGTCACTTCTTTCTATGTTAGATTATATTCACTTAATTTGTATTTAATTTGGTTTTGTATTTGAGTTTTATTTAAAAGACTCTATTAATATATAAACTTTGTCTAATTCATTCGTAACAGATTAAAGTGTAATTATTTTTTTTAAAAAAAATTAGTTATAACTTTTCTCTATCTTTCTCTTCCATCTTTTTTCTTTCTTTACACCAACAATTAATATCTAGAGCTCCGATTTGGATCCACGAGAAACACCAAAGGAAACATGAGTAAATGTGAGGTATGTGTGATTGATTTTGGTTCTGAAATTCACAGTGAATTGAAGTTCGAAATTGTAATAGAATCACATTTCTTGATTATGATGGATTGGGAAAGACGAGTGTTTGGTGAGATTTGAGTGAACTTTTGCACAAGGTCGAAGATGAACAGTGGAAACAATAGCTTGAATACAAAACTTCCTATATTTGATAGAAATAATTGGATCGATGAACGATTCAGATGCATTTGTTGTTTTGCGCTCAAGATGTTATTGATCTCGTCAATAACAGTTACACAATCGTAGCAATATATACAACTGAAGCACAAAGAAACACGCATAGAGAGATGATGAAAAAGAATTAGAAGGCGTTGTTCTTCATTCATTAGTGACCCTTCTGGAAGTTATGTGTTATTTTTGACTTTATTTCAAAAATGTCACTTTTTGCACTTAACTTCCAATGGTGGAAGTTAGTGTTATTTTAGACTTTTTTCAAAAATGTCACATTTTGTACTTAACTTCCAATGGTGGAAGTTATGTGTTATTTTCGATGGTATCTGTGATAGAGTTTTGATGTCATTTGATATACCAAATCCGGTTATTTTCTGTAAGTTCTATTTTGAACTTTATCTAATCTCAAGCAATTTGTTCATCTGCACCATAATTTTTTTTCCTGTTTCTAATGTCATTGTCATGGTTATGCTTGAAATTCCTTCTATTAACCCTGTTGGTAAACATATGTTTTTCATGCTCTAATGTCATAGCCAAGAATGTCATTGTCATGCTTATGCTTTTCCATAACTTTTTCCATGCTTCTAATCTCATAGCCAAGAATGTCACGACCACCAATCCTGATCAAAGATTTGGTTCAAGGAAACCAGGTTTGGAAAATGCACATTCGTGTTGTTGATCTTTGGATCGTCAAAGAAAAGAGCGGATTACAACATATTGAGATGGTCATTCAGGATTCAAAGGTAATACTTACCAACTATTTATGCAAGTTTACGTTACGTCTCTTTTATTTACAGTCTCATTTATTTACGTTACGTTTAAAATTGTAGGGTGACCAAATTCATGTTACAACATGGAATCGAGACTTTAAGGATTGGTTTTCCCAACTTGCAGAGCATGAAACATATATCATTCATAATGGAGACCCTGTCGTGAATGATGGTGCATTCAAAGTATGCCCAAACCAACTCAAACTCGTGTTCAATGGAGGAACAACGGTTTCTAAAATGCCGCTTTCGCAAATACCAACACAAAAATTTCACTTTAAACCTATTGCTGATTTTCTGACTGGAAAATTCAACAAGGATCTCCTATATGGTGATGTTATTTTATTTATGCAAAAACATTTTTGTATACAACAAAGTTTCATATCAATTATTTTTCACGTATGCACATGTAATAACGAATACGTCTTCTTAATTTCAGATGTCATTGGAGTTCTCCAAGATGTTGTTAATACACAAATGGGTGGTGGAGGCAAGAAATCGTGTGCTAACATTAATCTACGGGACGAATGTGGAAATGTAATAGAGGTTGCATTGTGGGATGACTATGCTAAAAAATTTGTCAACACGTACGACCCAATCAACTCTGCTGGTCCTACAATTCTTATTTTGACACATGCTTGGTGTAAACAAAATCAAGGTCAAACCTCTTATAACATATTCTACTTATAACTTTGTATTTATGTGATGTTCTCAAATGACTAACCAAAAACTCAAATAACTGTATTATTTGCTAATACAAAGTGTTTACAACAGCAACAGGATTGCCTAGCCTCTCTAACGCATGGAATGGTTCGAAGCTCCATTTTAACATCGATCATCCCCAAGTTCAAGAATTCAAATCATTGTATTCTTACACCATTGAAATTATACTTATTTTGTTTACTATACTTATTTCATCACTAAAGTGGCATTCTAACACACACATGTGTTTTGCATAAGGTTGGCATCAACCCCATCAAACTCTGCTCCATCTCAATCTATCACACAAACTACCAATTCTATGATGCAATATACCAACACAAGATGGACTAGCCCAAGTGAATTAAAATCCATTCGTCAGATCTATGAACTCGGCAAGGTTTGTTCTATTGTTTTTCATGTTCTTTGTTTTGGAGACAATCATGTTTGTTGCTAAAGTGTTAATGTACCATACCAGGATTGTTTTGCCACAACCATTGGTACTACCGTCCGATTTAAGGCTTCCAAATTTGGATGGTACTTTGAGTCATGTCCTTATTGCAAGGCTTCACATAAATCTCAAGGAAGCAAATTTGAATGTGCTTGTGGTGTTAAGGATGCAGAACCTGTTTCAAAGTAAGCCATACTTCTCATTATGAAATTTGCCTTCTCTAATTATTTGACAAAATTACACCACTTTCTTGCTCTACTTATATTAGGACATGACTCAAAGTACCATCCAAATTATAAATGATGCAGCTTGAAAGTCTTACTCCGCAACATTCCGTAACAAAGGTTAAGCACTTGAAGAAAGAGTAGCCCAAGGAACAAGAAACACAATTCTTCTGAATTTTTGTCAATTGTGTTGTTTTGAGGTGCAATGCACCAAATTTCTAGATTTTGTATAAAATTTATATGCTACAAACATGTTGACAACATATGATTGGATTTATGATGCAAATTTATCAAAATTATGACTAGATTTATGACTATGATGCAAATTTATCAAATTTATGATTGGATTTATGACTAGATTTTGTATCTGTTAAAGCCTATCAAAATTAACATTATTATGATCATATAAACTATGCAATTTTGAGGATCTGTGTTGTGTTGCTGTTGTTGTTTCAAAGTGATATTGTTTGGTTGCTCCCGAGCGTTTTCCAGGTACTAAAAAACACCTTGCTAGGAAGTGAACCTGCCAAGGATTTGTTTAATGAATTATTATTTTAAAGATGTCATTTAAGAATTGGTGGGTGTTTGTTCATTTCGGATCAGTTTGGTACTGCTGGTGCAGATTGAATTGTTATCCTTTTGGATGATTTAGTATCTGTTATCATGTAAATCTGGTGCAAAGTTTTGTTTTTTTTCTGTTTGGTTCCAAGTTGTCATTTGTAATACACTATTATTTCCTGTTATATTTTTATGATATTTTGTTTGTTGTTCATCCTCTTTTATGCCATCAACATACAATTACATTACCACTGACTATGTATTACTATCCCATTTAAAGTTAGATGTTATTGGTCTATTGAATGAAGTCCATCATAGACAGTATTTCATGATTTGGTATACATAGAAAACTTCACCTTCTAAAGGAGGAAGGCTTATTGCTTTTGAGTTTGAACTTGAAGTCATGACATTTAGATACTAATAGATGTCTGAAACAAATTCTAGGATTTCTTCACAATGCCTGGTGGAAAGCGAAAACCCAATGATATGCCTCCACCATATGATGTTGGAGGGTATATACCTCGGCGAGATGAAGCTGGTGATGCTGGATATGGCGATTTTGAAATTGAGGTGTGGTCTTTATCCCATGGTTTGTCAGCATCAATCTTTAACAATAATTTAAAGGACAAGGTTACAACATGCCTTTATGTGATTTATTTGTTAAAACTATGGTTTCAATTTCCCCCATTCTTCATTATAATCACATTATTACAGATGATGATATAATAATTAATATGATCAGGTTGGTTGCACTCTGTTACATCGGGAAACTAGCACTGGGAATTCTCAGTTGTGTGAATTTTTGATTGAAGGAGCAGATGTAGATGTTGTCGTTAGAGATGGTCAAACTCCTCTAATGAATGTCGTCGTTTGCAATAACAAAGAGGTATGCTCATTAGTGCACTCTTATCATGCTTATGTCGATTACGTTGACGCCTATGTTACGCACTCTAATTATTTTTTTAAAAAAAAATTAGTTATAACTTTTCTCTATCTTTCTCTTCCATCTTTTTTCTTTCTTTACACCAACAATTGATATCTAGAGCTCCGATTTGGATCCACGAGAAACACCAAAGGAAACATGAGTAAATGTGAGGTATGTGTGATTGATTTTGGTTCTGAAATTCACAGTGAATTGAAGTTCGAAATTGTAATAGAATCACATTTCTTGATTATGATGGATTGGGAAAGACGAGTGTTTGGTGAGATTTGAGTGAATTTTTGCACAAGGTCGAAGATGAACAGTGGAAACAATAGCTTGAATACAAAACTTCCTATATTTGATAGAAATAATTGGATCGATGAACGATTCAGATGCATTTGTTGTTTGGCACTCAAGATGTTATTGATCTCGTCAATAACAGTTACACAATCGTAGCAATATATACAACTGAAGCACAAAGAAACACGCATAGAGAGACGATGAAGAAGAATTAGAAGGCGTTGTTCTACATTCATTAGTGACCCTTCTGATCACTTGTAGGAAACAAGTACTTTATGTCTTTTGTGGATGATTTCACAATAATAACATGGGTAACATTCATTAAATTTAACCATGAGGTGTTTATTGAGTTTCAGAAGTTCAAGGTGAAAGCTGAAAAATAATGTGATCAGAAGCTGAAATTCTCAAAACTGATGGTGGATGTGAGTATAATTCTATAGAGTTCAAGAATTTATGCGAGGAGAATGAAATTGAGCATGTGGTTACTGCTCCATACATTCCTCAACACAATGGTCTTGCTGAAAGAAGAAATTGAACTTTGCTTGATATGACAAAGAGCATGCTGAAGGAGAAGAAGCTCCTTCACACATTGAGGGGAGAAGTTTATGCCACTGCAACATATGTTCTCAACAGGTGTTTGTCATACCCTAAATTTTGACTCTAAGATGTGTCGCTCCCACCAAAATGACACCTGGTCAGAAGGGGTACAGACGCGAACGGTCGGCGAAAGGAGAATGAAATGAATAGAGTCGTCAGCTAGGCATTTTTATCCCGAAGGAAAGGTAATGCTGCATAAACCTAGAAAGATATGGATAAGACGGTTGCGAACCAGAGAGACTGAGAAAGGGGGTTGGTTACAACCTGGGAAGGTATTAGCACCCAGATTGTCCGTCGTACTCGACGGGATCCACGCTTAAAAGATTTGTGTTTTAAAGGGGTAGTGTCAGTGCAATTTGTGTATCAAAAACTGGAAAAGGATGTACAGGTGTCAGTGTAAAAGAAGTGTGAGGTGAAATATGTTATTGTCAGTGTGAGAACAAAAATGAAGTGCCCAAGATAATTAGGCTAAAAGGATAATGCTGGAAAGAGGGGGAATATACAGAGACTTTTGTTCGATAACAGTTAAGTTATGCCTACGTATCCTCTCGTGCAATGAGGAAGTCAGAACACCGTAGTTCGACCCAAAGAGACTGAAAGGTAAATTGACTTGTGAACTGCTTATTTGTCTATGCTCAAGTGTATGACCTGTCTGGCTCAGGTGCAAACTGTCTTGCATTAGACGGAAGAAGCAAGTTCTCGTTTATGAGTGAATGAGATGAGAAAAGAATCCCGGAGGAGACGATTATTGTTTGTTTTTTGTATTTTCAGTCTTTTATTGCTTTTGAAAGTTTGTCATAGATTAATGAGCTTAAGCCTAAACCAATGGGTTAGTAAACTCATCACATCTTCCCTCTGATTAGGGGTAATGAGAATACCTTAAGTGTAAAGTCAGAATCTCACACTTAATTACCATGGTGTAGGATTAATATCATTAACCTACTTGTGATTATATAGATGTTTTTGTGGTTTTTGTTTAGTGTTAAGTAATGAGATTAAGCCATAATCAAGGATTAAACAGACTCATTACACCATCCTAATAGAAGGATAATAGATGGGAGTGTTTAAGCTGAGGAAAGCTCCTCAACTTAATCCATGATTAGGGATTAACCTCATGACAAAACAAAGTCTTTATTAAGTGGATTTTAGTTAATGATAGGATGAAGAAGTGATTTTTAGGGTTTGTAAGACAGCTTGAGGGAGACTTGTCCATTAACACTAGGGTTAGTCCTTCTTAACCAATTAAGGAAGAATTAGAACCCTAATGCAAGGCCCAAGTTACAGGCTTGATGTCTTGATGATTATTAGATGGATTGATTAAAGGATTTAAACACATTAAGGGTTTAACACTTAGGATTAAAGTTATACACTCCATCCTAATAGAAGGATGCAGGCATAAGCTTAATCACAAAGCCTTAAAGCCTTTAGGGTTTAGTCCTTGATTATGAGATGAGAAGAGAAGACTCAATGATGACACAAAGGTAAAAGCTAAATGGGGGACTAATCAAAACCCTAATTATTGTCATGCTTGGTTGTTCCTAAGGTTTGTGAGGTTTACAAGAAAGATCTTCAAAGAAACCACCAGGAAGCAGATGAAAGGAGCAAAGAGAAGCAAAACAACTTGCTTCATTCAAGAAGTCAAGTTGCTTGAAGAAAGAAGGAAAGATAAGGAAGAATGAACAAGCTCAATCTCAAACACAAGACAAAATGCAGCAATGATGCATAAGAGAGATGAAAAGAGATCATGAGAAGTGAAGGCAAATTCACTTCTCAAAGTAACTTACCACCTGAAAAGTTAGTGAAAGGAATGAAATGCAATGCAAATGAGATGAAATGGCATGATACAAACCAAAACCAGAAGCATAAGTATGATGTTAATGATGCTATGAGATGATGCAAACATGAAACAAGGCATGAGAGTGATCTTACAAACATATGGATGCAAGAGAAACATGTTTGGAACCATGGATGTTCATGAAAAGTTATGAAATGCAAATGACATACAACATGGCAAATGAAAGATGCAATGATCAAACATGATTCTAACATGTCCTAAGATGTGTTATGAACCCAATGGATGCACAAAATGTCATGGCAAGTCATAGTATGCAAGCAAATGGGAGATGGATGCAAATGAAAGCCCAAATTAGGGTTTATGATCAATACACAAAACAAAATTCAAAACCAGAAGCAAACATCATGACAAAAATTTGAAAATGCACTCAAAGGAACCCTAAACCTATACAAACTCACTGCCCAAAGGAGGGGATCCAAATCTTAACCTAATGAGGGTTATGAATTTTCTAAGATTGCTAGGGTTTTAAGATACCTTATCAAGAAAAATGCAAAACAAATTTAAAATGCAAGATCAAAATCATGCCAATTTAATCCTATGAACTACATGCTATACAAGATGCAATGCAAAAAGAATCATTGTCCAACTCTCAATGGTTAGGCAGAAATGAAATTGTGAAGTTTGAATCAAAATAATGCCTTGAAATGAATTTAATTCAAAAGAAATTAATCAAAAGGCCTCAAGAACAGAAAATAAATTTGGTTTGAGAGTTGGACAATGTTTCTAAATGTCTTTAAATGTTTCATGAATTGTTTTGTGATTTTTAAATACCTAAAAGTATTTTTAATTAATTAATTCTCATTAATCAATTAAAAATAAACTTTTAAATGATTTAAAAATGATTTTTAATGCAAAAAATAAAAATAAAAATATTTTTGTGTTCTGAAAATTAACAAAAGCTTGAATAAAAATTTTCAGAATTTTTGAACAATTTTTGCTATTTTTAATAAAATGTACAAAACAAATGAAATAAAATGAAAATAAAAATGAATAAAAATGAAAGTATGCGTAATCAAGGGCCAGTATTCAAACTCAGGAGGGAGGGAAAGACTGCGCGCCAGATCCTGTGGCTAGGATTCAAACTGAGCTAATTTCCATTTTAAATTAATTACTGAATTAAATTAAGTTAATGAGGATTAGGGTTTCTAATGATGCATCCTGTCCATTCAATCACGCGCGAGTCAGCCCTGGTCAACTCATCCTACGCTTCACATTCAAACTCACATTAATGACACTGATTAACCCTAATCAACTTCAGGTGGCCGGAGAAGACTTTCGGTCATCTTCTCCGGCGAGACCTCTGACCTAACTCCCTCAAAACTCCATAAAAATGAAATCTAACTGCCCAGAATCAAACCCCATTCATCACTGAATCAAAACCCTCAACCAAAAATCATTTTTCATTCATCAATCATGCAAATCGAAGCAAAACAAATTTAGGGCAGAAAGTTTCAGACAACTCATACATACTCAATATTCCACCATTTTCATTTTTAAACACATCATGATGATCAGGATAACATGTAGAATCAATTTATAACAAGTAAATGGAGTTCTGGAAAATTTGTTCTTGATGGATACCTGAACTGAAGTCCTTCGAACAGGAGCTTTCTGAGCCTTTCTCCTATGCAAACTGACTCCTCTGGTCCCCCTGAGCTCAATGGAATGCTTCACAACTCTTGTTGATGGCTGATTTGGGAGATTGCAGAAGTTCTGTTCAAGGGGGGGGGGGTGATCGTGTTTTGGTTTCAGTGACTTTCAGGCCGTTTCAATGGTTGGTTTGTGATCAGTGAGTCATGTTGAGATTGTTTGTGAAGTTTGTTTGGATGTTTTATGCTTGTGGAGAGTGTTTCGAATGGTTTTGCATAAGAGGTGGAAAATGAGAATGCTGTCTTCTTGGAGCTTTCAGGCTTGTATGTTATATGAAATGGCTTGCTTTTGATTTGTATAAACAAATGGTATTGGCTCAGAAAGTGGTTGTGGCATAGTGTGATTGGTATGGGCAAGTTGCCAAAATGTCAACTTGACTTGTACTTGAGGTATGGGCAATGGTACAACTTGCTTTTTGGCTTGCTTTGGCTCAGCTTGAATCAAGGAAAGCTATGGAAAAGGTCTAGAGGCAATGCAGCAAGTGGTTTATGGTTTGTGATAGGTTTTGCAATTTTCACAAAGTTTGACCCCTTTGTGATTTCTTGAAGTTCAAGGCATGAAATGAGATGATTCTTGGGCCAATTCTGATTTTTTAGAGGTCATGTGATCATGTTGTGAAGAATTTGTACACATTTGAGGCCTTTAGAACACTTGATCATACCATTTTGCAAAATGCCCCTTTGGTAAAAAACTTCAAATTATGTGATTTTGGCCAATTTTGTCAAGCCATAACTTTTGATCCAAAATGAATTAGGTCAAGTTCTTGTACTTTTTGAAAAGGGAAAGATCCATTCTACAACTTTCATGACCAAAGTTTTTTCATTTGAAGCATTTTTGAATCAAAAAGCAAGGGTTGAAAAAGTTTCCCAAAATGGCAATTTTCCATTATAAGTCATTTTCCCAAAAAGTCAACTTTGCAAATGGCTTAGGATTCTTCAATTTTGTGAACTTCCAACATCTTCTATGATCAAACAAAGATCATACATAATCAAAATGATGAAGAACACCCTTTGGTTGGGTCCTTGGGGGCCTCAGATGCCCTGATTTTGCACTGACTTGCTCAAAAAGTCAACTCTTGATCAGATGCCTTCCCCATGGAATTTCTTCATGAAACTTGATATGCATGATCCATATACCATATAGAGACCAATAGAAACAAGAATGACCAAAAAATTTGGAGTTATGGCCTTTGAAACCAAAACCCTAATTTTAGGTCATCTGTGCAGTCAAACCTGGCTCTGCTTCCATGCCTTTCTTAGTTCTTGTGATTTTTTGACATTCTTGACTTTGAGAGGATATAATATGATGCTTGAACATACATGGACCCCTTTGAAGTGATTGATGGCCTTTGGAGTGGCTCAAATGGCTCTTGGATTGCTCAGATCACAAACCCTAGATGCAGATGACTTAGAAACAATGCAGTGTACAAAAAATGTGGTATGAGATGCTATGATTGGGTTTATGCATATGAAGAGATCACAAGCCATGGTGTGAATGGGTGAGGGCAAATTTGGGGTGTTTACAGCTGCCCCTATTCAAGCATGAGTTAGCTGTGCAGGGTGTAAGTGACGGCTTAACAGGCAAACAAGATAACTTGTGGTTGAATACCAGAGACAGTCCAAAATTTGAACTCACAAAATGAAGAAGAAAAGGGATATAGATTGTAAAGGAAAATAAAGTATATTTATAAAGTGCGGGGACGGCCGACATGCTGGGGATATAAGAGATTATGATGGGGACGACCATCAGGACTCTCTGGGGATTATAGGTAGAAATAAATGATGAGGTACGGTTATCGGGTTCATAAAGTAATGTAAACAACGATGGGGACGACCATCGGGTTAAACTGATGAAGGACGATCATCAGGAAAAGGAAAAGGGGCCACGACGGGGACGGCCATCGGGTTAAAGAATAAATGAAATAAATGATGAGGGACGGTCATCGAAGGTGAAGGAAGATCACCTGGCAGGGTACGACTGCCGAAAAAAATATCGCGACATAGGACGAATGCCGGATAAAAGGTCGACGATGGGGACGGCCATCGGATGAGCATGATGAAGGATGATCATCAAGAGGTGAAGGACGATCACCTAGCAGGGGACGGCTGCTCTCAAGGTTTATCATGACATAGGACGAATGTCAGATAATAAGATCAACGATGGGGACGACCATCGGATAAAATGATGAAGGACGATCATCAAGAGGTGAAGGACGATCACCTAGCAGGGGACGGCTGCTAAATATCACGACACAGGACGAATGTCGGATAGAAAAGGTCGACGATGGGGACGGCCATCGGATGAGCATGATGAAGGACGTTCATCAAGAGGTGAAGGACGATCACCTAGCAGGGTATGGCTGCTCTCAGGGTTTATCATGACATAGGACGAATGTCAGATAGAAAGGAAATTTTGCTTTGCTGGCGACCTACTGGGGAATAGTAAACACGGACGAGTGTTTATATCCAAGACATAAAAGGTATAAGTGTTTTGACGTTGTGTATAGATTAAAGATGCGGACGAGCATCCCTAAGACTACGATACGGACGAGTATCGGGTAGAAACAAACGCTTGACGCATGCTCTGAGATGATGATACGGACGAGTATCAACTGGTTAACAAAGAACACGGACTAGTGTCGAATCTGAGGGGTTATAAGTGGTGTATACAAGATACGGACGAGTATCTGTATAAGTGAAATAAGTATGAGTGGTGTATAGTTGAGTGTTCAACCTGCTGGGGAGAGTGACACGGACGAGTGTCAAAAGAGGAAAGTGTAATATAAACAAGTATCTAATTTCCGAAGTGTTCGGGTAACTATGCTGGGGAAGGTGACACAGACGGGTGTCAGGGAATTTGTATAAAGATGTATCTGTGAGTGCAAAGGGGACGCTTTGGCTTTCTGCTGGAGAATCTGGGGAGTTTTTCTGTACATTGTCAATATTCACAAGTGTTTGATTCAGAACATGGCTTATGATTATGCAATATGTTTGATTTTTGCCGTAATGCTCCGTATTAGACGGAATGCTACGCTTTATGGGGGGAAAGTATGATGCGAATGCTATGATTATGCAAAGATGCTGATCTGGGACCCGGATCCCGCTGCTGCAAAGATCTCTGGCTGATCTGCTGGAAGTGAACATCCCAGCTAGGGATGAGATCATTGGTAGATCTGACATATGGGACTGCCTGGGGATATAGGTCACTGATAGACCTATCTTTGGTAATGAGGGACCCAGCTGGGGTTTGTAGAAGCTTTCTTCACTCTGTTGTGAATCCTCCAGGCGTTGCTTTTTTCGGATAGAGGCTGAAACTCTACGGGGGATGGTTTCCCGGCTTTTGCACTTGACTGTGGAGGAATAGTAGATGGCAACTCGGCTGGGGAAGTAATAACAAATGGCAACTCAGCTGGGGAGAAACCATCTCCGGTGCTAATTGAGTAAATATTGATTTGCCAGCTTGCTGGGATGAAGCTTTTGTGCCCCATGTTGCGCTTTGAGTACCTGCAATCCTGAAAAGACATAGAAATGCACAAGTAATCCCGAGGTATCCCTTACCGGATTCCATCATAGGAGTTTAGACGCTCCCGGGAGTAAATATATTTCCTGCAAGCACGTATTCTTTAGAAGAGAAGCATCTATATTTATGCAATCAGTATCTTAAAGACATCAGACATTTTGCAAATGAAAATAAAATGTACGAGACGAGACATGACTGAAAATCTGATTTTATTAATTCGTATGCCCTGAATTGGCAAGATATAGTCAAAGAAACATATCCCCTAAAATGAGGAGATTGTTACAAATTGAGAAACAAAATGTTGGCAATGTTGATGACGCTTCAAGGAGCTTCCCTTTTGCTATGACTCGTATGACATTTGACGTTCTTCTCGTCTTGCTTTCTGAAGAAGGCTGATTCTGAAAGAAGCTTGATCCTTTCGAGGCTTACCAAGTTGTAAGTGATACAGACGAATTCAGAATGCAGTTGTTCGCTTATTCCCTTATTTTGCATGGATCGCCCTTTCGGGTTTTCAATCCATCGGGATACCCATTTTTGCCTGAGTTGTCCCATGCGGCTTTTCAACTCAGCGGGTGTTCATCTTTTTGTTTATTTTCCCTTATTTTTGCCCGAGTCTTTTATTCTGTTTTTGACTCGCCGGGACGCCCTATTTTTGCCTGGACTTACATTCTGTTTTTATGTCCAGCGGGTCATTTTTATGCGAAGTATTTTTTAACTACATCTGAATTCACAAGGGATGGGAAGTCTTCACCATCCATAGTGCTGAGCATCAGTGCTCTGCCAGAGAAAACTTTCTTTACTACGAATGGTCCTTCATAGTTTGGGGTCCACTTGCCCCTGTGGTCTGTGTGAGGAGGGAGGAGTCTTTTCAGCACAAGATCTCCTACTTGGTACTCTCGGAGCCTGACTTTCTGATCGAAGGCTTTCTTCATTCTTTTCTGATACAACTGCCCATGACAGATTGCAGCCAATATTTTCTCTTCAATCAGGCTCAGTTGTTCGTATCGGGATCGGACCCACTCTGCTTCGTTCAGCTTAACATCCATCAGTACCCGTAAGGAGGGTAATTCAACTTCAACAGGTAGGACTGCTTCCATACCATAAACAAGCTGATACGGTGTTGCCCCAGTGGATGTTCTGATTGACGTGCGGTACCCATGCAAGGCAAACGGTAGCATTTCATGCCAGTCTTTGTAGGTAACTACCATCTTTTGCACAATCTTCTTAATATTCTTATTAGCTGCCTCAACAGCGCCGTTCATCTTTGGCCTGTAAGGAGGAGAATTGTGGTGTTGGATCTTGAAGTCCCGGCATAGCTCTGCCATCATTTTGTTGTTTAAGTTGGAACCATTATCAGTAATGATTCGCTCGGGAACTCCGTACCGACAGATGATATCTCTCTTCAGAAATCGGGCTACTACTTGCCTTGTAACATTTGCATAGGAAGCTGCTTCGACCCATTTGGTAAAATAGTCAATGGCAACCAGGATGAACCTGTGGCCATTTGAAGCAGTCAGTTCAATCTTGCCAATCATATCAATGCCCCACATGGCAAAGGGCCAGGGTGAAGACATCACATTCAGAGGATTGGGAGGCACATGCACCTTATCCGCGTAAATCTGGCATTTATGGCATTTTCTGGCGTAGGCACAATAGTCTGCGTCCATTGTGATCCAGTAATAACCTGATCTTAGCAACTTTTTAGCCATGGCATGCCCTCCTGCATGGGTACCAAAGGATCCTTCGTGCACTTCGTGCATCAACAAGTCTGCTTCTGTTCTAACAACGCATCTGAGGAGTACCATATCAAAGTTTCTTTTGTACAGGGAACCATCAGTGTTCAGAAAGAAACTACCAGCAAGCCTTCTCAAAGTCTTCTTATCATTGGAAGATGCCCCAGGTGGGTATGTTTGATCCTCTAAGAAGCACTTAATGTCATGGAACCAAGGCTTATCATCCTCAACAACATCTGCTGCGAACACATATGCTGGTCTGTCAAGTCTGGACACTGAAATTCGAGGTACAAAGTTGGCAGCTTGAACTTTGATCATGGATGAAATGGTTGCCAGAGCATCTGCAAACTGATTCTCGTCCCGAGGAATATACTCAAGCTTGACCGTTGTAAAGAAAGTCAATAACCTCCTTGTATAATCCCTATAAGGTATCAGATGATCCTGGTGTGTGTACCATTTGCCGTTGGTTTGATTAACTACCAAAGATGAATCTCCGAATACCGTCAAAGTCTTGATCCTGAGGTCAATGGCTTCCTCAAGACCCATAATGCAAGCTTCGTATTCAGCTTCGTTGTTAGTGCAGTTAAAGGTGAGTTTTGTCGAGAAGGGCATGTGAACTCCCTTGGGTGTAATGAGTACTGCACCAACACCACGACCATTCATGTTAACAGCCCCGTCAAACATCATAGTCCATTCTTCTTCCGGGTCAGGCCCTTCGGTGTGAACAGGCTCTTCATGATCTTTTGCTTTTATGAACATGATGTCTTCATCAGGAAAGTCAAATCTCATAGGCTGGTAATCATCAATGGGTTGCTCAGCAAGATATTCAGACAATACACTGCCCTTGATGGCTTTCTGAGATGTGTACTGGATGTCGTATTCCGTGAGGATCATTTGCCATCTTGCAACCCGTCCGGTAAGTGCTGACTTCTCAAAAATGTACTTAACTGGGTCCATTTTAGAGATCAATAAGGTAGTGTAGGTCAACATATACTGTCTCAGTCGGCGAGCAGCCCACGCTAAAGCACAACAAGTTTTCTCGAGCAGTGAATAACGTTGTTCACAGTCGGTAAACTTTTTGCTCAGGTAGTATATTGCATACTCTTTTCGACCAGACTCGTCATGCTGGCCCAGCACACACCCCATTGACTCTTCTAATACTGTCAAGTACATTATTAGAGGTCTTCCTTCCACTGGAGGCATAAGGATTGGAGGCTCTTGTAAGTATTCCTTAATCTTGTCAAAAGCCCTCTGGCAGTCTTCGTTCCACCTGACCGTCTGTTCTTTTCTTAACAGCTTGAACAAGGGTTCACAGGTTGCCGTAAGGTGAGATATGGACCTTGAAATGTAGTTCAATCTACCTAGAAACCCTCGAACTTCTTTCTCAGTTTTTGGTGCAGGCATTTCTTGAATGGCTTTGACTTTATCAGGGTCAACCTCAATCCCTTTCTCGCTTACAATAAACCCCAGCAGCTTACCAGATCGCACCCCGAATGTGCACTTGTTGGGGTTCAATTTCAGTTGGTACTTCCTCAAACGCTTGAATAACTTCAACAGATTTACCAGGTGGTCTTCTTCTGTGAGGGACTTGGCAATCATGTCATCCACATAACATTCAATTTCTTTATGGATCATATCGTGGAATAGTGTTACCATAGCCCGTTGATAGGTTGCACCAGCATTCTTCAGTCCGAATGGCATCACCTTATAACAGAACGTGCCCCAGGGTGTGATGAAAGTTGTCTTCTCCATGTCTTCAGGTGACATCTTGATCTGATTGTATCCTGAAAATCCGTCCATGAAGGAGAATACCGAGAACTGAGCCGTATTATCAACCAATACATCAATGTGAGGTAATGGAAAATCATCTTTCGGGCTGGCTCTGTTCAGATCCCGGTAGTCAACACACATTCTCACTTTGCCGTCTTTCTTGGGCACAGGTACTATATTAGCAACCCACGGTGGATAGCTAGTTACAGCAAGGAACCCGGCGTCCCACTGCTTTTGTACCTCTTCCTTTATCTTCATTGCCATATCTGGGCGAGTACGGCGCAACTTCTGTTTTACTGGCGGGCAGTCTTCTCTCAAAGGCAGCTTGTGCATGACGATATCGGTGTCCAACCCTGGCATATCCTGGTAAGACCAAGCAAACACATCCACATACTCCCGAAGCATATCAATCAGTTGCTCTTTCACTGAATTTTGCAGGCAGGCCCCGATCCTAACTTCTTTCACATCTTCTTCCGTACCAAGATTAACCGTTTCAATCTCCTCCTGGTGAGGAGTGATAGCCTTCTCCTCTTGCCTTAACAACCTGGCTAGTTCTTCAGGTAGCTCGTAATCTTCTTCAACCCCTTCGTCAACTTGATTGATTGGATTGTCAAAGTCATACGATGTTATAGCAGTGTTGTTGTCGGTGCAGTCTGGAAGGCACTTTCTGCAAGGGTTTAGATTGTTCATTTTAGTGATTGATTTTAACTTGTTTAGAAAGAGCGAAATGAAGTTTATCATTTTGGAAAACATTGCCATTTTATTTTTGTACAAAAAGAAAAATGAAAAACAGTGAGCGGAAAAGGAAAAAGACTCATTTGCAAAAGATGTCCGATATTCATTGATTGATCTGTTTGCACAAAATTACAAGATGGCCCGATTACAAAATGAGTCTTGTCATCTTGGGCAAGATGCAAGACTTGATGCATGCTTAAAAAATACAAGAAATAATAATTACTCTGCAGGAGTAACCCTTATAATTTCCTGGGAAGACCAGTCTGAGATACGGCTCCCCGGGATCCTTGGACGTATCCAGCTCTCCAGGTTGCGTTCATCTTCTGACTCATCTTCCAAGTTGTTTACTGCATCAGGGGTGAGCATCCCCCCACTGACAAAACTGGGCTTCTTAGCAGCCTCTGATTGATCTTGTTGAGTTGGTTTGTAAACCAACCCAAATCTGTCCTCTTTCTTCTCCACAGGCAGCAACTTGCCCCAGCCTTGGGCAGTCCCCTCTTCAACAACCTTCCTGGCTTGCTGATAAGATGTCATGGAGGTTCCAAGCACAGCAGATGCTTCATTAATGTTCAGGGCTTCAAATCCCTGGCTCATGGTTTCATGGATCTCTCCATCCATCTCAATGTATTTATAAGTAGCCAGATGGCTAACAAAGATATCTTCTTCACCACAGATGGTGATAATCTGGCCTTCCCACTCGAATTTTAGCTTCTGGTGAAGGGTAAACGTAACAACGCCAGCGGCATGAATCCAAGGTCTACCCAACAAACAGCTGTAGGCCGGCTGAATGTCCATCACATAGAAGGTAATTTTAAAAGTATGCGGGCCAATCATCACAGGCAGATCAATCTCTCCTAGCACTGATCTCTTAGAGCCATCAAATGCTCTCACCACCAAATTACTTGGACGCAATGCCAAGCCATCATACTCCAGCTTCACCAAGGCTTTCTTTGGTAAAACATTGAGTGAAGACCCAGTGTCTACCAGTACATGTGATAGAACAACACCCTTGCATTCTAGAGTGATGTGTAAAGCCTTGTTGTGGTTACGTCCCACAGTTGTTAAATCAGCATTGGTAAAACCCAATCCATGGCTGGTATTGACATTTGCTACCACGGTCTCCAGCTGATTAACGGTGATCTCCTCTGGCACATATGCTGCGTGCAAGACTTTTAGTAATGCATTCCGGTGAGCTTCGGAACACATCAGCAGGGATAATATGGAGATTTTTGAGGGAGTTTGGGGAAGCTGATCCACCACTTTGTAATCACTTCTCTTTATAATTCTCATGAACTCGTCTACATCTTGTTCAAAAGATGTCTTCTGAGTTTCTTTGATAGTTGGCTCTTCCACTACCACATTCTTTCCTTTTGCTTTGGCAGCAACTTCTGCTTCAGCATTAGGTCTTTGTACTTGTGAGGCAAAAAGGCGTCCGCTTCTGGTGAAGCCTCCGCCTCCCCCAACATTATCAATCTGTGGAGAGGAAGTTGAAGAGTTCAAAGTGATTTTCTCCCCGTTGCAGTAAAGGTCAGAGCCATAATGCCAAGGTATGGCATTACTGCTTTCATATGGAACTGGTCCAGGTACCGTGATAGTAACCGGACTGACTGCAACAGAGGAGGGTGCTGAAATAGTGTGCGAATCGTAGTAGATGGTGACTGGTGACCTGGCAGGAGGTGCCACTGTTTGTTGTTGAAAGTCGTTGTTTGGAGGAACATATGATGGATCGTAATAAATGGTGACTGCTGAGATATCTGTTGGCGTTGTAGAAGATTCTGTTGAATGAATGAGTGTTGATGTTGTAGAAGAGATGGTTGTCGATATCTGGTTTGTTGAAGTGATAGATAAAGCATTTGTTGATGAAATTGAGGAATTGTTTGGAATGATTGTCGTTGCAGTTGTAGAAGACTCAGGAATTGTTGTCAAAGAGATTGCTGGATTTGTAGGTGTTAATGTTGTGATTTGAAGTATGCCACTCTGGATAAGACCATCTATGCCGCTTCTCAAGTTATCACACCCGTTTACCGAAATGTTGCAATAACCACACCCGAGCTCGCACCCGGGGAACATCTGGCATTCTAGGAGCTGAGCTTTAATTTCTACCAGGGGTGTCCGAATCTGCCCAACACTGGTGATTAAGAAAGATGGCTTATCCTCCTCAATGGCATTAATTCTTGGTCCTCCATGGTTGGGCATGGGATTCTTGTTGACATTTGGCGGGGGTGCAAAGTTGAGGGCTTTGGAATCCACTAGATCCTGTACTTTCATTTGCAAAGCCCTTCATTTCTCTGTACTGTGGCCAGGTGCATTGGAATGGAAAACATATCTGGCGTTGGCATCATAATTTCTTGGAAGACTGGAGGGATCTGGTGGTGCCAATGTCCTTAATTCAACCAGGTTGAGTTTCAGGAGTTGTGGCAATAAAGCGGCATAAGGCATAGGGATTGGATCAATCACCCTATTGGCCTGAGATGGTCTCTGCTGAAAAGGTCTTTGTTGATTATTGCTGTTGTTGTTGTTGTAGTTTCTCTGAGGCGGATACTGAACTTGTTGCTGGTAGTGGGGTTGTTGCTGTGGTTGATATGCTGGTTGCTGGGGGATCGAAGCTGGAATAGTGACAGCTGCCACTGACCTATGAACATACTGAGGTCTACCCCTGTTGGCATGAATAGCATTAGTCTCACCGGTTCTTCTTGGTCCTACAAAAGGCTTTCTTGGGTTGCTTGACGAACTTGCACCATTATCGGAAATCTTACCCATCTTCAGAAGGCTCTCAATCCTTTCTCCGGCTATGACTACGTCAGCAAAGCTGGTGGAAGAAAAGGCAGCTAGCCTATCAATGTATGTCCCTTGCAGAGTGTTCATAAACATGTCGGCCATTTCCCTTTCCGACATGGGTGGCTGGACAGCAACAGCAAGCTGTCTCCACCTCTGGGCGTATTCCCTGAAGCTTTCTCTGGAGGACTGAGACATTCCCATCAAGAGGGTTCTGTTAGGAGCCATGTCCAGGTTATATTGGTACTGTCTGATGAAGGCCTCAGCCAGGTCCTTCCAGCATCTAATAGTAGCTCTGGTCAAGTGAGAATACCACTCCCTTGAGGCCCCAGTCAAACTATCTTCAAAATAAAACATCCACAGCTTTTCATCCATGGTGTACGCCTTAAGTCTCCCCAAGAAAGACTGCAAGTGGGTTCGTGGACAGGAAGTTCCGTTGTACTTCTCGAGGCACGGGGGTTTAAACTTGTGGGGAATCCTTACCCCATCCACTAACCCCATGTCCATGACATCAAAGCCCAGGGAATTTTGAGACTCCAGAGATCTCAATTTCTCAGCAATTTCATCAAGCCTCCTATCATAGGCTTCATCCCCAGCTCCCATCACAGTGAATTGATCCTCTTGGGGGTCTTCTTGTAATACTCTGCCCGCAGTAGCATTTCCTTGCACATTAGCAGGGATGTTGATCTCTGGATGAAGATGAGGCCCATACACTGGTGGATTAACATGAGGCTGAACCCTCTCATTGTTACTCGTTCCTCCAGTTCCCAGATGGGGTTCTTCTTGGGTCTGCCTCTCTACCAATGCCCTTAATCTTTCTTGACTTTGAGCCAAGCCATTCATCACTTCCATGAACTGGGTCATCTGGTTTCTCATCTCCAACCTCTCATTGGCCATTTGAGTCCTGACTTCTGTAAGATCCTGCTGTACTTGGTCCATCTGTATACCCGGAAGGTTGTTGCGAGTAGGATATCTGTGCGGACGGTTGAGTGGGAACACCCGACAGCGAGCAATAATTCCTGAACCACAACAGAGTTAGTAACAAACAAAACAAAAACCTACAAAACAAAACAAAAGTTAGTATGCAATGCAGTATGCTTATTTGTTTCCAAGGTATCCGGCTTGGCATTTGGTTCTGACCTTTCCAAACCCCTGAGGAAGGTGCTTTGATGTTGCTTGGGAGAAAGAGATTCAAATGAAACAAACTAATGAATATATTACAAAATGGTGAATCATACATAGTTTGTTTTTTACAACACATGCCCCTGAGGGGTCAAAATACAACATAAAAAAAGGAAAAGCACAACAAGCAAACAGTCAGACACTAAGACCAAACTCATCCTCCTTAACCTCCTTCAGAAGTGCTTCAGTTATAGGATCAACTGGATGCTCTGTGAGGTTTCTGATAAGAAGATTCCTGGTGGTGATAGCAGTGGTCAACCTCTTGTGCCTGTCTTGGTCCTTTGACCTCTTCACACCAGCCCTAAGCTTCAATTCTGAGATCTCCTTCTGGGCTGCTAGGAGGGCTTCCTGTTGTTTCTTTTCATTAGCCTCCAACTGCTCAATCCTGTCTTGAGTTCTTTTATCCTCTTGAGTCCGAGCTTCAGTGATCCTGACCCACCTAGCTTGACTTTCTTTCAGATAGAGATCAGTCCTAGCCTTCTGAAACTGGGCCTCTTTACATGCATTCTTCAAAATTTGCTCCCCTGCTCTTGATTTCTTGATGTAGTCCTATGCTTTCTCAATCCTGGCTAGATGCTCTACTTTAAGCTTATCCAACCTCTCAATGTCCAGACGACCATCACTTCTCTCCCAGAGGGTCCTCTTAAGAGCTTGAGACAGATTCTCATTTCTTTCCTTCAGCTTCTCAAATTCTTCCAGGCTGACAGTGGCTAGAGGTGGTGTTGTGGATGGTCCAGGTGCATCCTCAATGGTGAAAGGCATCCCAGAAATCTGAGCCCTAGCATGGGAAAAATCATAATACTGAGCTGAGGCCACATTGTTGCATCTCCCAAGAATGGCCATCCCTTTGGTCTGGATGTTGTCCCAAGCCCAGGATGCTTGCCTGACAATAGCTATATTAGGCTTAATCTCACAATAAAGGGTTTCAGCCAAGTCTTGTACTCTAGGAGGGTGGACCAATGCATAGCCCAATTGTCTTTTAAATAGCAAAGGGTTGTAGTTGATGCAACCCTTCACTCCTATTAGAGGTACATTGGGGAACTGCCCACAACTAGTTATTATGTCCCTGCCTTTGGTGCTCTGGGTGCACCACCTGATGTTATCTGAAGACAAAGCAATAAGTCTCCTAGCCCAATCCTTCTGTTGGTGAGGATTCAAGAACGCATCAGTCTTGGGCAAGTGTTTGAGCAGCCAGGTATGGAACAGGGGGCACATCATCTCACCAACCTTCCTCTTTGCTTGTCATTCCTTTGGTGAACAGAATAGTAGAAATCTCCCAGCAAGGTGGGTACTGGGTTTCTCAGAATGAAAAGATGAATGGCATTCTTGCTGATAAACTTGGGCTCATCTGCAAACAGTATAACCCCATATATACTGAGGGCTAACAATGCACAAACTGCCTTCCATTCCCCCAAGGAGGCCTTCAGGATAGCCTGGGAAATCAAGAAATCCAAGTGTAGACCAAAGATTCCAGCCTTTGTTGTCATGTTCTGCTCAATCAGAATAGGTTCCAGGCACAGTGCTTTTGCCACTTCTTCATTGCTGGGAAAAACCATTTCTGGGTTGAAGGGGATACCACCCCTGATAGGCACTCCAATCAGTGATGAATACTCCTCCAACAGGGGTCCCAACTGAAAATTCTGGAAGGTGAAGCATCTCAAAGGAAGATCATAGAACTGTAGGCAAGTGTGAATCAAGCTCCTCTAAGAAGGGTCCAAGTCTATAACCATATCAAGGATGCCTCCATAATGTTCTCTGAATAGTGGGATATGGTCTGGAGTGATAAGGGCCTGAACCTTCCTGATGCCAGTCAGCTCAGGCTCAAAGAAATGGTATGAGATGTTGCTCTTCTTGGGTGCCATGTCTGCTGATGAAGAGCTGAGACAGATGCTGATGATGATGACTGATACTAGAAGTGAGCCCCTGATAGGCTGAGGATGATGATGGAGGTTTCTGAAGCAGGTAACTGATAGTTGAAGCAGATAGCTGATGAGCAGGGGTCTAAGCAGATGAAGGGGTCAAAACCAAGCCAAATATAATGTGGGTACCCTGAAAAAACAAATAAGCAAATGTTAAATGATGCAATGATGATGTATGCAAATGATATGCAAGGGTTTGGGATCAAGCTGGATCTGATTACTGCTTTGATAAGTCTATGTATGTCTTAAGAAGTCCAGATGAAGGTTCAAAAGTCCAGTAACCAAGGTGGGGGACTCAAATAAAGAGTCACATGTCCAGGGTTAAATCACAAGAACTGTCCAAAGTGAAGCATTCTTAAACAAAACAAGGTAACAGGGTATGATGTGGCCAAGGGTACCTGCAAACCTGTAAACAGCCCAACCCCCTCACAGGTGATGTTCTAGAACAATGATCCTCAGACTCGGATCAGTTATGAGAAGTGTAAACACTTCTAACCCGGAGGTACAGTGTTTACAATAACCATAAAAGATCCTCCTCTAATTCACCTCAGTTTCTGAAGGTCATAATAAAGGTCATCCAGACTTAGCAAGCTTCCCAGATAGCCCTAGCACTACAGGAGATCTGTAGCACAGAGTTCTCAAGAAGAAACCCATATCTGAACCGTGTTTCATATTCCCGCACCAGACCGAAATGGAATGGGAAAGAACATGAACCACTCTAGCCTAGGTGTCACTCAGGTCCCAGGTATAGGACCTTAACTCTCAGTAGAACCCCACCCACCAAAGCAACCAAACCAGATCCAGCCAGATAACAGTATGACAGTATGATGTATATAAAGTTTGTAAAAAAAAGCAATAAATAACTGTACATAAAGCAGTAAATAAAGCAAATATACCAACACAAATAGCACATAACACCCTAGTAAACACAAATCAAACAAGCGCTAGGAGGAACCCACAAAAAGAACCAGAAGCCCTGGTTACAGTATAAGGGTCCCCAGCAGAGTCGCCAAGCTGTCGCTCCCACCAAAATGACACCTGGTCAGAAGGGGTACAGACGCGAACGGTCGGCGAAAGGAGAATGAAATGAATAGAGTCGCCAGCTAGGCATTTTTATCCCGAAGGAAAGGTAATGCTGCATAAACCTAGAAAGATATAGATAAGACGGTTGCGAACCAGAGAGACTGAGAAAGGGGGTTGGTTACAACCTGGGAAGGTATTAGCACCCAGATTGTCCGTCGTACTCGACGGGATCCACGCTTAAAAGATTTGTGTTTTAAAGGGGTAGTGTCAGTGCAATTTGTGTATCAAAAACTGGAAAAGGATGTACAGGTTTCAGTGTAAAAGAAGTGTGAGGTGAAATATGTTAGTGTCAGTGTGAGAACAAGAATGAAGTGCCCAAGATAATGAGGCTAAAAGGATAATGCTGGAAAGAGGGGGAATATACAGAGACTTTTGTTCGATAACAGTTAAGTTATGCCTACGTATCCTCTCGTGGAATGAGGAAGTCAGAACACCGTAGTTCGACCCAAAGAGACTGAAAGGTAAATTGACTTGTGAACTGCTTATTTGTCTATGCTCAAGTGTATGACCTGTCTGGCTCAGGTGCAAACTGTCTTGCTTTAGACGGAAGAAGCAAGTTCTCGTTTATGAGTGAATGAGATGAGAAAAGAATCCCGGAGGAGACGATTATTGTTTGTTTTTTGTATTTTCAGTCTTTTATTGCTTTTGAAAGTTTGTCATAGATTAATGAGCTTAAGCCTAAACCAATGGGTTAGTAAACTCATCACATCTTCCCTCTGATTAGGGGTAATGAGAATACCTTAAGTGTAAAGTCAGAATCTCACACTTAATTACCATGGTGTAGGATTAATATCATTAACCTACTTGTGATTATTTAGATGTTTTTGTGGTTTTTGTTTAGTGTTAAGTAATGAGATTAAGCCATAATCAAGGATTAAACAGACTCATTACACCATCCTAATAGAAGGATAATAGATGGGAGTGTTTAAGCTGAGGAAAGCTCCTCAACTTAATCCATGATTAGGGATTAACCTGATGACAAAACAAAGTCTTTATTAAGTGGATTTTAGTTAATGATAGGATGAAGAAGTGATTTTTAGGGTTTGTAAGACAGCTTGAGGGAGACTTGTCCATTAACACTAGGGTTAGTCCTTCTTAACCAATTAAGGAAGAATTAGAACCCTAATGCAAGGCCCAAGTTACAGGCTTGATGTCTTGATGATTATTAGATGGATTGATTAAAGGATTTAAACACATTAAGGGTTTAACACTTAAGATTAAAGTTATACACTCCATCCTAATAGAAGGATGCAGGCATAAGCTTAATCACAAAGCCTTAAAGCCTTTAGGGTTTAGTCCTTGATTATGAGATGAGAAGAGAAGACTCAATGATGACACAAAGGTAAAAGCTAAATGGGGGACTAATCAAAACCCTAATTATTGTCATGCTTGGTTGTTCCTAAGGTTTGTGAGGTTTACAAGAAAGATCTTCAAAGAAACCACCAGGAAGCAGATGAAAGGAGCAAAGAGAAGCAAAACAACTTGCTTCATTCAAGAAGTCAAGTTGCTTGAAGAAAGAAGGAAAGATGAGGAAGAATGAACAAGCTCAATCTCAAACACAAGACAAAATGCAGCAATGATGCATAAGAGAGAGGAAAAGAGATCATGATAAGTGAAGGCAAATTCACTTCTCAAAGTAACTTACCACCTGAAAAGTTAGTGAAAGGAATGAAATGCAATGCAAATGAGATGAAATGGCATGATACAAACCAAAACCAGAAGCATAAGTATGATGTTAATGATGCTATGAGATGATGCAAACATGAAACAAGGCATGAGAGTGATCTTACAAACATATGGATGCAAGAGAAACATGTTTGGAACCATGGATGTTCATGAAAAGTTATGAAATGCAAATGACATACAACATGGAAAATGAAAGATGCAATGATCAAACATGATTCTAACATGTCCTAAGATGTGTTATGAACCCAATGGATGCACAAAATGTCATGGCAAGTCATAGTATGCAAGCAAATGGGAGATGGATGCAAATGAAAGCCCAAATTAGGGTTTATGATCAATACACAAAACAAAATTCAAAACCAGAAGCAAACATCATGACAAAAATTTGAAAATGCACTCAAAGGAACCCTAAACCTATACAAACTCACTGCCCAAAGGAGGGGATCCAAATCTTAACCTAATGAGGGTTATGAATTTTCTAAGATTGCTAGGGTTTTAAGATACCTTATCAAGAAAAATGCAAAACAAATTGAAAATGAAAGATCAAAATCATGCCAATTTAATCCTATGAACTACATGCTATACAAGATGCAATGCAAAAAGAATCATTGTCCAACTCTCAATGGTTAGGCAGAAATGAAATTGTGAAGTTTGAATCAAAATAATGTCTTGAAATGAATTTAATTCAAAAGAAATTAATCAAAAGGCCTCAAGAACAGAAAATAAATTTGGTTTGATAGTTGGACAATGTTTCTAAATGTCTTTAAATGTTTCATGAATTGTTTTGTGATTTTTAAATACCTAAAAGTATTTTTAATTAATTAATTCTCATTAATCAATTAAAAATAAACTTTTAAATGATTTAAAAATAATTTTTAATGCAAAAAATAAAAATAAAAATATTTTTGTGTTCTGAAAATTAACAAAAGCTTGAATAAAAATTTTCAGAATTTTTGAACAATTTTTGCTATTTTTAATAAAATGTACAAAACAAATGAAATAAAATGAAAATAAAAATGAATAAAAATGAAAGTATGCGTAATCAAGGGCCAGTATTCAAACTCAGGAGGGAGGGAAAGACTGCGCGCCAGATCCTGTGGCTAGGATTCAAACTGAGCTAATTTCCATTTTAAATTAATTAAACTGAATTAAATTAAGTTAATGAGGATTAGGGTTTCTAATGATGCATCCTGTCCATTCAATCACGCGCGAGTCAGCCCTGGTCAACTCATCCTACGCTTCACATTCAAACTCACATTAATGACACTGATTAACCCTAATCAACTTCAGGTGGCCGGAGAAGACTTCCGGTCGTCTTCTCCGGCGAGACCTCTGACCTAACTCCCTCAAAACTCCATAAAAATGAAATCTAACTGCCCAAAATCAAACCCCATTCATCACTGAATCAAAACCCTCAACCAAAAATCATTTTTCATTCATCAATCATGCAAATCGAAGCAAAACAAATTTAGGGTAGAAAGTTTCAGACAACTCATACATACTCAATATTCCACCATTTTCATTTTTAAACACATCATGATGATCAGGATAACATGTAGAATCAATTTATAACAAGTAAATGGAGTTCTGGAAAATTTGTTCTTGATGGATACCTGAACTGAAGTCCTTCGAACAGGAGCTTTCTGAGCCTTTCTCCTATGCAAACTGACTCCTCTGGTCCCCCTGAGCTCAATGGAATGCTTCACAACTCTTGTTGATGGCTGATTTGGGAGATTGCAGAAGTTCTGTTCAAGGGGGGGTGGTGATCGTGTTTTGGTTTCAGTGACTTTCAGGCCGTTTCAATGGTTGGTTTGTGATCAGTGAGTCATGTTGAGATTGTTTGTGAAGTTTGTTTGGATGTTTTATGCTTGTGGAGAGTGTTTCGAATGGTTTTGCATAAGAGGTGGAAAATGAGAATGCTATCTTCTTGGAGCTTTCAGGCTTGTATGTTATATGAAATGACTTGCTTTTTATTTGTATAAACAAATGGGATTGGCTCAGAAAGTGGTTGTGGCATAGTGTGATTGGTATGGGCAAGTTGCCAAAATGTCAACTTGACTTGTACTTGAGGTATGGGCAATGGTACAACTTGCTTTTTGGCTTGCTTTGGCTCAGCTTGAATCAAGGAAAGCTATGGAAAAGGTCTAGAGGCAATGCAGCAAGTGGTTTATGGTTTGTGATAGGTTTTGCAATTTTCACAAAGTTTGGCCCCTTTGTGATTTCTTGAAGTTCAAGGCATGAAATGAGATGATTCTTGGGCCAATTCTGATTTTTTAGAGGTCATGTGATCATGTTGTGAAGAATTTGTACACATTTGAGGCCTTTAGAACACTTGATCATACCATTTTGCAAAATGCCCCTTTGGTAAAAAACTTCAAATTATGTGATTTTGGCCAATTTTGTCAAGCCATAACTTTTGATCCAAAATGAATTAGGTCAAGTTCTTGTACTTTTTGAAAAGGGAAAGATCCATTCTACAACTTTCATGACCAAAGTTTTTCATTTGAAGCATATTTGAATCAAAAAGCAAGGGTTGAAAAAGTTTCCCAAAATGGCAATTTTCCATTATAAGTCATTTTCCCAAAAAGTCAACTTTGCAAATGGCTTAGGATTCTTCAATTTTGTGAACTTCCAACATCTTCTATGATCAAACAAAGATCATACATAATCAAAATGATGAAGAACACCCTTTGGTTGGGTCCTTGGGGGCCTCAGATGCCCTGATTTTGCACTGACTTGCTCAAAAAGTCAACTCTTGATCAGATGCCTTCCCCATGGAATTTCTTCATGAAACTTGATATGCATGATCCCTATACCATATAGAGACCAATAGAAACAATAATGACCAAAAAATTTGGAGTTATGGCCTTTGAAACCAAAACCCTAATTTTAGGTCATCTGTGCAGTCAAACCTGGCTCTGCTTCCATGCCTTTCTTAGTTCTTGTGATTTTTTGACATTCTTGACTTTGAGAGGATATAATATGATGCTTGAACATACATGGACCCCTTTGAAGTGATTGATGGCCTTTGGAGTGGCTCAAATGGCTCTTGGATTGCTCAGATCACAAACCCTAGATGCAGATGACTTAGAAACAATGCAGTGTACAAAAAATGTGGTATGAGATGCTATGATTGGGTTTATGCATATGAAGAGATCACAAGCCATGGTGTGAATGGGTGAGGTCAAATTTGGGGTGTTTACAAGATGTATACCTCATCAGAATAAATCCACTGATCTAAGGACCGTGTCAGACTGGTTTTAACAATATCCCCCACAATGAATCAGGATTCTTGAGTCCGTCAGAGGATTCAGACAAATGACCAATCATTAATACCCAATATTTTCAACCTTTCAATCATCATCAAAGGGTTGAGTAATCTCAAATGATGTAAAATCATTCAAAGATTGTACAAAAATTTCAGTGATCTGGGCCCCAAGCCATCAGAATCACCAATTAGGGTTTCAGTCAACTGAGTCCTCCAGATGAAATTTTTCATGGAAAAAGGAGCCAAGACCTCAACATATCATCAAGAAAGGTATGCATGACTTTGAAAATCCATTTATAAGTACAAAAGGTGCAGAGATCAAAGATTTCAAGATTAGGGTTTCATAGTGCCCAAATTAGGGTTTTTGACTAATCGAGGATCCCAAAGTCAAAATTTTAATATGTACAAGAGCCTATACCATAGGTAATGGTTTAAATAGCTCATATACATCATGGAATTCCAGTCATAAGGTCAAAATACCTCAGAGGATGTCCAGTCAAAAAATCAGAAAACCAGGGGTATCCAATGTAATTTCCATCTGGACCAAAAAGTCAAAGTTTGATTTTTTCATCCAAAATGATCCTCATGACCTATATTACAAGAATATATGATTCATGAATGCATTTGATCACAAAAAATCAGAAATTTGAAGATAACTTGTAAAAAGGGCAATCTTTGAAACTTTAAAAAATTTCTAAGTTACAAGAAAAAATGTTCAAGTACCCTACTTCCAATCATCATAACTTGTGATCCAAGCATCGGATTTTGGTGAACCAAAACTCAAATGAAAGATCTCATCACAAGCTACAAATAATTCAACTACACAAAACTCCAATTCATTATGGATTTTAAGTTGAAGATGGATTAAAATCAAGAGAAAAAAACTGATTTTCAACACTCAGAGAAAATCTGCCTAAGTACAAAACCAGCAAAACATCAAAACTTGGAGGGATTTTTCACCTAGTTCAGAGTTAATTCAGATCCTTGTGAAAACACCAATTTTGTTGCAAATGTTGCCAACATATCTGTCGCTCCCGAGATTTTCATCCTAGTACAAACGCAAAAGTGTCGCGGAAAAGGTAGAGTCGCCAGCCATGCATTTTTATCCCGAAAGAATGGGAAAGGTAATGCTGTACAAACCTGAGGAAGAAGGAAAGGACAAGGTCCTGCGAGCCAAAGATCTGGGTTCGGGAGTCGGTTACGACCTGGGAAGGTATTAGCACCCCAGATCGTCTGCCGTACCCGACGGGATCCACGCTTGCTTGTTTGTTTCAAAGGGTGAGGAAAATATAACTGCTGCTGAATAAAACTGCTGACGGGAAGGGAAACGAAATGAGAAAGGAATAAGAAAAGAGAATGACAAGAAAATAATGGGGAAATGTAGGGAAAATAAAAGAATACGCTCAAATGGGCCCTACCCCGCTGCCTACGTACCTCATCGGGATAATGAGGATCAGAGTCGACGTAGTTCGCCTAACTAAGGCGAGAACTATTTGTATGTGTTTTTTATGGCTGGAACTGCGTATGTCTATGCTCAGGTGTTGCAGGCTCGTCTGGTACGAGTGCGCTTACCGTCTTGCATGCGAGATAAGTCGTCGCGAGTTCGCGTTGAGAGTGAATGAGATGAGAAAAGAAGTTCCCGCAGGAAAGTCGCTTATTGTTTGTTTTTTGTCTTTTATGAGAAAATGTTTTGAATTTGTTTGTGAACATTCTCATACTAAGACCTATCCATCGCGGGAAGTACTTACACCTCGCCCCGAAACAGGACGCGTATAAGCACTCCGCAACAAAGTCTCGTGTCGTACAAGAAAGTTCAACCTTTATTAGGTATTTTATTATTTTCTTCATGAGGAGAGGAAGAATGACTCAAATCGGAAAAAGGAAAAAAACTAAGGGGACTAAGACCAACCCTAAGTTGTTTATTATATACAAAAGGGAAATCCTAATGGTTAGTGATGTTTTCTAATCCTAAGGAGCAAAAGGAAAAGAAAGAAAAGGATGCAACTTACTTCCTAATGAAGATAAGTTGATCCTAACAAAGGGGAAAATCCTACCAAACACAAATATGGAAGGAATGAAATGAATTAAAATACATAAAAGAAATGCATAAAAGGAAAAAGGATAAGGTGAAGGAAACTTACCTCAATCTTCCCCTCTACAAAACAAATGTTAATGTGCATTTTATTAAAAATAATAAAATAAACACACCCTAATTAAATCCTAAGGCAACTTGGACCTAAACTAGACTCGATTTTAATCCTAAAGGAACTAAAAAATGCTAGGACAAAAATACAACACCTATTGCAGCCCCTACTACACAAACAACTATGGAATCAATGCATAATACCAATCAGCTTTTTACAACCAACATGCAGCATGAAAAAGTAGGTGTAAAAAGTCAAATACAGCCTGTACACATAACAAACAACACACATTTTACAACACCTATATGCAAAAACAACTATGGAATGCAAAATCTAGAATTGATTATTTTCATTTTTAATGCACAACTCAATTAAAAATGCCCCAATCTCATCATAAACATGCATTTGAACATGGATCAACATACATAAATGCAAGAACATGAACATTTTTGAAGAACTATGCAAGAATGCATCATATGGATTATGCAACAAGTAATGCACAAAGTAGCACATAAACATGCATATGAACATGGCATATGAACATAATGATCATTGATTATGAACATGCAACATGATATTTCAACAAACATGCTAAACTTAATGCAAAATTCAGAATTAAATTGGTGTAGATGATGTGATCAAGAATGCAACACAATGCAACCAAATGCACATGCATACATGATTATGCAAAATGCAACGTATCTTGATACAATGCAATGCAAAATGATTTAATGCAATGCAAAATGATTTAATGCAATGCAAACATGTAAAAACAGAATGCAACATGATTATTACATACCTAATGATGCATGAACATAGCAACAAAATGCAAGAAATCAAGGCATGCACAAAGAACACAAAAAAACATAACGCGCAATATGAACGGAAACGCATCGGCACGACTCGAAATGGGGGAATGAGCTACTGGAAATGGACTCAAAAATTCCCTAAAATCACTACCTAAACATGTATGAACATTAGAGGCACTAGGACTTAAGATTGAGCAACCAACTAAACAAAAAAACCAAAATTCAACAGCGTTAACCGGTTAACCGTATGCGTTAACCGATTAACGGACCTGAAACAACAATAATTTGTGGCAAAACGCACGCGTTAACCGGTTAACCAAATGCGTTAACCGGTTAACGCTGAACAGAATTGAAAAAAAGTCTTTGAAATAAGTGATTTTGCCACAAACTCACTTCTAATGATCCCTAACATACCTAGGGACATGCTAACACTAATTTCTACTTAGTTTGAGCTTATTTACACATGATATAACCTATAGCTACCAACACTTTAAATTCTAAATCCAACCAAAATTACAAAATGCAAGCCACACATAATGAAACTTAATCGATTACAAGCACAACGAAAAAACAATTAAAGAATGCCGAAATGGCGAGATGAAGAGAATAACTTAAAGAAGAAGTGATTAAGATCACCAACCTACGAAGCGGAGAAGTGCTTCGGTGAATGTTGCAAGAATCGGAGCTTGATCGAAGAGAAAACCGAGATATCGCAAAATAAATGCATTCTTCACGTTTGAACCTTCGTGTGCTTCCAATAAGTCGAAAATCCCCACAAAATTCAGTAGCTTTTTCTTCTATAATCCACAATCAATGAATTTTGGAGGCTTAAGCTTCAAGATCTTCAAGTTTCAATGTGAAACTTGAAGAGCTTATTTGAAAAAGCTTTGGTGAAAGGAGGGAAAAAGGAAGAAAAGTGAGAGAGAGAAAAGTGATTCTCAAAGAGTGAAAAAATGGAAAATGGTGTGAACCCCTCTCAATGAAGTGATTAAGGGTTATATAGAGACTAGGCTAGGAGCTAGGTTTGGGGCCCAAAAATTAGGCTTGGGATCCAAAATTAGGTTTGGTAGTTAGTTTGGGTTAGGGTTGGAAAATGGAATATTCCTTGGAATATTCCTTGGAATACTCTAGAATGTGGTAGAAACATCCATGGGAAATGGAGTGGAATTGAAATGGAAAAATGAGATGGAAAGAATGAAAGGAAGTGTGGGAAGAAAGTGGAAGGAAAAGTGGAGGGAAATGCAAAACCAACTACTTTTCAAATGATTTTTCTTTGATTTTCTAATGATTCCTCCATCGTTTCTTGACCAAGTTTGAAACATAGGATCATTGCAACCCTAATTTCATGACTTCGATCTTAAAAGTTCGGAGTCGATCCTTTTCACCTAGCTCGGTTGCCTTTTCTCCGATTCCTCGATTTTCCATCGTCCGGCCAGTCGAACTCCTTCCAAAATGAATTTGTGGACGAGATTTGAACCCTAGGCCTCCTTTGATCAACTCCATATGTCCATGGCTTGTGGCTTCAAGTGAAGACTTGTGGGATATTGTGACCCCTTTGCACAAGGTTGAGAAGCTTTGTGGCCCTTCGGTTGCCTTTATAATGCCTTCGGTCGCTCCGATCATTGATCACATACCCATGCCTCAGCTATGCAATGTTTGATGCAATGTTTTTGATTATTTTATGAATTTATGTATGCAAAATGCTATGCAAAATGTTGAGGAAATGAGAGGACAAATTTTGAGGTATTACAATATCAAAGAACCAATTGGCATGAAAAAACCTTGCTTGTACATGAAAAAAGTCATGGATCAAAGTGATCATACAAAACTGTTTTTCAAAAATAGATTTTTCCAAAACTTGGAAATATGATTTTGTGAGTCAAAGGATAAGATCAAGTGGTCTTAATCATCTTAGCAATCATTACAAACCTGATCAAACCTGCAAATTCATGATTGTTCCAAGGAATTCCCACAAATGGCATTATGGAATTCAACACCTATGCATTTCAATCCAATGGTCACCATGCTCCAAAATGGCATATTATTGGATCTCTTAATCAACAAGCAATAGGTGTACACAATCCAAGCTTAAAAATTCTAAGGAATGTGATTTAGCCTGTTGCATAGCTGAGCCATTTGGGAATCTCATCATTTCACCATTTAAGGGATTTAATGGCAGACAATGATCACCAATGATTATCTTATCTCTTCAAGACTTAAGGGAAAAGAAATCTCAACATGTTTGCCTATAAATTGAGACCTCATTTGATCATAAGACTTACACCAAAGCCTCTGATCTTTAAGCTTTCTCTCATTCACTCCTAAAGACTCAAAACTTGATATTTTGAGCAATCACCATCGATTTTTGAGTTTGAGCCACAACAAGCTCAAACCAATTGCTCAAACACATCACATATGATGTATCTGAGGTGTTCAAAAACTTGAACCAACCCAGAAACACCTCCAACCCAAAATCACTCTTCAAAACCTCAAAAACACCTTGTTTCTGCAACTTGAAGATCATAATTTGATCCAACCACTTGCAATCAAGTCTAAGGGTTAAAACACACTCCATACCATCCAAGGAAGCTGTCCAAATTATCGTTAGTCATCTGTAACACCTCCTTCTCAAAATCACCTCAGCTTCTACAGGCTCTAAGTCAGGTAAGCCTCAAACTTAGTCATCTATCAATCTATGCATATTTCCTCGCATTATCTTTTTGCCATATGTGTTTAATCATATTCTAAGTAATTCCCCTCAATTAATTTCACATGAAATTATGGTATGACAGACTCAGATGTCGAATATGATGTTGAGACATCTTATCTGTTACTTAAACATGGTAAGGCATACACAACAACATATTTAAAATTCTGATAAATCAAATTCAAACATTCTTTAGGATGTTGTGACATCTGATATGACATTAGACTCAGGTACTGCATAATAACAGAAAACAAAAAAGCTATAAAGAACACAACATAATTTTTAACCCAGTTCAATCAAATTAATCTACTCTGGGGGCTACCAATCCAGGAAGGAAATCCACTATGTAGTATCAATTCAAAGACTTCTCAACAAACACCTACATTTTACAGTCTTCTCACTTAATTACTAGTTGTGCAACTTCTACTTAGGAACTCATAAACATGATAAACTCATCCTCACTTACAATCCCCTCAATGATGTCTCACAGTCCTCAACAGTCAGTTGTTGTTATTGATGACTTGTTACCTACCAACAATTCACAAACAGAAGCAACACTTCCATTACAAACAACTTAACCTTACTTAGCAGCTTCAGTTAAGTACAACACTTCTCTTGCTTAAAAGCTTCGAGAATCACAAGTGAAATAGCCACAATAAGGTTCCTTGTTGTGCACGACTGCCACAAGAACACAACCCTAATGATTTTACATTTTTGGTTTGGTTGTTGTTTCTAAACTAGGTTACAAGGTTTATTTTATAACCTATTCCCAACTAGATTTAGGCCTAAACAATCACAGCAATAACTGCTACAAATATGCAAAAAATTTACTTACAAATATACAAAAAGATCTTTAAATCTAAAAACTCCTAAAATATCTCTAAATATAGAAACTCTATATTTTTCAATATTTGTCTTCAATTTAAATTTAAGTCTTCAAGATCTTCTACAATCAACGCCATTGGATTGATTTAAATCTTCAAATAAATTGTTTCTGTTGAAACCAAAACAGAAACTTCAATCCATCTTCAACAGTTCATGATGTCGAATGAACTATCTTGACATCTTCTTCGACATGTTGTTCCAGATGTTGAAACATTTCAACACAACATGTTTGGGCGCACACAAAAGGATTCTTTGCTTCATATATTCTTTCTTTGCAAAGATCTTGTACATACACACTGCTTCTATATTTGTTTTACAATATTTGTTTTATAAAATTCATGCCAATTACATAACTTACATCAAAAAATCTTTATCGTGTAGAATTTCACGAGGCTTAGACCAAATTAGGATTCTTCAGTGTTCATCACTGATTTTTCACTATACACTAAAAATAAATGAAATTATTTGTTACCATGTTGTTTGTGAGTTAAGATCGAGCAATTTTGATGTTTATTTCATTTCATTTCATTAAGAAATCACTGAGTTATGATCCATTTGGCAAATATGGAAAAACTGAGCCTTCACGCGTGTTCATGCATATGTTTTTGGCGCCTTTTTCAAATTTTCAAATTTTTCAAATTTTATCATTTTATTTAATTGATTCAAAAATTAATAACTTTATGATTCTTTTGAGTTTTTAAATAATTATTTTTTCATTAATTCTAAAAAATGTTTAAATATTTTATTCCATGAAAAAATCCCCAAAAAATATATTTTTAAATATATTTTATATTTTCATAAATAAATAATTTTATTTGTTTCTAAACATTTAAAAAAATCATTTATTTCACTTGATTTTTCAAACATAAATGATATTCAAGTTATCTCATGGATAAAATATAATTTTTCAAACATTCATCCAAGGTTTCAACTTGTTTTTCAATTATGTTAGAAATTTATCAAAGTTTTTAAATATTTCTTAATATTTAAAATATGCAAAATTAGGGTTTTGATTTAATCACCCTCAAATTGATTTTTATCACACTTTTGGGTCTCTATTAGAGTGTAAGACCCATCCCTTTTTAAAAAATGAACCATTAGGGTTCATCTGATCCATTTTTAAAAACTCGGCGCGATCCCCTTTTCACTGCATTGAACTTTCATCTTCAAATATCTTTCTGTGAACTTCTTTGCACATAACCATTTATTTTTTAAAATGAATTGTGAAAATGATTCATGGGGAATCCTTTGTGTTTAGGACACATTCTTACTGTTTTATACTTTCTCCGATCTATTTTAAAACCCCGTCAGGCTTCTTATAAGTCTTGAATCCTCCAACTGTTTCTTAAACAGTTTTCAATCTCCTAAACAGAGATTATGGGCCCACTTGTTTACAAGTCCATATCCTTTTCATTTTTCATATTTATGACTAAAGATCTAATACACCTGTAGTAGACTGAGCTTCACAACCAGGTAAAGTTACTTTCTAGGCGGTAGATAAGCTTTTCTTAAAAGCCCTACCATGTGTATGAAATCACAAGATAATTAATCAACAAAACAAATTCCATAAACATCCTTATGTATAAGCCCTTTTATTGGCTTCTGAGCCATCTCTTCTCTCTCTAACTTTTCGTTGTTTTCTTAAACTATTGTTGCTTGTTAGATTTGGATTGTTTGCCAAAATTATCTTTCTTCACCTCATACTAAAGCAAAGATAATAATATACTTCTTAATGACAAAGAGAATACAATGTAAAAAAACATCTGTAATATTTCTCCCTCGGGATTTTGGGCCTTTGCTTCCCATTGTAACTCCCAACATAATTCTTAAAATCACTTAAGAATACTCAAACCATAACAAATATATAAACTAGAAACTGTCAAACACATTCACTGACACATTTATTTTGTCTGCATGCATCTTTAATGTATATATTTGCATCTCTGCTAGAATCTAAGTACATGGGTTATTGTCACCAGACCAACCTTTGAATAACTTAGAACCCCACTAAGGCAAAACATAACCTCATATTGGGCTTAGTTCAAGGACCCTTAGGCCTCTTAAAGATTCCTTATCTAAGGATTAGAAATTACTCAACCTCCCCCAACCTCCTCTTGGACTTTGTTCAAGGACCCATGAGCCTCTTATAGGTAACCTAGCCTCCTCTTGGGCTTTGTTCAAGGACCCATGGGCCTCTTATAGGTAACCTAGCCTCCTCTTGGGCTTAAACACAAGGACCCTCAAAGGCTTCCTAAAAGTATATGAACAAACACTTAGAATTAAACACATACAATAGTTTCCCTCTCCCCGATGGATGACCAAGCTAACATCCTCTTGGGCTTTGTACAATTGAACCTCTCCAGACAAAGGAATGTCTGATGACCTCAAAAACTTTTAAACAGATAAAACACTCTTCATACAGAGTCATTCTCCCAACAAATTTTCAGCCTCCCATCTTAGGCTTCATATAAGATACAAACAATCAAGAGTCAGTCTCTCACAAATAAGCTTCACACATGGGCTTCCAAATCAGGATACAGATAAACTTTCCCACAAAGTTAGTTTTCTTTATTTAGCTTCAACCTTGGGCTTCAATCAAGGCATATATAAATCACGCCTTTCCCTCTTTAGAGATGACAAATTCTCTCTACTGAGTCTTCTAGCTTCAACCTTGGGCTTCAATCAAGGTACAAACAGTCAAACACTTTATAGTCAATCAAACAACAATCATAGTCTTGGACTTTAACTAAGCTAATAATATCCAAACAATCATAGTTTTGGACTTTAACTAAGCCAATTCCCAACAATACAATCATAGTCATGGACTTTAATTAAGCGAAATATTCAACCTTTCTTGAGCTATGCAAATCAAGATAACCCATTCAACTTTCCTGAGCTATGTAATTCAGGTCAACCATTCAACATTTCTTGAGCTATTCAAATCAAGATAGCATTCAGCTTATGCCTTGAGCTATGCAATTCAAGCACCCCTCTATCAGTTACAACAAACTTTTCAACTTCAATCCTCATCTTTGATCTGAACATAAACAAACTTTTCAGCTTCAATCTTGGGCTTTGATCAAGACACAAATACAACATTGACCATCGTCATCATGTGCTTTAACCAGGATACAAATTAACCCTCCTCATAGCTCTAGCCTTTTAGGAGGAACTATGATGTTATGATCCCTTAATTCTCTTTTTGGGGGTACGTAGGAAAAAAGTCATAAGATCTTTGCGAGCACACCAAACAAAAAACAACAATAGGTTCTCAAACCTATCCAAAAACATCAGAAAATATGAAAAAAATACAAAAACAACTTCATTCTATCTTACCAACACTCATTTCATTCCCATACCCAAATCAAAGAAACCCCATCAATATTAAAAAGAGCAAATTTTGCCCTATACTTAGGTGATATAATCTAAGAAAGAATCCAAAGCCACGTGGGAATCTGTTAAATAATAGTATGCAAAGCGGGGTGAGTTTAAGATATATTTTCCTGTCCATAACCAACTTAATCAGGAAAAAAAATCACAAAGTAGAAAAAATACGATAGTGATTAAAGACCACGAAAATCGAGCTACAGTGTCCAACCAAGAAGTTGAAGGGAGTATTTTCTTTTGAGAAGTGGACTGAAGATAAGTAGAGTGTGAGCCATGTAAAGGCGTTTGGTTCTATCTATTATAAACATGTTCTAGATGCTAAGAGAAGGAAGTTGGATGAGAGAAGCAGAGTCATGTTACTTGTAGGGTACCATGATATAAGTGCTTATAAGGTTTACTATCTTGTCACCAATAAAGTTGAATTTAGTAGAGATGTTATTATGAAGAAAACATAAGCACGATATTGGAACAAGTCTCAATCAGACTCTGGTGTAGTGTTACACTTGAGTTAACTTCTGAAGATATTCCAGATTCCGAAGGAGAATCCGCCTCTGAAGGAGATTCTGCTTCTGAAAATGAGTCAGTGTCTGAAGGTGAATCTAATGCTGAAGATGAGTCTGAAGGAAAGTTTGACTCTAAAGGTGAATCTAATTTTGATCCAAATTTTGATGATGATCGAGACTCTAGTGGTAATGATGCCTCAAAATATGGAGTAGACTCTAAAGGTAGTCTAACATCTGAAGAAGATTTTGAACAATTTCAGAGACCACAAAGAACCGGACAAATACCAAGAAGATTTTAAGAGTTTGACATGATGCAAGATACTGAGATAAACTCTGAAGGGGAAGTCATTTAGTGTGCCATGTTAGTAGAATCCAAGCCAGTCAGTATTAAAGAAGCTCTCAAGAAGAAAGTGTGGCGGAAGGCCATGAAAGAAGAGTTTTAGGCTCTGGAAAGAAACAAGACTTGGGAGTTGACTAAGCTCCCAAAGAAAAATAAATACATCCTTGTGAGATGGGTTTACAAGGTGAAACTAAAGCCATATGAAGCATTTGGGAAACAAAAAGCAATTTTAGTAGCTAGAGGATTTCTACAGAAATCTAGTTTAAACTACTTTGAAGTGTTTGCACCTGTAGCTAGACATGGAACATTCAAACTAGTGATTGCTATAGTTTCTAATAGAAATTGGCCTCTGATGCATTTAGATTTGAAATCCACAATTTGAATGGTCATTTACAAGAGGAATTTTATGTGTTAGAACCTCATGGATTTATGAAAATGAGCAGGAAGGGGTGGTGTACATGTTGCATAAAGCCTTGTATGAACTGAAAAAATCTCCTAGAGCCAAGAATTTGAAAATTGATTCGTTTTTCAAGCTTCAAGGGTTCAGAAAATGTGAGATGGAGTTTACATTCATATACATCTGATAAAAATATGATTATGGTGTGTCTTTATGTTGATAACATAATGCTAAAAAGGAGTTGTCCATATGAGATGGATAAGTTCAAGAAGGTGTTGATGAATGGGTTTGAGATGAGTGATACATGAAATATGACATTTTTCTAGGGATGAAGATTATGTACTCATATAAGGGTATAATATTGCATCAGTTGAAGTATGAACTTGCGCTTATAATGAGATTTAAGCTAATGACTTGTAAGTTTGCAATCACACATGTTGAAACAAATTACAAGCTAAATTATGATGTTGAGGAGGATGATGTAGATGCTACAACTTTTAAAAAGTTGGTAGGCTCAAAGAGATATCTATGTAATACCAAACCTCATATTTGTTATGCAGTTGGAATGGTGGGTAGTTTTATGAACAAACCAAAGTGGTTGCATTACCAAGCTACTATTAGGATACTGAGGTACATTAAGGGGACTATAAATTATGGAGTTTTATTCTCTTCTGATGTTGAAGCTGATTCAGAGATGATGTGTGTTAAGTGCCAAAATGTAGTTATTTTAGATAGTATATTGTGGCACTTTCCAATTGATTCTTTTATGTTTTAATAGTAAATCTAAATGTTTTAGAATAAATACATAAGTTTTTGTTTATAGTTGTTAAAATTCCCGTTTTATGATATTTTGTTGCATTTTGATAGGTTTTCTTGCTTCCTTTGATGCTTGGAGCTTATGGACGAGAACAGGAGCTTGGAAGATCATTTTCGGGACTTTTTGGAAGTGCTAGAATGCTTAGTGCGCTGATACCTTGCTAAGCACGCTTCTTGGAGTAGGGGAAATATAATTTCTGGGTTTTGGCATTGAGACCTCTCTAAGCGCGCTATTGACATTTTCCGCCTTTGAACTGATGGCACTAAGTGCGCTCGGATGGCGCTTAACACGGTGCTACTTACAGGCACTTTTTGGAACATGTGTAAATAGGTACTTTAGATATTTTGTTAAGCTCTCTCTCACTTTTTCCATTTTCTCATACTTGTAACATATTTCTAGAGGGGGAAACTTGAATCGAAGTAAAACGAAGTTTGATCTTCGATTAAAAGTTGTAATCTCTTGTTGGGGTAAGATGTAATCTTTCAATACCTTATGTATTTCTTCTAATTTATGTTTGTGAACTTGTTTTGAGTTAATATTGTTGTTTATATTATGAAGTTGCCTTGTTAGCTCCAACACTTTCTCTTTGTTAGTATATAACTAATTCTCAAAGGTATCCCTACAAAGTTGATCCGGATTGTGTTTCTACGAGTGGAACCCATAACTTATAACAAAGAACAAAGATAAATCCTTTGGTCCTTTAAATAGTTAGTGGAAATGCAATGTTATGATGTCATGATGTTATGATGTTATATTCAAAACAAGCAGATGGCAAACACAGACAAGTCACATAAGAGCCTTAGATTCAAAGGCTTGCATGAAGTTCATAGGTAAGTACCCTTCCCACTAAAGTTTAGTTGGTTCAACCTGTCTTAGTAATAGTAATCGGGTTCTAAGGGATCTCAATATCAAGGATTCTTTTCAAAGGCTGTTGTTCAGTGTGGCAACTGACTTGCCAACCAAAACATCCCAAGATTAGAATCTCAATGAGCGTAGCATCAAGTATCAACCAACTTTAGACTTCACCAAAGCCATTTATCTCACTACTTTCTAATGGCCAAGATGGGTCAATTAGGGTTCTAAAGGGAAGTTAATGTTAATGACATCATATGGCAGCCTGATGTTATCCTTAAATGACTTGAAGAACATCAGAACCAACCAAGATGTCACACTAACTGTAGCCACTAGATCAACCATATTGGTATATGTCGTACAATTTCCTTGGTCTATTGCCACTTACCTAAGGTACATTAGATCCGGGTTAGGATCTTTCTCACAGTAGCCCAAAACAAGTACCCTTAAAAATAAAGCATACAATTCAAACAAATAAAGTGATTTAACTCTAAGGTAACCCCTCTTTAAATAGTAGTCCCCAGCAGAATCGCCAGTTCTGTAACACGGTGGGAGAACTGACTTTGTCTTTTTTGTTTTCACAAAAAAATTGTGTTGCGGATAGCAAGAGTCGCCACCAACTTTTCTTTAATCAAAGTAGGAAAGGTGGAAAAGAACAGGAAAGACCTTGGTTTTAGATTTTGAGTTCGGGGGGTAGGTTATACAATGGGAAGGTGTTAGCACCCTTTGTATCCTTGGTTATCCATGAGCTTTTAACTTCTTAGCTCACTTTACTTTTGTTTGAAAAAATAATAGTGGTGGTGTATTTCGAAAAAGGTCCACCTTTGTAATAATTTTCGTATGAATGTATACAAAGGGGCTTTCTTGGAAAATTTTGAAAATGTGAGGTGTAAATAGTATTTTTGCTTTTGAAATGGTGAGTAAGCAGTTAAGGGCTACCTACTTACTCAAGGTCGTTCATGTTATTTTCTTTCCTTAGGGATAAAATTGTCCTTACTATTAGTTAGTAAGTAGTCTTATCCTTGGATGTAAGGGACTGGTGTAGGGTAATCGTATGGTCATAGAAGGTAACATGTAAGGTATCTTAGTAATTCGAAGGGACTATCATCATTTTTCCGTAGGGTCATCGAGGGACGAGATCATTTATTCGTAGACAACTCAAAGGGTCATCAAGAGACTATGATCTTTATATCGAAGGGACTTAATGATTTTTTATTCGTAGGCAACAGTGTAACAGCCCGGGCCCCTCTCAAGGCAATCCTGGCACTGCCACCTCACGATCTTCTCTACTCCCCTCACTAGTAGAGTTTTTGCCTTCCGTGGGAATCGAACCCTGCACCCTGGGGTTCAAGTACATGTTCAATCCATTCCCACTACCAATTGAGCTACGTCTTTTTTTGTAACAGCCCGGGCCCCTCGCAAGGCAATCCCGGCACTGCCACCTCACGATCTTCTCTACCACCCTCACTAGTAGAGTTTTTGCCTTCCGTGGGAATCGAACCCTGTACCCTGGGGTTCAAGTACTTGTTCAATCCATTCCCACTACCAATTGAGCTAATAGCTCAATTGGTAGTGGGAATGGATTGAACAAGTACTTGAACCCCAGGGTACAGGGTTCGATTCCCACGGAAGGCAAAAACTCTACTAGTGAGGGGGGTAGAGAAGATCATGAGGTGGCAGTGCCGGGATTGCCTTGCGAGGGGCCCGGGCTGTTACAAAAAAAGGCGCCTTTTTTTGTAACAGCTCGGGCGCCTCGCAAGGCAATCCCGGCACTGCCACCTCACGATCTTCTCTACCCCCCTCACTAGTAGAGTTTTTGCCTTCCGTGGGAATCTAACCCTGTACCCTGGGGTTCAAGTACTTGTTCAATCCATTCCCACTACCACTTGTGCTACTAGCTCAATTGGTAGTGGGAATGGATTGAAAAAGTACTTGAACCCCAGGGTACAGGGTTAGATTCCCACGGAAGGCAAAAACTCTACTAGTGAGGGGGGTAGAGAAGATCGTGAGGTGGCAGTGCCGGGATTGCCTTGCGAGGGGCCCGAGCTGTTACAAACAGTGCTAAGACACCCCTACGTTCGAGGGATTTGACCATTATTTTGTAAGGCAACAAGAGGGGAAACCCTAGGGGTGAATGTGTGAGAAATGTGTTTTATTCAATTATTTTATCTTTTGATTAATGGGTTAATCCCGTTTATTGTTCACATGCGTTCTTTTCACACCCTATTATTACTAACCACAATTAATAATTTACGGAATTAAAAACGAAAAATAAACTCTCAACTATTACATCATGGGGAGGGGGATACATATTTGAAATCAAGGGAGTGCGGAAAATAAAATGACGGAAAAATAAACTATAAGCTATTACAAATAAAAAGGTATCCTATACATTTATTCTAATAAATATAAATAACAAAAACATTAAAAATCGAGAACGGATAAGAAAGAGCGAAGAAGAAATACGGAAAATCGGATACAAAAAATCAGTTAATTAAATTTGATTTAGAATCGATGAATTGACTTTTTTGTAAAAAAAATTCTATGATTTCTTTTTTAATTTGAAATTATTAATTTAATAAAAAAAGTTTGGTATTTACAAGAAAATAAAAAAAAAATATTGATTTTTTTTTAATTTGATGATTAGTTTAAAAAAATGTTTAATTATTAGTTAAAAAAAGTGATTAATTACTAACCTAATTAATTAATTAAAAGTTAAATAAAATAAGAATTAAAAAAATATAAAACAAAGAAAACAGCCAAAAATAAGGGGATGGTCGCTGGGTATCAAACCCCCCCCCCCCCCAAGATCAAAGATGAGTCCCTTTTCCAACAGAGCCATACACCTGCGTGTGATAAGAAACGAAAACAATAAATTATATAATGAAAATAACACGCAAGTCCGGTCCAACCAATCACGCGCAGCCACACCATCGTCTTCAACCTTTCTCCTGCGCTTTTTTTGCTACGACTTTACTACAAGTTTGCTGCGATTTTGCTACGACATTTTCGTAGCTAATTGGCTTGTGATTTAAACAACACAACAACGCAAATGTTAACGCATAAAAACTACACATTCCTACTAATTTCGGCCTCAGGAATTCAATGGTGCAATTTATTAACCTAAAAATGGCTGGATTGAGAGATTCGACGCTTGGCTTCTTTATGCCCTAACAATGGTGTTTCTTGATACCTGCGTCATACCTCACATACAAGTGATCAAAAGGCATCAAAACATGATTATGAACATTATTATGAAAAGAAAATACATTAAAATGCTATGGAACGAAATATTAGAAATAAAAAAAGAATTAGGGACGACATGCTCCGTATGGTATGTTTCCCACGACTTTAACCTTCAAAAAAGTATATGGAACGTCTCCTGGAAGTTTCTTGATGATGATTGGATGTAAAAGGGGGGTTGAAAGCTTGCTATTAGGTGTTTTAGTGTCCTCTCTTTTGTGGATGATAAGTATAAATAGAAGTGTAATTTAGGTCAAAAATTTTGGGCTTGGGTGAAGAAAGTTTGGTTGCTTTAGAATGAAAATATCACCTTTCTATTTTGGTAAAATATTTGATATTATGACCTTCTCCTTTGATGTGCACGAATTTTGGATCATATCTCATGCATATATTACCAATATTTTATCCCAAAATGAGTTTAGTATCATATCTTTGATTTTATAATATTTTTTTTATTTAAAAATGAATTTAAAAAGATTAAATCCAATAAAAATAAAATAAATAAAAGAATAGCAAGGGGAATGACACGAAGGGCATGAACCATCTTAGAATCAAATTAGGAACATAAAAGAATGGACCCATTTGTCAAAAACTTGGGTTTTTGGTCATTATTTACCTTATACACCTCCTCAAATTTGCCCAACTTCAACAATGCATAACTCTCAATTTTTATTCCATGTATGTGTTCTTGGACTTTTTATAAAGCTTAGAGTGTCCTCTAATTACTCCTTTTGGTCCCATTTCCATTTAATATTCCATGTTCAAGTTATGAGATTTTGAAAAAGTTGACTTTTTGTTGACTTTTTAAAGGACCTGTAGTGTCTTGGCTCATATCTCTTAAATGAAGCATTTCTGGCCTTGGCTTGTGAGACATAAAGTTGTAGGGAATTTAATTTCCTTCAAAATGAGATTTGGATGGGAAATTTAGGATGAAGCATGTGATAGTTATGGCTGGTCAAAGTACAGTTGACTTTTCCTACCAAAACCCTAATTTAGTAACTTCTAATTCTTGATGATTTTGAGGTATCCTTGATGAATCATGATCAAACCTTGATCAAATGATGAATTTCACCTCATAATCTTGATGTTGACCAAAAATCTTGAAGTTTGATTATATGTTGACCACAATTGACTTTTTGACCAAGTTGATCGATTGTTGATCATCTGAGCATCTGACTGACCAAACTTGTAGGGCAAGCCTTGAAACTTGACATAAGGATCCTTTAAAGTATATGGTACACCATGAAGTCCACTTGAGGCTTTGGAAGTCCAATTTGCTTTGAGAAACTCAAAACCCTAATTTCAGATCCATTGCTTAGAAGGAGGCTTTGTCTGATGAAACCTTGAATCCGTTTGAGAAATTAAGAATCTTGTGACCATTAGGAGACCTCTTGAGATATATTGTCTTGAATATGTGAGGGAAAATTTTGGGGTACAACAATAACCATTTAAAAATGGACTCTTGACATCCATCTGATATAGAGTGATGTCATGATTTACTGCAAAAGAGATTAAAAGTCTGATAGATTCTAACCTCGCGACTGGTGCAAAGATTTCTGTATAGTTTATCCCTTCTTGATGACTATAACCTTGTGCGACCAGTCGTTCTTTGTTTCTGACAACTTCACCTTGTTCATTGAGTTTGTTTCTGAACACCCATTTGGTTCCAATGACGTTGAATCCTCTGGGTCTGGGAACTAGATCTCATACGTCATTTATGGTGAATTGATTTAGTTTTTCTTGCCTTGCAAGTATCCAATCATTTTCTGATAGAGATTCATCAACAAAAGTTGTTTCGATTAGTGAAACTAATCCAATTAGTGATTCTTCAGAGTTTCTAAATGAAGATCTTGTTCTGATTGAATCATCTTTCTTTCCCAGGATTTAATCTTCTGAATGATTCAATGTGCTTCTGGATTATTTCTTATGAATGGGTTCTTAAGAACTTGTTGGTGCAGTTGTATTATCCTTTTCAGTAGATGGTTGTTCGTCAGATGTTCTGGTTTTAGTGATTTGAACTTCTATATCTGCAAGAGATTCATTCTGCTTTTGTTTTTCAAAACCAAGCTTATCATCAAATCTGACATAGATGGATTTTATCACAATTCATGTTTCTGTAGTGTATACTATGTATCCTTTCGAACGTTCAGAGTATCTTAACATAAAACATTTTTGTACCTTAGAATCAAACTTGTTCAGAGGATCATTAGTATTCAGAATAAAGCAAGTGCATCCAAAAGGATGAAAGTAAGAAATGTTGGGCTTTCTGTTCTCCCACAATTCATAAGGAGTCTTCTCCAGAATAGGTCTTATAGAGATTCTATTCTGAATATAACATGTTGTATTTACTGCTTCTGCCCAAAAGTGTTTAGCCATGTTAGTCTCATTGATTATGGTTCTGACCATCTCTTGTAATGTTCTGTTCTTACGTTCTACAACTCCATTTTGTTGTGGAGTTCTAGGACAAGAGAAATTGTGAGAGATGCAATTTTCGTTAAAAAAAATAGTTCCAACTTTTTATTTTCAAATTCTCCGCCATGATCACTTCTGACTTTGACAATTCTTAACTCTTTTTCATTTTGAACTTGTTTACAGAAGTTATAAAATACAGAGATCGACTCATCCTTGTGTCTAAGAAACTTTACCCATGTCCATCTTCTATAGTCATATAAAATCAATAATCCATACTTCTTACCGCTGATTGAGGCAATTTTCATTGGTCCAAACAAATCAATATGCAGAAGTTCTAATGGTCTAAAGGAAGAAACAACATTCTTAGATTTAAAAGCAGGTTTAGCAAATTTTCCTTTCTGACATGCTTCACACATAGCTTCTGAGTTGAATTTCAAATTTGGAAGTCCTCTGACCAAATTGAGTTTGTTAATCTGAGATAATCTTCTCATATTAAGATGTCCCAATCTTCTGTGCCAGACCCATTGCTCATTGTCCACAGACATAAGACATTTTACATTCTGACTTTTTAGTTTAGAAAGTTTTATTTTATATATGTTGTTCTTTCTCTTCCCACTAAAGAGGATTGATCCATCTTTCTGACTAATAGCTTAATATAACTTTTGATTAAATATTATATCATAATTGTTATCACTTAATTGACTTATTGATAACAAGTTATGCATTAATCCTTATACTAATAGAACATTAGAGATAGAGGGAACAATGCCATTACCAATAGTTCTAGAGCCAATGCTTTTTCCATTCTGATTGCCTCCAAAACCTACATAGCCTCCAACTTTAAGCTCAAGACTTTGGAACATATGCTTTCTTCCCGTCATGTGCCGCGAGCATCCAGAGTCCAGGTACCAAGATTGGTGTTTCAATCTTGCTATTAAAGACATTTGAAACATATATAATTTTATCTTTGGGTACCCATATCTTTCTAGGTCCTTGTTTGTTAGAACTTACACACTTCTGATTGAGCTTGAATTTCTCATTAGAACTTGTAGAACAAGATGACTCAATAGTATATTTCAAATCATGATTATGACCATAAGTGAAATGAGAACTTAAAGGTGTGTTGGTTTTTATAATCATGTCATCAACTTGTTTATTTTTCAATGGTGTTTCTCATGTAGGTTTTACGTATCATATGCCTCTTCTACCATTTCTGCTAACTCCATAGATCATTGAGGCAATTTTGTTTCTATCTATGTTTTTAGCCATAAATTTTTGAAAACTGTAATCATATTGTTTTATGATACAATCATAACTATATGAAACTTCTGATTCGGATTCTTTTTTAGCTTTAATTTTTTCAAAAGCATTTTCAAGTTTTAGAAGGTTTTCTTTAAGCTCAAAATTTTCTGCTTTTAGTTTCCTTTGATTCATATACTTAACCTTGTTTCAGGTTTTTGTATTTGAATTGAAGGTTCTGATATTTTTCAAGAATTTCTGAGAGGCCATCTTCTAATTGTTTTCTAGAGAGTTTTGAAAATACCTCTTCTGTTTCAGAATCTGATTCTGATTCTAATGTGTTGATGTCATCTGGTATCTTTTCCATTAATGCAATGTTAGCATGTTCATGTTCTAATTATGTGTCGGCTTCAGAAGATTCTGAGTCGTCACATGTGGCCATGAGATTTTTCTTCTTCTCTCTGTTGAATTTCTTTCTGGGATTTTCTTTCTGAAGTTTTAGACAGTCACTTTTGTAATGTCCCAGTTCCTTGCATTCATAACATACAACTTCTTTGCTTCTGGACTTCATGTATCCAGAGGATGCTTCAGACTGATTGCTTGATCTTCTGGGATTCCAGAATTTCTTCTGACGATGCTTCCAGAGTTGTTAAACTCTTCTGGAGAGAAGTGATAGTTCGTCTTCTTATGATGAGCCTCCAGAGTTTTCTTCTTCTGCCTGAAAAGCTTTAGATTCATATTTGTTATATTTAAGAGGAACCGACTTACCTTTCTTCTGAGGTTCATCTTCTTCAAGTTCTATCTCGTGACTTCTCAAGGAGCTGATCAGTTCTTCAAGAGATATCTCATTCAGATTCTTTGACAAATTTGAGAACAGTGACCATGGGTCTCCAAGCCTTTGGAAAGATTCTGATGATCTTCTTCACATGATCTATTGTTGAGTAGTCTTTATCCAAAACTCTCAATCCAGCTACCAGAATTTGAAACCTTGAGAACATTTTCTCAATGGTTTCATCTTCTTCCATCTTGAATGCCTCATACTTCTGGATAAGTGTCAGAGCTTTGGTCTCCTTGACTTGAGTGTTGCCTTCATACATCATCCTTAGGGAATCGAACACATGTTTGGCTGATTCTCTGTTTGTGATCTTTTCATACTATGTGTATGAGATAACACTTAGAAGTATAATTTTGACTTTGTGATGATTTCTGAATTCTTTCTTCTGTTGAGCTGTCATGTTTTTTCTTTCGATTTTCTGACCATCTGCTCCAACAAGATGAATGTAGCCATCAGTCACCATGTCCCAGAGATCTCCGGTCCAGAGCCAGAAAGAAATTTTTCAGAACATCCTTCTAGTAATCAAAATTGTCACCATTGAATATAGGAGGTTCGCCATTAATTTTTTCGTTTTGATAATCGTTGTTGTTAACTGGTTCTGCCATTATGTTTTTCTTCTGGATTTTTTTCTGACACAATTAAGTGCTGCACTCAGAACCTGGCGCTCTGATTCCAATTGAAGGTGGAAAAACACAAGGAAGGGGGTTAGAATTGGGTTTTCGAAAATTAAAGGCAAACAACACTTTGATTTATCCTGGTTCGTTTGAACTCAAACTACATCCAGTCCACCCGCCAAGGTGATTTCGCCTCTCTCAACGGGGTCTTAATCCACTATATAAAAGTGATTACAACACTAAGACATACTGTCAAAGTCTTCTTGAGTCTATTGACTAAACTTAGTCACTCAAGGAATAATAAAATGATAAAAGATATGATGTAACAAAAGGTTGCTTCTAATAAGCTATTATCACTACTGTGATAGTTTTTACACTTGAAAGAATAGTAATGAATTTTGGTTTCTAAAAGCTTAGCGCGAGAGTATGAGAGAGAGAACCCACAAATTCTTCAATGACTCCTTTAAATAGATTTGCTAGAAAAGATCCGTTGGAGACATCTTGTTCTATTTTTAGTTGTTTGTTGAATACCATTAAAACCTTCCAAAATAAAGATCTTTGTCTTCCGCCGAAATTCAGATTCTTTAATAAATGCGTCTGATTCTGAGAATTAGAACTTGTAGTCCATGTATCAAAGTATTTGATTAGCAACTGATCTTAGTGTATTTATGTTTGAGATCTTCTCATAGTAGCTTCTTCGCTTTTGTATAGAAGATGTTTGACTTAGAATTTCCTTCTTATTTTCAAGAACTTCTGATTTTGCACAATTAGACAATAACATTTTTAGGTATCATATTTTGTTCTTAAAGTATTTGTTATCATCAAAACTAATTAGAGATGTAGAATCAAAATCTTGTTCTAACAAGAACTATCCAAAGCACTGCATAACAACAATACTTCATTATCCTCGGCTATTGAGATGCAATTTCTATTCCATTCTGATCACTTTAATACCAAAGGTTTTGCTGCCTCTAAGGATTTTGTAAGAACAATTTCTTTCAAGTTTTCACAATGCAATGCAACATGAATATCATAAACTATGCACTTAATAACGTCTTGTGTTCATGTTATTTTTGTTGTATGAGCTTCTGATGCAAGTTATTTAGAAATTATCTATCGAACATTACCCTCAGATTTCACCAAATGAAAGTAGTGAAACAAAGGTACTTAACTTACTATAACCGAGATGATCATAAATATAACCATAAAGTCGATCGATTCAATTATATTATTGTAATGCTTCATCGACATGATTTACTTTTACTTCTTCAAGCTCTTTATACGGAGTTCATTTCGAGTCAAAACTGATATTTAAAATGTGTAGTTATATATTTTTGATATAGACAATTTTATTTTAAAGAAAATTACTAATTTAATTAGATAAAAAAGAAAATTGATTTCTTTAATCCTTGAAGATATGATATATTTGAAGGTAATCTCCAATTATTTTTTCAGTTAAAAGCATTATACTTAACAGAATGGTTTTTTAGTCGTCATTGGGAACTAAAAGCACTTGCTTTTATCTAAAAGACATTTCTCATTAGTTTACAATTCTGGTCCAGTGACCAGTTTAACTATCAAAATTTGAAACATTAATCATGATGCAATGTAGAAATGGTGTTGTATGTTTACCAAGTTATTATGCATTTTGTTGGAGGACTAATGAGAGCGCATGAATTTAAAGGTTTGAATCCCCTTATTTACATATATACATATTTATGCCAAATATAATCACATGATTTTTGTGTTGTCACATTCAAATCCTAGACTGAGCTTTTGCTTGAGGGGAGGCACAACCTGATTTTTGGCATTTATTTGTGTTCTGGTGCAACAAAAGAATGCTTAGCTATGAAATGACATTTATTTTGAATGTTTACTTCCTCTAACTGATTACTATGCTACTGATGCTAGATAGTGGATTTGAGATTGAAGATACAATGCTGAGCTTATATCAGAAATTGTTTGTTCGATTGTGGTCACAACAAGAGATATGAGAACACGGTCACATTATTGTGTTCAGCTGACGGGAGCCCTCTAAATATCTTTCAAAAAGTAGTGATTGTATCTAAGGCTAAATACATGGCACCGAGGACCTCTTCGAGATATGGTTATTCTTCATAGACTCAAAGAAGAGTTTTTCTTCAATGACAAAGCTCACAAACCAAACAAAGCTTTATAATCCTCAAAAGAATTTTTACATTGGTTTAACTCCTAACTCAAATAATCACTTCGTAAGGAAGAATGATTTACTCAAGAGAAAAAAAATTAGTCTTGGTAAATTTACAATAAATCCCCCACCCAAAACAAATTCACAACTTAAAATCAAGAGCGTTCTCAAAACACTATGACTGAAATGTATGAAAAATTATAAATGATTTAGAGAAAGCATGAGAGAACAAAAAATAAGATTTTCATGATTTTTTAGATATTTTAAAATGGTGGGAGTCTCTCTATTTATAGGCCAATAAACAATATAATCTTGGAAACAACCCACATGTTAATTATCTTGGAAACAACCCACATGTTAATTAAATAGATAATCTAATGGACTAGCCAATCAATTTGGTACTTGTAATAATCAATTATTATTGGTGAAATTGAAATTTTTTGATAAAGACTCGTAACCATTCATTGAAACATTAAGCTAAACTCCAAAAATATTTTTGGTGATTTAAATTAAAAAAGAGAGGCTTCAAAAATACTTTTTATTGCGTGTATGTGGAATTTAGCCTCAATACTTAAAAAAATGCAATTGTATATTTACATTACACTAATCACTCATATGGATAAGGTAAAAAACCAAGAGTTTATAATCTATTAGAGACACAATTATATCCACTAACAAAAGGATAAATTTTCATACGGTATATTTCAAAAGGACAATTTTGATAGTGAGAGACTAATGTTTAATATTTACCCATTACCATAATTTGTTCATCTCAATATGATTTCTCAAAGGAATTCATAGAAATATTGGAACATTACACCTGTACGGTGGATTTGTAATCCATGTATTCTCTTCAAAATAATCATATTTATCTTTAACATAAAGATAATAAATATGATTTGTTTAAATATTAATAAATTTGATATTAACCTCTCTTCTATTTTATTTTTTTATGTTAAATTAATGTCAATGCTAAATGAACTGACATATTTATATTTATATTTGACATATTTATATTTATATTGAATTTAGATAAAATTTTATGTAATATAATTTGTGTTCCAGACAAAAAGGTAAAAATATATTGTTGATTCAAATATTTTTATACGGACAAATATAAATTGTTGATTAATTTATTTATAGATATGAAAAATAAATATTATTATTATAAACGGGAACAACTTTAATTGTTTCAAATATTGAGTAATATTAATTTATCAATCATATTATTGTTCAAAATATTAAATAATATTAATATAGATAAAATTTGATGTAATATAATTTGTGTATTTACGGAAAAAAATACATTGTTTATTCAAATATTTTTATACGGAAAAAAATATATTGTTGATTAATTAATTTATATATACGGAAAAAATATTGTTATAAACGGAAACAATTTCTTTAAAACACTAAAACAATTATAACATGACATGAATTTATTGATCAAAATATTGAATAATAATGACAATAAATTTACTATTGTTTCTAATATTTTGTAAATAATGCCAAAACGCTTATTTATTATGTCTTTTAAAAATAATAACTTTTTTGATTAAATATTTGTACCATATCTATACTCGTGTGATTTGCACATATACGAGTACTGGTTTATTATAAATTTTGTTTATTGTCATCAATTATTCATTCTTTGACAATTCATTAATTTTTATCTAAATATTGTTATTTTTTATTTTATTTATAATGAATTCGTCAACAATTGAATCTACTCAAAATTATTTTTAATTTCTTTTAGACTTACTTTATATTAGTTTTTTTAATGGGTTTGTCTTGATAATTAATTTTCTTTTGTAGACAAATGTGCGTCCACGACCGGAACCCGTCCGAATGTACGGGTTTTCCGCTAGTTATATACCATATGTCTTAGTTTTTAACATGTCCGACTAATTCAGTGGAGTTCAAAATGTGAGGACCGTCGTACCGATAATACTATATTGACTTGTAATATTTATAAATATAACATGAATTATTTTTTAGTTTGAATGTTCTAGTTTTAACAATAAAAGTTTACACTGAAAACTGAAACAATGTGATACCGATTCCTCATTCGAAAGAGGAGAAGCTTTATCTGTCTATGGAAAATTTTGAAATTGATTTTAAAATACATCGAAAGCATTTTTTCAATTAATTTAGAAATTACCATTTTTTCAAAATTCATTTTAAACTTATAAATGAATACGCGAAATCGAGCATCTATCAGTTTAAAATAAGGTTGTGGGCACACGAAAGCTGACGAAACCTTTAAATTAAAATTTCTACTAAAAGTAACTTTTCAAGTAAAAATTAATAAATTTCCAAAAATGATTTCGAAGTTGTAATGTGTACTTGCAAAAACGGACGAATAGATAACATAATTGAAATCCAGTGTCTTACACGCGAAAGCGAAAAGTGCCTTTAATGTAATTCTTTTGCGCAAGAAAATACTTTGCTATTATAATTATAAAACACAATTTAACGAGTACTTTGCTATTATAATTATAAAACACAACTTAACGAATACAATATATGTACACGCGAATTGCACTATGGTCTCTCATTCTCGTTAATTATAAAACCAACTTATTTTTCCCTTTTTTGCAAACAAAAATACTTTCTCATCCCATTAAATTCACAAAGTGATAACAAATAACAATAATTGATATTGGTATACGTGGGATCAATATTTTTTTATACTATAACCGACATTTTCGTACACTTGCGAACCTATTAGTAGACTCTGAATGACACTTGCAAATGTTGCACATAGAAGCTAAGGAGAATCCCACATGTTAACTGGGCTAATCAGAAGGGACCTTGTCATGCATGAGACACCAAGTCAGGAAAGATTTTGAAGGAGGGATACCTCCGTTCCATATAAAACTAGCCCAATTTTGATTTAAGGAAGGTTGCGCTATGATGATATATGCTAGCCTTAAAGAGAGATTACCAATAATGGAGCTAGGCCAAATTACCTTATCCATATCACTTCCAGACTTGGTACAATGATCCAAGTCTTAAGCCAAAAAAGGAAATAAGTCGTTCCAGGAGGAAGGGATTCACCAATGATTATCAATCCAAACATCAACAATGACCATGTCTAGATCAATGACATGCCTATAAAGGGCGCTAATACAAGTTTTCTGCATTAAAGGCTCACCACACCAAGAATCTTTCCAAAAATTTATTTGTCTACCTTTACCAATGGTCCAAGCAATTTTAGACATCAAATAATTATATTCAGGTTAGATTACATACCATAGAGTTGAGAAAGTATGATAATTGATTGTCCCATGCTTTATAAGAACTCTAACTCTAAATTTTTTAGCCCATCGCTCCTTGCTAGAGTTCATATCCCTACCAAGTTTTGGATTTGTAGCAAAGGTGATTGGGGATCTTAGACCAAGATCCCCATGATGCTTAGGTTGTCAGAGCATCTTCTAGGCCACTATCACTAATTTCCTGTCAGTTATGGAACCACCCTAGATGAAGTTTCTAGTAACTTTATATATCATATTCAAAAGGGAGACATGCCAAGAGTATAAGTTCATAGAGTGATAAATCTTACTATGAATAATTGTCCTAACCATTAAAACTCTTCTAGCATAAGACAGAGTTAAGAATTTCCATGAAGATAACTTAGAAATCACTTTGTCATCCAGGGCCTGTAGATGATCTATTTTGACTTTTCCTTTGAAGATTGGAACCCCTAAATAGATGAAGGGTAAGGAGCCCCTGATGAAATCAATGAGTTGAAAGTTGTAAGAATTTCTTCTGGAAAACACTAGTTCTAGAAAAATGGTAGATTTAGAGTAATTAAGAAAAACTGCTTATGGGCCAGAAAGTTAGAAGAGTTACTTTTACAGAAGACAAGAATATCATCAGCATATGTGACATATGTTGTAAAACAAAATTTTCTGGATGCCCTGATTAGAGCTAACTTACCGATGGCGACCAGATTGAAAAGATGTCTGCTAAGAACTTCCTCTACAAGGAAAAACATGAGTGGGGAGAGGGCTCCCTTTTTCTAATCCTTTATTGCAAGTGAAGAAACCATGAAGAAATCCATTGATTGCAACAAACATCTTGGCAGATTCAAGAATGCTTCTAATTCAACTGCAAAAGGTTGAGCTAAAACCAAATTTACTCAAGACTTTGAGAAGAAACTCCCAATTCAAAGTATCAAAGGCCTTTTAGACATCTACTTTAAGATCCATATTTCCCCCCATTAAATCTTCTATATAGTAGATTAGACAACTCATAAGCAAGGCACATGCAATCCTTGATTTTCTTCCTTTGAATAAAGCCTTTTTGCTCATTTGAAACTAGAAAAGGAATTATCCTAGCTAATATGTCAGCAATGATCTTGGATATAATTTTAAACTTCTAATTTGATAACTATGTTTGCATTGTAGTTGAGCAACAACCATCCAGTTTTAAAGAAATGCCAGATGGAAGACACCTCCACATGAATGATATTCCATTAGGTTTAATAGAAGACACCTCCAAACCCATCAGGGCCTAAAGCACTCTCCTTCCTGAGGTTGAAAGCAACAACTTTGATCTCTTAAGAGGAATGAATGTTGGTAATAATGTCATTCATAGGATCAGTCACCAAATAGGGAATGATATTAATCATATCAGAGATATGAACATCACCTGTAAAACCAAAAACTTTAGTAAAATAATTTACAGGATACTATATCATCTCATTTGGCCAAGTGATTAGGGTATCTCCATCTCTTAAAGTTGTCATCATGTTTCTAACACCTTTGATATAAGCCATCTTATGAAAATAAGGAGTATTTATGACCCCATGCTAATGGCATTTAACTTTAGCTTTATCCATCTAGAAAATCCATTATTTGGCCAGAGCATCCTCTAACACCATTTGAGCTTTCACTTCCTTCTTCTTCAATCTATCATTTATATCAAGAAGCATATTGGTATTAAATATGAAACAAGCATATTTTAAAAATCCAATCACATTTTAAAAATATTAAATATGAAATAAATAAGTATATTTATTAAATAAGTATTAAATATAAAAATTTAAAATGTTCAATCACATTTTAAATAATTATGTAAGTGAAAGAGGGAGAGAGATAATTGAAATGGACGTGTAAGTTGTTAGAAGAGAGCAACGATCTAGAAGGGGGTTGAATATAATTTTTCTTATATAAAATTTTGTTTCGAAAAATATTTTTCTATGGCAAGCAGAAGTGAATCTGGATTGACTCTTGTCTATCCAAACCATTATTGATAGAATCGAATATGTGTATAAATCGTAGTAAAACACATGCTAAGATGAGAAAAGCAAACTAACAAATTCTATATATTTTGTTTGAATATAAACCACACAAAGTAAACGATTTTCAATGAGATCTAAAAATAAAACTTGTCTAAGGAATTTTATTGAACACTTAGTGTGTAGTCAAAATATCAAACACTTGGTGTACAATACACCAATATTAATTATCTTAGTGTTGAAGGTGTTACAATTCAATTACAATTGTTTAGATTGCAATAGTTTCACAAAACAACTTAGGACACTTAAACGCATCCAAAATTTTAAACAATTCAAATTACACACTAAGTGTTATCAAAATGTAGAGAGAGAGAGAGAGAGATCACCAAGATTTGCTTAGACATTTCCCCAATTATCCTCATTATGAGTATGCTTGCCCTCAATTCAAAATTGAATTGAGTTATTATAATTAACATTTGCAATATCAATTTACAAGAGAAGTAGTAGCAATTCAAACCCCCAAACCCAATGTTTGATGTTGATCCTATCTTTTTCTATTCCCTTGATCTTAGTAATATCAAGTCATACAAGACCTCCAATTTGATCCTCCGGTTACCACTACTTTTTTGACCTAAATTTTGTTCTTCAAAGCTTTCACTTGGCTAAATCCAAATTGTGAAATCTTTCCCCAAGTCTTTCAATTGTTCCTCCGATTACTGTTATTCCTTTACAAGAACCCTCGTTCTTCAAAGCTTTCATTCGATTGCATCCAAGATGCAAAGACATGTGCAAAAATCACCAAACTAACCATTTATTTTGGAGGAAAAACACTAAAGGTTTTATCAATGAAACCCCAAAAAATTGTCAGTCCAAATTAGATTTCAAAAAATCCTAAATTGGATGTTATTACTCTCAATATAGATCACTCGACAAGAATTATTATGCGTAAATGTTGAATGAATGCTATGAAGAAGAATGAAGATGAAAAGCAATCTTTATATCTTTCAAGTTTCATTTTTTTTAAAATAAAGATGCAGTAATGTATTTATATGTATGTGTAAAAGTGGAAATATAACAAAAAATTCACGCAAATAATAACAAATATTTTCAGCAAAACGAGTTATGAGTAAACTCATAGAATCTTTGCATCGATGCATAAAGGACAGTGAACAAATGAGTTGTGAAAGCATGACCTATGCGTCGTGTAACACCCTGATTTTTATTTAATTATTTAAATTGTATTTGTTGTATTTTGGTATGTGGAAGAAAGAAAATATTATTTAATATGATATGTATTTGTATGAATAACATTATATTGAATAATAAAATATTTAGAAAATAAGGAGTTAAGGGTAGAATGATCATTTAGTGAAATAGTGGGTAAATGAGGAAGACCATAAGTTGGGTCTAAGGGTTAAGGTTGGAAATAAGGAAAAAGGGAAGTTTAGTCGTGTTTTGTGTACGATAGAAGAATCGTGAACGGAGAGAAGAAGGAGGGAGGAAGGTCAAGGCTAGAAGGAGGACCTCGCGGAGAAGGAAGAATTTCTCATCAAAACCAAGGTAAGGGTGGGATATCTTCATCTCTTAAGGGTTAGATAATGGGAATTTGGTATAGTGTTGTTGATCAGAGGAATTAGGGATTTGGATGATTTTGATGAGAATGGTGTTCAATTGATTGTAGTTGTTGATGTTGTGTGATAAGTGTATGACTTATGAATTGTATTATGGAAATTCTATATTTTTCTGGTGATTGGACTGGTTTTTGTGAAGTGTTTTCGTAGCAGGTTGTAGATTGATCGCAGAGGGAGAACTGCGAAAATCGCAGAGCTCGCTTAGCGAGCAGGTGGAAATCTTGGAGAGTGAATTACCGAGAGTTGCTCGCTCAGCGAGCAAGCTCCTTGCTTAGCGATACCTGGAGTGAAAAATAACATGTTTTAATTCTGAAAAATTCCCTAAAATTATTTAATTAATACAGTAATGGATGGGGATTGAAGTAGTGTTGTTAGAAGTAGGTAGATAGGGGTTATGAGCTTAATTGGAAGGATAATTAAGATAACTTGAAATGAACATGAGTTAAGATATTTATTAGTTGTTGTTATTTCTCTGTGTAGTTGTTGTCGTTGGTGGTACATGACGTTGGTATTGATATATGTTGATGCATTTGTTGATGTGTGTGTTGGGTTGTTGTTGTTAGGTGTTCTTGTTGTTGTTGATATGTGTTATTGATGTCGTTATAATTGTTGTTGTTGTCGTTGTGGTTATATAATGTAGGTATTGATAGGTGTCATTGATGTTAATATATGATGTTATAGTTGATGATGCATGTCGTAGGTGTTGATAGGTGTTGTTGATGTTAATATATGTTGTTATAATTGTCGGTGCATGTTGTAGGTGTTGATAGGTGTTGTTGATGTTAATATACGATGTTATAGTTGATGATGCATGTCATAGGTGTTGATAGGTGTTGTTGATCTTAATATATGTTGTTATAGTTGATGGTGTATGTTGTAGGTGTTGATAGGTGTTGTTGATGTTAATATATGATGTTATAGTTGATGATGCATGTCGTAGGTGTTGATAGGTGTTGTTGATGTTAATATATGTTGTTATAGCTGATGGTGCATGTTGTAGGTGTTTGTAGGTGTTACTGATGTTCCTATGTGTTATTCTTGTAGTTGTGGTTATATGATGTGGTAGTTGGTAGGTGTTGTTGTATGTTGTTGATGATGCTAATTTATGAGATAGTTGTAGTTGTATGATGTTAAGGATGCTAATGCATGAGATAGTTGTTTTTGTATGTTGTTGATGACGCTAACGCATGAGATAGTTGTTGTTGTATATTAATTGATGATGTTATTGCATGAGATAGTCATTGTTGTGTATTGTTTATGATGTTGTTGCATGAGGTAGATGCTTTTCACATGCATGATTGTCATTGATGTTGCATGACATGTGCATGGTTAGAAATGGTATACCAAGGTAGGGTATGTCCATTTGATCCCATAGGGGATTGTTGTGATATTGGTGCGATCATGAAATAGGTATCGTACGTGGCTATGTGTCGCTCCCCGGACTTTCGTCCTGGTGCAAACGCGAACTATCAACGAGAACGGTCGGATGTTGAAGGTTGAATAGAGTCACCAGCTAGCCATTTTCATCCCGAAGGAAAGGTAATGCTGCATAAACCTAGAAAGAAGTGGATAAGACGGTTGCGAACCAAAGAGACTGGGTAAGGGGGTCAGTTACGACCTGGAAAGGTATTAGCACCAAGATCGTCCGTAGTACTCGACGAGGTCCACGCTTACCTGATTGTGTTAAAAAAAGGGAAGTGTACATGCTAACTGTGTATAAAAGAGATGGATGTACAAAGTGACAGTGCAAAAAGAACAGGAGTTCAAACTGAGGCTAAGAAGAGAAAGCTAGAAAGAGAAGAGGGGGAGACCTGGGGACTTTAGTTTGATAACCATTAAGTCATGCCTACGTATCCTCTCGTGCAATGAGGAAGTTAGAACACCGTAGTTTGACTCAAAGAGACTTGGTGTTTTGGTGTGAACTGCTTGCTTGTCTATGCTCAAGTGTATGACTCGTCTGGCTCGAGTGCTGACTGTCTTGCATTAGACGGAAGAAGCGAGTTCTCGTTTTCAGAGTGAGTGTGATGAGAAAAGAATCCCGGAGGAGACGATTATTGTTTGTTTTTGTGTTTTTCAGTTTATTTTATTGTTTTTGGTGTTTTTCATAGGATAATGAGCTTAAGCCTTAATCAAGGGTCGTAAACTCATTATATCACCCCTGACTAGGGATAATGAGTCTACTTAAGTGTGAGATGAATATCCCAACTTAATTACCATAATGATACAGGATTAAGATCATTAACCTGCTTGTAATTATCAAGTGTTTTTTTTGGATTTTGTTTTGTGTTAAGTTATGAGTTTAATCTCTAATCAGGGATTAGTGAACTTATTACACCATCCTAAGAGAAGGATGATAGATGAGGACACTTAAGATGAGGAAGATACCTCAACTCAATCCATGGTCAGGGATTAAAATCATTATATAACAAACCTTTATTAAAGGGGATTTTGATTAGAGGTTATATTAAGAAGTGAATTTTATGTTTGTAAAACTAAACCTGAGGGGGACTTGTCCATTAAACACTAGGGTTAGTCCCTCTGACCCAGAGGCAGTGATGTAACCCTAATATAAGGCCCAAGTTACAAGCTTAAGTCTTGATAATTATTAGGTGTTTTGATTAGAAGGTGAAAACAACTTAAAGGTTTAACACTAAGTATTACAATTATACACTCCATCCTAAGATAAGGATACATGCATAACCCTAATACAGAGCCCCAAAACTTTAACTGTTTAGCCTTTGTTATTGAGATGAGAAGTAGAGACTCAAGGAGGCTCAAAAGGTAAAAAAAACTAAGGGGGACTATTCACAACCCTAAAGTTATCATGCTTGTTAGTTCCTATGGTTTGTGAGGCATAAAGAAAGTCTTCAGATTGGCCACCAAGGAAGGAGAAGCAGATGAAAAAGGAAGGAGATAGAAGAATAGGTTACTTACTTCCTAAAGAAGTTAAGTAACCTAAGAGTGGGATAAGAGCAAGAGAGAACACAAGTGAATCAAATTCACTTCAAAGACAGGTAAAGATGCATATGAAAGAATAAGAAGAGGTTGGATGTGGATGCACATCCACATCCTGATCAACTTACCTGAAGCACCTGAAAGGGATAGTATGAATGCATAAGGTATGAAATAAGATGAAATGAAACAAATGAAGGTGCAATGATCCAAACCAGAAGAGAACACGTGATGAAAATGTGTCATGAAAAGATGCAAAGTCATGTACAATGCATATGTATGATCATACAAGTGTTGGATGCAAAAACAAGCATGTTAGAAGCTTGAAAATACATGAACATACATAAGATTTAATGCCTGAAAAGCATACCAAATGAATGTAACAGTGATCAAACAATGTTCTCACATGACCTAAGGTGTCTAAGATGACATACAAATGCATGAGATGTCATGACAAGTTCATATAATGAGGATATGCAAAGATGAATGCAAGTATACATGGCAAATTAGGGTTTTTAGAATGCATAAGATGTCCATGATCAAAACAGAAGCAAAACACATGATAAAAAATTGAAATTGCAACCAAACAAACCCTAAACACGCACAAGAACACTCCCCAAAGATGGAGGTCATAAGCTATACCAAAGTCAAGTTATGGGTTTTCTAAGTTAGGCTAGGGTTTTGGGTACCTCTCAAAGAAAAATGCATATCAAATTGAAAATGCAATGCAAAAATATGATTTAAATGTCCTAGATACTAAATGCAACATGTAAAATAATGCAAAAAGAACCAAGTACAACTCATTTTTATTGATCAGAAGTGAATTTTAGAAGTTAGGTTGTGAAAAAGGTGATTTTGAAAACCCTAATTCAAGTTTAATTCTCAAAATAGAATCAAAACCTAAAATAAATGAGTGAAATGAGTTTGTACATTAATTATAATGTTCAAGGATGCTTCATGATTTTTTTGGTTATTTTTAAATACCTAAAAGTATTTTTAATTAATTAAAATGAATTAATTAATTAAATAATACAATTAAATGATTTAAAAATAATTTTTTAATGCAAAAAATGAAAATAAAAATGTTTTTGGGTTTTTAAAATTAATTAGAGTGAAAGTGCAAAAAAATCAGAATTTTTAAAAGTGTTTTACTATTTTTAATAAATAATAGAAAACAAAATGAATACAATGAAAATAAAATGAAAAGTAATCAGGATGGATGGCTCAGATTGCAAGGAAGAAGGATCAAGGGTCATGGGCGCAAGTCAGCAAGACTTTGGGTATGCAAATCCTAGGGTCCAGATTCAAATTCACTAAACGCGCGTGATCTAATGGTCCACATTTAATCTGAGGAAATTAATTATAGTTTATTTTAATTAATCCAAATTAGGGCTAATGGTGCATCTGGAGTGTCCATCTCTTAATCTAAACATGATTCAATGGTCCATAATCAATCTGGAAACCCTAATCTCACTTAACCCTAATCACCCTCAGATGACCAGAATAGTGCTCCGGTCATCTTCTCCGACGAGACTAAACACCAATCTTCTTCCCTAGGCCACTACAAACCCTCTAACCAACCCAAAATTAATCCTCATACTCCAAGGAACTCAAATCAACCATCAAACATGATTTATAACACATGAACAAGCTGAATCGAAGCAAATTAAAAACACGGGCAAAATTTTAGAAACACATAACATACTCATTTCTTCATCATTTTCAATTCTAAAGACACCAATGTGATCCCTAGAGCATGTATTTTCATTCTATGACAAGAAATTGAAGCTTTGAGACAACAAGTTCTTGAGTATACCTGAGCTGGTCACCTGCAGATATGAGCTTTCAAAGCATCCCTCTTGTGCAAATGGCTTCCTTTGAACCTCCTGAGGCTAATGGAATGCTTGGAATGCTTTGAAAATGGCTGGTTTGGGATGTCCAGTTCTGATGTAGCAGAGATGGAGGTTTTGATATGTGATGTTTCAGGTCATTTCAGTGGTTGATTCTTGTTCTATGAGTTATATGTGGTTGATTGGTGAAGGAATTTGTGAAGTTTGATGGCTGGATTAGGAGAATCAAAGATAGGAAGTTTTGAAGGATTTTTGTGCAAACTGAGCATGGGTCGTTCTGAGCTCTTGTGAGATGTCTTTTATGATCCTTAGGCATTGTATATAAAATTGAGATAGGTCATAAGTGTTGCTATGCACTGTGGGATTGGTAAGGTTCATTTGGCAAAAAAGTCAAATTTTGTGTACTTGAGGTATGGGCCATGGCAGAGCTGATTTGAGGGCTTGAACTGCTTCAACTGGCTTCAAGGAGAGACCTAGGATCAATTGTTATGAGCTGTGAGGCTTGGATCATGAGTTTGCATAGGTTTTGCAATTTTGCAACTTTGTGATTTCTTGATAAACAAGTCATGAAATCCCTTGGTTCAAAGCCTAAATCTGATCTTGAGATGTTGTTTGATCATGCCATGATGCATTTGAGTGGATTAGAAGTCACATAGAGGCCTGAAATTCAATTTTGCACATTTCCCTCTTTGACCTAAACTTGAAAATTACAAGATTTTTCCCAACTTTGACTTGCCATATCTTGAGTTCTAGGATGAATCAAGAGGATTTCTTGTACTTTTTGAAAATGGGAAGATCCAATCTACAACTTTCATGTTTAACAAAATTTCATTTGAAGCATTTTTGATCAAGAAATAGGAGGTTGAAAATCTTTCCCAAAATGGAAAGTTTGCATTTCAAGTAATGTCCATTTTTGGCAACTTTTGACTTGGCTCAAAATTCTTCAATCTTGTGATCATCCAACATCTCCACAGACCAAATAAAGGTCATAGGATTTCAAAATGATGGAAATGAACCTTTGGAACCCTTGGTTGAGGCTTAGATGCCCTAATCCTGACTTTTCTTGCACAACAAGTTACAGCTTGATCAGATGACTTCCTCAGTGAATTTTTGCATCAAACTTCATACACAAGCTCCCTATATCATATAAAGACCAATGGAATCAAGAATGACCAAAAAAATTGGGTGTAAGGGCCTCAAACCCAAAACCCTAATTTTCAAGTCATTTGTGTAGGAGCTTCAAGCTTGCCTGGATAGCTCTGCAATCCCTTGAGATTTCTTGACTTCAAAGAAACCTTGGGGTATAAAACAACCATATAACACTCAAGGACCCTCCTGGCATGCTTCAAGGCCTCTGAGATTGCTCAAATCACTTCATGGGTTCACCTGATCACAAACCCTAGTTATGCAGTTATGCAGTGAGTTGCTAAAGGATAATTATGCAATGTGAGATGTAATGATATGCTATGAAATATGTGTGATCATAAGCCAAGGAATGAGAAAGTGAGAGGGAAAATTTGGTGTGTTTACAGTTGCCCCTATTCAAGCATGAGTTAGCTGTGCAGGATGTAAGCGACAGGCTTAGCAGGCAAACAAGATAACTTGTGGTTGAATACCAAGACAATCCAAATTTTGCGCTCTCTGGTATAAGAAGAAAAGGGATATAAATTGTTATTCACAAAACAAGACGATGTAGAGTGAACATCAAATGATAGCGATGGAGGACGACCATCGGCAGAGGACGACTGCTAGGGGTTAAAAGGTGAGAAATGCACTGGCGGGGACGGCCATCAGGCTAAAGAATAAAGAATCCATGATAGGGACGACCATCGGGTAAAGAATAAATGAAATAATGATGAGGGACGGTAATCATAAGGTGAAGGATGATCACCTAGCAAGGGACGACTACTGAAATATATCACGACATAGGACGAATGCCGGATAGAAAGATCAACGATGGGGACGACCATCAGATAAATGATGAGAGACGGTCATCATAAGGTGAAGGACAATCACCTGGAAGGGGACGGCTGCTAAAAAATATCACAACATAGGACGAATGTCAGATAGAAAGATCAACGATGGGGACGACCATCGGATAAATGATGAGGGACGGTCATCATAAGGTGAAGGACGATCACCTAGCAGGGTACAACTGCTGAAAATATCACGACATAGGATGAATGATGGATATAAAGATCAACGATGGGGACGACCATCAGATAAATGATGAGGGATGGTCATCATAAGGTGAATGATGATCACCTAGCAGGGTACGGCTGCTGAAAATATCACGACATAGGACGAATGCCGGATAGAAAGTAGTTTTGTTGTGGGAAGAGATAAACACAGACGAGTGTTTAAGCCCTAAAATTAAATAGTATAATTGTTTCGACAGTGTGTATAGACTAAAGATACGGACGAGCATCTTTAGGACCACGATACAGACGAGTATCGATAGAAACAAATGACGACGCGTGTTTTAATGATGATGATACAGACGGGTACCAATTGGTTAAGCAAGGAACACAGACGGGTGTTTGATCTGCTGGGGAGTAGTATATGCAAGACACAGACGAGTATCAAAAGAACTATGTACAAGTATGAACAAGTATTTGTATTGAGAGTGCAAAAGGTATTCTGGCTTTATCTGCAGGGAGATGTTCTTGTATACTGCTGGAGGAGTAATTTTGGTATCCACAGGTGAAAGGCTTGAACCTGACTTATGATCATGCAAATGTATGTTTGATTTTTGCCGTAATGCTCCGTATTAGATGGAATGCTACGCTTTGTTTGGGGAGGATGATGTGAATGCTATGATTATGCAAATGAGAGAGCCGATCTGGGATCTGAACTCTGCGGGAAGAAAGGATCACCGGGCGATCTTTCTGGAGAAATCTGTGGGGATACTTAAGTTGGGGGTGAGGAAAGCCCTAAGTTGTTGGCAGTTGTCTTCGTTGGAGAAGAACAAATTTCAGTCATTGCTTGGGAGGTCCTGCTTGGGGAAAAGAGAACTCCTGGGAAGTAATATGTTGTAATTATTTCGTCTAGGCTGTATCCTGGGGGAATGAATAACTTCATGGGGATTACTTTCGTCAAGTGATCCTGCTGAGGATGTGACTACTGTGCAGGTAATGTGCAGGTGATCAGGATAAGTAGAGTGGTGGTCGGTGAAGTCGGTGTACTTCATATTTTTAGGAGTCGGCTCTGATACATGCTTTGGGTGTCGGGACGATGTTTGTTCTTGTTTATTTTATTTTGAGAAAACATTTTGTAATTTAATACTAAGTTATGTTTCTTTTGAAGTTTTCCTCTGCAAGTCGTACTATTTTTGTATAAAATATCATTCGAGCCGCGTGGTTTTATTTGAATGTGACACTCAAATATTTTGGTATATTTAATTACTCTGATTTTAATTAAAAATTTGTGGGGAGTATTTTGGGTGTTACAAAGTGGTATTAGAGCAAGTCGGTCCGTCCGGCCAAGTTGTGTAGTTGTGTTGTTGTCTAGTATGTGACAAGTGTGTGAAAACACTGTTGGTACTTATTTTTTTTCCATTGCAGGTTGTGAATGACATAAGGGGGGAGAAGCGTATGTTTCTCTTGGGTTTTTCCGGTGTTGAGAGATGGGATATCGAGTCGCTGTAATAGGGGGTGTTGTGGGGACTGTTCAAATATTTAGAGAAATGTGTTACCTCGAAAGGAGGCAGTCAAGTGTTCTTGTAGTTCGTTTCCTTGTGGAGGGGGAAGGCGATATTTTAGGCCAGATGTGAGCTGGTGATGTGTGGAGTATCCTGACATGTTTCCTTAGGAGGTACACAATTATCTTTAAGTTGGAACAAGGCAAAGTTATTCTTGGGATGGATGGATGGAGTTAAACAGTGTGTTTTTCAATCATTGAGAGGATTGTGTATTGTTTTATTGAACACTATTAAGACTTGGTGAGGATGGTTTATACCCCATCATGATTGTCGGATATATATATATATATATATATATATATATATATATATATATCAACAAATTGAGGAACTGATCACCCTTAATCTCTTTTTGATAACAGAAGGGATCATGTTGGATTGGATAGTCATGACTTGCTAAGAGAGGATAGCACGAACAATGAATGGTATGATGTTAAGCTAAGTACTTGCAGAGTGTTTGGATTAGTCGATGTAAATTCCTATATCTGAAGGTGAGACGGATTCAGGTGTGTGAGGTTTTCCATGGATGAAAAGATGGTGTTATGGGAATTCGAAATAAAGGCACAACGATGGACTACTGGTTGTACGTGAAATTTTGGAGTTATTTAAGAAAAAGGTATCAGATGTTCTCTTAGGAGAGTAAGATGGAATTGTTTTGGAATTCTATTTGTGGTCCTGGATTCTATGGTATTGTACGAGATGTTAGTATGATAGAAAAGAGTAGTCGGAGGACTTAATAAAAAAGGGAAATTATGAAGTCAGGAGTGCCACCGTGGAGAATTTTGGTATGCTTAGTGAAGAAGAGAACGATGGCATGGGGCTGCGTATTGGTCAGTGAGAATTATGGGATTCACAGTTGTACTTGGTATAACTTGGATTTGAAGCGCGAGGAATCACAAATGGGTTGAAATTTCCTAATGGTATTAGTGGAATATGAGGTGAAGAATGAGTACGAAGTATGGTGATTGGAATCAGCAACCATTAAATCTCGTGGAACGATAATGGTAAGTGTCGCTCCCTGGATTTCCATCCTGGTACAAACGCGAAAGTGGTACGAAAAAGGGTAGAGTCACCAGCCATACATTTTTATCCCGAAGGAACGAGAAAGGTAATGCTGCACAAACCGAAGAAAAGAAAAGGAAGGAAAAAGATCTTGCGAACTAAAGAAATTGGGTTCGGGAGTCGGTTACGACCTGGGAAGGTATTAACACCCTAGATTGTCCGTTATACCCGACGGGATCCACGCTTGCAAAGAAACTGTTTCAAAGGGTGAAGAAATGAAAGCTGCTGCAAAAGAAAGACTAAAACGGGATAAGAAAAGAAAACAAAAGGGGAAACTATAGAGAAAATAAAAATGTGCTCGAAGAGGCCCTACCCCACTGCCTACGTACCTCATATGGACATGAGGATCATAGTCGTCGTAGTTCCCCTAACTAGGGGTGGAAATATTGCTTGTGTGTTAAGGCTTAAACTGCTTATGTCAATGCTCAAGTGTTGCAGGCTCGTCTGACACAAGTGCGTAACCATCTTGCAACGTGACAAGTAGGAGCAAGTTCTTACGATGAGAGTGAAGGTGGTGAAAAAAGAAGTCCCAAAGGAGAGACGTTTATTCTTTGTCCAATGTTTTTATAAGTTTTTTTATAAGTGTGGCACAAGGAAGTGAAAGCAAATCCTTTTCTAAGGAATGTGTTCCTATTACCACATTCCTAGATAGAATGAGTAATTAGTTCACCAAGAATGAAGAAGGCCCTCAAACTTGCTTCCAAAGATTAGGGTTTGAATTCACTAACTTTTTTGTAATTATAAAGTGTTTTGTGAATTAAATGAAGAATTTTTTTTATGATTTTCTGTAAGAGGATGACAAAGGGAGATCACCTCAACCATTATTAAGTGTTTTTTAGGTTTTTGTTTGAAGATGAGAAGAGAAAAAAAACCAAAGGATCTTAAAGGTAAAAAGACTAAGGGGAACTAACCAAAACCTAATGTTGTCATGCAAAGATGGACCTAGGTTAGTGTGGCTTGAACTATCCTAAAGAAGAGAAGGAAATAAGAAGAAAGGTAGAAAATCAACTTACTTCTCTTGAAGCAGTTAAGTTGTTCTCTAAAGGGGAAAGGAGAGAAGTTATGCAAGTGATGGAATAAGAACATCTCAAAGACAAATATGAAAGCATAAAAGAAAATAGGAATGAGTTGGAGATGTGGAAATCTCATCCACACCTCTCACTTACCACAGCCCCTGAAAAGGTTAGAAGTAATCACAAATGATAAGAGAAGTTCAAACAAAAGTGAGACATGAAAGAAACAAGATCCAAGCATAGCAAACTATCAAAGTCAGAACTTAAAGTTCAAGAAAGAATTCTAAGGTTAGTCATGAAATGTTAATAAAAAAGAAGTGGGAGAGATCCCAAAACAAACAAACAATGCACTAAAGGGGAAAAGAGAAGAAGACATGAGATTAGAAGCATTAAACAAGCCAAATATCAACAAGCATCAACAAGGTCAGAACCTAAAAATGGCAAAGGAGTGTCTAATAAGGATATTCAAACATCATTTAGAGAACATAAGCACAAAATAGGTCAAAGAAGATGGACATGGAGAAGTTAGAAGTGTGTGGACGCATACTTGTGCAAATGAAACTTAGTGAACAAGTTAACATCAAATGATCAAGAAAAAATTTCTCATACCAAATCCAGAGATCAAATATCAAGTTAACAAGCACAAAACAAGCCTTAGGAGTTGGCACAAGTGCCATCCTATCCTAACAAGCAAGCAATGATCATATAAGCATCAAATGAGGACATGTTAAGAACAAAAAATCAAACAAATTTCAAGCAAGTCTTAAAAATTCCACAATTATGCACCAAGACACTTTAAACATGTAAGGACAACATAACAAAATCTCATGGTAAAAATCAGAAGAAAACCAAGCCAAACAAATTTTCAAACAACACCTTGGGTTTCACTTACTTCTTCCAAAAGAAGCAATTAAAAATAAATTCAAACAAACCCTAAAAACCATGGTAAAATTCTCTAACATACCTCAACAAGTCAAGAAGACATACCAAAAAGAATCAGGTTCATATTTATCACCAATCTCAAAATAGAAATTGAACAAGCTAATGTGTGCAAATAAGAAAGCCAAATAAAAGAAAATAATTCCAAAATTAATTCAAAAAAGAAAAATAATGGAAAATGAAAAATAAAAAAATATGGAAAATTAAATAAAATCAAATAAATTATTCATGATTTTTTCAGGATTTTTGATGTATTTAAACTGTTTTTAAACAATTAAAGTGAAACAAAGTAATTAATAGAAAAATAAAACTCAAATAAAATGCAAGGAGGTACAAGAAGAAATTCAACAAGGTTGTAATCCAAAATGGGCTAAAAGCGGGGGTGAGATTAGCAACACAGACCCACACACTCATATAAGCTTAGTCAACACATATACACACTTATACACATCCAACGGTTCACAAGATCAGTCAACCAAGTCTACAAATCCAACAGTCCACACGTATGTCAACCAAACCTAAGTACTTACATCCAATGGATCACGTTTAAAACTGATGATCCCTCCAGATATAATGGATGAAAGACAACCTGAGCATGATATGAAGGAATAATGCATAACATGCACACACCAAAACAACACATGACCAGAACATGTCTCACTGATGTGCTGATGCCACAACAACCATTGGAAATACCTAATCAGACAGTCACGATAAAACCTGGAGTTAAAATGCAAACACAAGGATTTTTTGGCCAGAGAAGCTCCGGTTATCTTCTTCGGTTGGCTCATGAAGGTGTATAAACAAATTTTCCAGAATTCATCAAAGCAGGTACCAATCAAAATCTAGCATCACGCAGAACATGAATCCACACAAAAACTCATAAACACTCAATAATCAATGCAATCCAAAGAATTTAAAGTGAGATCACAAAAGTTGAAATTCAAAATTAAGGCATCAACAAGCTTCATAACACTTTAGGCATCACGTATCAAGCATCAACAACATGAAATAGGGAAGAATAGGTCTAAACCGAATCAAACTAAGTTAAGAAACTCAAACCTGATGAGGAACTTTTCTTGAGGTTGAAAGAAATCCAGAGAGTGTGAGAGCTTCCTTATGATTCCCTTGATCTTCTTCAAGCCAAATAAAGGTCGTGGATCTTATTTTGAGTGAGGATAAAAGCAAATCCGAAAGTGAAGTTGATCTTCAACTCTTCAATGGAGCATCCTCGATCTTGTTATTGAAGGAAGATGATGAATTTGTGGTAAGATTGTGTTATTGAGAATGATTCAGATGCGAAAAATGGAGAATGTATGAAAGGATTTAGATCTGAAACTTGTACAATGTGAAGAGAAATAAAAAACCAAAGTCTATAGAGAGAGAGAGTTTATGGAGTGATGGATGTGTGATGAAAATGTGAGATAGCCCCTTGAAATTCATGAATCAATTCCTTATATATGGTGCAGGTGTTTGAATCATTGCAAGGGTGTGGTGTGCAACTCTGTTATGCAGAAAAATCAGAGCATTCATGTGCCTTTCTTTCCTCTTTTCAAATTTTCTTTCCTGTGTGGAGAAGCGCATGGTAGCTTATGGTGGGACTTGCATGATGTTGTTACCATATTGGGTGATGATACTTGAAGATGATCAGATGGTGGTAGTGCTAAGTGTAATTGAGGCTGCATGATAAAGATATTTGCATGTGATCTTCCTTTCCCTCTTGTATAGAAACACTCGTGTGTGTGTGTGTGTGTGTGTGTGTGTGAGTGTAAAAATCATGACTTATTTGTGAAAGAAAGGGCGTGTGTAGTGTGTTGATTTGCTGACCCTCTCTCATGCATATCACATGTACCTCTCTTTGTACCATATTTCTCTAAAAATTCCACTAAAGTAAAAAGCAAAGTATAATGCACATACTTTTTTTTGTCACGTGAAAGAAAACTATGGCCTCACTAAAACAAGTGTTGAAAAAAATAATAAACTTTGACTCACAAAGATAAAGGAAAATAAAGGGTGGACCAATGAAAATGTGACAAAATGCCCTAAAACCCCTAAAAATAACCTACAACTTCAAAAAATCATATCTTGAGTTCTACAAATGCTATGAAAATGTTCTAATACTTTTTAGAAAGGGAAAATCAATATCTACAACTTTCATGTTAGGTAAAAATTCATTTGGAGCTTTTTCGATCATGAAATGATAGGTTGAAGATTAGGGCAAATATTTCCAAAAATAGAAACTTCTAACTTAAGAAATTCCAAATTTAGTAACTTTTGCACATTCTTGATTTTTGACATTTGAGCTCATCCAAGCTATTCCTTGATCAAATATAGCTTCATGTAGTTGATGAACAAGATCAAAACCCTAAAAATAAATGGTTGACTTTTGCTTGGCACAATTAGCTTTCTTTCTTCATTCTCAAGTAACTGATCACATACTTGACTTCCTCAATGAGTTATTTTTGCATCAAACCTCATCCACAGTCCTTATATATCATATGAGAGTCTTTGACCACAAGAATTGGTCAAATCTATGAGAATTCCTTGATCTGGAGCAAAACACTATTTAGGGCTTGTCTGTGTAGGAGTGTGTTGCACTGCTGAGCTTCTGATGATGTTTCACCCTTCTATGGCTTTGAGAATAACTTTAAGCTTATATAAGGTATGAGGAGACCTTGTGAGCTTCTTTCAAAATCACTCGGCTCTTGGCTTGACTTTGAAGAAACAATACTTGCCAGATGATTGATCATATGCCTTATGTTTGCAACTATGGATGCTTATGCCTCATATTTCTATGCCAAATGCTAGGGTATGCAAGCTACATGTTATGATATATGATATGCAAGATAAGATGAAACAAATAGGGCAAATTTAGGGTGTTACAACTGCCCCTATTCAAACAACCGCTAATCTAAAAAGGACGGAAGCATCGGCTATCGGTCATTCAAGATGAACTGTTGTTGAATACCAAAAGAACCGTAAATTTGCACTCTGCTAGAAAAATAACAATGGGAAATAAACCAAAACAAAGAGAACAACTGTCTGAAAACCATGATTTTGTGGAAAAGTAACTCGGTAACCATGAAGAAATGTCTTTTATACGACGCCAGGAGACTACTAGCTTACCACAGTGATGGTGGACTTGGAAATGAAATATTCCTTACGAATCTTACGTCTGTAAACGTTTCTCAATGGTGCACTTAAGTCTGTGGGATAGACATGCACCAATCAGGATCCCGCGTCTAGAAATGTGCTGTAACGACTCTGATTAGAATTTGTATCTTAATATGCTCATACGATTCTCTTCTCCTACCCTCGGATCGGATATACAGTGAAAATATGCATTTGGGAGAATCCGCATTTGGAAATGCGCTGTTACACTTCTCTGCACTGCTTCGACAATATAAACCACTGTCAGGATCTCGCATATATCGCGCTAAAGCGACCCCGTTTAGAATCCGCATCTTAATATGCGCTTACGATTCTAAAGCAAACATTTCGACGATTTCTACCATTAGGATCTTGCCTGTATCGCGCTAAAACGACCCCGTTTAGAATTTGCTTCTTAATATGCGCTTATGATTCTAAAGCAAACATTTCGACGATTTCTACCATCAGGATCTCGCCTGTATCACGCTAAAATGACCCTGTTTAGAATTCGTATCTTAAAATGCACTTACGATTCTAAAGCAAACATTTCGACGATTTATACCGTCAGGATCTCACATGTATCGTACTAAAACGACCCCATTTGAAGTATACACTCTACCAAGTAGATATGCATCCCCATGTTGATCCATTGAAATTGGATATTGCGTCCGAGATACACTAAACAAAAGATTCACTGATACCAAATCTGAAACTAATCCACTGACTGGATTGATGATAAGGCAAAAACTCTGTAGGGGAGAATTTCTTCCTGTAGAACTTCGATGGGGATGAGAATGTTTTGACTAACATTCTACCGAGGAAAATACTTCAAGATATTCTTACAATACTCGAATCTGGATGAGGAATGAAACGTGAACAAAAGTCTGCACTACTCTGTCACCACTGGCCAAAAATAAATTGGCGACCTCACTGGGGAACATTTCAATGATGGATGCATCCCAATCATGAAACTCTGTGGAGAAAGGAAAATCTTCCAACTCGGCTGGGGAAATGCTTGGTCCATACTCTTGATAGTACGAGAATTCTGACAATTCTAACTCTGTAGGGAAATAAGGCCTTCAATTTCCTACTAGGAACAACCCACTCTGATATAATGACTCCGTTCGGGGGTGAGAACTGTTCAACTTACTTGAAGTTCAGTTGGGGGATACCACCCTGCTCTGACTCAGCTGAGGAAGGTTCTACTTGAGCTCTACTGGGGATGTTGTGAATCACCCTTTCTGCTGGAGATAAAAGTTGTAAAGTGTCTCTTGATGGGGAGAACCAATCTGCTTGGGGGATGCTGGCTGATAACTTCTTTCTTCCCGTGCTGGATGACCGTACAAACATCAACTCAAGAGGATTTTACAGAAGACCCGACATCCTAAATGCCCCGACATCTTCAAACTCTTGGAGAGATTCATAGAATCTTGAAAAAACTTCCCCAGACCTCCCGGTCTACGAAGGAAATTGATTGAAGAAGACTCACTCACAATCTTACATTACCGTGAGATATTCTCCCTAGTATTCTGCATCAAGGACAAGCTGAATAATCACCCTCATCTTCTCTTGAGAGTGACCTGCCTCAGTATGGGACTTACAATAACTTCCTCAGATTAACCATACTCTGATTTAAACCTCGAAATAATTTCCCCAACCTGGCTAAACTGTGAGATATTTACTCAACGTGATTTCCCCGGATTGGCTGCATCTAAACCAACTGGTTAGAAGAATCTTTATCTCATAGGAGTTTCTTGGAAAAAGTGCACTTTGGCCTGATTGTCTTTCAGAAGTTTCAGACTCCTCCACCTGGAAAGATTAAGCTTCTGAACTAGAGTTCCATATGTTAACTTCTTTGATGCCAAACAAATGTATGCAAGCAGAAAATGTTTTATTATGAGAATGAAAATTCTAATGCAACACACATGTTAACCTTGAAATTTTGAAAATATGTCGCAAACCTTTGTGAGGGAATCACTGGAACGCCATCTCGTGATATCACACTCTTAAATTAACCTTGTTTCAGTTAGGACTTTTGAGGGTTGTATCGTGGCTTGGTTCACGGTTATAGAAACAAAGGATATAGGATCAAAGTTTTATCTGTACCCACCCCTCTTTGTGATGTCCTTCAATCCTATGTTCATATAGTTTTCACAAACGCTCGCCTTTTCTAAGGGTTTCTGGTTGGCTGAGGAACCACTGCTACTAATGGCTTAAGGACCACTGAGGTTATTGTTTGGAGTAACAATCACCCCTTTTGTCTTTTGTGTTTGTATCACACGACTTATTCTTTCTTAAGGATCTTTCTTGCGTAATCCTTTTCACATTTCGCCTTTTTTCATTTTTTTGTTTATCCCTAACTTTTGCCTGGACTGATTTCTTTTTTATTTTTGATTGCGAAGTCCAGCGAAATGCCCAAATTTTGCCTAAGTCGCTTGCTTTCAAGTTTCAACTTAGCGGGCTTCTTATTTCTCTTTTTTCTCTCTTTTTTTTTTGAACAAATCGTGTGACGCTGTTTCTCTTGATTGCTTTGAAAAGGTTGTGATTGTCTCACTTTTCAGTTGGTAAGGGATAACCATCGTGGTTTCCGGTCTTTGGACCTCTTTATTTGGTACAACCATTGTGGTTTCTGGTCTTTGAACCTCGTGATTTGGTACACTGAAAGGTAATGGATCCTCAAATACACTCTTTTGTGAAAGTATGAGCGCTTGGTCTCACTAGATGACATCTACCCTACCCCGGATTAAACGTGAGGGTTTTTTTTGTGCAAAAAGAAACTCCTACATCAAGGCCCAAAGGGGTTAACGAGGGTCTACCTCCTTTATATTTCCGGTGTTAGGGATTTGAAACAAAGCCTATACATCGTCAACAAGGTCTTATTCAAGAGCACACAATTGGAGATTTTCTGTGTTTTTATTTCATCATCCTCCATCATAGATTTTAATAATGACAATTGACATTGCAATGCGCATACACAAAATTATAAGTAAAATACAAATGAATTACTTCAAGATAACATGTGAATTTCATTAATTAACATTCAAGAACAAACAAGATTCATGCATGCATACAAATGTTTAAGCAAACAGATAAAAGCTACACATGAAAATGCAGTAAAGAAGCTGAACATTTACATCATCGAGGAGACTGGACTCTATCTGGACTTACTAGTCTTGGATACTTTCAGTAATCGATGGCCTTTCCGTGAACTTGCAATCTTCAATCACATGGTCACATGCTCAACACCATACTTCCTTCCCAATTATTTTGAACTCAAGCCTCTGTAATTGAACACTGACACGAGCCATCTGAAAAAGATAATGATACTGAGAAATAAAGTTGACCCATAAGGTTGCTCGCAAAGACCTGACGATCTCCTGCCTACGTATCTCCATTGGCCCAGTACCAATGAAGAATCAGAGCGACGTAGTTCGTCTCAGTAGGGAGGAAAATAAATAAAAAAATAACTGAATGCCACTGTTGAGAGTATTTGAATACTTTTGGCTTTATTACCTTAGTTCTTTTTCATGAAAGACTCTGATACAACGAATTCAAATCAAGAGTAACACATCTGGCGTAATGACCTTGGCATCAATAAAACTTTTAACCTCGTGTTCGAACTCCCTACAATTGTCAATGGTATGTGTTGTACCCCAAAATTTTCCCTCCCATCTTCAAGATGATGTGTCTTAAGAGGTCTCTTAATAGTCGCAAGATTCTCAATTGGTCAAAGGGATTGAAGGTTTCACTAGACAAAGCCTCCTCTTGAACAATGGATTTTAAAACTAGGATTTTGAGTTTCCCCAAGAAAAATGGACTTCCAAAGCCTCAAGTGGACTTCATAACATCCCACATTCCTTAAATAATCCTCATGACAAGTTTCAAAGCTTTCCCAACAAGTTTGGCCAGTCAGATGCTCAGATACCCAAAAATCAGTTAACTTTGTCAAAATGTCAATTGTGGTCAACATAAAGTCAAACTTCAAGATTTTGGGTAAACATCAATATTATGAGGTGAAATTCATCATTTGATCAAGGTTTGATCATGATTTATCAAGGAAACCTCAGAATCATCAAGAATCAGAAGTTGCTAAATTAGGGTTTTGTGCAGGAAAACTCAACTGAACTTTGACCAATCATAACTTTCACATACTTCATCAAAAATTTCCCATCCAAAGCTCATTTTGAATGAGATTCAATTCTCTACAACTTTTTGTATCACAAGCCAAGTCCAAAAATGCTTCATTTGAAAGATATGAGCCAAGACATTATAGGTCTTTTTGAAAGTAAACAAAAAGTCAACCTTTTCAAAAGCTCATAACTTAAAAATGTAAAATGATATGGACATGTGATCAAAAGAGTTAGTTAGAGGACATTCTTAGATTTCTAAAAAGTCCTAGAACACCTTCATGGGATAAAAATTGAGGAAGTTATGTATTGTTGAAGTTGGGCAATTTTCAAGAGGTGTATGAAGCAAAAAAGATCTAACCTCAAGACTTTTCCAAATGGGCCTATGATATTTCAATCCAAACTCAAAGATAAGTCCATTCACGACCCAATGATAAAATTTTCTGATTATTATTATTTATTTTATACTATATTTGATTTTAATTAAAATAAATTATAAAAAATCAAAGATTTGATCTAAAATTTATTTTTGGATCAAATATATGATATTCAAAGTGATTGATACACTCCAAATTCGTGTAAGACCAACATAGTATGTGGATATTTTATTTTTGGATAATTAAGACAAATTGGTTTCTTCACATCCAAGCAACCCAAGAAACCTAGATCAAAGCCCATTCGTTTTAACCTAAATCATTCCACTATATATACATAACAAGAACACAAGGTTTGGGGACAAATTTTTGATACAAAGAAAGGAATTTCACACTTCTAAAAATCAAGAAAATTTGAAATTTCGGATTTTTGGTTTCAAGTTGTTTTCAAGCAATTTAAAGGTTGCCAATGCATCTTTGATGTTCCTTAAGCATGTTCCAATCATCATAACCATCAAATTCACGCTTTATTGCCCTAACCGAACTGTTCTTCTTCTTGCTTTTTGCATTTTTCGATTTCACATGTATGCTTGATATAAACTATATCTAACCATTGATTTGTGTTTATTATGATGCAATGATGCTTTCTGGACAAGTTGTATGAAGTTTCATGGCCGGAATTGAGTATTGCCTTTGTTAGGGTTTTAAGCTCAAATTTAGGGCTTTACGATTTAGGTGATCTAAAGACTTTTGAATGACATGATTAAATTGTGTAAGCCATGGGTGATTGATTGGTACCATTATTATGCACTAATTTTACATGTTTTGAGGTATTTGAAAAAAACGCAGGTTAACCTACGAAAATAAATTCGCAGCAAATTTCGTAACAAATTTTGCAGGTAATGTTGCAGGTCTGGAGGTAGGAGAAGACCTATGGCGCGAATCTGGAATTCAAATAACATAATTTTTTTTATAGATTATTTGTGTTATTTGGTTAACACCACAACACAAGTGGTCTGGTGGCAAGGGGCGCGTGTGTGACTCTGAAGGTGTGGGTTCGAATCCAGCCTTCAACCATTTATTTTTTAACCTATTTGTTCTTTCATTTTTATTATATAATTAAATGATACTGATTCATTAGCACCAGCGCAGGTGCAACCTAGTGGATGAAGAGGGTGACCTGGGAGAGCAAGGGCATGGGTTCAAACCTTGGCTGCACATCTTTTGGAAATTTGGTTATTTTTCTTTCAATTTCTATTATTAAATTATTTTCTAATTAATTAATTAATTAAATGATGTTCTTAATTAACCACAAATAAATTTTAATTACCTTCACTAATTTCTTTTAAAAAGAAAAATATATATAACTTTGTAATAATTTCATAATACTTTCTATTTTTTTTCTTATTTTTTTTTTATTTATTGCGTTAATTTTTAATTTAGCTCTAATCTTTATCTTAAACTCCTATATTTTTTCTCAAACCATAAAAACTTTCATAAACCCTAAACCCTAAATTTTTTTATAAACCCTAACCCTAATTTTTTTTAAACCTTAAAACTTTTTTTTCTAAACCTAATTTTTTTAAACCTTAACCCTACATTCTTTCTTTAACCTAATTTGCAAGCCTTTTTTTTAACCTATTTACTATTTCACTCATTTTTATGTAATTCATTTATCCTTTTCGCCTTATTTTGTAATTGTCTCCCTGATGTAATAATTTAGCTTTATTTTCCGCCTAAGTATTATGTAACTGCCCCGAAGCCATGTAATAGTGTAGGAATCTTTATTTTCCGCCCTTAAATTCTTGCATTTAGTTTTTGTATATATTCATTGTGTGGTTAGTAATCTAGGGCGTGCAAGAATTGAATGAAAATCAATATGGACTTAGAAAATTAATTATCAAGATAAATATTTGAAAACAGGATTCACACACGTAAGTCGATCGTTCTACGACCGCCATCTGCACTCCCTAGGTTTCCCCTCTTGGTTACCTTAAAACAAATGGTCAAGTCCCTCGAAAGTGGGGGTGTCTTAAAAGCAAAGTCCCTTCAAGTAAAAAATCATCAAGTCCCTTCAGATTTAAAAGATCATAAGTCCCTTCGAAGTCGCCTACGAAATAATGATCTTGTCCCTACGAACAAATGATGATAGTCCCTACGAATTGCTAAAGACACCCCTACAAGTGGCCTTCGTTGACCATACGATGACCCTACGCCCGTCCCTCAATAAATCCAAGGTAAATGACTACTTACTCCTTAATAGTAAGGACAATCTTACCATTGAAAGGAAATAAAGAAACATAAAAGGCCAGTCTAGGGTAGGTAGTTCTTAGTTACTTGCTCATAATTCAAAACTCTTCTTCACACCTCACTTTCAAACAATTTTCAAAATCTCAAAGCTTTGTATACATTCATATGAGGATCATTACAAAGACTTATGAAAATTTCCAAACACACACTTCACACTTTTCAAACAAAAAAGTGAGCTAAGTAACTAAGAGCCCATGGATAACCATGGATACAAAGGGTGCTAATATCTTCCCTTTGTATAACCTACCCCCCGAACTCAAATTTTTTAAAAGGTCTTTCCTGTTCTTTTATAACCTTTGCTATTGGATAAAATAAAAGTCGGTGGCGACTCTTGCTATTCGCACATCTTTTTGTCAAATAAAAATACCCAAGTTAGTTCTCTCACCGTGTTACAGAACTGGCGAATATGTTGGGGACTACTTAGTAAAAGAGGGGTTACCTTAGGAATTAGATCACTTACTTGTTTGATTTGCTTGCTTTATCTTTAACGGATTGTTGTAGGGTTACTGTGAGAAAGATCTTAACCCGGATATAGTGTACCTTAGGTAAGTGGCAATAGACCAAGGAAATTTACAGCGTATACCGATATGGTTGATCGGGTGGCTATAGTTAGTGTGACTTCTTGGTTGGTGCTTATATTCCTTAAGTAAGTTGAGGATAATATGAGGCTGCCATACGTTGTCATTAACACTAACTACCCTTTAGAACCTTAATTGACCCATCTTGGCCTTTAGAAAGTAGTGAGATAGTTGGCTTTGGTGAAGTCTAAAGTTGGTTGATACTCAATGCTACGCTCATAGAGATTCTAATCTTAGGGGGGCGGGGGTTGGTTGGCAAGTCAGTTGCCTACTGAACAACAACCCTTGAGAAGGATCGGTGATATTGAGATCCCTTAGAACCTAGTTACTTTTGTTAGGACAAGATGAACCAACTAAACTTCAGGGGGAGGGTACTTTCCTTTAATCCTCATGCAAGCCTCTAAACATAGGGCTATTGTATGAGTTGGTTGTGTATGCCACTTGTTTATGATTGAACATAACATCATGACATCATAAGCATAGCATTCTCACTAACTATTTCAAGGACCAAAGGATTTGTCTTTGTTCATTGTTGCAGGTTATGGTTTTCACTCGTAGGAACACTATCCAGATCAACTTCGTAGGGATACCTTCCAAGCTTAAGGAGTTGGTTTATAAAGTTCCTGAAAGCTCTCAATTCATCAAGAAGCATGGTTATCTACTTGACTTGGTTACCTCGGGATTTAATGAAGACATGATGAGTGTCCTGTTCCAGTTCTTTGATCCTAAACATCATCGATTCAAATTTCCCGATTATCAGCTGGTGCCCACAATGGAGGAATTCTCTAAGATACTTGGTGTACCTATCCTTGATCAGAAACCCTTCACAGGCTTAGAGAAGGAGCCTAAACCTGAAGTCATTATTGCAGCCCTACATTTGAAGAAATCAGACATTGTCCTAGAAACAAGAAGTGGAGTTAAGGGTATTCTTGCCAGAGTATTGATAGAGAAAGCTCAGGTGTTCTTAAATGCTATGAGTTACGATGCTTTTGAGGAAATCTTAGCCTTGATGGTTTATGGTTTGGTATTATTCCCTAATCCAGACTAATTCATAGATGTACACGCCATCAACATATTTCTGACTCACAATCTGGTGTCTACCTTGCTTGGGGATATCTTGCACTCTCTCCACATTCGTACTACGAAAGCACGAGGAACTATGATGTGTTTCATACCTCTACTATCAAGGTGGTTTATTTCACATCTTCCTCGATCTGTGATGAATAATGAACAAGGTTTAAGGTGGTCTAAAAGGATAATGTCACTATCTCATTCAGATATTCACTGGTGTTCCCGATCTAAGGAAAATGTCAATATCATTGATCATTATGGAGAGTTCCCTAATGTGCCACTCCTTGGCATAAGAGGGGGTATTACTTATAATCCTTCTTTAGCACTACGTCAGTTTGGTTATGTTCGGAGTAATGGTCCTCATGACATGATTATTCAAGGTATTGCGTTTGATTATGACAACAATATTCAAGGTTACCGTCAAAGGTTTATACGAGCTTGGAGTAAGGTGAACAAGGTTGATAGCAAGAATCTAGAACCAAAATACTTCATTCCTATGGAACCTTACCTCAGATGGGTGTGGTCTCGTGCTCAGAATCTTATGATGCCATATCCTGTTGTTTTACCAGTGACTGTTGAGCCTATTATTGAAGGAGATGTTCCTTATACCATTCTTCATCCCTATATGCCTACTGATTTGGAAGAACTGCAGAAATCCTGGATCCAACTGAAGGAGCAAAGAGATACCTTTGAAGCTCAATTCAGGGTTAGCCGAGAAAGAGTGTAGGAGCTGACAAAGCAACTTCACGAGGAGAGGAATCTCAATACATATCTCAACACCAAGAGGAAGCGTCCCTGGGAGACTTAAATCTCAGATGTTTTATTTTCTTTCTAAGTTTTGTTTTCTTTCATTTGTAAGCCCAATAGGCAATATTATTTCAAGCCTACTAATAAGAATTTTTGTTTTGTGTTTGTTTTAACAAATTTAAATCATGCGGTCCTTGAAAACATTACATATGCATCTACATACCATATCATTGCATAACAGGTTTTCGTGACAGGTTTCTCATCTTCTCGCTGTTTATTTTAGTAGAAATGGCTCTCGAACAATCTGTCAAAGATCTTCAAGCTCAGAATGCTCAATTTCAAGAAATGATCCTGAATTTGTCCAAAGGGCAAGAAGAGTTGGAAGCACTCCTCACTAAGGATATGAAAAAGAAGAATCATGAAGACAACAAGGATGAGCAGTTGGAACAACTGCAAGCTGGGATAGAAGAGATGAGAATCCAGATGAATGGTCAGGTGGCTCTTATCCAAAACTTAGCCCAGGGGAAAGAAGAGCTGAGAGTCTTTGTCAATAAAATTCAAGGTAACGGAGTCGAGAATCTAATCATCAGTCAACCTCCGATGAAACAAGCTGACTTCGTTGAAAGGAAGATAAGGATAAGAGAAGGAAAGAGACAAGCTACTACTGATAGTTCTCCAATTAAAGTAGGAAGGTCTTATAGGGTTAATCCACCTCAACACAAGGAACATAAAAGATAGTTTATTAAGATCAACACGCCAATGTCTCAAACTTTGCAATGCTTGTTGGAGATGAAGTTGGTTACCTTAAAAGACCCTCCTCAGAAGCCCAATACTTCCTCTCCTCGCTATAATCCCTATGCAAGGTGTGCATATCACTCCAGTTGTCATGGACATGAAACTGATAACTGTTGGGCATTGAGGAATAAGATTCAAGACCTGATTGATGAAGGAATCCTCGAGGCTATGCCAGAAAACCAGATTGAATTCTCCTATTGTTCATCAAACATCAAAGCATTCAGATACCCAGAGTGACAAGTTTAGAGGATGAGGCTTTGAGAACATTTGAATTTTCATTTGTAATTTCTTTTATCGACTTAAACACTTACTATTATGTCATACTTTTTCACAGTAATACATTGCATATGTTTGTCTTGAATTAATCCATTTGTTTCACAATACTTAAAACTATGTTTCTTACTTCTATTTTGTGATATTTAACTCTTGATAAAGCTGTAAGCCTTTAGAGGGAGGATGACGAAAACAATACCATAATCTTATGCAATATGCTTTTGAACAGACTATGCTGATGATGTACATGCATTGTTTCAATTCCTAAATAGTGGAGACATAAGAAAGTTATCCCCTAGTCAACCCTTTTGAGCCTATGAAGTAGGAGTTTTCATTCTCACGCAAATTAAAATCCTCAATCATAACCTGGGGCAGGGTAGTTTCTCGGTTAACTCAATTATGCCAGTTGTCCTTGTTGTATACAGCTAATGATGGTTCCCTGTAATCACTAAGTTCGACAGTTAATATCAAGTAAAAGAAGAGCTTATTAAGTCAAAACCAATGAAGAAAACTTAGTAAAAAAATTGAGACATCCCGTTGACTGTAATCTTGAAACAAACATTTCAGGAAAAAGGAAGGGATAACAAAGACAAAAGAAAAAGAGGTCACTACAAATCCTCAATAAAAAAAAAGATGACTGATTTTTCAAATAAACTTCTGTCAGTGTTACAATTCCAAACTCTTTTGGAGCCTCAATGCATAAGTTAACCGAACATAGGACTGAAGAACATCACGAAGAATGGGTTGGCTACAAATAAATTTGAGACTTTATCCTTTGTTTCTTAAACCGTGAACCAGACCATGTTACAACCATCTTAAAGTCCTAACTGAAGCATGGTTAGTTCGAAAGTGTACTGCTACAAAAAGGTATCATGACTCCTTCAGGGCTTATTATAAATCTTGAGTTAATATCACAGTTTTTACAAACATTGTTTTGCTAAAATAATTATTTTTCAAAACTTCAAGACAGACATAAGCGTTGCATTTTGAATATCATTGTTTGCATATAACTAGGTGTTTGATAGCAAAAAAGCTTATATGATGAACATTCAATAAATAAAAGTCCTCCCGACAGACAAAGTTGCTTCTTGGATCAAAGCCAATGTATATAAGGGGCATGGTCATTATCTTCCACTCAATGGGGCATGCCATGTTACTGTCCAATTCATTTGGGGTAGTCAGATCAAGATTCAACGATGCTTAATAGTCAGGGGGCAGATCTCCTCATTTGAATTTCCAGAAGTAACATTACCGATTTCATGATGCCAGAGGCATATTATTATGGGGAATCTTGTTTCTTTCTCTTGAGGTAGATCCTTTTAGATACCTCCATTATAGGATAAATCATCCTCAGTTAGGGGCAACACTCTCTTTTCAAATCTAATCAGATCAAGCTCCTTAATCATTACCAAAAGTGTATACGATCCACCGTAGTCTGAAAACACATTCCTCTCGTTACATTGCCTTGATACTAGGTTTCAGCAGAAGCCATTATGGAAATAAATTGTTTGTGCCAATAATATCAGATGGTGTCAGTATCATGTTTTCAGATTCAGTCATGAGAATTCCTAGGAAATTACTCGGGGAAGTCAAGAATCTCAAAAGTTCTAAATCCATTGGTTACTTTGAATGAGTATACACTTTCAAAATTGATACAATTCTATTTTCGAGTTCAGGTTTACTTTTCCCTTTTTACTTAAGCGAAAACATCCATTGATTATGATTGAAGGTATATATGCTTTTGAATATGATTGATGTTTATCAGAAATGCATAAAATAATATAGAATAACAACAATAGCATTTACTAAGAACAGTCGGAGGTAGGAATCCCCAGTAAAGTTCATATCCAACGGATCTTCGCAGGTTCATCCCCATAGAGTAATCTTTACGGAAATATTTCAGAGAAGTATTCCAAGTAGCCTGTTGTACTTCCAACTCTACGAGATCCCCAAGCATATTTCTCTCAAGCCTGATATCCTCCAAAGGATTGACATTTGGTCGGATAAGTCTCTCAAGGGAATGTCCGTCTCTTTTATCCCCAACCAGGGTATTCAGGAATGTAATCTTTCAATAAGAAGTACGACGAACGGAAAACGGAAGATCCTAAGTACGATATTCTGAAACAAAACGGGAATGATGTCTTCATACTCCTCAACAACGAATTGAGATTTATTTTCCCCAGCTAGAAGTTATTACATGAAGTTACTAATATGCTTCGACTACATAGTTCATACATACATCATTTACATCATATCATGGCATACGCATCCATAATGCATACAACATTCTCACTCATATTAAGAATATTATGTCATACATGCAACAATACTGCATAAACTAATCTTTCCTTTTCAGGATGGTTCATAGTCAAATAAACATTACCAAGTCCTTGAGACAGTTAGAGACGATCTATACAAAGATCTAGTGCTGCTACTTAGTACAAGATACTTTCTAGAAGAAATTCAGAGATAATCGGCATGAAGATTTAATTCTGATTTTTAATTCAGGAATTTGCCCTTGAGACAGTTCATAGACGATCTATACAAAGATCTAGTGTTGGTACTTAGTGCAGGATACTTTCCAGAAGCAATTCAGAGATAATCGACACAAAGATTTAATTCTGATGCTTAATTCAGGAAATTGTCCTTGAGACAGTTCAGAGACGATCTATACGAAGATCTAGTGCCGGTACTTAGTACATGATACTTTCCATAATAAATTTAGAGATAATCGACACGAATATTTAATTTTGATGCTTAATTCAGGAAATTGTCCTTGAGACAGTTCAAAGACGATCTATACGAAGATCTAGTGCTGGTACTTAGTGCATGATACTTTCTAGAAGCAATTCAGAGATAATCGACATGAAGATTTAATTCTGATGCTTAATCCAGGAAATTGTCCTTGAGACAGTTCAAAGACGATCTATACGAAGATCTAGTGCTGGTACTTAGTGAAGGATACTTTCCAAAAGAAATTCAGAGATAATCGACACGAATATATAATTTTGATGTTTAATTTAGGAAATTGTTCTTGAGACAGTTCAGAGACGATCTACACGAAGATCTAATGTTGATACTTAGTGCAGGATACTTTCCAGAAGCAGTTCAGAGATAATCGAAACAAAGATTTAATTCTGATGTTTAATTCGGGAAATTGTCCTTGAGACAGTTCAGAGACGATCTATACGAAGATCTAGTGCTGATACTTAGTGCAGGATACTTTCCAGAAGCAATTCAGAGATAATCGTCACAAAGATTTATTTCTGATACTTAATACAAGATATTTTCCCAAAGACAGGTCAGAGACGATTTATACGAAGATCTAGTATTGATACTTAGTGCAGAACATCTTTTTCCCCATAGACAATTCAGAGACGATCTACATAAAGATCTAGTGCTGATATTTAACTCAGTCATGTTACATAGATAGTTCAGAGACGATATATACGAAGATCTAGTGCTGATACTTAGTGCAGTAACAACATGCAAATACTCTTACCTTTTAGTACTTTGGATGGCATCTATAAGCCCATCTCTGAATACTCCGAATGGCATCTCTAAGCCCATTCAAGCAATTGACCAACCAACAATGTTACTCTGTGCACCGGCGAGTGCAAATTTTTGGGCTTTAGTGTTCAATCCCCTTCAACCTTCAACTCACAAATGGCATACATACCAATCTAACTCCTCAGGTTTCAGAAAATTGAACAGGGGCAGCTGTTGTACCCCAAAATTTTCCCTCCCATCTTCAAGATTATGTGTCTCAAGAGGTCTCTTAATAGTCACAAGATTCTCAATTGGTCAAAGGGATTGAAGGTTTCACCAGACAAAGCCTCCTCTTGAACAATGGATTTTAAAACTAGGATTTTGAGTTTCCCCAAGAAAAATGGACTTCCAAAGCCTCAAGTGGACTTCATAACATCCCACATACCTTAAATAACCCTTATGACAAGTTTCAAAGCTTGCCCAACAAGTTTGGCCAGTCAGATGCTCAGATACCCAAAAATCAGTTAACTTGGTCAAAAAGTCAATTGTGGTCAACATAAAGTCAAACTTCAAGATTTTGGGTTAACATCAAGATGATGAGGTTAGATTCATTATTTGATCAAGGATTGATCATGATTCATCAAGGAAACCTCATAATCATCAAGAATTAGAAGTTGCTAAATTAGGGTTTTCTGCAGGAAAAGTCAATTGAACTTTGACCAATCATAACTTTCACACACTTCATCAAACATTTCCCATCCAAAGCTCATTTTGAAGGAAATTAAATTCTCTACAACTTTGTGTCTCACAAGTCAAGACATTATAGGTCTTTTTGAAAGTCAACAAAAAGTCAACATTTTCAAAAGCTCATAACTTAAAAATGGAAAATGATATGGACATGGGATCAAAAAGGTTAGTTATAGGACACTCTTAGCTTTCTAAAAAGTCCTAGAACACCTTCATGGGATAAAAAATGAGGAAGTTATGCATTGTTGAAGTTGGGAAATTTTCAAGAGGTGTATGAAGCAAAAAATGTCTAAACTCAAGATTTTTCCAAATGAGCCTATGATATTTCAATCCAAACTCAAAGATAAGTCCATTCACGACCCAATGACAAAATTTTATGATTTTTATTATTTATTTTATATTAGATTAGATTTTAATAATTTAAAATCATTTTTAATTAAAATAAATTATAAAAAATCAAAGATTTGATCTAAAATTTATTTTTGGATCAAATATATTCGAAGTGATTGATACACTCCAAATTCGTGTAAGACCAACATAGTATGTGGATATTTTATTTTTGGATAATTAAGACAAATTGGTTTCTTCACATCCAAGCAACCCAAGAAACCTAGATTAAAGCCCATTCGTTTTAACCTAAATCATTCCACTATATATACATAACAAGAACACAAGGTTTGGGACAAATTTTTGATACAAAGAAAGGACTTTCAAACTTCTAAAAATCAAGAAAATTTGAAATTTCGGATTTTTGGTTTCAAGTTGTTTTCAAGCAATTTAAAGGTTGTCAATGCATCTTTGATGTTCCTTAAGCATGTCCCAATCATCATAACCATCAAATTCACGCTTTATTGCCCTAACCGGACTGCTCTTCTTCTTGCTTTTTGCATTTTTCGATTTCACATGTATGCTTGATATAAACTATATCTAACCATTGATTTGTGTTTATTATGATGCAATGATGCTTTCTGGACAAGCTGTATGAAGTTTCATGGCCAGAATTGAGTATTGCCTTTGTTAGGGTATTAAGCTCAAATTTAGGGCTTTACGATTTAGGGGATCTAAAGACTTTTGAATGACATGATTGAATTGTGTAAGCCATGGGTGATTGATTGGTACCATTATTATGCATTAATTTTACATGTTTTGAGGTATTTGAAAAAAACGCAGGTTGACCTATGAAAATAAATTCGCAGCAAATTCCGTAACAAATTTCGTAGGCAATGTTGTAGGTCTGGAGGTAGGAGAAGACCTATGCCGCGAATCTGGAATTTAAAAAACATATATTTTTTTTATAGATTATTTGTGTTATTTGGTTAACACCACAACATAAGTGGTCTGGTGGCAAGGGAGGCGCGCGTGTGACTCTGAAGGCGTGGGTTCGAATCCAGCCTTCAACCATTTATTTTTTAACCTATTTGTTCTTTAATTTTTATTATATAATTAAATGATACTTATTCATTAGCACCAACGCAGGTGCAACCTAGTGGATGAAGAGAGTGACCTAGGAGAGCAAGGGCGTGAGTTCAAACCTTTGCTGCCCATCTTTTGGAAATTTGGTTATTTTTCTTTCAATTTCTATTATTAAATCATTTTCTAATTAATTAATTAAGTAATTAAATGACGTTCTTAATTAACCTCAAATCAGTTTAATTACCTTCACTAATTTCTTTTAAAAAGAAAAATATATATAACTTTGTAATAATTTCATAATACTTTCTATTTTTTTTCTTATTTTTTTAATTTATTAGGTTAGTTTTTAATTTAGCTCTAATCTTTATCTTAAACCCCTATATTTTTTCTCAAACCATAAAAACTTTCATAAACCCGAAACCCTAAAATTTTTTATAAACCCTAACCCTGATTTTTTTTAAACCTTTAAACTTTTTTTTCTAAACCTAAATTGTTTAAACCTTAACCCTAATTTATTTATTTAACCTAATTTGCAAGCCTTTTTTAACCTATTTACTATTTCACTTATTTTTATGTAATTCATTTATCCTTTTCTCCTTATTATGTAATTGTCTCCCTGATGTAATAATTTAGCTTTATTTCCTGCCTAAGTATTATGTAACTTCCCCGAAGCCATGTAATAGTGTAGGAATCTTTATTTTCCGCCCTTAAATTTCTGCCTTTAATTTTTGTATATATTCAATGCATGGTTAGTAATCTAGGGCGTGCAAGAATTGAATGAAAATCAATATGGACTTAGAAAATTAATTATCAAGAAAAATATTTGAAAACAGGATTCACACACGTAAGTCGATCGTTCTACGATCGCCATCTGCACTCCCTAGGTTTCCCCTCTTGGTTACCTTAAAACAAATGGTCAAGTCCCTCGAAAGTGGGGGTGTCTTAAAAGCAAAGTCCCTTCAAGTAAAAAATCATCAAGTCCCTTCAGATTTAAAAGATCACAAGTCCCTTCGAAGTTGCCTACGAAATAATGACTTGTCCCTATGAATTGCTAAAGACACCCCTACAAGTTGCCTTCGTTGACCATACGATGACCCCACGCCCGTCCTTCAATAAATTCAAGGTAAATGTCTACTTACTCCTTAATAGTAAGGACAATCTTACCCTTGAAAGGAAATAAAGAAACATAAAAGACCAGTCTAGGGTAGGTAGTTCTTAGTTACTTGCTCATATTTCAAAACTCTTCTTCACACCTCACTTTCAAACAAATTTCAAAAACTCAAAGCTTTGTATACATCCATACGAGGATCATTACAAAGACTTATGAAAATTTCTAAACACTCACTTCACACGTTTCTAACAAACAAGTGAGCTAAGTAACTAAGAGCCCACGAATAACCATGGATACAAAGGGTGCTAATACCTTCCCTTTGTATAACCTACCCCCCGAACTCAATTTTTTTTAAAGGTCTTTCTTGTTCTTTTATAACCTTTCCTATTGGATAAAATAAAAGTCAGTGACGACTCTTGATATCCGCGCATGTTTTTGTCAAACAAAAACACCCAAGTCAGTTCTCCCACCGTGTTACAGTATGCCCAAACGTTCTTGAGTGGAACTCGCACTTGGCAGTCATATTGTAGTCCGGAGGAAAAGGATAAGGCACCGACAAAGCCCGATCTAACTTAATCAAAGAACCTTTGAGGAGGCGAGTGAGCAGTTGACTTGGAGAAATGGGACCTATAGCAGACACTCCTTCAGGTATCTTAGGTTCTCGCTTCTGCTGTAATACCCATATACAAAAGACATACATAAAGCATATTTTTCATATATAATATTAATAATTTGGTACTGAAATACAAATAAGTTCTTAGCAACACATTGTATTAATTATAGCCACTACAACATAAGGTACTAAACAAGGCTATATAATAGTATAAGATGTTCAGCTACAAAAAGATCTAAGAGCTAGATCCGAAGATCCCAAAAGTCCATAGCGGAAGATTAAGCCAACAACTAGTAAGGATAATCAAGTCGCCTTATCCTTACCCTGAGCGGAACCTGAAGTACCTGAAATAACAACATCAACATGGGGTGAGATAAAACATCTCAGTGGGTTCACTATCTTAGAGTTCTCTCGGCTCTAAGGGTCATTTCCAACGAAACTCGCGTGCTTCACCAACCAATTTACACAAGGAACAAGGACACAGGGGAAACTAGGGTCCACACATGATTTCAAAAGACACAAAGAGAAATGTCTACCTCAAGTCCTTACGGATGCTCTAGTGAAACACATAGTAACTACATAGAGACTTATACAAGACCTTACGGAGGAAAGACATAACATGCGCTTCAATCCTTACGGATGCTTCCCGTGGGACTAAGGATAACCCACCTCAAGACTTACTCAAGATCGACACATAACTAGTATAACACTTGCCCCAAGTCCTTACGGATGCTTCACGTGGGACTAAGGACAACCCACCTCAAGGCTTACTCAAGACCTTACGGAGGACTTATAGTCTACACTTCTCAAATCAACGCCCATGCAAACACAACAGATACCTCAAGTCCTTACGGATGCTTTAGGGAAACACATAGTAACCTCATAGAGGCTTATACAAGACCTTACGGAGGATCCTAAAAACGAAACATAAAACATAAATCAAACGAGTTTAAGGGAAACCTAGATACCTCACAAGTCGTACCTTTTCTCCATTTCCATTAACTCACAAGTTCCATTTTATCAAGTTTTGGTCATTTGAAAATAGTCGGGTAAAAGTCGGCTCGAAATTAATGTTTCTTAATCTTAATAGATAGGTTATACTTTAAGCTTCAAAATGATATGTGGAATGCTCAAAACAGACACCCGAATCATAAGTTACGAATTAAAAACCAAAATCTGAAACTACAGGTCTCGCTAAGCGAACTCCTTTTCGCTGAGCGAAAATCGCCCTGGAACTTTCGCTGAGCGAGGTATGCTCGCTGATCGAGCTACACCAGTTCAGGAAGTTCTAGCCTTACGGGAAATCACTCTCCCCACACCCAATCACTCCCAAACCTCAACCAATGCAACAAGACATGATCAAACGTATCCATTATCATAATATGAGTATTTTAGGTAGGTTTTAATCGAGTTTTAACCGTTAAACTTCCGATTTTTCTTAGGTTTTCGACTAAGCCCTAACCACAAACATTTCTAAAACTCAACCAAAATCAAAGATAAAAGTTTCTAACTAAGAGCCCACATCGAGAGATGAAGATTGGCGGAAAGATTGAGTTGATTTGACGGACGGATGATCGGGAATGAAGAATTGGAGCTTTAAGGCTTTTTCTCCCTTCTTCTTCTCTTTTCTTCTCCTTTTCTTCTTTTTCTTCCTTCCTTACCAACTTTCTCTTTCTCTCATAATCTTTCTATATATATATATAAATTATAAAATTTATATTTTTACCGATAAGTCAAAATTAGAGAGTATCCGAAAATGTCTCTTAATTCGATATTTTATAAAACCTCTGAGTCAGCTAATATCAATCAATAAATTATAATCCCAGGAATTACTCTATTTAGTTCCATTAAAATTTCTTAGAGTATTCCGAAATAATATTATTACCAATTAATATTGTTCAGAGCTTTAATTAAAATACGGGGTATTACATCCTCCCCCCTTAAATAAAATTCGTCCACGAATTTGAAAGATTACCTGAACAGGTGAGGATATGATTCCCACATTTTTTATTCCAACTCCCACGTAGCATCATCTGGATGCGTCTCGTCCCATTGCACTTTAACAAATGGTATTTCTTTATTTCTCAGCACCTTGGTTTCTCTCCCAACAATACGGCTTGGTTTGGGTTCAAAGGTCAAATCCGTTTCTATTTCGATAGAGTCCGGCAGAAAAGGCTGAAGAGGATCGGGGATGAATCTACGAAGTTGGGATACATGAAAGACATCATGCATTTCAGATAGAGATGGCGACAAGGCTAAACGGTAAGCGACTTCACCAATCCTTTCTAGGATCTGATACGGTCCTACGTATCTCGGACTTAACTTAAGCGACTTAAACAATCCTTTCAATCTTAATCTCGGAGTGACTTTCAAATACACATGATCGCCTTCCCCGAATTCCAGGGATCTCCTTCGATTGTCAGCATAACTCTTCTGACGATCTTGGGCTTGCTTAATCTTTTCTTGGATCATATGAATCTTTTCCGTACTCTCTTGAATAATTTATGGTCCTAGAATTCTATCTTCACCCACTTCTGACCAACACAACGGTGTCCTACACTTCCTTCCGTACAAAGCCTCATACGGAGCCATTCCGATGCTCGCGTGATAACTGTTATTGTACGAAAATTCGATCAACGACAAAAGTTCTTTCCAATTTCCTCTGCTTTCCAAAAAACATGCCATCAACATATCTTCCATCGTTTGAATCGTACGCTCCATCTGACCATCCGTTTGAGGATGATTAGAGGTACTCAAACGCAAATTCGTACCCATGGCTTGTTGGAACACCTTCCAAAATCTCGAAGTGAACTTCGGATCTCTATCCGATACAATACTGGATGGAACACCGTGCAATCTCACAATTTCAGCAATAAACAACCTTGCAAGCTGACTTGCCTTATATGTAGTCCTCACGGCTAAGAAATGCGCAGATTTCGTTAGTCGGTCCACAATCACCCATATAGAGTCATAGCCACCTTGAGTACTCGGTAAGCCTACTGCAAAATCCATAGAGATACTATCCCATTTCCAAATTGGAATGTCCAAAGGTTGTAACAATCCACCTGGCATTTGGTGCTCAATTTTCACTTGCTGACACACTGCACATTCTGACACAAAGACCGCAATGTCCTTTTTCATTCCGGACCACCAATACTCTCTCTTCAAGTCTTGATACATCTTCGAAGAACCCGAATGTATCGTAAAAGAACCTTTATGTGCTTCTTCCAAAGTTCTTCTCTTTAACACATCGTCATTTGGAACACAAATTCTTTGATTAAATAGGATGACCCCATCTAATGCTCTCACGAAACCCGGTTGGAGTAATAGTCCTTGCAGCTTCTAATCCAAAACTTGAGCTTGTTGAATATCATTCCTCAACATAGAACTAATATTCAAGTTTCCCATGATTACGCCATTCGGAGTCCAAACAAACTGAAGGTTAAGGTCTCGAAACTTTTCTAACAATGTATACTCTAATACCATCAATTCGGCACTACAAATCACTTTTCTACTCAAGGCATCTGCCACTTTGTTTGCTTTTCCGGGGTGATACTTCAACTCAAGATCATAATCCTTCAAATACTCCATCCATCTTCTATGTCTCATATTCATCTCTTTCTGATCATAGAGGTACTTCAAACTCTTATGATCACTAAACATCTCAAAACACACACCATACAAATAGTGTCGCCACACCTTCAAAGAAAACACCATGGCCGCTAATTCCAAATCATGCATAGGATAATTCTTCTCATGAACTCTCAACTGTCTGGAAGCATATGCCACCTGTAACACGGTGGGAGAACTGACTTTAGTTAAATGTTGCGGATAGCAAGAGTCGCCACCGACTTTTATTTTATCCAAAGGAAAGGCATAAAAGAACAGGAAAGACCTTTTAAAAGATTTTGGGGTCCAGGGGGTAAGTTATGTAAAGGGAAGGTGTTAGCACCCTTTACATCCATGGTTATCCATGGGCTCTTAGTTACTTAGCTCACTTTAAAATGTTTTTGAAACGTGTAGTGTGTGTTTAGAAATTTTCTTAAGTGTTTTATAATGATCCATGTACGGATATATATAAAACCTTTGTTTTGAAAATTGCTTGAAAAAATGTGAAGTGTTTGAAATGTTTTTGAAAAGTGAGCAAGTACATAAGAGGAACCTACCCTAAGTTAAGTCTTTTCTGTTCTTAAATATCCTTTAAATGGTAAGACTATCCCTATTATTAAGGAATAGGTAGTCATTACCTTGGATGTTTGAGGGACAAGTGAAGGGACAACTGTTATTTAGGCAACTGTAAGGTGTATAAGCAATTCGAAGGGACTTATCATCTTTATTTGAAAGGGACAAGATCATTACGAAGGCAACCACGAAGGGACTTGATCTTTTTATCTGTTAAGGGACTAGATGATATGAGAGAAGGGACTTTGCTTTACACCTTACTTGACCTTTTGTTTAGGCAATTTGAGAGGTAACCCTTAAGAAGTGAGATGGCGATCAAAGATCGACTTACGTGTGTGAGTGTACCAATTCAGATATTTATCTTTAAGTTTTAATGATCTAAATTCAAGTTTACATACAAACATGTTTTACACTCCCTATTTTACTAACCATAGCATTTAAAAATAAATAATAAAAATTACTACAACTATTACATAAGGGATACAATTACATTATAATAATTGAAATAATTAAAATAAGCAAATAAATAATTAAATGGATTAGTAGTAATAAACAAAAATAAATAAATATAAGAGAGGGTTAATAATAATAAACAAAAATAAATAAGCATGAGATGAAGAAATTAGCATAATAATAAAAAAAAAGTTCAATTTTTAAATAAATAATTATTTTTAGATTTTTAATAAAAGAAATAAATAAAAAATAAAAAATAAGATTAATTGTCTAATTATTTAATTTTGTATACATATTATAAAAAAAACATACAACAAAAATAAATTATATTCATAAGAAAAAATTAGGATTTTTAATTGTTTTAAAAATAGTCTAGGGTTTACTATTTAATTAAATTATTTACATGTGAAAACTATATTCAATAATAATTATAAACAAATTATAAAATAATGTACATAATTAAAATTTACAAATAAATAAATTAAAAGTTATAATATAATTAATTTTTATAAGAATATTAAGGTTAATCAAAATAAATTAGGGTTTATGGGAATATTAGGTTTTATATAAAATATTTTTAGGGTTTTAGAAAATATTAGGGTTAAGTAATTAATTTACAAAATAAATTCAAATTATATATATATATTTAAATAATATGAACATATAATATATAAACAATTAAATTTTTGAAATAAAGTTTTGATTAGAAAAAAATGAATTTTAGATATAACAAATAATACATATATTTATTTTAACATTTTTAAAGAAATTATTTAAGTTTAATTATAAAATATAGAACAAAATAAAAGAAAACATACCTGGGGCTGGGATTCGAACCCGGGCCCTAGGCTTTCATTCCCCCAAGACTAGCGCGCCAACCACTGGGACAAGCCTGCGCTTGTGTTGGTGATACAGGTTGCATTCGTTTTGTGCCTTATCTTGCAAATATATTGAAAATTACCAAAAAACAAAAGGGGCTGGGGACGATTCGAACCCAGGACTCCTCATCCATCACACATGCGCCTCAACCAACTGGGCTACCAATCCATCTGTGAAATAAAATGCAAATGATTTCATAAATTATTAAAACAAAAATTCAAATCTCAGCTGCGCGCCAAGACTCCATCTTCTTCCTTGAGACTTGCAAATTTAGCTGCGAAATTATCCACAGAATTTCCTGCGAATTTACCTGCACACGAATTTCACAGAAAACCTAGATTTTGAAACACCATGAAACTCGTACCAATCTTAACAATTAACAACCCAGATCAATCATTTATAGTTCATACATTCCTGTCATGGTCTTATAATTCATTTAAATTAAGTATATGATGAAACCCTAATTCAAAGGTTCAAACCCTAACAATGGCTTCTCACGCATTTGTCCATGAACCTGCAAGTTTTTTATCCAGAAACGATCTACATACTATCACAAACAATATTTCAAAGTCAAAACACAATAATATTGCATGAATTTAATGAATCGAAAATTTGAAAAATCAAGAGAAAATTGATTCGGTTATGGCATATGAGTATGATTCAGAGACATGTGAGGAATGGTTTCGATTCAGGGATGCTTGAGGAGGCTTGTAGTGTCCTTAGAATACCTTGAAAAGCTTTGTGATGAAGGATCCGAATTTGGAATTTTTGATGAAATTTTGAGAACTTGAAACTTACTTTTGAGGCAGCCAATTCGTCCCCATGCATTGTGATGAGTTTGTATACTTATAGAAGAATGGAATTAGGTCAAAATAACATGGATTTATGGGCCTTGATGGATACCTTGAGTGTGAAGAAATCTCCTTGCCAAATTAGTCAAAAAATCAAATATTTTCATGCTATAATGCCTTAGCACAAATTTGGATGGTTTTGAATCAACTTAAATGGTCATTAAGAGTTTCTAGAAGAAGAATCACTTTTAAATATTCAATTTTCATATTTTATTTTGATTTAAAATGATTTTAAATGAATAAAATCAAAATAAATAAAATAAAAATAATAAAAATCTGAATAAATGAGGATTGGGTCGTGCATGATGTCATGTTGAAGTTTGGATCACAAAATTGCAAGCCCATTTGGAAGAAATTGGTTTTAAGGCCCTATTTGCTTCATAAACCTCCCAAAAATTTCCCAACTTTGCAAGGTCACAAATCCTTCAATTTTAATGCTACGAGGGTGTTCTTGGACATTTTGGAAAGCTTAAGGAGTCCTCTAACCAACCCCATTGGTTTCATGTCCATACCTTTTACCATTCTCAAGTTATGCCCTTTTGAAGTTGTTGACGTTTTGTTGACTTTCAAAAGGACCTATAATGTCTTAGCTCATACCTTCCAAATGAAGCATTTTTGGGCTTGGCTTGTGAGACACAAAGTTGTATAGAATTCAATTTCCTTCAAAATGAGATTTGGATGGAAAATTTTTGATGAAGCATGTGAAAGTTATGGCTGGTCAAAGTTCAGTTGACTTTTCCTGAGGAAACCCTAATTTAGAAACCCCTGATTCTTGATGATCTGAAATCTCCTTGATGGATCATGATCAACCCTTGATAAAATGATGAATTTTACTTCATATACTTGATGTTGGAAAAAAAATCATGAAGTTTGACTTTGGTTTGACCACAGTTGACCTCAGTTTGACTTTTTAACTGCTTTGACTGATTTTGACTTATCTGGTCATCTGACTGAGCAAACCTTTGAGAAAAGTCTTGAAACTTGTCATGGGGATTCTCAAACACATATAAGATGTTATGAAGCTCACTTGAAGTCTTGGAAGTCCATTTATCCTGATTAAAGTCAAAACCCTAGTTTAGGATGCACTACTTAGGAGGATGCATTGTCTGAGGGAATTGTCAAATCTTCTGACTAATTGTGAACTTTGTGAACCTTGTGAACCTCATAAGATGTATTGTGAACCTCATAAGATGTATTGTGAACCTCATAAGATGTCTTGTGAACCTTGTGAACCTTGTGAGCCTCTTAGTACACAAAGTCTTGTCTTGTGAGGGCAAATTTTGGGGTGCAACACCACCACCTGCCCCTCTTGCATGAGAACACCTCCTAAACCCATCTTTGAAGCATCACAGAACACTTCATAAGATTTGTTAGGATCGGGAATAATCAAGACTGGAGCAGTTGTCAATCTCTCTTTCAACCACACGAAACTTTGTTCACAATCAGAATCCCATTCAAAATCGAAGTCCTTCCTAGTGAGTTTAGTTAATGGTAACGCCATCTGGGAAAAACCTTTAATAAATCTTCGGTAGTAACCTGCCAAACCTAGGAAGCTTCTCACTTCGGTAACATTCTTCGGTCTCTCCCAATTAATTACAACTTCTACCTTTGACGGGTCTACAGCTACACCTCCTTGTGATATAACATGTCCAAGGAACTTGACTTCTGACATCCAGAATTCACACTTACTAAACTTAGCAAAAAGTTGCTTTTCTTGCAGTATCGATAGGACAATCCTTAGATGTTCTTCGTGCTCTTACGGAGTACGAGAATAGATAAAAATATCATCGATAAAGATCACCACAAATTTATCCAAATAATTCTGGAATATCCGATTCATGTAGTCCATAAAAACAGCTGGAGCATTTGTCACACTGAAAGGCATTACTAAGAATTCGTAATGACCGTAACGGGTTCTGAACGCAGTCTTCGGAACATCAGAACTTTTCACACGAATCTGGTGATAGCCCGATCTCAGATCAATCTTCGAGAACATGCATGCTCCTTTCAATTGATCTAGAAGATCGTCTATCCTCGTTAAGAGGTATTTATTCTTAATTGTAACCTTGTTCAACTTTCGATAATCGATGCACAGCCTCATACCACCGTCCTTTTTCTTTACCAACAACACCGGAGCTCCCCACGGTGAGACACTAGGTCTTACAAAATGCCTTGCCATTAGACCTTCTAATTGATCCTTCAACTCTTTCAACTCGAACGGAGACATCCGATAAGGGGAAACGGATACAGGAGCCGCTCCCGGTATCAGGTTGACTGAGAATTCAACTTCCCTCACTGGAGGTAAGGAAGTGACATCTTCAGGAAAAAATTCGGAAAATTCATAAACTATCGGAATGTTCAAAACTTGCTGGTCAATACTCTCCTCTTTAGTAAGGACAAGCAAAACAAATTTCTCTTGCTCAAACAGAAAATTTACCATTCCAATCGTACCTTCTAAGATCGTTTCCAAAACATCTTTTGGAGGCACTTCAACGGAGGGAATGAGGATCAATTTCTCTTCACACCCAATAAACACAGAATTAGCAGACAATTAGTCCATCCCCAGGATAACATCAATTTTCTTAAGGGGCAAACAAATGAGATCAATCTGAAAGACTCTGCCATCCACGGACAACGTACAGTTCTCACACTTAAGCGGCGTCTCAACAGTTTCATCCATAGTGGTAGTAACCACCATTGGAGGGGATAAGGGAAAAAGTCGCAACCCAAGTCGCTTCGCACAAATAGTAGATATAAAAGAATGTGTAGCTCCACAATCAAATAAAACAAGACAAGGATGGTTGTTAATAAGAAATTACCCACAATCAAGGAATTGTCGCCTTTCGTCTTCCTGGCATCCATAGTATAAACTCTCCCTTGAATCAGATCCTTCCTCTGAGGGCAATCCCTAGAAATATGTCCTTCCTTTTGACAATGATAACAAAATACACCATTCTGCTCACACCTTCCAAAATGATTCTTGCGACATCGGGGGCAAGAAGGAGGAGCACTGGATCTAGGACTCGACACCTGTTTCCCCTTGAAGGGTTGAGGCCTCGGCCTAAAAGATTGACTAGCCCTCCCCCTATCTCCTTGAACCACTCTTCTGGTGCTGGCTTCTGCTTGAACTTTCTTCAAACTATGTTCCGCGACATAGCATTGCCTCAACATCTCGGAGTAAGTGGTGAACTCCCTTTGAGAGACACTATGTGAGATCTCGGCCCTTAGCCCAAACAAGAACTGGTCAATTTTCCACCTTTCATTAGGAGCATACATAGCTTGCCTAGAGTAGGCCGCCATGTCCTCAAACTTATCAACATAACTGGCCACAATCATGCTCCCTTGCCTCAATTGTTAAAATTCAAACTCTTTTTGCGTCCTCAAGGAACTCGGGAAATACTTGTCCATAAAAACTGTCTTAAATTGTTGCCACGCTCTTGGAATTTCTTGTACCATCATCAAGTTGGAGGCACTTTCCCACCACCTAGCAGCAGAACCCTTTAGTAAATGTGACGCGAAGGTCACCTTGTCTTATTCACTACAATTCACAATCTGGAATATCCTCTCCATTCTAGTCACCCATTCATGAGCCTTAACCGGATCCAACCCGCCATGAAACTCCTGAGGGTTCATGTGGAAGAATTCTCTAAATGTTCCACCCGCAGCTCCAGGAGCAACCACGTGAGGGTGAAGGCCCCCACTCATCTGATGCATCATTTCTTACATGAATTGGTGCTGCTGTTGCTGCATCTGCTACATAAATTGGAATATAGGAGCATTCCCATCGCTACCTTCTTGATCGTTGCCCGGAGGAATGACACTGGGTTGAGCACGAGTTCCACGTCTACCAGCCATATTTCCTAAATGTCATTAAAACAGGATTAAGTTGATCAGGCTCAATACCATAAACATAACATTTAGTCCTATCGCAAGCCAACGTGTAGGAACGGAAGGAAACACTTATAATATTTCATGGCTAGGTCGAGGATACGACCTGCTCTGATACCAACTGTAATACCCATATACAAAAGCCATACATAAAGCATATTTTTCATATATAATATTAATAATTTGGTATTGAAATACAAATAAGTTATTAGCAACACATTGTATTAATTATAGCCACTACAACATAAGGTACTAAACAAGGCTATATAATAGTACAAGATGTTCAGCTACAAAAAGATCTAAGAGCTAGATCCGAAGATCCCAAAAGTCCACAACGGAAGATTAAGCCAACAACTAGTAAGGATAATCAAGTCGCCTTATCCTTACCCTGAGCGGAACTTGAAGTACCTGAAATAACAACATCAACATGGGGTGAGATAAAACATCTCAGTGGGTTCACTATCTTAGAGTTCTCTCGGCTCTAAGGGTCATTTCCAACGAAACTCGCGTGCTTCACCAACCAATTTACACAAGGAACAAGGACACGGGGGAAACTAGGGTCCACACACGATTTCAAAAGACACAAAGAGAAATGTCTACCTTAAGTCCTTACGGATGCTCTAGTGAAACACATAGTAACTACATAGAGACTTATACAAGACCTTACGGAGGAAAAGACATAACATGCGCTTCAATCCTTACGGATGCTTCCCGTGGGACTAAGGATAACCCATCTCAAGACTTACTCAAGATTGACACATAACTAGTATAACACTTGCCCCAAGTCCTTACGGATGCTTCACGTGGGACTAAGGACAACCCACCTCAAGGCTTACTCAAGACCTTACAGAGGACTTATAGTCTACACTTCTCAAATCAACGCCCATGCAAACACAACGAATACCTCAAGTCCTTACGGATGCTCTAGGGAAACACATAGTAACCACATAGAGGCTTATACAAGACCTTACGGAGGATCCTAAAAATGAAACATAAAACATAAATCAAACGAGTTTAAGAGAAACCTAGATACCTCACAAGTCGTACCTTTTCTCCATTTCCATTAACTCACAAGTTCCATTATATCAAGTTTTGGTCATTTGAAAATAGTCGGGTAAAAGTCGGCTCGAAATTAATGTTTCTTAATCTTAATAGATAGGTTATACTTTAAGCTTCAAAACGATATGTGGAACGCTCAAAACGGACACCCGAATCATAAGTTACGAATTAAAAACCAAAATCTGAAACTACAGGTCTCGCTGAGCGAGCTCCTTTTCGTTGAGCGAAAATCGCCCTGGAACTTTCGCTGAGCGAGCTACACCAGTTCAGGAAGTTCCAGCCTTACGGGAAATCACTCTCCCCACACCCAATCACTCCCAAACCTCAACCAATGCAACAAGACATGATCAAACGTATCCATTATCATAATATGAGTATTTTAGGTAGGTTTTAATCGAGTTTTAACCGTTAAACTTCCGATTTTTCTTAGGTTTCCAACTAAGCCCTAACCACAAACATTTCTAAAACTCAACCAAAATCAAAGATAAAAGTTTCTAACTAAGAACCCACCTCGAGAGATGAAGATTGGCGGAAATATTGAGTTTATACGACGGACGGATGATAGGGAATGAAGAATTGGAGCTTTAGGGCTTTTTCTCTCTTCTTCTTCTCTTCTCTTCTCCTTTTCTTCTTTTTCTTCCTTCCTTACCAACTTTCTCTTTCTCTCATAATCTTTCTATATATATATATATATATATATATATATATATATATATATATATATATATATATATATATATAATAATATAAAACTTTATATTTTTACCGATAAGTCAAAATTAGAGAGTATCCGAAAATGTCTCTTAATCCGATATTTTATAAAACCTCTGAGTCAGCTAATATCAATCAATAAAATATAATCCCAGGAATTACTCTATTTAGTTCCATTAAAATTTCTTAGAGTATTCCGAAATAATATTATTACCAATTAATATTGTTCAGAGCTTTAATTAAAATACGGGGTATTACATCTGCTGTAGACGATTATGTGGAGGATACTGATGAGGGCGTCTAAACTGCCCCTGTACCCTTCTTCCCAAACTGGGCACAAGTTGTGATCCCCTGGAAACTTCAAAAGAACGAGCATACCCATGACTTGAGATAAACCTGGGAGAAGCAGAAACACTCCCTTATTGGGCAGCCAATGAAACATTACCAACCGCTTTCACGTCAGTTGGTCCGAATTCAATTACACCAGCATCGATCAAGTCTTGCACTTGGTGTTGAAAAGCTTTACATTCTTCAACATCGTGGCCTGGTGTCCCAGAATGAAAATCACTGTGAACACTATTATCCCTTCCCCTAGGGATCGTAGCAGGAAGTGGAGCCAACTGGCGAAGCTCAATCACTCTCAGATGCAACCGACGTTGAAGCAGGTCAGCAGGAGGCATTGGTAGAGGATCGAAAGTTCTTTCCTTCTTCTGTTGATGCTGAAGTGGTACTGCTGGAAGAGCTTTAGCCATAATCTGCTGATGTGGCAGCTTGAGAACCCACATCTTACAAATTAGAGACGATCCTTGGCCCACGGGGTACACAACTTTCCCTTTTGCAACAAATAAGGGAACACTTCCTTGCTTAGCTTCTTGGATAGGTGCGAACCCGATTGCTCCAAAATCAATGAGCTCTTGAACTTTTAGCTTAAGCATCTTGTAATTCTCTACATTATGGCCAATTACTCCAGAGTGAAATTCACAATTGGCCTTGAGATTAGTACCCATAGGGTACCTGGTGGGTTGAGGTCCCATATCAATTGGCTTGATCAACTTTATTTCCAACAGTAGTGGGAGCAGCTGCGCATACGGCATATGAATCTGATCCAATTTCTTCTCAAACTTTTCTATTTTGAGATCTTCATGAGATAACGTTATGTGAGAAGATTCTGTCAGTGGAGATTTAGGCAAAGCCTCTTGATCCTTCACAAGTTTCCCAAACATGGGAAGAGTCGGCACTTCGGTTGCAGCAGCAAACAACTGACCATCTTCTCTCTTCAGTAAAGCTTTCAACATGTCCATAATTTAGTTCATCTGAGCCTTCATCTCATTAACCTCCTCCCTCAACATTTCATGATCTCGGGACAATGCTTGAATGTCTACCCGAAAATACCCCAACTGGGTCTTTATTGAAGTCATTTTTGCTTGAAGTTGTTCCATGATATGGCATATGTTGCCTCTGTTTAGATACACCTGAAATATAGAGAAGTCAAACATTTGTACCAGCAAAACAAGAAGAAGGGTGATATATATGCAATGCGAGCTATTTGTGCTTTCATTGTCAGGCCTTTTGCCCTAGTTTTGGTATCTGCTAAAGGAATCCAGATGGCCTTTGAGAGAAAACTTTGAGAATACCCTTTTCAAAGTACCCACATTCAGACACCTTTACACAACCATATTTCGAATCACACAGAGCTCAAGAATCTGAAATAACAACTGCATAAATAAACAACACCCACAAGGTAAGAGTAACATCCCCGTAGGGTTACAATTCTTACAAAAATATAAAGTGCAGGAAAATAAACAAGATTCCTACAACAATCCTGTAGGTAATCTGAAATACAAAAAAAATAAAAGAAACTAAAACTCTAAGCTGCAAGAAGACTCTGACCCTTCCCCTGTGAACCCCAGCTCAGTCCTGGCTCTCTTTACACCAGCCCTCCACCTGAGATCTGCCATCTCCATAAGTGCTTCATTCAACTGCTAGGAAGTCTCCTGTTGACTCTTATGGGCCAACTCCAACTCTTCTCTCTGGGAAGCAATCTGTAGCTCCTACATCTCTTCCTTTTTCTTGTACTCTTCCTGATCTTGATTCCTCTAGTTTTGCACCCGAGTGATAGACTGTTTGACTTCTCTAAGAGATTTCTTGGTATTTCTGAATTCTTCCTCTCTCTTAATGTCCACCAGAACTCTTCTCTGGAAGTAAGCTTCTCTTTCCGCAAACTCCTTCTTTTTGGCCTCCTGAACTACCTGTATCTTATGCAACTTCTCTTCTAAAATTGTCTTAGAATGAGCCATTTGATGGTACAAGCCAGTCATTTCTGCATTTTCAACTCTCACCCCTTGTAGATGGGCTTCCAACTTTTGGTAGTCTTCCATGGAAATAATGGTTTGTACAATAGCAGTCTGAGGTGACACGTCCTTTGGATAGAGTGGGGGCTCCACTAAGAAAGTGAGGAGTGTAATTCCACCACGATTCTTCAACCAAGTGGCAAAGGGATCATACATAATTGGGTCTACTCTCCCAAATTCTCTTTTCCCTTCTGTGTCTTTGCGGCCCAAGCTTGATACACTTTGATGATCATTTCTTTGTTTCCTTCAATGAGGAGATACAAGGACTCAACAACTTCCTCTTCATATGGAAAATCTCTCAAAGGATACCCAAATTGTCTTCTAGCTAACACTGGGTTGTAATTAATCAATCATTTTCTTCCCAACAGAGGGAAATTAGGAAAACCAACACACTTGACAACCATCTCCTTTCCCAACACATCTCTGTCAGAACCCCATCAATCTTTGGGACCATTTTCATTCACCTTTCAATTCTTTAAATGGTCCTGACTTTGGCAATTGCTTGGCAAACAAATCATCAAAAATAGGAGCACATCAGTTCACATACCCTCCTCTTCTCTCATTTCTATAATGGACCCCATAGTAAAAGTCACCCAGCAAAGTAGGAATAGGATTCCCTCCGAAGAAGATAATCATTGCTTCCATGCTTACAAACCCTTTGTCACTTGGAAATAAGCTAGTACCATATACCAACAAAGCCAACAACACACTGAACGCTGCCCACTGACCTTCCTGAGCATAAACTAAAGCTTCCTGAACGAGCACATCACATGGCAACCCCTTTCCTTTACTGCTGTTCAACCCATATCTTACCCTACCTTCTGGAAAATGGCACCTCCTAACAATTTCTTCCACTTTGAGAACCCTCCCTGAATCAAAGTAAAGTTGTCTTCCTCTAAAAGGAATTTGTAGCATGTTGGAAATTTCTTCTAGAGTTGGCGCCAACACATAGTCAAGAAACACGAAACAGTGCAACGGAGCGTCATAGAACTACAATAAGGTGTGGAGACTGTCCTTCTGATCTTTTGTAGGCTTGTCCATATACCTGAGAATCTGCCTAAACTTGGCCTTGAAGACACCCAAAAATTTGTCATTCATCAGATTCTTCAGCTTGTGCAGGTTCTTAACCTCTGGCTGTGGAAAGGTGTAATGCGTATTATTTTTCTGGGGGACAGTGATAACTCCTACCATCTGGATATAAACAGCTGATGGATACCAGAACCGGGTATAAACAGAAATGCAAACCTGATAAATGAAAACACAAAAGATGTTAATGATGCTATGGTATGATTCAAATTCAAATCAAGGCACATGATCAATCAGGAGCTGTCTGGATACTGGATATCAAAGCCAAGTGACCAAAAACCAAAATCCTCTGAATAATAACCCAAAGATTAGAACTCAGATAATCACAGATAATCCCAGAACAAGGCTTCAGAACCAGATAAACTAAAGAACTCCAGGACCAAAGTAAATGGGTCAAGACATAAAACTGCACTAGTGACATGGTATGTTGAGGTCAAAGGTTCCTGCAAACCTGTAAAACCCTCCCAATCTCACGGGTGTGCTCAGGGTCAAACATCACGGTATCTCAAATCCGAATAACAATAACACATTCACCATTTCTGAGAAATGGTTCATGACCAAATCAGGGAATCGGTTAGGCATTATGTACTACTCAGGAAGGTCTCAGCTGGAGTCCGGGAAAAACAAGCATCCCTTATAAGTTTTCAGCTTCAAGCGCTGAAATCGAGAAACTATAGTACATTCATCCCGTAGGATACAATACTATCGTCATACGACCAAATGCTTTAGCTGAGTTCCTATAAGAGAACCAAGCCATCCTATGTGAGTTCCAGGTGGGCCCTCAGGTGCAAATGGGTTTGCCACAAAATGTGGTCTGCCACTGTCACCACTGGAGAGGGATGTTTCCACAAGGTTCTCAATGATTGGTCCTCAGCCGTACATAACTATCAAGGTCGTGTAATGAAGTAGAGAAAACCCCTATATCAAAACACTTTCAAGACGCTCGCGAATCTGGGTGTGAACGCATTAACATCCCCATGACAAGATACCATGGGGCCGTAGTGATTGCTCACGCTAAGTCCTAAGGTGCACTCAAGTCGGGTGCTTAGCTAATCTCATCTCATAAATCACAGTAACCCCCAAGTCCCACCAAACAGGAAAAAACCAGTCCAGACAGTCCAATATATATATAAATAAAACTGTAAATAAACAATATTAAAATAAACAGACAACAACAAACAATCAAACCCCAAAGAAACAGAAACATGCAAGCGCTAGGAGAGACTCTCAAGGGAAACCAGAGATTTTGGGTTCGATCCCCGATAGAGTCGCCAGCTGTCGCTCCCTAGATTTCCATCCCGGTACAAACGCGAAAGTGGCGCGAAAAATGATAGAGTCGCCAGCCAGACATTTTTATCCCGAAGAAACGGGAAAGGTATGCTGCACAAACCAAAGAAAAGAAAAGGAAGGACAAAGGTCCTGCGAACCAAATTAACTGGGTCCGGGAGTCGGTTATGACCTAGGAAGGTATTAGCACCCCAGATCGTCCGCCGTACCTGACGGGATCAATACTTGCAAAGAAACGGTTTCAAAAGGTGAAGAAATGAAAGTTGATGCAAAAGAAAGACTGAAACGAGATAAGATAAGAAAAGAAGGGGGGAAATGTAGGGAAAATAAAAGAGTGCTCGAACAGGCCCTACCTCGCTGCCTACGTACCTCATCTGGACATGAGGATCAGATTCGCTGTAGTTCCCCTAACTAGGGGTGGAAAGATTGCTTGTGTGTTATGGCTTGAACTGCTTATGTCAATGCTCAGGTGTTGCAGGCTCGTCTGGCACGAGTGCATAACCGTCTTGCAAAGTGACAAGTAGGAGCAAGTTCTTACGATGAGAGTGAAGGTGGTGAGAAAAGAAGTCCCAAAGGAGAGCGTTTATTCTTTGCCTAGTGTTTTTTAGAAGTTTTTTTATGAGTGTGGCATAAGGAAGTGAAAGCAAATCCTTTTCTAAGGAATGTGTTCCTATTACCACATTCCTAGATTGAATGAGTAATAAGTTCACCAAGAATGAAGAAGACCCTCAAACTTGCTTCCAAAGATTAGGGTTTGAATTCACTAACTTGTTTGGAATTATTAAGTATTTTGTGAATTAAATGAAGAAGTGTTTTTTATGATTTTCTGTATGAGGATGACAAAGGGAGATCACCTCAACCATTATCAAGTGTTTTTTAGATTTTTGTTTGAAGATGAGAAGAGAAAAAAACCAAAGGATATTAAAGGTAAAAAGACTAAGGGGAACTAACCAAAACCTAATGTTGTCATGCAAAGATGGACCTAGGTTAGTGTGGCTTGAACTATCCTAAAGAAGAGAAGGAAAGAAGAAGAAAGGAAGAAAATCAACTTACTTCTCTTGAAGCAGTTATGTTGTTCTCTAAAGGGGGAGGGAGAGAAGTTATGCAAGTGATGGCATAAGCACATCTCAAAGAAAAATATGAAAGCATAAAAGAAAACAGGAAAGAGTTGGAGATCTGGAAATCTTATCCACACCTCTCACTTACCATAGCCCCAGAAAAGGTTAGAAGTAATCACAAATGATAAGAGAAGTTCAAACAAAAGTGAGACATGAAAGAAACAAGCTCTAAGCATAGCAAACTATCAAATTCAGAACTTAAAGGTCAATAAAGAATTTTAAGGTTAGTCATGCAATGTTAATAAAAAAGAAGTGGGAGATATCCCAAAACAAACAAACAATGCACTAAAGGAGAAAAGAGAAGAAGACATGAGATTAGAAGCATTAAACAAGCCAAACATCAATAAGCATCAACAAGGTCAGAACCTAAACATGGCAAAGGAGTGTCTAAGAAGGATATTCAAACATCATTTAGAGCACATAAGCACAAAATAGGTCAAAGAAGATGGACATGGAGAAGTTAGAAGTGTGTGGACGCATACTTGTGCAAATGAAACTTAGTGAACAAGTTAACATCAAATGATAAAGAAAAAATTTCTCATACCAAATCCAGAGATCAAATATCAAGTTAACAAGCACAAAACAAGCCTTAGGAGTTGGCACAGGTGCCCTCCTATCCTAACAAGCAAGCAATGATCATATAAGCATCAAATGAGGACATGTTAAGAACAAAAATTCAAACAAATATCAAGCAAGTCTTAAAATTTCCACAATTATGCACCAAGACACTTTAAACATGTAAGGACAACATAACAAAATATCATGGTAAAAATCAGAAGAAAACCAAGCCAAACAAATGTTCAAACATCACCTAGGGTTTTACTTACTTCTTCCCAAAGAAGCAATTCAAAATAAATTCAAAAAAACCCTAAAAATCATGGTAAAATTCTCTAACATACCTCAACAAGTCAAGAAGACATACCAAAGAGAATCAAGTTCATATCTATCACCAATCTCAAAATAGAAATTGAACAAGCTAATGTGTGCAAATAAGAAAGCCAAATAAAAGAAAATAATTCCAAAATTAATTCAGAAAAGAAAAATAATGGAAAATGAAAAATAAAAATATGGAAAATTAAATAAAATCAAAGAAAGTATTCATGATTTTTCAGGATTTTTGATGTATTTAAATTGTTTTTAAACAATTAAAGTGAAACAAAGTAAGTAAAAGAAAAATAAAACTCAAATAAAATGCAAGGAGGTACAGGAAGCAATCCAACAAGGTTGTAATCCAAAATGGGCTAAAAAAGGGGGTAAGATTAGCAACACAGGCCCACACGCTCATATAAGCTCAGTCAACACATTTACACACTTATACACATCCAACGGTTCACAAGATCAGTCAACCAAGTCTACAGATCCAATAGTCCACACGTATGTCAACCAAATCCTAAGTACTTACATCCAATGGATCACATTTAAAACTGCTGATCCCTCCAGATCTAATGGATGAAAGACAACCTGAGCATGATATGAAGGAACAATGCATAACACGCACACACCAAAACAGCACCTGACCAGCACATGTCTCACTAATGTGTTGGCGCCATAACAACCATTGGATAGACCTAATCAGACGGTCACGATAAAACCTGGAGTTAAAACGCAAACATAAGGAGTTGCCGGCCGGAGAAGCTCTGATTATCTTCTCTGGTTGGATCATGAAGGTGTATAAACAAATTTTCCAGAATTCATCAAAGCAGGTACCAATCAAAAGCTAGCATCACGCAGAACATGAATCCACAAACAAAACTCATAAAAACTCAATAATAAATGCAATCCAAGGAATTTAAAGTGAGATCACAAAAGTTGAAATTCAAAATTAAGGCATCAACAAGCTTCATAACACTCCAGGCATCACGTATCAAGCATCAAACACATGAAATAGGCAAGAATAAGTCTAAACCAAAGCAAACTAAGTTAAGAAACTCAAACCTGATGAGGAACTTTTCTTGAAGTTGTAAGAAATACAGAGAGTGTGAGAGCTTCCTTATGATTCCCTTGATCTTCTTCAAGCCAAATAAAGGCTGTGGATCTTGTTTTGAGTGAGAATAAAAGCAAATCCAAAAGTGAATTTGATCTTCAACTCTTCAATGGAGCATCCTCGAGCTTGTGATTGAAGGAAGATGATGAAGCTATGGTTAGATTGTGTTGTTGAGAATGATTCATATGCGAAAAATGGAGAATGAATGAAAGGATTCAGATCTGAAACTTGTACAATGTGAAGAGAAATAAAAAACCAAAGTCTGTTGAGAGAGAGAGAGAGAGAGTTTATGAAGTGATGGATGTGTGATGATAATGTGAGATAGCCCCCTGAAATTCGTGAATCAATTCCTTATATATGGTGCAGGTGTTTGAATCATTGCAAGGGTGTGGTGTGCAATTCTGTTATGCACAAAACTCAGAGCATTCATGTGCCCTTCTTTCTTATTTTCAACTTTTCTTTCCTATATGGAGAAGCGCATGGTAGCTTATGGTGGGACTTCCATGTTGTTGTTACTGTATTGGGTGATGATACTTGAAGATGATCAAATGGTGGTAGTGTTAAGTGTAATTGAGGCTGCATGATAAAGATATTTTCATGTGATCTTTCTTTCCCTCTTGTGTAGCAACACTCGTGTATGTGTGTGTGTGAGTGTAAAAATCATGACTTATTTGTGAAAGAAAGGGCGTGTGTAATATGCTGATTTACTGACCCTCTCTCATGCATATCACATGTACCTCTCTTTGTACCATACTTCTCTAAAAATTCCACTAAAGTAAAAAAGCAAATTATAATGCACATACTTTTTTTTGTCACGTGAAAGAAAACTATGGCCTCACTAAAACAAGTGTTGAAAAAAATAATAAACCTTGACTTACAAAGATAAAGGAAAATAAAGGGTGGACCAATGAAAATGTGATAAAATGCCCTAAAAACCCTAAAAATGACCTACAACTTCAAAAAATCATATCTTGAGTTCTACAAATGCTATGAAAAAGTTATAATACTTTTTGGAAAGGGAAAATCAATATCTACAACTTTCATGTTGGGGGAAAATTCATTTGGAGCTTTTTTGATCATGAAATGATAGGTTGAAGATTAGGGCAAATATTTCCAAAAATAGAAACTTCTAACTTGAGAAATTCCAAATTTAGTAACTTTTGCACATTCATGATTTTTGACATTTGAGCTCATCCAAGCTATTCCTTGATCAAATATAGCTTCATGAAGTTGATGAACAAGATCAAAACCCTAAAAACCACTGGTTGACTTTTGCTTGGCACAATTGACTTTCTTTCTTCATTCTCAAGTAACTGATCACATACTTGACTTCCTCAATGAGTTTTTTTTTGCATTAAACCTCATCCATAGTCCTTATATATCATATGATAGTCTTTGACCACAACAATTGGTCAATGCTATGAGAATTCCTTGATCTTGAGCAAAAACCTAATTAGGGTTTGTCTATGTAGGATAACATCATAACATAATAAACATATAACAACATATAAAATAGAAATTCACATAGAATAACATAAAATAACATCAAATTGAAAATAAAACTTAAATATAAATAAATAACCAAGTAGACAAGAATATATAATATTCATTACATAACTGTAATAAATGTTTAAAACAACATAACATAATAAACATAACAACATATAAAATAGAAATTCATGAAAAAAACTAGGTCAACAATGATGCCTAACTAATGACAACGTCTATGACCTAAACCTCTACCTTTACCACCACAGAACCAAGAAACATCATGCCCACCATCTAACACATCACACATCTCTTGATAAAACTAAAGATAATGATCACTATTGTCATTTTTATCACAAATCATTTGATGAATACCAACTTGATTTACATCATGGTTTGAAGCCGTGTTTTGATAATCTCATTGAATTGCTTTGTAGCATATGAGGCAAAGCTATGAAAAGTGTCCTCCTGGGCAGTCAGGTCATCATGAATGACTCTGAAACTCTCCTCTTGAGTGACCTCAATCTCATTACGCCTACAAGAATCCTCTTCATGGTGCTCTCATTGTTTAACACACATGTTCTCGAGCATGGCAAGAATGGATGATTCTCCACTAGATGAGCCAATACTAAATGGGTTCTTGTAAGTGGTGTTATGACAAGTCCATGTGTTTTGTTTCCATTGGCCCTAACCTTGTGAGCTGTCATATGTTTCTGCAAAAGCTTACTACTCAGGAGGGTCTTCATTTGCATGCTCAAAATCAACCATGTCTACATCCATCTTAACTTCCCATTCCTAGAGGATCCAAGATCTCATTATGAACAATATAAGTGTTGATCCTTCATGTGAACACACTTTTATCTAGGGTGTCTTTTTCACCATTAGATCTCTTGAAGGATTAGGAAAATGTTGAAACTCTTTGATGTTTGCTATGGTATACTCTCAGAGGAATAGGAAAATGTTGAGTCTCTTTGATGTTTGCTACGATTTTGAGTCTCTTATTGAGTGATAATATGGAAACCTTAGAAACGTTTCCCCCCGCATATGTCACCAAATGATCAGATATTGGACTTTTCTTGTTCATAGAAAAGAAGCGAACTACGATATGATGATGAACTCTTCAAAGGATTTCAACTTTGGTTTGACAATGATGAAAATAAAGGTTGGTACCTAGAAAGACTTTGATGATCAATTCAATGATACTAGTAAGTGTGACATTTTTGGATTAGAATAATGTGTAGCTAAGACTAATGTGAAACTCACCTTTTAAAGAAGAATTTTAGGGTATTCAAGGACCTTGACTTTATGTATGCTACAATTGTCTCAAAGGACATAGGTTAGAAGATTTTTGAAAATATGATTTGACGTTCCTCTGCATTCTATCAGCTCTGATCACGCGTCGTTATAATACAAACATATCTCAAGGTTCTTCAATAATAGAACTTTTTTTTGGATAACCATTATGAAAGATTGATGTCAATGAGTCTTAATTGTATGATTCGATAATCCTTATAATCTTTATTAGTTTTGATCTTCAACAACATTAGGGTGAGATCATTCCATAAATTTGAGATACTCTTGGCCGTTTTAGAATGTAAATCTTTCAAATAACTCTATAAAATTTGTTATAGAATTTGATTACTTTTTATTTATCAAATTCTCTTATGGACATTGCAATGTGATGGAGTGAAGTACAATCATTAGCAATTTTAATTTTGAGCCGAATCAAATTTTAATTTCCAGTCTAATCAAATTTTATCATTAAAACATAAATTAACTTATTTAAACTTTTTTGAGATTTGATCTATGTATGTTAAAATTAATAGGTAAAATACCCTTTTTGGTCCCTCAACTATAGGTCATGGTTCACTTTGGTCCCTTATTGTTTTTTCGTGCCAAATTGTCCCTTAATTTTTAAAATGGTGCAAATAAGTCCATGTTGTCTACTCTGTTAGTCAAATTCTGTTAAATATCTGCGTGGCATGTTTGACCAACTCTTGTGACGGAGTTAGCGTCGGAAAAACTGACGCTAAAAAATATTTCTGGATTTTTTAATTTGTTCTTCATCTTCTTCCCCAAATTTTTAAAACCCAGAAGTTTTATTTATTAAAAATATTGCAACAAAATCTCAGTTGTTCCTTCCGTCGCCACCCCATCACGACGACTTCTCCACCGTTTCCAACGAAATCGACACCTTCCCCCGCCTCCGTAAGAAGCTCTAACGACTATGCATGACTCTTTCTTTCCCCTCTTATTACATGTTTGAAATTCCTATACATTGAATATGATTTTGGATCTTGAATTTTGTACCGATATTGTTAATTTAGCATTTCAATTTGATAGATGATTTTTTGTTAATTTCAAGAACCATAGTTTATTCCATATTTGAAATTCATATGTTTCTCCAAATATATCTAGAACCCTAGTTTATTCCATGTTTGCAGTTCATCTGTATCCCCAAATATATCAAGAACCCTAGTTCCCTTTATGTTCAAATCATGCAATTTAGACCTTAAATATTCAATTGAATGTGAATATAAATAATTTAGCATGTTAAATTCAATGTGTTTTCATCAATTTTCAATTTTGTTTTCGATTCAAAAAACTTGAATTGAATATGATTTTGTTAAGCCAAATTTACTGTAAGATTTTGTTAACCTTATTTTCTTTCATTTTCTTTTCTTTGTGGAATAGATCATAGGAGACTGAAAAGTTTGTGTTGATTTCCTGTGTGGTATACTTGAAGTGAAAACCAAGAGAAATCCTGTGATAGAAGGTTTGCACGTGGAAGAAATTATGGAAAATTATTATGGTTTTCAATCGTGTGTTAGCGTGTAGCTTACTGGTTTATTTAGTAGTGACAATGTTGTTTGATGTTACTCGTTGGAAGAGTTTATTGTAATGTGCTATATGTGTTTTGGAATGAGGATGGACACTGATGGAGAAGGCGATAAAGATGATGACCATGGTAGGGCAGCTGATAAACGTTTTAAAAATTTTGGGTTTTAAAAATTTGGGGAAGAAGATGAAGAACAAATTAAAAAAACCGACGCTAACTCCGTCACAAGAGTTGGTCAAATGTATCACATAAATATTTAAAAGACTTTGACTAACAAAGTAAATGATAGAGACTTATTTGTAGAGTTTTAAAAATTAAAAGACCAATTTGACACGAAAAACAATAAGGAACCAAAGTGAATCATGACCTATAATTGAGAAGAAAAAAAAGAAAAAATATTCGGCCAAATTAATATAATCATTAAGAAAACTACATGTCTTAGAAAAATTAATAAAAGGTGTCATTATTTTATTGACGAAATTTAAAACAAAAATAACGAGGAGATAATATAGTATATGTAAATATGAATTGTAAGGTTCATAATATATGCTAAATTAAAAAATTGTAGCGGGGTTGGTGAGAATCAACTTTTGTTATAAAAAGCTTGTTATTGCAATTCACTTTCTCATATTTCCACTTATTACAACCGCACGTCACAAGTCACAACAACTTTCCCATCACCTTCTCTATCCCACTCACTCATTTACCTCCCTTTATCCTTTTCCAACCACGAATATGCCTGCCGCCTCCGACGCCGCTGCAGAAACTCTACCAATCTCCGGCCAAACCATATGCGTCACTGGCGCCGGTGGATTCATCGCTTCATGGATGGTTAAACTCCTCCTCGAAAAAGGCTACACCGTAAGAGGAACCTTGCGAAACCCAGGCATGTCTGCTTAATTTCTTGATCGCGTTTTAATTTTATAAATTAATGAAAATTTTAATATGATATAATCAAAATTCTGCGAATTAATTATGTTATTATTATTATATTTTAACGTGAACATGCATGAAATTTGATTTGATTTTAGATGATGCAAAAAATGGACACTTGAAGGAGTTGGAAGGAGCGAAGGAGAGACTAACTCTGCATAAAGTTGATCTACTTGATCTTAACTCTGTTAAAGCTGCAGTTCACGGTTGTCACGGTGTTTTTCACACTGCTTCTCCGGTTACCGATAACCCCGTCAGTTTTCATTCGCTTATTTGACTTATTTATTTAAATATTTTAAGAATCTTTTCATTTTTATTTCTTAATCTTCACAATCAAAGGATCCAATCAGAAATAAAACCAATTAAATGTTTTAAAATAAATATCATACTTAGGATTTTCATTTTGATATTAATTATATTTTTGATGGATATGTCGAAAATAGTTTAATGGCTATGTTGTCAAATTAATTTAAAAATATATATTTAATTTGACGGAATATAAATCCTTGATTACTCTGTGAGTGTATAGTTATTTTACTGTGTATATCTTATTTTTTTCTATATTTTTTTTAGTCATATAATTTTATATTGTAATATATATATATATATATATATATATATATATATATATATATATATATATATATATATATATATATATGAGAGAGAGAGTGGAGATCAATTTATTATAAGAGTAAATTTTTTTAATTTATTTTAAAAATAATTGTATTTAAATTAGATTTAATCTAATAAATTGATTGATTAATTAAGTAAAATATTAAATTAATTATTAGATTAGATTTAATTTAAAACTTATTATTTGAAGGAAAAAAAAACTTATTTTTGAAGTAAGATAATTCTCTTATTTTATAAAAAATAATCAAATTGGTTCTATTCTATAAAAGAAATATACTAGATATCATATAAATTAATTTATAACAGTTGAATTTTGTAATTAAGCTAGCTTGGTGATTGATAGAGAATAAGTATCAGATTGAATTTATAATGTTTAATAAAAAATTAAATTGTTTAAAAATTATAAATAAAATTAATAATTTTTTTAATGGATAGTTAATGCTTTAATTAAGATAACAGAAGTACAATTGAGATAAAAAAATACCGTAGTAGCATAGACAAAATCATGTCATGCGATGTGATTATTTGAACCGTTGGTTGGTGGGTCTAATATTCTCACAACCAAACCTTGTATGCACCTTCTCTTTCAAGATAAAATAAAGTTATGTGTATCAAACTCTACACAACGTGGCATATAAATTTCACATCCACCAACTTTCTTAGCAATCTTCCATTATTATATTTTTTAATTATTCTACTACCCGAAAATGATTATTAAATTTCTTAATTGGTAATGTGTTACAGGAAGAGATGGTGGAGCCTGCAGTGAATGGAGCAAAGAATGTAATCATAGCTGCTGCAGAAGCAAATGTGAGGCGCGTGGTTTTCACTTCCTCAATTGGCGCAGTCTATATGGACCCAAACAGGAGCGTTGATGTTGAAGTTGATGAGTCTTGTTGGAGTGATTTGGAATTTTGCAAGAACACCAAGGTCAGTATTCTCTTCATTTATAATGCTAAATTAGAACTCATATTCTAATAATAAATGCAACTGATTTGAAATTTGAATATTATAGAATTGGTATTGCTATGGGAAAGCAGTGGCAGAACAAGCAGCATGGGATATAGCAAAAGAGAAAGAAGTAGATTTGGTTGTAGTGAATCCAGTTTTGGTTCTTGGACCATTGCTACAACCCACAATCAATGCAAGCACAATTCACATACTTAAGTACTTAACTGGCTCTGCAAAAACCTATGCAAATGCAACACAAGCTTATGTTCATGTTAGGGATGTGGCATTAGCACACATCCTTGTTTATGAAAAACCTTCTGCTTCTGGTAGATACTTATGTGCTGAAAGTTCATTGCACCGTGGAGAGCTTGTTGAAATTCTGGCCAAGTATTTTCCTGAATACCCAATTCCTACCAAGTAAGTCCCTCTTAAATTATTGTTCCTATTAAAATATTTTCATGATTAATTAATATGAGTTGGTATAGAATACAAATTTATTAATGTTGAAAGAGATTGGAGAAGAATTGAATGGGGACTTAGTAGGTATACCAACTTTGACTTGTTTATCTGATCTATGTTCCATTTCCACCATCTAAATAAAGTATTGAAAGTGATATTGAAATTATTGGTCTTATTTTATAAAGTAGAAATAAGTGGAGCATATAACTCCTTACCAACCTCAATGTCCTTATCACACTATCTATATATCTAACTCTTCCATTATTAAGGACATGATAAATTATTAATATCAATAAAATTTATATTTTTGTTTTTCAATCATTTTTATATTTTTATGGATGATGATTCCCTGCAGTTGCGATATCACACATTCATGCATTTAACTCATTGGAAACCATTGGATTAAGATCATACATTTCAAATATAAAATTAATATTTTATTATAAAATAAAAAGTAAAATATATTTTCTTTAAACCACCGGATCACAATCAAATAGTCATCAATGTTCCGAATGCGTGAATGTGTGATAATGCCAATTTGTCTGAATTCAATTTCTTCAAGGTCATAATTTGCACCTTGGGTCATAGGTTCAAAGTTAACAAAGTTAATGTTTTACATTTGCAGGTGTTCAGACGAAAAGAATCCTCGAGTGAAACCACATATCTTCTCAAACAAAAAACTGAAAGATTTAGGATTGGAATTCACTCCAGTGAGTCAATGTTTATATGAAACCGTTAAAAGTCTGCAAGAGCAAGGTCACATTCCTGTTCCAAAGAAAGATGATTCTCTAGCAGCAAAATCCTAATCCTTATTCAATTTGTCAACAAGTTTAATTCATGAGTAAACAGAAGCAATTTTTAGCAATCTACTAGGTATTAGGCTCATGTGGCTTTATGGGCATCTTTTCTACTATAGAAAGGCATCATGCAGTTTGTAATTGTATGTTTAAAACAAATAATCTCAATTTATTATTGTGGTCCTTACCAGTGTAATAGAAATACACTTATGGATTTTCTTAATTCACCTCATTGGCTCAATAATTTCTGGTAAAATTCTTGGAACTACTATTATGGTTTTATATCATGTACCAGAAGGTAACGGAACCTTCCTTCGGTTTTCCTTAATAATTTCGATAGATTATTTAGATTTTTAGAGCTTTGTATTGCAATATGTTGATTTTAGATCTTTTGTTTTTTTATTTGCATTTTGTTGTTGCATGTTATGACAGCTTTTGTTGTTGCAATATGTTGATGTGCAGTGTGTGTGTGAGACCATCTTCCCACATATCTAAAACCAACCACAAAGCAAACTCATTATGCGTATACCCCACAAAAACCGTATTCCAAGAAACCAAATCATTATGCGGCATTCTATCAAACATCTTAAACGCATCATCAATCTTCCTACATTTCACATACAAATTAGCAACATAAGTCATAGCCAACAAATTGGACCCAAATCCATTCACTATCAACATCCCATGAATACCCTTTTTATAAACCAAATTATCTCCACACAATTGCAACAAATAAGTAAAATCAGAAACATCAGGCTTAACTTCATCAAATTTCATCCTATTATACTCAAAGGCATAATAGTCTTCATCACTAAAAAAAGGCTCAATAACAAGAATCTTAGGCACCCAATTCGTCCAACTTATAAATGACTCTATCAATTACCTTAATCAAAAGATTCTTCTCCTGGTCCTCCAAAATGGGCTGCATCAGCAACGACAAAATTCGGCTAAACAAAGCTCCAACACCAAACTCACGAGCCTTATCAGTTAGCCGCATCAAAGTCGTTTTCCTTTATGGGGGGTGTACCGTTCTTCACTTTAAGCAAACGCTTCATAATATTCCTCTCTTTATGTTCATTTGGAGTCAATTCCTCTTTATTTTCTTAATTCAACAAAGCCCCAATACGTTTAGCATCAGAATCCTCAGCTATCAAAGTTGAAACACGAGTTGCTGGATACTCCATGTCATATCTTTTCTGTTTTATATTTCATGCATTACCTGAACTCAATGTCATATCAGATGTCACAATATCTTGAAGAATGTTTGAATCTGATATATCAGAATTTTAAATGTGTTGTTGTGTATGCCTTACCATGTTTATAAGTAACAGATAAGATGTCACAACATCATATTCGACACCTGAGTCTGTCATACCAGAATTTCACATATCATTATTTTCCTTTAGATATTTTTCGAGATAGCTTGATAGTTGGTTTGAATTGTTTGATTTATTATGTGCTTGCTTATGTAACTGTTTATGATTGGCCTTTTGTTTATATGGCCTCATATTTGGACGATATAGATTGTTAAGCAAAATAAAAGCAATTTCGTAATAAAATCTAATAAAATCGATCTTTCAAGATAAGTTTCAAAAGCTTGATCCAACGTCGAACGTTTTTGACAGATTGCCTACGAGATCCAATTTGGCGGTAAGGCACATTATTCTTAATGATGAAGACAATGTTTGAGCGTGTTGCTTATAAGAGTGGGAAGATTCGAACCATCTTTTTTTCTCATGTCAAAAATCTGCATCGGTTTGGAGGAAGTTTTGCGAATGGGTAGATATTAGAAGAATTGAAAATACGATTTATAGCCTTCATGCTAAGACTTAGAATTTGCGTCTTCAAGGTCGAGGTAAACAAGAGTTTTTAAATTATATCTGGTTTATTACCTGTTGGAACATTTGGAGGGCCAAAAATAATATTCCGTTTAATGATTCGAATTGTAGTGTGGAAGACATTGTTAATACTATTAAGGCAATATCTTGGAATTTGTTGATTTTAGGAAATCCTGTTAGTAAGAAGTGTAACTTATACGAGTGGTATAAGTTTCCTTTCGATTTTATGTATTTTTCGTTTTCTTGTTGGTTGTAGTTCCTTGGTTTGAGATTTCCTTAATCTCATTTTAATGAAATTTGCTTATAAAAAAAACGTCGAACGTTTTCTCAAATAAATTTAATTGAATGCAATGTGAGTGCTCGATCCAACACCGAGTATCTCTCACGCTTGATTCAAATTAAAATCACTTCAAACAATTGATTCAACGTCAAGTTGTCCATTTCTAAAATCATTTTCGTAATAAATTGGAATGAAAAAGAATGTGATTGAACTTAGACCTTTTTCCTTCCCAAATACTCAAATGTTGTTGTAAACCTCCTTGTTTGGGTATTAGTCTTACTAACATGATAAGTAAATGAATCTTGATTCGTCTTACACTCTTTGTTAAATACTTTTTAATGAAAAAACAAAGGTGATTGGGCTTAAGTCATTTCCTTTCTGGGCATCTGAATATTGCTTTAGACTTCTCTATTCGAATTTCTAACTCCACTTAAAAACAATTTTACTCATCAAACTTCTTTTTCACCATGATTTTGAAAACCTTTTCAAAAATGAATGTGTGTTAGTCATTTCACTGCGAAACAAAGAAAGGTTTCAGCCTCCAAGAGTGAGCAACAAGAAAACGTTAAAAAGCTCCAATTGTCTAAAACGTCATTCTATAAAAGCAATCAACAAACACATGATTTTCTACTTACAACTATGTGGTCTTGATTTCCTCTTTGTAGCAGAGGATACATAGGAGCGAGATCTGTCTCGTCAAACCCAATAAACAAAAAACAAAAACACTTTTCTTTTTCCTCGCATAATAAGTAGATCGCAAACAATTCATGCTAAATGAGTCTCATTGAATACAACAAATGTGAGAGGTTCTAATACATTCTCATTGTATAATCCACTCTCGAACCCGATTTGGTTGCGACGATCATTTCCTTAGCTTTAGTGGGTTTTATTCGATAACTTTCTATTCCTTTGAAACAAATAAGATTCGATGACGACTTTGTATTTATTTTGAACGTGTGACGTGCGCGTGTAATTTTTTCACGTCGCGGCAATAAATTTTGGTATCGTATTAATATGTAAATATGCAATGGTACTGGTAATGAATTAATTTTATTTTCTAATAAACTAAAATTATGGGACATAAATGTCATAATTAGTACTTGATATTTTTTAAAAATAACAAATCAATCAAATCTAAATTGTGCATAATTGGGTAAGGATACACTTTTTCTGAGTAAGCAATCAAAGCTTGACATATTGTAAATATTTTAACTTTCAGAATGATTTTCATTTTTCCTCAAAAGTGATCATAACTAAGCGTAGATGAGTTTCACAAAAGGATGAACTCTTTTTCTATTTTGAATGAGAGAATCTAAGTGAGTTTCACAAAAGGATGAACTCTTTTCTTATTTGTAGAGCATTTCAAAGATTATCGGTGGTAATAAATTATTCTATCACTACGAATACATGATTTATTTTATACATCATTGTCGTGGGGAAATGTTTATGTGATGCATAAGTATGCTGCAGCATTGTAACAACCGCTTTTTTAATGAAAAAGTCTCAAAATAAATATTTTGAAAAAAGAAAATTAGAAATGCTCTTAAAGAAATATGAAACAAAATACAAATTTATTATCTATTTACCAAGTAAGTTTGGTAACAAATGTATACATTTATTCAATACTTAGTACAATCAGTAGGTTTGAAAGACACAATATTTCTTTTGAGATCATAACCGATTAAATGGTTCATTTGTGCCATGCTTCCAAAGAGGCCTAATCCATTATTATGTGGCCGAAAAGCAAAACATTTAATTCCTTTAAATATAGTACTAAAGACACCCTTGGAATATAACTTAACATTTGCGTCACTAAAATGTGACGAAATTACAGGAAATTTTGATTTTTTAGATGTGGTATTATAACAAAGACTAAATGAATCAGTGGAATCTTGAAAACGCTCTAATTTAACCACTTTTTTAACGGCAGATTCTAACTTATGAAAAACATGACGTGGAAGAAGAGATACCGGTGTACCCGAGTCAAGTAGAAGCATTTGTTCCTTCACGTTTAAATCCTTTGTACTTTATTCTCTTATTTCCCACACTTAATGCCTTCAAAGTTAGATAGTAATAGTCTTTTTGCTGATTTCCAATCATTTTGACCATAGGAGTTGAAACAACATTTTCACCCGATACAATAGCAGCATCTCCAAAGTTGAGTTTGCTAGATAAATTAGATATTTTGTAAGGCTCATTGACAATTAAACAATATGAAAATTTATCATCGGTTAAAGATCCTAATTGCTTTATAAAAGACGTAGACCCTTTTCCAAAGCCAGCTATACCAGAACTCTTACCGTTATACTCAAAGCCTTGTGTAGTGGTATGAGCACATCCGATCACAATATTAGGAAATGAGACAATAAAACCAGAGGTGGAATCCAATGTAAGAGTCTCCACACTAATATCTCCTTGTGTTTTTGTTCCACGGCCATAATCTAATGTATATTCACACGCATCTCGATCATAAGAACAAGTAGTATATGGAGTAGATTTGCATGTTCTTGAAGAGCATGTAATATTTGTGTAACTCGAAGATTTTGAAGGATTGAAAATAGGAGATGTTAGGTTGTAACATAAATTACAAGGCTTGCATTGATGCCAAATTAAGTTACTACCTGTGTCTAGAAAAGCATATACCTTAAAAGGAGGGGTACCAATCGAATAACTAATGAGATATTCACCAACAATATCATAGGGCAAAGATAACTCAATTTTATTTTTTGAGGCAGAAAATTTGTTATTAATATAATTGGAACGATTGATAGAACGTTGTATTTTATTAAAAAATAGTTGGAATTCAGTTTGAGTGGAATCGAAGAATGGTGAGTTAAAAGAATCACGGTGAATGAGGTGAATGGTGAAACCATTCTTAATAGGATGAGAAGTAGTTATTAAACAATAAAGACAAAAGAAAATAAGGGTAAAATATGTAAAATGCAACATTGTTCTTGAAATTCGAGTGAAAATTTGTTGATACGAGTTATATTGTTTCACTCCTTTTTATAATATGGGATTAAGAGAGAGTTATAAAGATAAGAACAACAAAAACTAGAGCATGAAAATCCGTCCATATTCGTTTAGTCACATGTTTACTATTTTTTTGGTAAAATATTACATATGTTAACTGTCAATACTATTTTAAATATTTGATTTGATTTTATTAAAATAAACAAGATTGGATTTGACTATTAAACTAAAAAAGATTTGATTTAATTTTCTTGGTTTGCCACATATGATTATTATAGACTATTCAATGGAAAAATAAATTAAAATGGTAATATTTAATTGTTGGAATTTCATTTTCCATTTAAAGATTAATATCCATATTTCATATTCAGTGAATAAATATTTTTTTATTAATAATGAAATCTTCAAATTTCATTTACCGTCGGTTTGTTTTGATGTAATTTTTTAAAAAAAAGTTATAAATTTTGAAAAAAATTTGTTTTTCATAATTAAAAGATTAATTTTCTAAAAGTTGAAGTCGCAATTTTTTTTTGAAGCGTTTTACCTTAAAACTAATTTTCTTAAAGTATTTGAAATAACACAATAGATATCATTTAAATAAAAACTTAAAGAAACAAACCTCAATTGTCTCGAAAAATACTAAAATATATAATAATAATAATAATAATAATAATAATAATAATAATAATAATAATAATAATAATAATAATAATAATAATAATAATATTTTTATATAATATTCTAATATATTTTAACACTTTCTTTTTATAAATAAATTAATAACTTTCAATTGTTAGTATTATATTAACTCTTATACCTTCTTGTTAAGGCCAATTGATGTCAAGGCTTAGCGTGCTCTTGCAGTATAGGTAAGAGATCATTACAGATAATCCATCCTTATTCTTCCGGTACGAGGTATCTATGGACAAAGTGATTAAGATTTATTTAGTAATTAAAAATCACTTATATATTTTAGAACATTGTTTGAACTTATATATTAGTAAATCATTTAAATTTAGAACAATGTTTGACACGAAGTGTTCGACCATATTAGTAAATACTAAAATCACTTATATATTAGTAAATCAATTATATTTTAGAACAATGTTTGACAGTGCTGAACCATATTATTAAATATTAAAATCACTTATATTTTAGAACAATGTTTAAACTTTAAAATCACACACACACATATATATATATATATATATATATATATATATATATATATATATATATATATATATATATATATATATATATATATATATATATATATATATATATATATATATATATATATATATATATATATATATATATATATATATATATATATATATATAAAAGTAAATATTATTCTCAATTCATTTCATATTAATAAAAAGGGATAAAATATTATTATAAAAATACTACATTAAGAAATTATTCTCAATTCATTTCTCTCGACTACAATTCCATATAATTTATTAAACCTCACTTTTAATAGGAAGATATAATCATAAACAATACTATATTAAGAAAATAAGTTATTAAACCTCACTTTTAATGGGAAGATATAATCATACACAATACTATATTAAGAAAATAAGTTTGGTTCAAAAAATTTTGTAAGAATAACCATTCAATTTAGGCAAAATACCAATTAAACGAAATTAGTGTCTAGATTCGGCTCACCGGTTTAAAAGAATAATTTTGTTATGTTCTTTGTTAACTAGAATCAATTCCTTTGGTTTAAAATTATATTAGACTTAAATGTATTTTTGGCCCCACTATTTTGATGTTTTTGAATTTAGTTCCTCCATTTTAAAAATCAGATTTTTAGTCCCTCGACTTTACATCATTTGACATTTTGATTAGGGGTGTTCATTGGTTCGGGCAAATCTGAACCAAACCGGAATCCAAACCAAACCAATATGTTTGGGTTGTGTATTTTTCCATTTCGGGCAAAAACCAAACCAAACCAATTAAAATCAATGTTAATTGGTTCGGGCAAGAAATTTCTAATTTGCTATCCGTAAACCCAAATCAAACCAATAACAATCAACATAATTAATTCATATAATAAACTTTTTATTTTAATTGAGTTATTAATTATTTATTTGAATGAAGAGAATAATTGTTATAGCAATTATCAAGTACAAATCATAATGAAAGAAATAAAGAGGCATAGTCTCTAGACATTTCCAATGAAAAACGAAACGACATCTTTTAAACTATCACAAGCATATCAATCAATGAAGAAATATAGAGAAATGAAACATTATAAGTCACAATCATTATAAATCAAACTCACAAATTGCAAACTACAAGTATCTGTAAACCACAAACTTCTTCCCAAATCGCAAAACTTCAAATAACAAGTATCTACAAACCTTCAATTTTATGTTATAGAATGAAGTATGATTATGCAATAAAATTGTTTTAAGTTACTAAATATTTAAGTGAAATATAACAATTATATGACTACGACGGTCATAACATATTTAAAAATATGTGTGTGTCATGTGTTCAATATTTTTTTCTTCATATTTTAGCGTGTAAACAAATATTTAAAAAAATATATTTTTGTATATTTATTTTTAATATATCCGATCAATTCAATCCAAATCAATCCATTATTTTTCGGATCGGTTTGATTTGGACTTTATTTCAAAAATATAGAAATCAAATCCAAACCAATCCATTTATTTTTCATTGGTTCGGGTATCGGATTCTCTCGAAACCGAACCAAACATGCCCGCGAACACCCCTAATTTTGATGCCCCCTCCAAATTTGATGACGTGACAATGATTTTTAGATAAAAAATATATATGTTAACTAATTTTATTTATAAATATATATTTTTTAAATTGGTTAATTAATGTAAATTTTAAAATAAATCATTTGGGCCTTAAAAACCCCAAGCCCATGCAACATTTATCCAATTCACAAAATGGACACTTTATGTTTGTGTGAGTAATATATAGGTTAAAATTACCTTTGAATAAATCAACATGGGACTTCAAAAACTTCGTACTCTAAAAACAACTTCACAGATTCTTTAGACAATCCAGCTTCTCTCAAGCTGACGTCAATATTTTTTTATAGATATGGCTGAATCAAAACTTGCTACCTAGTGATGAGAACAACTACACATTGAATATAGGCACATGAACTCCAAAATAGAGGTTTCATTGCAAGAAAAAAGCAATAAGTATTCACAACCAAACTAAGACACTTTGATGTGAGAGAAACCAAAGAGGAAAGAGTGAAGAAACAGGCTGTGGATTGGTCTTGGAGGCATTTATGGTAATTTTTCACAATCGAATTATTTTAATGGATTTATTATTGATAATCAATTTGGTTTCTTTCAAGCCAACAAATTGTACCAAACATTAAAGATAAACTAACTGCATAAAAAATTTGCATATGATGTTGTTGTTGCTCGGATGACAGTAAAATTACCATTAGAACAACCATTAACCAGCACTTCTCTAAATCTTCTAACCTTCTTTTGATAGAAAGAGTGAAGAAACATGATGTGGATTGGCACTTCTGAAAAACCTAAAATGATATTGGAAAATAGAGCAACATGACTTCTTAGTTTAAAATGGCTATCACCATTCAAGAAACTCTACAATTGTATCTTTAATATGAAGAGAAAACAGGAAGGATCTTCTTTTGTTGCTTTCACCGAAAATCAGAGATTGATTGGTGATGCTGCTAAGAGTGATTATGTTTCTCAATCCCACATTGTTTCCTGTAAAAAATGTCTACTTTATAATGCTAATTCAAGCAACAACTTTTGAATTGATAAGTGACTCTTTGAGCCCAATGGTCTAGGCCCAAAATCTTTTTTTAAGTATATTGACTAATTAATTTAAAAGAATATAATTAAAATAATTAATTAATTTAAGAAGTTGTGTATTTTGAATTTTTATCAAACACTTGGTGTGCACCTACACAAAGTGTATTTTGACAATTAGTGTAGTGCAAAATTTTTATCAAGTTGCTATCTAAATATGATAACAACAATTTCACAAACACTTGGTAGACACACACTAATCCAAAATAGAATTTTTCAAGCAACACAACTTTAAATTGTGTAGAAAAAATAACAAATGAAAAGAACGAAGAACACACGAGATTTGTTTAGGCAGTTCCCCCACCGTTCTTGCTAGGGGTCTCTGCCCCCAATTCACAAACCGAATTGGGATCTTTTATTAATATTGCAATGTTATTACAAGAAGAAAATTGGAATAACAAACTAATCCGAATTGCGATTGTTGCAATCACTCTTCTTGCCCCTTGATTCGAGATAAACCAAGTCCTTCAAGCGCGTCGAACAAACCTCTGATTAGTTGCTCCCCTCTTGCAAGAATTTTCAATTCTTCAAACTTTGAGCACGACAACTTTATTTCGATGCTTGTGAACCCACAACGTTCTTTGCAATCCTCTGGTTAACATGATATTAATGAACGATCACCTTGATCTTCAAACCTCCTCACTCGGCTGAATCTACGAACGAATGATGCATGCAAAACCCCAAATCACAAAGATCTTGGAGGACAAACCCTCTAGGTTTATTCAAGAAAACCCCTAAACCTCTCAACCCAAACTAAAATCGCAATATCACGTTTGAACGTTATCACCTTGATTTTGCACTTTGATTAACAATTTTTTTGTGTGTAATTGTTGGTGAATGCTAGAGAAGGAGAAGATGAAGAAAACACTTGTGTATCTATTTCACTTTTCTTGTTAGTTTACACAAAATAATATGACAACTATTTATATGGGTTAGTCAAATAATGATAAAATAAAAATAAAAATAAGAAAGAGAGAGAAGCAAAAAGGACGCTCTACACAGGAATGCGTCGACCTGTTGGAGCATTTGCGTCTACCTGGTTTGCCTCCAGGAATGCGTCGACCTGAAAGAACATTTGAGTCGACCTGTTTATGACTTTGAGTTGACCTAAAACTCCCCCTTTGTCAGCCTGTTGGGACCCGAGAGTTTTAAGGAAGAAATCAACCAAAATGAGTCGACCTGATGCATTCAATGAGTGGACTCAAATTTGTCTAACAGGATGAGTCAACCTATTTAGAGGATTGAGTTGAATCATGTAGTTAAAATACTATAAAAACCTTTTCCTTATGAGATCATCATTTTTCCTTGTAATCCCAAATGACATTTCAAAGTATAGAGGTTTTGACATCATTCAAAATATCCTTTATGCCTCACAATCTCCCCCTTTTTGATGATGGCAATAACTTATTGAAATGTAAAGAGCATTTTAGGAAAGACCATGCTCCCCCTGAATATGTGCCGTCAAAATGATACGACTTACAACTTTATCACATCTCCCCCTTTGAAAACATTAAAAAGAGAGAAAAATTAAACAAGACCCAAATAGCGAGAAATATTATTATTAGAAAACACATTGCAATAAAAGTCAAGCATCAACAAACACACAATAAGCGATGAAAAACCAAAAATCATCAAATAAACAAGAGAAGATAACGAAACCAACTAAAATGATTAAACATTATCCAAAACAAGATAAAATAAACAAGATAACCAACATAAGGAAACATTAACGATTGTCATGTAGAAAATACAAAAACCAAAGATAATGCAAATGAAACTAAGATGATATGCAACATGCTCTCATTGTCTTGGACCCCTTTGTGACGGATAACGACAATGGTAAACATTCGGTGGACGTTCGTCCTCATGTTGAGAACACTAGTACATAAATGACTTTTTACATCGGGTCTGGGTCCGATGTAAAGTCATGCAATATAGTAAATCAAAGACATTTTACATCGGGTTATGGCCCAATGTAAAAAATACACCAACCACATCGGTTAATAAGGAGTAATGAGGGTGAAGGTTGAACTCAATAAGGAGTTCGATATGAAGGATCTGGGAGCTTCGTCCAGGATTCTTGGGATTTTCATATGGAGAGATAGAAAGTAGTCGAGATTATGCTTATCTCAAGAGACATGCCTGAAGAAGATTCTCGAAAAGTTTGGTATGTTGAATCAAAGTCTGTTATGACTCCGACAAACCCTCAATTCAAGTTGAGTATAGATCAGTGTCCCAATAGTGATGTCGAAAGAACTTATATGGATAGCATTTCATATGCTAATATAGTAGGTTCTTTGATGTATGTTATGGTCTGTACTAGACCTGACATAGCATATGCAGTAAGTCTTGTAAGCAGGTACATGGCGAATCCTAGAAAGGCTCACTGGCAAGAATTGAAGTGGATTCTAAGGTACATAAATGGGTCTCTGAGCCGAGTCCTAATTTATGGTGGAGCATTGGGTGAAGATAGTAAAGCTGCAATCGAAGGATATGTCGACTCTGATTATGTAGGTTGTATGGATTCCAGAAAATCTATTTCTGGATATGTTTTCACTATGTTTGGCACAACAATTAGTTGGAAAGCAACACTTCAGAAGATTGTTGCTTTATCAACCACTGAAGTAGAATACATCGCCCTAACTGAAGTTGTAAAGGAAGCATTGTGGCTTGAAGGTTTTGCAAAAGAGTTGAAACTTCAAGGCCGAGGTATCACTATTAAATGTGATAGTCAAAGTGCAATACACCTGTCAAAGAATTCAGCCTATCATAGTGAACCCAGCACATTGATGTGAGGTTTCATTTCATCAGAGGGATAATCGAGCATGAAGAAGTCCAAGTGCTGAAGGTTTCGACAAATCATAATGTTGCTGATATGATCGCCAAGACGTTGCCCAATTGATTTTTTTTTCCATTGTATGTAGTTGATAAAGTTGTATGAAGAAAACTAGTTTGTTTCTTGTCGTTATAAAGTTTGTTCCAAGGTAGAGATTTGTTAGATATTCGAACAAATTCTATGGTTAGCATGTTGTCGAAAGAATAGCAGTTTATAAACACACTATGTCAAACAAGACCTTAGACAACGCTTTTTTTAGCCTTAGACAGCGCTTTAAAGCGCTGTCTAAACCTCCGATGCTAAAGGTTTAGACAACGCTTTTTTAAATCTTAAAAGCGCTGTCTAAGGTACCCTTAGACAGCGCTTTTAGGAATACCTTAGACAGCGCTTTTGATAAAAGCGCTTTCTAAGCCCCTATACCTTAGACAGCGCTTTTGGTGAAAGCGCTGTCTAATCCCCTCCTATTTTAATTTTTTTAGGTATACCTTAGACAACGCTTTTCAAAAGCGCTGTCTAAGCCCCCCCTTAGACAGTGCTTTTGCCAAAAGCGCTTTCTAATCCCCCCCTTAGACAGCGCTTTTGTGTAAAGCGTTGTCTAAGGTATACGAAAATTTTTGCAGCTTTTGTTTTAAACCACATTTTTTCCAGGTTTATAAACCAGAATTTCTACCTGTTTTCAACCAAATTTTGGCAGACAAATATCACATTTTATATATGCCATTTCAAACCATTTTGGCATTTTTTCTACCAATTTTCGGCTAACAAATATATATATATATATATATATATATATATATATATATATATATATATATATATATATATATATATATATATATATATATATATATATATACCAATTCAAACCAATTTTGCCTTAAATGTATCAAAATATATACAAATTTATGTACAAATTTACAAGTCATTACATATACTACAAATGTACAATATAATTACACATATTATCTAATCCATCCAAATTAAGCATTGCTCCAAATATATACATAGATCCTGAAACAACACAAAGATTGTAATTCAATTAATAAACAATATTATAGAAATTACAACGTTACACATATCTAAATTCTCATCAATTAAAGTAAGACTGCAATATTATACCTCACATAACACCTAGCTCTATAATGAATTGACACCATTCCTCTTTGATTTCGTCCACTTGATCTTTTGTATAATATGCACACTTGAATTCATCAAAGTACTACATAATAATATAACATAGTTTGATTTAATTTCAACTATTTAATTATATGAGATATGTGTAAATATAAAAATAACTCATAAGTTAGAAATACATACATCGGTGGGAATCTCTAATCGGCCCAAAACAAGAGTATCTCGCATAAACCTCAACATGAAATACCCGCAATCTATTTGATTACGTTGCTGAGGACACTACATATGAAAAAAAAATGGATAAATCCTAAGTTTTATCAAGTGTCATCACTAATATAATAAAAAATGTGATAATTAAAAATATACCGCCACTCGAATCCATGTAATGGAGTTGGCGTCCCTCTTTGATGTTTGGATATCTCGTTGGGCTCGAAAAGCTTGTAGGATGCTAATAAAATAAAAATGAATTAATTAGAACAATTCACATAAACTAAGAAATACACACAAGAAAAATTTGAACATTCTCACTTACGTGTCAATTATGACCTTCATATCCGGGTATGTTGTCCAATAATTTCCTAACGAGTCAAGATAATAAACAATTTTTCTGATAGGATTGATTGCGAGCAACAACCAATGTCCACTGTAATGATTAAGCAAATGTTAGATGTCAACTTGGAAAAAAATTATAATAGATGAATTTAGAATGAAATTCTAACCCGGTATTAAACGGTATAAAGAACAACTTCTCCGCATCTTTGTTGGCCATGAGGATCCTAAGAACGTACTCCGTCACGGTATCCGGTCTACTTAAGATTGAACTTAAGTTGACGGTCGCGGGTGCTAAGAATCTAAATGACACGTCCAAACCATTGGGGCGCATCAATTTGTCATACAAAAACCTTATATAAATACATCATTAACATTAGACACCTCTTTTGAAACATAAATTAAATAAGTTGTTCAATTAATATAACAAAGTAGACCGGATTTACCTGATATATGTATTGACAACAGTGACGCCGATTTCTTCACGACCAAAAACTTGCATGAAGTCTTCATTACCAATCATTTGGTCGTGATCAAAGCTGAAAATACCTACCTCCATATGCACAAGCCGAACACCTCCGGTCGGTATATCGGTCATCTCTAAAAATGTCTTGAGGCACGACCTATACTTGGTGGTAGGTTTTTTCCTAGCTACGGTCTTCTTAGAACCAGCACTTTTTACCTGTGCGGAGGCGTTGCTAACCTCCTTTTTTGTTGTGCGGAGGCGTTGCTAACCTCCTTTTCTTGAAGCTACATATCATATAAATAGTTAGATCAAATTAAGAATGTAACAACTTCCATGAATATATGCCATATAATTGTATTGTACCTGTTTTCTTGAAACCACAGACTCGGTATGCCGCAGAATAGCATTATCTTTTGATTTGGATTTTGTGGGAGTCTATTTAACATAACCAAGGAAAATATGTACGTAAAATGCGCGTAAAAACTTTGAATATACACATTAAAGTTAACATAGGTTTTAGGCATACCTCATATCCTACGCATATGAGGTTTGTCGGCCATGCAACAAACGAACCTACTACTTCGTCCACCGTTGTTGCATCCGAACCATCGTTAGGATATGGTAATGATGCATTCGGCTCAACTGCAATATCAACCGATACTTTCAAACATCCAGCAGGGAGCTCTCTAGTGTGGAGTAATACTCCGCTAACGTTATGCACTTTTCCCTTGCCAACCATCCGATAGTATGGTGACGACAAATATAGCTGACAATGGGAAATGCCCTAAAACCAATAATAACAAGAAATTGTTAATGTGTATATATGTCAAATACATAATTTAAGCAAATAGTTCAATTTAAGACAATTATATGTAATTACCTCTGGAATGTTCGACTGAAAGGTACAGTTGATACTGTCTTTGTCCGAACCATCTTTGAAACATGTTGAGGCGCTAGCCTTTCTTTCTCTCCTGAATGCATCAAGCTCAGCTTGCATGGCTTCCAATTTTGCATGAAGCTCCCGATTACTAGGAGCCTTTCCTTTTTTAACACTCAGGGAGGTCGGAGTGACTCCAAATCCCTTACCCCTCACCCGACCAGAATACTCAGGGACATCTAATACCCGACTAAGTATGCTCCTAGTATCATCGGGAGATAAAGACTGAGATAGCGCCTCCTGAAAAATCAGATGAATAACGTATACTTGTCAAATATTTGTGTATAAAAATGTTATTCAATTAATGAAAAAATGTTATACTTACACATTTCTGGTATACGTGTAAAACGTCTTCTTGAGGAACTCCAGATTTGCCCACACGGGCTTCCTTCCACAAAACATGTGCAGGAAGAGATTTTTCTGAACTTTTCTCCTTCTGCAGCTACACATTAAGTCATAAAATTTGATCAGATAAAACTAATATATGATGAACAAATTTGTTATCGCAATTTATAAATACTTACCATGGATTGTTCTAAGCGTCCATATCTGACACGTCCTTTTCGGTATGGATATGAGGGACTTGATGCTCTTTCCCGATTTGTGGCACTTATTCTTTTAAAAACCGGGTCTTGTCGTTTGGATTTGAAAGCTTCCCATTCTTCAGCTGATATCAAACTTTCATATTTTTTAGGAAGCTCCGCATCCACATAATTACCATCCGCATCCCTAAGGAACTTGGATGATAAAAATGTTCGAAACCCTCTTAAAAGCTTTCCGGCCAATTTCATACAGAAACCTCTTCTTTCTTCTTCGATGTTAAAACATCGCTAAGAAAAACATACAGATTGATAGTTAGTACTGGTAATTGAAAAAACATAATTGATACCGTATAATTAAGGGCCAAATGATTGTACCTTTATCTCACTCCAAATTTTTTCTTTGGAGTCATTCAACTCTTTGTTTCTCCAATCATCACAGGTAATGGGAATTTCATTCCTTACTAGTGCACCGATAAAACTAGTTAAGTTATGCCCATTAGGTTCTACAAGCTGTCCCTGGTGGCTCCAATGCACATCTAGTATGATGCCTCGAGATCTTCCTTGGACCACCCTTCTTATTACTGTTATGCCTCTTCGAATCTCTTCTTCCGCGGATACTTTTTTACTAACTTCCTCATGTTGGTTATCAGCCATGTCTAACCTGTAATAAACCAAGGAAACCATCAAATATCAAATATAACTTATAATCAAAGCAATTAAAAACAAAAAAAATAAAGAAATCATGCATTATCAGATATAACTTATAATCAAAGCAATTGAAAACAAAAATATAACGAAATCATGCATTATCAGATATAACTTATAATCAAAGCAATTGAAAACAAAAAAAATAAAGAAATCATGCATTATCAGATATAACTTATAATCAAAGCAATTAAAAACAAAAATATAACGAAATCATGCATTATCAGATATAACTTATAATCAAAGCAATTGAAAACAAAAAAATAAAGAAACCATGCATTATCAAATATAACTTATAATCAAAGCAATTGAAAACAAAAATATAACGAAATCATGCATTATCATATATAACTTATAATCAAAGCAATTGAAAACAAAAAAATAAAGAAACCATGCATAATTTACCTCAGTCACTAACATCTCTTTCTTTTCTTTGTTGGAATATTAATCACTTGTTTCTTAGCAATGCGTACGGATGAATTGATCCAAATTCCCTCATTATGATCGTTTCTTATATATGACTCATCCGATATAAGATCCTCAACTTCATCATTTCTATTCAACTCATTCCGTCTAATGCATGACTCATTCTCAACATCAATATCACATTGATCGACACCGCTATCATCAGTCACTTTGTTAGAGAAAAGCACTATAGACCATTTTGTACTCTTTGGGTCATTCACATAGAACACTTGTTTAGCTTGAGATGCTAGAATAAAAGGTTCATCTTTGTACCCCACCCTAGTAAGATCAACTTGCAAAAATCCAGACTTATCCATTCGTATGCCACTACTATTCACCCACTTGCAACCAAAGATGGGAATCTGAAACTTCTCGTAATCAAACACCCAAATGTGCTCAATAACTCCAAAATATGATAAATTTGGATATTTGGGGTTTAAGTCGTTCATACTTGATATATGCATTGCTTTAGCTAGCACGGTGACACCACTATTTTGCATAATACTCTTATAATCTTGTTCTTTGGTATAAAATGTGTATCCATTAATTGAGTATGCGCTATGAGAAAACACATGCAAACTTGGACCATATGCCAAACATCTCAACCTTTCTGTTACCGAAGAAGGATCTGAAGAGCGCTTCGAATAAATATGATCCTTCAACCATTGTATGAAACTTTGATTGTGCTCTATAACTATCCAATTTTCATTTCTGTTCGGATTTAACCTTCGGAGTACATCCTTGTGCATTTCAACATATGGCTCAACCTCATTATTATTGTGCAGAACATACAAATGAACTTGATCCCGTTCATCCCTTGATATTGTCACAATTTTATTCCCAATTAATTTTTTACCTTCCATTTTTTCGAAAATCTGAGCTCTGGGGAGTCCAATCGATTGAACGTTAGACAAATATTCAGTACAAAACTCAACAGCTTCTTCAACAATGTATCGTTCAACAATACAACCCTCTGGTCGACTTCGGGATTTCACGTACCCTTTTAATATTTTCATATACCGTTCAGCAGGGTACATCCATCTCATATAAGCTGGTCCACACAACTGTGTCTCTTTCACAAGATGAACAACTAGATGAACCATGTCAAAAAAAGACGGAGGAAAATACATTTCAAGCTCACACAAGGTAATTACAATCTCTTTTTGTAGTGTTGGTAAGATCTCGGGATCGATCACCTTACTACAGATTGACCTAAAGAAAAAACACAATTTAGTTATGGCACTTCTTACTTTTTCTGACAAAATAAAACGTATACCTATCGGTAGAAAATTTCCATTATAACATGGCAATCATGTGTCTTCAAATTCTTCAACTTGAGGTCTTTCATAGAAACAAGTCTTATGATATCTGATGAGTATCCTTCTAGAACCTTAACTTCACTCAGAGACTTACACAATTTGTTTTTCTCCTTTCTAGATAAAGTAAAAGCAGCAGGTGGTAGATATGTTCGTCTTCCTTTCTTCACGGGTGCTAATTCAGTTCTCATTCCCATTTTTAACATGTCCTCCCTTGCTTTAAGGCCATCCTTAGACTTGCCTTTTATATTGAGTAATGTACCGATAACACTTTCAAATACGTTTTTTTCAATATGCATAACATCGAGAAAATGTCTCACGTACAAAGACTTCCAATATGGCAATTAAAAAAATATCGACCTTTTCTTCCACCCACCTTTCACAACCTTATGTGCAAAAGGCTTGCCAAACTCAGTACGCACATCTTTCACCTTTTCAAAAACTTGTTCACCTGACAATGCGGGTGGAGCTCTACGATGTTCGGTGTCTCCATTGAATGCTTTTCTCCACCCACGGTAGTGATGTTTAGAATGTAAGAATCTACGATGACCGAGAAACACATTCTTCTGGCAAAGTTCCAATCGAATCGTATCGGTTCCGTCTTCACAAACAGGACACACACGTTGACCTTTAATGCTATACCCAGGTAGATTCCCGTATGCTGGAAAATCATTAATTGTGCCAAACAACATCGCCCTCAAATTGAAACTTTATTTCCTATATCAATCATAAACCTCCACACCGTTCTCCCACAAAATCTTTAAATCTTCGATCAAAGGTGTCAAGTATACGTCTATGTCATTCTCTGGTTGTTTAGGCCCAGAAATTAACATAGATAACATCATGTACTTACGCTTCATACATAGCCACGGAGGTAGGTTATAAATCATAAGAATCACAAACCATGTGGTATGTGAGATACTTTGAAGACCATGTGGGTTCATTCCATCAGTAGATAATGCTAATCGAAGGTTTCTTGCTTCTGATCCAAACTCAGGATAATCATTATCAATCTTCGACCACTATGGTGAATCAACCGGATGCCGATACTTTCCATCAATAATTCTTTCATCTGCATGCCAAGTAAGATGTCTTGCATCGGTTTCACTATGAAACATGCGCCTAAATCTCGGAATTATCGGAAAATATCATAAGACTTTTGCGGGAGACAATCTTTTCTTATATCGAGACAAACCGCATTTAGGGCACTCAGTTAACGTTGCATATTCGTTACGAAACAAAATGCAATCATTAGGACAAGCATGTATCTTATCATAGCTCATTCCAATAGAGCACAACATTTTTTTTGCCTCATAGGTTCGATTAGGAAGAACATTATCATCCGATAGCATTTCTCTCATAAGGGCCAACAACTCTGTGAAACTTTTATCCGACCATCCATTGCCCGCCTTTAAGTTGTACAACTTTAATAGCGCAGAAGTCTTGAGAATTCAGTGCAACCTTTGTACAACGGTTTCTCTGCATCGCTTACCATCCTCTCAAACATTTCAGGACAATCATGAAGATCTTCTTCCAGTGCTTCTACAATCTCTTCAACTCGATCACAATCGTATGTTTCCGTGTCTTTGTCGTATGAAGCATAGGTCGTATTACTTTTTCCACTCGATTCAACATTCTCGTTAATTTTCTCACCATGAAATATCCAACACAGATAACTTTGATCAATTCCATGCCTCAGCAAATGCGATTTCAATCCATGTGCGTCAACCTTACCAATATAACAACAACGCAAGCAAGGACAATGCATTCGTCTGGGGTTTTCAGCGTGTTGAACAACATACTTAACGAATTCCGCAACCCCACTCTCGTACTCTTTGGTCATTCGATCGGCACAGATCCATGTTTTATCCATGGTTTTCCTACTTATTAAGGTAAGCAATCAATCCAGACGAAAATACATAACTAAGGTAGTATCTTTGAGTATTCTAACAATTTTAAAGTTCAATTCATTTTATCACATTTAACAGAAATTTACAACTTTGAAGTTGAAAATAGAGTTTCGTATAATAACAACAATATTAGTATCCTAAATGTTTTAAACAAAAATTTCGTATACTAAATGTTTTAAACAAAAATTCCGTATCCTAAATGGTTTTCCTACTTATACGTATTTTAATCGTATCGTACCTCAGTGTTAATATTTAGCTAAACTCAGTGTTAATCCTAACACAGTGTATATATAATCTCAGTGTATATTTTAATCCTAACTCAGTGTATATTTTAACACAGTGTATATATAAACACAGTGTATATTTTAATCCTAACTCAATGTTAATATTTAGCTAAACTCATTGTATATATAAGAAAAAGAACAATATTCATCAAATGAACAAGAACAAGAACAATATCCATCAATCCTCATTATGTTCATATTGTATCTACATTGTAACTAACACAGTTTATACACATTATTCTGGAACTTTTCAACAAAAAACAAGCAAGAACAAGAACAAGAACACCATGAACAAATAGTAGGGCAATCAATGGAGAACATATACCTTTTTGAACGAAACCGACGGTTGAAGACGGAGGTTGCCGGAGGACGACGGAAGGACGACGACGAGCTGGACGGCGGTGGGGTTTTATGGACGACGGTGGCAAAATCAGTAGTAGGGCAACAATGGCGATTTCACGGTCGCGTCTGATACTGAGAGGGAAAGGAAGAAATGAAAATAGAAACTGTATATTTTTAATATAATAAGACCTTAGACAACGCTTTTGATAAAAGCGCTTTCTAAGGTAGGCCTTAGACAGCGCTTTTTAAAAGCGCTGTCTAAGCCCCCCCTTAGACAGCGCTTTTGGTTTTAATTTTTTTTAAAATTAAAAGACTTTAGACAGCGCTTTTGAAAAAGCGCTGTCTAAGGCATACCTTAGAAAGCGCTTTCTGAAAGCGCTGTCTAAGGCCTACCTTAGAAAGCGCTTTTTCAAAAACGCTGTCTAAAGTGGGACTTTAGACATCGCTTTTTGATTATTTTTGAACAGTTTCTGTGTTTTGATTTTAATTTTAACCTTAGACAGCGCTTTCTTTTAAAAGCGCTATCTAAGTTAAAAGTCATTTTTGGCGTAGTGACAATCTTTGTTGTTATCCTTGGTTACTCTAAACCCTAATCCTTGTGGATTTCTTGACTGATCAAGGAACCAATTATACTTTGTTTATAAGATATCTTATTCACAACATATGTTATGGACATAAATATGATGATGTTGTTAGGCACTTATGTTGTATCAGTATCAATTAATATATCAAATAATGTATTTTCTAGATGTATATTATACGAGGTGTTAATATATCGTTAAACACTTGGATACATAATAAAATATAATTAATGATATTAAATTTTAAAAATATGATTAGATCATAGTATTAGAATTTGATACTGTAAATACACAACAAATTTTTAAAAATTGGTGTTTGGTTTAAAATTTGTTAATTAAGTATGGTATTTATGCTAGTATTTACATATTTATAAACAATTATATGTAATTATTTATGTATGTCACATATAAATAAATAAAAAACAATGCACAAATATTTATTACAATTATTTATCATTGATATATGACTAAGTAAAGAAAAATTATTTGTCATTGATATACAATTAAGCAGAGAAAAATATTTGGCATAGGCAAACGAACAAATATTTGTCACAAATAACGTAAATAAATACACGAGTCCAAACAAAAATAATATTTACATACTAGAACAAATGTATCGTTAATTCAAATAATTTTTTATTTATTAAATTTTATACTATTTAAATATTTATTTATTAAATATATGTTATTGGTGTAAATAAGAGAAAAATACATATTAATGACTTAAATGCGAGAAAGATAAATGGTGATATTTTAAAAAATATTTTTCTTTTATTAATTCTCAACTAATAAAAATGAATCAGAACAAAAACAATTTTTATATACCGAAAAAACCCAAATATTATTATAGATAGAAAAATATTTATTATTGATCCAAACATATTTTTATAAAAAAAAATGTATTGTTCCTCCAAATATTTTTATAAACAATGTTATTTTTATAGACAGAAAACTATTTACAATTGATCTAAATATATTTTTAAATGACACCAAAAAAAAATCACATTTATATACAGGAAAAAATCTAATGTTTTATTAGTGTTAGTTTAAGGAAACATATCTACTAAAAATAAAAATTTGTCAACCATTTTTTAAAGAGCAGTGTTATTTAGTAAGAAAGAATTTAAAGAAGAAATGATTAAATGTACATATGTCACTATTTTAGAGGTAAATTTTAAATTAATTTTAAATTTAACTTTCTTTTTAATATGGATCATGGGATAGTGGTGATAAGGAATGATTAAAATTTATTAATTGATAAGCAATTATAAGCCATCATACTTGTGCTTCCTTCTACCCTCTTATAGAAAGTATCATACTCAGTAGTTCCTTTCAAGTATCTCAGAATTCTTTTTGTTACTAGCCAATGTGACAACTTCGGATTTGCCATGAACCTGCTAATTAAACTTACTCCGAACATCAAATCTGGTCGAGTTGCAGTTAAATACATGAGGCTCCCAACAACTTGTTTGAACATTGTAGCATCCACTTCAACGCTTGTTTCGTCCTTCGATAATCTTGTTCTTGGAACAATAGGATTTTTTACGAAGTTGTTGTTTTCCATGCCAAATCTTGTTAAAACTTCTCAAGCATATCTCCTTTGGTAGATAAAAATTCCAGCTGCATTCTGTATAACTTCTATCCCAAGAAAAAGTCGCATTCTTCCATATCAAACTCCAACATCATTGAGCTTTTAAACTCATTGCACATTTTTCTGTTGTTCCTAGTAAAGATTAAATCATCGACGAAAAGACTCACTGTCAAAATGTTACCTCCTTTTCTCAAGCAAAATACGCCTCAATCTTACTGTACCCAGGGCCGGCCATAGGGGTAGGCCACCAAGGCTACCGCCTAGGGTCTCATTTTATTTTAATATTATATATTTCTAACTAATTGATTTTTAGGAAAAAAAATATTTTTTAATTATTTTTTATGCCAATTAAATAAGTATTTGTCAAGAATTAATATAACAACACTCATTCTATATTTAGAATGTGTATTATTTGATTGATTAATTTAAAATAAAAGAAATATTGAGTTTTTAGAGACTCTTTATAGGTATTTTATGATTTAATGGAAAATAAGTAGGAGTCCGATTTTGTTATTCTTTGATCATAATCAATATTTTAAGGTGCTTTTTAATTACGACTTTACCGTGAAATTTTTTAAATTATATGTGATAGTATGTTTTGCTAAAAAATAGTATACTAAAAGGGATACTAATAAATAATAAACTCTTAAGTTCTCTTATATAAAATAATACTTGAAATTTATTTATTTTTAAAGAATTTTGGTAATAATTTTTCAATTATGATTTTTTAAGATGATAAGAAGAGTGTTTAGTTGTGTTGGTTTTATTATTAATTGAAAAGAAAATATTAAATAAAATTGATAAAAATAATTTAATGATTTTAATTTCTGAAAAATCTAAAATTAGAATATATTAATCTAAAATAAAAATATTTTTTTGTTATTCTAAAATATTTAAATTAAAATTTCGCCTTAGGCCTCGAGATGTCTTGGACCGGCCCTGACTGAACCACACTCTCGGCGCCTGCTTGAGTCCATATAATGCCTTTTTTTAAACGGTAGACTTTGTCTTCTTTGCCTTTCTTGATAAATCCTTCTGGTTGATGAACAAATACTTCTTCTTTGAGCTTATCGTGAAGAAAAGCACTTTTGATGTCAATCTGAAACACCGCCCATCCATTTTGAGCCACCAAAGCCAGAATTACCTGCACCGTGTCAAGTCGTGCTACTGGTGCAAAAACTTCTGTATAATCTACTCTGTATCGCTGTACATATCCTTTTGCCACCAATCGTGCCTTGAATTTTTCAACATCTCCACTCTCATTAAGTTTCGTTTTGAAAATCCACTTAACTTCGATAAGCTTCACGTCTTTAGGTGCTTCTGTTAACTCCCATGTTTTATTTCTTTCTACGGCTTTCATTTCTTCATTCATCGTCTCTCTCCACTTCTTGCTCTTGAACGCTTCTTCGAAGTGAAAAGGATCACTTCCACTTTCTATCATCATCATCATCATCATTTCTAAGCTATATTCTTCCTCAAATAGATATGTTCTTGTTTCATAATCAGCCATCCAAATTGGTGCTCTTTGATTTCTTGTGGCCCTCCCTTCAACTTGAACCTCCTGAATAATTTCATTTGCAGATAATCCAATATCAATGGAGCTGTTGTTTGAGCCATTTTGATTATTATCACCACTTTCTTCTTCTTCACTTTGCTCAATCTCTTGCTCTTATTCTTCACTTTTCTCAATATCTTGCTCATTATCATTGTTTTCTTCATCTTCCAACACCAAAATATCAGCCTTGCACTCTTCTATAGTTCGTCCCCAATTCCAGCTTTTCTCTTCTTCAAATACTACATCCCTGCTCACAACAATTTTTTTTTTGTAATTGGATCGTATAATCTATATGCTTTGGATTCATCACTTACCCCTAGCAATATACAAATTTTACTTTTGTCGTCCAGTTTGGATCTTTTTTGATCTGGTACATGTACATGAGACACGCAGTCGAAAATTCGAAAGTAGTTCACCAAAGGCTTCATATTGCTTCATGCTTCTTCCGGGGTTCTGTTTTCTACAGCGGAGGTTGGGCTTCTATTCTTGATGTGAACACACCATTTGACTGCTTCAGGCCAGAACACTTTTGGAACATTTCTCTCATTAATATGGCTCTCGTTGCATTCATGATCGTCCGGTTTTTCCTCTCGGCAACTCCATTTTGCTGAGGAGTAAATGCCGCTGTCAATTTCCTGCTAATGCCTTGAGCTCAAGAAAATTCTTCAAAGTCATTAGAAGTAAACTCACCACCCCTATCAGTTCTTAAACATGTGATATATTCACCACTTTCCTTCTCCACACAAATCTTGAAATTTTTAAAAATGACAAATGTTTCCGATTTTTCATGTAAGAATTAGACCCAACCTTTACGAGTGAAATCATTAATAAAGCTTAGGATATACCTTTAATCGTCGTTTGAAGCTGGTTTTATCGGACCACATATGTCAGCATGAATTAATTGAAGCTTCCTCAATGCCCTCCACAAGCTTTTCTTGGGTATGGAGTTCCTGTGTTGCTTTGCGACCAAGCATGTCGTGCAAATCTTCTTTGGGAATTTCAGGGCCGGCATGCCAACTATCATCCTTTTATTTGAGAGTGCGATGAGCCCTTTGTGATTAAGGTGCCCAAAAAATCAATGTCACAAATGTTCTTCTCGCTCCAAAACTACCCCAATTTGTAAGCACATAGAATCCTTTGGAGCCATTGCAGCTAATAGACAAAACATTCTATTCCCTCTCATAACAGAATGCATAATTAATCCTCTACTAGAATGAAATACTTTGCATGTTCCATCCTGGATCAAAATTGCTAGCCCTTTCTCTTGAAGTTGTCATATGCTAAGCAAATTATTTTTCAGCTCAGGGATAAAGTAGACATCTGATATTACCTGAGTAATTCCATTTATTTGCATTCTGATGTTTTCTTTTTGCTACAACAACCATTGTTGTATCATTTCCACGAATCTAGAAACCACACTTCTTCTATCACCATTTTCTGTAGATCTTCATAGGACATCAGTAACAATTCCTCTTCTTCCTCCAACTCGGCGTAGTTTGCTCTCTTTTCCCAATCGGGACACTCATATTGAAAATGTCCCAGTTTATGACATCGAAAGCACTCAATTGTTGCTTTGTTTAAGTATTGTCTTCCTCATCGAAATAAGCCTCTACCCCCTCTTCCTCGAATCGGCCTTTCATCATTGGTTATTTTCAAAACTTGTTCCTCTAATTGGTAACCCTGCATTCTTTGCTCATGAACAAGCAGACTCCCATGCAACTCATCATTAGTTAAGATGCTCAAATCATTTGACTCCTCTATTGAACAAACAACGTAATTAAATTTAGAAGTCAAAGATCTAAGTATCTTACTAACAACTGTGCTCTGCTCCATTACTTCACAATTGGATTTCATTTTGTTCACCACATTAAGAGTTCTTCCCAAAAAACTGTCCAATTGTTTTGGAATAACATCATTTTTTAGTACTTTTTCACTGGCTAAGACTTGTTTTGGAATAACATCATTTTTTAGTACTTTTTCACTGGCTAAGACTTGTTTTGGAATAACATCATTTTTTAGTACTTTTTCACTGGCTAAGACTTGTTTTGGAATAACATCATTTTTTAGTACTTTTTCACTGGCTAAGACTTGTTTTGGAATAACATCATTTTTTAGTACTTTTTCACTGGCTAAGACTTGTTTTGGAATAACATCATTTTTTAGTACTTTTTCATAACATGTTGGTGTAAATAAATTGTTTATATTTGTAAATCTAACATTTTCTTTTTTTAATATTATAATTAAATGAATATAATATAACTTAAAAACGAAAACCCCCTAAGTGAAGTCAACACCAATACAGAACAAATAACACTTGAAAATATTGTACTACAACCTTTTACCAAAACAAATAACCAAAATACTAAAATCTTCAAATAGTCTTGAACACAACACAGTAGCTAACATAAATTATTACAATTCAAGAACAACTATTTTTAATTCTTATGTTAAACCTGGAACAAACAGTAAACTCCCAGCAAGTCTTGATGCATAAGATGAACTTCCAACATATTTAGACCTTCACACCATATCTTTACAAAAATCAACAATTCATGTTATTTTATTTAAGGAAATATCAAACTAAATGTCTGAATCTGCCACTAATCTAAGAAATCTTAACATCAAAAAAATTTGATTTTTTTTTTTGTAAATAAAAGAATACCTTTGGAAACATTTGTTTTTGGACGACCTCTTTTTCTTTTTGGAACTGTATCATCACCACTAGAAGAGACACCTATTTTTATAATCATGAATAAAAAAATATAAGAAAAATAATTAGTAAATATAAGTGTAAAGTAATATGTTAATCAAATATGAAACAAAATAAGAAAGAAAGAAAAACCTAGGAACTTGTTAGGTTTTGTTTCCATTTTGCCTCGAGTAATAGCAATAGAAAATAAAAGTGGTTGTTGTTGTGTCATCACAAATTTACAAACATCTCCGATTTGTAAATTATATTTTTGTGAAAAACTCTTCCAACCACATTGCAGAACCATTCCTTTAGCCTTAACATCAAACTTGATCTTTGCTTCCATACTTACGTCCTCCCCAACTTTTAAGATTACAATTTCGTCCATCTTTTTCAAATATTTTCTTGAAAATACAACTGGTATTCTCTGTTAAGATTCATGAATCATGGTTTATTAATGATTAAAATATATAAATTAAAGCCAAAATTAAGAGATATATTTTAGATAGTATACTTACCAGCCTATAATAATTGACATAAGTTGATGTCAATGTAACTTCAAAATATGGACTCTCGTTGTTAACTCTCACATCATTAATATTTGCCATGTTTGAACTTTTTTTTTCCTTCTTAATAACATCTCTGTTTTTGCCTAAAAAAATAAATCATTTTTTACAAGTTAGATTCGTAATTTTGTTTATTAAATAATTTTATAATTAAAAAACAATCAACCACTTTAGAATTTTACACGCATTTTTATTGAGTTTTTAAAATTTAAAATAAAAACTCAATGGCTAAAACCACTGTAAATATGAGAAGTTATATTTATTAGATATCACTTAAACTTTTTTTTTAAAGAAAATAATAGTCAAATGAGACAACTTCTAAAATAATAAAAGAAATTAATTATAAATAAAGTAATTTTTTAGAAGAACAAACCAAATGAAAAAATTTGAAATCATAAGCTACCCAAAAAATGAGAATAAAACTATTAAGAAAATACATTATATTGGAAAAGATATCAGATAACTCACTTGAATTTAAATCTGCAACTTTTCTTTTGCATTTTTTTTCTCTTTTGAGTTTGTGTGTGTTCTTCACTCTCATCTGAACTATCATCACTCAATTCAACAATAACTTTAGTTCCTTGTTTACTTTCATCAACTTTATCCAAACATCTGATATTTGAATAGTTTATTTCTAAAGAAGTTCGATCAAATATCTTTACTTTGAAGTATGATCCACCAATATGTTTGAAAGTTAAAAAATCTCCATATTTTAAGAACTTTGCAATATTTTCCCAGTTTTTTGAAAAGCAAATATCACCATCACGCATTTCCCAAAATATTTTGTGTTGAAAACCATTTGGAAGTCTAAGAAATATTGGATTTGAGGTTCCTTTCCAATATTTTTGCACGTATGTCTTGGGAAGTCTCTGCAATGCATGAATTTGAAAAGTTAAAGCAAGAAAGAAAGTAAAACATATTTGTTTGTAATAATATACTTACAAGTTGTTTATTCTCCATTATTACTTTAAAAAAATCTGGACGATATTGAGATACCATGATTCACAGAATGTAGATCCGTTCAAAATATATTATGAGTCACAGAATAGAATTCTTTTAAAAGTAATTCACATAATGAAGAATGATCCCATATATATATATATATATATATATATATATATATATATATATATATATATATATATATATATATATATATATATATTTTGATGTGTTTTCAATGGTAATACCTACCAAACTATGTATTTATGATGGTTTCTTGTTGCATTTACATACATCTTAAATTCAATTTCTTATTATTGTACCTATGGTGTCTTGTTGCATTTATATCCAAATTTAATTTATACTAATGTCTAGCCAGATTCAAAGTTACTTTAAGTCATAAATGCAAAGAGTTGTTAAATTGATGAAAGAGATTGTTGGTTGAATGAGTGGGTGGGGTTTACACTCTAGGATTGAAACTAATAATTTTATCTCTATTTATTCTTTTCCTTTTCTAGTACTTCATTTATTTCTATGCTAGCTAGCACAATAAATGACTCCAAACAAAATAGATGAATCTCACTACAGTATTTGAATAAGAAGAAACAAATATATTTTTAGCATACACATTTGAAAATATACTAGTGCACTTGAAAATATTTGAGCAAACTGTCGTACTATAAACTATATGATTATGAATAAAACCACTGTCATGTCTAAGTGCATAAAATTATTATCCAAGGAGAAATTGATTGATGGAAGGATAGAAAACAAATCTTAGCAGCTCATCTTTTAGAAGTGAAATGTTCGGGTATGGGAGTTACCGTTCTGATTGTGTCGAGGTGTGTGAAATTTGAGTTGTTGCTGAAACTGGAATTCTAGGTGGATAACTAAATTCTATGTTGAAATTAATAGTTAGTCGATAACAAAATTGTACATTGAAAATAATCAATGAACCAACTTCCAGAGGAATCAAAGCAGGAATTGAAAAATGAAAACAGATCTATTGGAAGCACATACGACTAAAAATTGTAGATCCCCGCAGAGCTCCTTAGGAAGATTGTCCAGTGATTCTTTATCCCCATAGATCGGTCAATGATCTCTTTCCCCAACGGATTTCTCCCTCCAGACAGATCGTCCAGAGATCTTTCTCCCCGCAGGATCCGGATCTTGGATCGGTTCTCTCATTTTTGCATAATCATAGCATTCGCATCATTTTTCCCCAAACTAAGCGTAGAATTCCGTCTAATACGGAGCATTGTGGCAAAAATCAAACATTTGCATGATCATAAGCCAGGTTCGAGCCAATCACCTGCAAATACCATCATCACTTTACCAGCAATATACAAAACTTATCCCCCACAGACAAAGTCAGAATACTTTTGCACTCTCAATACAGACATTTGTTCATACTTGTACATATTCCTTTTGACACTCGTGTCATACTTCCCCAACAAGTCAAACACTCGTCTGTGTCCCTTGCTCAATCTTTTTGACACTCGTCTGTGTCTTGCACATGTTTCCTCAGCAAGTCAAACACTTGCACATACTTATACACAATCCTCTGATACTCGTCCGTATCTTGTATATATCACCTCCCCGGCAGATCAAACACTCGTCCGTGTTCCTTGCTTAATTGATTGATACTCGTCCGTATCATCATCCTTAAACATGTGTTAGCGTTTGTTTCTATCGATACTCGTCCGTATCGTGGTCCTAAGGATGCTCGTCTGCATCTTTAATCTATATACACTGTCAAGCACTTATACCATCTATTTCAAAGTGTAAGCACTCGTCCGTGTTTACCATTCCCTAGTAAGTCACCAACAAAAAAAACTTTTATATCCGACATTCGTCATATGTCGTGATATTTTCGGCAGTCGTCCCCTGCCAGGTGATCGTCCTTCACCTCTTGATGATCGTCCTTCATCATGCTTATCCGATGGTCGTCCCCATCGTTGATTTCTTATCCGACATTCGTCCTATGTCGTGATATTTTCAGCAGTTGTACCCTGCTAGGTGATCATCCTTCACCTTTGGATGACCGTCCCTTATCCTTTCCCCAGTGGAATCTCCATTGTTGGAACTTTCTATCCGGCATTCGTCCTATGTCGCGATATCTTTAGCAGCCGTCCCCTGCTAGGTGATCGTCCTTCACCTCTTGATGAACGCCCCTCATCATTTCATCTGATGGCCGTCCCCATTGTTGGTCCTTTTATCCGACATTCGTCCTTGTTGCACCCCAAAATTTGCCCTCACCTAGACCATACATTGTGTACTAAGGTGTCCCAAGAGGTTCACAAGGTTCACAAGGTATCCTAAGAGGTTCACAAGGTTCACAATTAATCATAAAGTTTGACAATCCCCTCAGACAAAGCATCCTCCTAAGCAATGCATCCTAAACTAGGGTTTTGAGTCTCATCAGGCTAAATGGATTTCCAAGGCTTCAAGTGAGCTTCATAGCCTCCTATAGGGCTTTAAGAATCCCTATGTCAAGTTTCAAGGCTTTCCCAAAAAGTTTGCTCAGTCAAATGATCAGATAGGCTAAAATCAGTCAAAGCAGTTAAAAAGTCAAACTGAGGTCAACTGTGGTCAAACCAAAGTCAAACTTCATGATTTTTTGCCAACATCAAGTTTATGAAGTAAAATTCATCATTTGATCAAGGGTTGATCATGATTCATCAAGGAGATTTCAGATCATCAAGAATCATGAGTTTCTAAATTAGGGTTTTCACAGGAAAAGTCAACTGAACTTTGATCAGCCATAACTTTCACATGCTTCATCAAAAATTTCGCATCTAAAGCTCATTTTGAAGGAAATTGAATTCTCTACAACTTTATGTCTCACAAGCCAAGCCTAAAAATGCTTCATTTAGAAGGTATGAGCTAGGACATTATAGGTCATTTTAAAAGTCAACAAAAAGTCAACATCTTTCAAAGGGCATAATTTGAAAATGGTAAAAGATATGGACATGAGACCAATGAGGTTGGTTAGCGGACTCTCTAAGCTTTCCAAAATATCCAAGAACACCTTCATAGCCTTAAAATTGAGGGATTTGTGTCTTTGCAAAGTTGGGAAATTTTTGAGAAGTTTATTAAGCAAATGGGGTCTTAGAACCAATTCTTTCCACACGGGCTTGCATTTTTATGACCCGATCTCTACCATGACATCATGCACGAATCAAATATCATTTATTCAGATTTTTATTAGTTTATTTTTATTTATTTTGATTTTATTCATTAAAAATCATTTTAAATCAAAATAAAATATGAAAAGCTCAATATTTGATATGATTCTCATTCTAGAAACTCTTAAAGGATATTCAAAGCTGATTGGTATCATCAAAATTCGTGCTCACCCAATTTAGAAAGGTTTTATAAGATTTTTGAGGATATTTGAAAGTGGTGAAACTTCATGATCAAGCAATCACCAAAAGCCCACAAATCCACAAAGTTTTAACCTAATTCTGTTCCATACATATACATAAACTAAAGACAATCACAAGGACACGAATTGGCTGCCTCCAAGAGCAAGAACAAAACTTCAAATTTCACAAAAAATCTCATAATCAGATTCTTATTTCCAGGCCATCTCCAAAGCTTTTGAAGGTTGCAAATCATTCCTTGAAGATCACTGAATGTTTTTGGATCATAAAATCATCCCTTCATGCATTGAAACATGCTAACCGAATCATTCTTGTTCTTCAAAATATTGTTTTTCGATTTCACATATTTAGCTAATATAAACTAATTTTGTTGTTTGATTTGTGTTAGTCATGATCTATAGATGGTTTCTGGACAGTTTCTTGAAGAATCATAGCCTAGAACATGAACTGCCATTGTTAGGGTTTCGTGTTTCAAATTGGGGGTTCCTGAATTACCAAATATAAATGAATTCTAAGGACATAGATGAATTGTATGAGTCATGAGAACTCATTGGTATAATTGATTTGATAAGATTGTACTGGTTGGATGGTGTTTGAATTTCGCAGGTTTAAAACGCAAGAGAATTCGCAGGAAAATCCCTGGGAAAATTCGCAGGAAAACCTGTGAATCCCGAGGAAGAAGATGATGAAATTGGCGCTGAAATTCAATTTTGAAAACTTGTTTTATTTTATAATGATTAGTGTTGGTTAATTATTGAATGCACCCCATGTGGCTCAGCTGGTTGGAGTGTTTGTGTGTTATTGCAATGGTCCTGGGTTCGAATCTCCCCCAGGCCATTTTGTTTTGTGTTTTATTTGATTTTTGCAGGTTTAAAATAAAAGAATTGATACTCACTTCATACACACCAAGCGCAGCTGGCCTAGTGGTGATGATGCTGGACCAAACAGGGAGAGCCTAGGGCGTGGGTTCGAATCCCAACCCTAGGTATGTTGTTTTTTTTCTTCAATTTTTTTGTACTTTTATTTGTTTATATTATTATATTCATTTAAATTCTTATAAAACTAATTTCTAAACAATATTATAATATTTTCTTATAAAAAACTTTATATTTTCAAAATCATAATTTACTTTCTTAAACTTAAATTGGTTCTATTTATTTTTTAATATGTTTATATTTATTATTATCATATATATATATTTTTGTAAATAAATTAAATAATTAGGTTTAGAATAATTTAATTAACCCTAATTTTCTCAACCCTATATTTTCTTAACCCTACTTTTATTAACCCTAATATTTAACCTAATTAATTTTTTTCTAAACCATAATTAATCATTAATCATTATTTTAATATGTAAATAGTTTATTATTTGTTTATTATTAATCTTATTTTCTTAATTAATTCTAAAAAAACTTTTCTAACATTAATTTTTCTTGCTAAAATTCTTATTTATTTTATTATTCTAACCTTTATTCTTATTTTTTTTATTACTACTAATATTTAATTATTGCTTATTTATTATTATTATATTTATCGTTATTATTATTATTTCTCGATTATATTGTAATTGTCCCAAAGCCTTGTAATATTCATAGGTTTATATTTTTGCTTTATTTTTATTATATTGTATGGTTAGTAATTTAGGGTGTGTATAACATGTTTGTAATTAAAAATTAACTTAAAAAAGATAAATATTTGAAAATAAACACGCACACACGTAAGTCGATCTTTGATCGCCATCTTGCACTTCCTAGGGTTGCCTCTCAGTTGCCTATTTCAAAAGGTCAAGTAGGGTGTCTTAAGCAAGTCCCTTCATAAATATCATCAAGTCCCTTCAGTTTATAAGATCAAGTCCCTTCGAGGTTGCCTACGATAAATGATCTTGTCCCTTCGAATAAAAGATGATAAGTCCCTACAAATTGCTAAAGACACCCTACAGTTGCCTATATCCAGATGTCCCTACACATGTCCCTTCACATCCAAGGTAATGACTACCTATTCCTTAATAATAGGGATAGTCTTACCATTGAAAGAACATAAGAACAGTAAAGACTTAATATAGGGTAGGTTTCTCTCAGTTACTTGCTCATTTTTTTAAAATTACTCTTTACACCCCACTTTTCAAACAAATTTTCAAAAAAACAAGGCTTTGTATACATCCATACGATGATCATTACAAAGTACTTAGAAAATTTCTAATCACACACTACACTTTCCAAAAATAATTAAAGTGAGCTAAGTAACTAAGAGCCCATGGATAACCATGGATATAAAGGGTGCTAACACCTTCCCTTTGTATAACCTACCCCCCCGAACTCAAGTCTTTTAAAATAGGTCTTTCCTGTTCTTTTATGTCCTTTCCTTATGGATAAAATAAAAGTTGGCGGCGACTCTTGCTATCCGCAACATTTATAGAAAGTCAGTTCTCCCACCGTGTTACAGAACTGGCGACTCTGCTGGGGACTAATTAAAGAGGGGTACCCTTAGGAATTAGATCACTTTAAATTTGTTTGCCTTGTTTGCTTTACTTTATTTGTTGGGGCTCTTATGTGTGAAAGATCCTAAACTGGATCTAGTGTACCTTAGGTAAATGACAATAGACCAAGGAAACTGTACGGCGTATACCGGTATGGTTGATCTGATGGCCATAATTAGTGTGACTTCTTGGTTGGTGCTTATGTTCCTTAAGCAAGTTGAGGATAATATGAGGCTGCCATATGTTGTCAATACACTAACTGACTTTTAGACCACTAGTCATCCCATCTTGGCCCTTAGAAAAGTAGTGAGATAACCGGCTTTGGTGAAGACTGAAGTTGGTTGATACTCGATGCTACACTCATTGAGATCCTAAACTTGGAGGGTTTTGGTTGGCAAGTAAGTTGCCTACTGAACAACTCCCCTTGGGAAGGATCAATGATATTGAGATCCCTTAGAACCTGGTTACTTTTGTAGGACATGATGAACCAACTGACTTCAGGGGAGGGTATTTACCTTTAAACCTCATGCAAGCCTCTAAACCCAGGGCTATGGTGTGACTTTTTTGTGTATGCCACATGCTTGTGATTGAACATAACATCATAACATCATGACATCATGCATCATAAGCATAGCATTTTCACTAACCATTTCAAGGACCAAAGGATTATCTTTGTTCTTTGTTGCAGGTCATGGCTTCTGCTCGTAGGAATACTATCCGGATCAACTTTGTAGGGATACCTCCTAAGCTTAAGGAATTGGTCTCTCAAGTTTCTAAAAACTCCTAATTCATCAAGAGGCATGATCACCTAATGGATCTAGTCACTTCAGGGTTCAATGAAGACATGATGAGTGTCCTATTTCAGTTCTTTGATCCTAAACATCATTGCTTCATATTCCCCGACTATCAGCTGGTTCCTACAATGGAAGAATTCTCCAAACTATTGGGTATACCTATCCTTGATCAGAGACCTTTCACAGGCCTAGAAAAGGAGCCTAAACCTGAGGTCATTACTGCAGCCTTACATTTGAAGAAATCAGACATTGTCCTAGAAACGAGAAGCGAGTTAAGGGTATTCTTGCTAAGGTATTGATGGAGAAAGCTCAAGTGTTCCTGAAGGCTATGAGTTATGATGCTTTTGAGGAGATCTTAGCCCTGTTGATCTATGGATTAGTGTTGTTCCCTAATCCATACCCGTTCATACACATACATGCCATCAACATATTTCTGGCTCATAATCCAGTGCCTACATTACTTGGAGACATCTTACACCCTCTTCATACCCGTACTACGAAGGCACGAGGAACTCTGATGTGTTGTATACCTCTATTGTCTAGGTGGTTTATTTCTCACCTTCCTCGATCAGTGATGAAGAATGAACAAGGGTTCAGGTGGTCCAAGAGGATTATGTCACTTTCTCATTCAGATATTCATTGGTGCTCTCGATCTATGAAGAATGTTACTATCATTGAACGTTGTGGGGAGTTCCCTAATGTGCCACTTCTTGGCATAAGAAGGGGCATTACCTACAATCCTTCTTTAGCTCTACGTCAGTTTGGTTATGCTCGGAGTGATGGTCCTCATAACATGCTTATTCAGGGTATCATGTTCGACTATGACAATGATCTGCAAGGTTACCATCAAAGGTTCATACGAGCTTGGAGCAAGGTGAACAAGGTTGACAGCAAGACTCTGGAACCAAAGTACTCCATTCCTATGGAACCTTATCTCAGATGGGTACGAGCACGTGCTCAGACTCTTATGATGCCATATCCTGCCATCCTGCCAGTTACCATGGAGCCTGTTGCTGAAGGAGATACTCCTTATATCATTCTTCATCCAGACATGCCCACTGACATGGAAGAGTTGCAGAGGTCCTGGATCCAGTTGAAGGAACAAAGGGATACTTTTGAGACTCATTTCAAAGCTAGTCAAGAAAGAATCCTGGAGCTGACAAGACAACTTCACGAGGAGCGGAATCTCAACTCATACCTCAACACAAAGAGGAAACGTCCATGGGAGACTTAAAACCCCATCTTTGTATTCATTTCATTTTTGTTGTAAGCCTAAGAGGCAAACAAGTTTACTAATTACTAATACAAGTTTACTTTCTGGTTGTTTAAACAAATTTAAATCATGCGGTCCTTGAAAACATTGCATACGCATTTACATACCATATCATTGCATCTCAGGTTTCTTATGAACAGGTATCTTATCTTCTCGCTATTTATTTCAGCAGAAATGGCTCTTGAACAGACTATCAAGGATCTCTAGGCTCAGAATGCACAATTTCACGAGCTGATCCTGAACTTGTCCAAGGGACAAGATGAGCTGAAGACACTGCTGGCTAAGAAGAAGAAGAAGACTAGAAAATCAGGAGGCCTTATCAACCTGGGAAGAAGATTCAGAGGTCCTATCAAGACAAAGGAAGAGGTTAAGGATTCTGAGTCTGAGAATTCTGAGAAAGAGGGAGGTAGTCTCCATGATACGGTGGAAGATTCTGATTCTGAAGCAAACTATTATCATGATCCTGCTAGTGAAGAGAAGTACAAGATGCTGGTAGACATAATGAATGCTATGGAACTACAAAAATCTTCTAGGCTTGATTTTGAAGATCTGAGTTTAGTTTCTGGAGTGATTATACCTATTGGCTTCAAGGTTCCTGTTTTTGTGGTGTATGATGGTGTCTCGTGTCCTAAGTTGCACCTGAGATCCTATGTCCGGAGGATTCAACCACATACTGCTGATAAGAAACTGTGGATTCATTTCTTCCAAGAAAGCTTATCTGGAGCTCAATTGGAATGGTACTAACAACTGGAGAGTGTTAATATTCATGATTGGAATGATCTTGTTGAGGCCTTTTATAGGAAATACCAATATAATGCTGATTTAGCACCAACTCGCATGCAGCTCCAAAGCATGTCTATGGGTGCTAAGGAGAGTTTCAAAGCGTATGCCCAGAAATGGAGGGACCTGGCTGGCAGAGTTCAACCTCCTCTGACTGACAGGGAGCTGGTGGATATGTTTATGAGTACGTTGAATGGTCCTTTCTATAGTCACCTCATTGGAAGCTCATCATCTGGTTTCACTGAGCTGATAATGACTGGAGAACATGTGGAAAATGGTATAAGAAGTGGTAAGATACAGGTGGGTGTCTCTTCACCAAGCACTTCTAAGAAACCCCCTAGTGGAAGGAAGGAGTCTAATGCCGTGTATGGTCAACATAGTCGTAACAGGAGTCACCAATCTGTGGGAGCAGTTCACATCTCCAATCCTGCCCCTGCAGAACCAGAGCAACAACAAAACAATCAACAGAAGCCTAGAACGCAGTTCACCAAGATCAACATGTCATTGGCCCAAGCCTTGCAACACATGTTGAAAGGGGAACTAATTACTTTGAGGGATTCTCCTCAGAATCCTAATACATCCTCTCCTCGGTACAATCCTAATTCAAGATGTGCATATCATTCTAATAGTCCGGGACATGACACCAATAACTGTTGGGTGTTGAAAAACAAGATTCAAGACATGATTGAAGCTGGGGAAATTGAATTTGACCCTCCTGGGACCCCAAATGTGATCACTGCTCCTATGCCCAACCATGAGAAGACTGTTAATGTTGTTGATGAGGTTTTCTATGTTTCCTCAGTAGCAGATGTGACTACTCATCTATCCATTATTAAGAAGAAGCTGGTGCAGGCTGGTTTCTTTCAAGGTTGCAATGAAGACTGTTTCTATTGTGCCTACAAACCTGATAGTTGCTGGAAGTTGAAGGATGGTATTCAACGCCTCATGGACAATTACACTATATTTTTGAGAGGACACCTTCTGTTGAAAGTATGTGTGAACATATGACTCGAAGTACGAAGCTTGAAGATATAGCTATGGTCGATAAAGTGCCAGTGAAGATTAACTCCAAAGGCCCTGTCAGGATCACCTCTAAGGGTCCTGTCAGGATTACTGCTAAAGGCCCTGTGAAGACTGTTGCTGAAGTTAGAATGGCTCCCATGATCATTACCACTCCTGGTTCTGTTCCTTATACTTCTGAAAAAGCTATACCCTGGAATTATTATTTTGATGTTTATATCCATGGTGTTAAACAAGAACCTTTGACTGATGCACCTGTTACTGATGTTAATCTTGATGTTGATAATATTGCTGGATCTAGTAAGATCACTAGAAGTGGAAGAATCTTCTCTCCCCAGGCTACCTCCAAAAGTGCAGTTACTCCAACTACTACCTCCACTGCTGGGCCAAGTACTGATGCCCGGGGCAAGGGTCCTGTGATTGAACCTGTACAAGCTGAGGCACCGACTGCTAAAAATCTTTCTAAATAGATGGAAGAGGTACTGAAGATCATTCGCAAAAGTGATTATGATATTGTTGACCAGTTGGGGAATACTCCCTCCAAAATCTCCATGTTATCTTTGCTGCTGTGTTCTGAGGCTCATGCTAAAGCCTTAATCAAGTTCTTGAAGACTGCTCATGTGCCAAATGAGATTTCTGTGGACCAATTTGAGAATTGTGTTGCACATCTGACTAATGATAATGGTTTAGGCTTTTCTGATGCTGATCTGACTCCTGCCAAGAGAAATCATAATAGAGCTCTGCATATTTCCATTGAATGCAGGGGCATTACCTTGTCTCTTGTGCTGGTGGACAATGGTTCTTCATTAAATGTGCTCCCTAAAGAGGTTCTGGATAAGCTTAGTCCTGAAGATGTTGTGTTAAGACCAAGTGATGTAGTGGTAAGGGCCTTTGATGGTTCAAGAAGAGTGGTACATGGAGAAGTTGACCTTCCAATCAAAGTAGGCTATCAAGTCTTCTACTCTACTTTCTATGTGATGGATATTCGTCCTGCGTATTCTTGTTTACTTGGGCGCCCTTGGATCCCTGGGGCAAGTGCTGTGACTTCCACCTTGCATCAGAAGTTGAAATATCCGGTGAAAAACAAAATTGTCACTGTCTATGGTGAAGAAGATTACATGGTGAGCCATGTGAATACTTTCAAATACGTAGAAATGGAGGGTGAGATGGTTGAAACTCCATGTCAAACATATGAAGTTGTTCCTGGCTCTGCTCCTGTTCTTCATTCTGTCCCTGCTTCTGAAGGAGTTCATATGGTTACTAGCATACCTCCTGCAATGGCCTCTTTCAAAGATGCTAAAGCTGTGGTTGCAAAAGGTGGTTCTGCTATTTGGGGTCAGCTTCCCAGCATCCCTTACAAGTCTGACAAGTTTGGTTTAGGTTTCACTGCAGAACCTTAGAAGGTTGTTCGTCGTGCTCGTGCTGTTCGTATTACCAATCAAGGGGTCATAAGAGATCAAATCAATGATGTGGGCGACTGTAATGAAGACTACAACCTGGATGATTGGATCTTTCCTACCATGGGTGATGGGCTCAACAATTGGAAGACTGAAGACGTTATTCCTATCTCCTTTAGTCAGGAGTAAATACTATTACTATGTTTTTATTTTAAGTTTGTAATTTCGAACAATTAAACTTTTAAGCCTTGTGTCTTGCCCGGGGCACAATGGTATGCTTGTTTCGGGATGTCATTTCATTTGCATACTTCATTCAATAAAAATCAATGGACGTTTCGTTTTCGTAAATATTGTGCTTCTTGTCTTTTCTTTTTATTTCTGTTTTATCAGCTATATGTTCTTACACACACCCACATCACTAAAATGCAGATCCTCATCCACTCTGGATCCTATTGATAACAGTTCTACTATTGCCAATTATGACTTTGAGAATCCGATCTATCAAGCTGAAGATGGAAAGGAGGAAGATTGTGAAGTACCTGTAGAGCTTGCTAGGTTGTTACAACAAGAAGAGAAAACTATACAGCCACATGAAGAGCCAATCGAAGTTGTGAATCTGGGAACTGAGTAAAACAGGAAAGAGGTCAAGATAGGGGCTGAACTAGAAGATGATTTTAAGAACAGACTAATTCAGATGTTACGTGACTATGTAGAGATCTTTGCTTGGTCTTATGAAGATATGCCAGGGTTGGATACTGATATTGTGGTTCACCGTCTACCAGTAAAAGAAGACTGTCGTCCAAAGAAGCAAAAGGTTCATTGCATGCGTCCTGAAATGTCAGAAAAGATTAAAGCAGAGGTGATGAAACAATTTGATGCAGGGTTCTTAGCTGTGACTTCTTATCCTCAATAGGTTGAAAATGTGGTACCAGTACCTAAGAAGGATGGTAAGGTACGTATGTGTGTAGATTACAGAGATCTGAATAAGGCCAACCCTAAAGATGACTTTCCACTTCCTCATATTGATGTTCTGGTAGACAACACTGCTCAGCATAAAGTATTCTCTTTCATGGATGGTTTCTCTGGTTACAATCAGATCAAGATGGCACCTGAAGATATGGAGAAGACTACATTTGTTACACAGTGGGGCACCTTTTGTTATAAAGTGATGCCATTTGGTTTGAAGAACGCCGGGGCAACATATCAGCGTGCTATGGTGGCTTTGTTTCACGATATGATTCATCATGAGATAGAGGTATATGTGGATGATATGATAGTCAGGTCCTATAATGAAGAACAACACCTTGATCACCTGCATAAGCTGTTTGAGAGGTTGAAGAAATACAGGCTGAGATTGAATCCAGACAAGTGTACTTTTGGAGTTGGGTCTGGTAAATTCTTGGGTTTCATTGTCAATGGAAAAGGTATTGAAATGGATCCTGCAAAAGTAAAAGCTATACAAGAGATGCCTGCTCCCCGTACTGAAAAAGAAGTTAGAGGTTTCTTGGGACGATTGAATTACATTGCAAGATTTATTTCCCAGCTAACTGCTACCTGTGAGCCAATCTTCAAGCTGTTGAAGAAAGATCAGGTAATGGAATGGAATAACGAGTGCCAGACAGCCTTTGATGAAATCAAGAGATACCTCCAAGAACCTCCAATTTTGATGCCACCAGTTGATGGAAGACCCTTGATTATGTACTTAACAGTATTAGACAACTCAATGGGGTGTGTGTTGGGGCAACATGACGAGTCTGGTCGAAAAGAGCAGGAAATATACTACCTTAGCAAAATGTTTATCGATTGTGAAACAAGATACTCACTGCTCGAGAAACTTGTTGCGCTTTGGCATGGGCTGCTCGCCGACTAAGACAGTATATGTTGACTCATACTACCTTATTAATTTCAAAGACGGATCCAATCAAGTACATATTCGAGAAACCTGCTCTCTCCGGACGCATAACAAGATGGAAAATGATCTTAACAGAATATGATATACAATACACCACTCAGAAAGCCATTAAGGGGAGTGTGGTAGCTGATCATTTGGCTCATCAGGCAGTGGATGATTATCAGTCTATGAATTTTGAGTTCCCGGATGAAGACATTATGATTATTACCAAAGAACCTGGACAATATGACGGACCTGAACAAGGAACCCGATGGACTATGGTTTTTGATGGAGCTTCTAATGCGCTTGGTAATGGTGTTGGTGTTGTGATCATTTCCCCTGAAGGTTGTCATACCCCAATTACTGCAAGACTTTGTTTCTATTCTACCAATAACATGGCTGAATATGAGGCGTGTATCATGGGTATCAAAGTTGTCATTGAGATGAAGATTCGGTTCCTGGACGTATATGGAGATTCAGCCCTTGTAGTTAGTCAGATTAAAGGAGATTGGGATACCAAGCATGAAAATCTCATTCCTTACAGAGAGCATGTGTTGTCTTTGATCCCATATTTTGAAGAGATTACATTTGGACATATTCCACGAGGAGAGAATCAGTTGGCAGATGCATTAGCCTCCATGGCATCTATGTTTGAGATTAGCTGGGATGATGAAGCTCCCAAGATCACTATTGATAGATTTGAGAAGCCTGCATACTGCAATGAGATTGACACTGAATAAGTAGAGGGAAAGCCTTGGTTCTATGAAGTAAAAAGGTATCTTGAAGCTCAGGAGTTCCCTGAAGGGGCATCTGTCAATGATAAAAAGTTTTTGAGGAGGTTTTCTGCTAAATTCTTCTTGAGTAATGGAATTTTGTACAAGCGCAATCATGATTCGACTTTGCTTCGTTGTGTGGATAAGAAAGATGCAACAGAGATTATGGAAGACATGCATGATGGGATATTTGGCACTCATTCTAGTGGTCATACCATGGCAAAGAAGATATTGAGAGCAGGTTACTATTGGTCTACCATGGAAGCTGACTGCTATCAACATTCTAAAACATGTCACAAATGTCATATTTATGTTGATAAGGTGCATATACCTCCAGCTCCATTGAATGTGTTGACTGCTCCTTGGCCTTTTGCCATGTGGGGCATTGATATGATTGGTGAGATCAAGCCTACTTCTTCTAATGGGCATCGTTTCATCCTGGTTGCCATTGATTACTTTACAAAGTGGGTGGAGGCAGCCTCATTTGCATCTATTACTAAGAATGTTATGGCTCGATTCATTAAGAATAATCTCATATGTAGGTATGGTATCCCTGAAAGGATTATCACAGATAATGGCTCTAATCTGAATAACACCATGATTACTGACCTCTGCACACAGTTCAAGATTAAGCATCATAACTCTTCTCCGTATCGTCCAAAGATGAATGGGGAAGTAGAAGCTGCTAATAAGAACATCAAGAAGATTCTACAGAAGATGACTGTTACATATACGGATTGGCATAAGATGTTACCATTTACTCTTCACAGTTATCGTACTACAGTACGTACTTCAACAGGGGCAACTCTATTCTCCTTAGTCTATGGTATGGAAGCAGTTCTACCCATTGAAGTTCAGATCCCCTCCTTAAGAATCATGAAGGATGCAGGCTTGGGTGAATATGAATGGATTCAGACTCGACTTGACCAGATAAATTTGATTGATGAGAAAAGGCTGGCAGCTATTTGTCACGGTCAGATGTACCAGAAACGGATGATCAAAGCTTTTAATAAGAAGGTTAAGCAAAAGGTATATCAGGCTGGTGACTTGGTAATCAAGCGTATCATATTACCACAGGGTGATCCTAGGGGCAAGTGGATTCCTACATACAAAGGACCATTTGTAGTCAAGAGAGTATTCTCAGGAGGTGCCATGATGCTTACTACTATGGATGGTGAAGATTTCCCACAGCCCGTAAACGCATACATAGTTAAAAAATACTACGCATAAAAAGAGACCCACTAGGTTGATTGGCCTAGACAAAAATAAGGGCATCCCAGCGAACCAAAAGGGTTTGGGCAAAAATTAATGATATATAAAAAAAATGTACACTCGGCAAGTCGAAAACCTAAAAGGGAGGCTTGGGCAAAAAAGGGTATCCCGGTGGATTGAAAACCTGAAAAGGCAATCCAGGAAAAAGTTAGGGATTAAAGCGTATGACTATGTCTCGTTGGATCACTCATGTAACCCCAACCAGTTGTGCTACCTGAATCAAGTTCAAGCAGATAAAGATCAATCCAATCATTTCTATCTCGACAGCAAAGGATGAGATACTTGAAGATAATGGCAATAGTGGAATTGAAACTCAATAGGATTATTTATCACATAGTTGTGTTTCTTTGTTTTTGTAAAACTTTTACGACGAATTCCTCTTACTAGGATTTCTGTCTCCTTGTACAAATTTGCCTGTGTATAGGCTACTTTCTAAAAATAAATAAAATCTCGTCTTTGAATCCAAATTTACTTTTACCTTGTTTACCTAAACGAAAAACGTCCATTGATTGTGTTTGAATGTATGTATGCTTTTGAATATGATTGATGTTTACCAGAAATGCATAAAATGCAGTAATAGTATTTACTAAAGACGAACAAAGGTAGGAATTCAACGAAGCTTCGCCGGTTCATCCCCACAGAATAATCTTTTCAGATACTTCAAGTAACATCTCCCCTCGGATTTATGTCCATCTCTTTTATCCTCAGTCAGGATACTCAGGAACTTATTCCTTCAATAAAAGCACGACGAACGAAGACGGGAAGTTATAAATACTATACTATCAAACAAGACGGGAACGAAGTCCTCATATTCCTCAGCAAAGAGCCGGGATTTATTTTCCCCAGCCAGCAGTTGTTATACAAGGATATCCAGACACTTCAGGCTGCATGATTCATACATACATCATTTACATCATATCATAGCATACGCATCTGTAATGCATAAAACATTTACTTAGGTACATCATGCCATACATGCATACATATTGCATAAACTAACCTTTTCTTTTCAGGATAGTTGCAGGAAGATAAACACTATCAACAACTCAAAATAGTTCAGAGACGATCTATACGAAGATCTAGTGCTGATACTTGATTCAGAGATAATCGCTACGAAGGTTCATTTCTGATAATCAATGCTCAAGTTGTCCTCAGAAGGGTACGTAAATGATCTATACGAAGATCTAGTGCTTGATCCAGGATATTTCCAGAGGAGATAATCGTGACGAAGATTTATTTCCAATGGGATAGTGTGTAAATGATCTATACGAAGATCTAGCACTTAATCCAAGAGATTCTTTCAAGGAAAAGTTCAGGAGCAATCGCCACGAAGATTTAATCCTGATATTCTTTCTATCCTTGGGATGGTATATGAATGGTCTATACGAAGATCTATTACCTAATCCGGGATATTTCCAAAAGAGATAATCGCTACGAAGATTTATTTCTAATGGTATATGCAACAGTTTATCTGTGGGATGGTACATAAATGATCTTGTACTTAGCCCAAGATATTACCAAAAGCAATTCAGAAACGATCGCCACAAAGATTTGATTCTGATGCTTAAATTAAAGTATGTTCCTAAAGATGGTTCAGAGGCGGTCTATACGAAGATCTAAGTACTGACACCTAACGAAGGATATTCTTTTCCCCAGAGATAATGCAGAGACGATCTATACGAAGATCTATTGCTGACATTCAACTCAAACCATGTTACAGGAATGATTCAAAGATGGCCTATACGGAGACCTAGTACTGATAGTCAATAACAACCTTTTGATACTACCACCTTCTGATATTATGGATGGAATCTATAAGCCCATCTCCAGTTCCTCTGAGTGGCATCTTTAAGCCCACTCCAGCATATGCAACCAATCAGCAACATTACATTACGCACCGGCGAGTGCAAATTTTTGGGCTTTTATGTTCAATCCCCTTCAACCTTCCAAGTCACGAATGGCACACAGGCCAATCTAACTCCTCAGGTTTCCGAAAATTGAACAGGGGCAGCTGTTGCACCCCAAAATTTGCCCTCACCTAGACCATACATTGTGTACTAAGGTGTCCCAAGAGGTTCACAAGGTTCACAAGGTATCCTAAGAGGTTCACAAGGTTCAAAAGGTTCACAATTAATCAGAAAGTTTGACAATCCCCTCAGACAAAGCATCCTTTTAAGCAATGCATCATAAACTAGGGTTTTGAGTCTCATCAGGATAAATGGATTTCCAAGGCTTCAAGTGAGCTTCATAGCATCCTATAGGGCTTCAAGAATCCCTATTTCAAGTTTCAAGGCTTTCCCAAAAAGTTTGCTCAGTCAAATGATCAGATAGGCTAAAATCAGTCAAAGTAGTTAAAAAGTCAAACTGAGGTCAACTGTGGTCAAACCAAAGTCAAACTTCATGATTTTTTGCCAACATCAAGTTTATGTAGTAAAATTCATCATTTGATCAAGGGTTGATCATGATTCATCAAGGAGATTTCAGATCATCAAGAATCAGGAGTTTCTAAATTAGGGTTTTCACTGGAAAAGTCAACTGAACTTTGACCAGCCATAACTTTCACATGCTTCATCAAAACTTTCCCATCTAAAGCTCATTTTGAAGGAAATTGAATTCTCTACAACTTTATGTCTCACAAGCCAAGCCTAAAAATGCTTCATTTAGAAGGTATGAGCTAGGACATTATAGGTCATTTTAAAAGTCAACAAAAAGTCAACATCTTCCAAAGGGCATAATTTGAAAATGGTAAAAGATATGGACATGAGACCAATGCGGTTGGTTAGAGGACTCTCTAAGCTTTATAAAATGTCCAAGAACACCTTCATAGCCTTAAAATTGAGGGATTTGTGTCTTTGCAAAGTTGGGAAATGTTTGAGAGGTTTATTGAGCAAATGGGGTCTTAGAACCAATTCTTTCCACATGGGCTTGCATTTTTATGAATCAATCTCTACCATGACATCATGCACGAATCAAATATCATTTATTCAGATTTTTATTAGTTTATTTTTATTTATTTTGATTTTATTCATTAAAAATCATTTTAAATCAAAATAAAATATGAAAAGCTCAATATTTGATATGATTCTCATTCTAGAAACTCTTAAAGGATATTCAAAGCTGATTGGTATCATCAAAATTCGTGCTCACCCAATTTAGAAAGGTTTTATAATATTTTTGAGGATATTTGAAAGTGGTGAAACTTCATGATCAAACAATCACCAAAAGCCCACAAATCCACAAAGTTTTAACCTAATTCTGTTCCATACATATACACAAACTAAAGACAATCACAGGGACACGAATTGGCTGCCTCCAAGAGCAAGAACAAAACTTCAAATTTCACAAAAAATCTCATAATCAGATTCTTATTTCCAGGCCATCTCTAAAGCTTTTGAAGGTTGCAAATCATTCCTTGAAGATCATTGAATGTTTTTGGATCATAAAATCATCCCTTCATGCATTGAAACATGCTAACCGAATCATTCTTGTTCTTCAAAATATTGTTTTTCGATTTCACATATTTAGCTAATATAAACTAATTTTGTTGTTTGATTTGTGTTAGTCATGATCTATAGATGGTTTCTGGACAGTTTCTTGAAGAATCATAGCCTAGAACATGAACTGCCATTGTTAGGGTTTCGTGTTTCAAATTGGGGGTTCCTGAATTACCAAATATAAATGAATTCTAAGGACATAGATGAATTGTATGAGTCATGAGGAACTCATTGGTATAATTAATTTGATAAGATTGTACTGGTTGAATGGTGTTTGAATTTCGCAGGTTTAAAACGCAAGAGAATTCGCAGGAAAATCCCTAGGAAAATTCGCAGGAAAACCTGCGAATCTTGAGGAAGAAGATGATGAAATTGGCGCTGAAATTAAATTTTGAAAACTTGTTTTATTTTATAATGATTAGTGTTGGTTAATTATTGAACGCGCCCCGTGTGACTCAGCTGGTTGGAGTGTTTGTGTGTTATTGCAATGGTCCTGGGTTCGAATCTCCCCCAGGTTATTTTGTTTTGTGTTTTATTTGATTTTTGCAGGTTTAAAATAAAAGAATTGATACTCACTTCATACACACCAAGCGCAGCTGGCCTAGTGGTGATGATGCTGGACCAATGAGGGAGAGCCTAGGGCGTGGGTTCGAATCCCAGCCCCAGGTAAGTTGTTTTTTTTTCTTCAATTTTTTTGTACTTTTATTTGTTTATATTATTATATTCATTTAAATTTTTATAAAACTAATTTCTAAACAATATTATAATATTTTCTTATAAAAAACTTTATATTTTCAAAATCATAATTTATTTTCTTAAACTTAAATTGGTTCTATTTATTTTTTAATATGTTTATATTTATTATTATCATATATATATTTTTGTAAATAAATTAAATAATTAGGTTTAGAATAATTTAATTAACCCTAATTTTCTCAACCCTATATTTTCTTAACCCTAATTTTATTAACCCTAATATTTAACCTAATTAATTTTTTTTCTAAACCATAATTAACCATTAATCATTATTTTAATATGTAAATAGTTTATTATTTGTTTATTATTAATCTTATTTTCTTAATTAATTCTAAAAAAACTTTTCTAACATTAATTTTTCTTGCTAAAATTCTTATTTATTCTATTATTCTAACCTTTATTCTTATTTTTTTTATTACTACTAATATTTAATTATTGCTTATTTATTATTATTATATTTATCGTTATTATTATTATTTCTCGATTATATTGTAATTGTCCCAAAGCCTTGTAATATTCATAGGTTTATATTTTTGCTTTATTTTTATTATATTGTATGGTTAGTAATTTAGGGTGTGTATAACATGTTTGTAATTAAAAATTAACTTAGAAAATTAACTTTAAAAAGATAAATATTTGAAAATAAACACGCACACACGTAAGTCGATCTTTGATCGCCATCTTGCACTTCCTAGGGTTGCCTCTCAGTTGCCTATTTCAAAAGGTCAAGTAGGGTGTCTTAAGCAAGTCCCTTCATAAATATCATCAAGTCCCTTCAGTTTATAAGATCAAGTCCCTTCGAGGTTGCCTACGATAAATGATCTTGTCCCTTCGAATAAAAGATGATAAGTCCCTACGAATTGCTAAAGACACCCTACAGTTGCCTATATCCAGATGTCCCTACACATGTCCCTTCACATCCAAGGTAATGACTACATATTCCTTAATAATAGGGATAGTCTTACCATTGAAAGAACATAAGAACAGTAAAGACTTAATATAGGGTAGGTTTCTCTCAGTTACTTGCTCATTTTTTTAAAATTACTCTTTACACCCCACTTTTCAAATAAATTTTCAAAAAAACAAGGCTTTGTATACATCCATACGAGGATCATTACAAAGTACTTAGAAAATTTCTAATCACACACTACACTTTCCAAAAATAATTAAAGTGAGCTAAGTAACTAAGAGCCCATGGATAACCATGGATATAAAGGGTGCTAACACCTTCCCTTTGTATAACCTACCCCCCGAACTCAAGTCTTTTAAAATAGGCCTTTCCTGTTCTTTTATGTCCTTTCCTTATGGATAAAATAAAAGTCGGTGGCGACTCTTGCTATCCGCAACATTTATAGAAAGTCAGTTCTCCCACCGTGTTACAGTCCTATGTCGCGATAATCCCCAAGAGCAGTCATACCCTGCTAGGTGATCGTCTTTCACCTCTTGATGATCGTCCTTCGTCATGCTTATCCGATGGTTGTCCCCATCCTTGACCTTTTTATCCAGCATTCGTCCTATGTCGTAACATTTTCAGCAGCCGTCCCTTGCTAGGTGATCGTCCTTCACCTTTTGATGACTGTCCCTCGTCATTATTTCATTCATTCTTTCACCCGATAGCCGTCCCCGTCATAGTTTATTTACCCTTTAACCTGATGGCAGTCCCCGTCAGTGATTTCTTCATTTCTTCAATCCCCAGAGAGTTTGATTTCTTTACTCGATGCTCGTCCCCGTCGTGGTCTCTCTTTTCCCAGCATGATGGTCGTCCCCGTCATTGCTTTACTTACCGTTTTTATCCCCAACAGTTGTCCTCTTCTCAATGGTCGTCCTCTATCGCTTTCATTTTATACTCATACTATACTATCTGTTACAATTTATACCCTTTTTTTCTTCTTCCCAACAGTTGTCCTCTGCTCAATGGTTGTCTTTGGTATTCAACCACAAGTTATCTGGTTTGTCTGTTAAGCCAGGCGCTTACATCCTGCACAGCTAACTCATGATTGAATAGGGGCAGCTGTAAACACCCCAAATTTTCCATCACTTTTTCTCACACCATGGCTTGTGATCTTTCATTTTTTCATTGGCATAAGCATATCATCTCCCATTGCACAATTTGTTTCATCTGCATAGTTCATTTCATCTGCATCTAGGGTTTGCGATCTGAGCAATCCAAGAAGTGATCTGAGCCATCTCAAAGGTATTGAAGCATGCTAAGAGGGTCCATGATTGTTCTATGATTTTATTGCATCCCCAAGAAATCTTTGAAGTCATAAAATCACAAAGGATTGCACAGAGGTCCAGGCAGACTGAAGATTTCCTGCACAGATGACCTAAAATTAGGGTTTTGGTTTCAGAGGCCTTACACTCAAATGTTTTGGTTATTCTTGATTATAATGATCTTAATATGTTATAAGGAGCATGTGTACCAAATTTGATGAAGAAATTCATTGTGGAAGTCATCTGATCATCTGGTAACTTGTTGTGCAAGAAAAGTCAGAATCAGGGCATCTGAGGCCCCCAACAATGGAACCAAGGGGTCATTTTCATCAGTTTGAGGTTCTATGATATTTATTTGATTTTATAAGTGGTTAGAAGTTCACAAGATTGAAGAATTTCAAGCCATTTGCAAATTTTCCATTTTTGGACATGACTTGTAATGGAAACTTTCCATTTTGGGAAAGATTTTCAACCTCCTCTTTCTTGATAAAAAATGCTTCAAATGAAAAATCCTTAAACATGAAAGTTGTAGATTGGATCTTCCCATTTTCAAAAAGTACAAGAACTCCTCTTGATTCATCCTAAAACTCAAGATATGATCTTTCAAAGTTGGGAAAAATCTTGTAATTTTTTAAGTATGTGCCAAAGAGGGATTTTTGCAAAATCAAGTTTCAAGACTTCTAATGACCTCTAATCCACCTCTAAGCATCATAACATGTTCACACAACATCTCAAGATTAGATTTGAGCCTTGGATCACAAGTTTTCATGACCAATTTCTCAAGAATGTACAAAGTTGTAAATGTGCAAAACCATTGCAATCGCACCATTCATTCACTTCTGATCACTCTAAACCATCCCATGGCCCTCCTTGAAGCTGGCTGAGGCAAGACATCCCTTGAAACAAGCTCTGACTCGTGTCATGCCTCATAGTACACAACATTGACTTTTTTGCAACTTGGCCCATACCAATCACACTATGCCACCACCCACTTTCTGATCAATCCCATTGGCTTATACTAACCCTAAGGACCTCATTTCATAACACACACAAGCCTGAATCAAGCAAGAAGCTCAGAATCACAAAAATCCCCAAAACTTTCATTCCTTTGAATCCCTCAACACAACCATCAAAACTCAAAATTTCCTTCACCAATCATCTCCACATAACCTATAGAACACAAACCAACCATCAAAATGGCCTGAAACACTCCCAAAAAAAATATGATTTCTGAGTTATTAGAACCAAACCTCACAAACCAGCTCATATAAACTCCATCTAAGCCTTTCAGAAGCATCAGGGGGTCAAGTGGAGTGGCTTTGCACAAAAGAAGGGGCCAGAAAGCTCAGATTGAGAAAGCTTCAACTCAGGTAACCATTAAGAACAAATTTTCCAGAAATTGCATTTTAAGTTATAGATTGATTATATGTGATGAACTGATCATGGTGATATGTTTACTTTTGAAAATGGTTGAGTTTTAAGCATTTCATAGCCTTCTGAAAGTTTTGTACAATTTTCCGTTTTGCTTCGATCCATGAATTTGATGAAATATAAATGGAATTTGTTGCTGGATTCTTGTTCCTTGATGTCTAATGAATGATTTTGGAGATTTTAGTGTGTTGTCATGGCCTAGGGAGTGAGATAGGATGAGTGAGCTACCGGAGAAGATGACTGGAGCTTTCTCCGATCACCTGAGAATGATTAGGGTTAAGATTAGGGTTAATCAGTTTAGTTTGAATTTAGGCCGTTGGATGTTGTTTTCCGCGTGTGTGGAGGGCCAGGATCAGTTCACTTAAACCCTAATCCTGATTAATTAAGTTAATTAGGTTTAATTAAATATTTTTGCCAGATTCAATCCCAGCCATCCAAACGCGCGCGTAGTCAACCCCCTTCAAATATGGACCATGGATCATGTTTACTTTCATTTTATTTCATTTTATTTCCATTTTATTTCATTTGTTTCCATATTTATTTTAAAATAGCAAAAAGACTTTAAAAAATCTCATTTTCTGCATTTTTACTTTAAATATTTTTCTTAACTCAAAAACATTTTTTATTTTAATTTTTGCATTAAAAAGTATTTTTAAAAAATTTAAATGTTTTAATTAATTAATTAATTGATTTTAATTAATTAAAAATACATTTAGGTTTCTAAAAATTACCAAAAAATTCATGAAGCATTCTTACACATTTAGAAACATTTTCAAACTCACCATACAAATTTCTTTTTAGGTTTGATCACATTTTCACAATTATCTTTGAATTAGGGTTCTTAAAAATCATATTTTCTAACCCTAACTTGAAAAAATCTTTTCTGATCAACCATGTTGAGTTTGAACTTGATTCTATTTGCATTGTTTCACATATTGCATCTAGTATCTAGGATATTTATCTCATGATTTTGCATTGCATTTTCAATTTGATTTGCATTTTCCCCTTAGAAGTATCCAATACCCTAGTTAACTTAAGAATTTCATAACTTTCACTAGGTTACGCTTCTGACCTTCTCCTTTGGGGTGTGATCTTGTATATGTTTAGGGTTTGTTTGAGTTCAATTTAAATTTTGTATTATGATGTATGCTTCTGTTTTGATCATGTGCATCTCATGTTGTCTTAAAACCCTAATTTCACATGTTCATTTGCATTCATCTTTGCATATCATCCTCATATGAACTTGTCATGCCATTCCAAGCATTTGTATAATATATTAGACATCTTAAGACATGCTTGAACATTGCTTGATCATTTCTTCATTCATTTGGTATGCTTTGCATTCATTACATTCCATGTACATCCATGTGTTTTCAAGCTTCTTACATGCTTCCTTTCCATCTCATCCTTGTATGAACATTCATATGCATCATGTATTACTTTGCATCATTTCATAACACATTTGCATTATGTTTATGCTTCTGGTTTTGGTCTTTGCATCTTTATTTGCCTTATTCCTTTTTGCTTTGCATCTTATGCATTCACACTAACATTTCAGGGGCTTATGGTAAGTTGTTTGGGATGTGGATTTGCCTTCACATCCCACCTCTTCTCTTCTCTTCATATGCATTATTATTTTTCTTTGAAGTTAAATTGCTTCACTTGTGCCCTCTCCTTCTTACTTTCTTTCTTTTAGGTTACTTGCCTTCTTCAGGAAGTAAGTGACTTATTCTTTCCTCTTCTCTTCTCATCTGTTTCTTCCATGGTGGCCTTCCTGAAGATCTTCCCCTAGCTTTTTACCTTTGAGTCTCCTTGAGTCTCTCTTCTCATCTCATAATCAGAGGCTAAACACTTAAAGCTTTGGGACTTTGAATTAGGGTTATGCCTGCATCCTTATCTTAGGATGGAGTGTATAACTTTAATCCTTAGTGTTAAACCTTTTATTTGTTTATACCTCTTAATCAAAACACTTAATAATGATCAAGACTTAAGCTTGTAACTTGGGCCTTACATTAGGGTTCTATCTCTTCCTTTTGGTTAAGAGGGACTAACCCTAGTGTTTAATGGACAAGTCCCCCTTAAGATAAGTCTTACAAACATAAAATCCACTTCTTAATCTCACCTTTAATTTAAATCCACTTTAATAAAGGCTTGTTATATAATTATTGTAATCCCTAACCATGGATTAAGATGAGGAGTCTTCCTCAGCTTAGGTGTTCTCATCTATCATCCTTCTCTTAGGATGGTGTAATGAGTTCACTAATCCCTGATTAGAGATTAAACTCATTACTTAACACTAAACAAAAACCCAAAAAACACTTAATAATCACAAGTAGGTTAATGATCTTAATCCTACATCATCATGGTAATTAAGTTGAGATGTTTATCTCACACTTAAGTAGGCTCATTATCCCTAATCAGGGAGGATATAATGAGTTTACAACCCTTTGATTTAGGCTTAAGCTCATTATCTTATGCAAAACACAAAAAACAATAAAAAACTGAAAACACAAAACAAACAATAATCGTCTCCTCCGGGATTCTTTTCTCATCACACTCATTCTGTAAACGAGAAGTCGCTTCTTCCGTCTAATGCAAGACAGTTAGCACTCGAGCCAGACGAGTCACACACTTGAGCATAGACAAGAAAGCAGTTCACAGTCAAAATTATCCAGTCTCTTTGAGTTGAACTACGGTGTTCTGACTTCCTCATTGCACGAGAGGATGCGTAGGCATAACTTAACGGTTATCGAACAAAAGTCTCTTTGTCACCCCCTCTTTCAGCATTCTTTTCTAAGCCTCAGTCTTGAGCATCTCACCATTTCTTTTTGCACTGATACTCTGTACATTTCTCCCTAGCTTTTTATACACAGTCAGCACATACACTACCCCTTTTAAACACAATCAAGTAAGCGTGGATCCCGTTGAGTACGACGGACGATTTGGGTGCTAATACCTTCACAGGTCGTAACCAACCCCCTTTCTCAGTTTCTCTGGTTCGCTACCGCCTTATCCATCTCTTTCCAGGTTTATGTAGCATTACCTTTCCTTCGGGATAAAAATGCATTGCTGGCGACTCTATTCAACCTTCAACCTCCTTCGCCGACCGTTCGCGTTTGCAGCGTGGGACCTAAGGTCTTTTCGGGAGCGACACTTATAAACAAAAAGAAAAACATTCAGCTTATTCTCTCTATCTCAACGCGAAGCTTCATCTGCTCATCTACTCCACCACGAAACCCTAATCTCGCCGGCGGCGGCTCCTTCTCTAGTCAATCACCATCATAACGCTAAAACCTAAACACTAACCCCCTTTGAATTCACTCCATCATCCTAAATCCGGTTACAATTTCTTCAAAAGCTCAAACAAGCGGCGAGATTGAAACTCTCAGAAACAAAATCCCAGAAATTCAAAACAAGCAATAGTCAAGGAGCAGAAGATCTTACGAATTGTCGTCGTTCTTGAAAATGAAGGTGATTCACGGTGTGTTGAAATGGTTAATTGCGGTTTTGCTGTGAAGTGCTGACATTCTTGCAGTGACGAACTATAGAAGATTAATAGGTGAAAAGTGTCGAGAAGATGTCCAGAAGTATATTGAGGAAGAGTTCGTAAATCTAATTTGCAGAAAACTCGATATTGTTGCGATTTGTCATTTTCTTCAGTTCTTTCATTTGCCATATTTTTCTTCTTTGATGCTCATTTGAGTTTGTTGTTGTTGAGTTCTTAGTTCTTGATTGTTGTTTTTGATGATTGCAGGTTATGGTGATGAAACTTGTAGGTTCAGTTTTAGTGATTTTGAAGTGTTGATGTTGATGATGATTTTGGAAGAGATATGGTGGAGAAAGACGTTATGGATCTAGGTTGAAGATGAGATGAGGGAGATTTCTTTTATGGTGATGATGTGGAGAGATTCAGTTGGAGGGATTAGAGGATGAAGTCCTTTTTTGCAATTGAGATCGATGAAATTTGATGAAGTTCAGAAGATTTGAGTGATGCCCTGCAATTGATGAAGAAGAAAGTGGTTGAAAAAGCTTCAGATCAAAGATTCGCGAGAGTTTTCTGTTACGTTATCTTTTTCAATTCTTCTCTCCTTTGTGATTCTTCTTCGAAAACGCTTCTGTTTTTTTTCGTTGTGATCGATTTGACTCGTATTCTTGAACCTGTTATTGTTCTGAACCTAAAATTGTCGACTTCAACACGATGACATTCTTCAATATTTGCAGGTTATCGCTTGTTTTTGACAAAGATGATGTAGAACATTGGAGGTTGAAGGTGTCAAAGGATGACTGCAAAAAGAAGAATTTGAGGATGGTGCTGAATTGATGAAGATATGTGATGGAAGAGGATGATTGATGAAGATGGTGAAGGTTGAAATTGGAGAATGGTGGGGATGAAGGAGAGAAAGAGTTTAGAGATGAAGATGATGGATTGAATCCGAGTATGGAAATAAAAGGAGCCAACCTTGAAGATGAAGATCAATGGACCTTTATAGGAGGATATTAGAGGGTAATCTAGAGATTTCACCATAAAAATCAGTTAGGTTTAGTTGTGATTATGTTAGGAATTTTTTGCAACTGAATTTTATGTGGGAATCCTCCTCCTTTATGATTTGATATAACTGTTATGAGTTATCCCCTGAAGAAAATCTTGAGTTTTTCTTCTTATCATTTTTGTGATGAAATTTGTTTACATTTCCTGTTATTTCATGTGTCTTTCCTTCCTTTTTTTTAGTATTCTTCTGTACTTCTGTTATCAGGATTTTTTGTTGCAACTTCAACTTATCAATTGCAAAGTTTTTTTCTCCTCTGCTTTTTTGGTTATCAGTCTGTGTATGTATCTGAATAAAATAAAATAAAATGAATTGAAGTTATATCTTCCCCTATTTCTCTTGCTAAGTTCCATGTATTCATTTGTACGAATCAGGTTTTTTTGTGAATTTAGGCAAACACCTGACAAAGTCAAAAAAAGAAAATTTAATGAAGGGTAATGGTTTTTTTATTAGAGGACTTTGGAATTGAATTTAAAAATCAATTCAGGACAATACTTTATGGTTTGGATATTTAACTTTAATGGAAAAAAGAATTTGGAATTGAATGTTAGCCCAACTTTGGATAATGACCATGGTACTAAGAAAACTTAAGCTAAATGAATATTGGTTTTGGACAATTAATTTGAAAATGGATTAAAAATGACATATATACTTGGGTAAAAACAAATGAATTATGATGGGAGTTAAATTGGATATTGGACAATATATGACTTCAAAAATGAATAACGAAGTGGTTTAGAAAAAGGAGATGGGCTTAAATCGGGTGAACTATGGAGTTGAGTATTAAACTCAAACAACGTCTTTCCAAATAAACCAATGACCATACACTTTTCTTTAGCTCAAATCAAACCATTGAACAAAACACTTTTCCAGCACTATGATGCCATGATAAACCTAAAATTGTTACTCCATGAATCGTACCTTTCTTAATCACTTGAAAATACTATTCTCAAATCAAGTTATGAGTAAGAAACAAAGTGCCTCAATATGTAATGACCACGATAATCCTGGCATGAGGGCCTTAATCCAATTAACATCAGTTAATGAATATCCACACGTTCAATCGTAACATGAAACCCTGAACTTTCTTGAGATGCACCTTGGTAGAGGAAGTAGTTCGAGCTGTTGACAATCAACAAAACCCTAGTTCACATCCAGTCTCAAATATAACCAGGACGAAACCTTAATCACTTGACATTCTAGAGAAAACTTGAATCAAATAATATTGTTACTTGATGCTTTAATAATGGATGCTCATAATGATGTGATTCTGACCTTTGTCTCGATCTCGAGTGTAACGACCAGATGAATCACCTTTGAATAAGAAAATCAGAGTCACACGAAAATGCTTGATCCCATGCCTTAGGAGCTTAATGAAATGTATGATCGTGAGCATTATAACCTAATTGGAACATGGATATGAATGTGAGGCATAAACCAGTTAGATGGTAATAAATAAGAGGGCAAATTTTGGGGTGTTACACCCTTAGGATTTGGTTGCGGTTGTCCAGGAAAAGTTCCAGCTGGAGCAGCAGTGGATGCCTATTGTTGAGCTACTTGAGAAATTTGGGTTTCTAGCATCTTATTATAGGTAGCTAAAGCATCTACCTTGGTTACCAATTGCTTTATCTGTTCACTAGTATGGATGTTATGATTTAGGAAATCCTTGTTCGTTTGAGCTTGGGTAGCAATGAAGTTTTCCATCATCAGTTCGAGTTTTAACTTTCTAGGAACATTAGGATTGGGTGCAACAGATTTCTGATATCCTGGTGGTACAGTTGGTGCTTGATTTGGCGCATACAAGGTGTTGTTACTCTTGTAAGAGAAATTGGGGTGATTCTTCAATCATGGGTTATAAGTATTAGAATATGGGTTTCCTTGAGCATAATTCACCTGATCTATGGCTAATCCGGCAAGAAGATGACATTCAGGCGATGTGTGTCCTAGGATTCCACAAATATCGCAATTTGGAGTTACGACAACCACGATGGCTGGTGGTGTTATGGTCAAGTTATTGATTTTCTGAACTATGGCATCCATCTTCGCATTTACGTGATCAAAACTGTTCACTTCGTACATTCCTCCCTTAGTATGGTTCTTCTCTACAGGCGTTCTTTCTCCTCCCCATTGGAAATGGTTCTGAGCCATGTTTTCAATGAGGTTATAGGCTTATTTGTAATGTTTATCCATAAGAGCACCGCCCGCGGTAGCATCTATCATCATCCTGGTGTTGTATCGAAGTCCATTATAGAAGGTTATGATGGTTACCCAATTTTCAAACCCATGGTATGGACATAATCTTAACAGTTCCTTGTATCTTTCCCACACTTCATAAAGTGATTCGGCATCTTCCTGTCGAAATCCGTTAATTTGAGCTCTCAACATAGCTGTTTTTCTTGGCGGGAAATAACGAGACAAGAAAACTTTCTTCAGTTCTGCCCTGTTGTGACAGAGTTGGATGGTAACGATAATAACCAGGCCCACACTTTATCTCTTAAGGAGAATGGAAAAAGTCTTAGTCTATTTGCGTCCTGGGTTACACCATTTTCTTTCACAGTATCTGCGTATTGTACGAACTTCGTCAGGTGTTCATTCGGATCGTCCGTCAGATTTTTAGAAAACTGGTTCTGTTGTACAGCTTGCAGCAGTGAAGGTTTGATTTCAAAATCGTGTCGGGTTATGGCTGGTGCGACAATACTGTTGTGTGGTTCTTGTTGGTTAGGAGTCCCATAGGACTTAAGTGAACGAGGTGGTCCTCCATTTTCTTCGGCCATGATTGGTTCTTCAACTGGTTCTGGTATAGTAATTTCAGGAATAAGGGTTTCGTTGGGTTCGGTTCAACGTCTCAAACTTAAGAAATGTTCTACTTAGTCAATCAGGGGTTCTAAGTATTTTCCTCGGGAGCGAGTATTGGGCTTACAATCGACAAAGTAATGGTAAATGTGTTGCCCTAGTCTAGACGATGCAACTACTTAATACACTATTGATTAAATCTAAGGCCCCAACAACAGCGCCAAAAACTTGGTCGCGACTTCCTGAGTCTAACGGTTACTAACTGCAAGTGCATAGTGTATCGCATAGTAAGAAAAGATATCGATCCCACAGAGACTCGATAATCAACCTAATGTCGGGTGTAGCTATGTTTAGCTAAGGCGAGCAATGTTTTGGGTTTTAAAGGGTTAATAATTAACTAAATTAAATTAATGATATAAATTATCAGTACTTATTTGATTTCACCTTCACGAATTCAATAGAGGGTCGACTTGTTAAGGTTTATTAAGTCATCTCTCCGTAGGAACTCTCGGTTTAAAAGTCTTCGACTCACAATATCGTGGTCTTGCCTAGTATTATACTCCTAAGTTCAATTGAGAGCTATCGCTGTGTCAATTCAAGTTAGAAATACATTTTGGAAACCTAAAGGTTCTAATTGGTTTTAAAGCGCTTCTGCTGTGTTTAAAACTAATGCTCGGTTTCAGCTATCTAGGTATGATCTCACACTCCCATGGTCTTAATCCTAATCTTTTACGCTATCTTATTCTTGTAAGGAAAGTTAATTAAAAGAAGAAATCGTAACCCGATTATAACTTAATTTAAGGTTTTATCCTAATTCTATCGAATTCGTTCTGGTTTATACAATTACATACCGATTAACGGTTTAAGCTGACATATTAAATAAAGAAAGGTAGAAGGAGAAAGAATGCATAATAGAAATAAATACGATAATAAATAAATAAATAACTAAATAAATAAATAAATAAATAAATAAATAAGCATTAAAATCAGAAACCTGATTGCAATATCCTTGATCAACCAAACTTCGGAACTTCAAACGAAAACAATAATGTAGTGGCTAGAAACAATAAAAATGGTGATTGTTTCCTAATGGCGAAAACTATCACTAAGGTTTGGTAAAGGAAATAAAAATAAATGCAATACTAGAAAATAAAGGCGAACTTTGAAGAATAAAAATGGCAGAAATGTGACGTCAAAACAAAGCTCTCCCATTTTAAATGGCAGAGAGCTCTATTTATAAGCATTGAGCTAGGGTTTATTGAGAAATAATAGGCTTAGACTCCGATAGAGCTTCAGACTGAGTTGCATGGACTGAGTGAACTAGGGTGAGGAAAGTTCTCTATGTGACCGAAAAAATATCTTTGAATTTTGACTTTTGTTTCAAATTTCACGTTGCTGCAATATTAAGTTGAAACGAACGTATTGTAATTGAGACGAGTGACTTAACAATGAGACAACCAAGTCAAATCCAAGTTGGGCATTTGGGCAGTGAGACGATCGTCTGGACAATGAGACGTTCGTTTGACAGCAAAAATGAAGAAATGCATTTTTCTGTTGTTTTCCTTCTGTTTTGCCTTGTTTCTTGTCTTAAAAGCTTCTTTTTGAATTTTTGCCTCCAAATGATGTGTCCGATCAAATGTCTGCAAAACAAACACAATTTACGCGTAATATCATCCAAAAAAGATAAATAAATATATTAAATAATCGGAAATCACATCAAATAATCAATATGAATTCGAGTTATCAAACATAAAGAGCATTTTAGAACTATGTTGGAAGTTTTGAGAGAGAGAGAGAGAGAGGAAGTTATATGTGTAGTTTTCCAAGTGTTAATTCTGGTTGAAGGAAGTCAGTTTTCTTGGCCATGTAATTTCAGGTAGTGGTATTTCAGTGGATCCTTCTAAAGTAGAAGTTGTGTTACAATGGGAAACTCCAAGATCGGCTACAAAGATTAGGAGCTTTTTGGGGTTAGCTAGTTATTACAGAAGATTCATTGAAGGATTTTCTAAGTTGGCACTTCCGTTGATTAGATTGACTTGCAAGAATAAAGCTTTTGTTTGGGATATCTGTTGTGAAGAGAGTTTTATAGAGTTAAAGAAGAGGTTAACTTCATTCCTGTTTTGACATTACCTAATCCAGATGAACTATTTGTGGTGTATTGTGATGCTTCGTTGATGGGATTGGGAGGCGTGCTTATGCAGAATAATAAGGTTATTGTGTATGCATCGAGGCAGTTGTGAGTGCATGAAAATAATTATCCTATGCATGATTTGGAACTTGTTGCAGTTGTTTTCGTACTGAAGATTTGGAGGCATTATCTTTATGGTTCTCGATTTGAAGTGTTTAGCAATCATAAGAGTCTGAAGTATCAGTTTGATCGGAAAGAATTGAATATGAGGAAATGTAGGTGGTTGGAATTGTTGAAGGATTATGATTTTGGTTTGAATTACCATCCAGGTAAGGCTAATGTTGTAGTTGATGCTTTAAGTCGAAAGACTTTGCATATGTCGGCAATGATGATTAAAGAGCTAGAGTTGATCGAGCAATTTCATGATATGAATTTGGTTTGCAAAGTGACATTGCAGAGTGTGAAGTTTGGTATGCTAAAGATTAATAATGATTTTCTGAACAGTATCAGAGAGGCCCAAAAGTTAGATGTAAAGCTGGTAGATATTATGGTTGGATGTGGTAAGTCAGAGAAGAGTGATTTCAAGATGGATGCAAATGATGTTTTGAGATTGAATGATCGAATTTGTATTCCTGATGATGCAGATATGAAAAAGAGTATCCTTGAAGAAGGTCATAGAAGTAATTTGAGTATTCATTTGGCAGAAATTTATGTTTGAGTAATTGTGAAGCTGCATGGTGTTCCGTTGAGTATTGTGTCAGATAGAGATCCAAGGTTTACGTCAAAGTTTTGGAAGAGTTTGCAAGAGGCATTGGGTATTAGGTTGAGGTTGAGTTCAACTTATCACCCTCAGACAGATGGACAAACTGAGTGGACTATTCAGTCGTTGGAAGATTTGTTGAGAGCATCTGTTCTTGAGCAGGGAGGTTCGTGGGATTCTTATCCTCCATTGATAGAATTCACGTATAAAAACAGTTATCATTCTAGTATTGGAATGGAACCTTTTGAGGCATTGTATGGTCAGAGATGTAGGACTCCACTATGTTGGCATGAATCTGGTGAAGATATAGTGCTTGGACCTGAGATAGTTCGAGAGACTACAGAGAAGATCAAGTTGATCTGAGAAAAGATGAAAGTGTCTCAGTGTAGACATAAGAGTTACCATGATAAGCGAGAAAAGATTTAGAATTTCAAGCTGGTGAGCATGTGTTTTTGAGAGTTACGTCTGTGACCGGTGTTGGAAGAGAGTTAAGGTCTAAGAAGCTTACTCCGAGATTTATTGGTCTGTATCAGATTTTGGACAGAGTTGGAAAAGTTGCTTATCGAGTGGCCTTATCGCCTAATTTGTCGAATTTGCATGATGTGTTCCACATTTCGCAACTCTGGAAGTACGTTCCTGATCCGTCTCACATTGTTAGTATGGATGATGTACAAGTACGAGATAATCTCACTGCGGAGACTATGCTGGTACGTATTGAGGATCGTGAGACGAAAACCTTGCGAGGTAAGGAGATCACGTTAGTAAAAGTTGTTTGGCTAGGAGCCGCGGGAGAGAGTATGATGTGGGAACTAGAAATCAAGAAGCAAGAGTCTTATCCCGAGTTGTTTGATCGAGGTAAGATTTTCGAGGACGGAAATGTTCTAGTGGGAGAGAGTTGTAATGCCCCGATTTAATTAATTAATTTAATTTAATTATTTTGAGTAAATTTGTTGTTAATTGCGATGTATGATGTTTGATGATAAGATGATTAATTGATTTAAGTTGTTTTAAATTGATATATGAGTTAGGCTTATTTGGGGAGGTATTAGTATTAATGCTGAGAGGTGTAGATAAAAGCCCATTAGTGAATTAATTAAATGATTTTAGTAATAATTATAATATTAGTATTATTTTTATGACATTTTTATTAAAATAAGGAAATAAGATTAGTAAGGGTTTAGAGATACTTTTAGGGCATAATCAGAATTGGAGAGAAGAACGAGTTTCGAGAGATCAAGAGCTAGGGCGAGAAATTTTGAGAAGATTTTCATAGGAATTTTCACTTGTAGATTCAAGCTGCATTCAATCCAAAGGTAAGGGTGGGATTCGTATCTTATAACCGGGAAAATAATCTGTATGTATTGGTGAGGGTTGTTTAGATGCCTATTATTCATGTTTGTATGATGTTGTTGTTTGATTTCGTATGAATATGACGACTTGATGATTGAATAACAACTGTGAATCCTCTATTGATTGTTGTTGTGCATCTATGTTCTGAGATTGTGAGATTGAACTATGATGAATTTGAATTAGATGATGATATTAGAATGATAAACTGGCATAGTAATGATAGATGAGTAACAAGATAATGAATTAGTAGTCTAAAACTCATAGAAACTCAATTAGGAATGAATTGGAGTGATAGGATGTTGAATTCGTAATAGAGATTGAACTGAGATGGTCTTTGCTGGTTTGCGTAAGAGATATGGTCTTACGCGTATGAGACCAGTCATTACGCGTAACACCTGGTGGTTACGTTGCCTGTTACGTGTAATGAAGGTGAGTTTTTAAGCCCCTCTGGTCAATTGTGTAAAGTACGCATAAGGGCGTACATTGTTACGCGTAAGGGAAGCCTGATACGCGTGTGGTACGCATTTGGGTAGAAGTGATGTATTTTTGTGATTTCGTAGCGTTTCGCCTACCGATTCGCATCCATACCTTTTTCTGATGTTCCGTAAGATAACTGGAGACTAATAATTGATGATAGATGTAATTAAAGGTTAATGATACGATGATTTAACGAATTTTGTTGAATAAAATTGGATGATGAATTTATAGATGTTGAACCGAGATAGTTACGATGATTTACCCGCTATGATGGGCATATTTTGATGTAAGTCTTATGACCAATGATGTTGTGATGATTTAAGATGATGAGATTGGACGATGCTTAATTGTGTTGTGTTCCATTTTCATACCGCATACATGTGCATTATTAAGATGGTCTGATTGGCAAACACAATGTTTACGATGAAGACTTATGTCTTGTAGATGCCCACCTAACTGGCATGAATTTTAAGATGGGAGTTCGCTCCGAATGGTACCACATGCATGCATTGTCGAGTCACATTTGAATTGCATTATTGAATGATTTTTTAGACGTTATGGATGTCATGATGATACAATGTTTATGATGAATATGATGTGAATGGATGATAAAATGACTTTAACTTGTATATGCTGATTATTATATCCTGTTTATAATTGTTGATATCTCACCCCTTTTGTTTGAATGTTACTCTTGGTTGGTAACATGCAGGTAATCCCGAGTAATGAGGAGTCCCATTAGATGGTTTGAGTCGTTGGTCACTTTGATACATATCACTTCAGGGGGATTAGAGAATGCATGAATTTGATTGAATATTGTTTTGTTTATGTCTGGATTTAAGATGTTTCTTTTAAAAGATGATGTTTTGGATTACGATGATTTATTTATGAAGTTGATTGAAGATGATTTTTTATGATTTAAATGATTTCTGCTGCATAGTGAAAGATATAAATTGTTATTTATATATTATTATGATGATGTTTAGATAAAGAAAAATGTGATACCCTATTTTGTTGAACTCTGATTTATTTATAATTGTTTACGGGTAGAAATGGGGTGTTACAGGGCGCATCACCCTTCATCCCGCAAGGGTCTCTCCTTCAAAAGAATCAGTTTCCATCTCCAATGGGTTTATGTCTCCAAGAATAAAAACCAAAACAAGATCTTTTTTCGCCAACAAGGAATCACACTTCAAGAGCTATGATACTCCCATATTTAGATTGGCCCAATATTCAGTTGTTGTATCTCACCTTATGTGTCTTATCTGTTTTGTCAGCATACACATTCATAAGCATTCATGCATAATCATATTCATAATCATTTTGCATATCATGGTTGCATTCTTCCGCGTCAAGCGTTAGAAAATTCCTCTCTCCAAATCATTCCTTGATTGAAGTCAGCCTTCAGACCATTTTAATAACTTGAACCTCTAAAGAAAAAGAAGAAATAATTCCCATAAATGAAATTTCATATGAGAAGTTTGCAAGAGCAAATGGCATCTCGATTGAGAAGTTTTCACCTTTTCAAAAATCTTTTGGGTATTCTGATATTTAATCCTTTTCTACCTCGAAAATCTGAACGCTTTTGTCGTTCATATCTTTAGGTCCAAGAAGATTAAATTGGAGCATATGGCATACCCTAAATTTTGACCTAAAGATCCCATGACATTTTCATACATTTAACATCCTTTTCATACACTTTTTATACATCACTAATTCAATGGAGAAATCCAAAGTTTGTTTCTTGATGTTCACTTATAAAGAATTAGGGTTTTGAAGTTCACTGATGAATTCAGGCAAAAGATCAATCAAGAATAGAAATTATATCCAAGATCTTAAGCTCCTCTACCCTCCATAAGGGTTAAGGGATCGTAAATGTCAAAGAACAACCTCAAGATTGCATAATCTCAAGTGGATCAAGCCTCAAGATAAACAACATTACCAGATTAGGGATTTTGATTGATCAGGGGTCCAAAAGTTTAAATTTTCATTTAGACAAGAGTCAATCACCAAGGAGATGGATTAAATAGCTCCTCTACACCTTTTAAGTTCATTCACAAGTTTAGAATAGCCTCAAAAGATGCATTGGCCAATAATCGGGAAGTAGGGTTTCACAATGTAATATTTATATAGAAAGAAAAAAAGTCAAAGATTGACTATTTAACAAAAAATGATCCTCATGGCCTATGTTACAATAATATATGGTCAATTAATGTATTTGAACAAGAAATAATCAAGCATTTGAGGTAAGTTGTAAAAGGGGCAATCTTAGAAAATTTGAAATTTTGCTAAGTTATAAAGGAAAAGTGTGTAGGAACCCTACTTTCAAGCATCATAACTTGTGATCCAAACATCAGATTTTTATGATCCAAAATTTTAATGATAGACCTCATCACATAATACAAATTCTTCAACTACATCTCATCCTAATTCTTCATGGATTTTGAGTTAGAGATTGATCAAAATCACAAAAAGTGGAAATGCATCCAACACTTAAGACAAAATTCTTCCAAGTTGGATTTCAACCAAAACACCAAAGTTTGAAGGATCTTTTCTCATAGTTACAAGCTCAACCAGATCCAAATCCAAACATCAAAGTTGTTGTACATAATACCAATATTCCAAAGAACTTATTGGCATGATAAACTTCCCATTGAATTAAGAGCTATGGTTTCTAAAACACCCCTTGCTTCAACTGTTTTAAAAATAGTTTTGATCCAAAACATGCTAGCCACGATTTTGAGTCAAGAGGTAATGATTAGAAATCCAAGTGAACCTAATGTAATCATCATAAATCTGATCCAACCTACAAAGCCATGATTAAATCCAAGAAGCTTATATTCTTGAAATCGTGAGTTTCGACACATGTGCATTGGATTCAAAGGAAATGGTGGGAAATAGTGCATATTTAAGATTCCTATCCATTCAAGTCAAGATGCTTTAATAAACAACAATTAAAAGGACTACAAAATATGGATTGATATAAATAATAGATGAGTTATTTGAAGCAGCCCGAAGTGCCTTGAGTAAGAAGCAATGATGCATAACAAGACAAAAGACTTCGAGCCTTATATCTTGAGCCACAAGAAAGAAACTTAAGCATAATTCCTCCCCTATAAATAAAGCCTCTCAGTGACCATTCTAATCACACCAAATCTCTTCCCAATACAAATTTCTCTCATTCACATCTCAACCCCAAAATTTCACTCCTTTAAGGAACCACTATCGGGTTTTGAGTTTGGAAGCAATTCCACTAAAAAAATGATGCTAAAACCTAATATACATCACATATGAACTATCCAAAGACTCATCCATCATATGTAACACCAAAACCGTGAATCACCATAGCCATCTTAGAGCTATCTGCAGTTGAAAAACTACAAAGTGATTCAGAAGTTTACAAGCAAGTCCAAGCATCTAAACACACTCTATAGGGTATATTGAAGTTGTTCAAGTCATCACAACACTTCTGAAACACCTCAAACATTAAATTCAAGATGTTCTTGCACAATCAAGTTCAGGTAAGCCTCAAAATTTCAAAATCTATGATCCATGCATTTTCTTTGAGGCCTGAAGTTACAAACATGTTAGTATGCATATATTAAGTGTTTCCCCTCAATCAATTGCAAAACAACATCATCACATAAAATTTCCAGAAGCTTAGACCAAAATTAGGGTTCATCTATATTTTTCTGGATATCTCTTCACACGATAAAAAAAATGAAATTGATTGCCATGATCATGTGAGTGAGTGAAAAGCTAACAAGTTTGGCGTAGGTTTCACTTAATTTCATCAAGTAATTCATGAGATATCAAGGGTTTGGTAAACTGTAGCTCAAGAAGACGTGTGAACCATTCCTTGCGTTCTTGGCGCCTTTTTCAAATTCAAATATTTGAATCTTTGAGTTATTTTTCTAAAATGATTTCAAAAATTATTTTTTCTCTCATTTTTAATGTTTTGATTTTGATTCTTTTTTTCAAAATTCACAAAATTTTAAATAATTGATTTTAGAAAAATTACACAGAAATATTATTTATTTTATATATTTGATATTTTTTCAAAGATATTTTTTTAATTGTTTTTTAACATTTTAAATAATTCCCTTCTCTTGATTTTTCAAACATAAATGAATTTTAAGCTTTCATATAAATCAATTGTGATTTTTCAAACATTAATAAAAGGTCAAACCTTATTTTATACACATGTTTAATATTTCTAATGATTTAATTGATTTTTATCCAAATAAAAATTACATTTAAATCAAAATTAGCGTTTTGTGCTTTTCATCCTCAAAAATTCAATTTTCACAAATGGGCCTCTAATAGAGTCTAAGTCTCAATACCCTTTTGTAAATAGAATAAATTTAGGATTTTTAAATCTCCCTATTCTGTTTTCAAAAATCTCGACGCAATAATCGTTATTCTCAATCTTCATATAAAATTCAAAAGATAATCAAATCATTCTCAATCTTAAAATACATCAATCACATAACAATACACTGGGCCTCTTCCCGAGCTGTAAGACCCAACACCTTTTCTTTTCATTTTGCATATATATATTTTATACCCGTTTTCATATAATTGTATATACTTGTGCATACATGTTAGCATAAGATACATTCACCTATTGCAACCCTAATTTAGTCAAACTAGAAACCCATAGGAGCACCCATACAGTCTAGCCTCCTATTGGGCATAAACAATATGGACATACAAATGGTTGTATTCTCGGTGAACCTCTTCTTAGTCTATTATAGGATTTTCTTTTATAATAATTTTTAGAATAACAAACTATTCTCCCCCCTTTGAATGGTTTAACATACAGAAGACCATATTTATTTGTGAAACCTCTTCTGGAACCGTTCATCAACCTCCTCTTAGGCTTTGTATAAGGACCCATGGGCCTCTTAAAGGTTTCCCCACAGCCTCCTCTTGGGCTTTGTACAAGGACCCTCAGGCTTCATACAAGCATATGATAGATTTGTAGTCAACCTTCTCTTGGGCTTAATACAAGGGCATATTCAGGCTTCTTAAAAGCATCTAGCCTCCTCTTGGGCTTTGTACAAAGACCCTCAGGCTTCCTACAAGCATATGATAGTGTTGTAGTCAATCATCAACCATAGAAGCATCAAAACCTTTAGGACTCTTCAATCTTTCCCAGAGACCTCCCAACCAGCCTCCTCTTAGGCTTTGTATAAGGACCCACAGACTTCCTAAAAACATAGGATATACCTTAGTCCCCCTCTCCACCACAGATTAAATTTTTCTAGCAGATAAATAATCTCAAGGCAACCTCACACACCTCAATGGATAAGATAGCATCCTCTTGGGTTTTGTACAATGACCTTTTTCCAACAGATGGATAAGTTATCCTCCTCTTGGGCTTTATACAATAGACCTCCCCACTGGTCAGCCTCCTATTGGTCTTTGTACAAAGAATGTTTTCCCACAAAGGGCTTCATACTAGTAGACTTAGAAAGTCTATTCCTCCAAAAGATTCCTTAAGCAAAAGGAAATTCCCAAAGAAATAGCCTCCTTTTGGACTTTATACAATTGAGTTTTCACCAATAAATATCCAATCAAAATCATTTAAGTAAACAAATATTTTCACAATTTCCAAGAGTTAGCCTCCTCTTGGGCCTTGTACAATGATATTTGTAACGCCCATATAATATATATCTAGAATAATATCATACAAGTGTTATTTTGGTACTGACACCATCATAAGATGCCTAATAGTATAATTCACATTCTTGACTAATACTAAAAACAATACAAACTATGGTGCAAGACATGGAAATTATACTAAAACAAAAATGCTAAGATCAATACAATATCCATTATTGTACAAAGATATGAAAATACACAGCGGAAGTGTAAATCCATGCTTTACTTAAAACATCCTGAGCATAGCTCCACCTTTAAATCAACCTGCAAAAGAAAACCTGAAAAGCAACAATAATAGTGGGGTGAGATATCAACATCTCAGTGGGTTCCCCATCTTAGAGTTCTCTCGGCTCTAAAAGGTTCAAATTTAAACACTACTCAAGTCGGGGGAAAACCTAAACTTCGAGTTCACATAACAACTAGAGACATCAACGAAACAACGGAGCACAAAGTGCTTTAAGGCATCTTTCCCCGCCCAGCCATACCATAGCAAACAAGTACGGGTCACTCGATCCTTAACGTATAGATGACTTTCCCCGCCAATCCACACCAGTGGCAAACAAGCACGGGTCACTCATTATCTACCAAAGGTACTTTCCCCTCCCAGCCACACCAGGACAAACATGCACGGGTCACGATACCTTACTATAAAGTAACTTTCCTCGCCCAGACATACCATGGCAAACAAGCACGAGTCACTTGTTACTTATCCTAATGGATAACTTTCCATGCCCAGCCATACTATGGCAAACCAGCACGAGTCACGGTCATCCATTAAGGGATTCGAATCCACAGATTAATTATGTCTCCCCGGTCGTCTCATGGGACCTCGACACGAGCTAAACATAACTCATAAACATCTAAAACTCAACCAAAAATGTAAAACAAAAGTTTCTATCTAAGAACCCACCTCTAATCGACGAGGAGTTTGCTGAAGATGGAGATGATAGCAAGCTCTTCCATGAATTTCTTCTCCTTCCAAGAGTTTTTCCTTCTTCTTCTCTTAGGCTTTCTTCTTTCTCTCTTTCTCTTCTTCTTACTAACTCTTTTACAAACCATTCTTTTTCTTTCTTTATAACAAAACAAATTATATTATACTGATATACAATAGTTAGTACTTCTAACGGGTCCTAACTGAGAGTATCCAAAAATGTCTCTGAGTAAGTTATTTAATAAGACCTCTGAGTCAGATAATACTAATGAATTAATTTTAGTTCATCGGTTTCTCTAATTATTTTAATTGAAAACTCTCAGAGCACACCATAACCTTATTAATATTATCCAGAGCATTTAATTGAAATACGGGGTATTACATCCTCCCCTCCTTAAATTGAAATTGGTCCTCGAATTTCCTTTACTCAACAACAACGACAGTTTACAACACCGTCTTAGATCCATACTTATCCTTACTTCTTCTACATAATCTGACATACTCAAATCTAACTCTTGACTTTGCGATCCAATGTCCTTGCTTCATAACAAGTAAACTTCACGTCCCCGCTCATATGCTTGTTTTAACATTGGGTTAATTTCTAACTTACTATTTTGCAATTCTTCTGTTGTTTCATACTTAATCACTTAGTCTCATTTCTCCTTCGGAGAAACATATCATTCTAATTCCTTCTATTGAGTCACAACACCAAAAGCATAACACTCCAGCTTGATTTTGAAACCACAACATTCGACAAAACCCCACAAGGTAAATTAGTGAAATATTATCTGTAAACAATTTCCAGCAATAGCTCTTATTAAAATCCTTAAATTACTAAAACCATCTCAAAAGTTTTCAAACGACTTATTTTCCAATTCCACTTGTTCGACATCATACACTATAACGGTTTACATCCAACACCCCATCCTTTCAGTGTCTTACTATAAACAACACACTTAGAACAAAATTCTCTTACCTCAACACTTATAAATAATTCTCTTCTGATTCATAATAATCCAACTGAACTCTTTCGTCTGTCTCTTCCACTACATCCTCAAGGTCTAACAGTGGAGATACCATGAATTCTCAAGCGACACTAGATAGTTGATAGTCTGCGGAAAACAAACGTATCCATTGAAGTTCTCACCAACCAATGAAACAAAACTTGCAGACATTCAGGGATAAACAACTTACTTGTCAATTACACAAAACTAACATCGGTCCAAACTCTCCAACGAAAAAGATACATGGGTTGTACTGTTGCAATCATAACTTATACAATTCCGATTCCATTCTAAACTCGAAACAATTCATCCAAATCAGCTTAACAAATCTGACCATGGTTACTATACTCCATGTCAATCCTCTTCACAAGATTCTATTCACTTAAAGTTTCTACTGACACAAGGTCTCCCTTAATAACAACGTAGTAACATCACAAAGCTTACAATCATTAGTGAGTCACTTATACCAAACTGAATTCACCCTTAGTATACATGTGAATTTCCAAAACACTTTCCTATTGCATACAATATTCCACATACTCACCTTTGAAGATCATACAAAACTTCTCATTCAAATTCGCTTCTCTCAAGGGCCTCGTTCCTTAAGTGATCCAATTTACATGTTTAACTTTGGAACATTCACTTCTCACTCTTACCTGGAAGGTAACTTAAAAGGTCAATATCTTTGAGTACGACTAAGTTGCGCACATCTGGTATTACTCCTACGGAGTCCATAACTGATGTTGAGAATTAACAATATAAGAACTGGCTAATTGTTCATCTCTTATCCACATAATAATTTAGATACCAAAATGTTTCCTAGAAGATCAACACTTTATGAGTCTCTTATAACTTTGCAATTTAGGTCCTCAGTATTCGCAACAACGACACACCAAAAAAATCAGATCATTTACTGTCTACCAACATGCTCAAAAGAAAGTTCAACATTTTGCCCCCTAACACTTCGAACAGAAGCCAAAACGGACTTATAGTTCAGAAAGTACGATTCTCTAAAGTCCTCAACAAAAGTCATGTGTCAATCGATTACCTATCTAAGGCTAAACGTTCAAACACAACTAAACTTGTTCCTTTTTATTGACAAACAATCCAACTCAAGATTACCAATCCATTCCGCACTAACTTACAAGATGATTCTCACTTGCAGTTTCTAAACATGTGTATAAATCGCCCACAATTCACAACTCAAGATGACACAGAACATACACAACCTGCAGATTATATACTCCAACAAGCGACGAAGTAGAACTACCATTTCCGTTACGGTCACAACACAGATACTCAACAGAAAAGTTTGACACCACACATACAATGACGTTAGTAGGAAAATGACAATGACAACATCAAAAGGGTTTTAGTCGCAAGTTAACACTTGATTAACCCATAAACAAAATCCAACACACAATCCTTATCGGGTAAAACAACATGATGAACATCTCATGTCTAGTATACAAAATTTTCCCTCTCTCTTCAATTCCTTGGCAAGAATTAAAAAACAACAACATTCTTAACCCCACTAGAGATAAATTCCAAACACTTCAACCATTCACAATTATAGGAGCTTTCCCCTAAACTTGAAAACGGAGGTAACACACTCCTCTGAATAACCTTTGATATCTTTACTTACATATTAACATGGGTTCCCTTACCATTAACTAATCATTGCATAGAAAGTCTCCACAGCTTCCTATCGGTACCAAGAACACTTCAGTCGGGCACCCAAGTCCAAATGTATGCATCTTAGAAAAATCCAATTTCAAAACTTAACAATGATAATCGGTCACTCCTAGGACGGTAACCGATCACTCAGTGCAATCCTGAACTTCCAGTAGCTAAAAGAGATTTAGAAACACAGTTCTGTAACTGGGTACTACCCAGAGGGTGATCCGATTACTCCAAACACAGAAGCACAATTCTGGTTTTCATTGCTACCTAAACCTCCCAAACTCATTCCAATCACGTCCAAAAGTTACAACCATACCAATAGACGATTCTACATATATAGTAATCACACTGCCAGAGTCCTAATGGGAGAACCATCATTGATTACACTTTCTTAACTTAAGTTTCAACAACAGCTTAACAACTCCATTGTACATTCGTCCAAAATACAATTCTCTATTACTTCCTCAAATTATATTGTTAAAACCATTCCATACCATGTTCACTTCACGCTCTGCGGTAATCCTCTCATACTCAAACATAATTCATCTTACTAGAACTCTCCCGAATCCAAGGTGCTTACTTTATCACTTATCACAACCTTATATAGTCCATACCAAACACGCCTTAAGTCACTAAATAAAGCTTGTTCTTTCTTCAACATTATACCTTATACTATTCCTTGGGTAATTTCAACACTTACCGAATTGATCCCTTACTAAATATAACACCCTGATGCATCACTCTAATCTTTGTCTCCTCAGTTATAACCGAATATACAACTTCAAACTTCTACTCTTTGTTCGGGGTATACTTCTCTTACTTGAAACGTGTAATCACATCCTTGTGTTTCTCTTCATGCTTCACCACAACTTTAGGTTCTCAAAAGAAAAGAACATTCTTAGTTTGTAACTTCTATCCATATGTAAGGTATTATCCGAATACATTCCTTGAAGTACTCTCATTCACCTATGATGCCACCACGATCTTAGAACTGAAATACTAACAATTAACCCACCCTCGAACCTATGTCATGCGTTCCACAACACATCTTCTCTTTCCATGGAATGAGATTTATTAAAACTCTAGTCCACAACAGTGACCAATACTGCTCTACCAATGACTTTACATATTCCTTGATGCACTGACCACTAATCTTGTAGATATTTGTACCTTTCAGACTCTATCCATTCCCATGGATTTCTCGAACAACACAGTTCTCTACACCTCCATGTTACATGAAGTACAATTCTTAAGAAGACTCAAACTGAGCTGACCAAAGCTCCCTCTGATAACAACTCCTGGCTTGAGCCTACTCCTACAACACAAGTTCGGATAACACTTCAGAGTCCTCATGGTCGCACATCCATGATTCTACCTATCACATACATAGCATTAGGTTGATCAGGCCCAATACTACATAATATGATATTAAGAACCATGCCAACAAGATACACTTAAGATGCATGAAATATTTACTTATGATGTTTTCAAGGCTAGGTCGAGGATACGACTTGCTCTGATACCAACTGTAACGCCCATATAATATATATCTAGAATAATATCATATAAGTGTTATTTTGGTACTGACACCATCATAATATGCCTAATAGTATAATTCACATTCTTGATCAATACTAAAAACAATACAAACTATGGTGCAAGACATGGAAATTATACTAAAACAAAAATGCTAAGATCATTACAATATCCATTATTGTACAAAGATACAAAAATACACAGTGGAAGTCTAAATCTATGCTTCACTTGAAACATCCCGAGCATAGCTCCACTTGTAAATCAACCTGCAAAAGAAAACCTGAAAAACAGCAACAATAGTGGGTGAGATATCAACATCTTTATGGGTTTCTTATCTTAGAGTTCTCTCGGCTCTAAAAGGTTAAACACTACTCAAGTCGGGGGAAAACCTAGACTTCGAGTTCACATAACAATTAGAGACAACAAAGAAACAACGGAGCATAAAGTGCTTTAAGGCATCTTTCCCCGCCCAACCATACCATGGAAAACACGTATGGGTCACTCGATCCTTAATGTATAGATAACTTTCTCCACCCAACCACACCAGTGGAAAACAAGCACGAGTCACTCATTATCTACCAAAGGTATTTTCCCCGCCCAGCCACACCAGGGCATACAAGCACTGGTCACGATACCTTACTGTCGCTCCCCCGAAAAGACACCCGGTCAGATAGGGTACAGACGCGAACGGTCGGCGAAAAGAGAATGAAGAAATGAAGGTGAATAGAGTCGCCAGCTAGGCATTTTTATCCCGAAGGAAAGGTAATGCTGCATAAACCTAAGAAAAGATGGATAAGACGGTTGTGAACCAGAGAAACTGAGAAAGGGGGTTGGTTATAACCTGGGAAGGTATTAGCACCCAGATTGTCCGTCATACTCGACGGAATCCAAGCTTAAAAGATTGTGTTTAAAGGGGTAGGTGTATGTGCTATCTGTGTGCAAAAGCTGGAAAATAATGTACACGTATCAGTGCAAAAGGTGAAGTGAGGTGCTCAGAAATGAGGCTTAAAAGAATGCTGGAAGAGGGGGGGGGAAGACACAGAGACTTTTGTTCGATAATAGTTAAGTTATGCCTACGTATACTCACGTGTAATGAGGAAGTCAGAACACCGTAGTTCGACTCAAAGAGACTGAAAGATAAATTAACTGATGAACTGCTTGCTTGTCTATGCTCAAGTGTATGACTTGTCTGGCTCAAGTGCTAACTGTCTTGCATTAGACGGAAGAAGCAAGTTCTCGTTTGTGAGTGAAGATGATGAGAAAAGAATCCCGAAGGAGGCGATTATTGTTTGTTTTTGTGTTTTCAATCTTTTATTGCTTTTTTGTGTTTGTCATAAGTTAATGAGCTTAAGCCTAAACCAAGGGTTAGTAAACTCATCATATCATCCCTTTGATTAGGGATAATGAGAATACCTTAAGTATGAGATAAACATCTCAACTTAATTACCATGATGATGTAGGATTAAGATCATTAACCTAATTGTGATTATTTAGATGTTTTTGAGTTTTTGTTTAGTGTTAAGTAATGAGTTTAAGCCATAATCAAGGATTAGTGAACTCATTACACCATCCTAATAGAAGGATAATAGATAAGCACACTTAAGTTGAGGAAGATACCTCAACTTAATCCATGATTAGGGATTAACCTTATGACAAAACAAACCTTTATTAAAGTGAATTTTAATTAAGGGTGAGATTAAGAAGTGGATTTTATGGTTTGTAAGACAACTTGAGAGGGACTTGTCCATTAAACACTAGGGTTAGTCCTTCTTAACCAATAAAGGAAGAATTAGAACCCTAATGCAAGGCCCAAGTTACAAGTTAATATTTTAGTGATTATTAAGATGGATTTATTAAGAGGTTTAAACAAATTAAGGGTTTAACACTTAGGATTAAAGTTATACACTCCATCCTAAGAGAAGGATGCAGGCATAACCCTAATTCCAAAGTCTTAAAACCTTAAAGGTTTAGTCTCTAATGATGAGGTGAGAAGAGAGACACAAAGAAAACAAAAAGGTAAAAGCTAAAGGGGTACTAATCATAACCCTAATTATTGTCATGCTTGGATATTCCTATGGTTTGTGAGGCTTAAAAGAGATCTTCAGAGAAGCCACCAATGGAAGAAGCAGAAGAAAGAAGGAAGAAGCAGAAGAATAAGTTACTTACTTCACTAAAGAAGATAAGTGACTTAGAGAAAAGAAAGTAAGAGATGAACATGAATGATCAAGCTCACTCTAAGACAATAAAAAATGCAGCATGGATGCATATGAAGAAGATGAAGAGAAATGAGAGGTGAAGGAAAATTCACTTCTCAAGTTACTTGCCACCTGAAAATGTTAGCATAAAGAAAGAGATGAAGTGAAATGAAGCATATGTAATGACAAAGAAACAAAACCAGAAGCAAACACATGAAGTGAATGATGCTATGGGATGATGCAAGGGCATACCAAGTGTTATGAATGTTCATACAAAGAGAAAGAATGCAAATGAAGCATGTAGGAAGCATGAAAACACATGGATGTTTATGAAATGAAATGGATGCAAGGCATAGAAAATGTATGAAGAAATGACCAAGCAATGTCTTAAGATGTCTAAGATGGCATACAAGTTCTTAGAATGCCATGGCAAGTTCACATGTTCATGCAATGCAATGTAAGATGCAAGTATGGATGCAAGATTAGGGTTACATGAAAGGATGAGATGCAAATGACCAAAACAGAAGCAAATCATATGATAAAAAATTGCAAATGGACTCAAAGGAACCCTAACCCCATATGATATCACACCCCAAAGGAGAAGGTCCAACTCTTAACCTAAAAGAAGTTGTGATTTTTCTAAGTTAACTAGGGTTTTTGGGTACCTTAAGAGGGAAAATGCAAATCAATTTGAAAATGAAAGATAAATTCATGACAAAATTGTCCTATAAACTACATGATATATAGAAAACAATGCAAAAAGAATCATTGTCAAACCCTTCATGGTTAGGCAGAAAAGAATTTTCAAAGTTAGGGTTCCAAAAAGGGAATTTTATGAACCCTAAATTCAAGAAAAATGTCAAAGTTGGATCAAAACCAAAAAGCAATTTGTATGAATGGTTTGACAATGTTTCTAAATGTCCTAAGATGCAATGTGAATTTTTTTTGGAATTTTTAGAAACCTAAATGGTATTTTAATTAATTAATTTCCATTAATTAATTAAAATAAACATTTATATATTTTTAAAATGATTTTTTAATGCAAAAAATAAAAATAAAAATGTTTTTGGGTGAAGAAAAATATTTGAAATTAAAATGCAGAAGGAAATATTTTTATGATTTTTCTAAGTATTTTAAATAAAATGGTAAAGAAAATGCAATTTAAATGAAATAAAAATTGTAATAAATGAAAGTAATCCAATCCAATGGATCAGATTCAAACTGGGGGAGAATGCTTTGACTAGTGCGCAAATCAAAGGCCCAAATTCAATCTGGCCTAAATCTAATTAATTAATTAAATTAAAATGATTAGGGTTAAGTGAAACCATCCTGGCCCTCCACACACGCGCGAAACTCAAATCCTACACTCCAGATTCAAACTCAGCTAATCACCTGAGATTAGCCCTAATCCAACTCAGGTGGCCAGAACAGTGTTTCGGTCGTCTTCTCCGGCAGGGTAGTTTTCCAAACTCTCTCCTTAGGTCATTTCTGGAGCTCTAAAGCTCCATATCAAATCCCTAACTCACCCTAAACACGAATCCACCCTCAAAACTAATTTATTTTGCATTAATCATAGGAATCAAACAAGAACATATTTCACGGGCAAAGTTTCAGAAGTCAAATACAAGCTTATTTTTCACTCATTTTCAAAACAAATTATATCATGGTGATCAGCATAACATGTAGAACAATTTAGAAACTTAAAATCATGCTTATGGAAAAAAGTTTGAAGATGGATACCTGAGCTGGAGCTTTCACTTTTGGAGCTTTCAGACCTCTTCTCTTGTGCAAATCCACTTCACTTGGCCCCTTGATGGTGTTGCAATGCTTGGAATGAGTTTAAAATGGCTGGATTGAGAGGTTGCAACACAGCTGGTCCAAAATCGTGTTTGTGTTTGGCTGGCTTTTAGAGCTTGGTAATGGTTGGGAAATGTTCTAATAATGATGGTGAGTTGAATGATGAAGTTTGTTTGAAGTTTGAGTGGTTGGACAGAGAGTTTCGAAAGTTTGAAGCTTGAAGTTGATTTTGAGAAACTTGGTGTATCTGAGGTTTTAGGCTTGTGTGTGTTGTGCATTGGCTTGCTTTTGGTCCACATAAGATTGTTTGATAGGTCAGAAAGTGGGTGGTGGCCTGTGGTGATTGGTATGGGCAAGTTGCCAAAATGTCAACATTATGTGTACTTGAGGTATGGGTCATGGCAGGGGTGGTTCAAGAGCATGTCTGGCCTCAACATTGATCAAGGAGAGCCATGGGATTGAGATTGTGCAGCTGGATGGCTTGGAGGGAAAGATCTCATAGTTTTGGCAAGTGTTGTGTGATTTTCCCCCTTTGAGAAATCTTGAAGTGCAAGGCATGGAAACTTGTGATTCCTTGGGCAATTTTGGTCACAATGCAATGCATTATGTTTGTATGATGCTTAGAGAGTGATTAGAGGTCACAAAATGGATTGGTATGTGAAATTGCAAAAAATCCCCTTTGGTGTGAAAGTGCAAATTATAGGATTTTTGCCAACTTTGCAAGGCCATAACTTGAGTTCCCATAATGAATTAGAACTTGTTTTTGTACTTTTTGAAAAGGAAATGATCCAATCTACAACTTTCATGACCAACAAATTTTCATTTGAAGCATTTTTGGTTGAGAAAGAGGAGGTTGAAAAACTTTCCCAAAATGGAAAGTTTCCATTACAAGTCATTTCCATTTTTGGCAACTTTTGGTTTAGCTAAATTTTCTTCAATTTTGTGAACTTCCAAGCACTTCAATGATCAAATAAAGATCATATAACTTCAATTTGATGAAAATATCTCTTTGGTTCCAATGTTGGGGGCCTCAGATGCCCTGATTTTGCTCTGACTTGCTCAAGAAGTTACCTAATGAACATATGACTTCCACAATGAATTTCTTCATCAAACATGGTACACATGATCCTTATAACATATTGAGACTATTAGAAACAAGAATGACCAAAAAATTTGGAGTTATGGCCTCTGAAACCAAAACCCTAATTTCATGTCATCTGTGCAGTGAAACCCTAGCTCTGCTTCCATGCTTTCCAAGTTCTTGTGATTTTTTGACTCCCTTGATCTTTGAGGTATATAATACGATGTTAGAACACACATGGACCCTCTTAGAATGCTTGGAGACCTTTGGAGTGGCTCAGATGGATCCTTGGATTGCTCAGATCACAAACCCTAGATGCAGATGAACTTGAACTAATGCAGTGAAACAAAATATGCAATGTGATGTGGTATGCTTATACTTATGCAAACATGAAAGATCACAAGCCATGGTGTGATATGATTGAGGGCAAATTTGGGGTGTTTACACTTACCACAAAGTAACTTTCCCCGCCCAGCCATACCATGGCAAACAAGCACGGGTCACTCATTACTTATCCTAATGGATAACTTTCCCCGCCCAGCCATACTATGGAAAACAAGCACTGGTCACGGTCATCCATTAAGGGATTCGAATCCACGGATTAATTATGTCTCCCGGACCGTCCCGTCTCATCGGACCTCGACACAAGCTAAACATAATTAAATTAAGATTATAGCGCGATGGGAACACAATCCTCCATCCATTCACAACTACTTAACACGGGGATACTATTCAGGTATCGGTGTCTAAGCATTGTCATGTCTCTAAAATGGTTCCGTATCAACCTAGGGTAAACCTAACTACCTCACAAGTTATACCTTTTATTTCCCCTAGTTCACAAATTCCCTAACTTAACATAATTTTGGTTTTTTTGAAAAGTCGGGTAAAAGTCGGGTGAAAATAATATTTCTCAGCATCATAAGATAGTACATGTTTTTAGCTTTAAAACGATATAAAGTTTGTCTCAATCAGATACCCGAGTAAAAAGTTATGAATTTTCAAAGTTTGAAACAAAATATTATTTTCCAACACTTACAGTGTTAACCGGTTAACGCCCGGGGTTAACCGGTTAATCACACCAGAAAACAGAACCCAATGGTATATATCAGATGCATTAACCAGTTAACGCCATGGGTTAACCGATTAACCAGAAGTCAATGGTAGTAGAAACACGTTTTTCACATAACAAAACTTCTCAAACTCCAATCAAAACATCATCAAACCTCAAAACAAATCACAACAATGTTCCTACACCTAAAGTCAGCATGCTCAAGCATTTTTATCGATTTCTAACCGTTTAAACTTCCGATTCTAATATTTTCCATCAAAACCCTAAAACTCATAAACTTCTAAAACTCAACCAAAAATCTATAACAAAAGTTTTTATCTAAGAACCCACCTCTAATCGACGAGGAGTTTGATGAAGATGGAGATGATAGCAAGCTCTTCCATGAATTTCTTCTCCTTCCAAGAGTTTTTCATTCTTCTTCTCTTAGGGTTTCTTCTTTCTCTCTTTCTTTTCTTCTTACTAACTCTTTTACAAACTCTTCTTTTTCTTTCTTTATAACAAAACAAATTATATTATACTGATATACAATAGTTAGTACTCTAACGGGTCCAAATTGAGAGTATCCAAAAATGTCTCTGAGTCAGTTATTTAATAAGACCTCTGAGTCAGATAATACTAATTAATTAATTTTAGTTCGTCAGTTGCTCTAATTATTTTAATTGAAAACTCTCAGAGCACCCTGGAACCTTATTAATCTTAATTAATATTATCCAGAGCATTTAATTGAAATACGAGGTATTACAATTTCCCCCAGATAACCTAATCTCTAGGATGGGTATAAGTGTCATACCCTAAATTTTGACCGGAAATTTTCAAATTTTTGTTCATCTTCTGACGCATTTTGTTGATATATGGAAAATCGGGCATTTTTGCATTTTTAGATTAAACGTATCATTGATCATTAATCATTGCGTTTTTCAACGCATTTTTTGTCATGATATCGAAAATCAATCTTTTTTGCGTTTTAAGATAAAACATCTCATTATTCATTAATCATGCATTTTAATTTATTTTAATTTAGTAATTATTTAAGTTTAATTATTTTATTTATTCAGGTTAATATAATTTTAAATTTGATTTAGGTTGATTTAGAAATAGTTGTATTAATTTAATTAATTAGTTTTACTTCTTCGAATGAACTTATTTTATTTTCTTTTAAAAGATAATGAGAAAAATCATATTTTTACCCAATTTTGAAAATGTTTTGTTCAATTTTAATTAGATTAATTTCACTAGTTTATTATTATTTTAGTTAAATTTAAGTTGATTAGATTCATCTAAATTAGTTTTTAATTAGTGTTAATTATATTTTAATTAATTAATTAATTAGCTTTTTAAATGTTTTAATTATTAGTCTAATTTAGTTAGCATAATTTTATGTAGGTTTTATTATTTCTATTTGTGTGTTGATTTATTTTATAACCAGTCCAAAAAATGTCGTACAGACATGTTTCATTGTAATAACCTGCTATACACCAGCATGCCCCCAACTGTGCCACAAAAGCAACTCCTACACGCTAAAAGACCCTCTGCTACACGCTAAGTCTGCAGAAAATGGTACACCAAAACGGCCAACAAAATGGGGGCGGAAAAGGACAATAGAGGGGCCTGGACACAGACTGAAAACGAAAAAAGACGTCTCTATGACCTGGACCTTTCCCTGAACCATAGGGGGGGGGGGCTGACCTTATTTTCCAAAAATCTGAACCAACGAAAAGACTTCTCACCATCCTTCCTTCCACAACCTTTTGTTCTATACTACTGGAACCTCTCACTGTCAAGATCAATCTTGGATTTCTGAATCACCAGAATCTACTGGCCAAGCATACCAACTCAAGGTTTTCTCTGCAATACAAACATCATTACATAGACTTCACTTCAAAACCATACAAGGACACTTACCTTCAACCAAAAAGAAAACCAGTGGTGATAACCACGACCGATCACCTTAATCCTTCAAAAACACACATCACAGACCGAAGAACCCAGAAATTACGAACCACCAAGCTACAAATCCCATACGCGACCAAAATCAGAGAATCGTCGCAAAGCCATCATCCAAACAACAACCATCTTAAACTTTAAACCTATTCAGATCCGATATACAGAAAAATAGATGAAATAGAGAGATCGTGATTCACGCAAAAACCGAAACAAAGCACACAAAAAAACAAACCAAGAACAAAGCGGAATCCGAGACTGAATCAGAGCGAGAAGCCGTGAAACACTAAACCATTACCATCGCCGCACCACTCATCAAAACCAAACCGAAACCCTCTCCTTCGGGACCCTCACGAAAAACCCAGAACCGCATATCCAACCGTCGAAGCCACGCCGTCAACATCGCCACCGCCGAGAACACAGAACACGAAGACAGCACTGCATCCACAAACCAACAACAAACAAATCATCAACCCCTTCCGCTCGAGAAACCGTGAGTCAATCGGAGACGCGATTGAGAGTGAGACGGGATCGGAATCTTGAGAGAGCAAGATCCGCGAAGAAGAAACGTTGAAATCGGATTGAAGGTTTGTCGCCGTTTCGTTTTCTTTGCGAGAGAGTAAGTGGCGTGGGGTGAAAGGTTGGAGTTTGGTATCTGTTTTGTTTTCTTTTGTAAAACGTTTTTTTTCATATACTGATTTTTGTTTTGTTTACAATTTTCTTTTTTGTTAAAATTTATTAAATCTAATGTGTGTTGAGAGTTGGGTTTGTTGGCCCATAGTTTTGTTAACACTACTTCCCACACATCTGGTTTCCACCTCACACCCAGCTTGTTAATTGATAGTTGTTGATGGCTTTGTTATCATTTAATTTTAATTGATCTTTGAGTATCATTTCGATTATTTTATAATACTTGCCTTGATAATTGGCGTAAACTTAGAATGATGGATACTTAGATTTTTTTTATTTAATTTTTATATATACCTTTTTTTTAGAATTTATTTGGAAATTGTTAATTATGGATTTATTTTATTATTCGTTTTGTTTGGGATTAATTGTTTGGATGCTAATTATTGATTAACTTTCTTTGTTCTTCTAAAATTAAATGTTACTTTGACTTTAATTGTTGACTCCGATTGAATTTGAGTGCTGGATAGTTGAATCTAATGTGGTTTTGTGATACTAAGAGCGAACATTTGAGGTTTATTTGTAAAACATCTGATAAATATTATTGAACTTTTTGCGCGCATCGAAGAGGCAACGGACCTTCTCCGTTAGGTACCGTTAAAACTCAACTTTATCTCTTTTGCATTTCAATTTAGTTCTGACGCCGCATTCGCGTTTATTTGATTATCAGTACCTCACTATCATGTCTAAACCATAAAACATCTAAAAATAATTCAATTCGTTTAAATCAATTTACGAAAAAAGGAACTCCGGAGTCTAGCATTCCGCACGTTCTGGATTGAATCGCAAATGGGCTAGCCTCACGCGTTGGTTCAATCACCATTCGTATAAAAAATAATTCAATTCATTTAATTTAATTTACGAGAAAAGGAACCCCGGAATCTAGCATTCCGCACGTTCTGGATTGAATCGCAAATGGGCTAGCCTCACGCGTTGGTTCAATCACCATTCGTATAAAAAATAATTCAATTCATTTAATTTAATTTACGAAAAAAAGGAACTCCGGAGTCTAGCATTCCGCACGTTCTGGATTGAATCGCAAATGGGCTAGCCTCACGCGTTGGTTCAATCACCATTCGTATAAAAAACAATTCAATCCATCTTAATTAATTTACGAAAAAAGGAACCCCGGAGTCTAGCATTCCGCACGTTCTGGATTGAACCGCAAATGGGCTAGCCTCACACGTTGGTTCAATCACCATTCGTATTCAAAACAATTCAACAATCTTAAAGGATCAGGCATGATTCATCTCCGTAGAAAAGTTGTTCTTCCTATCCCCACAAACACAAACAAAAATCTTACAAAACAATTACTTTCAAAGGAAGAACGTGGCATTGCTTGTCGATCTTATATCCAAGTTTAAAGCTTCTTCCAATTTTATTTATTCTCAAAGAAAGAATGTGGCATTGCTTGTCGATCTTATATCCAAGTTTAAAGCTTCTTTCGATTTCTCATTTCTCAAACGTTTGTGGTGGAATAGGTGAGATACTTCTCTTAAAGATGACGACTTGTCTCTTTCTTTCAAATACAAATTAAAACTTACCAACCAATTCAAATCATTTTCATAATTAATTAGCGAGTAACTGAACTCCGGAGTCTCGCACTCCGCATGTTCTTGAATGCAACCGCAACATGGGCTAGCCCCACGCGTGGTTCATTCGCCCTCTCGTTTTAAAACATCTTTAACAAAGATCAAACATCTTTTCTCAAAAAACGAACATTGTTTAGATCATTCTATCTCTCAAACAAGCTAGCGCTTCAACCTCCTATCGTGAGCAGATAAGCCAACGCTTAGCAGTAGAATGCATTTTCAAACAATCGTTCAATTAAAAAACACAAATCGTAGTAGCACGAACTACGAAGCTCTGACTTTCCCATTGCACAGGGGAATACGTAGGCACAGGGATTTTTATCCTTCGCGAGCAAAATAATAAAAAAATTAACTATCTCTCCGTCACAATAATAAAAACTTAACATTTCCCCATAACCAATAATAACTAAAACATTTCCTAATAAGCAATCTTTAATCAGTAAAAGAAGACAATAATACAAGTTAACATTTTTAAGCGCAAACTAGACTAAGAGGTTCCCGTTGAGTACAACGGACGTGAGGGGTGCCTAACACCTTCCCTTTGCGTAACTGACTCCCGAACTTAGATTAGTGGTTTCGTTGACCATTCTTATCCTTTATTTAGGTTGTATCTATATCTCCCTTTTCTCTCGTAGAATAAATAGAATTAGGTGGCGACTCTGTTGTTTATTTTAGGATCGTGTTTTTCGAGGTGCGACAGCTGGCGACTCTGCTGGGGACTTTACTGCCTTGTGCATTAGAGAGTCGATCCTAGCTTAGGATAGTTTGCGTTTGTTTGCTGACTTGTTTGATTGTCTTCTTTATTTACTATTGGTATTCTATCTATTGCTTCCTTCTTTATTATCTGCTCATTATATCTGCCTGTTGAATCTCGGGATATCACGGGTATGAATTTGTATCTGAGTTTTGAAAAAGAAGAGGGAACACCTAAGTTTAGACTTGGATGTTATTAGTGTTAGTCTCCAAGGACTCGCTCCTTGCACGCCTAACATGAAAGCTCCCCCAGATAGTTAGACTTTTCATAGATCTTGTCACAACGCAGCTAGCCTGTCGCGTGACCTGATTCACGAAAGGGCTGTGATTCTGGGAGCCCCTAGAACCTGTTTCAATTTTGGTAGTTGTGTAATGTTAGGTTCCAAGGACTCGCTCCTTGCACGCCTAACATGAGAACTCCACTCAAGGTAGACCTTATCGTTATTATCGTCACAATGCAGCTAGCCTGCGGCGGGGCGTTAATACGATAAACGTCCGTGACCTTGAGTATCCTTATACCATCACCATAGAAGCTACCCTGTGAGTGGGCTTTATGGGTAAAAGAAATTAGAACTCTCCACTTAAGGCTTACCAGTTAGGAGATTCCGAGTTACTTGTACCTTGGATCCAACACCTTGCCTTTATATTCGATTCTGGAGCTGTTTATGTTTGTGATTTTGAGCATTCTGAGCTTTGCATTCATTCGCATACCATTTGCATTTGCACTTGCATTACATATCATCTTCCAACAATCCAACTCACCCATGTCTTATTCTCCGTCAGTCAACTGTACTCGACCAGTCACCAGAGAAAGATGGACCAACTTGAGCAGGAAAACAGGGAGCTTAGAAGTGAAGTCACGACTTTGAGAAACCATATGGGAATATTCTCAACTACAATGAAGACTCTAATAGACAGCTTTGTGCAGGAGAACACTGAACTCCAAGAAGAGATTCACATCTTGAAGATTGATAGAGGGCGACTGATTTCTTTGGCCAAAGATTTGGTCATTTTTCAGCGTCGGTCAAATTCTACCTCTACTCGTCAACGACGTCAGAATCAACGGAGGTCTCCAAACAGTCCTGAAGGAGCGGCCCATCAGTTTGACCCAATCCCAATGACTTACAGACAATTGTGGTCTCATTTTACTCGGAACTCAATAATGACACCCAGAAAGACCAGAGCCACGAGGTCTCGGGCCCGTGGGATCAATCCAAATACCAGTTGTGAATTTCATGATGGAGTACAGGGGCATCCAATTGAAGAGTGCAAAGTCTTCCAGGAAAAGGTTCAAGAGATGATCGACTACGGGGTGTTGACTTTCAATGGAGGAATCCCATCTGTGGACGGAGTGCCTTTGTGCTGATAAAAAACTCAAGAAAGTCCTTTCCAAATCAGTTTGTTACCGGAGCCTGGGACCAGTTCCTCCATACACCTGATCATTCGATGCTTTGGAGCTATCCTCTCAGATGTCTAGCTCGTCTCCTGCTTTTCATATGTATTTTGCTATGTTTTGTTAATGCATTTGTTTTGGCATGTAAGAACTTATTTGTTTTGAATGATTAATGCAATGAATATGTTTGTCTTGAAGTAATCCATTCGTATTCACTCATAATGCTTTTTCAACTTTATAATGCCAATATTATCCCATCTCTTGCCTAGGCAGAGAATTGGAGGGAGGATGACGAAATTAAAACACAAATTCTCTAGTTGAATGCTTTTGATTTAAACCCTACTAACGATGTACAGGCATTGTTTCAAATTCCCAAACACTGGAGAAATAAGGAGTTAATCCCTAGTCAACCACTTCGAGCCTAGAAGTAGGAGTTTCTTTCAGATATTTCAAAACCCTTACGCTTAACCTGGGGCAGGGTAGTGTTCAGTTAATCTGGTTACACATTCAAATCACAAGATGAAAAATCCCATCAGGAAATCCACTACAATCAATGACTTGACAGTCACAACTTTCAGCCTTCCAATGATTTTAAAAAAAAAAAGAGAAAATAAAATCCCGCTAAGTCAAGCACCCAAAAAAGAGACTTAGGCAAAAATCAGGGACCAAAGAGAGATTCGAGTTAGAAGAGGCCTTTCAATCCTCAACCTAAAACTTACGATTTAGTGACCGCCATACCAAAATCAAAGGGTCACCAATATCCACGAAGAATAAATAAGATGACTGTCATTTCAAGCGGACCTTGGAGCATCATCTCTACGCTATCAAGACAAATGTATGTGTCAATTTAGCTGAACCTAGGATTGGAGAACATCACGGAGAGTGGGTGGGCACCAAATAAACTTTGAGCCTTTATCCTTTGTTTCTAAAACCGTGAACCAAACCACATTACAACCCTTAAAAGTCCTAATTGAAGTAGGGTTTATTTCGAAAGCACACTCGATGAGAAAGTGTTTCCCGACTCCCATGAGCTTTGCTCAAAAATTTGTGTTGGCTTTATAAAAAATGAATATCACCTCTTAGCTAGTGATTCGGTCACAGGCTATTGTGAAAATCTTTTCAAAAAAAAAAAACTTCGAGACAAACACGTATGTTGCATTAGCAGTCTTAACATTAACCTTTTTGCTTGTTAACATTTGCTTGATATCATAGAAACCTATGTATGAGCACCAGTGATGAGCTTAATCTCTTGATATTTGAAACTCTGATGAGTAGTTGAGCAACCGTTTCAGAGAATGATCACCCCCAGGGGCATGTTGCTTGAAAACCTTGCCAGACAGGGGCAAATTTCTTGAAGACTCTGCTAGACAGGGGCATGTTGCTTGAAGACTTTGCCATACAGGGCCATGTTATTTGAATACTTTGCCAGCCAGGGGCAAGTTCCTTGAAAACTTAGCCAGCCAGGGGCAGGTTGCCTTAATACTCTGTCAGCCAAGGGCATGTTGCTTGGAAACTTTTCCAGACAAGGGAAGTTGTTTGAAGACTTTGCCAGACAGGGCCATGTTATTTGAATACTTTTCCAGCCAGGGGCAAGTTCCTTGAAAACTTAGCCAGCCAGGGGCAGGTTGCCTTAATACTCTGTCAGCCAAGGGCATGTTGCTTGGAAACTTTTCCAGACAGGGGAAGTTGTTTGAAGACTTTGCCAGACAGGGGCATGTTGTTGGAATACTTTACCAGATATGGGCATGTTGCTTGAAGATTATGCTACACAGGGGCAAGTCGTTTCCCAATTTGTGCTTACACCTTCTTATCATCCCTAAAAGACAAACATTGAAGACTCATTTGTGCCAAGTACAGTTAATCTGAGGCAGTGACGTCGAAATTCGACGAATCTCTACAAGAGTTTGAAGACACTGGGGCATCTTGAAGGCCAAGTCTTCTATAAAATCCTCTTGAGTTGATCTCTTCTCACAAACCATTTTGTGGGCGCATGACCACATTTTCTCCTAAGCAAGACGCTCTCGAGATTTGCCCTGCAAGTATCTCCAAATGACGGGATCCTTACGCCAAGTTGCTATGATGTGTCAGGGGCATGAATCATTATTTTCTGTTGGATTTCTTTTACTACTTAGTGTTTCCAGTGAGACACTAAGTCTAGTATCCCCATTTGAGCCTTGATTCAAGCTTCTCCAGCTGAATGTGATTTTCTCCCCCCCAACGGAGTACAAAATTTACTTCATCCTAAGCAGACGTAGTTTGTATGGTTGCTTCCTTCTGATAGATGTTGAAGTTAGAAGATTTGCCTGGGTTTATTTCCCGAATGAAGTGTATTCCTCTCCTCGAAGAGATTCGCGCCTTGTTGCAGGTCTTTGTTCCATGGATGGCTCTTTACCCTATCCTCAGTGTTTGTGTACACTTTGACGAGATTGGTCGAGTATCCGTTTTGTTGTGATGTTTAATTCATCACCAGTTCACCTCTTGTGTCTGTTTTGTCTGTCTGTCAGCATAAACATAACACATATACATACATGTACATCATAAATGATTCATGTTCATACCCATGTTGCATTCATTGATGCATACTACCTTCACCTTGGTCGTATTTATCCCCAAGTGATGTGTCTCTCTCCAAATAGAGTTGTCAGCCTTAGGCAGAAAATGTACATTCTTTCTAATTCCCCACTGAGATTCTACCCTCGTGGAAGATTTTGCTTTAGTTCTCCTTTCCACACTTGGATAGGATAAATCCCAATTGAATTCATTCCTCATGGGTTAGTGTCTTGCTTGACAGTTTCTTTCCAGCTCGTTCCTGGATTGAATTTTGGTCGTTGGCAATTTTTGATGATTGAACTACCGATTGGAGTGCATTTATTTTGCACCTCTGGATGCTTAGTTTCCCAGGAGGAATTTGTTGGAGGCTTCCCTTGAAGACAAATTTTGTTCTCCAGCAGTGTTACTACAACATTCCCTTGGATTACTTATACCCGACAACAAGTGGTCGTCTCTTTATTTGAGAAGCTTGTTTCGTCCTAGAACTTCTAAGTGGAATCAACAAGTGGCAGTCTCTATATTTGAGAAGCTTGTTTTGTCTTCGAACTTTTGAGTAAATCAACAGATGGCGGTCTCTTTCCGAGCAGTCTTTCCATCCCCAGCAATTCCAGATGGAAAGTGGATCCATTTTGCACCTTCGGATGTTTAGTTTCCCAGAAGAAATTTATTGAAGGCTTCCATTGAAGACAAATTTTGCTCTCCAGCAGTATTGTTGCAACATCCTCTTGGAATACTTATACCTGACAACAAGTGGCAGTCTCTTTATTGGAGAAGCTTGTTTCGTCCCTGGACCTCTGATCGGAATCAACAAGTGGCAGTCTCTCTATTTGAGAAGCTTGTTTTGTCTTCAAACTTTTAAGTGGAATCAAAAAATGGCATCTCATCCAGACAAGGTGAGAAGTTTGTTCGACAAATGGCGTCTCATCCAGACAAGGTGGGAAGTTTGTCGTGATTTCAAATTTCTATCAAATGGCTGTCTCTTCCATACAAGTTGAGAAGTTTGATATTAATCTCTTTTATTTTTCCAACAAATGGCTATCTCTTCCAGACAAGTTGAGAAGTTTGTTGTGAATTTTTCCAATTTCTATCAAATGGCTGTCTCTTCCATACAAGTTGAGAAGTTTGATATGAATCTCTTTTATTTTTCCAACAAATGGCTATCTCTTCCAGACAAGTTGAGAAGTTTGTTGTGAATTTTTCCAATTTCCGTCAAATGGCCATCTCTTCCATACAAGTTGAGAAGTTTGAGCGTGAAGTTGTTTTTCGTCATATGGCTGTCTCTTTCAGAAGAAGGGAAGTATGATGAATGTTCTATCAAATGGCTGTCTCTTCCATACAAGTTGAGAAGTTTGATATGAATCTCTTTTATTTTTCCAACAAATGGCTATCTCTTCCAGACAAGTTGAGAAGTTTGTTGTGAATTTTTCCAATTTCCGTCAAATGGCCATCTCTTCCATACAAGTTGAGAAGTTTGAGCGTGAAGTTGTTTTTCGTCATATGGCTGTTTCTTTCAGAAGAAGGGAAGTATGATGAATGTTCTATCAAATGGCTGTCTCTTCCATACAAGTTGAGAAGTTTGATATGAATCTCTTTTATTTTTCCAACAAATGGCTATCTCTTCCAGACAAGTTGAGAAGTTTGTTGTGAATTTTTCCAATTTCTATCAAATGGTTGTCTCTTCCATACAAGTTGAGAAGTTTGATATGAATCTCTTTTATTTTTCCAACAAATGGCTATCTCTTCCATACAAGTTGAGAAGTTTGTTGAATTTTTTCCAATTTCCGTCAAATGGCTATCTCTTCCAGACAAGTCGAGAAGTTTGATCGTGAAGTTGTTTTTCTCCATCATATGGATGTCTCTTTCAGAAGAAGGGAAGTATGGTGAGAGTTTTGTTCAATGGCATCCTTAGTTGAATCTCGGCAGAAGATTTGACAACAGGTGATTCCTTTTATTTCTGGCAAGTCTCGGCAGAAGATTTCCAGTCTACCTCGGCAGAAGGTATTTTCTTTTATAAGCTTGACGATGGCATCCTTAGTTAAATCTCGCCAGAAGATTTGGCGACAGGTGTATCCTCAGTTAATCCTCGGCAGTAGGAATTTTATTTAGTATACCTCGGCAGAAGGTATCTCATTCTTAGAATCTCTGGTAATCTCGGCAGTAGATCTCCAGCAGACTTCAACAGAATTTGTTTTCGTTCCAAGATCTCGGCAGTAGATTTTTGTTTCATTTTAGGATACCTCGGCAGAAGGTATTCCATTTTTAGATTCTCTGGTCATCTCGGCAGTTAGATCTCCAGCAGACTTCGAAAGAATTGGTTTTCGTTTCAGAATCTCGGCAGTAGATTTCTGTTTAGTTTTGATACGTCAACGTAAGGTTTTTTCCAAATGAGGTTTCAAATCTCGGCAGTAGATTTCCTCAAAGTGGAATTTTGTTCAAAGATTCGAGTCATCTTAGGACCTGTAGACGGTTGTCGTGTGACTTCGCTCAAGATGGAAATTCCTCATGTGGATTGTACTCCAGTCATGTGTGTCTAATCCCCAATAGGGTCAACTTTTCCTCCCGGCAGCGTTGTAGCTTTCATCTTGCATTTTTGCATTGCATATCATATCATTTTCATTTGCATTTTCAGTCAAAATTTTAGGTATTCTGATATTTAATCCTCTTCCACCCTGAATGTCCAAAAAAAAACTTTGTTACTCGCACATTCAGGTTCTAGATGATTAAATAGGGGCAGCTGTCATACCCTAAATTTTGACCGGAAATTTTCAAATTTTTGTTCATCTTCTGACGCATTTTGTTGATATATGGAAAATCGGGCATTTTTGCATTTTTAGATTAAACGTATCATTGATCATTAATCATTGCGTTTTTCAACGCATTTTTTGTCATGATATCGAAAATCAATCTTTTTTGCGTTTTAAGATAAAACATCTCATTATTCATTAATCATGCATTTTAATTTATTTTAATTTAGTAATTATTTAAGTTTAATTATTTTATTTATTCAGGTTAATATAATTTTAAATTTGATTTAGGTTGATTTAGAAATAGTTGTATTAATTTAATTAATTAGTTTTACTTCTTCGAATGAACTTATTTTATTTCCTTTTAAAAGATAATGAGAAAAATCATATTTTTACCCAATTTTGAAAATGTTTTGTTCAATTTTAATTAGATTAATTTCACTAGTTTATTATTATTTTAGTTAAATTTAAGTTGATTAGATTCATCTAAATTAGTTTTTAATTAGTGTTAATTATATTTTAATTAATTAATTAATTAGCTTTTTAAATGTTTTAATTATTAGTCTAATTTAGTTAGCATAATTTTATGTAGGTTTTATTATTTCTATTTGTGTGTTGATTTATTTTATAACCAGTCCAAAAAATGTCGTACAGACATGTTTCATTGTAATAACCTGCTATACACCAGCATGCCCCCAACTGTGTCACAAAAGCAACTCCTACACGCTAAAAGACCCTCTGCTACATGCTAAGTCTGCAGAAAATGGTACACCAAAACGGCCAACAAAATGGGGGCGGAAAAGGACAATAGAGGGGCCTGGACACAGACTGAAAACTAAAAAAGACGTCTCTATGACCTGGACCTTTCCCTGAACCATAGGGGGGGGCTGACCTTATTTTCCAAAAATCTGAACCAACGAAAAGACTTCTCACCATCCTTCCTTCCACAACCTTTTGTTCTATACTACTGGAACCTCTCACTGTCAAGATCAATCTTGGATTTCTGAATCACCAGAATCTACTGGCCAAGCATACCAACTCAAGGTTTTCTCTGCAATACAAACATCATTACATAGACTTCACTTCAAAACCATACAAGGACACTTACCTTCAACCAAAAAGAAAACCAGCGGTGATAACCACGACCGATCACCTTAATCCTTCAAAAACACACATCACAGACCGAAGAACCCAGAAATTACGAACCACCAAGCTACAAATCCCATACGCGACCAAAATCAGAGAATCGTCGCAACGCCATCATCCAAACAACAACCATCTTAAACTTTAAACCTATTCAGATCCGATATACAGAAAAATAGATGAAATAGAGAGATCGTGATTCACGCAAAAACCGAAACAAAGCACACAAAAAAACAAACCAAGAACAAAGCGGAATCCGAGACTGAATCAGAGCGAGAAGCCGTGAAACACTAAACCATTACCATCGCCGCACCACTCATCAAAACCAAACCGAAACCCTCTCCTTCGGGACCCTCACGAAAAACCCAGAACCGCATATCCAACCGTCGAAGCCACGCCGTCAACATCGCCACCGCCGAGAACACAGAACACGAAGACAACACTGCATCCACAAACCAACAACAAACAAATCATCAACCCCTTCCGCTCGAGAAACCATGAGTCAATCGGAGACGCGATTGAGAGTGAGACGGGATCGAAATCTTGAGAGAGCGAGATCCGCGAAGAAGAAACGTTGAAATCGGATTGAAGGTTTGTCGCCGTTTCGTTTTCTTTGCGAGGGAGTAAGCGGCGTGGGGTGAAAGGTTGGAGTTTGGTATCTGTTTTGTTTTCTTTTGTAAAACGTTTTTTTTCATATACTGATTTTTGTTTTGTTTACAATTTTCTTTTTTGTTAAAATTTATTAAATCTAATGTGTGTTGAGAGTTGGGTTTGTTGGCCCATAGTTTTGTTAACACTACTTCCCACACATCTGGTTTCCACCTCACACCCAGCTTGTTAATTGATAGTTGTTGATGGCTTTGTTATCATTTAATTTTAATTGATCTTTGAGTATCATTTCGATTATTTTATAATACTTGCCTTGATAATTGGCGTAAACTTAGAATGATGGATACTTAGATTTTTTTTATTTAATTTTTATATATACCTTTTTTTTAGAATTTATTTGGAAATTGTTAATTATGGATTTATTTTATTATTCGTTTTGTTTGGGATTAATTGTTTGGATGCTAATTATTGATTAACTTTCTTTGTTCTTCTAAAATTAAATGTTACTTTGACTTTAATTGTTGACTCCGATTGAATTTGAGTGCTGGATAGTTGAATCTAATGTGGTTTTGTGATACTAAGAGCGAACATTTGAGGTTTATTTGTAAAACATCTGATAAATATTATTGAACTTTTTGCGCGCATCGAAGAGGCAACGGACCTTCTCCGTTAGGTACCGTTAAAACTCAACTTTATCTCTTTTGCATTTCAATTTAGTTCTGACGCCGCATTCGCGTTTATTTGATTATCAGTACCTCACTATCATGTCTAAACCATAAAACATCTAAAAATAATTCAATTCGTTTAAATCAATTTACGAAAAAAGGAACTCCGGAGTCTAGCATTCTGCACGTTCTGGATTGAATCGCAAATGGGCTAGCCTCACGCGTTGGTTCAATCACCATTCGTATAAAAAATAATTCAATTCATTTAATTTAATTTACGAGAAAAGGAACCCCGGAATCTAGCATTCCGCACGTTCTGGATTGAATCGCAAATGGGCTAGCCTCACGCGTTGGTTCAATCACCATTCGTATAAAAAATAATTCAATTCATTTAATTTAATTTACGAAAAAAAGGAACTCCGGAGTCTAGCATTCCGCACGTTCTGGATTGAATCGCAAATGGGCTAGCCTCACGCGTTGGTTCAATCACCATTCGTATAAAAAACAATTCAATCCATCTTAATTAATTTACGAAAAAAGGAACCCCGGAGTCTAGCATTCCGCACGTTCTGGATTGAACCGCAAATGGGCTAGCCTCACGCGTTGGTTCAATCACCATTCGTATTCAAAACAATTCAACAATCTTAAAGGATCAGGCATGATTCATCTCCGTAGAAAAGTTGTTCTTCCTATCCCCACAAACACAAACAAAAATCTTACAAAACAATTACTTTCAAAGGAAGAACGTGGCATTGCTTGTCGATCTTATATCCAAGTTTAAAGCTTCTTCCAATTTTATTTATTCTCAAAGAAAGAATGTGGCATTGCTTGTCGATCTTATATCCAAGTTTAAAGCTTCTTTCGATTTCTCATTTCTCAAACGTTTGTGGTGGAATAGGTGAGATACTTCTCTTAAAGATGACGACTTGTCTCTTTCTTTCAAATACAAATTAAAACTTACCAACCAATTCAAATCATTTTCATAATTAATTAGCGAGTAACTGAACTCCGGAGTCTCGCACTCCGCATGTTCTTGAATGCAACCGCAACATGGGCTAGCCCCACGCGTGGTTCATTCGCCCTCTCGTTTTAAAACATCTTTAACAAAGATCAAACATCTTTTCTCAAAAAACGAACATTGTTTAGATCATTCTATCTCTCAAACAAGCTAGCGCTTCAGCCTCCTATCGTGAGCAGATAAGCCAACGCTTAGCAGTAGAATGCATTTTCAAACAATCGTTCAATTAAAAAACACAAATCGTAGTAGCACGAACTACGAAGCTCTGACTTTCCCATTGCACAGGGGAATACGTAGGCACAGGGATTTTTATCCTTCGCGAGCAAAATAATAAAAAATTAACTATCTCTCCGTCACAATAATAAAAACTTAACATTTCCCCATAACCAATAATAACTAAAACATTTCCTAATAAGCAATCTTTAATCAGTAAAAGAAGACAATAATACAAGTTAACATTTTTAAGCGCAAACTAGACTAAGAGGTTCCCGTTGAGTACAACGGACGTGAGGGGTGCCTAACACCTTCCCTTTGCGTAATTGACTCCCGAACTTAGATTAGTGGTTTCGTTGACCATTCTTATCCTTTATTTAGGTTGTATATATATCTCCCTTTTCTCTCGTAGAATAAATAGAATTAGGTGGCGACTCTGTTGTTTATTTTAGGATCGTGTTTTTCGAGGTGCGACAATAAGTCAAACCTTAAGCCTCCATCCCGGGCTTTGTACAAGACATACATAACTCCCATCATGAGTTAGTCTCTCACAAACGTTTAGCCTCAATCTTGGGTTTTATACAAGACGGATAAACTTTTCTCAATAGAGTCAATTTTCATTGTTTAGCTTCAACATTGGGCTTCAATCAAGGAACATAAAAGTCAACTTCCATCTCTTTAGAGATGACAAATTCTCTCTATCGACACTTTTTTTAGTCTTCTCTTGGACTATAATTAAGACATCCCCACAATAAATAATCTTCTCTTGGACTCTAACTAAGACATATATTCAACAAAGTTCATTCTTCTCCTGGACTATAACTAAGGCACACCTTGTATACAGTCATCTCTTAGGACTCAAACTAAGACACTCAACCAAACAATTTCCTCTTTGACACAAATCAAGACATCAAATTGTTTTCTCATGGACTCAAATCAAGACCACCACACTCAAACAACCTTCTCTTAGACTCAAATCAAGACAGTTACATATCAACCTTTCAGCTTCATTGGGATTTGAACAAGGTAGTTAAAAAAACCTTTTAACTTCACTCTTGGGCTTTGATCAAGACACAAATCAACCTTTTAGCTTCACTTTTGGGCTTTGAATAAGACACAACCAAATATCCTCATACTCATAAATTTAGGAGGAACTATGTTCGCTCTGATTTGTCAATTCTCTTTTGAGGGTACATAGACATGGGATCGTAAGATCTTTGCGAGTAAACACAAATAAAAAAATCAATCAGGTCCTGAGACCTCTCTCATCATAAAAAATCTCAAAAACATCACTCATATCAGTTACTCAAAACCTCACCCAAATCCCATATCTCAGTAGAAACAAATATATCAGAGAGTGAAAGTAGTAATTTATTCCAAGGAAAACTTCTAGAAAAAATAACCACAAAAAATAGACTCAAACAAAATAGCATATGTTAGAAAGACCCGGTTGGGAAACCATCCGGAGGACATTTGCAGGTAGGATTAGTTTGAGATACCTATTTCCCATCCTTAACTAGTTTCACAGGATAAAAATTGAAATCAGAAAGTAGCAGAAATGCAATAAGTGATTAAAAACCACTAAAATCGAGCAAAAGTAATAACTTATGGATATTCCCAATTTGGAAACTACAAAATTATTGATTTTCACTATTCTAAAACATCAGTTTGAAACAAAAAATAACCACTTTAATTAAAATCCAAACGTTTTCAAGTTCATATACAGAGAGAAAGACAAACTTTATATATGACGATACATCATTGTTGCCACAAAACATTGGAGGGAATAAAAAAATGAAAAGGGGATTATAGATCTAAACCTCAAATGGCCTACATATCAATTTTTTCATATTCAAACAAAAAACTATGAATAGAGCACAAGAACAATGAACAAAAATAATGAACATATTGTAGATCTAAACCTCAAACAACCACAAAAACAATGAACGAATTCAAATCAGAATCATAAAAAGGTGTTTTGATTTGAGTGTTGTTGATGTTGTGTTTTGAAAATGAAAATAGTTGAGATATGTATGCATTTTTAGATTGTATTCATGGGAAGAGAGATAGCGGGTGCGACATCTAGAGTTCCAATGAATCATATGAATATTGAATATTTATAATATAAAAGCCAAAAAAGGCTAGGTCATACCTGCCACGTAGGTAGTTAATACTTTTTGCTGAAAATTTAACAAAAGAGATCAGTTTGACTAACATAACCGTTTTAAGGGATTATAATGTAACATTTTTTTACTAGGGAACCAAAGAAAAACAATAAATTAAGTTAAGTGACCAAAAAATGAATTAATCCTAAATATTATATCACCATTAGTATATGATACCTTATTTATTTATAACCAATAAAAAGTATACAAATTGCATAAACATGGTAATAAAGACTGCTTGTTAATAATCTACGAAAATTAAAATAAATTATTTAAGAAAAGAAAATTATAGATTCTTTTAACTGAGTTATAAAACAACACAAATTTTATTATTAATTTACCAAGTAAGTTTGGTAATCAATGTCTATACTTATTCAATACTTACTACAATCAGTAGGTTTGAACGAGATAATATTTTTATTTAGGTCATAACCAACCAAATAATTCACTTGCGCCCCACTTCCATATATGCCTAAATCATAACGATGTGGACGAAAAGCAAAACATTTAGTCCCCTCATATAAAGTATCAAATGCACCATTAAAATCTAACTTAACATCCGCGCCACTAAAATGAGCAATAATTTCTGGAAAGTTTGAATGTTGAGATGATGTGGTATTATAACAAAGGTTATATGAATCATCGTGAAAGCGGTTTAATTTAACCACTTTTTTAACGGCTGATTCTAGCCTATGGTAAAATTTACGTGGCAAAAGAGTTACAGTTGTACCAGAGTCAATTATGATACTATGTGAACTAGCATTAATTATTCCCTTACTTTTAAATCCTCTATACTTTATTCTCTTATTTCCCACACTAAATGCTTCCAAATTCAGATAGTAATTGTCTTTTTGTTGGTCTCCTACTATTTTGATCATAGGAGTTGAAACAACATTGTCACCCGAAACAGTCGCAGAATCTCCAAAATTGAGTTTGCTAGATAAATTAAACTTTTTATAAAATTCATTGACACTTAAACAATATGAGAATTTACCAGCAATTGGAGATCCTAATTGTTTTATCAATGACGTGTGGCCCCTTCCAAGGCCAACTATACCAGAAAGTTGACCAGTATATGGATAAGCCCAAGTATTGATATGTCCGCATCCCATCACAATTTTAGGAAATGAAATGATAGAGCCGGAGGTGGAAAATAATGAAAGAGTCTCCACACCAAGTTCCCCTTGTGTCTTTGTTCCGGGTTGATATTCAAGAGTGTATTGACAAGCATCTCCATTATTCGAGCAAGAAGTATCTTCAAGAGATTTACATGTTTTGGATGAACATGAAATGTTTTGGTAACTCAAAGATTTTGAAGGATTAAAAATAGGAGAGGTTTGATTGTAACATATGTTACAAGGCATGCATTGAAGCCAAATTAAACTACTGCCTGTATCTAAAGTACCGTAGACCTTAAATGGTGGAGTACCAACGGAATAACTAATGAGATATTCACCTGCAGAGGTATCATAGGTCAATGATGACTCAAATTTTTTCTTATTAGAAGAAAATTGTTTGTTCAAATAGTTGGCACGTTCGATTGAACGATGCACGGCATTAAAAACTCTTTGGGATTTAGTTTGTGTGGGATTGTAAAATGGTGATTTAGGAGAATCACGATGAATGAGTTCAACACTAAAATCATTGTTTGTAGCATAAGACATAAAATTTAAGCAAAAAATGTAAAAATAAATAATGATAAAATATGAAATATGCGACATTGTGCTAAATAACTGAACGAATTTTCGTGACCCAGTTATATCATTTCACAACTCTTTATAAGATGAGAGTGGAGATGAAGGGATATATAAGAACAAGAAAACTAAAGCATTAAAAATATTCAATATTTGGTTAATAACCCATTCAACAAAAAGATTTGATTTACATTTTTAGTTTACCAAATATGTATATTTCCATTCAACGTACGATTTTCAAATTGACAATATTTAATTGTTGGCAGTATATTTTTCCTTAGAAATTAATTTTTTCTTAGGTTATTTTTAAAATATTTTATTAAATAGCATGGTTTTATTGAATAAATGATTTGGTTAATTGCTGATTTATTATTTTTGGTTTAAAAAAGTAATTTAAAGATTTGTCTGACTTTATTCAACAAAAAGATTTGATTCACTTTTTTGGTTTACCAAATATATATATATATATATATATATATATATATATATATATATATATATATATATATATATATATATATATATATATATATATATATATATATATATATATTCATTCAATGTACGATTTTAAAATTGACAATATTTAACTGTTGGAATTTTATTTTTCTTAGAAATTATTATCATTATTCTTTGAAATAATGTAAAAAACAAAATACAACGAGGTCACTTTATTAGGTTATTTTATAATATATTTTATTAAATAGCATGGTTTAATTGAATGAATGATTTGTTTAATAGCTGATTTATTATTTCTGATATCTACTCCCTCTATTCTCATTTATAAAGATATTTTGACGTTTTTATTTTTCATTGAATAAATTGCAAATTTGAAATAGATGTAGACCTACTACATCAATTATTCAATAAATATAAAATATTAAAATTTGGTTATAATAAAAAACAGAAGGAGTTGGAGATAGTTTATTTAGTCAGTACTTGAACCTGGGGTTTGTATACACTATAGTTTGTTTTGTATAGTTTGCCTTTGGTTAAATATAATTTATTTTAAAAAAACTATAATAATAATAATAATAATAATAATAATAATAATAATAATAATATAATTTTAAAAATATTTAATAATAAAAACTTTGCTCAAAATAAAATGAAATATTTAAGAAATAAGATTAAAGTAATTTTTTAGTAAAAAAAACTAAAATAAACTTATATTTTATAAAAAATATTTTATTTTAAAAATCGAAAACTTAAGTAAGAATTTTAAAATTTTATTATGTATAGTGAAAATCTATCTAATATCTAACTATAAAAATTATTACCTAATTTTTTTCCATTAAACCCTTCTGACTAAATTTAATTTTAACCTAATTGAAAGGGTAATTCAGTCTTATTACATAATACTTAACTAATGTGGATTTCACATTAATTGCATCTGATGTGTCATTGCCACAATTTTTCGTGATGGGTATTTTATCTCTAATTATTATTATATTTATTGTTATTATATTATTCTAATATTAAATAAAAAATAAGTCCACATCTGATGCCAATAATTATTAGCCGCAGATTTATATTGGGAAGTTCAAAAAATCCTAAAAATCCAATTTTTAGCTGCAACTCATTTTTTCTACATATTTTTTCAAATATTTTGAATTGGAAAAAAAAAAATTTCTATTGTCTTTTTCTAAATTGTTGTGCATATCTCCTTGATCATTGCAAATGGGTTTGGAAATTTGTAAAATCCCATTAACGCATGACTCTCCGCAATCATTCATGGAAAACAACATTCTTCATTTGAATTTACTTCAGTTGTCTCCAAGCTTCTAATCATTTCAATATGCAAGTCCTTTAAACTCCTAAACCTGCACCACTTCACAACACCAAAAACCCACTTCAGTTGTCTCCATCTTCCTCCTTCTATCCTTGCGTCCATCTTTCTTCTTTCGGTAAGATTTTCATCTTCCATGCTTCTATCACTTTTTTCTACGTGTGGTATATTATTTTTCATCGATTTTGCATCTTAATGTTATTGTTAATGTAATTGTTGTCTCACTTATTAATATTAATTTACAGATTATTTTTATGGTGACATGATTTGATTTAGGAATATGAGTGCGGTGAGTTTTCAGATAATTATTATTATTGTTACGATTGTTGAGATTTCAAGTAATTGAGAAATTGCAATGATCTTTCAATATCTATTTCTTTACGGGGACTGTTATTTGATTTTTCGTTGATTGTAGCCCTTCATAATTCAACATGAGTACACTGCCAAAAGAAGCTGATTTGAACAGTGCGAACATATATGAAGCTACGACGGTCGATGTTGACTTGGACCAGGGCGTAGGATGCGTATTTTTGGAGATATTGCGTTAAAAAAGAGGCGGCGCAATTAGAGCTTCGTTGGACTGGTTAGTTGGAGGAAGAGAGTTCATCGGTGCGATTTCGACGATTGATATGCATCCGATTGCGAATCAGAGAGAGGTCGTGCGTACGAAACTTCGCAACTTGGGGCTGCTGATCTAACTTCTTCTCTTTAATGGTTATTTAGTATTGTTGAAATGGTTGTTGGGTTGTAAAGTTCAAACATGTTCTTGAATGCATATTTTTTAGCACAGAAAGTAGTTTTTTTATTAAACATGTTCATCGTTTCTTTCAATTTTGTGTTTAAATTGTATACTTTATTATGAGTTATTGTATATGGTAGTTTGATGTTTGAAATGGAAGGGTTGTGTTGTAGGATGATGAAGAAGTTAATTTGATTTTATGATTATTGAAATTGGTTAAAGCAATTGGTTAAAGGTAGATGATGGTGTAAGGTTGTTGGTAGTAGTGGTACTAGGTTGAAAAGCTAATAAAACATGTAAAAGGATGGTGAAAACGTATTGGCTACTAAAGAATCAGGTTCAAAATGTGTAAAAATAATTGATCTGTTACGTGAAGAAGAATTGTTCCCCTCTTCTTAAGAAAATGGTAACCAATTAATTTTGGACAGAAAATAATTAAACCCCAAATCAAATCTTATTTTATTTGGGTTTTTAATCAAATCTTCTCCTAATTGATTAAAAACAATAAATAAACTTCTTTTTTTTGGTTTTTTTACTCATAAGACATATAATATGTTATATTAAAAAATTCATTTAATATTTTTATTGATTAATGTTTAAAAAAATTGTTTTTATTGACTAATTAGTTTTTTTTACCAAAAGAAAATTACTGAATTTCATTCATAATAACGTGTTCAATACAAGGAGGAACCGAATTAAAAATTATGCGTCTAGACCAAGAAGCGGCCGTCCTAGTAAGGGAAAGAACAACCACATTTGTTTGATGTTTCACAAACTTTACCTTAAAGTTTTGATTATTATTTAATAGACACATAATGGATCTAATAACTAGGGGTGAAAATAGGCTAGGCTAGGCTTTATAAGGCTTGAGTCTGGCCTACGATAAACTTAAAAGGCCTGAGTCTAGCCTGACCTTTTTAAAAGTCTGGTCTGGCCTATAAGCCTATTTACAAGCCTTTTTCTCATTAAGGTTCTCAATTATTCCATATTATTTAAGAAATTTTATATGTTGACCTTTATATGCATATATAGGCCGACCTATTTAGTCTTTGTTCTAATATATATGCATATATAGGTCTACGCCTGACCTATTTAATTAAATAGACTTTTAAAAAAACCTAAGCCTGATTTTTTTTATTAAAAAGGTCTGGTCTGGCCTGACCTTAAGTAGGCTAGGTCATATGCCCCTGTAGATCGGTCTGTCCTATTTTCACCCTTATTAATAACACAATAAATATTAATTAGTTAAAAAATAGAATATTGTTACTTTTCTATAACATCTAAAGATTGTATAATAATTATAAACTTCAAAGATTTATTATGAAGCACCCACGTGAGATTCTTTTCTCAGCAAAGCTAGCACTACTTTATGCACTTGATGCCATACTTCCATCACATGTTTTTTTCAGCTCCAGCATGCCACATACACCAATGTCAAGCCTAGCCGAAGCTCCATAAAGCCAACACATCATCACGTCTTCATCTAAGCTCAAGCCGCATCAATATCCTTCACACAAATCCAAGCCACACACACGTCAAAACGCAAATGAAAATATATAAAATGCACAACAAGAAAATTCAGAAGACACGCGTTCATCACATTACCAAAACGCAGGAAAATTAAGAATAAAACGCAAGTCTACAGTTACACGCCATTTTCACATGAACAAAACGCATATGTCTTTGAATAAAACGCAGAGATGGCAGCTGAACATGCCATATTCATGTAATTCAAAACGCAAGAAAAAGAGCCAAAACGGGAATCAAATTTTTTCATTCAAATTCACTCAAATTCTTCTATAAATAGCACTCACTTCTCATTCATTTTCAAGCTTTAATAGCCTCTTAAATCCCTACAAAAACACACTCCAAAACCAAAAACTCCATTAAAGCTCATATTTCAAGCTTCACTAACATCATCAATTTTTCACCAAAAACCACTTCCAATCATCAAATTCTCCATAAAATAATAAGAGGAAGAGATTAGAAGTTGAAGAGGAGTCTTGATTTAATTTTTGAAGGTAGTTGGAAATTTTCGTCGGTTATTCGGAGTTCCTTTTCTCTTTACTCTTGCATCCTCTGATAATTCTAATTGCATATTCTTGATCATCTTCGTCTCACGATCGCAACGGTATATGGTTTGAGCTCCGTCGTTCCGATTTGACGGAGCTCAAAAATTGAAGCATGGTGTTGCTTGTATGTGTAATTCGCGGCTTGAGGAAGAAGAGGAATAATGTTCTGATTTTTTTCTTTTTTTCTTTTTTTATTAATTGTTTTATAGAATAATAGTTGTTTGGGCTTAAGTGGAGATTTGGACCAATTGCTACTACCATCACCTAGTCCAGTGCCCCACCCCCTCTATTATCCTTTTTCTTTCATTTTATTTATACTTTGTATTTTGTTTTCCATTTTTATTTATAAATTGTTTCTCTGATTTTTTTATCGATTTTTGAAATTTTTGGAAAATATTTTTGAAAAGAGTTCTTAAAAAATATTTTAATTCTTTTTTATGGATTATAATTATTTAATCCATATTTCTCTTCATCTTTTTTCCTTCTTTTTAATCGATGAGATCTCCGATTCGAAGATTGTTGATTTTTAAATATGTTTAATCTTCATTATTTCAAATCTATGGTTGAATGATCATTTGAATCATTCTCCATACTTTGGAATCATGATAGATTGCCTTTGATAAATCAATGTGAAATCTCGATTAAGATTAGACCGTTACTATTTTTTCTTTTAGTGTGGCATGTTTTCAGAGAATGATCAATTATATCATTTCTCTATCATGTATTAGCACAAATATTTTTCACCTTAATTGGTGTTGACCAGCCTCATTTGTAGGGTAATTACTCCGTAAATTACTCGGCGATTGCTTTACATAGACCTAAATGTATCCCAAATTCGGAACAAAAAATCCAATTGGATACTTGCACTTTTGTGGACCAGACCTCTTGTTGGTCGCATAATCCCAAAGTGATTGATCATTTTGCATTAAGAACCAAGACTTATGAATTTTTTATGCATAGGTGCTTTGGGTCTTCCAATCTCCTTTCAAACTTCATTGAATTTGGCCCTATTTGCTTTGGTTAATCGCTATAGTGTAAGATACTAAGCGAATCCGGTTACCTTTCGATTTTGGTTATTCTTTTGGTTGGGGATGATTAAGTTCACCATACCAATATTATGTAAATATTATAATACTATTACTATGCTAACACTTTAATTATTTATTGCACTTTTATTTCTTTTACTTTTATTATGCTTTATTATATTTTTATTATCCATTATCATGTTTATTATTTTTGCTATTATTTTGTTGTGTGGATTTTTCTTTTGTCCATTTGGACACAAAAGTATTAATAAAAGCTTAAATCATAAAAAAAAACTTAATTTTCCCCCATATTGGTCTATTGGTTACTATCCTTGGCATTGGAATTGAAGTTTTGGACTTAGATCTTAAGGCACTTTCCCTTTTTCTTTGATCTTCATGAAGTTGGTGGTCTTGCCTTTCTTTGGCCATTTGCTAGCTTATAAGGATGTAACTCTTATGTTCATAATGGGAAGTATCAATGTAAACACCCCAAATTTTTCCTCATTCATATCACACCATGGCTTGTGATCTTTCATCTTTGCATTAACATAAGCACACCACCTCATATTGCATATTTGTTTCATCTTCATAATTCAAGTTCATCTGCATCTAGGGTTTGTGATCTGAGTAATCCAAGATTCCATCTGAGTCATCCCAAAGGCCTCAAGGATTTCTAAGAGGGTCCATGTGTGTTCTATCATCATATTATGTCCCTTTAAGTTCATGTAAGTCAAGAGATCACAAGAACTGGCAAGGCATGGAAGCAGAGCTAGGGTTTTCACTGCACAGATGACCAAAATTAGGGTTTTGGTTTTAGAGGCCTTAACTCCAAATTTTGGGCCACTCTTGTTTCTAATGTTCTTGATATGATATAAGGATCATGTGTACCAAGTTTGATGAAGAAAATCATTTTGGAAGTCATTTGTTCACTGGGTAACTTCTTGAGCAAGTTAAGTCAAAATCAGGGCATCTGAGGCCCACAACAATGGAACCAAAGGGGTATCTTCATCAAATTGAAGTTCTATGATCTTTATTTGATCTTAGAAGAGGTTGGAAGTTCACAATATTGAAGAATTTTGAACCATTTGCAAACTTGCCAAAAATGGAAATGACTTGTAATGGAAACTTTTCATTTTGGGAATGTTTTTCAACCTCCTCTTTCTTGATCAAAAATGCTTCAAATGAAAAATTATTGGTCATGAAAGTTGTAGATTAGGTCTTTCCCTTTTCAAAAAGTACAAGAACATGTCTTGATTCATCCTAGAACTCAAGATATGGCCTTTCAAAGTTGGCAAAAATCCTAAAATTTCAAGTTTCATGTCAAAGAGGGATTTTGCAAATTGGCATATTCAAGCATTCTAATGACTTCTAATAGGCACAAATACTTCACAATATGTCAAACAAACCTCAAAAGATCAGAATTGGCCCATGGTTAGAGGCATTTCATGGCTTGTGATCCAAGAAACATCAAAGTTGGAATTTTGCAAAACATATAATATCTTTTCATCCACTTGTGCCAGCACATCAAAACCATTTCCATGGCTCTCCACAAAGTCAGGTGAGGCCAGAAACCCCAATAAATCAGGCATGCACCATGCCCATACCTCAAACTACAAAATCTTGAATTTTTACAAAAGCTCTCATACCAATCAAGCTGAGCCACAACAACTCTCTGAACCAATCACAATTGTTTATACTAACCTCAAGTGGCAGTCTCTTTATTTGAGAAGCTTGTTTTGTCCTTGAACTTTTGAGTAAATCAACAGATGGAAGTCTCTTTTCGAGCAGTTTGTTCATCCTCAGTAAGGATATTGTTCTATCAAATGGAATCTCTTCTAGACACGTTGAGAAGTTTGATTTGAATCTCTTTGTTTTCCAACAAATGGCATCTCTCCCAGACAAGGTGAGAAGTTTGTTGTGATTTTTCAATTTCCGTCAAATGGCATCTCTCCTAGACAAGTTGAGAAGTTTGAGTGTGAAGTTGTTCTCCATCATATGGCTGTCTCTTTCAGAAGAAGGGAAGTGTGATGAGGGTTCTATCAAATGGCATCTCTCCAATACACGTTGAGAAGTTTGATTTGAATCTCTTTGTTTTCCAACAAATGGCATCTCTCCCAGACAAGGTGAGAAGTTTGTTATTGATTTTCCAATTTTCGTCAAATGGCATCTCTTCCAGACAAGTTGAGAAGTTTGAGCGTGAAGATTGTTTTCCATCATATGGCATCTCTTTCAGAAGAAGGGAAGTATGATGAGGGTTCTATTAAATGGCATCTCTCCAATACACGTTGAGAAGTTTGATATGGATCTATTTATTTTTCCAACAAATGGCATCTCATCCAGATAAGGTGAGAAGTTTGTTGTGAATTTCTAATTTCTGTCAAATGGAATCTCTCCCAGACAAGTTGAGAAGTTTGAGCGTGAAGTTGTTCTCCATCATATGGCTATCTCTTTCAGAAGAAGGGAAGTATGATGAGGGTTCTATCAAATGGCATCTCGCCAATACACGTTGAGAAGTTTGATATGGATCTCTTTGTTTTCCAACAAATGACATCTCTCCCAGACAAGGTGAGAAGTTTGTTGTGATTTTCCAATTTCCAACAAATGGAATCTCTCCCAGACAAGGTGAGAAGTTTGTTGTGATTTTCCAATTCCCGTCAAATGGCATCTCTCCCAGACAAGTTGATAAGTTTGAGCGTGAAGTTGTTCTCCATCATATGGTTGTCTCTTTCAGAAGAAGGGAAGTATGATGAGGGTTCTATCAAATGGCATCTCTCAAATACACCTTAAGAAGTTTGGTACGAATCTCTTTATTTTTCAAGCAAATGGCATCTCTCCAGGACATGGTGAGAAGTTTGCTGTGAACCTTTGTTTATCATCAAAATGACCTCATTCCAAGCCTCGACAGAAGGTGTCTCATTCTTAGATTCTCTGGCAAGTCTCGGCAGAAGATTTTCAATCTACCTCGGCAGAAGGTATTCCATCCTTAGATTCTCTGGAAAGTCTCGGCAGTAGACTTCCAGCGGATTTCAACAGAATTTGTTTTTCTTTCCAAGATCTCGGAAGTAGATTTTTGGTTCATTTAGTATACCTCGGCAGAAGGTATTCCTTTCTTAGATTCTTTGGTAATCTCGGCAGTAGACTTCCAGCGGATTTCGACAGAATTTGTTTTTCTTCCCAAGATCTCGGCAGTAGATTTTTGGTTAATTTTGATACCTCGGCAGAAGGTATTTCTTTCTTAGATTCTCTGGTAATCTCGGCAGTAGATCTCCAGCAGACTTCAACAAAATTTGTTTTTCTTTCCAATATCTCGGCAGTAGATTTTTGGTTCATTTTGATACCTCGGCAGAAGGTATTTCTTTCTTAGATTCTCTGGTAATCTCGGCAGTAGATCTCCAGCAGACTTCAACAAAATTTGTTTTTCTTTCCAAGATCTCGGCAGTAGAATTTTGGTTCATTTTGATACCTCGACAGAAGGTATTCCATTCTTAGATTCTCTGGTAATCTCGGTAGTAGATCTCCATCAGACTTCAACAAAATTTATTTTCTTTCCAGAATCTCGGCAGTAGATTCTTGGTTCATTTTGATACCTCGACAGAAGGTATTTCTTTCTTAGATTCTCTGGTAATCTCGGCAGTAGATCTCCAGCAGATTTCAAAAAAATTTGTTCTTTCCAAGATCTCGACAGTAGATTTTTGGTTCTTTTTGATGCCTCAACAAAAGGTATTTCCAAATGAGGTTCTAAACCTCAGCAGTAGATTCCTCAAAGTCAATATTTTGTTCAAAGATTTCGAGTCATCTTAGGACTTGTAGTCAGTTGTCGTCTGGCTTCGCTCAAGAAAGAAATTCCTCGTGTGGATTGTACTCCAGTCATGTGTGTCTAATCCCCAGTAGTGTCAATTTTCTTTCCCAGCAACGATACAACCTTTGTCTTGCATTTTTACATTGCATATCATTCCATCTGCATTTTCGGTCAAAATTTTAGGTATTCTGATATTTAATCCTCTTCCACCTTGAATGTCCAAAAAAACTTTGTTACTCGTACATTCAGGTTCAGGATGATTAAATAGGGGCAGTTGTCATACCCTAAATTTTGACCAGAAATTTTCAAATTCTTGTTCATTTTTGACGCATTTTGTCGATATACCGATTATCAATCATTTTTGCATTTCAAGTTAAAACATCTTATTAATCATAATCATGCCTTGTTCTAGACAGTTGCATTTTTTTTATCTTAGACCTTATTTCAATTTAAATAGGATGTTTGTTTTTTTATTTTATCATTTATTTATTTTCATTTTATTTATTAATTAATACTTAACTTAGAACTATTTAGTGCAATTTGATTTTTTTTTTAATTAGTTAATTTTAATTAGGTAACTTTATTTAGTTATATTTCTAAGCTAGTCTAATTAACTTAGTTGTAGATTTAAATAAGTTTTTTAAGATAGTTGATTTAATTATTTTTTTATATTTAAAATTAGTTCTGACTTAATTTAATCTTCATTTTAAGAAATTTCTAATTTAAGTTCTAATTTAGTTTTATTTGGTTCATTTTTTATTTTATTCAGCTTGTTTTTTAATTTAATCTATAATTAGTTTAATTAATTAATTATATTTAGTTTTATTTTATTTTAAAATTAGTTTACCCCTTTTCTTTAGTTTAATTTGTGATTTTTTATTTTTACTTAGTTTGATTTATTTTTTAATTTAATTGATTTGGATTTAGTTTTTGATATTAGTTAGGATTATGGTTACAATATCTGGTTGCAATAACTTGTCAAACTATCACCCCACTTGCCTAGTCCAACCTGTCATTACAATCCAAAATTTTCTCATTATTCTGTCAAAACACAAGCCTATCCCTGCTACACATAGACCACACACAACTCCAGAATTTCACCAAATTGCATATGTTCAAACCTGCATTAAAAAAGGGAGAAGGACAAGTCAGAAGAATAGCAAATATAGTTTTTCAAGAAAAGGAAAAAAACTGTATTAAAAAAGAGAACGCATGGGAAATCAAGAGGGGGCTTCTTAAAACAAGGAACTTCACTGCACCATGGGAAAAAAAACACCTAATCCTACTACTAAGATCACTACTCACCCTTCAAAATATTTTCTCATTTTCGCTCAACAAAGTGTTCAGTTTTCAACCCAATTGAAACTCAAAAACTGATTACAAGTTTACCAAATAACAACTCGCGGACATCTCCTCCTTCCACCTCACACCTTCACCAACACAATCAAAAAACACCGAGCCCCACCTTCCAACATAAACCCTTCCGCCAACCGCCCCCCGTCACGCCGCAACATCATTGAACAAAAAAAAACCACAACCGTTCACCTCACCTCCTTCCTTCGATTTCTACCACAAATCCCCTTCAATCAATACTCATCATCCTTCGCACCTCCCTTTACGAACCTTTCAAACAACAACAACAAAATCACAAAAACCCTCTGAAATCTCCACCACCATTCCGCCGCACATCGCCGTTCCGCCGCCATCACCACCACTTCCTACGAAAACCGAAAACTCTCTTCCGCCGCGGATCTAGAAAATAAAAGAAGAAGAATAAACCTGAGATTGAGATGGAGAAGTTGAGAAGGTTGTCACCTCCGTAGATTGAAGAAACGCAATCCGAGACACACGTCTCCGCCTCCATCTTCCACCACCTTAATCCGTCGCGAGCCAGAAGCTTTGTTCATCGAATCGGAGAAGCAAAAGCATGACCGATGAAGATGTTGATGAACTCAAAGTTTGCATTGAGTTAGGTTTCAGATTTGAATCTTTTCCTGAAGTTGAAACCGATCGGAGATATGCAAATATTTTACCAGCTCTCGAACTTTATCACACCGTCAATAAAAGTTACAACGATTCTCGTAACCCTAAACCTGTCACGGTCGCCGTAAACATGAGCACGACTAGGGTTGTTTTTTTTTCTTTTTCTTTTTCTTTGTTTTGCTTCTGAACGTTTTATTTTGTTTTAGAGTTGAAGGAGAAAGTAAGTTTTATTGGTACGTTAAGTTTTTTTTTCCATTTTTATATTATTTGTTTTTTTTTTAACTTTATAAATTTTGCTGATTTTGTTTTATTTTAGTCTAACTCTTACTGGGCCTTGGTCCATACATTTTCTAACTCCTTTTTCCAGTGTATAAACCCATTGTCCATGTTAAATTTTCATTTTTTTTATGTCAATTTTAACTTTCTAATGTTAAGTTGTTGGTGATTTTAATTAGTTAGATTTGTTAAATTCTCTCATTCTTTTTTTTTAATGTTAATTTTAACTTTCTAATGTTAATTTGTTGGTGATTTTAATTAGTTAGAAGTAGAATTTATAGTTGATTTTCTTGATTAAAATTCTATTTAGATATAATTGACATTTTTATTGAGTTTGATTGTTGAAACTTGAGTAGAGTTCGATATCAAGCGCTAGAGCATTGATTGGATTATCGATGAAGCTCCTGACAAGTATTCTTGATTTGTTTGGAACATATTGGAGAGGCAACGAACATTCTCCGTTAGGTACTATTAAAATTCGATTTAATCTCTTTGTGCTTTATCATAATCTTGATGCCACGTTTGCGTTCGTCTGATTACTCGTACTTCACCACCAATTCTAAATCCTAAATATCTTATACCAAACGTGATTTTCATCAAACTTTCAAACTAATTAATTCGCGAAAGAACTGAACCCTGGAGTCTAGCACTCCACGAGTTCTTGAGTGAATCACTCCTGGGCTAGCCCCACGCGTTGTGGTTCATTCTCCCTTTCGTATTTAAAACACTTGATTCACATAATCAATTAAACAACTCACACGTCTACATTTTGCACACACGTAAGTCGATCACCTATGTGATCGCCGTCTGCACGACCCCACGCGTTTAAATCAATTAACGAGGAACTGAACTTCGGAATCTAGCATTTCGTGGGTTCTTTAATGAACCACTCTTGAGGCTAGCCTTCGAGTTGTGTTTCATTTACTCCTTCGTTTCTAAAATATTAAACCATAAAGCATCCAAAATAATCGCGTCTTAATTCACCAATCAAATAACGAGTAACTGAACTCTGGAGTCTAGCACTCCGCACGTTCTTGAATTAAATCACTTCTGGGCTAGCCCCACGCGACATGGTTTATTCACCCTTTCGTTCCTAAAACACGGAAACCTTTAATTAAACCATACGAAGAACTGAACTCAGGAATCTAGCATTTCTCGGGTGCTTGAACTGAATTACTCTTGAGGCTAGCCTTCGAGTTGTAATTCATTCACTCTTTCGTATTCAAAACAATTCAATAATCTTAAAAGGATTAGACATGATTCATCTCCATAGGAAGATATTCCTCCTATCCCCACAAACACAAATCAAATCTTACAAACAATTTTTTCTCAAAGGAAGAATGTGGCATTGCTTGTCGATACTCATATCCAAGTTTAAAGCTTCTTCCGATTTTATTTCTCAAAGAAAGAATGTGGCATTGTTTGTCGATCCTCGTATCCAAGTTTAAAGCTTCTTTCGATTTTCTCTTCCTTAAACGTTTATGGTGGATTAGGCGAGATATATCCCTTAAAGATGACTACTTGTCTCTTTCTTTCAAATACAACTTAAAACTTACCAACCAATACAAACTATTTTCCATAATTAATCAGCGAGTAACTGAACTCCGGAGTCTAGCACTCCGCACGTTCTGGAATGCAATCACTCATGGGCTAGCCCCACGCGACGTGGTTCATTCGCCCTCTCGTTTAAAACACCTTAACAAAGATCAAACATCTTTTCTCAAAACGAACATTGTTTAAATCTTTCTATCTCGCAAACAAGCTAGCGCTTCAGCCTCCTATCGCGAGCAAATAAGCCGACGCTTAGCAGTAGAAAGCATTTTCAAACAATCGTTCAATAAAAATCACAATTAATCGTAGTTGCACGAACTACGAAGCTCTGACACTTTCCCATTGCACAAGGGAATACGTAGGCACGAGAATTTTAATCCTTCGCGAGCACAATAATAAAAAAACTTTAATCTTTCCCCCGTAATAATAATTAAAATATTTCTTTAAAAGTAATCTTAACAAACTTTAATCATTAAAAGAAGACAATAATATAAGTTAGCATTTAAAGTGCAAATTAAACTAAGAGGTTCCCGTTGGGTACAACGGACGTGAGCGGTGCCTAATACCTTCCTTTTGCGTAACCGACTCCCGAACTTAGATTAGTGGTTTCGTTGACCATTTCTTATCCTTTATTTAGGTTGTGTCTATATCTCTCTTTTCTCTTGTAGAATAAATAGAATTAGATTGCGACTTTGTTGTTTGTTTTATGATCGTATTTTTTCGAATTACGACATATAGTATAATAGAAAATATAGAGAACCTTACTTTTATATATTTTTTATTGTTTTATCACGTATGAATGTCCCATGTATTATTGGATTCTAAAATAATGTATATTTTTCAATTCACCGAAGTCCTTCATTATTGTATTATGAAGATTTATTACCAATTCTTCTCATTATTGATGGACACGTCAAACGGTCATTGGTAATTCTTCTCATTATTTAAGAATTGTCCCTTATATGATCATTATTTAAGAATATGGGACTTTGGTGATAAAGTAAATATCAAGATTTTATTTCAAAATAAAATAAATACTTTAAGTAAATATTGCATAAAATAAAATATATTTCATTTATATCATACTGAAAACATTTATTGAATATCAGTGATTTTCATGCTAATAAATTAGTCATGTTTAACCTTTTAATAAATTTGATCACTATCAAATTTTATAATTAACAAACTATCACTGAAGAATATACATGGAAAAGAAAACAACCCCTATATTCTATTTGCCTTTAAAAAATTCAGAGTTTTGGTGGCAACACTCTATCTAGGTAAATGGTATTTTAAAGTTTCGTCCAAATAGCAGTAAATTGAACCAACTATTCAAATTCATTAAGGAGGAGTTGCGGGGTAACATATTCAAATTAAGTTAAATATATTGTCCTCACAAAGTAAAACATATTGTGCTAGCTATATATTACCGAAGAAATAATTATACAGAGATACTACTTGTCCTCCCAAAATAAAATATATGTTGCTATACATTATTAGAGAAACAAGGACAATTATCATTAATATCGGTCCTTCATCAAAACAATTATACAAAGATAGTATTAGTCCTCTCAAAATAAAACATATTTTGCTATACATTACTAGAGAAACAAAGATAGTTATCATTAATGCCGGTACCTCGTCAAAACAATTATACCAAGATAGTATTTGTCCTCTCAAAATAAAACATATTTTGCTATACATTACTGGAGAAACAAGGACAGTTATCATTAATATTGGTCCCTCGTCAAAACAATTATACAAAGATAGTATTTGTCCTCTCAAAATAAAACATATTTTGCTTTACATTACTAGAGAAACAAAGACAATTATTATTGGGAAAAACCCAAGTCCCACATTGGCTAAATATATAACTCACAAAGAGTTTAAATAGAGTGACACTCCCCACCTTACCAACCGGTTTTATAGGGTGAGTTAGGTCAAACTCTAATTCTAATAGTTATCATTAATACCGGTCCCTCGTCAAAACAATTATACCAAGATAGTATTTGTCCTCTCAAAATAAAACATATTTTGCTATACATTACTAGAGAAACAAGGACAGTTATCATTAATACCGGTCCCTCGTCAAAATAATTATTCAAAGATAGTATTTGTCCTCTCAAAATAAAACATATTTTGCTATACATTACTAGAGAAACAAGGACAATTATCATTAATACCGATCCCTCGTCAAAACAATTATACAAAGATAGTATTTGTCCTCTCAAAATAAAATACACTTTCCTATACATGACTAAGGAAACAAGGACAATTATTATTACCTAATATTGGTCCTTCATCAAAGCTATCAATGAAAATTAAAGGGGAGCTAATTATACATGACATCTTTTTTTCTTTTTTTCTTTCTTTTCTCTTTATCTCACTTTCAATTGCAGACTTGAAGCTATATTTCAAATTGTGCCAAACGAGTACACTACATTTTTCTATCGATTGCATTTACTTCTTTTAAAAAAAAAGGACCATTATCTATAATATACATTTATTTTATCAACACAATACTTAACCCTTTATTTGTGTTATACTAATGACACAAATAAAAACACATGATATGAAAATTATCATATTCATTCATATATCATCTTTGTCTTAATTGTTGTAAATTATATTCATTTCTTTTATTTATGTAATTAAAATATGTTTATTATATAAATTGTGATAATCTATTGCGAGAATCTGATATAAAATTTTAAGATGATGAAAATTGCTCATTACTGGGATATAAGAATCAATTTAAAATAAAAATACAATTAACTTCAATAAAAATGTTTTAGCCTAATATTTTTTCAAATTCCCACTCACATTTTCTATTTATTTCATATTAATTTCAATTTCCCTTTCATTTTAAATTAATATCAATTTCCCTCTCTCACATCTTTCTATGACCCATAAACTCATTTTAATTTCATTTTAATAATGTTTTAGGAAACCAACTTCATATTCACCTAAAAACTCATAACGAATTTAGAACGAGAAACACATAAACAATCAAGATTGAGAAATGCAGAAACTAGAAACAAGAAATCCAGAAGCTTGTTTGATTTGATTTTTTTAAAATGAATGAATTGAAATGTTGTTATGTCTTCATGTGTGGATGTGTGTGTTTATTTTTTTAAAGAAAGGTTGGAGTTTATCTGGGTTTCAATAAATTTAAGCTATATTCTACTCCTTGATACTATTACCAAATCAGAATGAGACTTTATCATTCATCTAAAATTTTACGGAAATTTTTTTATAGGATTTAAGTATCTGTAATGGATAATTTTTACATAATGTTTACTCATTTCAAATTCTACTCTGAAATCAAGAAATGATAGATTTTTAGGTTTCTCCCACATTGAAAACTTTGTGTCACCAAAGAATTGATTTTGGTAATACAATAATGAGAAGATTTAATAATGTACACGTCATCATGCTGCTTGCTTTATTAACAGATAATTATATCATGCAAATCACCAAACTCCTTCAAATGAGACATAATTTATTTATGAAACTTTTATAAAACTTGTTAATTTACTTTGAGAATAGCTTAAGATAATGACATAAGTGTTGGTCATTTTTATGATTTAGTATTCTTAAACAAGCTTGTGATATGTATATCAAACAAATTAGACTTATTATTAATTTTGAAGGAGTCGTTAAACAATTGCAATGACCTATATATTTAATGAATGCATTAAATGTCTTTTAACATTTTATATGGATACATTCAAAACTAAACATCAATTTAGAAAAACTAAAATTACTTTATAGTCGATAGTAAATAATGACAAAAAGTTTAACCTTAATTCTGCATATTTAATATAAAAAATTAAATAATACTCCCTTATATGATCAACACAATATTTTATTATTTTATTTGAATATTCTTGAAATTTGGAATTTTATTTTTTATTTTATTTTGAAATTTATATGTAATGTGATGTGATAAGAGAATCGTGTATAATTTAAATAATACTCCCTTTGTTTTTTTTATTATATGTCACTTTAAAAAAAATAACATCAAAATATATACCACTTTACACTATCAATAATCAATAAAGAGATATAATTCATCGATATTTGAATTTCCGTTATACTTTAATGAACATTTAAAATTAGGACAATATTTTTTAAAAATTATTATTATCTAATAACTTTAATTTTTCAATGTTAAATAAAAATCCAAAAATATCTTATATACAAATTGATGTTTTCCTTTACTATTAGAGAAATTATCCAAAAGTTTTTCTCTTAGATTATTAATATCAATCTAATAGTATTTATTTCATTTATACTATAGAAAATACATTTTTCATGTTGTATCGTCAATCTATAAAAATTCTAATAAAAATTCAAAGATTTGTAATATAAGACGAAGTTCGACAATCATTTTACATTATAGGATAAAAGTTAATAATCATCTAAATTTTACTTAAATTTGTTTTATTCTTTTCTTTGTATATATTTTCTCATGATCCATCGAATGCTAAACTGTTTTTTTCCAAGATTTTAACAACTGCAATAATTCAAAATAAAATATATCTAAATGTTCTTTATCTTTGTTTATTGTTTTATTAACATCTTTATGATAAGACAAAGCCCGTACGAATTAGAATAGAGCTCAATAGCTGGAATTATATTCAATATTAAGGAGGTGATAGGATGTTAACCAACCCTAACAAAATTATTTGAGAAAAATTAATAAAACTATAAAGATAATTGAGAATAAAAGATAAATTGATTTTTCATTCCTTTGAGAATAAAAGATAAATTGATTTTTCATTCCTTGTCAAATGTCTTTAAGAGATTACATTATATAACACTCTTAAAGGATAATAAACCTTAAAGTTCAAATACTACTAAGAGCCCATTAAAATTAATCATACAAATAAAGTACTATTTATATAAATTCTAAATAAACTCAATAAAAATAATTATAAATCACTCTCTATCATTGTCGCAGGATTCACTTGAACCTTGTCCTCAAGGTTCAGAGTCAGCTAAATCTTCTAACCTACATGAGGCACTTGAAATTATAGTGAAGCAACATTTAAGCTTCAGTATCATTGGTGACTTGCATTACACCCAAATATATAATCCAAGACATATCAATTATATACCAATCAAAACCAAAATGCATCAATTCCAAGATTTGTATTATAGAAAGCTTCAATGGTATTGTTCTGGACTGGGCCTCCGAGACATAGTTGGGCTCATGCCCGAATCCACTTGGTCCGAGCATCCTCTCACGTTAGACAGATGCATACAATAGTCGGGAGGATCTAAATGCCACGAGCACTCCACGAAGAGGTCAGGCAACCTCCTTGAACTATTACATAGGCGCCTGGGAGACCAGGTCTTCCCCTCGTGCACCATGTCATCCAATTGTTCCCCTTTTATCTCCTGAAAGATATGGGCAGTTGGACCAGGGACAAAGACCATGTGCTAGGTCTTACACGCTCATACGCGTACCTTGGCAGTTCTTCCTTGGGCCTAGCTAATCCAGCCCAAGAAAGGACTTTGGCCCAACGCTGGGGGCTCTCTATAAATACCCTTTTCACTAAAGGGTCAGGTATTCTGATTCATTCTCTCTCTACCATTTTCTTGTATCCAATCTCACTTAAGCTTCAGAGTGTGTTACAGGTACACCCCATTTTCCTCTCCACCTCACTTTGTTCCCGCTCGACCCTTGGAAGGCTTTTCTGATAAGGTAAGATCAGGTACCATTGTCATTATACCCATCCAATTGAGTAGTCCAAGTTGAAATAACAGGAGGATGACACACAATTAATGTACCATATATCTCGATAAGACTTCAACCTCTTTTCTTTACACTTTTCCTTTTCATCTTATCATAAACAATTAATGAAAGTAGTGTTAAAGTCTTGTTTCCAGCTAGATTGGCAATAGGTTTGTATAGGGAAAGTTTTAGAGCTAAAGCACCAGCTTTACAAACAGCAAGTGACACTGCCAAAATAACATTGGTTCCAAGCTTCTGCTTGCACCATATATATGCAACAATATCCGCCATAGTTCCAACAGATGGGTTGATAGCGTTATAAATTGTGATCCTTGCACGTGGTAACATTTCGCTTTCCCGCCCGTAACAAAAGCCATCGACTTCCAAAGGAACACCAACATTTCCAATAGCAATATATGCCACAAGATTGTCATGAGTTTCAGTACTTTCAACCAGATAATTGTTGACAACATTCTCCATTGGAAAAAGCCATTGCTCCACATCATTTTCGTCAAGATTAAGTGTAACCATTAAATGGCTCAAATAATTCCTAACCAGCCTCGTAAATGTAGGAACATCATGGATTTCCATCTTTCGAAACTCTGGTGTAACTGTTGAATTTTGTAGTTTGTACAACTTGATAGTTCTACTCATTTTCATTTGTGCACCAGGCCGAGAGAAACCAACATCAAACATCTACTTCGGATTCAAAGATCTGTGCCAGTATTGGGAAATTGCTATTGGTATGGGAAGAATCACTTCATCAGTGTAAGCATCTTGCCTTATATTCTCCAAGTGCACCCTCCTGGTCACCTCATTGATCAGGACAGGTGAAAACCTATATCTGATGTTGCTTCAGATCCATTAGACAGTGAGGAAGATGAAGGTGTGTGGTTGTTAAGTGAGGAGGGGGAGGTGAGTGAAACTCCTATCTCTCTTAGGTCTGCTACTGATTAGAGTCTTATGCCTAGACCTATATCTGATGTTGACATTTCAAATGGCGTTGAGAATAACTTTTTGCCTTTTTCACCTAGTCCTTTAAGGTTGAATGAAGATAAAGTGGGGGATGGAGAACCTGATCCTAGTATTTATACACAGGTAAATGTGACTGATAAATTCAAGGACAAAGTTTGTTTTTTTTGGACAAGTGCAATGTAGGTTTAGACGAAAATCCAGATTTAGTGGTTAGAGTATCTGGAACTCTAGCAGATAATCGCGGGGCAGGGGACAACCAATTTGTTTTGGGCTTTAGAAAGTGTTTATCTGATGTTGGTCGTGGGGTGGACCATGTGGATAATATTGATCCGGCCTACATCATTTTGGGGTCTGACCCATTATCCAATTCACCTAGAGGTTTTACCCAAAAAATGGTGGGGCCTAAACCAAAGAAGAAGAAGTTGTTGGTCGATATCCACCTGAATTTAAAAATTTTGTTTTCTCCTTCTTATTTTTCTCAACTACTGCATCCCAACCCTGTAAGTAGGCTGAAAAATAATGATATTAGGTTGTCCAATTTGGTTTCAAGTCATTCTTCCTCAGAAAATTTGGACCCCATTTTCTCAGGTGGATTAGTCATGTGTTGTAATTCAACTCAAGATTCAGACATTGAGATTGGTAATGTCAGGATCAGAAAGTCCTTAGATAGCGTTTCGGCTCGCATTTGGCCATCAATCAAGGACCTTGGGATTGAAGGCGAGGAAGATGACGAGGCTTTCAAAGGTTTGATCGGAGATATGGAAAATAGTGACATAACTATTTTTGAGGCTAAGAAGGTGGTTGCTAGTGGTTTTCTATGAATATGGTATCATATACATTCGCAATAGTGGAAGCTCGTTGAAGAGGAGACGGGTGAAGTAAATAATTCTTGCTGGTAAGGCTGATATTGTGTTTATTCAAGAAACAAAAGCTACTGTTATGAGTCAATTACTTGTTAATAGTATGTGGGGCAATGAGAATTGCGAATAGTCTGTGTTGAATGGTGTTGGTCATTCGAGAGAATCCTTACCATTTGGAAGAAAGGATCCTTAGAACCAATTCTGAGCTTTAAAGGTAATGGCTTACTTGGGTTGAAAGCTTCTTGGAAGGGCGGTCTTCTCTACTTGGTAAACATCTAGGCTAGTTGTAATAGGGGGAAAAAAGAAGAATGTGGACTGAGCTTTCAATTCTTAAAGGAAGAGTTGATCCTAGCGATTGGGTTGTTTATGGTGATTTCAACTCTATCAACTCATCTGACGAAAGAAATGGCACTAGATCTAATAACTTAGTGGACATGGAAGATTTTGCGTCTTTTATAGACCATAGCTTTGCGATGTTTTGTTAATTGGCGATAAGTACACGTGGTTTAAGCCTAATGATGGTTGTTGTAGCAGACTTGATAGATTTCTTTTGTCAGAAAACCTTATTAATTCTTTGAAAGTTGTGGCTCAAAAGGTAGGTAATCGGGACATTTCGTACTATAAGCCCGTGTGGATTGTAACGCCCCGATTTTATAAATCAATTTTTATAAAATAAACTTAAAGAGTATGGTGGTGTATTTGGAATAATAAGTAGAGAAAATATGTTATTTAAATAATGATAATATAATGAGGTGGTTTTATTATTACAATATTATTATTTAATATATAAAACAATAAGTTGGAGGTTTGAGGGGCAAGGTTGTAAATTGGTTATATTATGAAAAAGGGAGAACACGATACCCATTCTCATTATCGTGCTTTTTGACGAAGAAAAGAGGGCTCTGGAGAAAAGGGAAAAGATAAGGGAGATCAAGGATCGTAAAGCCCCAAGATCAAGACTTTGCAAGGAATTCATCGAATTCGAGGTAAGGGGGGGGGGAATGGTTCTTTATTGGTGATCTAACATGAAAGGGTAATTGGGAGTTCCTTACTCCCTTAGGGATTGTATAATATTGTTGATTTTGATGAAATTGTGATATATATATATATATATATACATATATATATATATATATATATATATATATATATATATATATATATTGATGATTGATTGTGGTTGTGTAAAATTGATGTTGAATTTATATGCTTGATGGTTATAATTGGAATAATGAGGATTTGAGTTATATGACAAGTGTCGCACCTCGAAAAATACGATCCTAAAACAAAACAACAGAGTCGCCACCTAATTCTATTTATTCTACAAGAGAAAAGGAAGATATAGACAAAACCTAAAATAAAGGATAAGAATGGTCAACGAAACCACTAATCTAAGTTCGGGAGTCAGTTACGCAAGGGGAAGGTATTAGGCACCCCTCACGTCCGTTGTACTCAACGGGAACCTCTTAGTCTAGTTTGCGCTTAAAATGTTAACTTGTTATTATTGTCTTCTTTTACTGATTAAAGATTGCTTATTAAAGGGAATATTTTAATTATAATTTGTTATGGGAAAAGGTTAAGTTTTTTATTATTGTGACGGAGAGATAGTTAATTTTTTATTATTGTGCTCGCGAAGGATTAAAATCCCTGTGCCTACGTATTCCCTTGTGCAATGGGAAAGTAAGAGCTTCGTAGTTCGTGCTACTATGATTTGTGTTTTTTATTGAACGATTGTTTAAAAATGCATTCTACTGCTAAGCGTTGACTTATCTGCTCGCGATAGGAGGCTGAAGCGCTAGCTTGTTTGCGAGATAGAAATATTTAAACAATGTCCGTTTTGAGAAAATATGTTTGATCTTTGTTAAGGATGTTTTAAACGAAAGGGCGAATGAACCATCGCGTAAGGCTAGCCCAATTGCGGTCCAATCCAGAAGGTGCGGAATGCTAGACTCCGGAGTTCTGTCTTTCGTGATTAATTGCGGAAAAATAGTTTATATTGGTTGGTGGGTTTCAAATTGTATTTGAAAGAAAGAGACAAGTCGTCATCTTTAAGAGAAGTATCTCACCTATTCCACCACAAACGTTTGAGAAATGAGAAATCGAAAGAAGCTTTAAACTTGGATATAAGATCGACAAGCAATGCCACATTCTTTCTTTGAGAATAAATAAAATCGGAAGAAGCTTTAAACTTGGATATAATGATCGACAAGCAATGCCACATTCTTCCTTTGAGAAAAGTTGTTTGTAAGATTTTGTTTGTGTTTGTGGAGATAGGAGGAACAACTTTCCTATGGAGATGAATCATGCCCGATCCTTTAAGATCGTTGAATTGTTTTGAATACGAATGATGATTGGACACCTCGCGTGGGGCCATCCCAGTTGCGGTCCAATCCAGAACGTGCGGAATGCTAGACTCCGGAGTTCTATTTTCGTAATTTTAATTTAATAAAATGATTTGAAATTTTGATATACGAATGATGATTGAACACTCGCGTGGGGCTAGCCCAGTTGCGGTCCAATCCAGAACGTGCGGAATGCTAGACTCCGGGGTTCCTTTTTCGTAATTTAAATTAAATAAATGATTATTTTTTACACGAATGATGATTGAACCATCGCGTGAGGCTAGCCCAGTTGCGGTCCAATCCAGAACGTGCGGAATGCTAGACTCCAGAGTTCCTTTTTTAGAAACAGTGGTGAGGGACGAGTGAGTAACGAAAGACCAACATGATATCAAGACTATGATAAGACACAAAAAGAGGTAAAATAGTGTTTTAGAGGTACCTAACGGAGGAGGTCTGTTGCCTCTTTGATACGTGCCAACAGGAGTTTAAGCAAGATGTCAGAAGTTCAAAACACGTAAAAAAATGTCACCAAGCGGAAAACGTTGAGTAACAAGTCTAAGTCATGGCAAAACTCAACCACAGGCGTCAAAAATGTCTAATTACAATTGCATCATGAAACTTAATTGAGAACACTTAACTACAAATTTAATCAACATCTAAAACTCGGATCAAAAGTTATTAAAGTACTAAAACATACACTTAACAAGGGTCAAAACTAATTGATAATTAATTAAAAAACTAAACAATTAAATAAGAATCCTTTCACAATATTAACAAGAAAATTTAACGAAATCAAGAGTAAATACTAAAGATTAAATCAAACGAAAAATAAACAAATAAAATGAGGGCAGGGTAGATGTACATGATTACGAGAGGTCAACCCAAACAATACGGGCCATAGCCCAAAATCCAACAATGAAATAAACAAAAAAAATAAAATAAACAGGGGGTGCATGAAAAAATAGTAAATAGAGCAAATAACAGATAATGGCCTAAGGACCCAAGCCCAGTCCAACAACACATAATACCTTAACCTAATAATTTTGTAGTAAAACAGAAAAATAGAAATAAAATAAAATTCAGAGAAAAGAAAAAGGAAGACCGTGCGAAAAGACAACCTTCCTCTTTCACCATGCGATTCCGTTTCCCTCTCTTCACGCGAATCCAAAAAAAACAACACAAGTCCCTCAAAGATTGATACTCGATGGCAGTGAGAAGGGAACGACGGTGGTTTGCGGGTTTTGTTTCAGATCGCTGTGTTCTGTTCACGGTGCTTTATTCTTTGGAAGAAGATGGGTGTTTCTGGGTTGTGAAAGGAGTTACGTTTTCGCGGAGTGTGTCTCGCCTCAAATCACTCGATCTAGTTCGCGGATTTTTGTTCTTGTTTTCGCGGCGGCGTTCGGTATTTCAAACGGCCGGTGGTTATGATGGAGGTGGTGTGGCTGTGGCGCGGTTGGTTTGTTTTCTGGTTTGGCAAGATTGGGGAGGGTTTTTCTACGGTGATGATCAGTGAAGATGAAAGGTTGGCGTTTGGTCTGGATCCGCTCGCGAGTTGCGCGTTGAAGATGATTGGGCGAAGTGTTCGCGAATGGTGAGTGATGGATTTGGTTTTTAGAAACGAAGGAGGTTTTGTGGTGGGGGATTCGTGATTGTGTTGCGATTCGATGGTTTGTGAACGGCGTACGGATGGTGAAGTGATTTTCGGTGGTAACGGTGGTGATGGTTCTGGTTTGGGTTTAACGAAAGTTTTTTTGGTGTTTTGTGTTGCAGGCGATAATGGTGAAGGGCGGTGATTTTGAGTTTCGGTTGGAAAAGTTTTGTCTTTACTGAAGGTGGAGCGTTGATGGAAATGGAAGCTGGGAAGTTGAAGCAAGGTCCCCCTTGTTGTAGCGTGTGGTCCCTTTTTTGTATTGTTTTCTTCCCCTTTTGCAGGATGATGGATTTCGGTACCTTGTTTTTCTTTCCTTTTTGGTTCCGTTTGTGATATCTCTGTTTTTGTTCACAGGGGCAGTTGTTTTTAAGAAGAGGAAAGTGAAGTGTTTTTTGTGTTGTTTTTTTTAAGGGTTCCAGTGAGAGGAAAGAAGAAGGGTATTGGTGGTTGATGAAGGAAAGGATTGTGTGAAGGTTAGTTCAAAGTTGTTCTGTGTTTTTGGTATCTGTTTTTTTTCTTAACAGGTTTTTTTGGTTCTGTTGTTGCTGTTGTGTCCGACGGATGAGGGGCCTGAAGGAGGGAGAAGCGGTTAAGGGTGTTTTGTGAGGTTCATGGCAAAGAGGTTTTTGGCTGTGATGTTGACGATTAGTGTATATACAGAAGAGAGATGAGTTTCGGATGGGTCTTCTTGGGTTAATTCGATTTTTGAAGATGGAGAGTGAAGTGGGTTGCCCCTTCATTTTATGGTTTATCAGTGTGGTTGAAAAGGTGAGGGCTGAAGGTGTTGGTTTGAGTCTTGGCTTCAGGTTTTTGGTTTTTTCTCCCTCCTGTTATCCGTTGGTTTTTGAAGCCTTTTTTTTCTGTTTGTCCTGAAAAAACTTTTCCTCTTGTTCTTTTCAGAATGCAGACTGAAGTTTTGGTCCAAATTGCTTTCTTTATTTGCAGGTCCTTGTAAGCACAGATTAGTGTAATTTTGGAGCAGTGTGTTTTGGCTCTGTGTTGGAGAATGGGTTATGATATGGAGTGTAAAATTGGTGTATACAGTTGGACTAAGACTGATGGAGAAAGCATGGGGAGTCACAAAATATTTGAACCAAACTAAATCTAAAGACTAGTTACATAACTATATTCGATTTTTTTTAAAATAAATTAAACTAAATATAAATTAGAGAAAAATAATCAATTGAAAATTAACTAATAATAAAAAAAAACTAATCTCTAAAATAAATTGCAATTGAGCTAAATCAAAATATTTAAATTAAATTAATTAACTAAACTGAAATTAACCTAAATTAAAATTAAATTGAAAACTAGTTCTAAACAATCTAATATGAACTAAACTCCTATTTTAAAATTAAATTAACTTTGAAATTAGATTTAAATTAAAATTAAAATAAATTAAACTCTAAAAATAATCTAAAGTAAATATTTAACTAAAAATAAAATCAAACATAAATAAATTACAAAGCGTGACAAAATATTCTAACTAAAATTTGAGAATGGATCAAATTCTAAAAGATCTATACAAAAATGATTAAAATACGAACAAACATTCTTATTTAAAAAGGAACAAATTCTACAAAATAAATAAATGATGACAATTGGGATGGTGAAATGTATGATTAAAGAAATGTTTTAACTTAAAAATACAAAATGATTGATTTTCGGTAAATCGACGAAAACACGTCAAAAATGAACAAAAATTTAAAAATTTCTGGTCAAAATTTAGGGTATGACAGCTGCCCCTATTTAATCATCCTGAACCTGAATGTACGAGTAACAAAGATTCTTTTTGAACATTCAAGGTGGAAGGTGATTAAATATCAGAATACCGGGAATTTTGACCGAAAATGCAGATGAAAATGCTATGATATGCAATGCGAGGATGCAAGACAAAAGCTACAATGCTATTGGGAAAGAAAACTGACACCACTGGGGATTAGACGCATATAACAGGAGTACGATCCACGCGAGAATTTTTCTTGAGTGAAGCCAAACGACAACTGTCTACAGGTCCTAAGATGACTCGAAATCTTTGAACAAAATTCCACTTTGAGGAAATCTACTGCCGAGATTTGAAACCTCATTTGGAAAAAACCTTCTGTTGGTGTATCGAAACGAAACAGAAATCTACTGTCGAGATTCTGAAACAAAAACCAAATCTTCCGAAGTCTACTGGAGATCTAACTGCCGAGATGACCAGAGATCCTAAGAATGAGATACCTTCTGCCGAGGTATCAAAATGAACCAACAATCTACTGCCGAGATCTTGGTAAGAAAACAAATTCTATCGAAATCTGCTGGAGATCTTCTGCCGAGATGATCAGAGATTCTAAGAATGAGATACCTTCTGCCGAGGTATCAAAATGAACCAAAAATCTACTCCCGAGATCTTGGTAAGAAAACAAATTCTATCGAAATCTGTTGGAGATCTACTGCCGAGATTACCAGAGATTCTAAGAATGAGATACCTTCTGCCGAGGTATCAAAATGAACCAAAAATCTACTGCCGAGATCTTGGTAAGAAAACAAATTCTATCGAAATCTGTTGGAGATCTACTGCCGAGATTACCAGAGATTCTAAGAATGAGATACCTTCTGCCGAGGTATCAAAATGAAGTTCCTACTGCCGAGGATCAAACTGATAATACATCCGTTGCCAAATCTTCTGCCGAGATTTAACTGAGGATGCCATTGTCGAGATCATAAAAAGTAAATATCTCCTGCCGAGGTAGACTGGAAATCTTCTGCCGAGACTTTCCAGAAATAAAAAGAATCACCTGTTGCTAAATCTTCTGCCGAGATTCAACTAAGGATGCCATTGAACAGAACTCTCACCATACTTCCCTTCTTCTGAAAGAGACAACCATATGATGGAGAAACAACTTCACGCTCAAACTTCTCGACTTGTATGGAAGAGATAGCCATTTGACGGAAATTGGAAAATTCTCAACAAACTTCTCAACTTGTCTGGGAGAGATAGCCATTTGTTGGAGAAAAAAAAAGAGATTCATATCAAACTTCTCAACTTGTATGGAAAAGATAGCCATTTTATAGAACATTCATCATACTTCCCTTCTTCTGAAAGAGACAGCCATATGACGAAGAACAACTTCACGCTCAAACTTCTCAACTTGTCTGGAAGAGATAGCCATTTGACGGAAATTGGAAAGAATCAACAAACTTCTCAACTTGTCTGGAAGAGACAGCCATTTGTTGAAAATTGGAATCACGACGAACTTCCCACCTTGTCTGGATGAGATGCCATTTGCCGAACAAACTTCTCACCTTGTCTGGATGAGATGCCATTTGTTGAAAATTGGAATCACGACAAACTTCCCACCTTGTCTGGATGAGATGCCATTTGACGGAAATTGGAAAATTCACAACAAACTTCTCGACTTGTCTGGAAGAGATAGCCATTTGTTGGAAAAAATAAAAGAAATTCGTATCAAACTTCTCAACTTGTATGGGAGAGATAGCCATTTGATAGAAATTGGAATCACGACAAACTTCCCACCTTGTCTGGATGAGATGCCATTTGTCGAACAAACTTCTCACCTTGTCTGGATGAGATGCCATTTGTTGAAAATTGGAATCAAGACAAACTTCCCACCTTGTCTGGATGAGATTCCATTTGCCGAACAAACTTCTCACCTTGTCTGGATGAGATGCCATTTGTTGAAAATAAAAGAGATTCATATCAAACTTCTCAACGTGTATTGGAGAGACGCCATTTGATAGAACTGAAACCTTGCTGAGGATGAACAAACTGCTCGAAAAGAGAATGCCATCTGTTGATTTACTAGGAAATCCATGGATAAGAACAAGCTTCTCAAATAAGGAGACGGCCACTTGTTGATTCCGATTAGAGATCCAGGGATAAGAACAAGCTTCTCCAATAAAGAGACTGCCACTTGTTGGTTTACTCAAAATTTCAAGGACAAAACAAGATTCTTAAGTAAAGAGACTGCCACTTGTTGATTCCACTTAGAGATCCAGGGATAAGAACAAGCTTCTCCAATAAAGAGACTGCCACTTGTTGGTTTACTCAAAAGTTCAAGGACAAAACAAGCTTCTCAAATAAAGAGACTGCCACTTGTTGTCAGGTATAGGTATTCCAAGAGGATGTTGCAACAACACTGCTGGAAGACAAAGTTTGTCTTCAATGGAAGCCTTCAATAAATTTCTTCTGGGAAACTAAACATCCGAAGGTGCAAAATGAATCCACTTTCCATCTGGAATTGCTGGGGATGGAACGACTGCTCGGAAAGAGACCGCCATCTATTGATTTACTCAAAAGTTCGAAGACAAAACAAGCTTCTTAAATAAAGAGACTGCCACTTGTTGATTCCACTTAGAAGTTCTAGGACGAAACAAGCTTCTCGAATAAAGAGACGGCCACTTGTTGTCGGGTATAAGTAATCCAAGGGGATGTTGTAGTAACACTACTGGAGAGCAAAATTTGTCTTCAAAGGAAGCCTCCAACAAATTCCTTCTGGGAAACTAAGCATCCAAAGGTTCAAAATAAATGCACTTTCCAATTGGTAGTTCAATTATCAAAAATTGCCAATGACCAAAATTCAATCCAGGAACGAGCTGGAAAGAAACTGTCAAACAAGACACTAGCCCCTGAGGAATGAACTCAACCGGGATTTATCTTATCCAAGTGTGGAAAGGAGAACCAAAGCAACATCTTCCACGAGGGTAAGATCTCGGTGGGGAATTAGAAAGAATGTACATTTTCCGCCTAAGGCTGATAACTCTACTTTGAGAGAGACACATCACTTGGGGATAAACGCGACCAAGGTGAAGGAGGTATGCATTAATGAAAGCGACATGAATATGCATATGAATATGAATTCATTTATGATGTACATGTATGTATATGCGTTATGTTTATGCTGACAAACAGACAAAACAGACACAAGAGATACACTGGTGATGAAATAAACATCACAACAAACGAATACTCGACCAATCTTGTCAAAGTGTACGCAATTACTGGAGATAGGGTAAAGAGCCATACATGGAACGGGTCTTGCTACAAGGCGTGAATCTCTTCGAGGAGAGAAAGATGCTTCAATCGGGAAAATAAACCCAAGCAAATCTTCTAACTTCAATGTCCCTTAGAAAGGAAACAAACATACAAACTACGTTTGCTTAGGATGAAGTAAATTTGTACTCCGTTGGGGAGAGAAAATCAGATTCAGCTGGAGAAGCTAGAATCAAGGCTCAATTGGGGGTACTAGACTTAGTAACTCACTGGAAGCACTAAGTAGTAAAAGAAATCCACCAGAAAATAATGAGTCATGCCCCTGACATACCATAGCAACTTGGCGTGAGGACCCCAATATCTGGAAGTACTTGCAAGGTAGATCCTAAGAGCGTCTTGCTTAGGGGAACACGTGGTCATGCGCCCACAAAATGATTTATGAGAAGAGATCATCTCAAGAGGATTTTATAGAAGACTTGTCATTCAAGATGCCCCAGTGTCTTCAAACTCTTGTAGAGATTCGTCGAATCTCGACGTCACTGCCTCAGATTAACTGTACTTGGCACAAATGAGTCTTCAATACTTATCCTTTTAGGGCTGATAAGAATGTGTAAGCACAAATTGGGAAACGACTTGCCCCTGTCTAGCAAGGTCTTCAAGTAATCTGCTCCTGCCTGGCAAAGTATTAAGGCAATTCGCCCCTGTCCGACAAAGTATTAAAGGAACTTGCCCCTGGTTGGCTAAGTTTTCAAGTAACTTGCCTCTGTCTAGCAGAGCCTTCAAGAAAAATGACCCTGTATGGCAAAGTCTTCAAATAACATGGCCCTGTATGGCAAAGTCTTCAAATAACATGGCCCTGTATGGCAAAGTCTTCAAGCAACATGCCCCTGGGGATGATCATTCTCTGAAATGGTTGTTCAACTACTTATCAGAGTTTCAAATCTCAAGAGATTAAGCTCATCACTGGTGCTCATACATAGGCTTCTATGATATCAAGCAAATGCTAACAAGCAAAAAGGTTAATGTTAAGACTGCTAATGCAACACACATGTTTGTCTCGAAGTTTTTTTTGTTTTTTGTTTAGAAAGATTTTCACAATAGCCTGTGACCGAATCACTACCTAGGATGTGATATTTATTTTTATAAAGCCAACAAAAACTTTTGAGCAAAGCTCGTGGGAGTCGGGAAACACTTTCTCATCGAGTGTGCTTTCGAAATAAACCCTACTTCAATTAGGACTTTTGAGGGTTGTAATGTGGTTTGGTTCACGGTTTTAGAAACAAAGGATAAAGGCTCAAAGTTTATTTGGTGCCCACCCACTCTCCGTGATGTTCTCCAATCCTAGGTTCAGCTAAATTGACACATACATTTGTCTTGATAGCGTAGAGATGAAGATCCAAGGTTTGCTTGAAATGACAGTCATCTTATTTGTCCTCTATGGATATCAGTGACCCCTTTGACTTTGGTATGGTGGTCACTAAATCGTAAGCTTTTAGGTTGAGGATTGAAAGGCCTCTTCTAACTCGAATTTCTCTTTGGTCCCTGATTTTTGCCTAAGTCTCCTTTTGGGTGCTTGACTTAGCGGGATTTTATTTTCTCTCTTTTTTTTAAAATCATTGGAAGGTTGAAAGTTGTGAGTATCAAGTCAATGATTATAGTGGATTCCTTGATGGGATGTTTCATCTTATGATTTGACTGTGTAACCAGATTAAACTGAACACTACCCTGCCCCAGGTTAAGCGCGAGGGTTTTGAAATATCTGAAAGAAACTCCTACTTCTAGGCTCGAAGTGGTTGACTAGGGATTAACTCCTTATTTCTCCAGTGTTTGGGAATTTGAAACAAAGCCTATACATCGTCAGTAGGATTTTATTCAAAATCATTCAACTAGAGAATTTGTGTTTTAATTTCGTCATCCTCCCTCCAATTCTCTGCCTAAGCAAGAGATGGAATAAATATTGGCATTATAAAGTTGAAAAAGCATTATGAGTGAATACGAATGGATTACTTCAAGACAAACATATTCATTGCATTAATCATTCAAAACAAATAAGTTCTTACATGCCAAAACAAATGCATTAACAAAACATAGCAAAATACATATGAAAAGTAGCAAACGTGCTAAACATCTGAGAAAGTAACTTCAGAGCATCAAACAAACATATGCATTGAGGAACTTGTCCTATGCTTCAGTAACAAATTGACGTGGACATGACTCTCTTGAGTTTTTATCGGCACAAAGGCACTCCGTCCACAGATGGGATTCCTCCATTGAAGGTTAACACCCCGTAGTCGATCATCTCTTGGATCTTTTCCTGGAAGACTTTGCACTCTTCAATCGGATGCCCCAGTACTCCATTATGAAACTCACAACTGGTATTTGGATTGATCCCACAGGGCCGAGACCTCGTGGCTCTAGTCTTTCTGGGTGTCATTATTGAGTTCTGGGCAAAATGAGACCACAATTGACTGTAAGTCATTGGGATTGGGTCAAACTGATGGGCCGCTCCTTCAGGACTGTTTGGAGACCTCCGCTGATTCTGACGCCGCTGACGAGTGGAAGTAGAATTTGACCGACGCTGAGAAATGACCAGATCTTTGGCCAAAGAAATCAGTCGCGCTCTATCAATCTTCAAGATGTGAATCTCTTCCTGGAGTTCAATGTTCTCCTGTACAAGGTTGTCTACTAGAGTCTTCATTGTAGTTGAGAATATTCCCATATGATTTCTCAAAGTCGTGGCTTCATTTCTAAGCTCTCTGTTTTCCTGCTCAAGTTGGTCCATCTTTCTCTGGTGATTGGTCGAGTACAGTTGACTGACGGAGAATAAGACATGTGTGAGTTGGATTGTTGGAAGATGATATGCAATGAAAATGCAAATGCAAATGAGATGCAAATGAATGCAAAGCTCAGAATGCTCAAAATCACAAACATAAACAGCTCCAGAATTGGATATAAAGGCAAGGTGTTGGATTCAAGGTACAAGAGCAGCTTGGAATCTCCTAACTGGTAAGCCTTAAGTGGAGAGTTCTAAATTCTTTACCCATAAAGCCCACTCACAGGGTAGCTTCTATGGTGATGGTATAAGGATACTCAAGGTCACGGACGTTTATTGTACTAACGCCCCGCCGCAGACTAGCTGCATTGTGACGATAATAACGATAAGGTCTACCTTGAGTAGAGTTCTCATGCTAGGCGTGCAAGGAGCGAGTCCTTGGAGCCTAACATTACACAACTACCAAAATTGAAACAGGTTCTAGGGGGTCCCAGAATCACAGCCCTTTCATGAATCAGGTCACGCGACAGGCTAGCTGCGTTGTGACAAGATCTACGAAAAGTCTAACTATCTGGGGGAGCTTTCATGCTAGGCGTGCAAGGAGCGAGTCCTTGGAGACTAACACTAATAACATCCAATTCTAACTTAGGTGTTCCCTCTTCTTTTTCAAAACTCAAGTACAAATTCATACCCGTGATATCCCGAGATCCAACAGGCAGATATAATGAGCAAATAATAAAGAAGGAAGCAATAGATAGAATATCAACAGTGAATGAATAAAGAAGACAATCAAACAAGTCAGCAAACAAACGCGAACTATCCTAAGCTAGGCTTGACTCTCTTATGCACAAGGCAAGTAAATCCCCAGCAGAGTCGCACCTCGAAAAATACGATCCTAAAACAAAACAACAGAGTCGCCACCTAATTCTATTTATTCTACAAGAGAAAAGGAAGATATAGACACAACCTAAAATAAAGGATAAGAATGGTCAACGAAACCACTAATCTAAGTTCGGGAGTCAGTTACGCAAGGGGAAGGTATTAGGCACCCCTCACGTCCGTTGTACTCAACGGGAACCTCTTAGTCTAGTTTGCGCTTAAAATGTTAACTTGTTATTATTGTCTTCTTTTACTGATTAAAGATTGCTTATTAAAGGGAATATTTTAATTATAATTTGTTATGGGAAAAGGTTAAGTTTTTTATTATTGTGACGGAGAGATAGTTAATTTTTTATTATTGTGCTCGCGAAGGATTAAAATCCCCGTGCCTACGTATTCCCTTGTGCAATGGGAAAGTCAGAGCTTCGTAGTTCGTGCTACTACGATTTGTGTTTTTAATTGAACGATTGTTTAAAAATGCATTCTACTGCTAAGCGTTGACTTATCTGCTCGCGATAGGAGGCTGAAGCGCTAGCTTGTTTGCGAGATAGAAAGATTTAAACAATGTCCGTTTTGAGAAAAGATGTTTGATCTTTGTTAAGGATGTTTTAAACAAAAGGGCGAATGAACCATCGCGTGGGGCTAGCCCAATTGCGGTCCAATCCAGAAGGTGCGGAATGCTAGACTCCGGAGTTCTGTCTTTCGTGATTAATTGCGGAAAAATAGTTTATATTGGTTGGTGGGTTTTAAATTATATTTGAAAGAAAGAGACAAGTCGTCATCTTTAAGAGAAGTATCTCACCTATTCCACCACAAATGTTTGAGAAATGAGAAATCGAAAGAAGCTTTAAACTTGGATATAAGATCGACAAGCAATGCCACATTCTTTCTTTGAGAATAAATAAAATCGGAAGAAGCTTTAAACTTGGATATAATGATCGACAAGCAATGCCACATTCTTCCTTTGAGAAAAGTTGTTTGTAAGATTTTGTTTGTGTTTGTGGAGATAGGAGGAACAACTTTCCTATGGAGATGAATCATGCCCGATACTTTAAGATCGTTGAATTGTTTTGAATATGAATGATGATTGGACACCTCGCGTGGGGCCAGCCCAGTTGCGGTCCAATCCAGAACGTGCGGAATGCTAGACTCCGGAGTTCTGTTTTCGTAATTTTAATTTAATAAAATGATTTGAAATTTTGATATACGAATGATGATTGAACCCTCGCGTGGGGCTAGCCCAGTTGCGGTCCAATCCAGAACGTGCGGAATGCTAGACTCCAGGGTTCCTTTTTCGTAATTTAAATTAAATAAATGATTATTTTTTACACGAATGATGATTGAACCATCGTGTGAGGCTAGCCCAGTTGCGGTCCAATCCAGAACGTGCGGAATGCTAGACTCCAGAGTTCCTTTTTTCGTAATTTAATTAATAAGTTGGATAAATGTTTTTAGACGCTTTAGAATCGATGTGTTTAATAACGAAGGATTGAACGAACAATACGCGTGGGGCTAGCCCAGTTGTAGTTCGTTCTAGAACGTGCGGAGTGCTAGACTCCGGAGCTCTATTCCTCGCTAAAATTAATTAGTTTGAAAGTTTGATGAATATCGCATTTTGCAAGAGATTTAAGGATTTAGAAACAGTGGTGAGGGACGAGTGAGTAACTAAAAACCAACATGATATCAAGACTATGATAAGACACAAAAAGAGGTAAAATCGAGTTTTAGAGGTACCTAACGGAGGAGGTTCGTTGCCTCTTTGATACGTGCCAACAGGAGTTTAAGCAAGATGTCAGAAGTTCAAAACACGTAAAAAAATGTCACCAAGCGGAAAACGTTGAGTAACAAGTCTAAGTCATGGAAAAACTCAACCACAGGCGTCAAAAATGTCTAATTACAATTGCATCATGAAACTTAATTGAGAACACTTAACTACAAATTTAATCAACATCTAAAACTCGGATCAAAAGTTATTAAAGTACTAAAACATACACTTAACAAGGGTCAAAACTAATTGATAATTAATTAAAAAACTAAACAATTAAATAAGAATCCTTTCACAATATTAACAAGAAAATTTAACGAAATCAAGAGTAAATACTAAAGATTAAATCAAACGAAAAATAAACAAATAAAATGAGGGCAGGGTAGATGTACATGATTACGAGAGGTCAACCCAAACAATACGGGCCATAGCCCAAAATCCAACAATGAAATAAACAAAAAAAAAATAAAATAAACAGGGGGTGCATGAAAAAATAGTAAATAGAGCAAATAGCAGATAATGGCCTAAGGACCCAAGCCCAGTCCAACAACACATAATACCTTAACCTAATAATTTTGTAGTAAAACAGAAAAATAGAAATAAAATAAAATTCAGAGAAAAGAAAAAGGAAGACCGTGCGAAAAGACAACCTTCCTCTTTCACCATGCGATTCCGTTTCCCTCTCTTCACGCGAATCCAAAAAAAACAACACAAGTCCCTCAAAGATTGATACTCGATGGCGGTGAGAAGGGAACGACGGTGGTTTGCGGGTTTTGTTTCAGATCGCTGTGTTCTGTTCACGGTGCTTTATTCTTTGGAAGAAGATAGGTGTTTCTGGGTTGTGAAAGGAGTTACGTTTTCGCGGAGTGTGTCTCACCTCAAATCACTCGATTTAGTTCGCGGATTTTTGTTCTTGTTTCCGCGGCGGCGTTCGGTATTTCAAACGGCCGGTGGTTATGATGGAGGTGGCGTGGCTGTGGCGCGGTTGGTTTGTTTTCTGGTTTGGCAAGATTGGGGAGGGTTTTTCTACGGTGATGATCAATGAAGATGAAAGGTTGGCGTTTGGTCTGGATCCGCTCGCGAGTTGCGCATTGAAGATGATTGGGCGAAGTGTTCTCGAATGGTGAGTGATGGATTTGTTTTTTAGAAACGGAGGAGGTTTTGTGGTGGGGGATTCGTGATTGTGTTGCGATTCCATGGTTTGTGAACGGCGTACGGATGGTAAAGTGATTTTCGGTGGTAACGGTGGTGATGGTTCTGGTTTGGGTTTAACGAAAGTTTTTTTGGTGTTTTGTATTGCAGGCGATAAAGGTGAAGGACGGTGATTTTGAGTTTCGGTTGGAAAAGTTTTGTCTTTACTGAAGGTGGAGCGTTGATGGAAATGGAAGCTGGGAAGTTGAAGCAAGGTCCCCCTTGTTGTAGCGTGTGGTCCCTTTTTTGTATTGTTTTCTTCCCCTTTTGCAGGATGATGGATTTCGGTACCTTGTTTTTCTTTCCTTTTTGGTTCCGTTTGCGATATCTCTGTTTTTGTTCACAGGGGCAGTTGTTTTTAAGAAGAGGAAAGTGAGGTGTTTTTTGTGTTGTTTTTTTTTAAGGGTTCCAGTGAGAGGAAAGAAGAAGGGTATTGGTGGTTGATGAAGGAAAGGATTGTGTGAAGGTTAGTTCAAAGTTGTTCTGTGTTTTTGGTATCTGTTTTTTTGCTTAACAGGTTTTTTTGGTTCTGTTGTTGCTGTTGTGTCCGACGGATGAGGGGCCTGAAGGAGGGAGAAGCGGTTAAGGGTGTTTTGTGAGGTTCATGGCAAAGAGGTTTTTGGCTGTGATGTTGGCGATTAGTGTATATACAGAAGAGAGATGAGTTTCGGATGGGTCTTCTTGGGTTAATCCGATTTTTGAAGATGGAGAGTGAAGTGGGTTGCCCCTTCATTTTATGGTTTATCAGTGTGGTTGAAAAGGTGAGGGCTGAAGGTGTTGGTTTGAGTCTTGGCTTCAGGTTTTTGGTTTTTTCTCCCTCCTGTTATCCGTTGGTTTTTGAAGCCTTTTTTTTCTGTTTGTCCTGAAAAAACTTTTCCTCTTGTTCTTTTCAGAATGCAGACTGAAGTTTTGGTCCAAATTGCTTTCTTTATTTGCAGGTCCTTGTAAGCACAGATTAGTGTAATTTTGGAGCAGTGTGTTTTGGCTCTGTGTTGGAGAATGGGTTATGATATGGAGTGTAAAATTGGTGTATGCAGTTGGACTAAGACTGATGGAGAAAGCATGGGGAGTCACAAAATATTTGAACCAAACTAAATCTAAAGACTAGTTACATAACTATATTCTATTTTTTTTAAAATAAATTAAACTAAATATAAATTAGAGAAAAATAATCAATTGAAAATTAACTAATAATAAAAAAAACTAATCTCTAAAATAAATTGCAATTGAGCTAAATCAAAATATTTAAATTAAATTAATTAACTAAACTGAAATTAACCTAAATTAAAATTAAATTGAAAACTAGTTCTAAACAATCTAATATGAACTAAACTCCTATTTTAAAATTAAATTAACTTTGAAATTAGATTTAAATTAAAATTAAAATATATTAAACTCTAAAAATAATCTAAAATAAATATTTAACTAAAAATAAAATCAAACATAAATAAATTACAAAGCGTGACAAAATATTCTAACTAAAGTTTGAGAATGGATCAAATTCTAAAAGATCTATACAAAAATGATTAAAATACGAACAAACATTCTTATTTAAAAAGGAACAAATTCTACAAAATAAATAAAAGATGACAATTGGGATGGTGAAATGTATGATTAAAGAAATGTTTTAACTTAAAAATGCAAAATGATTGATTTTCGGTAAATCGACGAAAACACGTCAAAAATGAACAAAAATTTAAAAATTTCTGGTCAAAATTTAGGGTATGACAACAAGATTGGTATGGAAGTGGTTATAGGAATGCGATGATGATGATGATGTAAATGGAGAATTGGTAGCAAACTTAGATTTTTTCTTAATTTGATTAGTAATATTAGATTGAGGAGATCATAAGGAATTAGAAGTATAAAATTAATTTAAAAACAACATTTGGATTGTTTTGAGTGATAAAAGTGAGATATAAGTGATGAAATTCGAACTGGTATGAAATTGGGAGAGAAAAGTGATTTTTGGAAAAAGCTGAATTTTGGGCGCAGGTGGTCTGACACGGGCAGTGTCGCGTGACACGGACGGCCGTGTGAGCCTCCCATATTTTGCGTGATCTTGATTTTTGAGGGAAGAGTTCAGGCCGTGTGACACGGGTCGTGTCATGGGACACGGGGGGCCATGTCAGGCCTCTGGTTTGGATAATATTATGTATTCTAAGATGGTTTTGTCCCGATTTCTTGTTTGATACTTATCCCATTAGTCTAAGATGTTGAGGATAGTAATAATGGATAGTTCCTAGGAGACGACAAACAATAATTAGTGTTTAAGTTCTATATGCTTGTGTAGGTTTGTTGGATTTAGTAATGGATCATTGGATCGTGTTGATTGGTAACATTGTTGGTTATACGTTTTGCTTAGACCCCATGATGAAATGTTTGGTAACTTAGGAGGATCGGAAGCATCGTGTTTGTGGGCAAATATATGAGGAATAGTTGAGAATGAAATTAATGAAGAGTTCATAGGATATGATGACCGATGATTAGTGTGTAAGATATATGTGTTTGTGTCGATTTGTATAACTTTTGATGATGAACCATATGGATTATATTGATAATATGTGTGAATATTGTCTGATTATTTATGTGACCCATGTGATGGGATGTGTGATAATTGATGAAGATCATGAGGATCGTGTTGGCATGATTGTATTCATGTGTGTTTGTGATATTGTATGTGTAATCGAGTTTTGCATACGCATACATGTTGGTGGAATAATCATGTCACGGATGGAGCAGAAGTGATTATTCGGATTCATTGGGAATCAATGGGTGGGAGATGATCGTGTCTCAGTAGGAGCGTAAGCGATGCATCCGGTCCGAATCGATGGAAATTTGATGAAGTCGGTACCACATTTGCATTGTGTCATTGAGTCACTTTGCATTGATTGAATTAATGATGTATGATATATGTTGATGAACTATGTAAGATATTGATTGATTGTATGATATATGAGGTGTATTTGATGAATAGCGGTGAGATTACCCTATAAGATGTTATTTGCACTTTTAATATATTGAATTGTTTTCTCACCTCTTTGTTGTTATGTGGCTTCTGTGCTTCTCCAGAAGTACAGATATTTCAGGTACTTGAGTACGCTCAGAGTACAAGTTTTCGGTCGAGTCCTAGGAGTCGCTTTGATACGTAACCTGGGAAACGAGGATACTTGATGTTTATTTACTCTTGTTAATAATAGTTGCGTATCATGTTTTCTTGAAATTTGTAAACCAAGTGTGTCGATGAATAATTGTGGATGTTTGATAATTTGTCGTATATTGAATAAAAAGATATTTTTCCGCTGTTTTAATAAAGAACTATGTAAATTTGATTTCTTTTGAAGAAGTAACATTCCACTGTTGATGAAAACTCTGATTTTTCTTAATAAAATAGTTATTTTATTTAATTGGGAATTGTGGGTGTTACAATTGGTATCAGAGCAGGTTGATCCGTCCGACCAGGTTGTCGTGTGTCGTTTGTCCCGGAGTATGCGATATGTGTGTGAAATACTATCAGTACTTGCTTGTTTGTTAGTTGTTTGTTTGCAGATGTTTGTTGAATATAAGTGGGGGAGAAGTTATTGCTTCTCCGGAGAGTTGGCTTGTGGTGTGTTGGAATTGCGGTGTGGCAGAGGTTGCTAAGGTTGGTGTTAACTAAGGATTCGCTCGTGAAGCAAACTTAGTTCACAAGATGCAAGAAATGCTATTAAACTTGGAAAATATGGTTTATGACCATCATGATTGTCGGCTACTTATTGACAAATTGAGGAACTTATCACCCTCAATCCCTTGTTGATAGTAGACGGAATCGTGTTGGATACAAAAGACATATTTTTCAGCTGAGATAATATGTTCAGTAGACCAGTTGGAGTTGAGCCAGAGCTATTAGTGGTTTAAAGGAGTAGATGTAGATTCCGGTGTCCAAATAAGGGATGAATTTAAGGATTGATTATGTTGAATAGATATTACTAATGGTTACTCCTCAGTAAGTAGGAAGTGAATTTGGTACGGATGATTGTAAGCAACTGAACGTTGTACCTACTGGGTACATAGAGGAACTTTTGAGAGAGGACTCTGACGTCTGATTTAGTAGCGTATATGGTATTGGTTGGGAGTAAGGCTACAACGATGGACCGTCTATAGAGTACTAATTGTATTTGTGTTTGGAAGAATATTAGAGGTGTTGTTATAAGCAAAGAGGGGATTATTCCTTGGTCGGCCCTGGTGCTAAGGGGGATAGTGGGAAGACTCATCGACAAAGAGGAATTGTAGAAGCAAAGGTGACTTCTGGGGAAAACTGCGGTGTTATTGATATAGGAAGATGAGGATGTGAAGTTGCATGTCGATTAGTGAATATTATGAGGATTCACAATAATGATGGGAATAAATTGGACTCGATTGATGAAGGGTCAAGAGTGAGATGGAATTCATCCATAGTATTGTTGTTGTTGTTGTTGTGAATTGGATTATAGGGCCCACCAGAATCTTGATTTGGTTGGAGTTTCGTAATAATAGTATAAAAGGAATGTGATAATTGGAACCAGATATTGACAGATCATGTTGGATGAATTTATTGTGCGAAGGGATGTAAAATGGAGATTGAAGAGGTAAGTATTGAGTTATATTTTGGCATAGTATGATAAGAGGTGGATGAGTTTTTGAAAATACGAAGGTACAATTTTTGTGGAAATTAAATATAACCATGTGTCTTCATAATGTAGTGATGTTGAGCTATTGCCTTAGGAGTATGGTGTATGTGGATACAACAGAGTATGAATAGTTCATAGATGCTTTATGATGGTGAACCGTAAGCTACGAGACTGGTTAAAAGCTATTTGTCGTGATTATTGTAAGGAGAAAGGAGAGAAAAATAAGTATCATTGTATGTGTTAGATTAATAAGACAAAAGTAAAGTAGTAAGTGTGCATTGATTATCTTTTTGGAATTTATGAATTAAGGGTCTAATTAATGTGGAATTGGAACGTTGGAAGGATAATCCAACGAGAGAGTAGGAATAATGTGAAACTATGAAATGGTCATGGATATTGTGTAGAAGCTAGTAATAACTGGTATGTATTAAGGTAAGTATGGAATATGAATGGTGCCTTTCAAGGTGGCTTGGATAATTTCGAGATGGTAACTTTTAGATGTTCTTATCTATAGTGAAAGTAGAGAAAAAGGATTTGGAGAATATTGGAAATTGAAATATGAGAATTGGAGAAGATACATTTATATACTAAGCTATCAATAATGATTTTTGTGAGCAGGTGTATAAGTGTTTGATTGTGATGTTCAGAGGAAGGTATGGGTATGAGACCGTCTGAAGTAGATGTGGATCTACAATGATGAAAACGGGTAAGTTATAAGAGATTAGAATGTATTTGGACTTAGTTGGTTGTTATTAAGTTTTGTGAAAAGTTTTCCAAGTTAGTATTTTATTGTTTCAGATAAATTGTGAAAAATAAGTTGTTCGTTGAGAATCGATGTTGTGAGGGAAAGTGCTAGAGAACCGGAATAGGAGTTAGCTACGGTTGTAGTCTGATTTTGTTTGATTCTAATAAGTTGTGGATAAAATATTGGATAATGGTTGTGATAAGTTGATAAGTTATTAGTACCTGATCGTAAAATCGTAGTTGGTATTATACGAAAAGAGAGGAATTATGAAAGTATTTATCTTACCCATGGATTGGAAGTGGATGAGAGTGAAATTGTATTGCGCCTTTGATGGGGTTGTTGTTAAGATTGAAGATTGAGGTGTTTGGTAATCAAATGAGCACACAGTTCCGATTTGATCGGAAAGAGTGGAGTATGAGACGACTAAGATGGTCGGAATGTCTGAGGTAGGGAGTCGGAAATTGTTTTCCTTTGCTTGTATTGATAGTTAAGGAGTTGAAATTGAGTTAGCAGTCAAGAGACTTGCGTTCGGATTTTGAGGTATGCTAAGTGAATTATTATTATAATTGTGGTGAGGATTGGAAGGAATTAAATTTAGGTGTGAACTTAGTGAAATAGATAGATGCGGGTAATCAGAGTGTGCAGCGGAGGAGTGAAGTGGGGTAATTGTGTATATGTAAACGATTAGTAAGGGCTCAAGATATTGAGTGATAAGATCTGTTGAGATATTTAAACTATCGGGCGTTCTGGAAAGGATAATGGTGAGAGGTTATCTACATATTGAAGATTGCGTAATATGTAGAGATATTAACATAGATGATGTATGTGCTTCATTGATGGATTATGATTATATTGTTTTGGTAGATGGAAACTGCAAGGTTAGTCCGTTAGCAGTGTTGTTGTATCTAGAGGATGTATAGTGTGATATTTTGGTTTTGTCATAGTTGTCGCCTCGTTACCTAGGGTGATGGTACGAGTGCGGGTGACTAATTCCTACGATGGGGAATTAGGAGAGTGTTACCTACAGTGATGGTAGCGACTTTTGTTGTGTTCTTTTCAGGTGTATACCTGCGTGTTGTGAATTGGTGATAGTGGTGTTGTTGTCGTGGTGGTTGTCCTGACACTAGTGTTGTGGTTTTGTGTCGTTTTCAGAGTGGTCGATTTTGTCAAGGGAGTGATTAGTCAGGTGCAAGAGTATATCTAATTAATTCCATTGAGTACTATTTTCGACGACGAAAATAAAATAAGTGGGGGAGAGTTGTAACGCCCTGATTTTATAAATCAATTTTTATAAAATAAATTTAAAGAGTATGGTGGTGTATTTGGAATAATAAGTAGAGAAAATATGTTATTTAAATAATGATAATATATGAGGTGGTTTTATTATTATTATATTATTATTTAATAAATAAAACAATAAGTTGGAGGTTTGAGGGGTAAGGTTGTAAATTGGTTATATCATGAAAAAGGGAGAACATGATACCTTTTCTCATTATCGTGCTTTTTGACGAAGAAAAGAGGGCTCTGGAGAAAAGGAAAAATAGAAGGGAGATCAAGAATCGTAAAGCCCCAAGATCAAGACTTTGCAAGGAATTCATCGAATTCGAGGTAAGGGGGGAGAAAGGGTTCTTTATTGGTGATCTAACATGAAAGGGTAATTGGGAGTTCCTTACTCCCTTAGGGATTGTATAATATTGTTGGTTTTGATGAAATTGTGATATGGTGTATATATATATATATATATATATATATATATATATATATATATATATATATATATATATATATATATATATATATATATATATTGATGATTGATTGTGGTTGTGTAAAATTGATGTTGAATTTATATGCTCGATGGTTGTAATTGGAATAATGAGGATTTGAGTTGTATGATAAGATTGGTATGGAAGTGGTTATAGGGATGACGATGATGATGATGATGTAAATGGAGAATTGGTAGCAAACTTAGAAGTTTTCTTAATTTGATTAGTAATATTAGGTTGAGGAGATCATAAGGAATTAGAAGTATAAAATTAATTTAAGAACAACATTTGGATTGTTGAGTGATAAAAGTGAGATATAAGTGATGGAATTCGAACTCGTATGAAATTGGGAGAGAAAAGTGATTTTTGGAAAAAGCTGAATTTTGGGCGCATGTGGTCTGACACGGGCAGTGTCGCGTGACACGGACGGCCGTGTGAGCCTCCCATATTTTGCGTGATCTTGATTTTTGAGGGAAGAGTTCAGGCCGTGTGACACGGGTCGTGTCATGGGACACGGGGGGCCATGTCAGGCCTCTGGTTTGGATAATATTATGTATTCTAAGATGGTTTTGTCCCGATTTCTTGTTTGATACTTATCCCATTAGTCTAAGATGTTGAGGATAGTAATAATGGATAGTTCCTAGGAAACGACAAACAATAATTAGTGTTTAAGTTCTATATGCTTGTGTAGGTTTGTTGGATTTAGTAATGGATCATTGGATCGTGTTGATTGGTAACATTGTTGGTTATACGTTTTGCTTAGACCCCATGATGAAATGTTTGGTAACTTAGGAGGATCGGAAGCATCGTGTTTGTGGGAAAATATATGAGGAATAGTTGAGAATGAAATTAATGAAGAGTTCATAGGATATGATGACCGATGATTAGTGTGTAAGATATATGTGTTTGTGTCGATTTGTATAACTTTTGATGATGAACCATATGGATTATATTGATAATATGTGTGAATATTGTCTGATTATTTATGTGACCCATGTGATGGGATGTGTGATAATTGATGAAGATCATGAGGATCGTGTTGGCATGATAGTATTCATGTGTGTTTGTGATATTGTATGTGTAATCGAGTTTTGCATACGCATACATGTTGGTGGAATAATCATGTCACGGATGGAGCAGAAGTGATTATTCGGATTCATTGGGAATCAATGGGTGGGAGATGATCGTGTCTCAGTAGGAGCGTAAGCGATGCATCCGGTCCGAATCGATGGAAATTTGATGAAGTCGGTACCACATTTGCATTGTGTCATTGAGTCACTTTGCATTGATTGAATTAATGATGTATGATATATGTTGATGAACTATGTAAGATATTGATTGATTGTATGATATATGAGGTGTATTTGATGAATAGTGGTGAGATTACCCTATAAAATGTTATTTGCACTGTTAATATATTGAATTTTTTTCTCACCCCTTTGTTGTTTGGTGGCGTCTGTGCTTCTCCAGAAGTATAGATATTTCAGGTACTTGAGTACGCTCGGAGTACAAGTTTTTGGTCGAGCCCTAGGAGTCGCTTTGATACGTAACATGGGAAACAAAGATACTTGTTGTTTATTTACTCTTGTTAATAATAGTTACGTATCATGTTTTCTTGAAATTTGTAAACCAAAAGTATCGATGAATAATTGTGGATGTTTGACAATTTGTCGTATATAGAATAAAAATATATTTTTCCGCTGTTTTAATAAAGAAATATGTAAATCTGATTTCTGTTGAAGAAGTAACATTCCACTGTTGATGAAAACTCTGATTTTTCTTAATAAAATAGTTATTTTATTTAATTGGGAATAATGGGTGTTACATGGATTATTGCCAATAATTTCAATTGGGATCCTAAGTCGTTTAAAAGCTTCAAATGTTGGTTCAATCATCCTGATTTCCTAAGCTTTGTGAAATATGAATGGGAAACCTTCGAGTTCTCGGGTTGTCATGCGACAGTTCTGGTTAAGAAGTTTCAAGCTTTGCGTGGTAAGCTGCGTAGTTGGAATAAAGAGGTTTTCAGTATTCTTGATCTTAAACTTGAACAAGAAATTCTGGTTCTCAATAACTTAGAGAAAGAGATATTTGATGGAGATCAACATGTTCCTTCTGATCTTTTGAAGAGGAGAAGTCAGTCTAATGATCTCTTGTGGAACAAATTATGTACGAAGGAAAGCATAATTAATCAGAAGGCTAGATCGAACTGGATTAAGGATGGAGATCTGAACACAAAATTCTATCATGCTTTGTTGAAATCTCGTACTCGGCGGAATGCTATTTCGGCTTTGAATGTGGATGCAATTTTATTAGAGGACGTGCACTCCATAAAGTAGGAAGCTACTGGTCATTTTGCAACAGGATTCTCAAATTTTGTTCAGCCTTCTCTTTTCTTCAATTGGCCTGACTTGTCTAAAACTTCTCTGTCAGATAATGTGATGTTGGAAGCTGATTTTTCTGCGGACGAAATCAGAAGGGCTATTTTTTAGTGTGACGGCGATAAAAGTTCGAGTCCTGATGGGCTTAACCTGTTGTTTATCAAACGTTGTTGGAACATTATAGGAAAGGATATTATCAACTGTATTTCCGAATTTCATGGTTCTGCAAAGCTGCCCAAGGCTATAATTTCGTCTTTCGTTGCTTTGATTCCTAATGTTGATTGTCCGCAAAATTTAGATGAATTTCGACCTATTTGTCTTTGTCGGGAGCATTTATAATATTATTGCCAAAATCCTAGCGTCTCGACTTAATTTGGGGGTGGACAAGATTATTTCGTCGACTCAAACGAAATTCATATCGGGTTGCCATCTTTTAGATGACATTCTTGTGGCTAATGAGATTTGTGACTTAGCTGTTAGATAAAAGAGAAAGTGCATTATGTTTAAAGCTGACTTCACGAAAGCCTATGATTGCGTTAATTGGGAGTTCCTTATCAGGATGTTAGGTGCTAAGGGTTTTGGCCGTTAGTGGATCGATTGGATCAGAGGTGGAGTTTTTCATAGCTATATATTTGTTCTCATTAATGGAAGTCCTTCCAATGATTTCAGAGCTTCCAGAGGGCTTAGGCAAGGGGATCCTCTTTCCCCCAATTTATTTGCCGTTGTTGTGGAAGTATTGGCGTTTATGGTTAGAAAAGTGCCTAATCTTGGCTTGTTGACCGATTTTGATGTGAGCGACTCAGTTAAGCACAATCTGTTACAATTTGCGGACGACATTATTCTTTTTTGTGATGCTACGTGACAGAATATGTGGGGTCTTAAGGCTATTATCAGGGGGTTTGAATTGATTTCGGGATTGCGGTTAAATGCGTCTAAGATTTGTCTCATGGGGATTGTGTGGAAGATTCGTTCCTATTACCGGCTTCTAGTTTTTTGGCTTGTTCTACGAAATATACCCCTTTCAATTTTCCCGGTTTGATGATTGGCGGAAACCATAGGCAGGTGTCTTTTTGGAATCCGGTTGTTAAGAGAATTAATTACCAGCTATCGACTTGGAAGGGTAGATTGTTGTCTATCGGTGGGAGGGTTACTCTCATTAATTCGGTGTTGGCTAATCTACCAATTCATTATCTGTCTTTTTATAAAGCTCCGAGAAAGGTTTTAAACCGTATCAAGAGTATCCAAAGAAGGTTTCTTTGGAGTGGTTTGGCGGAAAAGAACGGTTTAAATATCATTAGTTGGAAAACTTGTTGTCATTTCGGTGGTTTGGGAATTCGGGATATTGGAGTTTTTAATCAAGCCTTGGTTTCCAAATGGTGTTGGCGTGCGCTAACTGATATTAATGCGGTTTGGCAAGGTATTTTGGAAGCTAGATATGGAATTCTGTCATGTGGAATTTGGCATAGATCCTCTGCTTGGGCTAACAGGAACCATTCTCTATGGTGGCGGGATATTATTTCTGTAGCTTCTGCTGATCTTAATGGAGGGTTCCATAGTGCAGTCAGGTTTCTCGTGGGCGATGGAAGTTGGATTCCATTATGGACCGTCGCTTGGCACAGTACAGTTCTCCTGGCTATTGTTTTTCCATTTTTGTTTCAGGCGGCCAGGTCCAAAAATGTTGTTATTGTTGATCATGTTAGTTGGCTGAATGATACTCCTTCTTGGAATTTTTTAGTCGGTGATTTTGTGAGCGATTCTCAGATTCTGGAAGATTTAGGTTCGATGTTTCGGGTGCTGCCAGCACCAGATTTTTTGTCAGCTAACTCAGATTCTTTCTCTTGGATTCTTGGTGCGGACATCGCATTTTCGGTGAAAACCTGTTATCAAGGGTTGTTATTATCTTCTATTGACAATATTCTGGATTTGGATTTGAAGTTTGCGCTCGATTGTTCTTGGGATTCTATTGTGCCGTTAAAAATCAAAGTTTTCGCTTGGTGTCTTTTCCATGATGGCCTTCCGTCTCGTGGCACTTTATGGAGTATGAGGATTATTGTAAACGAGCATGACAAGGCATGTGTTTTCTGCTTTTAATCGACAGAACTCACGATTCATCTTTTATTTACGTGTGTTAAAGTCACTACTTTATGGAATAAACTTGCGGCTTGGTTATGTATTCCGTGTCTCAGTGTCAACATTAGTTTTCTTTATTTTCGAGAATGAGTTTATTCTTTTAAAGGTCGGAGGTGTAGTGAAAGGGGCAACTCTAATTTGGTTAGTTGTGTGTTGGCATATATGGAGGCTTAGAAATCAAATTATTTTTTACGGAGTTTTTTTAAAACTTGGAGGCCTTGTTCGATAACATTGTTCTTCATTCTTAGCTTTGGTTACCAAAGAGATGTAAACAAATTTCAAGATGTTTCTTTTTCTTAGATCAATCATCCTACTGATTTTATGTATCTTTGATTGTATAATCTCGGTAAGATGTCGCTTGGTTGTTGGTCTTTGTTTATCGGGTTGGACTACCCTAGTACTCCAATTTATATATTGCTTTGATTATAAAAGAATAAAGAGATCTACTTCATCGATATTTGAATTTTTGTTATACTTTAATTACTTTAATTTTTCAATGTTAAATAAAAATCCAAAATTATCTTATATACAAATTGATGTTTTCCTTTACTATTAGAGAAATTATCAAAAAGTTTTCCTCTTAGGTTATTAATATCAATCCAATAGTATTTATTTCATTTATACTAGTATAGAAAATACATTTTTCATGTTGTATCGTCAATCTTTAAAAATATTATAAAAATCTTATAATATTTTCAATATTAACTTAAAATATTATAAACATTAATTAATATATTTTATATTTAAAATATTTTATCATTATTATTATTTATTTTAATTTAGAGTGTCTTAAAGTATCGCTAAATTGATATTAAATATTTTAACATTAATGAACAAATCAACGAATAAAAGTAATCAAATTTGATATTTGTGAGCCACGATATTTTGAAATTTTTTTGGCTTTTTAATTTTTTACAATCTTGAAAATATTTTATTTCTATTATCACATAAAAAATTTATCGACATATACTTTTATATTATCAAACATGTTTTTACTGATGCTATTTTATTATTTTGAAAGTTGTGGGAGATGGTGTTGTATAGCTATGAGAAGGAATAAATATCATTATATTTGTATAATAACAATTTTTTAATAAATGACTTTGATGAAAGAAAGGTAACCACTTTAAGATTTATTTTTTCAAATTTTGTCTAAAATGTTTAAATTTACCTTTTCATTATTTTTACCATGTATTATTTTTGTGTTATTTTGTTAGATTCATTAGGACAATATTATTAATAATTTATAATAATTTAAATTGAATTGTCCAATAAAATATAATTCTTTAAATGTTAAATTCAAAATTAAATTAATTGGTCATGAGAAATAAAAAGCTAAGCAAGCATGGAACTCAATAAATGTGCACTTGCAATTATAAGCTAATAATCACCTTGTTTTATTTAGGTAATAGCCACGGGTATTACACACCAATTGTCTTGTTGCAATTATATATATTTATGAATAAATTATTTTAAAAAAAAACCACAATTATAAATGTATAGTAACATACTTAAAAAACTAAAATTATATTTTGCAAAGATAAATAATATTAATATATATAACTTAATCTATCAACTGTAACGATACAGATACAATATGATCCCAAAAATATAATCTACAAAACATCAATTAGTTTGAGACATGTGAAGTGGTAAAAATATTATATTAAACAATATTTTTCTTTTACAATTTATAGTTTTATAATATCACAAACCATAAGGTTTGAATTCTCTGTAAAACGTGAAGTGTATATTTACCTATTTAGTGTCTTAAAATGAATGGAATAAAAAAATTTAGAACTTATTTGTCATTAGCTTATTTTATTAGGTATTCATTTGAGATTTATTAATTATAAGAAAAATCATTATAATTTATCAGTCTCAAATTAAAAAATAAATAAAAAATACGAAATCCACTCTCTCATTTTTTTCTTCAATAAAACCCTTTATTAATTTATATATATATATATATATATATATATATATATATATATATATATATATATATATATATATATATATATATATATATATATATATATATATATATATATATTTTTTTTTTTTTCAAGATGAGTGGTGCATGTATAAAAACAAATTTAATGTAGTAATCATTATTGTAAGATATATTTAAGAAAATATAATAATTAATTATTTACAAATAAAGTTTGAGAGAGTTTCTGCTTTGATATGTAATTTATCATGGTGTGATTTAGTATGTTTGAAAGTTCCAGAATGACACTATATTTCCATTACAATAGAAGTAATTGAAATTTTATAACTTCAACTTCTAAATATTATAATAAATCTTAATTGTGCTAAAAATTTTATTTATTAAAATCTTTAAAGTCCTTATAATTTATTTAAATTTTCTTCTTATAAATTTTATTGTTAATTATTTTTACATTTTAACAAAATATTTTGCTCCATAACTTTATATAACATCCTGCATAGCCATTATAAATTTATATATACTTTTTTTATTCATTTTTTAATTTTTTAAAATATTAAAATAATTTTATTATTCTTACTATGATAAATAGTTAATTTTTACTCAGATAAAGAGAAAAATTATTTTAAAAAATAACATAAAAAACAAAATAAAAGTACACAGCTTGTCATGACATCACATGATTTGGATTCCTTACTAATGAATTTTATCTACATTTATAGTAAAAGAAACTAAAAAGTAAAAACTAGAAAGAAAAAAAGTACCCGCTATTGTTTAACCAAAAGAACCACATCTGCCAGCAATTTTTGCATATAGATTCCTTCTCATGTGATGAAATGAAAAAGACACATTAATAGTTTAAGATTTGAATCAGAGTGTAATGAAAATATATGGTCATTCTAGACTTTTCAAACATACCAAATCACACAATTTGCATAAACATACTAAATTATGAGATTTATAATATATAACTATTGAAGCTACTGCATTCATGAACATTCTCCATTAATGGAGCTTGACGAGAGAAGAAGAAGTTGTTGTAACTGAATTCAGTTACAACAGTTGGAAGAAACAGTTGAGAGAAAGAAATGCAGAGCTAGCAAAATGTGAAAATGAAATCTTATCTCATTACTTGATAAAGGATTACAAGCTATATATACATAAGATAATCCACCAATAATGAACTATACAAGTGTCACTAAAATACAATACTTTGTACATAGTAGAAAATACAGTATGCTGATATCCCCCCTCAAGTTGGACTGTGGATGCTACAAAGGCCCAACTTGTCCAAGATACTAGCAAGAGTAGGGAGATGTAGAGATTTTGTAAACATGTCAGCTAGTTGATTAGTAGTGGAGATAGAAAGTAAGTGCATGAGCTTAGACTGGATTTTCTCTCTAATGACATGACAGTCTAACTCGATATGTTTGCTTTTTTCATGGAAAGCTGGATTATGAGCTAAGTAAATGGCAGACTTGTTATCACAATACACTGCAGTAGGCTGAGGGAGATGAACTTGCAAATCTTGTAAGATGTACTTCAACCATTGCAATTCACAAGAAAGAGAAGCTAGTGCTCTATACTCAGCTTCAGTGGAAGATCTGGACACAATTTTCTGCTTCTTAGATTTCCAACAAATGAGGGAAGAACCAAGCAATACACAAAAACCTGTAACAGATTTTCGAGTGTCTGGGCATCTTGCCCAGTCAGAATCAGCAAAGGCAGAAAGTTTGAGCTAGCTGGAGGCAGGATAGAACAATATCCTTTAGCAGACACTGATTTTAGGTATCTGAGGACTTTTATTGCAGCCTAATAGTAAGGAGTGAGAGGCTTTGAGACATATTGGCTGAGGTGTTGAACAACATAGGCAATGTCTGGTCTTGAATTAGTGAGGTAGATGAGTCTCCCAATAAGTCTTCTATAGATATAAGGATCTTCTAGGGGTTGACCTTCATGAATAGATAGTTTGACAGTTGGATCAAATGGAACTGAGGATGGTTTTGAGGCTAACATACCAATGTCCTCAAGAAGCTCTAAGGTGTATTTTCTTTGATTAAGAAAAATACCAGTTGTACTTCTAGCAATCTCAAAGCCAAGGAAAAATCTCAATTGACCAAGATCTTTGATCTTAAAAGAATGATGAAGCAACTTTTTGACCTGTGAAATCTCATTCATAGATGTGCCTGCTAGAACTATATCATCAACATATATTAATAGTGCAGTGAAGTTGGTATTAGTAGACTTAACATAGAGAGAATGATCTGCTTGAGATTGTAGGTAACCAATAAAGAGAAGAAATGAAGACAACTTGGAATACCATTGTCTGCTTTCCTGCTTCAAACCATACAAGGACTTATGTAACTTACAAACCTTAGAAGAGTTAGAAGCTTGAAGACCAGGTGGAAGAGTCATGTACACTTCTTCATGGAGATCACCATGCAAAAAAGAATTATTGACATCCAGTTGCTCCAAATGCCACCCTTTTATAGTTGCTATAGACAAAAGAACTCTTACAGTAGTGAGTTTTTCCACTGGAGAAAAGGTATCAAAGTAGTCTATACCTTCCAATTGGGTATAGCCTTTGGCAACTAGCCTAGCCTTGTGTCTCTCAATAGAACCATCTGCTTTGTATTTGACCTTGTATACCCATCTACATCCAATAGGATGTTTGCCTGCAGGAAGATCAACTACCTCCTAGGTATTATTAGCTGCAAGAGCTTGTAGCTCAACATCCATGGCATGTTTCCAACAATCAAACTTCATGGTTTGGTTATAAGTCTTAGGTTCAATGTTAGAAGATATGGAGCAACAAAAATGTTTGTATGCTGGAGAACAATTATGATAAGATATGACAGATGATAAAGGATGTGCAGTATTAGAATGAGTATTATGAGATGTAACAGAGTTATGAGATGCAAGATAGCAGTGATAATCTGTCAAATAGCTAGGTGGGTGAGATATTCGAGTTGATTGTCTAACAAGGATATGACTGGTGGTAGAATTTGAAGAAGTATCAAATAGATGGGGAGAGTCAGTATTTATTGAGTGTGAGGATGTACTAGTAGGTAGGGGAGGGGAATAACTGTTGGTTAAAGGTGATGTGGGGGCCTCATGAGTGATAGGACTGTGAGATAAAGGTTGAACATTATCAGCAGAGATGTTCTCATATGAGGACTGAGTAGGTATAGCTTATGGGATGGGTGTACTTTCAGATTTGCTAGAATCAAGGGATATGGATATGTCTGTGGTACTGGTAGAGGCTGGCTGTATAGGTAGGTCTTCATAAAAGCTATCAGCAAGGTTATTACACACAGTCCTATGAGTAGATGGGGGAAGGATTTTGAAAGGAAAATTATTTTCATAGAAGATAACATTTCTTGAGACAAAAACTTGATGACTCTACAAATCATAAAGAATATCCCCTTTAGTTCCATCTTTGAATCTAAGGAAAACTGATTTTCTAGCTCTAGGTGAAAATTTTGTTCTATGTGCTTGTAAGGTAGTGGCATAGCTGAGACAACCAAATACTTTGAGATGAATTAAAGAGGGTGGTTGAGAATATAAAATTTCATAAGGGGATTTTGAATGTAAAAGAGGTGATGGTATTCTATTTATAACATGAACATCATGTTGAATAGAAAAATTCCACATGGTGATAGGAATATTAGAGTGGAAATATAGGGATCTTGCCACATTCAAGATGTGTTGATGTTTTCTCTCAACCGCCCCATTTTGTTGGGGTGTTTCAACATAAGTGGTTTGATGGAGTATATCTTTGGAAAGCAAAAAAGAAGTTAGAGCCAGAAATTCAGTGCCATTGTCAGATCTAAGGCATTTAAGAGTAGTTTTGAATTGATTTTCAATATAGGCAACAAACTGAATTAGACTATTTTTGGTTTGATCTTTAGTTTTTAGAAATATCACCCAAGTGTATCTACTGTAATCATCTACAAGAGTAAGAAAGTATCTGTGACCTAACATTGATATTGTGGAACATGGACCCCAAACATCAGCATGTAGAATAGAAAAAGGAGAAGGAGAAGTAGATACACTATTTGGAAAAGGAAGTTTCCTTTGATTGCCAAAATGGCATGAATCACAAGGAATATTATTTGCTTTACATGGTATGAATGGAAAAGACTGAGATACAAATTTCATGCCAGTATGAGAAATGTGTCCTAGCCTTAAATGCCATAAATTGCAAGAATCAATAGAACTAGAACTAAAAGCTGATGATTGATTGACAACATCCAGGACATACAAGCCTCTTTGGAGCTTAGCTGTACCAATCATTACCTGAGAATGGTTCTGCATAATGTTGCATACATCAGCTCCAAAATGAACATAACAATCATTATTATGTGCAAGTTTGGCAATTGAAATGAGGTTAACATGAAAGCTAGGAATATAGAAAACATTATACAGGGCTAAGGAGGATGAAAGTATCACATTACCAGACATAGAAGCAATGATGGATGAACCATCAGGTAGGTTAACAGTAATAGGAACAATGGTTTTGAAATTAACAAATGCATGAATGTCATGTGAAATGTGATATGTTGCTCCAGTATCTAAAATCCATAGAGTGGAGGGCTTACCATTGGTAACAAATGTATGTGATGTCATGGCTAGAGGAGATGTGGAGACAGAATTGGCTTGGGATTGAAGTGTTGATTGTTGAAGCAATGCCAGGATATTGTTGTACTGCTCTTGAGTAAAAACACATGGTGAGGCTGTAGAATCTGACTGAGGAGAATCACACACAACATTGATTGTTGCAGCTGACTGATTATTGCTGTGAGGTGATTGGCCTTTGCTTTTGTGCTTGAAACCTGGTGGGTATCCATGTTTGAGAAAACATGTTTCCACTGTGTGATTAGTTCTATCACAATGTGTACAAACACGATTGTACCCTCTAGTAGAACCTTGGTATTTGCCTTTGAAAGAATTGGATCCAGGTTTCTATTGGGAGCTGCCATAACTAGCCTGAACTTGACACACAAAATTCAACTCTTCAGGAATAGATGAAGCCTGAGCCATAGCAGAAGCTGAACTATTGAGCTCACGTTCTTGTTGAATGATGAAAGAAAAAGCTTTATCCAGATCAGGCAATGGAGTCATCATCATTATTTATGACTTGGAATAGGCAAACTTTTCATTCAAACCCTTAAGAAATCGAATAACCTGGTCTTGAGTGCGATGTTGCTTAGCAGAAACAACAGCTCCACAAGAGCAAGTAAATAGCACAAGAACACTCAATAACGATATATAATTGTCAAGTTCGTCCCACAACACCTTCAATTGTGTAATTAGAAACATCACTGTTACCTTGGCGTAACTTGTAAATTTCTTCTTGAAGATCAGAGATACGGAATATATCGCTATGCGAAAAACGAGTTTCAAGATTCTTCCAAACACCTGCAGCACTATCTATCCAAATGACTGATTTGGCAATAGAATCAGATATAGAACGATGAATCCAAGCAAGTACCATCGTGTTGCATCGAATCCATGGCGAATACAGAGGATCAGAGACCGGTGGCTTGGTGAGAGATCCATCGATGAACTTTTCCTTGTTTTTCCAGATCAAGACAATGTGCATAGATCGTGACCAGCTATGATAATTCTTGTCATCAAGGAGAGGAGAAACAAACACTATTGCAGGAGAAACAAGCACTATTATATAAGTACACAATCAAATAAATCATAATTATTGATGTAGGAAGATTTTTAATCACAACCAAAACTTTTACTTTTGATTTCTTTTGATATACATCAATATGACACTGGACTTTCTGGTTTGTCTTTAAAATATAGTACGTGTCAAACACAAAATTCTTTTACTGAAGGGAAAACATGATTGACGAGATGTATATATTCTCTAGATATAACATATTATAAAGTCACGTGAACATGAGTCAATGGATATATAATTATATCTGGTTTAATAAAATACTTAAAAATAAATTGGTATAGATGCGGGGGGCACTTTCACCCATACTTGTCTATAAATACATACAACCTCCAGAACAAACTATCTCCTCCAACATCATGAATACAACTTCCTCTTTTTTCTTTGTTTTTCTCCTGTTTCTGTCCAAAACCACTGCAGAAGTGGTTCTTGTGCCGCAATGCGTCTCTCGTAACTGTCATTGTGACCATCCCCCATGCCTCACTGCCACCGCCATCTCCGCTGATGTTCAAAACGTTCATGTGCCTCAATGCGTCTCTGGTCACTGTCACTGTGACCATCCCCCATGCCTCACTGCAACACCTGGTGCCGTGACTTCCATCTCCGCTGCTGCCGCACCTGTCGCTGCCACCGCCATCTCCCCTGCTGCCACACCCATCACTGCCACCGCCATCTCCCCTGCTGCTAATGTTGAAAAGGATAATAACTAGTTGTTATCTAGTTATTATCATCTCACATGTTATGTAATAATGAGTTCTAATTTATTTAGTTCTCTGTGTTTGAAATTATTATTAGTTATTGACTTGTTTGTTTATCATCCTATTCTCCAATGTTGTAAAATTGTTAGTTAACCTAGCTTCTGGAATGTGTTAAGTAAATTGGTTAATTTATGTTGATACAAAACTCTTGTTTGTGTGTTTTTGGAGTGTCATCAAGTTTAAAGTTGAATATTGTTCCAGAAACTTATTAACATAGAATTTGTTTGATTAAGTGATTGTATGAAATTATGAATGGGTTATTGTGGTGATATGTCTCATGGTCATTCTCCTGAGGTTAGCATCTTCAGTTTTATAGTGTGTCATTTTGCCCTTGTTTTCTATTTGGCTTCTGCAACTGGTATCTATAATATGTATTGCAGGTGCGCGAGCCACTTCCTTTGATCATACATCATCTTCCAATTGCTGTCACTTTTGGATTTTTCAGTAGCGAAAAACTTGTGTTACAGTTCTATCTCTCTCCCTAACTCTTTTGGTACATATACTAGGTAATAGTTCTATGATTTTATTTGATGCTCTCTAGGTCTTAGATCCGACATACCGTGAAGAGGCTGTAATGACTGTACGCATGACTATAACACTTAATGCGAATGGTGATGTTTGTTCCATTCAAAAGCCTGAGGGGCAGGGAGTCTCTCATTGGGTTATCATGCTTTGCTTGAAACTTGCTCATGTTAAAGCTGGTGATATTACAGCCAAGATAAAGGATGCAGTAACTTCTCCTTTTTTATTATACTTGAACGTTTTTTGTTAACAAAAAAGTTGTTATTGGTGTGGTGTAGGTGGAAAACCTCAATGGAAAGCCACAATTGACTTCAAGTGGATGAAGGATAACAAAGAAACTGTTGTTGCTAATATAAAGAACCGCAATTCTGATGCTGATTTGGAACTCATCCTTAACCATTATGACAAATTGTTTATTCTTCAGAAGCTTATGCTACTCTTTTATCTCTTCATTATCAATTTCTATTTAATTTAAATGCTAAGTAACTAGAATGTTAAATGTTTTAGTAAAAAATCACCACTTATATGCTTGATGAATATTATATCACACCCTCACAAATAATTAAGCAATGGCTCTGCAACACACCACTGAAAAAAGACGATGTCTGTGTCATGTCTAGCGTATATATATATATATATATTAAGAATGATTTTGTGTAAAAGAAAATGTATTACAATAGTGTTTTGTATAGAAAGTGCTATTAATGAAACATCCTATAATAGCATTTTATAAAAAAATCCTATCAAATAGATGTCATATAATAGCGTTTTTTCTTAAAATGCTATTAAAATAAAATTAAAATAAATATTATAAAAACACAAAATGTCTATTTCAGTAGCACTTTATAGAAAAATGCTATTAAATATGGGTATTATAATAGCGTTTTCGAAAAGACGTTATTAATTATCGATACTATAATAATGCTTTTATAATGTTATCAAACAAAAATATTTACAATAATAGTTGGTTAATAGCGTTTTTAAGTGCTATCGAAAATAAATAAAAATACTACTAAATAGTTTTTTTTTAAGTAGTGATAAACTATTTAAAAAAAAAACACCACAATTATAAATGTATAGTAAGATACTTAAAAGACGAAATATATCAACTGTAACAAAATATCAAAGAGACATGTGAAGTGATGAAAATATTATATTAAGCAATATTTTTCTTTTACAATTTTAAGTTTAACAAAATATCAATTAGTTTGAGACGTGTGAAGTAATAAAAATATTATATGAAGCAATATTTTAATTCTCTATATTTAGTGTCTTAAAATTAATTGAATAAAAAATTTTAGAATTTATTTTTCCAAAGTTTATTCTATTAGATATTCATTTGAGATTTATTTATAAGTAAAAGAAATATTTATTTTAATAAGCAAAATATATTTCAAGATATAAATGGGTGTCCTAACCCATATATAAAAAAGTCTCTATCTCAAAAAAAAAAAAAATAGACCTACAAAAATTTTCGTAAAGAATATTAATCTTTTTGTAATAGTTACACATATTTGTAATTTTGTGTTTCTTGCCTAACCACCACCAAGAAAAAATAGAAATTCTATGAGTTATCGTATCGAGGTCCCAAAATTCTTCTCTAAACATAATGTTGTTCCTAGAAGACCATAACACCCAACAAATAACCAACCATAATCAAACATTATTGACCGAGATATTTTTCAAAAGACACCTTTTAATCCAACACCTAAGATGGCTAAGAAGATCTCCAAGGTAGATGTCTCTCATTCCCAATCAGTTTAAAACATAATTCCACGCCAAAATAGATTTTGAACAATGAAATAATAAGTGCCCAATTTTTTCTTCTTTAAGAAAACAAAATGGACAAACTTTGTCACGAGAGATTGTAACCATTCCACGACGGAAGAGGTTATCACGGGTTTGTAGTTTATTGTGAATTAACCTTCAACCAAAAACACTCACCTTTAACGGCACCGGCGCCAACCAAGTCAATTTAAAAACTGCTGCTAAATCGTCATCAATGTACTCACCAGAATTAATCCCCTGTAGAAAACCATATGCTGATTTAACCAAGAAAATTCCCGAGTTTCCTTGCTGCCAAATTATGGAATCATTATGATCACCAAAAACTGGGCCGTAGTCCAGTGGTGCCAGCAACGAATGTAGTCGATGCTGCAGTTGTGTCGACAACTTGTCGGGTCCAAAATTAGTACTCCAACTCCAATTCCCATCCTCATAATGATTGTTATCCAACACCCAACTAGCTTTATTACTTGCTAAATTCCACAGATCTGGATAGATAGAACAAAGAGGTTCATACCCAAGCCACTGAGACACCCAAAATGGTGTGAAATTGTCGTTACCAACCTTGTATAACAACTGACCCGAAATATTGTTGTTTCCATAAAAAGATGAGATAGAAAAGAGGTCTTTTAACCATAAAGAAGAACTCACCACATATTTAGAAACATCACCAAGGTGTAATGAATAAACGTAGTCATGGTATCGGGAATCAATGATACTTCTCCAAGGGAAATCCGAAGGAGATAAAATTTTCGAAATCCATTTGGATAGTAAAGCTATGTTGAAAAGTTTAACGTCTTTGACCCCGAGACCACCATCCTCTTTGGATTTACAAACCAAGCTTCATTGAATCCATGAAATCCCTTTTCTACAAATCTAACCATGCCACATAAATTGTCTTTGAATAAAAGTAATAGTACATACGACTTTACTTGGGAGCTGGTAAAAAGACATATAGTGGATTGAGAGGTTAGAAAGAACCAAATTTATAAGCATCACCTTACCCCCCATAGGTAAGAACCTAGCTTTCCAAGAGGCCAAACGAACCCGAACTTTATCAATCATAGGTTTTCAAAAGAAATTAACCTATGATTGTCGCCAATAAAAATACCAAGGAACTTGAAAGGAAACTTACAAACTTTACAAGCCAAGAATTTTTTTGCCACCAAAAGGAAAGTTTTTTCCACACCAAGGCCATAAAGAGAACACTTATGGAAGTTTATGTCAAGCCCAAAAACTAAATGGAAACATTTAATGATATCCTTTATAGCCCAAAGGTTACTTCAAGAACCATCACCAATGATCACCAAATCATTTACATATTGAAGTAAATGGAAGGAAACATCATGGTCAAGCTTGAAACTCGAAAACCAACCTCCACCCACCACTTTATCCATCAACACCACATGGATTTCCGCCATAATAACAAATAAAAAAAGGAGACAACGAGTCACCTTATCTAAGGCCTCTCGAAATGGCAAAATCCTTGGTAGGACTCCCATTAACAAGGATCAACATAAACTATTAATACCCCATTCTCAATCCAACGCATCCATTTGTCACCAAATTCCATGATTTCCATAACATTATGAAGATATTTCCAATCCACACAATCATAAGCTTTTGCGAATGCTACCTTAATAATCAAACCTTCTTTCTTACTTCTCTTAGCATAATCGATGACTTCCTTAAGCGCAAAAACACCATCAAGTAAATTCCTACCTTCGATAAAAGATGTTTGGGTCTTTGAAATAATACTACCAATTATGTCTCTAAGTCTATTAGCCATAATCTTAGACACCACCTTATAAACCGAACCAATCAAGGAAATCGGTTTATACTCGTCAGGGTCCTTCGGTGAATCAGTTTTGGGAATGAGCACAAAAAATGAGGAAGCAAAAACCTTAGGTAGTTTCTCTCCATTGAAAAATTCCAAAATGTGATTTGTAAAATGTCAGCCAATAATATTCCAACACCTTTTGAAAAAATCGAAACTGAACCTGTCTGGTCCGGGGCTACGATCGTCCGTAAAACCAAAAACCACATTCTTAATCTCATCCTCATTAACCTTTACCTCAAGGGAGCTTCTATCTGCTAAGGATAAAGACTGGAAACCAAGATGACCGGTAGAAGGAAAAGATCTGCTAGCCTTATAAAACCTTGATGCAAAATGCTTCATGAAGTTATCTTTAAGCCCCACAACATCCTCCACAATATGGCGGTTTACACAAACCGAAGAAATTGTATTCACATTAATACGATGTTTAATGGAAGCATGAAAAAACTTAGTAATATAATCACCCTCGACTATCCATTTTGCACGAGACTTTTGTTTTAAGATGCTTTCTTTCATTCTAAGGTTTTTCCATAAATCGTCCGCCATTTTTTATCGTCCTCCGCCATTTTTCTAGACTTTTGCATGAGACTTTTGTTTATTATCTTTTATGAGAATTGTTTTCATTATTTTGTTTGTAATGCGCGTCGTGCTAAAGACTATGACACGGGAACAAATACTTTGCACAAATGATTCAAATATATTATGCGCAAAATACCCTCATGTAAGTTTGGATCTGAATCCTTTCACCCTTTCCTACATTCTTAAGGCTCGTTTCACATAATTCACATTATATTTATTAGGTATTTTTTTCTTTTATTTGAGAGAAAGAAAAGAGAGACTCAAAGTTTGAAAAGAAAATACTAAGGGAGACTAACATTGTCCTAATATTGTCTTGCAAAGTTATTCCTAAAGTTAAGGTTTATATCCTACCAAACTTAATCAAAGATCAAGTTAGAATAGACACCTAACTTTTATCTTACTTTAAACTTTATTGGACATCAAGTTAAAGTAAGTAACTCCTATGAAAACATAAAAGAAGGAAGTGAGACAAGAGAAAAAAGAGAAAGGACATGAAGTAAGAGAGAAAGGACATGGAAGTGAACACCAAACCAAATTATCTTACCTCACACACAAGCTCAATCTATGAAAGGATTAAAAGTCATGAAAAAAGCTCAACTAACTAGATAGTTGATTATTTATGCAAATTAGCTCCTAAAACTAATGTGTATGACCTATGATGGCTCTAAGCATCACACCAATCCATAATGGAAGAGAAAATGGGTTCTAAAAGGCTAACATGTCATACAAGTCAGTACCTAATCCTTAGTTGGATCATGTACATGGTAAAGACTCAAGTAAGTTCAAACAAGTACAAACTAGTTCCTAAGTTAGCACACAAATCAAGTTATACACCAACGTTCTATGCATACAATGACCTCTAATGGTTTTATGAAATAAGTTAAGGTAAACAAATTATGAAAGTTAAGTAGTATACCTTATATGAAATGAATTTAAAATGCACTTAAGTGATCATGTTATTCTAGCTAATGCATATTCAAGAATTATGATTCACAACTTGCACAAAGTAAGTGACTTATGATTCACAACCATTCAAAGAAGAATTGATGCACAAGTAGATGTGAAATGAACATACAATTAAGACGAAAGTGAAGTTAAATAATGTATTTAAAGGATAAGAATGAACCTAAAGTAGCTTATAAGTATCATGTCAAAACATCTTTGAGGTCTACACAACTTCATTCACAAGGGGTTCAGTTAGGAATTAACAACACGCTTTGACCAAACAAGTTATGATTAATCATGAAGTTATGTTTATGGAATAACATGGATAAAAATTGAATGCATGATTACATATATATGAATGACCCATGATTGTTAAGAATATGTCAAGTAGATTTACATTTATGAGCCACAACAAAAAATGCACAAAACAATATCAAACAATTCATGGACACTTATGACTTATAATGCAAGCAAAGATGAAATACCTAAAGCATACACACAAGTTGTAAATGTCTAAATCAGAAATGAAATCAAATTTGGGAACTTTAGAATGATCTTTAATCATCATGTAAGTTCAAGTTAATACATGCTTAGGAGCCAAGTTAAAATGATCTAAAAATAAGTTACAACTATTTCCTAAAGACTTGTAAACTAAAAGTCAAATAAGGAATGAAGAGTATGAGGCATACATGCATGAATGAATTACTATATCAGTAGGTAAATACTTATACAAGTCATATTCAAGGCCTATAAATGACACTCAAAGGAGCTAAGTAAATTAGGCAAGCAATGACACATTTAGGTGATGTCCATCTTGATCATGTCACATGAAATGGAATTGAAAGACCTAAAGTTAAGTTCAAATAAATTTTCGCATATGAATTCCAGTTAGAGTACACTTACAAGTGTCTCAAAGTTAGCACAATAAGTCTCATTAAAAGATCATGCAAGTAAGTATACATTCTAGCCCTAATTCAATCTTCTAGAAGCCAAAACAAGTTCAATCATGCAAAGAAGAATTATAGGTCAATTCAAATTGACATCAAACATTATAGGTCAGTACCTATACCATATAGAATCAAACTTTCAATTTTCAAAAAGGAATGACAAAGAAAATGCCTCAAAGGCATAAGAAGAATGCAACTAAGTTGATGCAAAAAGGTGCTCATGTTTCACAAAGTTTCAAGTCATTTACAAGTCTCAAAAAGTGACCTATAATTTTATTCTACAAAAAAATTAGAATGTGTCATATTATTTGCATATGAATGAGCCAAAATATCCCTTATGATGGCATGAATGCCTTACATAAAACCATAAAGCTAGGCCTATCAAACACAATCACGAGTGTGGAATGAACAACACATGAAAAATGGTAATAAGATTCAAACAATTGTGGGATTTGGATCATAGCAACACAAAGTCAGAAACTTGCTATTCACAAAATTTATGCACACAATTTGCACTCCTATAATTCCTAACCACTCCAAACAACATGCTAGGTATCATTCAAAGACCAATCAAAATGAGCTTCTAAAAATTGACTCACAAGTAACCTAAAAATCACAAGAAAAATGTACAATCCCCTCCAATATGTCCCCTACCCTCATGGTTAATGTTGCTCCCAAAGATTTGCATCCCAGTGCAGACGCGAACGGTCGGCGAAAAGAGAAATGAAAATGAACTGAATAGAGTCGCCAACTAGGCACTTTTATCCCGAAGGAAAGGTAATGTTGCATAAACCTGGAAAGATATGGATAAGACGGTTGCAAACCATAGAAACTGAGAAAGGAGGTTGGTTACAACTTGGGAAGGTATTAACACCCAGATTGTCCGTCGTACTCGACGATATCCATGCTTACAAGATTGTGTTTAAAGGGGTAGTGTATGTGCTGTCTGTATGCAAAAGCTAAAGAAAGAAAGTACATGTGTCAGTGCAAAAGGTGAATTGCTCAGGAACTGAGGCTTAGAAAAGAATGCTGAAAGAGGGGGATGACAAAGAGACTTTTGTTCGATAACTGTTAAGTTATGCCTACGTATCCTCTCGTGCAATGAGGAAGTCATAACACCGTAGTTCGACTCAAAGAGACTGAAAGATAAATTGACTGTGAACTACTTGCTTGTCTATGCTCAAGTGTATGACTCGTCTGGCTCGAGTGCTAACTGTCTTGCATTAGACGGAAGAAGCAAGTTCTCGTTTATGAATGAGTGTGATGAGAAAAGAATCCCGGAGGAGATGATTATTGTTTGTTTTTTGTGTTTTCAGTTTTGTTATTGTTTTTGGTGTTTTGCATAAGTTAATGAGCTTAAGCCTAAATCAAAGGGGCTTGTAAACTCATTATATCCTCCCTGATTAGGGATAATGAGCCTACTTAAGTATGAGATAAGGATCTCAACTTAATTACCATGATGATGGAGGATTAAGATCATTAACCTATTTGTGATTATTTAGATGTTTTTGGGTTTTTATTTAGTATTAAGTAATGATTTTAATCTCTAATCACAGGTTAATGAACTCATTACACCATCCTAATAGAAGGATAATAGATGAGAACATTTAAGCTGAAGAAGATACCTCAACTTAATCCATGGTTAGGGATTAAATTCATTATATATCAAGCCTTTATTAAATGGATTTTAATTAAAGGGTGAGATTAAGAAGTGGATTTTATGGTTTGTAAGACAACTTGAGGGGGACTTGTCCATTAAACACTAGGGTTAGTCCCTCTTAACCATAAGGAAGAGATAAAACCCTAATGTAAGGCCCAAGTTACAAGATAAAGTATTTGTGATTATTAATGTGATTTGATTAAGAGGTTTAAACAAATTAAAGGTTTAACACTTAGGATTAAAGTTATACACTCCATCCTAAGAGAAGGATGCATGCATAACCCTAATTCCAAAGTCCTAAAACTTTAAGAGTTTAGTCTCTGATTATTGAGATGAGACTCAAGGAGACTCAAAGGTAAAATACTAAAGGGGGGACTATAAACAACCCTAAAAGTTATCATGCTTGGATATCCTATGGTTTTTTAGGCTTAAGAGAAAAGATCCTTAAGGCCACCAATGGAAGAAACAAATGAAAAGAGAAGGGAGGAGAAGAATAAGTTACTTACTTCCTGAAGAAGATAAGTAACTTAAAGAGAGAAAGCAAGAAGGATGGAACACAAATGAATTAGATTCACTTTAAAGACATGTAAAATTCATATGAATGAGATAAGAAGAGGTAGGAAGTGAAGGCAAATCCACTTCCCAAATAACTTACCCAATGTTCCTGAAAGTGTTAGTATGAATGCATAAGACATAAAGCATAATGAAATGAATTGAAATGAGATGCAAAAACCAAATTCAGAAGTGATTATGCAATTCAAATGGCATATGAGATGATGTAAAGTCATACAAGATGCATATGCATGATCATACAAAGATGAGATGCAAAGGAAACATGCTTAGAAGCTTGAAAACACATGGATGCTTATGAAATGTAATGAATGCAAGACATGGAAAATGAATGAAGAAATGATCAAGCAATGTTCTATCATGTCCTAAGGTGTCTAATATGACATATCAATGCTTGAAATGTCATGGAAAGTTCAATGATGATGAATATGTAAGGTGAATGCAAATGAACATGAGAAATTAGGGTTTTATGAGTATATGAGATGCAAATGACCAAAATAGAAACATAAAACATGATAAAAAATTGAAATCAAGCTCAACCAAACCCTAATCCCATATAAGATCACACCCCAAAGGATAAGGTCAGAAGCTAAACCTATTGAAAGTTATGAATTTTCTAAGTTTGCTAGGGTTTTTGGGTGATTCTTAAGAGAAAATGCAAATCAAATTGAAAATGCAAGATAAATTCATGAGAAAAATAACCTAGGAACTACATGCAATATGTGAAACAATGCAAAAAGAATCAAGTTCAAACTCTTCATGGTTAGGCAGAAATGAATTTTTCAAATTAGGGTTAGAAAATGTGATTTTAAAGAACCCTAATTCAAAGAAAATTGTGAAATTATTATCAAGCCTAAAACAAAATTTGTATGAAGAGTTTGAAAATGTTTCTAAATGTATTGGGATGGTTCATGATTTTTTTGGTGATTTTTAGAAACCTAAATGTATTTTTAATTAATTAAAATCCATTAATTTATTAAAAATAATATTTAAATATTTTAAAAATACTTTTAAAATGAAAAAAATAAAATAAAAATTATTTTTGGGTTGAGAAAAATATTTGGATCAGAAATGCAAAAGATCAAATTTTTGTGATGTTTTTAACTATTTTAAATAAATTATGCAAAAGAAATAAAATAAAATGAAATAAAAAATGGATTTAATGGAGGTAAACTGATCTGATGGCCCAGTTTCAAACTAAGGTTGACTGCGAGCGCAGATGGGTGGATGAGATTCACTCTGATTAATTTAATTTAATTAAACTTAATTAAACTAATTAATTAAAAGATTAAAACTAATGAAGCATATGGGCCGTCCACACGCGCGGGAAGCTGAATCCAATGACCCAAATTTAAACTAACCTAATTAATTAAAATTATGCCCTAATGACTTTCAGGTGGCCGGAGAAGACCTCCAGTCATCTTCTCCGGCCAGACTCCCTCCCTGAATCTCTCAAAACTCCACAAAAACTCACCACAAGCTCCAAAATTGATCTTTAAACATCAACAAACTCAAATCCAGCAACAAAAACAATTAATCACGCGGGAATGAAGAGAATCAAAGAAGAACAAAAATTAGGTCAAAGTTTCAGAGATACGGTTCATGCTTATTTCTTCATCATTTTCAAAACCAACAAGTGCAGTGTGATCAGGAGAACATGGGGAACATTTCTATAACATGAAATAAAGCTTCTGGAAAAAACGTTCTAAGGGGCTACCTGAGATGAAGCTTTCACTCCCTGAGCTTTCTGGCCTCTTTCTTGGTGCAAATCCCCCCCACTTGATCCCCTTATGCTTCTGGAATTCTTGAATGAAGTTTGTGATGGCTGGTTTTGGAGATTCAACTCTGCTGCCCCAGAAATCGTGTTTGGTTTGGCTGCGTTTTAGGGCTTTTCAGAGGGTGGTTTGTGTTCTATAAGTGATTTTGAGTTGATTGGTGGAAAAATATTTGAAGTTTGATGGCTGGTTTTTGAGTTTCGAAGAGATGAAGCTCTATGGTGATTTTTGGGATTCTTAGTTGTGTTGTGTTTCAGGCTCCAAGATGTTATGAAATGGGGTCTATGAGGCATGTATGTGAAGTCTTGATTGGTCGGAAGAGTGGTTATGGCTCAACTTGATTGGTATGGGGGTGTCGTACCTCGAAAAATACGATCCTAAAATAAACAACAGAGTCGCCACCTAATTCTATTTATTCTACGAGAGAAAAGGAAGATATAGACACAACCTAAATAAAGGATAAGAATGGTCAACGAAACCACTAATCTAAGTTCGGGAGTCAGTTACGCAAGGGGAAGGTATTAGGCACCCCTCACGTCCGTTGTACTCAACAGGAACCTCTTAGTCTAGTTTGCGCTTAAAATGTTAACTTGTAATATTGTCTTCTTTTAATGATTAAGCATCGATGTTTGCTTATTATTTGCTATAGGGAAAGGTTAAGTTTTTTATTATTGTGAAGGAGAGATAGTTAATTTTTTATTATTGTGCTCGCGAAGGATTAAAATCCCCGTGCCTACGTATTCCCCTGTGCAATGGGAAAGTCAGAGCTTCGTAGTTCGTGCGACTACGATTTGTGTTTTTTATTGAACGATTGTTTGAAATGCATTCTACTGCTAAGCGTTGGCTTATCTGCTCGCGATAGGAGGCTGAAGCGCTAGCTTGTTTGCGAGATAGAATGATTTAAGCAATGTTCGTTTTTGAGAAAAAATGTTTAACCTTTGTTAAGGTGTTTTAAAACGAGAGAAGCCGAATGAACCACGTCGCGTGGGGCTGGCCCAGGAGTGATTGCATTCAAGAACGTGCGGAGTGCTAGACTTCGGAGTTCAGTTACTCGTTGATTATGGAAAATAGTTTATATTGGTTGGTAAGTTTTAAATTGTATTTGAAAGAAAGAGACAAGTCGTCATCTTTAAGAGAAGTATCTCACCTATTCCACCACAAACGTTTGAGAAATGAGAAATCGAAAGAAGCTTTAAACTTGGATATAAGATCGACAAGCAATGCCACATTCTTTCTTTGAGAATAAATAAAATCGGAAGAAGCTTTAAACTTGGATATAAGTATCGACAAGCAATGCCACGTTCTTCCTTTGAAAGTAATTGTTTGTAAGGTTTTTGTTTGTGTTTGTGGGGATAGGAGGAACAACTTTCCTATGGATATGAATCATGCCTGATCCTTTAAGATTGTTGAATTGTTTTGAATACGAATGATGATTGAACCATCGCGTGGGGCTAGCCCAGTTGCGGTCCAATCCAGAACGTACGGAATGCTAGACTCCGGAGTTCTGTTTTCGTAATTTAATTTAAATAAATGATTTGAATATTTTGGTATACGAATGATGATTGAACCATCGCGTGGGGCTAGCCCAGTTGCAGTCCAATCCTGAACGTGCGGAATGCTAGACTCCGGAATTCTGTTTTCGTATGATTAATTTATACGATTATTTATTTTGAAATACGGATAGTGATTGAACACATCGCGTGGGGCTAGCCCAGTTGCGGTCCAATCTAGAACGTGCGGAATGCTAGACTCCGGAGTTCTGTTTTCGTAATTTAATTTAAATAAATTGAATAATTGTTTTTAGATGTTTCAGAATCGATGCAATTAATAACGAAGGAGTGAACGAACAATACGCGTGGGGCTAACCCAGTTGTAGTTCATTCTAGAACGTGCGGAATGCTAGACTCCGGGGCTCTATTCCTTGTTAAATTAGATAGTTCGAAAGTTTGATGAATATCGCATTTTTGCGAGAGATTTATGATCGGTGAGGTACAAGTAATCAGATAAGCACAAATATGACATCAGGATTAAATTGAAACGCAAGAGATATAAAGTTAAGTTTTAACAATACCTAACGGAGAAGGTCCGTTGCCTCTTCAATACATGCAAAAGAAGTTTAAGAACACAAGTAGAAACTTCACACGATCAATCTAATAAGACTTAGGGGTGTAATGCTCAATCAAAAATTAATCAACCCATCAACAAGAATCTCACAAGAAAAGTTAGTAAAATATAGTCGGGAAATTAATTAGAAATTAATTAAAGTCTACAGGATTCAATTAAAATTCAATCGAATACGAAACAAAAAAAAAATAATAAAAAAATAATAATAATAATAATTAAAGCTAAACACCAAAATTAAATTAAAAAACCTATACTAATCCAAACTTAGAGATACTAATCTAACAATTATCAAAGTAAGTACTAAGCCCGAATATCTTAACTAAAACAAAAATATAAAACAAGAAATAAACGGCGGGTATGCGCTGAAACTGGTGATCCAAATAACAAGCCAATGTGGACTATGAGGCCCATCAACAACCAAAAGCAAGACCTGTCCATAATAATAAAATAAAGAGATAAAAAGTAAAATAAAATAAAGGATAAAATAAAATAAAATAATAAAATAGACAGAAAGGTTAAAATGAAATAATAAAAGAAATAATAAATAAATAATAAAAAATAAAAAAAGGGTTCAAACGAAATCCTCTTTGTCTGACTCAAAGAATTCGCCTTCTCATTTGCTCTTCTTTTTCTTGGCGTCCTTTGAAAAATACTTATCATCAAAGTTGCTCACATTGACAGCAGAGATATCCACTTTGGTGGATGTGCCAATCACATATGACTGGCTTACACGTCTCAAGGAAACTCCATTAATTTTGAAGGGACCGGTTACAAGAAGCAATCCAGAAGGAAGCTGCTTCAAAAACACGACCCCCTTTCCCTTGAATCTACCCGCAAGTAGAATCAGCACAGTTCCTGGGGTAATGCTGGCCCTGAGCTTGGTGGATTTAGGCTTATGCTTGTTGAGAAGGGGTTTCTTCACATCATCAGCAGGATAAAATTTGGGTGATTTCTCAGCAGGAGTTTCAGGTTTAGGTTTGGGATCATGGCGAGGGAAAGCGCCGCCGTTTCTGGCCTTAATAGCCCAAATACCTCTCTTGTGGTACATCTGAGACTTTGAGAATTCGCCAATTCCCCTGATCAAATCGGGGTTTCTGCTAACCCTAGGTGCTCTCTCCTTCGGCGCCATTGCTGCTGCGAAATGCAAACCCTAGTTTCTGTCTCAGAGCTAATGAGAGTGAGGTTTTTCTTTCTGGGTTTAAGGTTTGGTTTGTGGTTTGGTGGTGATGAAGGATGAAGAGGTTTTCTGGCCGAATGAAAATAGGGATGGCGTGTTCAAGATGATGGTTTAACAGGTTTGTTGGTCTTTCCAGTTTTTTGTTGTTGAAAGAAGATGAGTTTTGGTGTTTGGGAGTTGAGGATGGTTTATGTTCTGTGAAGGAGAGTCGTGTTTGAGTGAAGCTGGAGTTGGTTACGTTTTTTTTCAAATTCCCAGCAAAATGGAGGAGTGTGTTTTTGGGTTTAAGGTCTGAAGAAAGTTTTCGTTCTAGTTTGATTTGCGGGTAAGGAAAAGGTCACCTAGGATTCAGAGAGGGAGCGTGGAAAGAAAATGAGGTTCTGTTTTTTTTTTGTTTTCTTTTTGGTTCTGTTGTTGGTTTTCCTTGAAGTTACAAGCTGCGGATGGGGGTTTTGGCTTATGGGTTTTTCCTCGGGCTGCTGTTTTGGTGAGGTAAGTTTTTTTGATGAATAATCTCTCTGTTGTGGTTTTTTGTTCTGTTATCCCCCTTTATCCCCCCTGTATTGTTCTCCACTTCTTCTTTTTTAAAACCAGATCCAAACTTGTCTTCTAAGTTTTTGAATTTGGCTTGTTGCTTTGATTTGTTACTATCATGTCTGAGTTGTTGCTGTTGTTATGCAGGTGTAGCAGGGTCAAAGTTGTTTTGGTGTGAGATTATTTTTTGGAATTTTGTATGATGCAGAGTGTAACAGCAAGGTACAATACACATAGTGAAAGGGTATTCTCAAGGCATGGCATATGTGCAGAATTATATGATTTATGGGGATTAAATTTGACAAAGTTGGTCAAAGGTTTTGGTTTGTATAGAAGCATAGTAACAAGACTAATTGAGATTGGACTATTGAAGATGATAAAAAATAAAATAAAATAAAGATTAAAAGTATTAATAAAGAAAAATAATAAAACTTATTAAACTAAAAAAATTGAAATATTAATCTAAGATAACATAATAAATCTTACTAAAAGTTGAATTAAATTATACTATAATTAAAAATAAAAAAACCATTAAGACTAAATAGAAACAACATAATATACTTTAAAACAAAATTAATTAATTAAAATTGTCTAACTGAAACTAATTGAATAATAATTAAATTAAAACTAAAGTAGAAATCGAACTAATTAATTCTAAATAGTTTAAGATAAATTTTTAACAATTAAACGACAAAATGAGACAACGTAAAAATTAATTAAAAATAAATAAAAATCTAAGATAAACGTAATTACATCAAAACGAGACTAAATGCATTATTACGAGGTAAAATGGACCAAAATGTAAAGATGACTGATTAATGATATTGCAATAAAAAAACGCCCTATGAATAAAAATTTGAAAATTTCTGGCCAAAATTTAGGGTATGACAGGGGGGTTCTGCAAAAACGTCAAATTTGTGTACTTGGAGGTATGGGCCATGGCAGAGCTGGTTTTTTGGGGTGTCTGGCCTCAGCAAGATTCATGGAGAGCCATAGAATTGGTTTGATGCAGCTGGCACAAGTGGATGGAAGGATCCAAGGCATTTTGCAACTTTCCCTCTTTGAACTTTCTTGAGAAGCAAGGCATGAAAACTATGCAATCTTGGTCCAATTCTGATTTTTGAAAGTTGCCTTGACATGTCATGATGCATAGAATTTGATTAGAGGTCATAGAAAGGCTTGGCAAGTGAAATTGCAAAATTCCTTCTTTGGCATGAACTTGAAAGTTATAGGATTTTTGCCAACTTTGAAAGGCCATATCTTGAGTTCTAGGATGAATCAAGACATGTTCTAGTACTTTTTGAAAAGGAAAAGACCTAATCTACAACTTTCATGCCCAAGAATATTTCATTTGAAACATTTTTGGTCATGAAAGAGGAGGTTGAAAATCTTTCCCAAAATGGAAAGTTTCCATTACAAGTCATTTCCAAAAATGGAAAGTTTGCATTTGGCTCAAAATTCCTCAACTTTGTGAACTTCCAACCACTTCTAAGATAAAATAAAGATCATAGAACCTCAATTTGATTAAAATAATCCTTTGGTTCCCTTGAAGGGGGCCTCAGATGCCTTGATTTTGACTTTACTTGCTCAAGAAGTTACCCAATGATCAGATGACTTCCACAATGAATTTCTTCATCAAACTTGGTACACATGATCCTTATAACATATTAAAACCATTAGAAACAAGAATGACAAAAAACTTGGAGTTAAAGCCTCTGAAACCAAAACCCTAATTTTGGTCATCTGTGCAGGAAAACCCTAGCTCTGCTTCCATGCTTTTGCTAATCTTTGTGATCTCTTGACTTTCATGAACTTTGGGGAACATAATATGATCATATAACACACATGGACCGTTTTGGGAAGCTTCAAGACCATTGGGATGGCTCAGATTGATTCTTAGATTGCTCAGATCACAAACCCTAGATGCATATGAAAATGGAACTATGCAGTGAAATATGAGATGGTATGCTTAAGCTAATGCAAAAAATGAAAAGATCACAAGCCATGGTGTGAGAAAAAGTGAGGGCAAATTTGGGGTGTTTACAATTAATTGAACACAAAAATTCAACTCAAGACTAGTTGGAAAAAATCCTTTTTGAAGCTTAATGCACAAGATATGTCCATGGGAACATCTTTCAAACAAAATTCAGGAAAAATACCAAACCAATTCAAAAGTGCAGATAAAATTAATGGAAAATTAATTAACACTGTAATACGATGGGAGAACTGACTTGGTCATTTTTGTTTTTACAAAAACTATGTTTTGGATAGCAAGAGTCGCCACCGACTTTTATTTTATCCAATAAAGAAAGGAATAAAAGAACAGGAAAGACCTTTGAAAAAGATTTGAGTTCGGGGGGTAAGTTATGCAAAGGGAAGGTTTTAGCACCCTTTGTATTCATGGTTGTCCATGGGCTCTTAACTGCTTAGCTCACTTTACTTTGTTTAAAAAATAGTGGTGGTGTATTTAGAAAAAAATTCCATCTTTGTAATGATTCTCGTATGAATGTATACAAAGTATTTTTTGGAATGTTTTTGAAAATGTGAGGTGTAAAGAGTATTTTGAAAGATGGTGAGCAAGCACTTAAGAACTACTTACCCTAAATTGTAAGGTCTTTCTTGTTATTTCATTTCTTTAGAGGTAAGACTATCCTTACTATTAGTTAGTAAGTAGCTTTAACCTTGGATGTTAAAGGGACAGGCGTAGGGTCATCTTATGGTCATAGAAGGCAACCTTGTAGAGTTTCTTAGCAATTCAAAGGGACTATCATCATTTTTTTGTAGGGTCATCGAGGGACGAGATCATTTATTCGTAGGCAACTCGAAGGGACAACGAGGGACTATGATCTTTTATTCGGGGGGACTTGATGATTTTTAATTAGGCAACCGTGCTAAGAGACCCATACGTTCGAGGGACTTGACCATTATTCGAAAGGCAACAAGAGATATTACCCTAGAGGTGAAGTGTGCAAGTATGTTCCATTCGGTTATTTTTTCCTTAGTTGTTACGGTTATTCTAGCGTTTGTTATTTTAAGTCTTGCCATACACGCCTAATTACTACACAGTTGGATATATATATATATATATATATATATATATATATATATATATATATATATATATATATATATATACATACATACAAGCATAAGAATATAAGGTACGAGGAAAATGAATCTACGCTATTACAGGGCTTTGGGAGAGTTACATGATTAGAAAACCCTTGCAGAAAATAAAGTGCGGAAAGAATAAAAATTCCTACGCTATTACATCCCATAGGCAGTTACAATATTTAGGAAAATCGTACGAGAAAAGTAAATCTAGCTATTACAAATTTCATGCACCTATACATTTGTTCTAAGAAATATAAATAATAAGGAAATTAAAATCAAAGAGAGATAAGGATGGAGAAGGAAGAAATATCGAGACTTTGCGTAAAATAAATTAACGAGATTTTTAGAAAAAAAATAAGTTCAATAATTGATTTTTTTAATTAAAATTGATTTTTAAGACAATAAATTTAATTTAGTTATTAGTTTAATTAGATAATAAAAGAAATATTTTTTTTGGATTTAAAAAAAAGGGTATTAATTTTATTAACATTTTAGAAAATAGTTTAATGGTTACTAATTTAATTAATATAAAATAAAAAGAAAAAAGAAGAAAAATGAAAATAAGAAGAGGAAAAAAAGGGTTAGGAAAAAAAACATCAAGAAAAAGAACAAATATAAATTAGGGGGAGAGTCGCTGGGTATCGAACCCGGGGTCTTTGGTTTCATACGATACGTTTAACCTGTTCTATTAGATATTATGAAGATAATGGGATTTGTATTAAATCAAACATAATTAAAATACGAAATTCATGAACTTACTCTTTGATATAAACTTACTCTTTGATATCTCAGAGGTTGAATGAAAGAGTTGGTTGGCTTTGAATCCGCCTAGAAAATGGAACACGAATTTGCACTACTCTTTTGAAAATTTGAGATTTTTTGGTCTAGCTTTGGAGGCTACCCCCTGTCCTTATGCATGTGATGAGTATTTATAGAGGATGATTTTAGGTTAGAATTTTGGGCTTTTTGTGATGGATTGAAGATTGCTTGGGAATGAAGTTTCTTCCTTTCTAATTTGGTCAAAATTTGGTATTAAGACATACTCTTTTGGTTTTCACAAAATTTGGATCCTTATAATGATCATAAACACCAAATATTTGATCCTAAAATAATCCTAAGATCAAATATTTGATTTTTCAATATTTATCTTAATTAAAATTGAATTTAAATGAATTAAATCCAATATAATATAAAATAAATATAAATAATCAGACATAATGATCTATGGGTCGTGGATTATCTTATGATTAAGTTTGTGTTAGAAAAATATGGGCCCATTTGGAAGAAACTTGAGTTTTGGTCACTATTTTCTTCATACACCTCCTCAAAATTTCACAACTTCAACAATGCATAACTCTCTCAATTTTATTGTCAAAAAAACTCTCTCAATTTTTATCCCATTTATGTGTTCTTGGTATTTTTAGAAAGCTTAGAGTTTCCTCTAACTACTCTTTTTGGTCCCATGTCCATTTGATCTTCCATGTTCAAGTTATGAGCTTTTGAAAAAGTTGACTTTTTGTTGACTTTTAAAAGGACTTGTAATGTCTTGGCTCATATCTCTCAAATGAAACATTTTTGGCCTTGGCTTGTGAGACACAAAGTTTTAGGGAATTGAATTTCCTTCAAAATGAGATTTGGATGGGAAATTTATGATGATGCATGTGAAAGTTATGGCTGGTCAAAATACAATTGACTTTTCCTGTAAAAACCTTAATTTAGTAACTCCTGATTCTTGATGATTATGAGGCTTCCTTGATGAATCATGATCAACCCTTGATCAAATGATGAATTTCACCTCATAATCTTGATGTTGACCATAAATCTTGAAGTTTGACTTTATGTTGACCACAATTGACTTTTTGACCAAGTTAACTGGTTTTTTTATTATCTGAGCATCTGACTGACCAAACTTGTGGGGAAAGTCTTGAAACTTGACATGAGGATTATCTGAAGTGTGTGGGATACCATGAAGTCCACTTGAGACTTTAGAAGTCTAATTTTATTTGGGAAACTCAAAACCCTAATTTAAGATCCATTACTTAGGAGGAGACTTTGTCTGATGAAACTTTGAATCTCTTTGAGCAATTGAGAATCTTCTGACTATTATGAGACCTCTTGAGGTATATTGTCTTGAGATATGAGGGGAAATTTTGGGGTACAACAAACTCCTTAAAGAACTTCCATGAATTTATTTGGAATTTTATCTCAAATCAAATTATTTAAAAAAAAAAATGAATTTGTGTGTGTATTGAAAAGAAAATAAAAATGAGGAATGAGAAGCATAAAGCGTGCAGCGAAAGAAAATTTATGCATTCAAAACCCAATTGGTCCATAATAAGGAGGTGCAAATAGTTAAATAAATCCAATTCAGCGCAAAGTAAATTCAGAAAGAGGGAAAACAGTCACGTGAAGGATCAGACCGTCAGATGGAATGATGACTGTCAATTGGCTTTCAACCGAATCAAAGAATATCTACAAGAACCTCCAATCCTTATACCCCCAATTCTGGGGAGACCTTTGATTATGTATCTTACAGTACTTGAAGGATCAATGGACTGCGTTCTTGGTCAACATGACAAGTCTGGTCAAAAAGAGGATGCAATATACTACCTTAGCAAAAAGTTTACCAATTGTGAGACAAGATACTCACTTCTCGAGAAAACTTGTTGCGCTTTGGCATGAGTTGCTCGCCGATTAAGACAATATATGTTGACTCATACTACCCTACTAATACCCAAAATGGATCCTGTCAAGTACATCTTCGAAAAGCCAGCTTTAACCGGAAGGGTGGCTCGTTGGCAGATGATCTTGACTGAATATGATATCCAATATACTTCTCAGAAAGCTATCAAGGGAAGCATATTATCATATTATCAGGCCTAACAACTGATTGACGACTATCAGCCAATGAGGTTTTAGTTCCCTGATGAAGACATCATGTTCCTCAAATAAAAATATATGAAGAACCGATCCCGGAGGAGGGGCCATACCCTGAGTCTAAATGGATTATGATGTTTTATGGGGCCGTTAACATGAATGGCAGCGGAGTTAGTGCTATTATTATCACACCAGAAGGGGTTCACATGCCCTTCATTTCCCGGTTGACATTTGAATGCACCAATGATAGGGCAGAGTACGAAGCTTGTATAATGGGGATAGAGGAGACGATTAATTTGCGAATTAAGACCCTCGATACCTTTAATGATTCATCTTTGGTTATAAACCAAGTTAACAGAAGATGACTTGTTCATCAATCATATTTGATTCCCTACAGGGATTACACCAGGAGGTTGTTGGTGTTCTTCATGACGGTAAGGCTTCATTATGTAACTCGTGATGAGAATCAATTTTCAGATGCTCTAGAAACCTTATCATCCATGATTAAAGTCCAACAACGGAACTATGTGCCCATAATTGTGGTGTTTCGGCTCGAAAGGCCTATTTATGTGTTTGCAGCTGACGATGTTGACGATGATAAACCTTGGTACTACGATATCAAACATTTTCTGAAATATCAGGAATACCCGACAGGGGCATCCAATAAAGATAAAAATACCTTGAGGAGGTTGGCAGGCGGATTCTTCTTAAATCAGGATGAGGTGCTTTACAAAAGGAACTTCGACGTGGTCTTTCTCAGATGCGTGGATAGACACGAAGCAAACATGTTAATGCAGGAAGTTCACGAGGGATCCTTCGGTACCCATGCTGGAGGACATGCCATGTCAAAGAAACTTTTGAGATCAGGGTATTATTGGATAACCATGAAATCTGATTGCTGCAAGTACTCCCACAAATGCCAAAAGTGTCAAATTTATGCTGATAAGGTACATGTGCCTCCCAATCCATTGAGTGTCATGTCTTCACCTTGGCCTTTTTCCATTTGGGGCATCAATATGATCAGAAAGATCGAGCCTACATACCCGACGACTTAGTGTTAAAAAGGACCCTTCCTCCTCAAACAGATCACAGGGGTAAGTGGACATCCAACTATGAGGGAATATTTGTGGTTAAAAAGGTTTTCTCAGGCGGAGCCTTAATGCTAACAACCATGGATCGAGAAGACTTTTTATCCCCTATCAACGCAGACTAAGTTAGAAAATACTTCGTATAAAAGAGACCCGCTGGACAAAAACAGAATAAGGGTCCTGGAAAAAAGGGGCAAACTGGCGATCCAAAAACTGAATAAAAGGCTCGGGCAAAAGTTAGGGAAATAAACGAAACAATGTACACCCGTTGAGTTGAAAAGCCACACTGGACAACTCAGGCAAAAAAGGGTATCCTGATGGATTGAAAACCCGAAAGGGCGATCCACGCAAAAGAGGACTGAAATGAACAACTGCGATTTGCGAGATCTGTGACTCACCATCTACAATTGTGGACAACCTGAGGGCCAAGAATCATTTCAATCATCTTCCTCAAAAGTGAAGTACACGGAAGGTCTTGAAGACATGCGGGTCATAGCCGGATTGGAACTTGATGAGATCCAATTTCACATTGCCATTAGGATATTTTTGTTCTTTTGTGCAATTTTCTCTTTCCAGGGATTGCTTCTCGGTGTAATGCCTATTCACAGCCACTTTTCAATCAATAAAATGTTTTTTTTTATCCAATTAGCTCATTTGTTTTTGTTTTCATCTACCATTGATTGATTGCGAAAACGTCCAACGAATTGTGATAAATATTGCATTGCGAATACATTGATGCTTTATAATGCATGCCTAAGGGTAAAACACTTGACACACACCTTAATTGTTATATAATAGGGATGGTCGATTCAGACCGTTAACCTGGGACATGCAGGCTCGTCTAACTTTCTCTTTTGTAGGAACTATCTGTCGTGTTCAATAATATGCATGTACAGAGAAACAAAGCCATTACCAACACAAGGCATCATGAAGTTTTTCCTCAACAGGTGTCGTCAAGCAAGATTCCTCAACAAATCTCGTTAGACCATCTTTTCTCCAGTAGAACTAGACAAGAAGAGGGTCAATATTTCCCCGACCGAAAGGTATCATCATCTCTTATTACCAGCACGAGACACTGTACATCTCTTATTCCCAGCAAGAGACATCTCCAGCAGGAAGCAAACTCATTAATGTTCCTTATCATCCCCGACAGTAGAGTCGAAGAGTGAAACCTTCCCCAACTAAGTCAGAGCGAGATGATTGAACATACGATAGTCCCCAAGAGGATCTAATTCCCCTGCAGTGAAGTATTCTCAGCGGGCAGCTGAATGTCTTGTTTCCCCACAAAGTCAGAGTTGTGAAAACTCTCCCCCAGTAGAGTCGAAGGTTGAAATTTTCACTGATAGAATAACAAAAGCTTAATGATATTCTCCCCAAGAAAAGATTATTCCTTCCCGGAAGGGGAGATATTCCCCACCAGAGTCTTCTCATCTCCAGCGGTATAAGGAAATTCTTATCTCCAGCAGTACATGGAGAGTCATTCTCCCCTAGTAGCGGCGAAGATAGTGAGAAGTTGGATGGTTGTCCTTCTTACACCGAATTGTTTGCAATCTTCCCCAGTGAGGTCGCCGAGCAAAGTCCAATCTTCATTGGAATCTCTCCCTCAGACATGAGAATGTGTACCTGAGGGATTCCCAGCGGATTGCTTCCTCAGCAGAATATCAATCAATCCTCAATAGAGTATCGTCATACCCTTTTCTCAGCCAGGTCAGAATGCTATTACTTCCTCAACGGAGTTCTACGGGTGGCGTACCTCCCGCTCAAGACCAATCTAGTTAAGACTTTCTCCAGCAGGGTCGTCATTTATCAACTTTCTCAAAGTCCAATTAATTTTTGGCAATGGTGGCAGTTCACAGCCAATGTATCATTAACACTATCCCCTGTAAAGTTGCTCTTCTACAGGGATTCATCGAATCAATGCAGTGATTATTTCTTTTCCAGAAAGTGGTGGAAGAGACTTGTTGTTTTCTCATCAGGAGATTACTTAGCATTTACATTTAGTAATAATCATTACATTTGCATCCTCTAAAAGCGTAGCATTTCCATCGTTATGGAGCATTACGCAATGAAATCCAAACATATGCATACGAAACATAAGCTAGTTTTGGTGCCCTGAAGCAAAAGCCCGAAGTGTTATTTCTTCAATCAGACTGAAGGTGTCCCCACATAGAACACTTGTCATTCCCAGCTGAGTTATCATCTAAGTACGATGGTCTCGTGTCTTTTGAGCTGTCATCCAAGTACGATGAGCTAATTCCTGCTAGATTTTGTCTGAGGTCAGGATCCTTGTTTCGAGTTGTCATTCTAGGATGACATTCTCTTCTGCAAGTCCTTCTGAGGTTAGTCTTGTTGTTCTGACTATCATTCGAGGATGTTAGACCACTTTGAAGCTATTGATTGAGGTCAACATGTTTCTTTTACAAAGTCTTTCTGAGGTCAAAACTATTGTTTACTGATTTTCTCTCTTTCGATTTCAACTGACTCTTAATTTTCCCACCTATTTCGGTAAAATGAATTTGTAACAGGTTAGTGGATTGGACAGAAGCTGGAAAAACCCACCTGGTGTGGCTGCTAAACTCATAGACTATAAATCATCTAAAGGTTCTTACTTTTACAATTAAATTTCATCAAAAGTTGCTTCATTATGGGTTCTACATATAGTTCTGATATATGCTTAATGAGACAGATAGAGAGACACTTCATAAAACTGAAAAGTTCTGAGTACTTAGTTTGACTCAATAAATGGTTCAGGATTTTATTTCATTGAGTATAAAACTAAAAAGTTCTGAGTATATCATTGAGTTTATTATGTTCAGGGTCAGCTTCTTATGGTTATTCTTATGAAGGAATTTGACTAAACACTAAAGAATTTGACATGATATTCTCGCTTTGTAGAGAGTGAAACATTAGTCTAGAAATTGAACTTTTTTTGTCATTTGATTCATGACTTTGACCCTCCTTTCCGGTTTCCAGTATATTAGAGTTCAAAGAATTAGTTTTATGGCTCATGAAAGTTTTACTTGTTCATATCAGTTTAGTGTTTAGCTGTTGCTTCTGTATGACATGATCATAGGTTCATAATTGGTGTTGCTATATCCCTAACCCGTATAGACTAGCTCAATAAATTGAATTTTTATTTATTTATTTTTTAAAATTTTGTTCAGCCATTATGTCACAAATTATATATATTTTCAATATCATGAACAACTTTTCTATATAGCTGTTTGATATTTTCCTAATTGCTTATGGTGCAGGTTGCTGCTGGAGGAACTCATTAGTGAAATCCTGCCGACCCTCTACAACTCTAGGCCCTTGTGCTGGCCATTCTTTGGTTTTTATTGAACTTAAAACTCTGCGTAACTGCTGTGTTGAATCTGTTTGGTGTTGACAACTTGTATTTTTAAATTGGCTTGTATGCTTCTACTGCAGGGCGAAGCTTTGTTTTAGGCTCACGAAAACTTAGAGCATCTTGATCTTACCATGCAGATGCAGATCAAATTGTTCTGATATCAGTGGTAATCTTGATTGGTCTTTTCATGGTTCAGAGATTTGGAACTGATAAAATTGGTTACAGTTTCGCTCCCATAATCTGTATATGGTTCGCTCTCATTGCCGGTATCGGCCTGTACAATTTCATCATGCATGATCCATCAGTTATAAAAGCATTAAATCCAAAATACATAGTAGATTATTTCGTCAGGAATAAAATTGTCCTCTGTACAACAGGTTCATAATCACTTTTTATTAACTCTAGAATCTATATTTGATTATATTTGATGAGAATGTTTTTTATTTGTGCAGGAGCTGAAGCATTATTTGCTGATGTAACTCCTAATTCTTTTGCCCTCATATGATCTAAAATATTTAGGAACTATGAAAATTCTGAATGATCAAGTTTGTGTAATGCAGAGATAGTAGTGGTGTTTGTGATGATATTAACATATCTTCTTTTCTCATACTAATCATGATCGTGATATGGAACACTCACATGGTACTGGTCATCGCCAACGCTCTTATCATCGTTCAGATTCTCTGTTGAATTTGATCTGCATATGGGAGCGAAACTGTAACCAAGTTTATTAATTTTATTAATTTTTTAATAGCAGTACGAACCGTTTTATGACAAACACGGCGTAAAGCTAGTTAGTAAAGTACTAGAAATGTTGAGACTTTATACCATATACTTTGTTTCATCTCCAGAGATTGGTTTCTTTTCAACTCTCTTTTCTTATGCACATAATCCTTCAAATTGCTATGGTGGATTGAATTTGTTGGCATGTCTTCTACTTGTTTCAACTTTTCTTTTCTTATGCACATAGTCCTTCAAATTTAAATAACTATTGTTTTTCTTACACATACACATCTGAAATAACTATTTCAGATTTGAGGGATTTGATGTTTTGTTAGTAATTAGTTTAGCTATTTCGAAAATAAAGGCCTATTGTTCGAGCTGGAAATCCCATGTCAGTGGAAGCTTCCATTTGTATGCTCTTACTAGGTTCTGTTTGAATAAGAACTCTACTGACTCCGCCATGCAGACCCAATAGAGTTGCTTTGATCATCACAAATTAGTAGTTTTAGAAATTGCTCGCATCAAGAATTTTTTAATAAAAGACATGAGCATGAGTCACTGGTCTAACAAATTTATTTTTACAGGGAGACATTTTTTTGCTCAAATGTCTAAGAGGGAAAAAGGCTCTTGTTCATGGGTTGAACAATCAACTTTTTTAATAACTTGTGCTACTTGAAAGAAGTTGTAATACACTCCAAACTTCTTATCAACTGCAATGATGGAATTAGTAATTCATGTATTTGTTGGGCAAATCCCACTATTATTGCAGCAATAAAACTGGAAATTGACCTTGCATATTTCTTGTATAGCTAGTTTCTGGTATGGGTATTATAGAAGTTTTCAAAGTAGTAATTCTGATATATTACTCATTGATTATGATACAATATATGTACAAAATAGTCCCTATAATTCCTCTTCTATTTAGGAAATGACAGCTGCACACAATAATCACATAGCTGTACAAATAAATTATTTACTGCACACAATATTTTCCTACTTAATTTAACTAATAATATTTTTGACTCATCTTAACACCCCCACTCAAGTTGGTGCATGGATATCACACATTCCCAACTTAACTAAAGACTCATTAAACACCTTACTTGTCACTCCTTTAGTGAGAACATCTGCTAATTGTAATTTAGATCTTACAAAAGGAAAAGAAATTATTCCATCTTCAAGTTTCTCTTTGATAAAATGTCTATCGATTTCTATATGCTTCGTTCTATCATGTTGCACAGGATTGTAAGCAATAGCAATTGCTGATGTATTGTCACAATATAAAGTCATAGTCTCCCTTGGTTCAAAACCCAAATCTGATAAAACATTATGTATCCATAAAAGTTCACAAACTCCAAGTGTCATGCCTCTAAACTCGGCTTCAACACTAGACCTTGCTACTACCGGTTGTTTTTTACTCCTCCAAGTTACAAGATTCCCCCTACAAATGTAAAGTAACCAGAGGTAGACCTTCTATCATTCTTTGAACCTGCCCAATCAGCGTCCACTATGCCAAAATTGACATTTAACAGCGCACCTTAGACAGCGCTTTATAAAGAAAGCGCTGCTATAGGTCAAAATTAAAAGAAAACACGAAAACTGTTCAAAAAAATAATAAAAGCACTGCTAAAAGTCATACCTTAGACAACGCTTTTTCAAAAGCGCTGTCTAAGATAGACCTTAGACAGCGCTTTTAGAAAGCGCTTTTAAAGATAGACCTTAGACAGCGCTTTTAAAAAAGCGTTGTCTTAGGCTTTCAATATAAAAAAAAATAAAATCAAAAGCGCTGTCTAAGGTTGACCTTAGACAGCGCTTTCCCAAAAGCGATGTCTAAGGTCTAATTATATTAAAAATATATAGTTTCTATTTTCATTTCCCTCTCTTCTGCGAACTCTCTCACTTTCTACGAACGAACACCATCGTCGTCCTAATTGAGCTTTTCGCCTCCATTGCCCTAACTGAGCTTCTCGCCACCATTGCCCTAACTGAGCTTCTTGCCACCGTCGTCCTCCACGTTCACCGTCGTCCACCACATTATTTGGTAAGCTTCTTCTCTGTTCTTTTCTTCTCTGTTTAGGGCAAGAATGAAATCAACTTTATCTCTTTTAGTTTAAGCTCTTTTTGTTTGTAGTTGACATTGTTGTAGTTGACATTGTTGTAGTTGACATTGTTGTAGAAGTGCTTATTAGTTTAAGCTCTTTTTGTATATTATTGTAGAAGTGCTTATTAGTTTAAGCTCTTTTAGTATATAGTTGACATTGTTGTTGAAGTGCTTATGAGTTTAATATCTTTTTGTATATGATTGACATTGTTTGAAGAAGTGCTTATTATTTTAAGCTCTTTTTGTATATAGTTACACTATTCTATACATAAAAACTAGAATAGTGTAAGTTATTAATATTGGACATGAAACTTAGAGTATGTATCAATATAGGGTACTCATGAAACTTTTGAGAATATCTAACTAATATATAAAGATTCATAAAATAAGCACTTTAATAGGGTATTCATGAAACTTTTTGCTTATTAGTTCATTGTTGAAGCTTTTTGATAGGGTATTCATGAAACTTTTGAGATGATCAAACAAATAGACAAAGATATTCTCAATACACAAAATTATAATAGATGAAAGATTCATAAAATAAGCATTTTTATTAGTTTAAGCATTTTTTATTAAGTTAGATTTGATCATGCATGGTTTCTTTATTATGTATGTATTTATTTGATTATAAGTTAGATTTGATCATGCATGGTTTCTTTATTTTTGTGTTTTCAATTTCTTTTATTATAAGTTATATTTGATCATCCTTGGTTTATTTATTACAGGTTAGACATGGCCACTAATGATGATAACCCACATGATGATCATTCGAAACATGAAGGAGGTAGTAAAAAAATATCAACTGAAGAAGAGATTCGAAGAGGTATAACGGTTATGAGAAGAGTGGTCAATGGTAGATCTCCAGGCATCATTCTAGATGTGAATTTGAGCCATCAGGGGCAGCTTATAGAACCTAATGGGCACACCTTAACTAGTTTCATCGGTGCACTAGTAAGGAATGAAGTTCCCATTACTTGAGATGATTGGAGAAACAAAGATCTGAATGGCTCCAAAGAAAGAATTTGGAGTGAGATAAAGGTACAATAATTATGTCTTTAATTATGCGAATCAATTATGTTTTTTCGATTACCTGTACTAACTCACAATCTGTATGTTTTTCTTAGCGGTGTTTTAACATCTAAGAAGAAAGAAGAGGTTTTTGTATGAAATTGGCCGGAAAGCTTTTACGAGGGTTTAGAACATTTTTATCATCCAAGTTCCTTAAGGATGCGAATGATAATTATGTTGATGCAGAGCTTCCTAAAAAATATGAAAGTTTGATATCAGCAGAAGAATGGGAAGCGTTCAAATCCAAACGACAGGACCCTGTATTTAAAAGACTAAGTGCCACAAATCGGGAATGAGCATCAAGTCCTGCATATCCGTACCGAAAAGGACGTGTCGGATATGGACGCAAAGAACAATCCATGATAAGTATTTATAAATTGCGATAACATATTTTTTCATCATATATTAGTTTTATTTGATCATATTGTATGACTTAATGTGTAGCTGCAGAAGGAGAAAAGTTCTGAAACATCTATTCCTGCACATGTTTTGTGGAAGGAAGCCCGTGTGGGCAAATCTGGAGTTCCTAAAGAAGATGTTTTACAAGTATACGAGAAATGTGTAAGTATAACATTTTTTCTTTAATTAAATAAAAACTTTATAAACAAATATTTCATAAGTATACGGTATTCATCTGATTTTCAGGAGGCGTTATCTCAGTCTTTACCTCCAAATGATACAAGGAGCATATTTAGTCAAGCATTAAATGTCCGTGAGTATTCTGGTAGGGTGAGGGGTAAGGTATTTGGAGTCACTCCGACCTCCCTGAGTATTAAAAAAGGAAAGGCTCCTAGTAATCGGGAGCTTCATGCAAAATTGGAAGCAATGCAAGCTGAGCTTGATGCATTAAGGAGAGAAAGAGAGGCTAGCGCCTCAGCATGTTTCAGAGATGCTTCAGACAAAGATAGTATCAATTGTACCTTTAAGCCGAACATTCCAGAGGTAATTACATATAATTGTCTTAAATTGAACTATTTGCTTAAATTATGTATTTGACATATATACACATTAACAATTTCATTTTATTATTGGTTTTAGGGCATTTCCCGTTGTCAGCTCTATTTATCGTCACCATATTATCGGATGGTTGGCAAGGGAAAAGTGCATAACATTAGCGGAGTATTACTTCACACCGGAGAGCTCCCTGCTGGATGTTTGAAAGTATCAGTTGATATTGCAGTTGAGCCGAATGCATCATTACCATATCCTAACGATGGTTCGGATGCAACAACGGTGGACGAAGCAGTAGGTTCGTTTATTGCATGGCCGACAAACCTCATTAGCGTAGGATATGAGGTGTGCCTAAAACCTTTGTTAACCTTAATGTGTATATTCAAAGTTTTTATGGGCATTTTACGTACATTTTTTACTTGGTTATGTTAAATAGACTCCCACAAGATTCAAATCAAAAGATAATGCTATTCCGCGACATACCGAGTCCGTGGTTTCAAAAAACAGGTACAATACAATTATATGACATATATGCATGGAAGTTGTTAAATTCTTAATTTCATCTAACTATTTATATGATATGTAGCTTCAAGAAAAGGAGGTTAGCAACGTCTCCGCACACCAAAAAAGGAGGTTAGCAAAGCCTCTGCACAACAAAAAAGGAGGTTAGCAACGCCTCCGCACCACAAAAAAAGGCTGGTGCTAAGAAGTCCGTAGCTAAGAAAAAACCTACCACCAAGTATAGGACGTGCCTCCAGACATTTCTAGAGATGACAGATATACCGACCGGAGGTGTTCGTCTTGTGCATATGAAGGAAGGTATTTTCGGCTTTGATTACGAACAGATGATTGGTAATGAAGACTTCATGAAAGTTTTTGGTCGTGAAAAAATTGGCGTCAGTGTTGTCAATATATATATCAGGAAAATCTGATATACTTTGTTATATTAATTGAACAACTTATTTACTTTATGTTTCAAATGAGGCATCTAATGTTAATGATGTTTTTATTTAAGGTTTTTGTATGACAAATTGATGCGCCCCAATGGATTGGACGTAACATTTGGATCTTAGCACCCGCCTCCGTCAACTTAAGTTTAATCATAAGTAGACTGGATACCGTGACGGAGTACGTTCTCAGGATCCTCATGGCCAACAAAGATGCAGAGAAGTTGTTCTTTATACCGTTTAATACCGGGTTAGAATTTCATTCTAAATTCACCTATTATAATTATTTTGTATTTTGACGTCGTGTAGAAAATTTACATATAACATTTGTTTAATCATACAATGGACATTGGTTGTTGTTCGCAATCAATCCTATCATAGAAATTGTTTATTATCTTGACTTGTTAGGAAATGATTGGACAACATACCCGGATATGAAGGACACAATTGACACATAAGTGAGATTGTTCTAAATTTTCTTGTGTGTATTTATTAATTTATGTGAATTGTTCTAATTACTTCATTTTTATTTTATTAGCATCCTACAAGCTTTTCGAGCCCAACGAGATATCCAAACATAAAAGAGGAGAGCCAACTGCATTACATGGATAAAAGTGACGGTATATTATTAATTATCACATTTTATATTATATTAGTGATGATACTTGATAAAAATTAGGATTTATCTATATTTTCTTTTCATTTGTAGTATCCTCAGCAACGTAATCAAATAGATTGCGGATATTTCATGTTGAGGATTATGCAAGATACTCTTGTTTTGGGCCGATTAGAGATTCTCACCGATGTATGTATTTCTAACTTATGAGTTATTTTAATATTTACACATATCTCTCATATAATTAAATAGTTGAAATTAAATCAAACTATGTTATATTATTATGTAGTACTTTGATGAATTCAAGTGTGCATATTATACAAAAAATCAAGTGGACGAAATCAAAGAGGAATGGTGTCAATTCATTATAGAGCTAGGTGTTATGGGAGGTATAATATTGTACTCTTACTTTAATTGATGAGAATTTAAATATGTGTAACGTTGTAATTTCTATAATATTGTTTATTAATTGAATTACAATCTTTGTGTTGTTTCAGGACCTATGTATATTTGAAGCAATGCTTTGGATGGATTAGATATGTGTACTTATAATATGTACATTTGTAGTAAAATTCAATGACTTGTAATTATAATAGGTCAAAATGGTTTGAATTGGTATATATATATATATATATATATATATATATATATATATATATATATATATATATATTGGTTTGAATTGCCAATTTTGGATTTATAATTTTGGTGCATAAATTGATATATAATTTGTGATATTTGTCTGCCAAAAATTGGTTGAAAACAGGTCAAAATTCTGGTTTAAAAACCTGGTAAAAAAAGTGGTTTCAAAAAAACTATTCAAAAATTTTCGTATACCTTAGACAGCGCTTTACACAAAAACCGTTGTCTAAGGGGGGCTTAGAAAGTGCTTTTGGCAAAAGTGCTGTCTAAGGGGGGCTTAGACAGCGCTTTCCAAAAGCGTTGTCTAAGGTATACCTAAAAAAATTAAGATAGGAGGGGATTATACAGCGCTTTCACCAAAAGCATTGTTTAAGGTATACCTAAAAAAATTAAAATAGGAGGGGATTAGACAACGCTTAAATCAAAAGCGTTGTCTAAGGTATTCCTAAAAGCGCTGTCTAAGGGTACCTTAGACATTGCTTTTAAGATTTAAAAAAGCGCTGTCTAAACCTTTAGCAGCGGAGGTTTAGACAGCTCTTTAAAGCACTGTCTAAGTGAAAGAAAAAAAACGTTGTTCAAGGTCTTGTTTGTTGTAGTGGTCGGTATACCCTTCTACCTTCAAGTTTCCATGATTTGAGAATAAAACTCCTTTTTCGGGAGTGGACTTCAAATATCTTAAGATCCTTTCAACAACATCCATATGAGCTTTCCGCGGATCATGCATAAATTGACTAACAACATTTACTGCATATGCAATATCTGGCCGTGTATGAGACAAGTAAATGAGTTTGCCCACCAACCTCTGGTATTTCCCTTTGTCTATGCTAGCTGAATTTTGGCATTGAAATAGCATATGATTTTGTTCAATTGGGGTATCAACAGGTTTACACCCAAGCAGTCCAGTTTCAGATAGTAAATTAAGTGTATACTTTCTTTGACATAGAAAAATACCATGTTTAGATCTAGCTACTTCAATACCCAAGAAATATTTGAGGTTTCCATGTTGCTTCATCTCAAATTCAGAAGCGAGGTATTTTTGCAGGCTAGACATCTCATCTTGGTCATTCCTTGTAACAATCATATCATCTACATAAATAATCAAAGCTATAATTTTACCTTCTCCTTTCTTCAAAAATAAGGTATGATCAGAGTTACTTGCTTTATAGCCGAAAGTCTTCATAGACTTGGTAAACCTACCAAACCATGCTCTTGCGGATTATTTTAATCCATATAGAGCCTTTCTTAACTTGCAAACCTTCATCTCATTTGAATCTATCATACCTGGTGGTAATCCATATAAATTTCTTCTAAAATTTCTCCATGTAGGAAATCATTTTTCGCATCAAATTGTAGAAGAGGCCAATCTTGGTTTGCTGCTAGTGACAAAAGTATTCTCACAGTGTTGAGCTTGGCTACCGGTGCAAATATCTCTTGATAATTTACACCGTAAGATTGAGTGTAACATTTATCCACTAGTCGTGCTTTATATCTCTCAATAGTTCCATCAAATTTGTGTTTAATTGTATAAACCCATCTGCACCCCCATAGTCTTCTTCCCTTTTGGTAACGTCATAAGATCCTAAGTGTGATTTTTTTTTCTAAAGCTTCCATCTCCACAACCATTGCTTCAGTCCATCTAGGATCTGCTAAAGCTTCCTGCACATTACTAGGAATAGAGATTGAGGATAATTGAGATACAAATGATGCATATGACTTAGATAACTTGTGAGATGACACATAATTACTAATGGGATATTTAAATTTGGATTGAAGGGTCTGGTTCATATCTAATAGGAGGTTGACCACGGTTAGAACGAGGTGGAAGATTATATTGGATAATAGTGGATTCAATGTTAGGTGTATTGGTGGCCTCATGGAAACTAGGGTCAATTTCATGATCAGTTTCATGAAAAAAGTATCAACTTCAGAATGAGCATTAGTATCAACTCCATTTATAATTGTATTATCAAGAATATAATCAGGAAATACCTCTGGAGAGTTAACTTGATTTTGTGAAGAAGATTAAGCTAGTTGATTATGATCAGGGGAAATTGTATTATCTAAAGGTGATGTGTCCATATTTGAGACTGATTCATTACTTGTAGAATGATCCTCACAAGATCATTTATCTTCACAAAATAAGTCAAACATGCTAACATCATGGTGTTGCACTTCACTTTCATTCCCCCTTGAAGTGTAGAATCAACATAAAAAAAGTTATCTTCATGAAAAGTTACATCCATAGAAACATAAAAAATTTTAGATGATGGATGATAAGTGTAACTCCCCGAAAATCTAAATTTAATTATTTAATTATTTATTTAATTAATTTAGAAAAATTGGAGAGTTTGGATTAATTAGAGAATTTTGGAGAAAAAGAGTATTTTTATATAATAAGGATAAATAGTGTTTTATTATACTATTTTATTATTATGAAATATTAAGAAAGGGTAAGGTGGTAATAAGAGGAAAAAGTAAGGACATGTTTGGAAACTCATAAACTGGGATAATGTATCCAAAGAGGGGAATACAATTAGTTTTCTAATATTATCGTGTTTTTGGGAGAAGAAGTGCTCTGAAGAAAAAGGGAGAGGAAGAGGAAGCTCAGAGTCAGGAGGCTGTGGAGAACCCCAGAGAAGAGTGTAAAGCGGCGAAATTCTCTAAGGTATGGGGAGCTTTTATAATCTATGTTAAATGTGTAGGAATTGGAATAGGAATAGATTAGGATTGTATGAGTTTATGAGTTTTAGGGGTTTTTGATTTAGTGGAGTTTATGAGAGAAGTCTTGATGAATTAAAGTGATTATAATGAGTTATTATCATATAATTGTTTGTATAATTGTTATCTTGATGTTGTTGATATTTGATTGATGTTTTTGAATGGTTTTTGAGTGTTTTGATGTAAAACCCGTAATGGGATTTGGGGTTTTTTGGTGTTGAAGCATTCTGCAATTGTATAGCAGAGAACTGTTGGAAAACGTGCGTTAACCAGTTAACGTTATGGGTTAACCGGTTAACGCTATGGTTTAACCGGTTAACCATTGTAATTTTTGGTGAATTTCTGGAATTTCGTAGGCGTTAACCGGTTAACGCTATGGGTTAACCGGTTAACACTGTTTGAGAGGCAAATCTTAATTCTTTAAAAATCCATAACTTTTAAACCGTAAGTCCGATTCGCATTCCGTTTGAAGCGTCGGAAAGAGCATAAACTGAAATTTATTTTGATGAATAAAAATGAGAAAAATGCAATAGTTTTTATAAATGAATTTATGAAATAACCTTGTAATTTCCTCATAATTTACCGGGTACGGGTTAATTCTTGATGTGTCAGAGTGGTTATAGAATCAGTGTTCTGGGTGTAATGTCATGATGATATATATATATATATATATATATATATATATGATTATTTGATGAATGGTTTGCTGATGTGAAATGAATGATGCGAGTTATTTTGATGAATTTTACGATGTAGCACATCATTGCATTTCATAACATTCACGATGGGGCTTCAGCCTATTTTATTGCTCCAATCCCATTGTGTGGATTGAAGTGTCTTGATGATTTACGATGTTCTCCTTTGTGGAGGGTTGATGGTCATGTATTCATCTCACGATGAAAATGGTACCACATGCATATTGCATATCAGGATGTTAGAATTGCATATTCTGGATGAATTTCATGACTGTGTTGGTGTTGCTTAGTTTCATGATCGTGTCGTTGTTGTTGCTGAATTTTATAGTTGATGATGTCATGATATGTTGTACTAATTTATTTATGTTCTATATTTTTGTACGTTTATGATATATTATGATTACTCACCCTGCCTACTTGGAAATGTTGCCTCCTTCGTGGGTAACTTGCAGATGTCGAAGAATAGTCTTACAGTGCAATAGGAGTTTTTCATGAGTCTCGGAGCATGCTTTAGTGTTCCTTAGCAGTGGTTCTGGTCTATGTGTCATGTAACACTGGGATGGGTTTTCTTTTGCTAAACTATTTTCAGTTATGTTATTATTTGGATAAATGTTTTTCCCATTTTATGATGTTAAATTCAGGATGGTGAAAATTATGTTTATGAAGTAAACTAATAAAGTTTTGAATTATGAAGTTTAAATTCCGCTGTGAAATGCTTTATGTTATTCTTGATGTTGATTAACCCGTGTTACGGGACAGGACACCGTTTGTGTTGAATTATGATGAAATGTGATACCCTTCTCGATGATTACTCTGATATTACTTAAATATTTTGTTTTGGGGTAGAAGTGTGTTACATTAGTGGTATCATAGCAGGTCGATCTATCCGGCCACGTCTTGTTGTTGTCAATCTGTTGTCAAGTGGTTATTTACGTAACGATTATTCTCTTCTGATGTGGTAAGTTTTGTGCAGAATGGATGGAAACAACACGCGTGCTCTCGCTGATGCTATTGCAGCTCTTGCTCAGACTACTGCTCGTAACAATGCGCATGATGAGTTTCGTGCTTTGGAGAAATTCCAGAGGAATAATCCACCTGTGTTTGAAGGAACTCATGACCCGGCGAGCGCACAGAAGTGGCTCAAGGCAATTGAGAAGATTTTCAGAGTGATGGCATGTGCTAACGCGCAGAAAGTTCAATTCGGGACTCATATGTTGTCTGGGGAAGCTGGAGACTGGTGGGATAATTCTCGTCAACGTCTAGAGGATGAGGGTGTTGTGGTGACTTGGACTGTGTTTAAGGCGGAGTTCCTTAAGAAGTATTTTTCGGAAGATGCTCGTGGTAAATTGGAGGTAGAATTCCTTGAACTGAAGCAAGGAAACATGACAGTGGCAGAGTATGCTGCCAAATTTGAAAGGCTGGTAAAGTTTTGTCCTCACTACAACAGGGCAGATGCTGAACTTTCCAAGTGCCTTAAGTTTGAGAATGGGATGAGACCTGGAATTAAGCAGGGAATTGGATGCCAACAAATTCGCAAGTATGCAGAGTTGGTTGATAAGAGCCGTATTTATGACGAGGACAGCCGAGCTCGGTCAGCTCATTATAAACAGCTGAGCGAGAAGAAAGAAAAGAGTCAGTATAAAGGGAAACCTTATGTGACTACTGGTGATAAAGGGAAGCAGAAGGCATTTGATGAGAAAAAGCAAAGTAGGGGAGCTGCTAATGTACCTGTTAAGTGTTACAAGTGTGGAGAGGCAGGTCATAAGGCCGATGTGTGTACCACCAGAGTTATGAATGTTACCTTTGTGGCAAGCTTGGGCATAAGATGAGTGATTGTCCTAATGAGGGCCGAACCTGTTACAATTGTGGTGAACAAGGGCATATCAGCGCCCAATGCTAGAAACCAAAGAAGAATGCTGCTACTGCTCAGAATGCTGGGAGAGTTTTTGCGTTAGCTAGTTCAGAAGCTCCAAAGAAGGACAACTTGATCAGAGGTACCTGTTTTATTAATAATACTGAGTTGATTGCTATTATTGACACTGGAGCTACACATTCATTTATTTCTCTTGAGTGTGCTAATAGATTGGGTTTAAAGTTGTCTAATATGAACGGTAATATGATAATAGAAACTCATGTTAATGGTTCTATGACTACCATGCTTGTTTGTTTGAAGTGTCTTGTGACAATTTTTGAGAAGAATTTTGTGATGGATTTGGTGTGCCTACCATTACACCAAATCGATGTTATCCTTGGTATGAACTGGTTGGAATTTAATTATGTTCATATTAACTGTTATAGTAAGACAGTGAAGTTCCCTGAATTGAGCGAGAATGGTGAGTTAATGTTTTTATCTACTAAGCAAGTGGATGAACTTGTATTGGATGAAGCTTTGATGTTTGCAGTGTCTGCATCATTGCAAGTTGATGATAAGACTGTCAGTGCAGAGTTGCCTGTGGTTTGTGAATTTCAAGATGTGTTTCCGGGTGATATATGTGATTTCCCACCGGAACGTGAAATTGATTTTTTTGTGGACTTAGTACCGGGTACGAGTCCTGTCTCGATGGCTCCTTATAGAATGTCGGCTTCAGAGTTGAATGAGTTGAAGAAACAATTAGAAGAATTGTTAGAGAAGAGGTTCATTAGACCCAGTGTTTCTCCTTGGGGTGCTCCGGTGTTGCTCGTTGAGAAGAAGGATGGTAGTATGAGATTGTGTGTCGATTACCGACAGTTGAATAAAGTGTCTATCAAGAATAAGTACCCACTTCCGAGGATCGATGATTTGATGGATCAGCTAGTAGGTGCTTGTATCTTTAGTAAAATTGATCTGAGGTCTGGTTATCATCAGATTTGAGTTAAAGCTGATGATATTCCGAAGACAGCTTTCAGGACGAGATATGGGCATTACGAGTATACGGTGATGCCGTTTGGGGTTTTTAATGCGCCTGGTGTGTTTATGGAATATATGAATAGGATCTTTCATGAGTATCTTGATAAATTCGTGGTGGTTTTCATTGATGATATCTTGGTATATTCTAAATCAGAAGAGGAACATACTGAGCATTTGAGGGTTGTGTTGCAAGTGTTGAGAGAAAAGAAATTGTTTGCTAAATTATCTAAGTGTGAGTTCTGGTTAAAGGAAGTGAGTTTCCTTGGCCATGTAATTTCAAGTGGTGGAATTTCGGTGGATCCCTCAAAAATTGATGCAGTATTGTAGTGGGAAACTCCGAAGTCACCTACAGAAATTCGTAGTTTTCTTGGGTTGGCTGGTTACTATCGTAAGTTCATTGAAGGTTTTTCTAAGATAGCTTTACCGTTGACGCAATTGACTAGGAAGGTTCAAGCGTATGTGTGGGATGTTGCTTGTGAAGAGAGTTTCATAGAACTGAAGAAAAGATTAACAACCGCGCTAGTGTTGGTCTTACCGAATCCAGACGAGTCCTTTGTAGTTTATTGTGATGCTTCCAAGATGGGTCTTGGTGGAGTTTTGATGCAGGATAATAAAGTGGTTGCTTATGCTTCTAGACAGTTAAGAGTTCATGAGAGGAACTATCCTACTCACGACTTAGAGTTAGCAACTGTGGTGTTTGTGCTTAAGATTTGGAGGCACTACTTGTTTGGTTCGAAATTTGAAGTATTCAGTGATCACAAAAGTTTAAGGTACTTGTTTGATCAGAAAAGGTACTTGTTTGATCAGAAAGAGTTATCACGATAAGAGAAGGAAAACACTTGAGTTCCAAGAGGGAGATCACGTGTTCTTAAGAGTTACTCCTATGACTGGTGTGGGAAGAGCTTTGAAGTCTAGAAAGCTCACTCCACGTTTCATCGGTCCGTATCAGATTATGCAGAGGATAGGGGAAGTGGCCTATCGAGTGGCTTTACCTCCCTCTCTTGCGAATTTACATGATGTATTCCATGTATCATAGTTGAGGAAGTACATTCCGGACCCGTCGCATGTAATTCAGATAAATGATGTTCAGGTGAGAGATAATCTGACGATTGAAGCTTTACTAGTGAGGATTGATGGTAGAGAATTAAAGCAATTACGAGGCAAGGAAATTGCTTTAGTGAAGGTATTATGGGGAGGACCAGCTGGAGATAGTTGGACTTGAGAGCGGGAAGATCAAATGAGGAAGTCGTATCCGACTCTATTTACTTCAGGTAATTTTTTAGGACGAAAATTCTTTAAGTAGGGGAGAGTTGTAACGCCCCGAAAATCTAAATTTAATTATTTAATCATTTATTTAATTAATTTAGAAAAATTGGAGAGTTTGGATTAATTAGAGAATTTTGGAGAAAAAGAGTATTTTTATATAATAAGGATAAATAGTGTTTTATTATACTATTTTATTATTATTATGAAATATTAAGAAAGAGTAAGGTGGTAATAAGAGGAAAAAGTAAGGACATGTTGGGAAACTCATAAACTGTGATAATGTATCCAAAGAGGGGAATACGATTAGTTTTCTAACATTATCGTGTTTTTGGGAGAAGAAGTACTCTGAAGAAAAAGGGAGAGGAAAAGGAAGCTCAGAGTCAGGAGGCTGTGGAGAACCCCAGAGAAGAGTGTAAAGCGGCGAAATTCTCTAAGGTATGGGGAGTTTTTATAATCTATGATAAATGTGTAGGAATTGGAATAGGAATAGATTAGGATTGTATGAGTTTATGAGTTTTAGGAGTTTTTGATTTAGGGGAGTTTATGAGAGAAGTCTTGATGAATTAGAGTGATTAGAATGAGTTATAATCATATAATTGTTTGTAAAATTGTTATCTTGATGTTGTCGATGTTTGATTGATGTTTTTGAATGGTTTTTGAGTGTTTTGATGTGAAACCCATAATGGGATTTGGGGGTTTTTGGTGTTAAAGCAGTCTGCAATTGTATAGCAAAGAATTGCTGGAAAACGTGCGTTAACCGGTTAACGCTATGGGTTAACCAGTTAACCATTGTAATTTTTGGTGAATTTCTGGAATTTCGTAGGCGTTAACCGGTTAACACTGTTTGAGAGGCAAATCTTAATTCTTTAAAAATCCATAACTTTCAAACCGTAAGTCCGATTCGCATTCCGTTTGAAGCGTCGGAAAGAGCATAAACTGAACTTTATTTTGATGAATAAAAATAAGAAAAATGCAATAGTTTTTATAAATGAATTTATGAAATAACCTTGTAATTTCCTCATAATTTACCGTGTACGGGTTAATTCTTGATGTGTCAGAGTGGTTATAGAACCAGTGTTCTGGGTGTAATGTCATGATATATATATATATATATATATATATATATATATATATATATATATATATATGATTATTTGATGAATGGTTTGCTGATGTGAAATGAATGATGCGAGTTATTTTGATGAATTTTAAGATGTAGCGCATCATTGCATTTCATAACATTCACAATGGGGCTTCGGCCTATTTTATTGCTCCAATCCCATTGTGTGGATTGAAGTGTCTCGATGATTTACGATGTGCTCCTTTGGGGAGGGTTGATGGTCATGTATCCATCTCACAATGAAAATGGTACCACATGCATATTGCATATCAGGATGTTAGAATTGCATATTCTGGATGAATTTCATGACTGTGTTGGTGTTGCTTAGTTTCATGATCGTGTTGTTATTGTTGCTGAATTTTATAGTTGATGATGTCATGATATGTTGTACTAATTTATTTATGTTCTATATTTTTGTACGTTTATGATATATTATGATTACTCACCCTGCCTGCTTGGAAATGTTGCCTCCTTCGTGGGTAACTTGCAGATGTCGAAGAATAGTCTTGCAGTGCAATAGGAGTTTTTCATAAGTCTCGGAGTGTGCTTTAGTGTTCCTTAGCAGTGGTTCTTGTCTATGTGTCATGTAACACTAGGATGGGTTTTCTTTTGCTAAACTGTTTTCAGTTATGTTATTATTTGGATAAATGTTTTTCCCATTTTATGATGTTAAATTCAGGATGGTGAAAATTATGTTTATGAAGTAAACTAATAAAGTTTTGAATTATGAAGTTTAAATTCCGCTGCGAAATGCTTTATGTTATTCTTGATGTTGATTAACCCGTGTTACGGGACATGACACTGTTTGTGTTGAATTATGATGAAATGTGATACCCTTCTCGATGATTACTCTGATATTACTTAAATATTTTGTTTTGGGGTAGAAGGGTGTTACAATAAGCATGATAACCTTTTTGAGTTGATCCATACCCAACAAAAACACATTTAAGAGCTCGTTTTTCAAATTTTGTACGTTGATGTGGGTGTAAGTGAACATATATAACACATCCAAACACATGAGGTAGTAAATAAACAATGGAAGAGAGAATGTAATGATAAGATAAAATATCTATAGGTCTTCTAAAGTTATGCACACTAGAGGGGGTTCGATTAATTAAGTAACTGCATAATTCATAGCCTCGCCCCACAAATGAGATGGAACTTTACCATCAATTAGGAGTGTTCTCTTCACCTCTAATATGTGTCTATTTTTCCTCTCGGCAACTCCATTTTGTTGGGGGGAATAAGTACATGTTGTTTGATGAAAAATACCTTTAGAGTTCAAAAAATCTTTTAATTCTTTCTTAAAATATTCCCCTTCATTGTCTGATCTAATAACCTTAATACATGTGTTAAATTGTGTTACTATCATTTGATGAAAGGAGCAAAACACATCATACACATCACTTTTATGTTGAAGCAAATATACCCAGGTTACCCGTGTACAATCATCAACAAAACTAATAAACCATTTTTTCCATGATGTGTAGATTGTGGAGCAGGACCCCAAACATCAGTGTGTACTAAAGAGAAAGGAAAATATGTTTTCTTATTACTTAAGGGAAAATAGCACGATGACTTTTTGCCATTACACAAGTTTCAAAAAGAAAATATGAAATATTGCATTTATGAAATAACAATGGTAATGAATCCCTTACTAGTGTTTTTCCAAATTTATGGAACATTGCTACTAATAAATTAAGTTTAGTTGTGGAAAATGAGTTTTTTTTCCAGATGGTTATGGAGCTGGGAGGTTGGGGGAAATTTGGAACAATGGTTGTTGCCTTTAGTGAGTAGTTGACGCTACTGGATGCGTGACTGGCCGGGTATCAAGTCTGTCTGACTTCATCTGTCGCTGTCTCTTGGTCGGGGGAAAGTTCTAGTCAGTTTTCTGTTAGATCCGCATATAGGCTCTTGGCGCTGCCTGAGATAGAACAACCAACTACTATTTTGGAGGTTGGTCGAAGGGCAGTTTCCCGGCTATTATGCAGAGCACCCATTCCTTTAAAGGTCTTTGTTTTTGGATAGAGATTTATTCATGATAGGATTTCGACGAAGGACCATCTTCGTAGGCACGACGTGCTAACAAACGTTCATGATTGAGTATGTCGCTTTTGTTTTTTTGCATGATGAAACTCTTGAGCACCTATTGTTCCATTGTTCCAAAATTGTGTTGATATGGAATTTTCTTGCAATTGGTTGGGTGTCGGGGAAATTTATATTGGGAATTTGTTTGGCCATTTAAGTGCTTGGATCGATAGATTGAGGTTGAAGAAAATAGAGGTTAAAAAGGTGGTCGACTTGTGGTTGATTCTTTGTTGGGTTTTATGGTATTCTAGGAATAACATTATGTTTAGAGAATAATTTTGGGATTTTGACACTATCATCTACAGGGTAATTATTTTTTCATGGTGGTGGTTAGGTAAGAAACATAGGAATGCTAAAACTTGTAACTACTATGAATGGACAAGCATTCCGTGTGATTTTTTGTAGTCCTCATAATATTTGAGTTTGAGGCTATTATGTAATGGGTTTAGGTACCCCTTTGTATACTTATTATTAATAGTATTTTTCTTATTAGAAAAAAGTGAAAGTATTACATGTATTTTAATTTGGTCTATTTATTTACATACAAATTTATTTAATTTTTTTTACTTGAGACTATTTTAAATAAATTTTACAACTAATATAATATTTTAATAATTATGACCCCTCTAATATAATGACAAATTAGAAATTTTATTCATATTATTTATCTAATTCTTTCTTTTAATATATAGAAGAAAGATAATGATTTTGATTCAGTCAAGTCAAAACTCGTTGTTTGACCAATTAATATTATAAATAATAATAATAATAATAATTTATTATTATTATTATTATCTTACAAAATATTTTATTATATTTTTCATTCAAAAAAAAAATACCTGACAACTTTTGAAATATATATCAAAATTTACAACTTATGGTAAAATCACCATTAATACATGGTGCGTTATTTCTTTACCCCAATGGAGAAAAATCAATATGAACTTCATAAGTGGGATGCAATATTATAAAGAATCCTTGTTAAAAGTCTACAAAATTCAAAATAATATCCTTACAAACAAAATTTTAGATGATCTTAAAGAGGTATGAAACAAAATATAAATTTTATTATCAATTTAACAAATAAATGAGGTAACTAATGTCTATCCTCATTCAATACTTAGAACAATCCATAGGTTTGAACGAGACAATATTATTTTTGAGATCATAACCAACCAAATGATTTATTTGTAGATTGTTTCCAAAGATACCCAAATCACGTTCATGTGGGAAAAGAGTAAAACATTCAATCCCTTTGGATAATGTTATAAAATAACCTTTAGAATCCAATTTAACATCTCCTCCACTAAAATGTGCAATAATTACTGGAAAGTTTGGTTGATTGGATGTGATATTATAACAAAGGTTATAATCATGACTATCATCGTGAAAGCGCTCTAGTTTAACAACCTTTTTAACCGCTGATTCTAACCTATAGTAAAAATGACGTGGAACAAAAGTTATAGATGCACCAGAGTCAAGTAAGATGTTATGTGTAGAAGCATTTATTCCTTTATTTTTAAACCCACTATACTTTATTCTTTTGCTTCCCACACTAAAAGCTTTCAAATTTAGATAGTAATAATCAGTTTGGTTGTTTCCTACCATTTTGACCATAGGAGTTGAAACAACGTCTTTACCAGAAACAATAGCAGCATCTCCAAAATTAAGCTTGCTAGATAGATTAACATTTCTACTATCAATTAAACAATATGAGAATCTTTCATTAAAGGAAGATCCTAATTGCTTTATAAGTGATATAGGACCAACTGCAAGGCCAGCTACACCTGAATTTTTCCCGGTACCTGAAAAAATATTAGTGTGTCCACATCCTATAAGAATTTTAGGAAATGATACAATAGATCCGGAGGTAGACTCTAATGAAATCGTCTCTAGAATAAGATCTCCTTGTGTTTTTGATCCACGACCGTAATCTAATCTATACTCACAAGAATCTCTATCCTTCGAACAAGAAATATCTTCTTCTTTAGATTTGCATCTACTAGAAGAACATGAAATTTTTTGGTAACTTGAAGATTTTGAAGGGTCAAAAATTGGAGAAGTTTGGTTGTAACATATAATACAAGGCTTACACTGAATCCAAATTAAGTTGCTACCTGAATCAAAAATACTATAAACCTTAAATGGTGGTGTACCAACATAATAACTCATTAGATATTCACCGTCTTCAAAAGTCAAAGATGACTTAAGTTTGTTTTTTCTAAAAGAAAATTCTCTATTAATATAATTGACACGATTGATCGAACGGTGTAAAGCATTGATAGTTTTCTGGGATTCGGTTTGGATAGGGTTGTAGAACGGCGATTTATAAGAATCTCGGTGAATGAGTTCAACACTAAAACCATAGTTTACAGCATGTGAAAAATCAATTAAGCTAGAAAGGCAGAAGAAAATAAGGAAAAAAGATGAAAATTGTGACATTGTTTTAGATATACGAGGGAAATCTTGTTATAACAAGTTATATTCTTCCATGCTTTTTATAAGACGAGAATGCACATAGACGAGGAAGATAAGAACAACAGAATTTAAATAATTAAAAATAATTAATACTGGTTTAATCACAGGTTTATTATTTTGTGGGTAAGAAATTATAATGTTAACTATTACACCTATTTTAAAGATTTGATTTGATTTTGTTTAGTGCCAAATATGATTGATATATCTCTATTCAATGCACACACACAAATTTAAATGGAAATATTTAATCAAAGAAATTTCATATTATCCTAGAGATTAATATAGATTTTTTTTTTTAACTATTATAAGAAAATATCATCTTTCCATATTTATGGAATAATCAATGAATTTAATCAATATAGGCGTCATATATATTCGTAATTCAAAGAATCTGAAACGAGAATCATTGTATATAATAGTGAATTGAAAAACTATATTTTTAAAAATATTTATAATTTTTTTTAGTTTATATCCAAAAGTAATTTTATAAATATCATAATTAGATTTAAATCATTTGAAAAACAAATTAAACCTCCAATGCGTAAATATTAATATTGTAAAAAACATTAAAAAATTTTAATTTCAATTTAGATATTTCATATTTATTTATGGAGAGTTAAATACACATATACTATGGTTTAAAATTATATGTATTTGATTTGACATTAATAGACAAAAAAAATTGATTTGATTTTTTATTTTATCAAATATGATTAATATATTTCTATTCAATGCAAAAATGTTTAAACAAAAATATTTAATCATAATAATTTCATATTATTCTTCATGATTAATATTTATTCTTATCAGTATTGAAATTTATATATATATATATATATATATATATATATATATATATATATATATATATATATATATATATATATATATATATATATATATATATATATATATATATATATATATATATATATATATATATATATATATATATATATATCCGGTGATAATTGATATCTTTTGTTGAGAAATGAAAACTATTAATATTAACAATTAGATTTAATAATTTCATATTAAAAGCACTTTATTCAATCGTTTCCATTATGTTTAATATTTAAAATTTTCATAAAAATAAAATCTTACCAAAAATATGTTTTATATGCTATTTAATTTTACCATTATAATATCAATTTTAAATTTTCCATAATCTCTCCTACACGCTTTTAAAAACTCTCTCGATCCCTTATATCTATTGAAAAAAATTATATTTTTTTTTATTGTTATGGAATTTCGATATATTTTTTTTACTAAAATATACATGTCTAAAATATACAATTTTTTCGTTATTATTATTTATTGTATTGTTAGTAAGTTCCATATATTATTATTTACTAAAAAATCATATATTTTTGTATTGTTAAGGATATTTTGATATTATTATTTATTGTTTAGAATTTTTTATTTTTACATGTTCTACTATTGTGACCTTTATAAAATATATTAATTTATCACTTATATTTTCACTTGATTAAAAATATTGAAGATTGTGAAATTATTATCTATATTTTAATTTGGTTATTTATAAACTATATTTTAATTATTAAGTATTAATTTTTTTTTTTGCAACACTTTAAATGAAACACATTATTGATGTAAATGTATTACCAATATTTTCATTTTCTTGCAAGTAGCATATAGAAAAATATTTCATTTTTATGTGAATGTATTACCAATATTTTAATTTGGTTGGTTTATTTATTTGCATGTTTAGTAATCTCTTTATTTATTTTTTTATAAATTTTACTATTGTGACTATTTTTAATAAACTATACTTTTGTTATAATATTTTAATAATTGTGGCCTCTCTCATATATGGCAATTAAAAATTTTAATCTTATTATTTATTTATTTATTTTCAATATTTATTTATTTTCAATATGAAATTAACATTCTTGCAAAAATAAAAATATTTTTCTATATGCTACTTGCAAGAATGATAACTTCACTTAGTGACATTACATAACATTTTCATTAGTTATAACGTATCAATTTTTTTTCATTAGTTATAATGGATTTATAACTTGAAATATTTTTTAAACTTCTATGTTGTTACTGTTGTTATAACATAGAAGTTATAACGTAGGAATAAATAGTTAGGGGCTTCATATGTTTGATATTTCTTGAAGTTAGGGGCTTCATATAGAAGAAAGATAATGGTTTCTTGAAAAATAATGATTTGAATGTGTAATCAAGTGATTGTTTGGTTATATGTTTGACATTATCGTTAATGATTGATAGAAACAAGAAGAAATAAAATTATGATCTTATCAATTTTGAAACACTTGGTGATCATTTAATTGAGTTTTGGGGGATTCACCACCATTCTTAACTATTGAGGAAGTTGAAGCACTACGCAAAGATCTTGCTAGTATGACAATTCAGCCTATTTCAAACGATTTTGGTATGACATTAGTTATTGTGAATTACAATTTTGTTTACTATATGTCAATTGCATAACTATCTAAATTGATTTTTGTTATAAATTAATTAAATTTGGATGAGGTTGATGTTGAGGGTGATGCATAACTTAATCCTGGAGGAAACAATCAAAGTAATAATATCATTAATGGTGAAGATGATGCAGATCCGATTGATTTTGCACTAGAAGGTTTTGATATTGAAGAAGTTGATCCCAACATTGAAATAGTTTTTCCTCCTTCGAACTAAATTTAGTAGACATAATTATTTTGTTAAAAACTATTCAATTAGATTATGATGCAAAATTAGACTTTGTTTGCAATTACATTTTATTATTTTGTATTGTTTTGTTATGTGTGATACTTTACAGTTAGACTTTATTTAAAATTTGAATTTAAATCATGAATCTGAGAATCTTTAATATGATATTTTAAAAAACTTTAAGTGCTAGTTATTTGTCTTAGAGAATGAATCATCTGATTCGACCGATTTTATATATATTATAATGACATGTTTATTCAACCGAGTTATTCAGTTTAATCCGGTTTGGTCATGCGGTTCGACCAATGACCCAATGGTTCGACCAATAAACCAGTGACCCAATACCCTCACTGGTTTGACGATCGATCCGGTTCTTAAAACACTGACCCACGTTACCCTATTTTCTAACGTTTAGAAGACAAAATATATCCTAGTTTCCATTTTTCTTCATTAAGAAGAAATCTTTTGTGAGTAGAAGTTGGATTTGTATCTGAGTTCGATTATTCGACTTGGATGCTCTTTCATTTTCTCATTAGTTGTAAAGTAAGCTTCCATGGTTATGGGTAGCTAATTTCTTCTGTATCAAAGGTAAAGGTAGTCTACCATAGCTTTTATGTATTTCTTTTGATTGACCTTGTATGTGAACAAATGATGATTAATATATGATGAATATTTTTATTCTTAATGATCCATTTTGAAATTATGGTATAGTAGATCACAAATGTCCTATAAGATGTCGGAACAATTGATCTTTGCTTTCACACGCAATGAACAATATGAACAATTAAAGTTGCAGAAAGTAAAGAACATGCAATCAATTGATTACCCAGTTCGGTCTAACACACCTACTATGGGGATACCAATCCAGGAACAAAATCCACTGATATTAATTCGAAGTGAAACAACCTCCAGTTTCCAACTTGTCGCTTAATCCCTACCCGTGCTATATTTCTACCTAAGACACTTCCTAGGTCGAGGCCCTCCTCAATTCCTTAACAATCACAATGTGATCAATAACACACTTTATGTTTAAAAGCTTTAGAGTACACATTTTACCACTTAATAAAGTTATCCTACTCTTAGCATCCAACTTGATCTAAGAGAGACTCATAAAAACGCAAACCCTAATACTTTCTACTTAAGTATTGTTCTTCTTGTTATCAATCTAGGTCTAAGCCAACCTATTTATAACAATAAACCACCATGGGTTTGGGCTTTAAGTCGCATCATTCTGATCCAACAAAATCTACTAGATATTCTCCAACAAAATAAAAAAAAATTTCAATCTTTAGTTTCTAAAAACAAATCCTCATTGATTTGCGATCTTCAAGCCTTCAATCTCTGAAAATCTTCTCACTTGGATGCCAACTATAATCACAAATATTCACCAGAATATTCTGTGATTTTCTTCAAAGATAACAGTTTCTAAAATTGTAACTGACAAAGATGTCGAGTAACTTCTGTTGGAACATCTCCTCCAACATCTTCCAAAAACCTGTTTTTTTTTTCAAAACATAACATGTTCTTCAGCATGTTGGGAAACCTTGTCCAACATGTCCAATATAGGTTATTTTACCAAAATTATTGCCAACCTCAACTGGGCAGGACTAACAATTTCCCCCTTTAGCAAACTTTGGATAAAACAACCACAACAATAACTACACAACACTCCTTCAGAGGTTAGTAACAAAACACATCATGACACTTCTCTCCCCCTTTTAACCAAAATTGTCAAAGGGAGACACTTTCAAGACCAGAGCCTCTGGTCCAAAAGAAAATAAAAACTACATACTGAATAATGTCTAGACATTATGTCTGACATTATTCAATCACATTCTAAAGTTGTTGTAAGCATATATCCCCCCCTCAATAACATATCTTGCATGAGCTGCAGTGTTACCCTTCATGAGAGTTACTACACACTTTTGTTGGTACAACCTTTGTACCATTATAAACTTTGTTTTTCTGAACAAAATCAATCCAAAATTTGGTACAACTGCACATCTCAGAAATACTTCAATCTTCATAGCTTTAAACCGAAATATAGGTATCAAACAGATTCCAAGCACTTGATCTATCATCTTGATCCTATATATAGTTAATTGTCATAAGTCTTCAGATAACAAAATTCTCAATTTTATCCTTAGTACCTCAAATTTCTTTACATCCAAAGCCTTGGTAAAGATATCGGCTAGCTAATTCTCAGTGTTGACATGCTTCAGAGTTATCAATTTATCTTCAACAAGATTTCTAATGAAGTGGTGTCTGATGTCTATGTGTTTTGTTCTGCTATGTTGAATAGGATTTTTTGAGATAGTTATAGCACTCAACTTTTCACATTATAGAGTCATGAAATATTGTGTGACATTGTATTATAACAACATTTTCTTCATCCATATCAGTTGAGAGAAACTGCTTCCTAATTCTATGTATTCAACTTCTGTAGTAGATAGAGAAACACAATTATTTTTCTTAGCATCACAAAATTCCATTAGAGTGAAATTTGAGTTGTGAGAGTACAAAAGTCCATAGTTAATGATGTCATTTACATATTTCAAGATACTCTTGACTTGATTAATATGACTAACTATAGGTTCAGACAAATATTGAGCACACACTCCAACAACAAAGGTTATATTAGGTATACTTATTGTAAGATAAATCAAGCTACATATCATGCTTCCGTAGATACTCTAGTCAACACTGACTCCATTGTCATCCTTAGATATCTTTAGGTGTGTTGGAGCAGGAGTTCTCATATGGGCAGTATTTTCTAGACCAAATTTCTTCACGATACTCTTTGCATATTTCCCTTGACTGAGAAAAATAGAATCTTCTATTTGCTTTATTTGAAGACCATGAAAGTAGTTTAATTCACATACTAAGCTCATTTCAAACTCCGATTGCATTTGTTTAACAAAATGTTGAACCGTCTCTTTAGACATTCCTCCAAATGCAATATCATCCACATAGATTTGAGTTATCATTAATCTTCCTTCATTTTCCTTGACAAAGTGATTATTGTCTATGCCTCCCTTCCAGTATCCATTATTAACAAGAAACTTGGGCAATCTTTCATACCATGCTCTTGGAGCTTGCTTCATACCATATAGAGCTTTCTTTAATTTGAACACATGATTTGGAAAATAGGGATCAACAAATCCATAGGGTTGTTTAACATAGACTTCTTCATTCAAGTACCCATTGAGAAAGACACTTTTGGCATACATTTGATATAGTTTGAACTTCAGCAAGCACGCCACTTCTAATACCAATCTTACAGACTCTAGTCTAGCAACTAGAGAAAAAGTTTCATCAAAATCTACCCCTTCTATCTGAGTATATCCTTGTGCGACAAGTCTGGTTTTGTTTCTGGTGATGACCCCTTGTTCACCAGACTTGTTTTTGTACACCCATTTAGTTCCAATGATATTTACTCCATCTGGTCTTGGAACCAGATCCCATACTTCATTACTCTTGAATTACTCCAATTCTTCTTGCATTACATTGATCCAGAATTCACCAGTCAAGGCTTCCTTGACATTTTAGGTTCAAGTTTGGAGACAAAACAAACATTTAAAACAACATCTTTAGACTTGGTCTTTACTCCTTCATTTAGATAACTTATTATGAGTTCCTTAGGATGATCATTTTGGATTCTGATGGATGGTCCTTTGTCTGTTTTTTCATTCTCTACTAGTTCAGGTTCAGGTTCTAGAACAACTTCAGGATCATTCTCAGGTTCATAATTTTCACCTATATCTTCATCTTCTTCAAGAGCATTACTCATTGGGAAGAAAATCTTTATTGAAAGCCATGATGTGCACCACATATCACAACGGTTATGTTTCTTAATCGTTGTGATACATACACTTATGTATTGGGTTCAAAACCCACCATCAGCAAATTATGTAAAACATAAATTTCCTTTGATGTTGGTTACAATAAATAACTGTTGTTAAAAGTACCCTAAGTTTATTATATTATATATAAATTGTTTGTTTTCCATACACCTCACTAATGAAATACAGGAATTCAAATTTATAAAGAAGTCTATAATTTGAAAATTAAACTATTCTTGAAAACCAACTTAAATAAACCATTGTTGTTTTCTGATTGCATCCGTTTCATCGTTCATCTCATATTCTTTTACATATATTATGGTAGATTTACCTGGCTCTTTAAATGCGTTGTTATCTTTGATTATAGTTAAATTTACATAAAACAATTTTTATTGGATAATCTACCTCATCATCAACATTTATCATCGTAATTTTTATAATCATAATTTTTACGATTATAAGTATTGATGGAGAGGCCTATTATCCAATAAGAAATCTATAATGAAATTTAACTATAATTGAATACATCGATGCATCTAAGGAGCCAAATCATTATATTATAATATATGTAAAAAAACATCAGATAAATGATGAGACAGATGCAATTTGAAAACAATAATGGTTTGTTTAAGTGGGTTTTCAAATACAACTTACTTTACAGATTATAAGTATCTATATCAATTTAAATGAATGTATTTTAAGTGAGGATTAGTGAAACAAACAATCTATATAGAATATAATAAACTCAAACAACATCATACACCAGAACCATATATTATAAATTGTTGTGAATTAGATACCTTAGAAACAAAGTATAATAGGTTTATTTGTGATTAGTTAGGAAACCCACAAGGATTAGGGTTAAGGGTTACCAAAATAACAACAAGGATTGGTTATAAACTGCTATTATTTCTTTTCTCTTCAAACAAGATTACAAGAAAATTAATGCAAAATTTTTATCAAGAAAAAATAATTAACAAATTAAATAGTAAATGCGAACAGGGAGAGGTGTAATAGGAAAACACTGGATACCAACAGAATTTCAGGGCACAAAGCCCAGTCCAATAACCATTTTCGTAGAGAGTAGTAGAATTCAGAATTAAGATGGTGTTGATAGTAGAATCACGGAGTTAAGCCCATTTTCATGATAAGAGGTGCAAAGGGGGTGTGAGTCTGAAAATGGATGGCGCATTTAGGATTTTCATGGTTGAAAAAATAAGCCCAATCCAAGAAGAATACCATCAGCGCAAAGAGGTTGCATAAAGTGAAAATAACAGTGTAAATAGTGATCCATGGAGTTTGAATATACTAAGCTCAACCCTTGTTATTTTAACCTAATAACTAAGAGATAACTAGTAAGTTACCCGTGCTTCGCACGGGTGATTCATTTTATAGAAATGAGATTAATTTTTTTAGGTATAATAATAATATGGGTGTTTCATACGCAATCAAATCTATATTGAGAGTAATATTTATGCATATATATTTTTACTGAATCTAACTGGTCGTGTCCCGTATTATAATATTTATACACCATAATAATCTAAACCATACAATAATTATGGACCAATAGAATATTCATTATGCAACAATACAATATTTAAGTTATGAATCAATAGAATAATTATGGAGCTATTGAATAGAAAAGTCCAATATTTTAACTATGGAGAAAAATGCAATATATTATAAACCAAAATAAAAACATATATTCAACAAATTTATTATTAATATTTACAAAAAGTGAAATAAAAAAATTAAATATCTAAATATCTCTGATTACAAAATAGAGGAAAACAAAAAGAAAGAAACATGAGAAGTTGTTTGGTTTAAAATAATAAAATTATATTTAAAATATCTCGTATGAATAAATTTATTTGATACGATATAAATTATATTTAAATAATCGTGTAAATTTAAATTTAAATAAATTACTTAAATATAAATTGAAAGTTGATCATATAAATTTAATTGTATTAAATAATAATATAAAAAAAATATCAATGAAAAGGAGAAAAAAATAAAAAATAAATTTTTACATTTTATAATAAGAATAATAACTCATGTGACCGTTCAATGAAATATTTTATTATCATATTTATATTATGTGTATTATAACTATACAATCTTAACATTTCTGACATATAATTATACAATAAATTATTTTTAGTCATATTGTTTAATTAATATTTAAAATTAAATTGTATTTTTTAGATATAAATATATATATTTTATTGACTTTTATAGATTGATATAAGGCTCTAATTAGAAATGTATATATATTTAAATGGATGCATTATAAATTAATATTAATTCTTAGTAAAAGATTTAAAAAAAATTACAATATCATTTTATGAAAAGAATTAAATTTGTCATAATTGCAATCAATTGTGTGATTATTTCTTTTTGAAGCAAATAATATAATTTTAAAAAGCATTATTTTTACATGATGATAATTATTTGCACGTGAATGTTTGATCTTCATCATTCATTAACACAAATTTAAACTATTAAGAACCATTCAGTAAAGGTAATTCGCAAATACTAAAACATTTTGGAATAATTTAGAAATTCAAAATCAACCATGCTCAACTAATGTAGTGAAAGACTATTGTTCCAAAAAAACAGACCACCTACGAAGTAGGAGTACTAGCATCAATAAAAGCTCTTCCGGGTTGACGATTCGCCAATGCATCCAAGAAGCTGCAAAACATAAGGAAAAAGTAAATTTAACGACTCAGAAATATCAACTGCAAACAGTTGCACATAAATACAAATTCAAATTTTGAAAATTAAAAAATATCCTGAGTAACAAAACAACTGTGTAGTGTTGTAATGTCAAATATGTATGAGAAGATCCACAGGAGGCACAAATTACCTTAGCATTCACACCATCAGGCAAAATCCTGTTCTCTGACTTGTACTTGAGGTAATCGACTCGGTTAAACTTGGTGAAACCCCTGAGCAAGCATATAAAGCAACTGTTAAACCAAATGCAAAAATAGATATCCTATGATGAATAATAGAATAAAAGAACAATCCAAATACACAAATGCAATGATGGCTAACCGAAACCATAGAAAACATAATTCAAGTAAAAGTCATCATGTTCAGATAAAAAACTCCCAAAAGCACACAATAAATTCACCAATATACCATTCCTCTTTCAGAATAAATTTTGACAAACATTATAGATCAAGACAAATAAAAATGAGCATCTAACCCACACTACTGATATACCAAACAGAATTTACAAAATATTATTACCGAGATACAAAACAGATTTACATTTACCTGAGTTGTTCAAATATGTTGTGTTGAATCTGCATGTTCCAATCATGAAAGGTATAATAACTATGAAAATTTAGGTACTCACCCGATAATCCATACTTCTTCAACATTTTAAACTTCTCCTTATATCATTATATCTAAATAAAGAATTCAGAGCCTCATATCATTATTTCTAGAGAACAAATCAAAAGTATACTAATTATAGTAAAACATAAGATTATTCAATCAAGAGACCACATTAGATTGAAGCATTATTATACTAAATAAAGAAGAGAAATGAAAATATCAGGTACAAATAATTGGTTCATACATTCCAACAAAATTATTAGTCCTTTCAATTAAGCATTGTATAATAAAGTAATATATAAATTTCATAATGAATACTAATCAAGATGATTTAATATCTAAAACATGTTGACACAACAGTAATATAAGGTACCATTTTTCTTGTATCTACTCTTCAATTAAGGTCATCATTTTCTTTGTTGCACAAACTTTCATGCTAAGCTAATTGCTCATCTGCAATCAAGTTAAATAAAACAGGTTTAAATAAGGATTAAGGCTTTAGTTGGGTAAATCATGGAACATATTCAATCTATTAGAACTCTTTTTAAGCATTCTTTCACGTTGTTTAATAAATGTGTTCATAGTATCAAGTATCATTGTAATAACTTGTAGTAATTTCTTGAAAGAATTGACATCCCTCAATATAAAAAAAAACATAGCCTTTAAAAATTAAAAATAAGATTCTTGTTATTCAACAGCAGAAAAATGTTGGTTCTTAGAAACAATAATGAATTAAAGCACAAAATTTCTACTCTAAAGTATCATCACAAGGGTGTTTTGTTCAGCTTTTTCCCTATTGCATCTGTCAATTGCTCAGCGTTATACTCGACTCCAAAGCTCACAACCTCCATGTCTGGGTTCAACAAATACCTGATGTTTTAACATCACTTATATCTATGTTAAGTGCAACCATACAGAACTTCAAAAGGAAAGTATGAGGGAAGAACATTGACTTACATGTTGTGAGAACTGTCGACAAAAATTAAAAGGACAAAATTATCAAGGAGTGTGGAATATAAAATAGAACAAAATTTATTACATCCAAAAGGTTAAAAGTCTTATGATTGATGTTAAAGGGACTATGATTATGATCTAAGATATTAGTGAAACATAATATACTATCATCATATTGTTGGACGTGACATATTGCTAGACAAAGCAGGTTGATCAAATCCATCCTCTGCTAAAGCATTAACTTCAGATATAAGTGTAATAAAATGTCAATGATAGAACGTGACAAGAAATTAATAAGAAATGTTATTTCAATTTGTTTGCATTATGAAAATGAAGAATCATTTTTCAACTTAATGGATGGTTAAGATAGTCACTGGAAATCAAAGTATACAGATGAAAAATCAAGACCACAACAGAAGCAATCAGAATAAATGCATCACCTGAAGAATCTCTGAGTTGTCCTCTGCCTAGAGAGATTCCTTCCACTGGCTTTCCTCAACTCCATCAAATCATTTTCATTATGTTTTACTAAAAAATCCGGTTGCATTGAAAAAAGCAACGAGCTATCACCATTCGGGGTTGCATTCTTCCTCCAATCCCTGACATGGTGATATCTAAATTGAAAAACTATGTTGCATTCTTCCCAATCAGATACTAATTTTATCAGAAGCATCGTACCTGGTAGTTTCCCGTCGGTAATGTTCTCCACTCTTTGCAATTAAACCACATCAAACAACATGAACAACATATATTCAACCACAAATTGCATCAACATCGACTTCGACGCATAAGCTCAATATTAACTTTGGAAAACTACATTACTATAGAAAACACCCAAACTTCAACTGTTTAAATCAAGATCAATAACAATTTATTGAGTGAGACTCTAATATATCTCTAAATCAAATGCTTAACTGAGTTGTCACGTTAATTTTATCGCCCTACAAAAAAAAGTTTATGTTAAAAATAACTAAGTAAACAAAATACAAACTTTATAGGATAGAAATACCTTTGAATCCTGTATGACTAAGTAAACAAAATACAAACTTTATCAGCAAAAGAAACAACTTAAAAAGAATGCATTTAAACATGAAGATGAAAAGCTTGAAACATGTCGGCCTGTTCAACATACATCTAAACAACATGAACATGACTGGATTTAAACATGAAGATGAAAAGGTCAAAACTATTCCAACAACAAGTTGGAACATGAACCTAACAAAACATCATCTAAATAATCGAAACAAACAAAATAAAACATATGTCATTAAAAACGATTCTTCGTTACTAACGAATCGATGGTGATGATGATAAATTTGAATAAAAAACAAAGAGAAATCAAAATATGAAACCACACCATTACTAAACGAATACAACGAATACACACAAAAATATCGACATACCTTGTAATTTGGAGGAATGCGATGAAATACCTGAAATAAGTTATTAACAAAAATGATATCAGGTTCAATTGTTAACAAAAAAATCGATTAACGGCGATGAGAGAAAGATAGAGGATTAGAGATCTGAGAAATATATGGGAAGAAGAATCTGAGAAAGGGTGGAGAAATGGGCGGCGGCGGATTTAAGGTTTATGGCAAAACGGGAGAGAGAAAAAGGGAATGAGAGAGAAGAGGATCTGATCCTGTGAATTGGTTTTGGTGGGAAGAGGAGAAAATTTTGAGGACGACAATGGTTGATGGACATTTGGCATTAAGATAGAGGTTTGGGTCAATACTATTTGAGTGATTTGTTAATTACGTAACAGTCCTTTTCTTAGTGTAAAGATTTTTTGGTGAAAGGGTAACTTAGGTAGTTTGGGCAACTTAATAGTAATGGCTTGATAGTAGAAGAATGAGAAATAAGTCATCAATCATCTACGTGTCTTCCTCCTTTACCACTCAAAATTGTTGTTCTCCTTCTCTCAAAGAACTTCCACCAAAAACCGACTCCGGTCACCTTCTTCACCTCTCCGCAAAGACCTCTGTCTCATCATCGCAACTTACTCCATTTAAATCAACGCCACCATGCTTTCAGAACACAATCGGCGTTACCCTCCTCAACTTCTTCTTCTCTGATCTATGGTCGTCGCGAACTCTTCAAACGTTCGATCGATTCGCGAACTAAGAAAACAAGATGCAAGCCAAAACCTACTCGATCCGCATATCATCGGCTAACACGGACGCAATCTCAGAAGCTTACGGATCAAACTTTGACACGTATTCGCTGACGGTTCGCACCTCACGCTTTTGTCGATTCGAGCGATGATGAATCTTGCGAGTACTGTTGTTGTTAATCATTCGCAAGTAAGGGATTTTGATAATTGATAAAGATTACGTTGTTCTTGATCTTCTTCTCCTTTTGTGTCTTCCTTGATGTTGTTGCTGAATTTTGCAGTGAAGATGATGCATTGTTGATGTTGATGACGATTGCGCAATGTCGATGATGTTGACGATATGCGACGTCGATGATGATGACGCTGATTGAAGCTGGAGTGCGGAAGATATTAATGAAGCTATTGTTGCAGAAGAAAGCGATGGTGATGTGAAGAAGAAGATTGAAGTTGTGAGTGAGATTGGAGAAGATTCTAGGCTGTTGAGATTGATTAAGGCTATTAGAAGATTGGTATGGTGATGAATAATGGAATATGAGCCTTTTTTCCTTCATATTGATGCAAAGTTTTTAACAAGTGATGATTGAAGATGATAATCAACGTTTTTTTTTAGTGGAGGTGAATGAGTCGAGAAAGATGATTGAAGAGGAAAAAATATGTTACAGAAGAATAACTTATTTTGTTGTCTCCCCCTCATTTTTATGATGAGAGTTCTTAAAGTTCTTCTTTCTGTTAATTTTTGTTAGGAGTCGTCCCAAAACTGATTTCCCCTCTTCTGTTATTTACTGATATCCCTTCCTTGTAACTAAGTTCTCTCTCTCATTATTGTGATTTTTTATGTATCAGTTTGTAATTGAATTCTCATTGTTATTTCTATTTTCTGTTTTTTTATCTAATGGATAATGAACTCCTCCTTTTTTTACTCTTCCTTTGTGACTTTGTGGACTGGTTGAGTCAGCATATGCCCTCACTTTTTCAATCATCACCTTTATGGCAAAAGACTTTTTAGCATCCTCTTGTATTTTGTGTATGACAAGAAATTCACATTATAAGATGAACCTGATTTTAGTTGATTTAACTTGAAAAACATACAAAATGGTAAACTTGAATTGGGAGAATAATTTGAATATGGACCATTGGATTTGAAATTGAATTTGGGCCTAAAGACACGGTCTTGGCTGTTTGGTTATTAGATTGAAAAGGTAAACAAAAAGGTCAATTAGACTTTAAATTGAATATGGAATAATGTTTGTATGAATTAGAATGACGGTTTCAAAATAAACCAAAGTCGTGCATTTTTCACCCTTAGTTCGAATCACATTCTTTGACCCCATGATGAATCTCAAAACTAATACTTTCAAACATATTCCTTGAATTATTTGGATATGCCACATGGGAATGAATATCTCCATCAAACGAGTCTAGATCAACTTGCCATCAAAAAATAAAGTGTCGCGATCATAAGGATTGGCGATGATATGCTTGGAAATATAGAGTGATGTACAACCATAGTAACTTGGCGCGAGAACCCTAATCCGCTGATCGTCAATTGGTGAGATGTCCTCGAGCTTAAACATGAATAAAACCCTAATCCACCTTGATGATGATCCCGATGCACCAATGAAAAATCTTTACAAGTGAGTTTCTTGAAGACTACTTAATCAGGGGAATAAACCCTAACCAAGTGGCCAGAGCATGAGTTGATGAGGCTACCGACGACTGCAACCAAAACTTTGAATTCATCTAATGATCATGGATAAGGTATAAAACCCTAATTTCAGATGGCATTGATCACATGTCTTGAAATCCAATGAACTGCATGATTACGAGTGTTATGACCTAATGAAAAATGCAGATGAGAGCGAACATAAGCCAGCTAGTACTGAAAAACCAGAGGGCAAATTTTGGTGTATTACAACTATGAGTCATTTTTTCTAGTCGGGTGCAAGTCTCTCAATCTCCATGGTTGTCGTTTGATGTAATTGAGTCTCTTGTCATTTGTGGGGGTTTAGTGGCATACTCGTCTATTTTATCCGAGTTGGCGCTCTCCCCATAATGTTGTATGATTCCATGTCATCATTCTCATACAACCCAAATAAGATCAAGCGGTCTGATATGAAAATGGTACCAAGTGATCCACTCAAAATAGGTCCGTTGACACGAGACAAAGCGATCAATAAGATTAGTGAGTTGACACGGGACAAAAGCTATAAAACCAGGAGTAGTCCGTTGACACGGGACAAAAGCGAAGAAACCAGGAGTAGCCCGTTGACACGGGACAAAAGCGAAGAAACTAGGAGTAGTTCGTTGACACAGGTCAAATGTAACACCTCATTTCTACCCAGCGATTATATTAAAAATCAGAGTAATAAAAAAATCGATCAACAAGCACACAAAACACTTTCGCTTTTAAAAACTACATTTTTCTACTTTTAAAAACTTCATTTAATTTCAAGAAAATTGATACATAACACTTTCGGTTTGCAAGAAACTAAAACAACAAATTTATATTTATTTATAAAACCAGATTCAACTTTTAAGACTACGCAGCGAATTTTCAACAAAATTCAACTAAACATGATATAATATGTTATTTAACTTGAAACAACCTAGTAACAACATATTTATACTAAAACAACTTGAAAACAACACAAATAAACTAAAGCGTTCATTCCCCGAGTGTTACGTATCAGAGCACCGACACCTACTCGAACTAATGAAGATAACCATCTTCCTGCAAGCTACCTGCACGTTACCAACATAGGGGTAACATTCAAACAGAAAGGGTGAGATATCGACAATTATAAACGATATATGATAACAATACATAGATAAGGATCATAAACAATTCACCACCTAACAACATCAACCAAAACAACACTTAACCATCTACCACCTTTTATCAACTTATTTTACTAATTATATTCATCAACATTTTCTACATAAACCGCATAATCATATATTCAACACGAACTACTTAATCAACCAAATCAACATGATTCACTTAATCAATTTGAAAATAACATAAACAACTTATCAACTTGAACGATATACAAAACTTTTCAACTTAAACAACATAAACAACATAATCGACATAAAAAGTGCAACACAGATACGACTCGATTATGCAAATGCATGTGGTACCATTCAGAGTAAAACTCCAAACTTAAAATTATTTCCAGGTGATCGAGACAATCAAGGCATAAGCCTTAAACTTTCAACTTAAATGTCAATCCATGCCAACATGGTGTGAGCAACGACTCTGACTTAAAAATGCAAATGATCTACATAGCATGCACGACTTTACAGCATAACAACATACAACATCAAACAACACAACCAACTTATAAAACTTAAACAACTTAAATCAACATTGGCTATTAAGCTTCCAACTTGAACAACATAACAACTTCGACAACACGAAACAACTTAAACAACTTGAGCAAGTTAAGCAACATGAACAAGCAACACAAACAACATATACGACATAGGCAACTTAAAATCAACTTTGGCTTATAACGTCGTCAACATACACAACATAACAATTACCCGTAACCAGAATAACTTACCAATTCGACATGTACCTGCAACTCTACTTTACGACATATTTTCAACAAAACAACGCAACAAAAATCAACAATTAATTTACCCGACTTACCCCGACAAATTTCGTTAAATTCCGGGCAACTAAGTTTTTCACCTAATTAAGCTAAACCGACTAAACAGACACTGATTTTTATTATACTACGATTATTGCGAATTTATTACAAAACCTGAATTTTATGTGTTCTGATAAATATCATTTGTCACAAAATACATGTCTGCTAACTGTTCCTGATAAATTCCTAAATCTACTACTTTCTGTCAAAAGTATATAACACAATATTATTTAGCAAACTGTTTTCGTTTTCAGTACAATCATTCTGAATATTAACTAATTTATGATTCTTATTAAAATTGCTATTTCATAAGATTAGATTAACTTTAATTAGGATTAATCAAATTAATCTAATTACTTAGATTCCAATTAGTTAATTACTACCTGAAATAAAATTACATGGATTTATTATATTAAATTATTTGGCACATTTAAAACTAAACCCCCCACTTTACAGGGTGGTGCTCATTAATGCACTTAAGAGACATCAACTTCCAAAAGAGCACACAGTTTATCTATCATGTGTTTTTTTATTACTTCTAATTACAATTGGTAAATAGGAATTTTTATTTTCATAACAACTCCTTCATTAAATCTTTGCAGCGCCATTTTAGTGAAGAGAATTAAAAGAAAGATTAAAAATATTATTTCCTTTCTTTCATGTTAAAACCCAGTGGATTGCGCCACTTCAATTTATTGCCACCAAGATAATGTGGCACCGACCACATTATGAAGTGGCTTGTGCCACTTTTCAATCCTCCATCCACTACAAATTGTGATACCCGTTATATGAGGTCATGACTTGCGCCATATGCTTATAGGAAGCAATTGATTCCTGCCACTACCGGTCTCTGTAATTTTTGTTTAGCATCTCCAAATTAACATTTTTTCAGAAAATCAACGCAATACAGTAACATCAACAATAATCAATATAATCATAACTATTTTTTAACCAACAAAATCAACAATTGGACAACAATTTCACACCATCAAATACTGCAATAATAATCTACAATCTTTATACACAACATCATTATCAACCAGAAAAACACAATAACCTAACTATCCAAATTTCAGTATTATTTATCAAACCCGGTTATAAAGATCGAACTCCACCCTTACCTTAATCGATTGGCGTTCGAATCTCCGACCGATTTTGATTTCCGACGGCGAATACTCGTAATCGCGTTTCTCCCAATTTTCCTCATTCTCCTTTTCCACGTTCCACTTCTACTGATATTTTTCTTATTTTTATTCTGAATAAATCATTTTTATTTTATTCATTCTTTTTATTAAAATAATAATAATCCAATTAATAATCAACTAATGGGCCTAATTCTTAAACCCCCTTTAATTTCTAATTTCGACACAATTCAAGCTCATTAACCAACACGCTTCGATAATCAAAAATATCACTTGTAATATTATTTATGTGACTTTCCGACTTAACATTTTGACTTAATAACTTAATTTTTCGCAACATAAAATCAACCGAATAATAATCCGCAACCAACTACTTACTCCCGACTTAATAGATTAAATTTCGATTATCATCCAAATGGTCCAAACAGTTTAATCAACATATCCAACAATACCCGGAGAATATTCCATATTGTATTCCACAACTTATATCTACTTAATTAATTAAATTCGACTTAAACCAACTTATAATTATCAACATAATATTCCAATATTTTGGAAATCAACTTATCAACGTGACTTAACACAACCTACCACAATTATATTTAATTAAATAATTAATTAAATAAACGAGCGTTACAACTAAAGCGAAGAAACCAGGAGTAGTCCGTTGACACGGGACAAAAGCGATTTGAATAAGATTGGTCCGTTGACACTGGACACCACGATAAAAACCAAGGTTGCTTGATTTGAAGGGAGAGTAACAACTCTGCAGGGGGAGAATACCATTTGTAGCTCCACTGGGGATGAGAAAGCTCTGACTAACATTCTGATGAGTAACAAGATCAAGATATTCTGACAATACTTGACTCTGATTGAGGAATGTGAACATTATCTGCATCACTTGTCATATTGGCCAAAAATAAATTGGCAACCTCATCGGGGAATATTTCAATGACGGTTGAATCCTAGTCATGAAACTCTGCGGGAAATGACGATCTTTCAACTCGGCTGGGGAGATGCTTGATCAAATAATCCTGCCGAGGAAAAGAATTATGTCATTCTGAACTCTGTGGGGAATTAAGCATTCAGTTGCCTGTTGGGGATGTTTCACCATGAAATGACGACTCCATTTGGGGATGAGAACTGTTTGACTAATCTTGAAGTTCTGTTGGGGGGATACCACCCTTCTCTGACTCAGATGGGGAAGGTTCCATCTTGAACTCTACTGGGGATAATGTAAGGATCACCCTTTTTTGTCGGAGATAAGAATTGTAATGCGTCTCTCGTTAGGGAGAAGAGATATAAATATTCTCTTCTTGGGGGAACACCACACCCTTTAACACCTTTCTCTAAGAGGCAGCTGAGAGTGGATGATTTTGTCCAGCCTTGATTGGGAATAAGATTTCCATATTGCTTCGTGCTGACAAATGATGTTGTCTTTCAAGCCTTTGACAGTTTTGTTTATGAGAAAATCGTGTCAAGAGGATTTTACAGCAGAACTGGCATTCAAAATACCTTAGTGTCTTCAAACTCTTGTAGAAATTTGTCGGATCTTGAAATAAAACAGTGGTGTCACTCTGGTAGCTGAAGCAATGCACATTTCAAGTGTGAAAGACTTAAACCCCACATTTGCAAATATGTCATATTTTTGGATTATCGAGCGCATTTGGGTGTTTGATTATGAGAAGTTTCAAATTCCAATCTTTCATTGCAAGTGGGTTGAAAACAATAATGGCGTACGAATGGATAAGTCGGGATTTTTGCAAGTAGATCTTAATAGGGTGGGTGTAGCGGTAAAAAACATGAGTCTAAGCTATTAGTTAACTTAACTCAAAGTAAACAGAGTAGCCACCACACTTTTATTTTATTCCAAGAGGAAAAGGAAAAAAGAGCGAATAAATCCTAATGAATCTAAAAGCAAAAAAAGCTAAAGAAACACAACAGAGAAACAGGTAAGGGGATATGTTACACAATGGGAAGGTTTTATGCACCTAAAATGTCTGTGGTACTCTACGGGAGCCCTTTGAAAAAATTTACCGCTTTTGGTTTGAAAATGATTTGTAAAATGTGATTGGAGGGATGAGAAAAGAATTATTTTTTAGTATTTTTTGTGTTTGGAGAGGTTTACCACCTCATGCCTACGTACCCACAAAGTGCAATGCGAGATCAAAACCCCGTAGTTCGTGGTACAAATAGTGAAAATGGTGGGTTATGATTAATTTTATTAAGTGAAGAAAATTTGTCATCTTCAAGTGGATAGCCTAACAAATCTACCATGAGAATGAAGGCATGGACTCATACATCATTATGGGGAGGGCACCAACTCGGATAAAATCAACGAGTATGCCACTAAACCCCCACAAATGACAATAGACTCAATTACATCAAACTACAACCATGGAGATTGAGAGACTTGCAACCGACTAAAGAATAATGAATCGTAATCGGCACTCTTTAAAAGAAAATAAACAGAAGTGCACAAATGCACAAAACCACTTGAATGAGTTTGGTTCTTTTTATTTTTGAATTAAAGTCAACATGATTAGATTCATTGATTTTTTAAGAAAATAAAAAAAAAGGAGTAAAAGCCACTTGACAAAAGTCAAGGTTTTTGCTTATTAAAGAGGTGGTGATTTAAAAAGAAGGAATCCTTTGAAAAAGGGAGAAAGTTTTGAAAATTGAAGAATTGGAGGAGATGAAGGGACTATCCTAAAAAAGAAAATAAGGAGATAAGGGAAGAAAGATCTAACCAAACTTGATGGCATTCCAAATAATGAGCATAAGAGTTCCATCCTTATAAGCTAGCAAATGGCCAAATAAAGGCTAAGTCCAACTTCATTAAGATCAAGGCAAAGGAAGTGTCCTAAGAATCTAAGTCCAAAAATCTTCATTCCAATGCCAAGGATAGTAACCAAAAGTCAACAAATTAAGGTCACAAGTCTTTTAGAAGTTTAATCCTTTATTAATGTTTTTTGATGTCCAAATGGACAAAAGGAAAATCAAAAATTAAAAAAAAAATGAGAACGAATAATAAACATGATATGGATGAATAAAGCAAAATAGAATAAAGGCAATAAAAGTGCAAGAAATTAAATTTTAGTAACAAAAGCAAATAAAAGTGCAAGAATCTAAAATATTAATAGTAGTAATAGTATAATAATATTTACATAATAATGGTATGGTGAACTTAATCAACCACAACCAAAAAAAAAGAGCAACCAAAATCGAAGGCAACCGGATCCGCTTAGGATCTTACACTATAGCGATTAATCAAGGCACACCGAACCGAATTCAATGAAATTTGAAAGGCGATTGAGAGACCCAAAGCATCTACGCATCAAACATTCATAAGTCTCGATTCTCAATGCAATATGATTAACCACTTCGGGATTACGCGATCAACAAGAGATCCGGTCCACGAAAGTGCAAGTACCCAATTAGATTTTTACTCTGAAGTCGGGACACATTTAGGTCTATGTTAAGCAATCGCCGAGTAATTTACGAAGTAATTACCCTACAAATGAGGTTGGCCACCACCAATTAAGGTGCATAATGTTAGTGCTAATATATGCGAGATAAATAATATGTAAATCATTATCCGAACGCGATACCGCACAAAACTAAAGGTGAGTACCAAATTGAGTCGTACTTATGGTATTCTTCCATCCTTAAGTTCAATCACTCTTCTTGGTGGATTCAAGCATGAAAATGTATCACTAATGCAAAGTACCTTAAATGAATTGAATAATCCACTTAAAGGTAGTTTTGAATTGATGAACATGAACTACTCTAATCTACACCCAAAGATCATTGAAATTAAGGAGAAATCACTCCCAAAAGTGCCTCCCAAGGTAAAAATAAAAAGGAGGAAGAAGAAGATGAAAGAGGAACTAAAAATGGGTTTGAAATAAGCCAAAAAAAACCATTCTGACTTGTGTTAACCGGTTAACCAATTGGTTAATCGGTTAACACAAGCAGATTTTTGAATATTTGCACTGTTTTTAAACTGGTTAACCGGTTAACCAATTGGTTAACCGGTTAACGCTGTACCAGAGGCTGAAAAATGTAGAAAATTCAGCATGATCCATTTTGAAACCTTTTCTCAAACATTGGATGATCATGATCTGAATTTGCACGAATTTTAAAACCAAAATAGAGTGGAATCCCTGCAATCAAACAACAAATAAAGATCCAAAGGATCTAGAAACAAAAGCACCAAAGATCTACATCTTGAATGTTGATGGTGAATATGGGTTTATGGAGGAAGATGAATTACCAAAAGCACTTCTTCAAATTGGACCAACACAAGCTTAGATCTATTGAAATTGATGAACAAAAGAATGAAAGGATGAAGGTTTAGCTCAAGTTAATCAAGAGTTCAATGTGAATTCTTGATAACTTCAAAAGAAAGAAAGTGAGATTTTGAGAATTTTGGTGTTGGGGGAGTAATTTGCAAGAGGTTTTGTGGCTATCAAAAGCTTGTGGAATGAATGAAATTGTGGTCCTATTTAAAGGCCTTAGGTATGGAAATTTGGTGGAATGGAGCTTGCTTTGGTAATTTGAATTTAGGTTTGGTAATTGGAATTTTGGTGGGAAATGGAAAAGAGTGGTGATTAATGAGGGTTTATGGTAGGAAATGATCAAAGTGATGTAGAGAAATCAGAAACCAATAGATCTAGAATATTCCAATTAAATCAATGATCTAAGGGTGCTGAATTTGAATAAAAAATTCAAATTTCGCACTGGTTAACCGGTTAACCATTTGGTTAACCGGTTAACCAAGCTGAAATTTGAATTTTTTTTATTCAAACATGGTTGCTTGGTTGTTTCGGCCTGATTCTTCTTGTGATGCATCGAAGAAATGAACACATGAACCTTGGAAAACCTTTGAATGAATCAATTAACTTGGGAAATTCTTGATCAGATAAAAATTTGAATTATTTGCGAATCAACTTCGACTTTTTTCTATGAAATTTCGCTCGAGTTGCAGGACTTCTATTTTTGCCATTTTCACATGGTTCCTCTTCCTGAAAAAGGTTAGTAAAAGGAAACAAAAATATTTTTGGATTTTGATTAATTGTTAGTAAACATAAACAAATAAAGTAATTAAAGACAACGATGATTCCCTGCGAGGCATAAACCTAACCCAAGAAGAACCGAGCAACCAATGCGATCTTGTTTGTATGCAAGATGCAGATGACAATGCAAAGAAAAACTTAGGGAAAAAATTAGGGTGCAACAACTGCCCCTATTTAAGTGTCTTCAATCTGAAGATATGAAGATTGACATCTTCGTCTCTGCAAGATGGGAGAGACTTAAATACAGAAAACCCAAATTTTTTTCCTAAGAGAACATGATATGATATGAATATGATATGCAACCCCAAGATCTCTGTGGGGAACATACGACCACCAGAGGAAAGCAAAAGCTTGGGGACACAGAAGAAAATCCCGTCGGGGAAAACAAGAGTTACCAGGAAAATAAATCACTGGAAAACTGACTCTATATGGGGAAAAAATATGATATAATCAAAGTAAAGGGTTCAACGAGGAAGAGCAAACGCTTTACCGGGGAATATCATCTAAACAAAGTATTCGAGTTCAACAATGGAAGAATACTGAGTTGGGAAATAATCAATAACTATCGGTTTACTGGGTAGAAGATATGAAAATAACAGACTCAACTATCGATTTACTGGATAGGAGCAAAACAAAGAGGGATAACCTCCACTACCTTTTTACTGGGTAGAAAAAAACAATTCTCAACTACCTGATTTACCGGGTAGGAGTACAAGCAAAAGAGCTTGATTAATTTGGTAATATTACCCACTATCAAAAAATTGATAGCTTAATTCCAAACTAATATACTCAAGCTGGAGAAAATATTGCCCACTATCAAACAATGATAGCTTAATTCCAAAGCAAACATTAACTCATAAAAAGGGGACCAAAATTCAATCCAAGAACAAATTGGAGAGAAACGGTCAAACAAGACTCATCCCAAGGAGGAAATATCTCAACTGGGGAAGTTCCATCCAGATAATAAACTGGGGAGGAAACTGAATCAAAAATCATCCACGAGAAGCAAACTCAGTGGGGAATTAGAAAGGATAAACTCTTTCTGCTAAAGGGTTGACACTCTAAACTTGAGAGGAAGACAACACACACACTCTTTGGGGAAAGATCACACCAAAGAGCGGGGAATAAAGATAAATGCAAGAATGCAAGAAAAAGATGCTATGCGTATGAATATGCTGACAAAACAGTCATAAAGATAAGCAACGGGTGACATAAACACCACAACAACCGAATACTTGCCTAACCAGGGCAGCAAGGCTAGGAAACGTGTTGGAGATTCGATTCGAAATCCTGCAGGGGAATATCAAAAACAACATCAAAGGAATAAAATCCTACTACAAGGCATAACTCAGACTGGGGAAAACAACTGCTAGGGATCCAGTCCACAAAGCAACCTTCAAGAATCCATAAAAGGATAACATTAGAAATTCCTCTATGAGAGGATAACATGTCGGAGATATCTCAACAACTCAAAATCTTCCATACTCTGGGGGAAAAGAGACATGTCCCTGTTAAACTCTGATGGGGACGATTATCTGCATAACTCTATATGAGGAAAATATCTACCAGTGATGCAAATAAAGCATAGCCTACTGGAGTATCAAACATCAATCATCAACTCTGCATAGGAATACCACCTGGCCGAGGTGAGGTAAAGATCTGTCGGTGATGGGGAACACTTCCACGATCCATGTTGGGGACAAAAATGTTTTTAATCAAACTCCTGCAGGGAATAATCATCATACTATTCCTGCTCCATTCGGGGATAAAGTTATACCACTCTCACTCTTCTTGGGGAAGGAGTTACGCCACTTCTTCTCAGCTTAGGGAAAGGGTGCAAAACTTTCCAAAGATAAAAAATAGAGATCTGCTGGAAACTATCACACGCAGACTTACTGGGGATTTATGAAAATCTTTCATCACTGAACGTTTGGAATTTTCGACCCACGGGGGGATACCAGAAGTTAACATCATAGCAAATCACAATTACGAGGGATTTTAAATCAATAATCACCAACAGGTGAAAGAAAACCTCTAAACTTATTGATATACCCATACTTCTGCTGAGGGATGCAACCAACTTATAATGAGGAGCAAAGACTCGGTCGGGGCTTCCAAGACTTTTCAAGTCAAGGGTAAACTACTGAGGAAGAGATCAAAACTCAGCTGGGGATTTTCTAGGATATATCTTCTAACAACTCTTCTGGGGAAAAGAACAGAATTAAGAGTATTTACAATCCTTTCTCATGTTGGTTGTTGGGGAACAAAACATCATTAACATTAACATGCCAGGACCAATCAGGAATTCCATAAGGACACAAACGGATCAAATCCTTCTTTGGGAGAGACAAGTTACACACATCCAGACTTTACCATCCCTGAAATCATTATTGATATCCTTTCTTTGTTCACAAATCAAGAGAAAATGTTTTTATAATCTTCAAAGATTAAATTTATTAAATTTGTTTCAAAAATCATCATCAACAATAAATTGAAAATTTGTAAACATAAACAATATAAAGAGTTTCAAACAATTAGATAAAAGCTCAAATTTATTGATAGAATGGTAGTCAGCAAACGGTGGGACTCCATGGATCATTACAAGTTTGAAAAATGGTAAATACATGGAAAAGGGCTACATTGAAATACAATGATCACTATTCTCCCTATCAACTTTGAATTCCACTGTGCCCGAAACTTCAATCAAGGATGAGTGAATAAGAATCTTTGATGGGCATTTCTTCTGAGGGATAGAATCTGAAATCCTCAGTTGTTACAAGTGATCCATTCTGTCGATGAAGTTACTTGCCATGATCCCTAACTTATGCCTAGATTTCCCTTTCGGGTTTTCAATCTACTAGGATAATTATTTCTGTTTTTGTCTCTAATTTTTGCCTGGACCGCCCTTTCGGGTTTTCAATCCACCGAGACGCTCATTTTTGCCTAAGCCGCCCTTTCGGGTTTTCAACTTAGCGAGCAGTTCTTTTATTTTTTAGGCGAAGTATTTCTTGACTGCATCCGCATTCACAGGACGAGTGATCTCCTCACCATCCATAGTTGCAAGAATTAATGAACCTCCAGAGAAGGCTTTCTTGATAACATATGGGCTATCATAGTTCGGAGTCCACTTTCCCCAAGAATTTGTAATGAAAGACTGGATCTTTTTGAGCACGAGGTCGCCTTCTCTGAATACACGGGGTTTGACCTTCTTGTCAAAAGATTTCTTCATTCTTTGCTGGTACAACCGACCATGACACAAAGATGTTATTCTCTTTTCCTCAATCAAATTCAACTGATCAAATCTACTCTGACACCATTCAGCCTCAGTCAACTTGGCTTCCATCAGAACTCTCATTGATGGGATCTCAACCTCAACGGGGAACACTGCTTCTGTACCATAAACAAGTGAGAAAGGGGTTGCCCCTATTGAAGTGCAGACAGATGTAAGATACCCATGTAAAGCAAAAGGGAGCATCTCATGACAGTCCTTGTATGTCACAACCATCTTCTGAATGATCTTCTTAATGTTCTTATTTGCAGCCTCGACAACCCCATTCATCTTCGGTCTATGAGGAGAAGAATTATGGTGTTGAATCTTGAATTCTTCATAAAGCTCTTTCATCATCTTATTATTCAAGTTCGAACCATTATCAGTAATAATTCTATTCGGAACACCATATCTGCAGATAATATTATTCTTGATGAATCGAACCACAACTTGCTTGGTCACATTAGCATACGATGCCGCTTCCACCCACTTAGTGAAGTAGTCAATTGCCACAAGAATAAAACGATGTCCATTCGAAGCCTTGGGTTCAATCATACCAATCATATCAATTCCTCACATAGAGAAAGGCCACGGAGAATAAATCACATTGAGATGAGTTGGTGGCACATGAATCTTATCAGCATACACTTGGCACTTATGGCACTTTTTCATATACTTGCAACAATCAGATTCCATTGTCAGCCAATAGTAACCTGCTCTCAACATCTTTTTAGCCATTGCATGCCCATTAGCATGAGTACCAAAAGATCTTTCATGAATTTCTTTCATTAACATGTCTGCTTCGTGTCTATCCACGCATCTGAGCAAGATCGTGTCAAAATTCCTCTTATAAAACACATTTCCATTTAGGAAGAAATTGCCTGCCAATTTCCTCGAAGTCCTCTTGTCTTTATCGGATGCCCCAAATGGGTACTCTTGACTCTGAAGGAAACATTTAATATCATGATACCAAGGCTTGTCATCATAGACCTCTTCAACTGCAAACACATGAGTTGCTATTTCAAGCCGCATCACCCTGATCATGGGAACATCATTCCACTGGTGCACCTTTATCATAGAAGCTATAATTGCTAAAGCATCTGCCATCTGATTTTCATCACGAGACTGTAAACACCCCAAATTTTCCCTCACCCATTCACACCATGGCTTGTGATATCTTCATATATATAAGTTCAATCATAGCATCTCATACTGCATTTTTTTTTATTCACTGCATTGGTTCAAAGTCATCTGCATCTAGGGTTTGTGATCTGAGCAATCCAAGAGCCATTTGAGCCACTCCAAAGGTCATCAATCACTTCAAAGGCGTCCATGTATGTTCAAGCATCATATTGTATCCTCACAAAGTCAAGAAAGTCAAAGAATCACAAGAACTGAGAATGGCATGGAAGCAGAGCCAAGATTAACTGCACAGATGACCTAGAATTAGGGTTTTGGTTTCAAAGGCCATAACTCCAAAATTTTTGGTCATTCTTGTTTCTATTGGTCTCTATATGGTATAGGGATCATGCATATCAATTTTCATGAAGAGATTCCATGGGGAAGGCATCTAACCAAGAGTTGACTTCTTGGGCAGGTCAGTGTAAAATCAGGGCATCTGAGGCCCCCAATGACCCAACCAAGGGGTGTTCTTCATCATTTTGATTGTGTATGATCTTTATTTGATCATAGAAGATGTTAGAAGTTTACAAAATGGAAGAATTTCAAGCCATTTGCAAAGTTGCCTTTTTGGGAAAATGACTTGTAATGGAAACTTGCCATTTTGGGAAACTTTTTCAACCCTTTCTTTTTTATTCAAAAATGCTTCAAATCGGAAAACTTTGGTCATGAAAGTGGTAGAATGGATCATTCCCTTTTCAAAAAGTACAAGAACTCATTCTAATTCATTTTGGATCAAAAGTTATGGCCTTGCAAAGTTGGATAAAATCATTGAAATTTCACTTTTGCACAAAATGGAAAACTTGCAATTTCTCATGGCAAGCCTTTATGTGACTTCAATGTGACCTCTAATCATCATACCAATGCAATGCATGACCTAAAAATCAGTTTGGCCCAAAGAATTTCCCATTTCCATGCCTTGTTTTTCAAGAAACCATAAGCCATTCTTCATGAAAGTGCAAAGAGGGATTTCTTGCAAATTGATTCTCAAAGGGTTTGTTTGGCCTCTAGCTGGTTTCAAAACTTTGCCATGACCTAATGAGGCATCCCACACCTAAAATTCAGCAAGACTTCCCACACATACATGGCCAAAAATCATGAAATGTAACAAGTTGCCATATTGCAAAAACCTTTCCAACTTATGATCCAAATGCTGCAGTCCTTCATGAATCATCCAAGGGCCATCCTTGACTCAAGCTGATGCAGTATAGGCCAAGAAACCATCTCTGCCATAGCCCATGCTGCAAGTACACCATTTTTGACTTTTTGGCCAATCATCCCATACTAATCCCACAGTGCACACCTGCTCTCCAGATTTGTTGGGATAGCTTATGAATCACCTAAGGATCATAAAACACAAGAAGGAGAAGCTCAGAACATACACAATCCAGCATACACAAAAAACTGTCAAAACCTTTCCCTCTTCGAATCACTCAACACAGCCATCAAACTTCAATAATTCCTTCACCAATCAACCAAAAATCACCCATAGAACAGATCCCACCCCTCACAATGATCTAAAACACGACACACAAGAACTGCATTTCCTGTTACACCAGAACTGAACCACAAAAACTAGCCACTTTCAGCCTCATTCAAGTGTTCCATTAGCCTCAGGGGGTTCAAGGGAGATCATTTGCACAAAAGGGAGGCTCTGAAAGCTCACTTTCGAAGGTCTCCAGCTCAGGTACAACCTAAGAACTTTTTTCTCCGAACTTCATTTTCTTGTTACAAAATGAGTTTACATGTTGCACTGATCATCTAGATGTATTTAGAATTGAAAATAAGCAAGGGATGACCATTTCATGTTGTTCTGAAAGTTTGCTCGTGTTTCGTATTTTCCTTCGATTCAGGCTTGTGAATGAAAATAAATGAATTTTGGGTGAGGGGTTAGGTTTAGATTGAGGAGAGGATCATTTTGGTGGAAGAAATTTCATGTTTAGTGACCTGTAGAAGAATCTAGGGTTTGTGCTCGCCGGAGAAGATGACTGGAACCACTGTTCCGGTCACCTGAAACTCATTAACCCTAATTGTGTCATTAATGCAACTTTGAATTCTGACCTTTGGATGCGTTTACCCGCGCGTGTATGGATGGCCAGGATCTCATCATTAAGCCCTAATCCTCAATTAATTAAATAAATCCAGTTTAATTAATTATAAAACCAGATTTAGCCAGGTTTGAACTTGGGCCATTGGATGTGGCGCCAAGTCAACCTTTCCCAGCCCAGAATCAATCTGGTCCCTTCATTGTGCATACTTCTTTTTATTTTAATTTTATTTTCATTTTTATTGCATTTATTTGTACGAATTAATTAAAATAGTAAAAATCATTTAAAAATTATGAAAATTTTTGTCAAGGTTTTCATTAATTTTTAGAACCCAAAAATATTTTTATTTTTATGTTTTGCATTAAAAATAATTTTTAAATAATTTAAATGTTTATTTTTAATTAGTTAATGGAAAATAATTAATTAAAAATACATTTAGGTATTTAAAAATCCCAAAAAAATTCACATAGCATTTAGAAACATTTAGAAACATTGTCCAACTCTCAAACCAAATTTCTTTTCTGATCTTGATGCCTTTTGATCATTTTCTTTGGATTTAATTTCATTTCAAGGCAATATTTTGTTTCAAACTTCAAAAATTCATTTCTGCCTAACCATTGAGAGTTGGATGATGATTCTTTTGGCATTGCATCTTGCATAGCATGTAGTTTATAGGATAAATTTGGTTTGAATTGATATTGCATTTTCAATTTGTTTAGCATTTTTCTTGACAAGGTAGCTTAAAACCCTAGTAATCTTAGGAAATTCATAACTTTCAATAGGTTAAGAGTTGGATCCCCTCCTTTGGGCAGTGAGTTTGTATAGGTTTAGGGTATCTTTGATCCCATTTTCAAATTTTTATCATGACTTTTGCTTCTGATTTTGAATTTTGCTTTGTGTGTTGATCATAAACCCTAATTTATGTCTTCCTTTGCATCCATCTTCCATTTGTTTGCATACCATGGATTTCCATGACATTTTGTGCATCAACATGATTCATAATACATCTTAGGACATATTAGAATCATGTTTGATCATTGCATCTTTCATTTGCCATGTTGTATGTCCATTACATTTCATAACTTTTCATGAACATCCATGGTTCAAAGCATGCTTCTTTTGCATCCATTTGGTTGTTTGATCATTCCCATGCCTTGCCTCATGATTGTATCATCTCTTAGCATCATTAAAATCATGTTTATGCTTCTGGCTTTGGTTTGCATCATGACATTTCATCTCATTTGCATTGCATTTCATTTCTTATGCTAACACTTCAGGTGGTAAGTTGTTTGAGAAGTGGATTTGCCTTCACTTCTCACATTCTCCTTCATCTCTTTCATACTTCCTTTGCTGCATTTTGTATGTGTATTTGAGTGAGTTTGCTCATTCATGTTCATCTCTTACTTTCTTTCTTTAAGCAACTTGTCTTCTTAAGTGAAGCAAGTTGTTTTGCTTCTCTTTGCTTCTTGCTCCTTTCATCTGCTTCCTTCCTGGTGGTTTCTCTGAAGATTCTTTCTCTCTTAAACCTCATTAACCCTAGGAATGACCAAGCATGATAATAATTAGGGTTTGATTAGTCCCCCATTTAGCTTTTACCTTTGTGTCATCTTTGAGTCTTCTCTTCTCACCTCATAATCAAGGACTAAACCCTAAAGGTTTTAAGGCTTTGTGATTAAGCTTATGCTTGCATCCTTTTATTAGGATGGAGTGTATAACTTTAATCTTAAGTGTTAAACCCTTAACGTGTTTAAATCCTTTAATCAATCCATATAATAATCATCAAGACATCAAACTTGTAACTTGGGCCTTGCATTAGGGTTCTAATTCTTCCTTAATTGGTTAAGAAGGACTAACCCTAGTGTTAATGGACAAGTCCCCCTCAAGTTGTCTTGCAAACCATAAAAATCACTTCTTAACCATACCATTAATTAAAATCCACTTTAATAAAGGCTTTGTTTTGTCATGAGGTTAATCCCTAATCATGGATTAAGTTGAGGAATCTTTCTCAGCTTAAATGTTCTCATCTATTATCCTTCTATTAGGATGGTGTAATGAGTCCATTAAATCCTTGATTATGGCTTAATCTCATTACTTAACACTAAACAAAAACAGCAAAAACATCTGAATAATCACAAGTAGGTTAATGATCTTAATCCTACATCATGGTGATTAAGTGTGAGATTCTGACTTCACACTTAAGGTATTCTCATTACCCCTAATCAGAGGGAGGATGTGATGAGTTTACTAACCCATTGGTTTAGACTTAAGCTCATTAACTTATGACAAACTTCCAAAAGCAATAAAAGATTGAAAACACAAAAACAAACAATAATCGTCTCCTCCGGGATTCTTTTCTCATCTCATTCACTCACAAACGAGAACTTGCTTCTTCCGTCTAATGCAAGACAGTTTTCACCTGAGCCAGACAGGTCATACACTTGAGCATAGACAAGTAAGCAGTTCACAAGTCAATTTATCTTTCAGTCTCTTTGGGTCGAACTACAGTGTTCTGACTTCCTCATTACACGAGAGGATACGTAGGCATAACTTAACAGTTATCGAACAAAAGTCTCTGTATATTCCCCCTCCTTCCAGTATTATTCTTTAAGCCTCATTATCTTGGGCATTTCACTCCTGTTCTTACACTGACACTTCTTTTATACACTTCACACTTCTTTTACACTGACACTTGCATTCTTTCCAGCTTTGATACACAAATTGCACAGACACTACCCCTTTAAAACACAAATCTTTTAAGCGTGGATCCCGTCGAGTACGGCGGACAATCTGGGTGCTAATACCTTCCCAGGTTGTAACCAACCCCCTTTCTCAGTCTCTCTGGTTCGCAACCGTCTTATCCATATCTTTCTAGGTCTATGCAGCATTACCTTTCCTCCGGGATAAAAATGCCTAGCTGGCGACTCTTTTCTTCTGAGTTCACCCTTGTGTGTTCTCTCTCTTCTTTCGCCGACCGTTCGCGTCTGTACCCCTTCTGACCAGGTGTCATTTGGTGGGAGCGACAGCTTGGCGACTCTGCTGGGGACCCTTATACTGCAACCAGGGCTTCTGGTTCTTTTTGTGGGTTCCTCCTAGCGCTTGTTTGACTTGTGTTTACTGGGGTGTTATGTGCTTATTGTGTTTGTTTATTTGCTTTATTTACTGCTTTATGTACAGTTATTTATTGCTTTCTTTACAGCTTTATATATCATACTGTCATACTGTTATCTGGCTGGATCTGGTTTCTGTTTTGGTGGGTGGGGTCCTATTGAGAGTTTGAGGTCCTATACCTGGGACCTGAGTGACACCTAGGCTAGAGTGGTTCATGTTATTTCCCATTCCATTTCGGTCTGGTGCGGGAATATGAAACACGGTTCAGATGTGGGTTTCTTCTTGAGAACTCTGTGCTACAGATTTCCTGTAGTGCTAGGGCTATCTGGGAAGCCTGCTAAGTCTGGATGACCTTTACTATGACCTTCAGAAACTGAGGTGAATTAGAGGAGGATCTTTTATGGTTATCGTAAACACTGTACCTCCGGGTTAGAAGTGTTTACACTTCTCATAACTGATCCAAGTCTGAGGATCCTTGTTTTAGAACACTACCTGTGAGGGGGTTAGGCTGTTTACAGGTTTGCAGGTACCATTGACCACATCATACCCAGTTACTTATTGTGTTTAGGAATGCTTCACTTTGGACAGTTCTTGTGATTTAACCCAGGACATGTGACTCTTTATTTGAGTCCCCCACCTTGGTTACTGGACTTCTGAACCTCCATCTGGACTTCTTAAACATGCATGGACCTTTATATCAAGGCAGTAATTAGATCCAGCTTGATCACAAACCCCTTGCATATCATTTGCATACTCATCATTGCATCATTTAACATTTGTTTATTTGTTTTTCAGGGTATCCATATTACATCTGGCTTGGTTTTGACCCCTTCATCTGCATAGACCCTTGTTCATCAGTTATCTGCTTCAGTTATCTTCATCAGTTGCCTGCTTCAGCTACTTTTATCACCAGCCTCAGCCTATCAGTGGCTCATCTCCAGTATCAGTCTTCATCATCAGCATTTGTTTTCAGCTCTTCATCAGCAGTCATGGCACCCAAGAAGAGCAACATTTCATATCATTTATTTGAGCCTGTGCTGACTAGCATCAGGCAGGTCCAGGCACTTATCACTCCAGACCACATCCCATTATTCAGAGAGCATTATGGAGGCATCCTTGATATGGTTATGGACCTGGACCCTTCTCAGAGGAGTTTGATCCACACCTGCCTACAGTTTTATGACCCTCCCCTGAGGTGCTTCACTTTCCAGAACTTTCAGTTAGGACCTCTGCTGGAGGAGTTCTCATCATTGATTGGAGTACCTGTCAGGGGTGGTATACCTTTTAACCCAGAGATGGCTTCTCCCAGCAATGAAGAAGTGGAAAAGGCACTGTACTTGGAACCTACTTTGATTGAGCAGAACATGACCACAAAGGCTGGAATCCCTGGATTGCACTTGGACTTTCTGACTTCTCAGGCCATCCTGAAGGCCTCCTTGGGAGAATGGAGGGCAGTTTGTGCATTGTTAGCCCTCAGTATATATGGGGTTATTCTATTTGCAGATGAGCCCAAATTTAGCAGCAAGAATGTCATTCATCTCTTCCTCTTGAGAAACCCAGTACCCACATTGCTGGGGGATTTCTATTATTCTGTTCACCAAAGAAATGAGAAACAAAGAGGAAAATTGGTGAGATGCTGTGCTCCTCTATTTCACACTTGGCTGCTTAAACACTTACCCAAGACTGATGCCTTCTTGAATCCTCACCAACAGAAGAATTGGGCTAAGAGGCTTATTGCTTTGACTTTAGATGACATCAGATGGTGCACCCAAAGCACCAAAGGCAGAGACATAATCACTAGTTGTGGGCAGTACCCTAATGTACCTCTAATAGGAGTGAAGGGTTGCATCAACTACAATCCTTTGCTGTTTAAGAGACAATTGGGCTATGCTTTGGTCCACCCTCCTAGAATGCAAGATCTTGCTGAAACCCTGTATTGTGAGATAAAGCCTAATCTAGCTGTTGTCAGACAAGCATCTTGGGCTTGGGACAACATCCAGACCAAAGGGATGGCCATTCTTGGGAGATGCAATAATGTGGCTTCAGCTCAGTATTATGAATGGTCTCATGCTAGGGCTCAGATTTCTGGGATGCCCTTCACCATTGAGGATGCACCTGGACCATCCACAGTACCACCTCCAGCCACTGTCAGCCTGGAAGAATTTGAGAAGCTGAAGGAAAGGAATGAGAATTTGTCTCAAGCTCTGAAGAAGACCCTCTGGGAGAGGAGTGATGGTCGTTTAGACATTGAGAGGTTGGAGAAGCTTAAAGTAGAACATCTGGCCAAGATTGAGAAAGCAGAAGACTACATCAAGAAATCAAGAGCTGGAGAGCAAATATTGAAGAATGCCTGTAAAGAGGCCCAGTTTCAGAAGGCTAGGACTGATCTCTATCTAGAGGAAAGTCAAGCTAGGTGGGTCAGGATCACTAAAGCTCGCACTCAAGAAGATAAGAGAACTCAGGCCAGAATTGAGCAGTTGGAGGCCAATGAAAAGAAGCAACAGGAGGCTTTGCTGGCAGCCCAAAAGGAAATTTCAGAATTGAAGCTTAGGGCTGGTGTGAAGAGGTCAAAGGACCAAGACAGACACAAGAAGCTGACCACTGCTATTGCCACCAGAAACCTTCTTATCAGGAACATCACAGAGCATCCGGCTGGTCCTGTAACCGAAGCACTTTTGAAGGAGGTTAAGGAGGATGAGTTTGGATTAGATGTTTGACTTCTTTGCTTGTTGTTATTTCCATTTCATGTACTTTTCTTTTTTATGTTGTATTTTGACCCTTCAGGGGCATATGTTGTAAAAACAGACTATGTATTATTCACCATTTGTAACATATTTGTTAGTTTGTTTCACTGAGTTTTCTTTCCCTCAAGCAACATCAAAGCATCTTCCTCGGGGTCTGGAAAGGTCAAGACCAAGAGCCAAGCCGGATACCTTTGAAAATAAATAAGCATACTGCATTGCATGCTAACTTTTGTTTTGTTTTGTAGGTTTTTTGTTTTGTTTGTTACTAACTCAGTTGTGGTTCAGGAATTATTGCTCGCCGTCGGGTGTTCCCTCTCAACCGTCCGCACCGGTATCCTACTCGCAACAATCTTCCTGGTATCCAGATGGATCAAGTACAGCAAGACCTGACAGAGGTCAGAACTCAGATGGCTAATGAAAGGCTGGAGATGAGAAACCAAATGACCCAATTCATGGAAGTAATGAATGGCTTAGCTCAAAGTCAAGAAAGGTTGAGGGCATTGGTAGAAAGACAAACCCTAGAGGAACCCCATCTGGGAACTGGAGGAACAAGTAACAATGAGAGGGGGCAGCCTCATGTTAATCCACCAGTATATGGGCCTCATCTACATCCAGAAGTCAACATCCCAGGTAATGTGCAAGGAAATACTACTGGAGGAAGGATCTTACAAGAAGACCCCCAAGAAGAGCAGTTTACTGTAATGGGAGCTGGGGATGAAGTTTATGATAGGAGGTTTGATGAAATTGCTGAGAAGTTGAGATCTCTGGAGTCTCAAAATTCCCTAGGTTTTGATGTCATGGATATGGGGTTAGTGGACGGGGTAAGAATTCCCCACAAGTTTAAACCCCCGTGCTTTGAGAAGTACAATGGAACTTCCTGTCCACGAACTCACTTGCAGTCCTTTCTGGGGAGACTTAAGGCGTACACCATGGACGAAAAACTGTGGATGTTTTACTTTGAAGACAGTTTGACTGGGGCTTCAAGGGAGTGGTACTCTCACTTGACCAGAGCAACTATCAGGTGCTGGAAAGACCTAGCTGAAGCTTTCATCAGACAGTACCAATACAATCTGGACATGGCTCCTAACAGGACCCTTCTGATGGGAATGTCTCAATCCTCCAGAGAAAGCTTCAGGGAATATGCCCAGAGGTGGAGACAGCTTGCTGCTGCTGTCCAGCCACCCATGTCGGAAAGAGAAATGGCCGACATGTTTATGAACACTCTGCAAGGAACATATATTGATATGCTAGCTGCCTTTTCTTCCACCAGCTTCGCCGACGTAGTCATAGCTGGAGAAAGAATTGAAAGCCTTCTGAAGATGGGTAAGATTTCTGATAATGGTGCAAGTTCTTCAAGTAATCCCAGGAAGCCTTTTGCGGGACCTAGAAGAACCGGTGAGACAAATGCCATTCATGCCAGCAGGGGCAGACCTCAGTATGTCCATAGATCAATAGCAGCTGTCACTATTCCAGCTCCGATTCCTCAGCAACCAGCATATCAACAACCACACTATCAACAACAAGTTCAGTATCCGCCACAAAGGACCTACAACAACAATAGCAATCAACAACAAAGACCCTTTCAACAAAGACCATCACAGGCAAACAGGGTGATTGACCCTATCCATATGCCTTATGCTGCCTTATTGCCACAACTCCTGAAGCTCAACTTGGTTGAGTTAAGGACATTGGCACCACCAGACCCCTCCAATCTCCCAAGGAATTATGATGTCAACGCCAGGTGTGCTTTCCACTCCAATGCACCTGGCCACAACACAGAAAAATGCAGGGCTTTACAAATGAAAGTACAAGATCTGGTGGATTCTAAAGCCCTCAACTTTGCACCCCCTCCAAGTGTCACCAAGAATCCCATGCCCAATCATGGAGGACCAAGAATTAATGCCATTGAGGAAGACAAGCCATCTTTCTTAATCACCAGTGTTGGACAGATTAGAACACCTCTGGTTGAAATTAAAGCTCAGCTTCTAGAATACCAGATGTTCCCCGGGTGTGAGCTCGGTTGTGGTTACTGCAACATTTCGGTCAACGAGTGTGATAACTTGAGAAGCGGCATAGATGGTCTTATCAAAAGTGGTATACTTCAGATCACAACAACGACACCTAAAAATCCAACAATCCCTTTGACAACAATTCCTGACTCTTCTACAACCGCAACAACAATCATTCCGACCAATTCATCAATATCATCAACAATGGCTTCGTCCATCACTTCAGCAAATCAGATGTTAACAACCATTTCTTCTACAACATCAGCACCCATTTATTCAGCAGAATCTTCTACAACGCCAACAGAAATTAATGAAGATATCTCAGCAGTCACCATTTACTATGATCCATCAGATGTTCCTCCAAACAACAACTTTCAGCAACAAACAGTGGCACCTCCTGCCAGATCACCAATCACCATTTACTACGATCCACACACCATTTCAGTACCCTCCTCTGCTGCAGTCAGTCCAATTACTATCACGGTGCCTGGACCAGTTCCATATGAAAGCAGTAATGCCATCCCTTGGCATTATGGCTCTGACCTCTACTGCAACAGGGAGAAAATCACTTTGGATTCTTCAACCTCTTCTCCACAGATTGATAATGTTGGGGGAGGCGGAGGCTTCACCAGGAGCGGACGCCTCTTTGCCTCACAACTGCAAAGACCTAATGCCGAAGCAGAAGCCGCTGCCAAAGCAAAGGGGAAGAGTGTGGTACTTGAAGAGCCGGCTGTCAAAGAAACTCAGAAGACATCTTTTGAACAAGATGTAGACGAGTTCATGAGAATTATAAATAGAAGTGATTACAAGGTGGTGGATCAGCTTCACCAAACTCCCTCAAAGATCTCCATATTATCCTTGTTGATGTGTTCTGAAGCTCACAGGAATGCATTACTGAAAGTCTTGCACGCAGCATACGTGCCAGAGGAGATCACTATTAATCAGCTAGAAACCGTGGTGGCAAATGTCAATACCAGTCATGGACTGGTCTTTACCAATGCTGATTTAACAACTGAGGGACGTAACCACAACAAGGATTTACACATCACTCTAGAATGTAAGGGTGTTGTTCTATCCCATGTATTGGTGGACACTGGGTCTTTACTCAATGTTCTACCAAAGAAAGCCTTGGTGAAGCTGGAGTATGATGGCTTGGCGTTGCGTCCGAGTAATTTGGTGGTGAGAGCATTTGATGGCTCTAAAAGATCAGTGCTTGGGGAGATTGATCTACCTGTGATGATTGGCCCGCAGACTTTTAAGATTACCTTCTATGTGATGGACATTCAGCCGGCCTACAACTGTTTGTTGGGTAGACCTTGGATCCATGCCGCTGGCGCAGTTACGTCTACCCTTCACCAGAAGCTGAAATTCGAGTGGGAAGTCCAAATCATCACCATCTGTGGTGAAGAGGACATTTTTGTTAGCCATCTGGCTACATACAAGTACATTGAGATGGATGGAGAAATCCATGAAACCATGAGCCAGGGATTTGAGGCCCTGAACATTAATGAGGCATCTGCTGTACTGGGAACCTCCATGACGTCTTATCAGCAAGCCAGGAAGGTTGTTGAAGAGGGTACTGCCCAAGGCTGGGGTAAGCTGCTGCCCGTGGAAAAGAAGGAAGACAGATTTGGGTTGGGTTACAAACCAACTCAACAAGATCAATCAGAGGCTGCTAAGAAGCCCAGTTTTTTCAGCGGGGGAATGCTCACCCCGGATGCAGTGAACAACTTGGAAGACGAGGATGAAAGCGACCGCAACCTGGAGAGCTGGATACGTCCAAGGATCCCGGGGAGCCAAGTCCTTAACTGGTCTTCCCAGGAAATTATAAGGGTTACTCCCGCAGAGTAATTATTATTTCCTGTATATCTTTAAGCATGCATCAAGTCTTGCATCTTGCCCAAGATGACAAGACTCATTTTGTAATCGGGCCATCTTGTAATTTTGTGCAAACAGATCAATCAATGAATATCGGACATCTTTTGCAAATGAGTCTTTTTTCCTTTCCGCTCACTGTTTTTCCATTTTTCTTTTTGTACAAAAATAAAATGGCAATGTTTTCCAAAATGATAACTTCCTTTCACTTTTTCTAAACAAGATTAAAACTGATCACTAAAATGAATAATCTAAACCCTTGCAGAGAGTGCCTTTCAGAATGCACCGACAACAGCACTGCTATGACTTCGTATGACTTTGACAATCCAATCAATTAAGCCGATGAAGGGGTTGAAGAAGATTATGAGCTACCTGAAGAGCTAGCCAGGTTGTTAAGGCAAGAGGAGAAGGTTATCACTCCTCATCAGGAGGAGATCGAAACGGTTAATCTTGGTACGGAAGAAGACGTAAAAGAAGTTAAGATCGGGGCCTGCTTACAAGATTCAGTAAAAGAGCAACTGATTGATATGCTTCGGGAGTATGTAGATGTCTTTGCTTGGTCTTATCAGGATATGCCAGGGTTGGATACCGATATTGTCATGCACAAGCTACCACTAAAAGAAGACTGCCCGCCAGTAAAACAAAAGTTGCGCCGTACTCGCCCGGATATGGCAATGAAGATAAAGGAAGAGGTACAAAAGCAGTGGGATGCCGGTTTCCTTGCTATAACTAGCTATCCACCATAGGTTGCTAATATTGTACCTGTGCCTAAGAAAGATGACAAAGTGAGAATGTGTGTGGATTACCGGGATCTAAACAGAGCCAGCCCGAAAGATGATTTCCCTTTACCTCACATTGATGTATTGGTTGATAATACGGCTCAGTTCTCGGTATTCTCCTTCATGGACGGATTTTCAGGATACAATCAGATCAAGATGTCACCTGAAGACATGGAGAAGACAACTTTCATCACACCCTGGGGCACATTCTGTTACAAGGTGATGCCATTCGGACTGAAGAATGCTGGGGCCACTTATCAACGGGCTATGGTAACATTATTCCATGACATGATTCACAAAGAAATTGAATGTTATGTGGATGACATGATTGCCAAGTCCCTCACAGAAGAAGACCACCTGGTAAATCTGCTGAAGTTATTCAAGCGTCTGAGGAAGTACCAACTGAAGTTAAACCCTAACAAGTGCACATTCGGGGTGCGATCTGGTAAGCTGCTGGGATTTATTGTAAGTGAGAAGGGGATTGAAGTTGACCCCGATAAAGTTAAAGCCATTCAAGAAATGCCTGCACCGAAGACTGAGAAAGAAGTTCGAGGTTTCCTAGGGAGATTGAACTACATTTCACGGTTCATATCTCACCTTACGGCAACCTGTGAACCCTTGTTCAAGCTATTGAGAAAAGAACAAACGGTCAGGTGGAACGAAGACTGCCAGAGGGCTTTTGACAAAATCAAGGAGTACTTGCAAGAGCCTCCTATCCTTATGCCTCCAGTTGAAGGAAGACCTCTAATCATGTACTTGACAGTATTAAAAGAGTCAATGGGGTGTGTGTTGGGCCAGCATGACGAGTCTGTTCGAAAAGATTATGCAATATACTACCTAAGCAAAAAGTTTACCGACTGTGAACAACGTTATTCACTGCTCGAGAAAACTTGCTGTGCTTTAGCGTGGGCTGCTCGCCGACTAAGGCAGTATATGTTGACCCACACTACCTTATTGATCTCAAAGATGGATCCAGTTAAGTACATTTTTGAGAAACCAGCACTTACCGGACGGGTTGCAAGATGGCAAATGATCCTCACAGAATATGACATCCAGTACACATCTCAGAAAGCCATCAAGGGCAGTGTACTGTCCGATTATCTTGCTGGGCAACCTATTGATGATTACCAGCCTATGAGATTTGACTTCCCTGATGAAGACATCATGTTCATTAAAGCAAGAGATCATGAAGAGCTTGTTTACACTGAAGGGCCTGACCCGGAAGAAGAATGGACTATGATGTTTGATGGGGCTGTTAATATGAATGGTCGTGGTGTTGGTGCAGTACTCATTACACCTAAAGGAGTTCACATGCCTTTCTCGGCAAAACTCACTTTTAACTGCACTAACAACAAAGCTGAATACGAAGCTTGTATTATGGGTCTTGAGGAAGCCATTGACCTCAGGATCAAGACTTTGATTGTATTCGGGGATTCAGCTCTGGTAATTAATCAAACCAACGGCAAATGGTACACCCACCAAGATCATCTGATACCTTACCGGGATTATACAAGAAGGTTATTGACTTTCTTCACAACAGTCAAGCTTGAGTATATCCCTCGAGATGAGAATCAGTTTGCAGATGCTCTTGCTACCATTTCATCCATGATCAAAGTTCAAGCTGCCAACTTTGTGCCTCAAATTGCAGTATCCAGACTTGACAGACCGACATATGTATTCTCAGCAGACGTTGTCAAAGATGATAAGCCTTGGTTCCATGACATCAAGTGCTTCTTGGAGGGTCAAACATACCCACCTGGGGCATCATCCAATGACAAGAAGACATTAAGAAGGCTAGCTGGTAGTTTCTTTCTGAATACTGATGGTTCCTTGTATAAGAGAAACTTTGATATGGTACTTCTCAGATGCGTTGATAAAGCAGAGGCAGACCAGTTGATGCACGAGGTGCATGAAGGATCCTTTGGTACTCATGCAGGAGGGCATGCTATGGCTAAAAAGCTGGTGAGATCAGGCTATTACTGGATCACAATGGATGCAGACTGTTGTGCTTATGCCATAAAATGCCATAAATGCCAGATTTATGCAGATAAGGTGCATGTGCCTCCCAATCCTCTGAATGTGATGTCTTCACCCTGGCCCTTTGCCATGTGGGGCATTGATATGATTGGCAAGATTGAACCGACCACTTCGAATGGCCACATATTTATCCTGGTAGCCATTGACTATTTTACCAAGTGGGTTGAAGCGGCTTCGTATGCAAATGTCACCAGGCAAGTGGTAGCCCGATTCCTGAAGAGAGATATCATCTGTCGGTATGGAGTGCCCGAGCGAATCATTACTGATAATGGTTCTAACTTGAACAACAAAATGATGGCAGAACTGTGTCGGGACTTCAAGATCCAACACCACAACTCTTCTCCTTACAGGCCAAAGATGAATGGCGCTGTGGAGGCAGCTAACAAGAATATCAAGAAAATTGTGCAGAAGATGGTGGTCACCTACAAAGACTGGCATGAAATGCTACCATTTGCCTTGCATGGGTACCGTACATCAATCAGAACATCCACTGGGGCAACACCGTATCAACTTGTGTATGGTATGGAGGCAGTCCTACCTGTTGAAGTTGAATTACCCTTCTTACGGGTGTTAATGGATGTTAAGCTGAATGAAGCAGAATGGGTCCGATCCCGATACGAACAACTGAATCTGATTGAAGAGAAAAGATTAGCTGCAATTTGTCATGGGCAGCTGTATCAGAAAAGAATGAAGAAAGCCTTCGATCAGAAAGTCAGGCTCCGAGAATACCAAGTAGGGGACCTCATACAGACCACAGGGGCAAGTGGACTCCGAACTATGAAGGGCCATTCGTAGTAAAGAAAGTTTTCTCCGGTGGATCACTCATGCTCAGTACTATGGATGGCGAAGACTTCCCGTCCCCTGTGAATTCAGATGCAGTTAAAAAATACTTCGCATAAAAATGACCCGCTGGACATAAAAACAGAATGTAAGTCCAGGCAAAAATAGGGCATCCCGGCGAGTCAAAAACAGAATAAAAGACTCGGGAAAAAATAAGGGAAAATAAATAAAGAAATGTACACCCGCTGAGTTGAAAAGCCGCATTGGACAACTCAGGCAAAAAAGGGTATCCCGATGGATTGAAAACCCGAAAGGGCGATCCATGCAAAATAAGGGAATAAGCGAACAACTGTACTCTGAATTCATCTGTATCACGTACAACTTGGTAAGCTTAAAAGGATCAGGCGTCGGTCAGAATCAGCCTTCTTCAGAAAGCCAGACGAGAAGAACGTCAAAAGTCATACGAGTCATAGGGAAGCTCCCCGAAGTGTCGTCAACATTGCCAATACCTTTTATTTCTCAATTTGTAACAATCTCCTCATTTTAGGGGATTTGTTTCTTTGACTGTATCTTGCCGATTCAGGGCACATGAATTAATAAAATCAGATTTTCAGTCATGTTTCGTTTCGTACATTTTATTTGCAAAGAATGTCCGATGTCTTTAAAATACTGATTGCATAAATACGGGTGCTTCTCTTTTTTTAAAATACGTGCTTGCAGGAAATATACTCACTCCCAGGAGTGCCTAAACTCCTGTGATGGAATCCGGCAGGGGATACTTCGGGATTACCTGTGCGTTTCTCTGTCTTTTCACGATTGCAGGTATTCAAAGCACAGCACGGGGCATGAAAGCTTCATCCCAGCAAGCTGTCAAATCATTATCTACTCAGTCCGTCTTCCAGATTAGCACCGGAAGTGTTTTCTCCCCAGCTGAGTTGTCAAGTATCATCTTCAGCAGGATCCCTACAAAAATCTCTAGAAAGATCTTCCAGTGATCTTTCTTCTTCCCCAGCCAAGTGCCAACCAGGGAACCATCTCCCCACAGAGTTTCAGCCTGGAGATCTCACAACAGAGTAAAGGAAGCTTCTACAAACCCCCAGTTGGGTCCCTCATTACCAAAATAGGTCTATCAGTGACCTATATCCCCAAGCAGAGTCCCATATGTCAGATCTACCAATGATCTCATCCCCAGCTGGGATGTCCACTCCAAGCAAGATCAGCCAGAGATCTCCGCGACAACGGGATCCGTATCCCGAATCGGTATCTTTGCATAATCATGGCATTCACATCATATTCTCCCCACAAAGCGTAGCATTCCGTCTAATACGGAGCATTACGGCAAAAATCAAACATATTGCATAATTATAAGCCATGTTCTGAATCAAGCACTTGTGAATTTTGACAGCAATATGCAGAAGACTTCCCAAATTCCCCGGCAGAGAGCCAAAGCATTTTCCTTACACTCACAAATACAGATACACACTCCTTTTGGCACTCGTCCGTGTCATCATTCCCCAGTAAAGTCGCCCGGGCTTTCTTTACAAACAAACACTTATACATTATAGACACCTCTTGACACTCGTCTGTGTCATATCCCCAGCAGAAAGCCAAAGCGCCCCCTTTGCACTCACAGATCCATATACGATATTTATAATTCCTTGACATCCGTCCGTGTCATCTTCCCCAGCATAGTTACCCGAATACTTGTTTATAATACACTTTTTCTGACGCCCGTCCGTGTCATCTTATCCCCGCAGATCTTCAGAACATCTCTTACATTTATATAACTTACACGCTTCCATTTATGATACTCGTCCGTATCATACTTTCCCCGGCAAGTTGAACACTCATACTTATTACTCATGTTTCACCCATACAGATACTCGTTCGTATCTTGTATACACCACTTATACCTCCTCAGATTCGACACTCGTCCATATTCTTTGTTAACCAGTTGATACCCGTCCGTATCATCATCTTCGAACATGCGTCAGCGTTTGTTTCTATTGATACTCGTCCGTATCATGGTCTTAAGGATGCTCGTTCGCATCTTTAATCCATACATAATTTCAAGCACTCATGTCTTCTTAAATTTAGACACTCGTCTATGTCTACTATTCCCCAGGGAAGTCCCCTCAGAATCAATACTCGTCTGTGTTCTTTGTTAACCAGTTGGTACTCGTTTGTATCATCATCTCTGAACATGTGTCATCATTTGTTTCTACCTGATACCCGTCCGTATCATAGTATTAAGGATGCTCATCCGCATCTTTAATCTATACACTATACCCAAACACTGATACCTCTCGTTCCTTGGATATAGACACTCGTCCGTGTTTACTTGTCCCAGCAAATCCCAGTGAACTATTTCCTTTCTATCTGACATTCGTCCTATGTCATGATACCCGTTTGGAAGCCGTACCCTGCCAGGTGATCGTCCTTCACCTTTGGACGACCGTCCCTCATCCTTTCCCCAACGGAGTCTCCATTATTGGAACCCTTTCCTATCCGGAATTCTTCCTATGTCGTGATATTTAGCAGCCGTCCCCTGCTAGGTGATCGTCCTTCACTCTTTGATGATCGTCCCTCATCATTTGTATCCGATGGCCGTCCCCATCGTTGACCTTGTTATCTGACATTCGTCCTATGTCATGATAAACCCTGAGAGCAGCCGTACCCTGCTAGGTGATCGTCCTTCACCTCTTGATGATCGTCCTTCATCATGCTTACCCGATGGCCGTCCCCATCGTCGACCTCTTTTTATCCGGCATTCTTCCTATGTCGTGATACTTTTGGCAACCGTACCTTGCCCGGTGATCGTCCTTCACCTCAGATGATCGTCCCTCATCTTATCCCCAACAGAGCAGCCGTCCCCTGCTAGGTGATCGTCCTTCACCTTTGATGACCGTACCTCATCATCTGTTTTTACCCATAATCCCCAGAGAGTCTTTTAGCTTTACTTGATGGCCGTCCCCATCATAAATCTCTTATATCCCCAGCATGTCGGTCGTCCCCGTCATTGCTCTTTCCCCAGCAGTCGTCCTCTGCTCGGCGGTCTTCCTCCGTCACTCGCACTTTAATTATCCTTTATTTTCTTTTACAATCTATATCCCTTTTCTTCTTCATTCTGTGAGTGCAAATTTTGGACTGTCTTTGGTATTCAACCACAAGTTATCTTGTTTGCCTGTTAAGCCGTTGCTTATATTCTACACAGCTAACTCATGTTTGAATAGGGGCAGTTGTAAACACCCCAAATTTGCCCTCACCCATTCACACCATGGCTTGTGATATCTTCATATGTATAAGTTCAATCATAGCATCTCATACTGCATTTTTTTGATTCACTGCATTGGTTCAAAGTCATCTGCATCTAGGGTTTGTGATCTGAGCAATCCAAGAGCCATTTGAGCCACTCCAAAGGTCATCAATCACTTCAAAGGGGTCCATGTATGTTCAAGCATCATATTGTATCCTCACAAAGTCAAGAAAGTCAAAGAATCACAAGAACTGAGAATGGCATGGAAGCAGAGCCAGGATTAACTGCACAGATGACCTAGAATTAGGGTTTTGGTTTCAAAGGCCATAACTCCAAAATTTTTGGTCATTCTTGTTTCTATTGGTCTCTATATGGTATAGGGATCATGCATATCAATTTTCATGAAGAGATTCCATGGGGAAGGCATCTAACCAAGAGTTGACTTCTTGGGCAAGTCAGTGTAAAATCAGGGCATCTGAGGCCCCCAATGACCCAACCAAGGGGTGTTCTTCATCATTTTGATTGTGTATGATCTTTATTTGATCATAGAAGATGTTAGAAGTTTACAAAATGGAAGAATTTCAAGCCATTTGCAAAGTTGCCTTTTTGGGAAAATGACTTGTAATGGAAACTTGCCATTTTGGGAAACTTTTTCAACCCTTTCTTTTTGATTAAAAAATGCTTCAAATAGGAAAACTTTGGTCATGAAAGTGGTAGAATGGATCATTCCCTTTTCAAAAAGTACAAGAACTCATTCTAATTCATTTTGGATCAAAAGTTATGGCCTTGCAAAGTTGGATAAAATTATTGAAATTTCACTTTTGCACAAAATGGAAAACTTGCAATTTCTCATGGCAAGCCTTTATGTGACTTCAATGTGACCTCTAATCATCATACCAATGCAATGCATGACCTAAAAATCAGTTTGGCCCAAAGAATTTCCCATTTCCATGCCTTGTTTTTCAAGAAACCATAAGCCATTCTTCATGAAAGTGCAAAGAGGGATTTCTTACAAATTGATTCTCAAAGGGTTTGTTTGGCCTCTAGCTGGTTTCAAAACTTTGCCATGACCTAATGAGGCATCCCACACCCAAAATTCAGCAAGACTTCCCACACATACATGGCCAAAAATCATGAAATGTAACAAGTTGCCATATTGCAAAAACCTTTCCAACTTATGATCCAAATGCTGCAGTCCTTCATGAATCATCCAAGGGCCATCCTTGACTCAAGCTGATGCAGTATAGGCCAAGAAACCATCTCTGCCACAGCCCATGCTGCAAGTACACCATTTTTTACTTTTTGGCCAATCATCCCATACCAATCCCACAGTGCACACCTCCTCTCCAGATTTGTTGGGATAGCTTATGAATCACCTAAGGATCATAAAACACAAGAAGGAGAGGCTCAGAACACACACAATCCAGCATACACAAAAAATTGTCAAAACCTTTCCCTCTTCGAATCACTCAACACAGCCATCAAACTTCAATAATTCCTTCACCAATCAACCAAAAATCACCCATAGAACAGATCCCACCCCTCACAATGATCTAAAACACGACACACAAGAACTGCATTTCCTGTTACACCAGAACTGAACCACAAAAACTAGCCACTTTCAGCCTCATTCAAGTGTTCCATTAGCCTCAGGGGGTTCAAGGGAGATCATTTGCACAAAAGGGAGGCTCTGAAAGCTCACTTTCGAAGGTCTCCAGCTCTGGTACAACCTAAGAACTTTTTTCTCAGAACTTCATTTTCTTGTTACAAAATGAATCTACATGTTGCACTGATCATCTAGATGTATTTAGAATTGAAAATAAGCAAGGGATGACCATTTCATGTTGTTCTGAAAGTTTGCTCGTGTTTCGTATTTTCCTTCGATTCAGGCTTGTGAATGAAAATAAATGAATTTTGGGTGAGGGGTTAGGTTTAGATTGAGGAGAGGATCATTTTGGTGGAAGAAATTTCATGTTTAGTGACCTGTAGAAGAATCTAGGGTTTGTGCTCGCCGGAGAAGATGACCGGAACCACTGTTTCGGTCACCTGAAACTCATTAACCCTAATTGTGTCATTAATGCAACTTTGAATTCTGACCTTTGGATGCGTTTACCCGCGCGTGTATGGATGGCCAGGATCTCATCATTAAGCCCTAATCCTCAATTAATTAAATAAATCCAGTTTAATTAATTATAAAACCAGATTTAGCCAGGTTTGAACTTGGGCCATTGGATGTGGCGCCAAGTCAACCTTTCCCAGCCCAGAATCAATCTGGTCCCTTCATTGTGCATACTTCTCTTTATTTTAATTTTCTTTTCATTTTTATTGCATTTATTTGTACGAATTAATTAAAATAGTAAAAATCATTTAAAAATTATGAAAATTTTTGTCAAGGTTTTCATTAATTTTTAGAACCCAAAAATATTTTTATTTTTATTTTTTGCATTAAAAATAATTTTTAAATAATTTAAATGTTTATTTTTAATTAGTTAATGGAAATTAATTAATTAAAAATACATTTAGGTATTTAAAAATCCCAAAAAAATTCACATAGCATTTAGAAACATTGTCCAACTCTCAAACCAAATTTCTTTTTTGACTTGATGCCTTTTGATCATTTTCTTTGGATTTAATTTCATTTCAAGGCAATATTTTGTTTCAAACTTCAAAAATTCATTTCTGCCTAACCATTGAGAGTTGGATGATGATTCTTTTGGCATTGCATCTTGCATAGCATGTAGTTTATAGGATAAATTTGGTTTGAATTGATCTTGCATTTTAAATTTGTTTAGCATTTTTCTTGACAATGTAGCTTAAAACCCTAGTAATCTTAGGAAATTCATAACATTCAATAGGTTAAGAGTTGGATCCCCTCCTTTGGGCAGTGAGTTTGTATAGGTATAGGGTATCTTTGATCCCATTTTCAAATTTTTATCATGACTTTTGCTTCTGATTTTGAATTTTGCTTTTGTGTTGATCATAAACCCTAATTTATGTCTTCCTTTGCATCCATCTTCCATTTGTTTGCATACCATGGATTGCCATGACATTTTGTGCATCAACATGATTCATAATACATCTTAGGACATATTAGAATCATGTTTGATCATTGCATCTTTCATTTGTCATGTTGTATGTCCATTAAATTTCATAACTTTTCATGAACATCCATGGTTCAAAACATGCTTCTTTTGCATCCATTTGCTTGTTTGATCATTCCCATGCCTTGCCTCATGATTGTATCATCTCTTAGAATCATTAACATCATGTTTATGCTTCTGGCTTTGGTTTGCATCATGACATTTCATCTCATTTGCATTGCATTTCATTTCTTATGCTAACACTTCAGGTGGTAAGTTGTTTGAGAAGTGGATTTGCCTTCACTTCTCACATTCTCCTTCATCTCTTTCATACTTCCTTTGCTGCATTTTGTATGTGTATTTGAGTGAGTTTGCTCATTCATGTTCATCTCTTACTTTCTTTCTTCAAGCAACTTGTCTTCTTAAGTGAAGCAAGTTGTTTTGCTTCTCTTTGCTTCTTGCTCCTTTCATCTGCTTCCTTCCTGGTGGTTTCTCTGAAGATTCTTTCTCTCTTAAACCTCATTAACCCTAGGAATGACCAAGCATGATAATAATTAGGGTTTGATTAGTCCCCCATTTAGCTTTTACCTTTGTGTCATCTTTGAGTCTTCTCTTCTCACCTCATAATCAAGGACTAAACCCTAAAGGTTTTAAGGCTTTGTGATTAAGCTTATGCATGCATCCTTCTATTAGGATGGAGTGTATAACTTTAATCTTAAGTGTTAAACCCTTAATGTGTTTAAATCCTTTAATCAATCCATCTAATAATCATCAAGACATCAAACTTGTAACTTGGGCCTTGCATTAGGGTTCTAATTCTTCCTTAATTGGTTAAGAAGGACTAACCCTAGTGTTAATGGACAAGTCCCCCTCAAGTTGTCTTGCAAACCATAAAAATCACTTCTTAACCATACCATTAATTAAAATCCACTTTAATAAAGGCTTTGTTTTGTCATGAGGTTAATCCATAATCATGGATTAAGTTGAGAAATCTTTCTCATCTTAAATGTTCTCATCTATTATCCTTCTATTAGGATGGTGTAATGAGTCCATTAAATCCTTGATTATGGCTTAATCTCATTACTTAACACTAAACTAAAACAGCAAAAAAATCTGAATAATCACAAGTAGGTTAATGATCTTAATCCTACATCATGGTGATTAAGTGTGAGATGCTGACTTCACACTTAAGGTATTCTCATTACCCCTAATCAGAGGGAGGATGTGATGAGTTTACTAACCCATTGGTTTAGACTTAAGCTCATTAACTTATGACAAACTTCCAAAAGCAATAAAAGATTGAAAACACAAAAACAAACAATAATCGTCTCCTCCGGGATTCTTTTCTCATCTCATTCACTCACAAACGAGAACTTGCTTCTTCCGTCTAATGCAAGACAGTTTGCACCTGAGCCAGACAGGTCATACACTTGAGCATAGACAAGTAAGCAGTTCACACGTCAATTTATCTTTCAGTCTCTTTGGGTCGAACTACGGTGTTCTAACTTCCTAATTGCACGAGAGGATACGTAGACATAACTTAACAGTTATCGAACAAAAGTCTCTGTATATTCCCCCTCCTTCCAGTATTATTCTTTAAGCCTCATTATCTTGGGCATTTCACTCCTGTTCTTACACTGACACTTCTTTTATACACTTCACACTTCTTTTACACTGACACTTGCATTCTTTCCAGCTTTGATACACAAATTGCACAGACACTACCCCTTTAAAACACAAATCTTTTAAGCGTGGATCCCGTCGAGTACGGCGGACAATCTGGGTGCTAATACCTTCCCAGGTTGTAACCAACCCCCTTTCTCAGTCTCTCGAGTTCTCAACCGTCTTATCCATATCTTTCTAGGTCTATACAGCATTACCTTTCCTCCGGGATAAAAATGCCTAGCTGGCGACTCTTTTCTTCTGAGTTCACCCTTGTGTGTTCTCTCTCTTCTTTCGCCAACCGTTCGCGTCTGTACCCCTTCTGACCAGGTGTCATTTGGTGGGAGCGACAGAGACACATAATGAAACTCAACTTTAGTGAAGAAAGTTGATATCCTCCTGTCATAATCTCTATAAGGAATCAAGTGGGATTGATGAGTTACCCACTTACCCTTGATCTGATTGATTTCCAAGGCAGAATCTCCACACACATCAAGATGCTTAATCCTCAGATCAATAGCTTCCTCAAGACCCATAATACAGGCTTCATACTCAGCTTCATTATTGGTTCAAGGAAAAGTCAACCTCGCAGTAAGAGGAATATGTGAACCGTGGGGAGTAATGATCATTGCCCCAATTCCTCTTCCACGTGCATTTACAGCACCATCAAAAACTAAACCCCATCGAGATCCAGGCTCCGGCCCTTCCTCAATCAAAGGTTCATCACAATCTTTCATTTTCAAATACATCACATCCTCATCTGGGAAATCAAACATGATAGGCTGGTAATCATCAATCGGTTGATGTGCCAAATGGTCAGCCAAGATACTACCTTTTATAGCTTTTTGAGCTCGGTACTCAATATCATATTCGGACAACAACATTTGCCAACGAGCAATCCTCCCAGTCAAAGCAGGTTTTTCAAATATATACTTGATCGGATCCATTTTAGAGATCAACCAAGTTGTATGATTCAACATATACTGGCGAAGACGTTTTGCAGCCCAAGCTAAGGCACAACAAGTTTTTTCAAGCATGGAGTACCGAGTCTCACAATCAGTGAATTTCTTACTCAAGTAGTAAATTGCATATTCTTTTCTTCTAGATTCATCTTGCTGACCAAGCACACAAACCATGGAATCTTCCAACACAGTCAAGTACATGGTCAACTGTCTACCTTCCACCGGAGGAGACACAATAGGAGGTTCAAGCAGATACTCTTTGATACTTTCAAACGCTTTCTGACAATCATCTGTCCAGACACAACCTTTTTCTTTCCGAAGCAACTTGAAAATCGGAGCACATGTGGCAGTCATGTGAGAGATAAACCTCGAAATATAATTCAAACGGCCCAAGAATCCTCTTACTTGCTTTTCAGTTCTTGGAGCAGCTGTCGCTCCCACTAAATGAAGCCGGGTCAAATAGGGTACAGACGCGAACGGTCGGCGAAAGGAGGGTGTGAGAACACACAGGAGTGAACTCACAGGGAATGAAAAGAGTCGCCAGCTAGGCATTTTTATCCCGGAGGAAAGGTATTGCTGCATAAACCTAAGAAAAGATATGGATAAGACGGTTGCGAACCAGAGAGACTGAGAAAGGGGGTTGGTTACAACCTGGGAAGGTATTAGCACCCAGATTGTCCGTCGTACTCGACGGGATCCACGCTTAAAAGATTTGTGTTTTAAAGGGGTAGTGTCAGTGCAATTTGTGTATATAAAGAGCTGGAAAAGGATGTACAGGTGTCAGTGTAAAAGAAGTGAAGTGTATAAGTGAAGTGTCAGTGTGAGATCAGGAATGAAATGCTCATGACCATGAGGCTAAAGAATGATACTGGAAAGAGGGGAAATATACAGAGACTTTTGTTCGATAACTGTTAAGTTATGCCTACGTATCCTCTCGTGCAATGAGGAAGTCAGAACACCGTAGTTCGACCCAAAGAGACTGAAAGATGAATTGACTTGTGAACTGCTTGCTTGCCTATGCTCAAGTGTATGACCTGTCTGGCTCAGGTGCAAACTGTCTTGCATTAGACGGAAGAAGCGAGTTCTCGTTTGTGAGTGAAGATGATGAGAAAAGAATCCCGGAGGAGACGATTATTGTTTGTTTTTGTGTTTTCAGTCTTTTATTGCTTTTGAAAGTTTGTCATAAGTTAATGAGCTTAAGCCTAAACCAATGGGTTAGTAAACTCATCACATCTTCTCTCTGATTAGGGGTAATGAGAATACCTTAAGTGTGAAGTCAGCTTCTCACACTTAATCACCTTTGATGCAGGATTAAGATCATTAACCTACTTGTGATTAGTTAGATGTTTTTGTTGTTTTTGTTTAGTGTTGAGTAATGAGATTAAGCCATAATCAAGGATTAAACAGACTCATTACACCATCCTAATAGAAGGATAATAGATGAGAATGTTTAAGCTGAGGAAAGCTCCTCAACTTAATCCATGATTAGGGATTAAACTCATGACAAAACAAGCCTTTGATTAAGTGGATTTTAATTAATGTTATGATGATGAAGTGAATTTTATGGTTTGTAAGACAACTTGAGGGGGACTTGTCCATTAACACTAGGGTTAATCCTTCTTAACCAGTTAAGGAAGAATTAGAACCCTAATGCAAGGCCCAAGTTACAAGTGTGATGTCTTGATGATTATTAAGTGAATTGATTAAGAGATTTAAACACATTAAGGGTTTAACACTTAGGATTAAAGTTATACACTCCATCCTAATAGAAGGATGCAGGCATAAGCTTAATCACAAAGCCTTAAAGCCTTTAGGGTTTAGTCCCTGATTATGAGATGAGAAGAGAAAACTCAAAGAGACACAAAGGTAAAACTAATGGGGAACTAATCAAAACCCTAATTATTGTCATGCTTGGTTGTTCCTAAGGTTTGTGAGGTTTAAGAAAGAAATCTTCAGAGGAACCACCAGGAAGCAGATGAATGGAGCAAGGAGAAGCAAAGTAACTTGCTTCATTCAAGAAGTCAAGTCACTTGAGGAAAGAAAGTAAGAAGAAGAAGAAAGAGCAAGCTCAATCTCAAACACATAACAAAATGCAGCAAAGATGCATAAAGGAGATGAAAAGAAATTGTGAGAAGTGAAGGCAAATTCACTTCTCAAAGTTGCTTACCACCTGAAAAGTTAGTGAAAGGAATGCAATGCAATGCAAAATGAAATGAAATAGCATGATGTAGATCAAAACCAGAAGCATATATGAGATGATAATGATGCTATGAGATGCTGCAAACATGTAACAAGGCATGGAGATGATCATACAAACTTATGGATGCAAATGAAGCAAGTTAAGAACCATGATCATACATGAAAAGTTATGAAGTGCAAATGGCATACAACATGGCAAATGCAAGATGCAATGATCAAACATGCTTTCAATATGTCTTAAGATGTCAAATGAATCAAATGGATGCACAAAATGCTATGGAAAGTCAAGGTATGAATGCAAATGCAAGATGGATGCATATGGAAGCTCAAATTAGGGTTTATGATCAATGCACCAAACAAAAACCAAAATCAGAAGCAAACATCAAGATAAAAATTTGAAAATGCATTCAAAGGATCCCTAAACCTATATTAACTCACTGCCCAAAGGAGAGGTTCCAACTCTTAACCTAATAAAAGTTATGAATTTCCTAAGTTTTCTAGGGTTTTTGGGTACCTTAACAAGAAAAATGTCAAACAAATGGGAAATGAAAGATCAAATCATGCCAATTTAATCTCACAAACTACATGCTAAACAAAATGCAATGCAAGAAGAATCAAAGTCCAACTCTCAATGGTTAGGCAGAAATGATTTTTTGAAGTTTGGATCAAAATAATGCCTTGAAATGATTTTAATTCCATGAAAAATTCTCAAAAGACATCAAGATCAAAAAATAAATTTGGTTTGAGGGTTGGACAATGTTTCTAAATGATTATGAAGGTTTCATGAATTTTTTGGTGATTTTTAAATACCTAAAAGTATTTTTAATTAATTAATTCTCATTAATTAATTAAAAATAAACTTTTAAATGATTTAAAAATATTTTTAAATGCAAAAAATAAAAATAAAAATGTTTTTGGTTTCTGAAATTAAATAAAAGTTTGTATAAAAAATTTCAGAATTTTTAAAAAGGTTTTGCTATTTTTAATAAATATGAGAAAACAAATGAAATAAATGTAAAATGAAAATGAATTTAATCTGAAAAAAAGAAAAGTAATCAGATCCAAGGGCCCAAGTTTGAACTGGCTGCGCGCGCGTTTGACCTGGTGCCATATCCAATGGCTGACATTCAAATTCACTAATTAACTGATTAAGCCCTAATTCGTGCCCTAATGACTTTCAGGCGACCGGAACACTGTTCCGGTCGTCTTCTCCGGCTAGGTCATCTCCCAATCTCTCTCAATACGCCATGAAAACATGCCAAACTCTCCAGATCAACTAAACTAACATCCCTAAACAATAATCCAACAACAACATCCATTTATTTCAACACAAAATCAAGATACGAATCAAACATCAAAAACTGCCAAAATTTCAGAAACACAATACAACCTCATTTCTCAATCTTTTTCAAAAGTAACAAGTTCAGTGAACTCAGGGAAGCATGCTTTATCATTTAGAAACTTAAAAAGCAAGTTCTGGAAAAAAAGTTCATGAAGCTACCTGAGGTTGAGCTTTCGATTCAGGAGCTTTCTGGCTGTTTCTTTGGCTCAAACAAGTCCCAATGATCCTCCTTAGAAGCTTTTGACCCTTAGTTGGAGTTTATGTGGCCTCTAGAGAAAGTTGGCAGAAGCTCAGGCCAAGGGAGTGTGAAAATCGTATTTGTGATGTGGGAGGTTTCAGGCCAAAACAATGGTTGGTTTGTGATCAGGGGGACCTCTTGAGATCAATGGTGAAGTTTGTTTTTGTGTTTGATGCTTGTGCTGTGTGTTTCGAATGGTTTTGCATAAGAGGTGAAAAATGAGAATGCTGGCTTATGGGAGCTTTCAGGCTTAGTTGTGTTATGTGTTGGGTTGCTTTTGGTACACATTTCAATCCTTGATAGGTCAGAGAGTTGTTGTGGAGCAGTGTGATTGGTATGGAGCAAAATGCACAAAGTCAACTTTTTGTGTAAGAGAGGTATGGGCCATTTCTGCCAAGGTACAAAGCATGGCTTGGCTGCAGCTTGAAACAAGGAGAACCATGGAAGAGGTTTTGAGGCAATTCAGCAACTTGCATAAAGTTTATGATGTGTTTTGCAAGTTTCACAAGTCTTGGCCCCTTTATGAATTCTTGAGCTTCAAGGCATGAAAATGCAAAGTTCTTTGATGCAAACTGACTTTTAGGTCTTGGTACATGTTTGTATGAAGTTTAGAAGTGCATTTGATAGCCTTAGAACACTTGATCAAGTCATTTTGCAAAATGCCTCTTTGGTAGAAACTTTGAAATTTTGTGATTTTTGCCAACTTTGACAAACCATAACTTTTGATCCAAGATGAATTAGGTCATGTTCTTGTACTTTTTGAAAAGGGAATGATCTATCCTACAACTTTCATGACCAAAGTTTTTCCATTTGAAGCTTTTTTGAATCAAAAAGTAAGGTTTGAAAAAGTTGCCTAAAATGACAATTTCATTAAAAGTCAAACTTGCCCAAAAAGTCAACTTTACAAAAGACTTGAAATTCTTCAATTTTGTGAACTTCCAACATCTTCCATGATCAAATAAAGATCATATACAATCAAAATGGTGAAGAATGCCCTTTGGTTGGGTCATTGGGGGCCTCAGATGCCCTGATTTTGCACTGACTTGCTTGAAAAGTCAACTCTTGATCAGATGACTTCCCCATGGAATTTCTTCATGAAAATTGATATGCATACTCCCTATACCATATAGAGACCAATAGAAACAAGAATGAACAAAAAATTTGGAGTTATGGCCTCTGAAACCAAAACCCTAATTTTAGGTCATCTGGGCAGTCAAGCCTGGCTCTGCTTCCATACCATTCTCAGTTCTTGTGATTTTCTGACATTCTTGACTTTGAGAGGATGTAATATGATATTAGAACATACATGGACCCCTTTGAAGTGATTGATGGCCTTTGGAGTGGCTCAAGAAGCTTTTGGATTGCTCAGATCACAAACCCTAGATGCAGATGACTTTGAATCTATTCAGTGAATCAAAAATGTGATATGAGATGCTATGATTGAGTTTATGCATATGAAATGATCATAAGCCATAGTGTGAATGGGTGAGGGAAAATTTGGGGTGTTTACAGCTGCCCCTATTCAAACATGAGTTAGCTGTGCAGGATGTAAGCGACGGCTTATCAGGCAAACAGGATAACTTGTGGTTGAATACCAAAGACAGTCCAAAATTTGCACTCACAGAATGAAGAAGAAAAGGGATATAGATTGTAAAAGAAAATAAAGTATATTGTAAGGTATGGGCGACGGAGGACGACCGTCGAGCATAGGACGACTGCTGGGTAAAGAGCAATGACGGGGACAGCCGACATGCTGGAAAAAGTGCAGGAAATAAAGAAATGACGGGGACGGCTGACATGCTGGGGATAAAAGGTATCATGATGGGGAAGACCATCAAGTAAAGCTGTAAGATTCTCTGGGGATTAATGAAACATGACGGGGACGGCCATCAAGTTCATAAAGTAAAGTAACCAACGATGGGGACGGCCATCGGGCTAAAAAGAAAAGGGACCACGACGGGGACGGCCATCGGGTTAAAGAATAAATGCAATAAACGATGGGGACGGCCATCGAGCTAAAAAGAAAAGGGACCACGACGGGGACGGCCATCGGGTTAAAGAATAAATGAAATAAACAGATGATGAGGTACGGTCATCAAAGGTGAAGGACGATCACCTAGCAGGGGACGGCTGCTCTGTTGGGGATAAGATGAGGGACGGTCATCTAAGGTGGAGGACGACCACCTGGCAGGGTACGGCTGCCGAAAATATCGCGACATAGGACGAATGCCGGATAAAAGGTCAACGATGGGGACGACCATCAGACGAGCATGATGGAGGACGACCATCAAGAGGTGGAGGACGACCACCTAGCAGGGGACGGCTGCTCTCAAGGTTTATCATGACATAAGACGAATGTTAGATAACCAAAATCAACAATGGGGACGGCCATTGGATAAAATGATGAAGGACGATCATCAAAAAGGTGAAGGACGATCACCTAGCAGGGGACGGCTGCTAAATATATCACGACATAGGACGAATGTCGGATAAAAAGGTCAACAATGGGGACGGCCATCGGATGAGCATGATGAAGGACGATCATCAAGAGGTGGAGGACGACCACCTAGCAGGGGACGGCTTCTCTCAAGGTCTATCATGACATAAGACGAATGTCAGATAAAAGGGAAATTGTTTTACTGGGGAAAAAGTAAACACGGACGAGTGTTTACATCCAAGAAACAAAAGGTATAAGTGTTTAGACTTGTGTATAGATTAAAGATGCGGACGAGCATCCTTAAGACTATGATACGGACGAGTATCAGGTAGAAACAAATACCGACATGTGTTCAGAGATGATGATACGGACGAGTATCAACTGGTTAACAAGGAACACAGACGAGTGTTGAATCTGAGGGGACTCCTCTGGGGAATAGTAGACACAGACAAGTGTCTATATTCAAAAGTGTTTGACACGGTGTATGGATTAAAGATGCGGACGAGCATCCTTAAGACTATGATACGGACGAGTATCAGGTAGAAACAAATGCTTGACGCATGTTCTGAGATGATGGTACGGACGAGTACCAACGGGTTAACAAAGAACACGGACGAGTGTCGAATCTGCGGGGATATAAATGGTGTATATAAGATACGGGCGAGTATCTGTATAAGTGAAATGAGAGTGAAAAGTATGAGTAATGTATATTTAAGTGTTCCACCTGCTGGGGAAAGTGACACAGAGGAGTGCCAAAAAGGAGAGGAGTACAATATGAACAAGTATCTGGTATACAAAGTGTTTACATTACTGTGCTGGGGACAATGACATGGACGGATGTCAAGGAAATGTATATATATATATATATATATCTGTGAGTGCAAAGGGGACGTTTTGGCTTTCTGCTGGAGATATGACACAGACGGGTGTCAAGAAGTGTCTGTAATATACAAGTGTTTGTTTGTAAAGAAAAGCTCGGGCGACTTTACTGGGGAATGATGACACGGACGGGTGCCACAAGGAGTGTGTATTCGTATTGGTGAATGTGAGGCAACTGCTTTTGCTGGGGAATCTGGGGGGTATTCTGTATATTGTTGATGGATTGCTAATATTCACAAGTGTTTGATTCAGACCATGACTTATGATTATGTAACGTGTTTGATTTTTGCCGTAATGCTCCGTATTAGACGGAATGCTACGCTTCATTTGGTGAATATGATGCGAATGCTATGATTATGCAAAAGAAAACAAATCCGGGATTCGGATCCCGTTGCTGTGAAGATCTCTGGTCGATCTGTTGAAGTGAACATCCCAGCTGGGGATGAGATCATTGGTAGATCTGATGAAATGATTCTGCTTGGGGAAATGGGTCGATGATAAACCTATTCCCGTAAATGAAGGACCCAGCTGGGGTTTGTAGAAGCTTTCGTCACTCTGTTGTGATTCCTTCATGCGTTGCTCTTCTGGATAGAGGCTGATACTCTGTGGGGAGATGGTTCCCAGGCTTTTTGTATTTGGATGAGGAGGAGTAACGGATGGCAACTCAGCTGGGGAGAAACAAAAAAGTGGCAACTCAGCTGGGGAGAAAGCACCTGGGTGCTAAGACTGAGTGTTGATTTGCCAGCTTGCTGGGGTGAAGCTTTCATGCCCCATGTTGCGCTTTTGAATACCTGCAATCCTGCAAAGACAGGAGACGCACAAGTAATCCCGAGGTATCCCTTACCGGATTCCGTCGTAGGAGTGAGACACTTCTGAGAGTAAGTATATTTCCTGCAAGCACGTATTTTTAGGAGAAAAACATCTGTATTTATGCAATCCGTTTTTTAAAGACATCAGACATTCTTTGCAAATAAAAATGTACAAGACGAAACATGACTGAAAATCTGATTTTATTAATTCATGTGCCCTGAATTGGCAAGATACAGTCAAAGAAACATATCTCCTGAAATGAGGAGATTGTTACAAATTGAGAAACAAAATGCCGGCAATGTTGATGACGCTTCAGTGAGCTTCCCTCTTGCTATGACTTGTATGACATTTGACGTTCTTCTCGTCTTGCTTTCTGAAGAAGGCTGGTTCTGAGTGAGGCTTGATCCTTCCGAAGCTCACCAAGTTGTAAACGATACAGACGAATTCAGAATGCAGTTGTTCTCCTATTCCCTTATTTTGCATGGATTGCCCTTTCGGGTTTTCAATCCATCGGGATACCCATTTTTGCCTGAGTTGTCCAATGTGGCTTTTCAACTCAGCGGGTGTACATTTTTGTTTATTTCCCTTATTTTTGCCCAAGTCTTTTATTCTGTTTTTGACTTGCCGGGATGCCCTATTTTGCCTGGACTTACATTCTGTTTTTATGTCCAGCGGGTCATTTTTATGCGAAGTATTTTCTAACTGCATCTGAATTCACAGGGGACGGGAAGTCTTCACCATCCATGGTGCTGAGCATGAGTGCTCCACCTGAGAAAACTTTCTTTACTACAAATGGTCCTTCATAATTCAGAGTCCACTTGCCCCTGTGGTCTGTATGTGGAGGGAGGATTCTTTTCAGCACAAGATCTCCTACTTGGTACTCTCGGTGCCTGACTTTCTGATCGAAGGCTTTCTTCATTCTTTTCTGATACAACTGCCCATGACAGATTGCAGCCAATCTCTTCTCTTCGATCAGACTTAGTTGTTCGTATCGGGACCGAACCCATTCTGCTTCGTTCAGCTTAACATCCATCAATACCCGTAGAGAGGGTAATTCAACTTCAACAGGTAGGACTGCCTCCATACCATACACAAGCTGATACGGTGTTGCCCCAGTGGATGTTCTGATTGACGTGCGGTACCCATGTAAGGAAAATGGTAGCATTTCATGCCAGTCTTTGTAGGTGACTACCATCTTCTGCACAATCTTCTTGATATTTTTATTAGCCGCCTCAACAGCGCCGTTCATCTTTGGCCTGTAAGGAGAAGAATTGTGGTGTTGGATCTTGAAGTCCCGGCACAGTTCTGCCATCATTTTGTTGTTTAAGTTGGAACCATTATCAGTAATGATTCGCTCGGGAACTCCGTATCGACAGATGATATCTCTCTTCAGAAATCTGGCTACCACTTGCCTTGTGACATTGGCATAGGAAGCTGCTTCGACCCACTTGGTGAAATAGTCAATGGCAACCAGGATGAATCTGTGGCCGTTTGAAGCAGTCGGTTCAATCTTGCCAATCATATCAATGCCCCACATAGCAAAGGGCCAGGGTGAAGACATCACATTCAGAGGATTGGGAGGCACATGCACTCTATCTGCATAAATATGGCATTTATGGCATTTTCTGGCGTAGGCACAACAGTCGTCATCCATTGTGATCCAGTAATAGCCTGATCTTAGCAATTTCTTGGCCATTGCATGCCCTCCAGCATGAGTACCAAAGGATCCTTCGTGCACCTCGTGCATCAACAAGTCTGCTTCTGTTCTATCAACGCACCTGAGGAGTACCATATCAAAGTTTCTCTTGTACAGGGAACCATCAGTATTCAGAAAGAAACTACCAGCAAGCCTTCTCAAATTCTTCTTGTCATTGGAAGATGCCCCAGGTGGGTATGTTTGATCCTCCAAGAAGCACTTAATGTCATGGAACCAAGGCTTATCACCTTTGACAACCTCTGCTGCGAATACATATGCTGGTCTGTCGAGTCTGGATACTGAAATCCGAGGCACAAAGTTGGCAGCTTGAACTTTGATCATTGATGAAATGGTAGCCAGAGCATCTGCAAACTGATTCTCGTCCCGAGGGATATACTCAAGCTTGACCGTTGTGAAGAAAGTCAATAACCTTCTTGTATAGTCCCTATAAGGTATCAGATGATCCTGGTGGGTGTACCATTTGCCATTGGTTTGATTAACTACCAGAGCTGAATCTCCGAATACAGTCAATGTTTTGATCCTGAGGTCAATGGCTTCCTCAAGACCCATAATGCAAGCTTCGTATTCAGCTTCGTTGTTAGTGCAGTTGAAGGTGAGTTTTGCCGAGAAAGGCATGTGAACTCCCTTAGGTGTAATGAGTACTGCACCAACACCACGACCATTCGTATTAACAGCCCCATCAAACATCATAGTCCACTCTTCTTCCGGGTCAGGCCCCTCAGTGTGAATAGGCTCTTCATGGTCTTTCGCTTTTATGAACATGATGTCTTCATCAGGGAAGTCAAACCTCATAGGCTGGTAGTCATCAATAGGTTGCTCAGCAAGATATTCAGACAGTACACTGCCCTTGATGGCTTTCTGAGATGTGTACTGAATGTCATATTCCGTGAGAATCATTTGCCATCTTGCAACCCGTCCGGTAAGAGCTGGCTTCTCGAAAATGTACTTAACTGGGTCCATTTTTTAGATCAACAAGGTAGTGTGGGTCAGCATATACTGCCTCAGTCGGCGAGCAGCCCACGCTAAAGCACAACAAGTTTTCTCGAGCAGTGAATAACGTTGTTCACAGTCGGTAAACTTTTTGCTTAGGTAGTATATTGCATACTCTTTTCGACCAGACTCGTCATGCTGGCCCAACACACACCCCATTGACTCTTCTAAAACTGTCAAGTACATGATCAGAGGTCTTCCTTCAACTGGAGGCATAAGGATTGGTGGTTCTTGCAGGTATTCTTTGATTTTGTCAAAAGCCCTCTGGCAGTCTTCGTTCCACCTGACCGTCTGTTCTTTTCTTAACAGCTTGAACAAGGGTTCACAGGTTGCTGTAAGGTGAGATATGAACCTTGAGATGTAGTTCAATCTACCTAGAAACCCTCGAACTTCTTTTTCAGACTTCGGTGCAGGCATTTCTTGAATGGCTTTGACTTTATCAGGGTCCACTTCAATCCCTTTCTCGCTTACTATAAAACCCAGCAGCTTACCAGATCTCACCCCGAATGTGCACTTGTTGGGGTTCAGCTTCAGTTGGTACTTCCTCAGACGTTTGAATAGCTTCAGCAGATTTATCAAGTGGTCTTCTTCTGTGAGGGACTTGGCAATCATGTCATCCACATAACACTCGATTTCTTTATGGATCATATCGTGGAATAATGTTACCATAGCCCGTTGATATGTTGCACCAGCATTCTTCAATCCGAATGGCATCACCTTGTAACAGAACGTGCCCCAGGGTGTGATGAAGGTTGTCTTCTCCATGTCTTCAGGTGACATTTTGATCTGATTGTATCCTGAAAATCCGTCCATGAAGGAGAATACCGAGAACTGAGCCGTATTATCAACCAATACATCAATGTGAGGTAATGGAAAATCATCTTTCGGGCTGGCTCTGTTCAGATCCCGGTAGTCAACACACATCCTCACTTTACCGTATTTCTTAGGCACAGGAACTATATTAGCAACCCACGGCGGATAACTAGTCACAGCAAGGAACCCGGCGTCCCACTGCTTTTGTACCTCTTCCTTTATCTTCATTGCCATATCCGGGCGAGTACGGCGCAGTTTCTGTTTGACCGGTGGGCAATCTTCTCTTAAAGGCAGCTTGTGCATAATAATGTCGGTGTCCAACCCTGGCATATCCTGATAAGACCAAGCAAACACATCCACATATTCCTGAAGCAGGTCAATCAGTTGTTTCTTCACTGAGTCTTGTAAGCAGGCCCCGATTTTGACTTCTTTCACGTCTTCATCTGTACCAAGATTAATCGTTTCTACCTCCTCCTGATGAGGAGTGATAACCTTCTCCTCTTGTCTCAACAATCTGGCTAACTCTTCAGGAAGCTCGTAATCTTCTTCAACCCCTTCATCAGCTTGATTGATCGGATTGTCAGAGTCATACGAAGTCATAGCCGTGCTGTTGTCGGTGCTGTCTGGAAGGCACTCTCTGCAAGGGTTCAGTTTGTTCATTTTAGTGATTGATTTTAATCTTGTTTAGAAAAGTGAAATAAAGTTGTCATTTTGAAAACACTGCCATTTATTTTTTGTACAAAAAGAAAAATGGAAAAACAGTGAGCAGAAAAGAAAAAGATTCATTTGCAAAAGATGTCTGATATTTCATTGATTAATCTTGTTGCACAAAAAATTACAGATGGCCCGATTACAAAATGAGTCTTGTCATCTTGGGCAAGATGCAAGACTTGATGCATGCTTAAAATATACAGGAAATAATAATTACTCTACAGGAGTAACCCTTATAATTTCCTGGGAAGACCAGTTTGAGATACGGCTCCCCGGGATCCTTGGACGTATCCAGCTCTCCAGGTTGCGTTCATCTTCCGACTCATCTTCCAAGTTGTTGACAGCATCAGGGGTGAGCATCCCCCCACTAACAAAGTTGGGCTTCTTAGCAGCCTCTGCTTGATCTTGTTGAGTTGGTTTGTAACCCAACCCAAATCTATCTTCTTTCTTCTCCACAGGCAACAGTTTGCCCCAGCCTTGAGCATTTCCCTCCTCAACAACCTTCCTGGCTTGCTGGTAGGATGTCATGGAAGTCCCAAGTACAGCAAATGTTTCATTAATATTCAGGGCCTCAAACCCTTGACTCATTGTCTCGCAGATCTCCCCATCCATCTCAATGTATTTGTATGTAGCCAGATGGCTAACAAAAATATCCTTCTCTCCACAAATAGTAACGACCTGGCCCTCCCACTCGAATTTTAACTTCTGGTGAAGGGTAGACGTAACTGCGCCAGCGGCATGAATCCATGGTCTACCCAACAAACAGCTGTAGGCAGGCTGAATGTCCATCATGTAGAAGATCGTTTTGAAAGTTTGTGGGCCAATCGTTACAGGCAACTCAATTTCTCCCAGAACTGATCTCTTAGAGCCGTCAAAGGCTCTTACTACCAAGTTACTGGGTCGTAACGCCAATCCTTCATACTCCAGCTTCACAAGGGCTTTTTTAGGCAAGACATTGAGGGATGACCCTGTGTCTACCAGTACATGTGAAAGAACTGCACCCTTACACTCCATGGTAATGTGCAAAGCCTTGTTGTGATTGCGGCCTTCCGTAGTCAAATCAGTGTTGGTAAATCCTAGTCCATTACTAGCATTAACATTTCCAACCACAACTTCCAACTGATTGACCGTGATCTCTTCTGGCACATAAGCTGCGTGCAAGACCTTTAGTAGTACGTTCCGATGAGCCTCGGAGCACATAAGCAATGATAGAATGGAGATCTTGGAAGGCGTCTGGTGAAGCTGGTCCACTATCTTGTAATCACTTTTCTTGATGATTCTCATGAATTCATCAACTTCTTGATCAAAAGGTGTTTTCAGAGCTTCTTTAGCAACTTGATCTTCTTGCACCATGCTCTTCCCTTTTGCCTTGGCAGCAGCTTCTGCTTCAGCAGTGGGTCTTTGAATTTGCGGGGCAAAGAGACGTCCGCTTCGAGTGAAGCCTCCGCCTCCCCCCACATTGTCTATTTGTGGTGAAGAAGTTGATGATTCAAGAGTGATCTTCTGTCCTTCGCAGTATAGATCGGAGCCGTAATGCCAAGGGATGGCATTACTGCTTTCATAAGGTACTGGCCCAGGCACTGTGATAGTGACTGGACTGATGGCAGCTGCAGAAGGGACCATGATAGTCTGTGGATCATAGTATATTGTGACTGGTGCTCTGATAGGAGTGGCATTTTGTGAGTTGTAGGCAGAATCATTGGCAGGATCATAATAAATTGTAACTGTTGAGACGCTTTCTGTTGAAGTTGTAGGAGACATTGTTGGAAGGATGGGCGTTGTTGTTGTAGGAGATTCTGAATGAAGGGGTGCTGAAGTTGTAGAAGGGATGTTTGTTGATATTTGGTCCGTTGAAGTAACAGATGAAGCATTTGTTGATGAGACTGAAGAATTGTCTGGAACGATGGTTGTTGCAGTTGTAGAAGACTCTGGAACTGTTGTTAAGGAGATTGTTGGATTGGTAGGTATTGATGTTGTGATTTGAAGCAGGCCACTCTGGATGAGACCATCTATGCCGTCTCTCAGGTTATCACACCCATTCACTGAAATGTTGCAATAAGCACATCCTAGCTCACATCCCGGGAACATTTGACATTCAAGGAGTTGAGCTTTAATCTCTACCAAGGGTGTCCGAATCTGACCCACACTGGTTATCAAGTAGGACGGCTTATCCTCTTCAATAGCATTGATTCTGGGTCCTCCGTGGTGTGGCATAGGGTTCTTGTTAACATTTGGTGGTGGTGCAAAGTTTAGAGCTTTGGAATCCACTAAATCCTGCACTTTCATGTGCAAAGCTCTGCACTTCTCTGTACTGTGGCCAGGTGCATTTGAATGAAAAGCACATCTGGCGCTGGCGTCATAATTTCTGGGCAGACTGGCAGGATCTGGAGGTGCCAATGTCCTTAGCTCAACTAGGTTGAGTTTTAGGAGTTGTGGCAATAATGTGGCATAGGGCATAGGGATCGGATCGATCACCCTATTGGCCTGAGAAGGTCTCTGTTGGAATGGTCTTTGCTGATTGTTGTTGTTGGTGTTGTTGTTGTTATAATTTCTCTGAGGAGGATACTGAGTTTGTTGCTGATAATTTTGTTGCTGTGGTTGATAAGCTGGTTGAGGATGAATTGGAGCGGGAATGGTGACTGCTGCCACAGACCTATGAACATATTGGGGTCTGCCCCTGCTGGTATGGACAGTATTAGTTTCACCAGTTCTTCTTGGGCCTACAAAAGGCTTTCTTGGGTTGCTGGATGAGCTGGCACCGTTGTCAGAAATCTTACCCATCTTTAATAGGCTCTCAATTCTTTCCCCGGCTATGACTACATCAGCAAAGCTAGTGGAAGAAAAGGCAGCTAGCCTGTCAATGTATGTCCCTTGGAGGGTGTTCATAAACATATCAGCCATCTCCCTCTCTGACATGGGCGGCTGGACAGCAGCAGCAAGCTGTCTCCACCTTTGAGCGTACTCCCGGAAGCTTTCCCTGGATGATTGAGACATCCCCATCAGGAGGGTCCTGTTGGGAGCCATATCCAAGTTGTACTGATACTGTCTGATAAAGGCCTCAGCCAGGTCCTTCCAGCATCTAATGGTTGCTCTAGTAAGGTGAGAGTACCATTCCCTTGAAGCTCCTGTTAAGCTATCTTCAAAATAAAACATCCATAGCTTTTCGTCCATGGTATATGCCTTCAGCCTCCCCAGAAAGGATTGCAAATGGGTCCGGGGACAGGAAGTTCCGTTGTACTTCTCAAAGCACGGAGGTTTAAATTTGTGGGGAATCCTGACCCCGTCCACGAGACCCATGTCCATAACATCAAAGCCCAAAGAATTCTGGGACTCCAGGGATCTCAGTTTCTCAGCAATCTCATCTAGCCTTCTGTCATAGGCTTCCTCCCCAGCTCCCATCACTGTGAACTGATCTTCCTGGGGTCTTCTTGCAGCACTCTACCTGCAGTGGCAGTCCCTTGCACATTAACAGGAATGTTGATCTCGGGATGAAGGTGGGGTCCATAGACCGGAGGATTAACATGGGGTTGAACTCTCTCATTATTGCTTGTCCCAGCAGTCCCTAGATGGGGGTCTTCCTGATTCTGCCTCTCTACCAGTGCTCTTAATCTCTCTTGGCTTTGAGCCATATTATTCATCACCTCCATAAACTGTGTCATCTGATTCCTCATTTCCAATCTCTCATTGGCCATTTGAGTCCTGACCTCTGTAAGGTCCTGATGTACTTGGTCCATTTGTATGCCCGGAAGGTTGCTACGGGTTGGATATCTGTGTGGACGGTTGAGTGGAAACACCCGACGTCGAGCAATAGTTCCTGAGGTCACAACAGAGTTAGTAACAATAAAACAAAAACCTACAAAACAAAACAAAAGGTTAGTATGCAATGCAGTATGCTTATTTGTATCCAAGGTATCCGGCTTGGCACTTGGTTTTGACCTTTCCAGACCCCTGAAGAAGATGCTTGTGATGTTGCTTGAAGAATTCAGATAAAACAAACCAACATATATATTACAAAAAGTAAGTGATACATAGTTTGTTTTTTTTACAATACATGTCCCCTGAGGGGTCAAAAATACAACATAAAGAAAAGTACATGAAATGAAAGCAACAACAAGCAAAAGTCAGACACCAAGACCAAATTCATCCTCCTGAACTTCCTTGAGAAGTGCTTCAGTCACAGGGTCAGCTGGACGCTCTGTAAGGTTCCTGATGAGAAGATTCCTTGTAGTAACAACTGCAGTTAGCTTCTTGTGTCGACTTTGGTCCTTTGACCTCTTCACACCAGCTTTAATCTTCAACTCTGAGATCTCTCTCTGGGCTGCTAGCAGGGCCTCCTGCTGCTCCTTTGCACTAGCCTCCAGCTGCTCAATCTTATCCTGAGTCCTTTTATCCTCCTGAGTGCGAGCTTCGGTGATCCTGACCCACCTAGCCTGACTCTCCTTCAGATACAAATCAGTCCTAGCTCTCTGGAATTGGGCCTCTTTGCAGGCATTTTTCAAGATCTGCTCTCCAGCCCTAGACTTCTTGATATAGTCTTCTGACTTTTCAATCTTGGCTAGATGCTCCACCTTTAGCTTTTCTAACCTTTCAATATCCAAGCGGCCATCACTCCTCTCCCAGAGGGTCTTCTGTAGAGCCTGAGTCAGATTCTCATTTCTCTCTTTCAACTTCTCAAACTCCTCTAAGCTGACAGTTGCTGGAGGTGGTGCTGTGGAAGGTCCAGGCACATCTTCAATGGTGAAGGGCATCCCAGAAATTTGAGCCCTGGCATGAGACCACTCATAGTGCTGAGCTGAGGCTACATTGTTGCATCTCCCAAGAATGGTTACCCCTTTAGTCTGGACATTGTCCCAAGCCCAGGATGCTTGCCTGACAATAGCCAGATTAGGCTTGTTCTCACAATAAAGGGTCTCTGCTAGATCCTGTACTCTAGGAGGGTGGACTAATGCATAGCCTAGTTGTCTTTTGAATAGCAGAGGGTTGTAATTGATGCAACCCTTCACTCCTATCAGAGGCACATTGGGAAATTGCCCACAACTAGTAATGATGTCTCTGCCCTTGGTGCTCTGAGTGCACCACCTGATATCATCTGAGGTTAAAGCAACAAGCCTTCTAGCCCAGTTTTTCTGCTGGTGAGGGTTCAAGAATGCATCAGTCTTTGGCAAATGCTTGAGTAACCAAGTATGGAACAAAGGAGCACATCATCTCACTAATCTTCCCCTTTGCTTTTCATTCCTTTGGTGAACAGAGTAGTAAAGATCTCCCAGTAAGGTGGGCACTGGGTTCCTCAGGATGAAAAGATGGATTGCATTCTTGCTAACAAACTTAGGCTCATCTGAAAAAAGTATGACCCCATATATGCTAAGGGCTAATAAAGCACAGACTGCCTTCCACTCCCCCATGGAGGCCTTCAGAAAAGCCTGAGAGGTCAAGAAATCTAAGTGAAGACCAGAGACTCCAGCCTTGGCTGTCATGTTCTGCCCAATCAGAACTGGTTCCAAATACAATGCCTTTGCCACCTCTTCGTTACTAGGAAAAGCCATCTCAGGGTTGAAGGGGACTCCACCCCTGATAGGTACACCAATCAGTGATGAATACTCTTCCAACAAGGGTCCCAACTGAAAATTCTGGAAGGTGAAGCACCTCAGAGGGGGATCATAGAACTGCAAGCAAGTATGAATCAAGCTCCTCTGTGAAGGGTCCAAATCCATAACCACATCAAGGATTCCTCCATAATGTTCTCTGAATAGTGGTATATGGTCTGGAGTAATCAGGGTCTGAATCTTCCTGATGCTAGCCAACTCAGGCTCAAAGAAATGATAGGAGATGTTACTCTTCTTGGGTGCCATGTTGTTGAAGAAGAGCTGAGACAGATGCTGAGAGTAACACTGAAGATGGGCCACTGACAGGCTGAGACTGGTGATGCAGGTGACTGAAGCAGGTAGCTGATAGCTGAAGCAAGTACTGATGAAGATAGGTCTATGCTGATGAAGGGGTCAAAACCAAGCCAAAATATATGATGGATACCCTGAAAAACAAATAAACACATGTTAAAATGATGCAATGAGGATGTATGCAAATGATATGCAAGGGTTTGTGACTGAGCTGGATCTGATTAATTGCTCTGATATAGGCCTATGTATGTTCAAGAAATCCAGATGGAGGTTCATAAGTCCAGTAACCAAGGTGGGGGACTCAAATAAAGAGTCACATGTCCAGGGTTAAAAATCACAAGAACTGTTCCAAAATGGAGTACTCTTAATCAAGACATAGTAACAGGGTATGATGAGGTCAGGGGTACCTGCAAACCTGTAAACAGCCCAACCCCCTCACAGGTGATGTTCTAAAACAAGGATCCTCAGACTCGGATCAGTTATGAGAAGTGTAAACACTTCTAACCCGGAGGTACAGTGTTTACAATAACCATAAAAGATCCTCCTCTAATTCACCTCAGTTTCTGAAGGTCAATAGTAAAGGTCATCCAGACTTAGCAGGCTTCCCAGATAGCCCTAGCACTACAGGAAATCTGCAGCACAGAGTTCTCAAGAAGAAACCCATATCTGAACCGTGTTTCATATTCCCGCACCAGACCGAAATGGAATGGGAAAGAACATGAACCACTCTAGCCTAGGTGTCACTCAGGTCCCAGGTATAGGACCTCAACTCTCAGTAAAACACCCACCCACCAAAGCAACAAAACAGATCCAGCCAGCACAGTATGACAGTATGATATATGTAAAGCTATAAAGAAAGCAATAAAACAACTGTACATAAAGCAAAAATAAATATAAATACAAGCACAAATATCACATAACACCCCAGTAAACACAAATCAATCAAGCGCTAGGAGGAACCCACAAAAAGAACCAGAAGCCCTGGTTATAAGTGTCCCCAGCAGAGTCGCCAAGCTGTCGCTCCCGATAAATGAAGCCGGGTCAAATAGGGTACAAACGCGAACGGTCGGCGAAAGGAGGGTGTGAGAAAACACAGGAGTGAACTCACAGGGAATGAAAAGAGTCGCCAGCTAGGCATTTTTATCCCGGAGGAAAGGTAATGCTGCATAAACCTAAGAAAAGATATGGATAAGACGGTTGCGAACCAGAGAGACTGAGAAAGGGGGTTGGTTACAACCTGGGAAGGTATTAGCACCCAAATTGTCCGTCGTACTCGACGGGATCCACGCTTAAAAGATTTGTGTTTTAAAGGGGTAGTGTCAGTGCAATTTGTGTATATAAAGAGCTGGAAAAGGATGTATAGGTGTCAGTGTAAAAGAAGTGAAGTGTATAAGTGAAGTGTCAGTGTGAGATCAGGAATGAAATGCTCATGACCATGAGGCTAAAGAATGATACTGGAAAGAGGGGAAATATACAGAGACTTTTGTTCGATAACTGTTAAGTTATGCCTACGTATCCTCTCGTGCAATGAGGAAGTCAGAACACCGTAGTTCGACCCAAAGAGACTGAAAGATGAATTGACTTGTGAACTGCTTGCTTGCCTATGCTCAAGTGTATGACCTGTCTGGCTCAGGTGCAAACTGTCTTGCATTAGACGGAAGAAGCGAGTTCTCGTTTGTGAGTGAAGATGATGAGAAAAGAATCCCGGAGGAGACGATTATTGTTTGTTTTTGTGTTTTCAGTCTTTTATTGCTTTTGAAAGTTTGTCATAAGTTAATGAGCTTAAGCCTAAACCAATGGGTTAGTAAACTCATCACATCTTCCCTCTGATTAGGGGTAATGAGAATACCTTAAGTGTGAAGTCAGCTTCTCACACTTAATCACCTTTGATGCAGGATTAAGATCATTAACCTACTTGTGATTAGTTAGATGTTTTTGTTGTTTTTGTTTAGTGTTGAGTAATGAGATTAAGCCATAATCAAGGATTAAACAGACTCATTACACCATCCTAATAGAAGGATAATAGATGAGAATGTTTAAGCTGAGGAAAGCTCCTCAACTTAATCCATGATTAGGGATTAAACTCATGACAAAACAAGCCTTTGATTAAGTGGATTTTAATTAATGGTATGATGATGAAGTGAATTTTATGGTTTGTAAGACAACTTGAGGGGGACTTGTCCATTAACACTAGGGTTAATCCTTCTTAACCAGTTAAGGAAGAATTAGAACCCTAATGCAAGGCCCAAGTTACAAGTGTGATGTCTTGATGATTATTAAGTGAATTGATTAAGAGATTTAAACACATTAAGGGTTTAACACTTAGGATTAAAGTTATACACTCCATCCTAATAGAAGGATGCAGGCATAAGCTTAATCACAAAGCCTTAAAGCCTTTAGGGTTTAGTCCCTGATTATGAGATGAGAAGAGAAAACTCAAAGAGACACAAAGGTAAAACTAATGGGGAACTAATCAAAACCCTAATTATTGTCATGCTTGGTTGTTCCTAAGGTTTGTGAGGTTTAAGAAAGAAATCTTCAGAGGAACCACCAGGAAGCAGATGAATGGAGCAAGGAGAAGCAAAGTAACTTGCTTCATTCAAGAAGTCAAGTCACTTGAGGAAAGAAAGTAAGAAGAAGAAGAAAGAGCAAGCTCAATCTCAAACACATAACAAAATGCAGCAAAGATGCATAAAGGAGATGAAAAGAAATTGTGAGAAGTGAAGGCAAATTCACTTCTCAAAGTTGCTTACCACCTGAAAAGTTAGTGAAAGGAATGCAATGCAATGCAAAATGAAATGAAATGGCATGATGTAGATCAAAACCATAAGCATATATGAGATGATAATGATGCTATGAGATGCTGCAAACATGTAACAAGGCATGGAGATGATCATACAAACTTATGGATGCAAATGAAGCAAGTTAAGAACCATGATCATACATGAAAAGTTATGAAGTGCAAATGGCATACAACATGGCAAATGCAAGATGCAATGATCAAACATGCTTTCAATATGTCTTAAGATGTCAAATGAATCAAATGGATGCACAAAATGCTATGGCAAGTCAAGGTATGAATGCAAATGCAAGATGGATGCATATGGAAGCTCAAATTAGGGTTTATGATCAATGCACCAAACAAAAACCAAAATCAGAAGCAAACATCAAGATAAAAATTTGAAAATGCATTCAAAGGATCCCTAAACCTATATTAACTCACTGCCCAAAGGAGAGGTTCCAACTCTTAACCTAATAAAAGTTATGAATTTCCTAAGTTTTCTAGGGTTTTTGGGTACCTTAACAAGAAAAATGTCAAACAAATGGGAAATGAAAGATCAAATCATGCCAATTTAATCTCACAAACTACCTGCTAAACAAAATGCAATGCAAGAAGAATCAAAGTCCAACTCTCAATGGTTAGGCAGAAATGATTTTTTGAAGTTTGGATCAAAATAATGCCTTGAAATGATTTTAATTCCATGAAAAATTCTCAAAAGACATCAAGATCAAAAAAGAAATTTGGTTTGAGGGTTGGACAATGTTTCTAAATGATTATGAAGGTTTCATGAATTTTTTGGTGATTTTTAAATACCTAAAAGTATTTTTAATTAATTAATTCTCATTAATTAATTAAAAATAAACTTTTAAATGATTTAAAAATATTTTTAAATGCAAAAAATAAAAATAAAAATGTTTTTGGTTTCTGAAATTAAATAAAAGTTTGTATAAAAAATTTCAGAATTTTTAAAAAGGTTTTGCTATTTTTAATAAATATGAGAAAACAAATGAAATAAATGTAAAATGAAAATGAATTTAATCTGAAAAAAAGAAAAGTAATCAGATCCAAGGGCCCAAGTTTGAACTGGCTGCGCGCGCGTTTGACCTGGCGCCATATCCAATGGCTGACATTCAAATTCACTAATTAACTGATTAAGCCCTAATTCGTGCCCTAATGACTTTCAGGCGACCGGAACACTGTTCCGGTCGTCTTCTCCGGCTAGGTCATCTCCCAATCTCTCTCAATACGCCATGAAAACATGTCAAACTCTCCAGATCAACTAAACTAACATCCCTAAACAATAATCCAATAACAACATCCATTTATTTCAACACAAAATCAAGATACGAATCAAACATCAAAAACTGCCAAAATTTCAGAAACACAATACAACCTCATTTCTCAATCTTTTTCAAAAGTAACAAGTTCAGTGAACTCAGGGAAGCATGCTTTATCATTTAGAAACTTAAAAAGCAAGTTCTGGAAAAAAAGTTCATGAAGCTACCTGAGGTTGAGCTTTCGATTCAGGAGCTTTCTGGCTGTTTCTTTGGCTCAAACAAGTCCCAATGATCCTCCTTAGAAGCTTTTGACCCTTAGTTGGAGTTTATGTGGCCTCTAGAGAAAGTTGGCAGAAGCTCAGGCCAAGGGAGTGTGAAAATCGTATTTGTGATGTGGGAGGTTTCAGGCCAAAACAATGGTTGGTTTGTGATCAGGGGGACCTCTTGAGATCAATGGTGAAGTTTGTTTTTGTGTTTGATGCTTGTGCTGTGTGTTTCGAATGGTTTTGCATAAGAGGTGAAAAATGAGAATGTTGGCTTATGGGAGCTTTCAGGCTTAGTTGTGTTATGTGTTGGGTTGCTTTTGGTACACATTTCAATCCTTGATAGGTCAGAGAGTTGTTGTGGAGCAGTGTGATTGGTATGGAGCAAAATGCACAAAGTCAACTTTTTGTGTAAGAGAGGTATGGGCCATTTCTGCCAAGGTACAAAGCATGGCTTGGCTGCATCTTGAAACAAGGAGAACCATGGAAGAGGTTTTGAGGCAATTCAGCAACTTGCATAAAGTTTATGATGTGTTTTGCAAGTTTCACAAGTCTTGGCCCCTTTATGAATTCTTGAGCTTCAAGGCATGAAAATGCAAAGTTCTTTGATGCAAACTGACTTTTAGGTCTTGGTACATGTTTGTATGAAGTTTAGAAGTGCATTTGATAGCCTTAGAACACTTGATCAAGTCATTTTGCAAAATGCCTCTTTGGTAGAAACTTTGAAATTTTGTGATTTTTGCCAACTTTGACAAACCATAACTTTTGATCCAAGATGAATTAGGTCATGTTCTTGTACTTTTTGAAAAGGGAATGATCTATACTACAACTTTCATGACCAAAGTTTTTCCATTTGAAGCTTTTTTGAATCAAAAAGTAAGGTTTGAAAAAGTTGCCTAAAATGACAATTTCATTAAAAGTCAAACTTGCCCAAAAAGTCAACTTTACAAAAGACTTGAAATTCTTCAATTTTGTGAACTTCCAACATCTTCCATGATCAAATAAAGATCATATACAATCAAAATGGTGAAGAATGCCCTTTGGTTGGGTCATTGGGGGCCTCAGATGCCCTGATTTTGCACTGACTTGCTTGAAAAGTCAACTCTTGATCAGATGACTTCCCCATGGAATTTCTTCATGAAAATTGATATGCATACTCCCTATACAATATAGAGACCAATAGAAACAAGAATGACCAAAAAATTTGGAGTTATGGCCTCTGAAACCAAAACCCTAATTTTAGGTCATCTGGGCAGTCAAGCCTGGCTCTGCTTCCATACCATTCTCAGTTCTTGTGATTTTCTGACATTCTTGACTTTGAGAGGATGTAATATGATATTAGAACATACATGGACCCCTTTGAAGTGATTGATGGCCTTTGGAGTGGCTCAAGAAGCTTTTGGATTGCTCAGATCACAAACCCTAGATGCAGATGACTTTGAATCTATTCAGTGAATCAAAAATGTGATATGAGATGCTATGATTGAGTTTATGCATATGAAATGATCATAAGCCATGGTGTGAATGGGTGAGGGCAAATTTGGGGTGTTTACAGCTGCCCCTATTCAAACATGAGTTAGCTGTGCAGGATGTAAGCGACGGCTTATCAGGCAAACAGGATAACTTGTGGTTGAATACCAAAGACAGTCCAAAATTTGCACTCACAGAATGAAGAAGAAAAGGGATATAGATTGTAAAAGAAAATAAAGTATATTGTAAGGTATGGGCGACGGAGGACGACCGTCGAGCATAGGACGACTGCTGAGTAAAGAGCAATGACGGGGACGGCCGACATGCTGGAAAAAGTGCAGGAAATAAAGCAATGACGGGGACGGCTGACATGCTGGGGATAAAAGGTATCATGATGGGGAAGACCATCAAGTAAAGCTGTAAGATTCTCTGGGGATTAATGAAACATGACGGGGACGGCCATCAAGTTCATAAAGTAAAGTAACCAACGATGGGGACGGCCATCGGGCTAAAAAGAAAAGGGACCACGACGGGGACGGCCATCGGGTTAAAGAATAAATGCAATAAACGATGGGGACGGCCATCGAGCTAAAAAGAAAAGGGACCACGACGGGGACGGCCATCGGGTTAAAGAATAAATGAAATAAACAGATGATGAGGTACGGTCATCAAAGGTGAAGGACGATCACCTAGCAGGGGACGGCTGCTCTGTTGGGGATAAGATGAGGGACGGTCATCTAAGGTGGAGGACGACCACCTGGCAGGGTACGGCTGCCGAAAATATCGCGACATAGGACGAATGCCGGATAAAAGGTCAACGATGGGGACGACCATCAGACGAGCATGATGGAGGACGACCATCAAGAGGTGGAGGACGACCACCTAGCAGGGGACGGCTGCTCTCAAGGTTTATCATGACATAAGACGAATGTTAGATAACCAAAATCAACAATGGGGACGGCCATTGGATAAAATGATGAAGGACGATCATCAAAAAGGTGAAGGACGATCACCTAGCAGGGGACGGCTGCTAAATATATCACGACATAGGACGAATGTCGGATAAAAAGGTCAACAATGGGGACGGCCATCGGATGAGCATGATGAAGGACGATCATCAAGACGTGGAGGACGACCACCTAGCAGGGGACGGCTTCTCTCAAGGTCTATCATGACATAAGACGAATGTCAGATAAAAGGGAAATTGTTTTACTGGGGAAAAAGTAAACACGGACGAGTGTTTACATCCAAGAAACAAAAGGTATAAGTGTTTAGACTTGTGTATAGATTAAAGATGCGGACGAGCATCCTTAAGACTATGATACGGACGAGTATCAGGTAGAAACAAATACCGACATGTGTTTAGAGATGATGATACGGACGAGTATCAACTGGTTAACAAGGAACACAGACGAGTGTTGAATCTGAGGGGACTCCTCTGGGGAATAGTAGACACAGACAAGTTAAGCAATGAGTTTAAGCATAAAGGAAACATAAAAACTCATGAATGCATATGAAATGAAATGAAGGCATAACATGGAAAATGGATGATGCAATGATCAAACATGATTCTAATGTGTCCTAAGATGTTTTATATGTCATGTGAATGCATAAAATGTCATGGCAAGTTCATGGATGCAAGCATATACAAGATGAATGTAAATGAAGATGCAAAATTAAGGTTTTATGAAAGGATGAGATGCAAATGGCAGAGTCAGAAGAAAATGACATGATAAAAAATTTAAAATGCACTCAAAGGAACCCTAAACCTATACTAGGTTACCATCCAAAGGGGGAGGTCAGAAGCTAAACCTAGAAGGAGTTATGAATTTCCTAAGTTTCTAGGATTTTTTTGGGTGATCCTCAATGTAAAATTCCAAGCAAATTGAAAATGCAAGATAAAAATGAAACAAAAATGATTTTAGAAACTAGAAGTCATGCATAGAACAATACAAAAAGAATCATTCATAAACTCAACTTGGTTTAAAAGTTATGAATTTTTGAAGTTAGGGTTAGAAAATGAACAATTTTAAGAACCCTAATTCATTGAAAAATGTCAAAGTATGATCAAAACCAAAAATAAATTTGTGTGGTGAATTTGTAAATGTTTCTAAATATCCAAGAATGTTCTCTGATTTTTTTTGTAATTTTTAAATACTTAAATGTATTTTTAATTAATTAAAATCAATTAACTAATTAAAAATAACATTTAAATGATTTAAAAATATTTTTAATTCAAAAAATGAAAATAAAAATAGTTTTGGGTTCTGAAAATTAATAAAATGTTTGATAAAAAATTTCAGAATTTTTTGATGATTTTTACTATTTTTAAAAATTCATACAAATTAAATAAGAAAAATGAAATAAAAAATATGAATTAATGAAAGTATGCAAAATGGAGGGACAGGATGGATTCTGGGTTTAAAAGCATTGACCACGCGCCAAATCCAAGGGACAAAATTCAAACTTCACTAAACCTGATTAATTAATTAAATAATCCTAAATTAAAACTAATGATCTGATCCTAGCCATCCAGAACACGCGCCAAACTCAAATCCAATGGTCCAGGTTTAAACTATGCCCTAACCCTAATTAATCAAATTAATTACTTTCAGGTGGCCGGAAATGACCTCCGGTCATCTTCTCCGGCCACACCTCCCCTGAAAAATTTCCAAATCACTCTCTAGGTCATTTCTGGAGCTCTAAAGCTCCAGATTGACTCCTCTCACTCTCCTAAGATCAACCACACCCTTAAAAACAATTTCTTTTCAACCAAACTCAAGATTCGAAGCAATGAACAAAAATGGTGAAACTTTCAGACAAGCCATACATTCTCAATTCTTCATCATTTTCAAAAATAAAAGGTCCAGTGTACTCAGGGGAACATGCTTAACCATTTAGTAACTTAAAATAAAGGTTCTGGAAAAATTAATTCGCATGGCTACCTGAGATGGAGCTTTCAACCCTTGAGCTTTCTGGCTGCTTTCTTGCTTCAAAATGCCTCCAATGACATCCCTGAAGAAGCTTTGATGCTTGGAGAGCTTTAAGGAAGGCTGGTTTGTGAGTTTGTGATCAACTGGTCAGAAAATCGTGTTTTGTTAGTGATGTGTTCTTGGCTGTTTTGAGGGTGGTTTGTGATCAGTGATTGATTTGAGAATGAATGGTGGTGTTGGTTTGAAGAATGGATGACTGAGTTATGAAATTCGAAGGTTTTTGCAAGAAGGGAGTTTTTTTGTGAACTTGTGAATGATGAGGATTCAGGCTTGGTTCCTGTTATGTTTTGCTTGCTTTAGGTTAGTATAAACAAATGCAATTGGTTCAGAGAGTGGTTGTGGCATAGTGTGATTGGTATGGGTGAAAATGCAAAAAGTCAAGATTATGTGTACTTTGAGGTATGGGCTGGTTCAGGCATGATACAATGGGGTGTCTAGCGCAGCAAGGATTAAGGATGTCCATGGAAATCACTTTGAGGCAATTCAGCATGTTTGTGAAATGTTATAGGAGGTTTTGCAAATTTGACAAAGTTTGGCCCTTTTAAGATTTCTTCATGTGCAAGTCATGGAATTTTGAAATTCTTTGGGCAATTATGAGTTTTAGGCATTGCATAAGGTTTGTATGATGCTTAGAAGTCAATTAGAAGTCACAAAATGGCTTGCCATGAGGTTTTGCAAAAATCCCTCTTTGGCATGAAACTTGAAATTATGTGATTTTTGCCAACTTTGGAAAGCCATAACTTGAGTTCCATAATGAATTAGGACTTTTTCTTGTACTTTTTGAAAAGGGAATGATCCAATATACAACTTTCATGACCAACAATTTTTCATTTGAAGCATTTTTGATTGAGAAAGAGGAGGTTGAAAAACTTTCCCAAAATGGAAAGTTTACATTACAAGTCATTTCCATTTTTGGCAACTTTTGGTTTAGCTCACTTTTCTTCAAATTTGTGAACTTCTAAGCACTTCAATGATCAAATAAAGACCATATAACTTCAATTTGATGAAAAATCCACTTTGGTCACATGTTGGGGGGCCTCAGATGCCCTGATTTTGCTCCGACTTGCTCAGGAAGTTACCCAGTGATCAGATGACTTCCACAATGAATTTCTTCATCAAACTTGGTATGTATGATACTTATAACATATTGATTCCAATAGAAACAAGAGTGACCAAAAAAATTGGAGTTATGGCCTTTGAAACCAAAACCCTAATTTTAGGTCATCTGTGCAGTTAAACCCTAGCTCTGCTTGCATGCTTTGCAAGTTCTTGTGATTCTTTGACTTCCTTGATCTTTGGATGATGAAATATGATGATTGAACATACATGGGCCCTCTTGAGATGATTGAAGACCTTTTGAGTGGCTCAGAAGGATCTTGGATAGCTCAGATCACAAACCCTAGATGCAGATGAACTTGAACCAATGTAGTGAAGCAAAAAATGCCACATGATATGATATGATTGAACTAATGCAAGTATGAAATATCACAAGCCATGGTGTGAACTTAGTGAGGGAAAATTTGGGGTGTTTACAACAGGGAATTCAAAGTTGGGAGTGGGCATAGAATCATTATTTTCAATGGGTTTATCAATCAATCTGCACAATGATTTTATTTTTATTTTAGAGTATGAATAAAAGTGCAAACATTATGCAGATAAATAATTACTTTTATTTTTTGGGTTTTTTATGTTACCATTTTTCAAAATAAAGCAAAAAGGAAAACAGATATGGAAATAACAAAATAACATTTTATTGATGATGATAAAATTTGAAACAAAGCCCGACAAACATTACTTTCACCTTGGGCAGAGTAAAAGGATATTTGAAAGAAAATAAAACAAATTACTTTGAAGCATGAACAATTAAAGGAACATCAACATCAATCTAGTTCTTGCAAATCTTTACATGCATAACAAAGTTAGGCCTTTCTTTATCTTCATCATCTTCAATGATGGAAGCAGCGGAATGATCTTTGATAAACCCAACACTTTAGAATCCTTCCTGAATAGTCTTCGGGTCATTGAGAACTACAACCAGGGTAAAACCAATTCCGAATCCTTCTTTGTTGTCAACAGCATCAATAACTCGTCCCCAAATGTCAGATTGACCAGTTTCGAGTAAGCGCAGAGCATCCTTGAGAGAAGACATATGCATGACATTCTTCTTAGCAGCATTATCAACAACAGAAAGAGCCTGGAATGAAGTTCCCACCTCCTCTTCAGCATCAATATAGGAGAAATATGACAAATTGCTCACTAGCATCGCCTGTTCACCGCCAATAGTCACTAATTTCCCATCTTTCACAAACTTCAGGTTCTGATGGAGAGTAGATGTCACAGCTCCTGCCTCATGAATCCAGGGTCTTCCAAGGAGACAACTGTAAGCGGGCCGTATATCCATTACCTGAAAAGTAATTTGGAATATAAACGGTCCAATAAGAAGAGGAATATCCACTTCCCCAATCACAATCTTCTTCGATCCGTCAAAAGATTTTACAATAATCCCACTATGCCTCATTGGAGCGCATTGTTACGCAAGCCTTGACAAAGTCGACTTCAGCATCACGTTCAGATAAGACCCAGTATCAACCAACACTTTAGACATAGCATCCTCTTGACAATTCACTGAAATATGCAGAGCCAAATTATGGTTCCTTCCTTCTTCAGGAAAATCATCATCACAGAAACTCAGATTGTTGCACGATGTGATATTAGCCACAATACTATCAAATTGATCAACAATCACATCATGGTCAACATAAGCTTGATCAAAAATCTTCTGCAAAGATTGTCTGTGAGCCTCAGAGCACATCAAGAGTGATAAAACTGATATCTTTGACGGAGTATGCAACAACTGCTTAATAATGTTGTACTCACTCTTCTTTATCAATTTTAACACCTCATCTTCACTCCCAACGAACTGGCCTGATCGGGCAACAACATCCATAATCTGTTTACTCGCACTTGTATCTTCAACTCACTTCGGAGGATCCGAAGCATAAATTTTACCACTTCGAGTAACCTTTGTCACATCAGCAATGCTAACCACAGACCTTGGAGAAGGAATATGAACTTTCTTACCATTTTCTATCATCGTAGCATTATATCGATACGGAACATCTTTATAAGACTCATATGGCATTGGACCAGGCAAATTGATCACCAAGGGAGTAACAACATATTTGCGGCTATCAAAAGAAATAACCACTTTCTCAAGAACAACCTTCTCAGGAATATTGAACTGAGGCACAATAACGTTCACTTCATTTTTATACTCATCTCTTTTTGCTGTCACTTCAATCAACTTATCGTCCATCATTTTTTGAATGTCTCTCTTAACAATCATACAACCACGAGGGTTCACCGAGAAAATGCAACAACCAACATAATCGTGATCAATATCGTGATATTCACTTAAGAAAGCATGCATCTCAACCAAAGACCTTCGAATATGGAGGACCTCATAAATCTTGAATAAACCAGGACAACCATCCACCATATTCACAGACGTATTATCATGCTTCGGAAGCGGATTTGTCTTCACATTTGGATTAACATCATTGAAAGACAGAACATTGCTCCTTATCAATTTCTGTACTTCAAACTTCAATGGATAACAGTTCTCAACATCGTGCCCCGGGGCACCTTGATGAAAAGCACAGTGAGCCTCTGGCTTATACCACCATGGGATAGACTCTGGAACTGGAGGTGGAGAACGTGTTTGCACAAGATTCTCCGCAATAAGAGATGGAAGCAAATCTGCATACAACATTGGAATGGGATCAAAACTTGGCTTAGCACGAACCTGTTGATTACCGCCTTGTTGCACCGAAGGCTATTGATAACGAGACTGGTACTTTGGAGCTGTTGGCACAGTTGGAGTCACATTAATCACCGGAGTTACAGAATCTACATGCTGCTAATGACGATTCTCACGACCACGAGGTCTTCTATAAATTTCACGAGACACAACATTAGTCTTACCTTCTTTCTTTTTACCAAAGTTGAATCTCCTAGAGCTTTAGCCTGCACTACTCTCTTGGCTCAACCGTCCCTCATGAACACCTTCTTCTAGTCGCATCCCCATATTCACCATTTCAGTGAAATCAGAAGGAGCACTTGTTATCATCTTCTCATAATAGAAAGAACCTAAAGTCTTCAAAAAGATCTTCGTCATTTCTTTCTCTTCTAGAGGAGGAACAATCTGAGCTGCTAGCTTGTGTCATCTATGTGCATACTCTTTGAAAGTCTCTTTGTCCTTCTGGGACATAGCATGAAGCTGATCTCTATCTGGTTCCATATCAACATTATACTTGTATTGCCTAACAAAAGCCTCTCCCAAATCATTGAAATTCTTGATTTGGCTATTATCCAAACTCATGTACCATCTCATGGCTGCACCAATCAAACTATCCTGGAAATAATGAATCAACAACTTATCATTGTCTGTTTGAGCAGACATCTTTCTAGCATACATAGTCAAATGACTCAGAGGACAAGTGTTGCCTTTATACTTCTCAAACTCAGGCAACCTGAACTTACACGAAACGTTGACATTAGGAACCAAACAAAGATCATAAGCATATTTTCCGAACAAATCCTTATGCTTCAAGGCTCTCATCTCCTTCTGTATCTCAACAAAACGACCTTGAAAATCATCAAGTCTTTCAATCATACCCGCACCTTCACTGGGCTCAGCATGGTAAATCACTTCTTCATGGTGCGGAATAGTGTGCATCACAGGCGGTGCAGTAGTCATCACTGGCGGAAGAGTAGTCATCACCGGTGGAAGAGTATTAAATGCAGCAGTCTCAGGAGGAGGAGGATGATAACCAGCAGGAATGAAATCAACCGGAATGCCCCACGGAGAAAGAACTATCTCACCAGGAATTGATGCAGTAACAATCTCAGAGATGACTGTATTCTGAACAGGAGAATTAGGAGGAGGTGGCTGATTCTGAGCAACCACCAAGCTTTCCATCATGGTAGTAACTCTTTCCAAGCTTTCCCTCAGATATGTAACTTCCTCGCGCAGCTCGCGATTCTCTTATTGTAAGGTTTCTGACATCTTCTTCCAATTAGCTCGAGTATCAAATTTGTGAGTCGGCTTGACAGGAGAACTGAATGAAGACCAAGAAACAACATAAGATCCCCAGACAACACTCAAAAAGTAAGACCAATGCGGGTATGATGCATGGTATGCATATGCAAATGCAAAGATTTCAAAGGACCATAAGATAAATTGTAATATTTATAAAGAAACACTTTTTGAAGTAAAAAAAACTCATTCCCATTAAAATCAAAGTAAAGATTACAAGCGAAGTACAAGCCTCAACAATCCTAATACATGAGAGGAAAAGTAAACTAGGCCTAAGGGATCACATCCAAAGAAGATCCGAATCCCGACTGGTACTTCATGTGAATCCTCTTAATCTCTTTCTTGTACCGATTCTCCATGTCTTCCTTATCCTTCACCAACTGGTCAACAATGGTCTTCCAAGCACCGGATGTAGGAGGAATGGTAGATGGAGTACTAGAGGAAAATAAATCCTCTCTTGACCTCTTCGTAACACGCCGCTCAAGTAACTCAATGAGATCATCCTTCTCCTTCAGTTGCTCTTGCATCGTCATCTTCTCAAATAACCATTCTTCTTTCTCTTTCTTCATCTTCTCCAACTCTTCTTGAAGAGAAACCTTCTCATCAATGGGAGGAAGAAAAGCGGACAATGGTAGTATAGGAAACAAAGGCTCCTCGGGTGGATAAGGCATCTTAAGCTTGAAAGCCCTATATTGAACCCACTGGATGTAACACTCGGAGGGAGCAAGATGTTGTCTTACCAATTGACCCTTCTCTTTCCGATGAACCGCATGACAAGAATGATCAATCCTTTTCTTCATTTCTACATGATCTGCACCATTAAGAAAGAAGAAACGGGATAAGGAAAGGTTGTTTGGTATGTCCTTCAAATAATATCCCAACTGTCTCCTAGCAAGAATAGGGTTGTAACTAATTCCCCCACGTGTACCAAGAAGAGATACGCTAGGTAATTCTCCACAACTGTCAATAAGCACTCCAGTATCATAATAGGAACAATACCAAGTCATATCCTTATGAGAAAGAGACATAATCCTTTCAGGCCATCTTCGCTTCTCTCTATTATCCTTGAAGACGTCGGACTTTGGTAGGCGCGAAATAAACCACCTATAGAGAAGAGGCGCACAACACACAATCTCTCCATCACCTTTGGAGGTCCTATAATGAAAGGCATGATACATGTCTCCAAGAAAAGTAGGTACCGGATTCTTTTTCAAGAAAATCTGAATGGCATTCTCATCCACAATACCATCTAAGTTAGGAAACAAGACAATCCCATAAATGAGCAAAGCAAGAATAGATTCAAATGCATCCTTATGACCCAAAGTAAGAGAAGTAGAAGCTTTCCCCATCAAGATCTTAGCATTAATACCACGAACACTCCCTTTTGGAAGAAACTTCCCATTAAGATCGGACTCCTTGAGAAAAAGGGCTCTGGCGATGACTTTGGTCGTAAGCTCCTTCTCTAACCCACTGAAAAGAAATTCCTTTTCCAAAATAGGTAAACCAATCCAATGAGAGTACTCCTCCAAGGTCGAAACAAGTTGATAATCCGGAAAGGTGAAACAATGATGCAACGGATCATAAAACTGAGCTAAGGTAGGGAGAATCCCCTCTGGTACATGGGTATCCAAAATAAACAAGAGCTTCCCATAACACTTCCGGAACTCCTGGGTGTCAACCACCAATGCTCCTATCTTTCTCAACTCCACTATATTAGGATTCTTGAAGGTGTACTTCTTTGTGTTCCTCCTTTCAAAATTCATAACCATAGACATCTGAAATTTTGCAAACGTTCCTTATGAGTCCCTTGAAATCTCAAAAAACAATGCTCATGAATGTATGATGGCATGTATGCAACAACCACAAACAAGATCACACAAAGCACACATGTTTAGGTTCTGAGTCACAAGCATGAAGTCAAGGTAACAGAACACCAACCCACACAGGTAAGTACTAAGGTTTTGTCTTCATTGTTCCTGCAGAAAACCAAAAGAGTGCTAACAGAGGTGCCCGGAGTTAACAACCATCTTTAGAATATCATCGGTACATTGGATTACTCCCCAACCGATAAAATTCTTAAAATAGACCTCGTCCGAGTGTAGTATCGCGTGACAACCACCTTAGGTTTACACCCGGATGGCTTCCGCACTATGTTCCTATATTGGCTTGGATGGGTTAAGGGTTCTACGATCCTTAGTATGATCAGCTCAAGGTCGGAAAATAATGCCACGTTTGATTACTCATCATGACGTTGATAATCCAAGAGAGCCTAACCGAGTGGAGATTATCAAATTGATATAGCTTTTGACTACTCCATCGCTTATCGCTTCGAATATCGCCGTCCTATCATAAGTTCAACTCAGATCCGGGTTAGAATCTATCTCACTCACAAAGGATCACCAAAACCGAAACAGAACAAACAAATCAAACCAAAGCAATAAATAAATCAAAGTAGGCCGAATCCACTTAGAGATTACTCCCCAGCAGAGTTGCCACTTTTCTATAGCGGTAAAAAACATGAGTGTAAGCTATTAGTTAACTTAACTCAAAGTAAACAGAGTCGCTACCACGCTTTTATTTTATTCCAAGAGGAAAAAGAAAAAGAGCGAATAAAGAAACACAACAGAGAAACAGGTAAGGGGATATGTTACACAATGGGAAGGTTTTACGCACCCAAAATGTCCGTGGTACTCCACGGGAGCCCTTTGAAAACTTTTCCACTTTTGGTTAGAAAATGGTTTGTAAAATGTGATTGGAGGGATGAGAAAAGAATTATTTTTTAGTATTTTTTGTGTTTGGAGAGGTTTACCACCTCATGCCTACGTACCCACAAAGTGCAATGCGAGATCAAGACCCCGTAGTTCGTGGTACAAATAGTGAAAAGGGTGGGTTATGATTAATTTTATTAAGTGAAGAAAATTTGTCATCTTCAAGTGGATAGCCTAACAAATCTACCATGAGAATGAATGCATGGACTCATACATCATTATGGGGAGGGCGCCAACTCGGATAAAATCAACGAGTATGCCACTAAACCCCCACAAATGACAAGAGACTCAATTACATCAAACTACAACCATGGATATTGAGAGACTTGCACCCGACTAAAGAATAATGACTCGTAATCGGCACTCTTTAAAAGAAAATAAACAGAAGTGCACAAAGGCACAAAACCACTTGAATGAGTTTGGTTCTTTTTATTTTTGAATTAAAGTCAACATGATTAGATTCATTGATTTTTTAAGAAAAAAAAAAAAGTAAAAGCCACTTGACAAAAGTCAAGGTTTTTGCTTATTAAAGAGGTGATGATTTAAAAAGAAGGAATCCTTTGAAAAAGGGAGAAAGTTTTGAAAATTGAAGAATGGGAGGAGATGAAGGGACTATCCTAAAAAAGAAAATAAGGAGATAAGGGAAGAAAGATCTAACAAAACTTGATGGCATTCCAAATTATGAGCATAAGAGTTTCATCCTTATAAGCTAGCAAATGACCAAATAAAGGCCAAGTCCAACTTCATGAAGATCAAGGCAAAGGAAGTGTCCTAAGAATCTAAGTCCAAAAATCTCCATTCCAATGCCAAGGATAGTAACCAAAAGTCCACAAATTAAAGTCACAAGTCTTTTAGAAGTTTAATCCTTTATTAATGTTTTTTGGTGTCCAAATAGACAAAATGAAAATAAAAAATTAAAAAAAAATGAGAAAAAATAATAAACATGATATGGATGAATAAAGCAAAATAGAATAAAGAAAATAAAAGTTCAAGAAATTAAATGTTAGTAAAAAAAGCAAATAAAAGTGCAAGAATATAAAATATTAATAGTAGCAATTGTATAATAATATTTACATAATAATGGTATGTGTTGCACCCAAAAATTTTCCCTCCACAAGACAAGACATTGTGTACTAAGATATTCACAAGGTTCACAAGGTTCACAAGACATCTTATGAGGTTCACAAGGTTCACAAGGTTCATAATTAGTCAGAAAGTTTGGCAATTCCCTCAGACAATGCATCCTCCTAAGCAAGGCATCCTAAACTAGGGTTTTGACTTTCATCAGGCTAAATGGACTTCCGAGACTTCAAGTGAGCTTCATAGCATCCTATATGTGTTTAAGAATCCCCATGTCAAGTTTCAAGACTTTCCCAAAAGATTTGCTCAGTCAGATGATCAGATAGGTTAAAATCAGTCAAAGCAGTTAAAAAGTCAAACTGGGGTCAACTGTGGTCAAACCAAAGTCAAACTTTATGATTTTTTGCCAACATCAAGTATATGAAGTAAAAATTCATCATTTAATCAAGGTTTGATCATGATTCATCAAGGAGATTTCAGATCATCAAGAATCAGGAGTTTCTAAATTAGGGTTTTCACAGGAAAAGTCAACTGAACTTTGACCAGCCATAACTTTCACATGCTTCATCAAGAATTTTCCATCCAAATCTCATTTTGAAGGAAATTGAATTCTCTACAACTTTGTGTCTCACAAGCCAAGCCCAAAAATGCTTCATTTGGAAGGTATGAGCTAAGACATTATAGGTCCTTTTAAAAGTCAACAAAAAGTCAACAACTTCCAAAGAGCATAACTTGAGAATGGTAAAAGATATGGACATGAGACCAAAGAGGTTGGTTATAGGACTCTTTAATATTTCCAAAATGTCCAAGAACACCTTCATAGCATTAAAATTGAAGGATTTGTGCCCTTGCAAAGTTGGGAAATATTTGGGAAATTTATGAAGCAAATAAGGCCTTAAAACCAATTTTTGCTAAATGAGCCCACCAAATTGCCATCCAAACTTTACAAACCCATCAAGCAAGACCCAACCCATACATTTTCTGATTTTTTATATTTTATTTGATATTTATTTGAATTTTATTCATTAAAATACAAATTAAATTGAAATAAAATATAAAAATCATATATTTGAAAAGGATTTGGCTTCTAGAAGGTCTTAAAGCTTATTTAAACTTGATTGATACAAATATAATAGAGATCATACCAAAATAGCAAGGCTAGACCAAAGAATATTCAAGTTTTAAGATCATATCTTTCTCAATCTCCCAAAGTCCAAAAGTCCATAGTTTTGTGAAAGATTTGACCTAATTTCATTGTATCATATATATACAACATAAGGCTAAGCATTGTGGAAAAATTCAGAGCCCCAAGAACACCAAATCGAATTTCAAAAATCCAAGCATAAACTCAATTTCGGTTTCATACATACCAGCCATTCCCAAACTATTTGAAGGTTGCAATAGCTTCTTGGAAGCATTTAGAATGTTTTTGGATCATTACATACATCGTGAGCCTCTTAAATCATAGAATCTGAATTCAATTTTTTCTTGAAATTTTAAATTTTCGATTACATCAATTCATGATATATAAACTGTTTCTATTCATTGATATTTGCTTCTTATCGTGTGTGGATTGGTTTTATGAACTTTGATTGAATTTTCATGGCAGAATCAAGAAGAAGCCATGGCTAGGGTTTGGACCTTCGAATTAGGGTTTCGTTGTTTACTCAATTTAAATGATTTTGAAAACCATGGCAAGATTGTATGGACTATGGGGAATCGTTTTATGTTGACAATTGGATCCAATTTTACGTGTTTCATAGGTACACAAAAACATAGGTTCTTCTGTAAAAAATATGTGCAGGAAATTTCGCAGGAAGATTGGTGGAAAAATTCGCAAGAAAATGTGCAGCAAGGAGGTTGAAGACGATGGCGCCAAAATTGTAGTTTGAAATTTAGTTTTATTTTATATAATATTATTTGCAGGATATTATCAAAGCAGCGTGATGGCCTGGTGGTTTTGGTACGCGTATAGAATGATGAAAGGCCTGGGTTCAAATCCGGCCAAGGGCATTTTTTTTGTTTTAAATTCATTTTGTTTTACAGGATGATAACAAAACCATGTTGGTGTGGATTACTACCAAGCGCGCGCAGTGGCCCAGTTGGTTTTGAAGCAAGTTGGCCAGGTAAAGGACCTGGGTTCAAATCCCAGGTCCTGTTTTTTTAGGTTTTTTCATTTATTTTGCTATTTCTTTGTTTTATCTTTTTTTAAATTAATTAAAAATAGTTTTCTAAAATAATAATTAAATTGTATTTTTCATAAAACTTTATATTCTTTTTTTAAAATTCATATTATTTTCTTAAAATTTAATTAGTATATTTATTTTATTATATGTTTGTTTATTTAAATATATTTATAATATGTATATAATTTAATTAAGTTTAAGTAAAAAAAAACCTAATTTCTAAAACCTAATTTCTAAAACCCTAATTTTTTTTAAAAAAAAAACCTTAATTTATTACCTTAATTATTTTATTTAAATATTAAATTTAATAAATGTTTCTAATATATATAATTAAATAATTAATCATGTTTTATTTTGTAAATAAATTAGTATATGGTTTATTATTATTATCTTTATTATTTTATTTTAATCTCAAAAATTCTTAAAAAAACTTGTTTATTTAATTTATATATGTTTTGTATATTTGTGCTAACATTTTTCTTATAATTATTTTTATTACTAACCCTTTTTATTATTTAAGTTATATATTTATTATTTAATCGTTTCTATATTTATGTAATTGCAAAAGCCTTGTAATAGTCGTAGGATTATTTTTGTCTTTATTTTATTATTTATAAATGTTTATATTGCCATGGTTAGTAAAATAGGGAGTGATAATATGTTTGTATTTTAAAATTAATTTAGAATCACTAATTTAATAAAATAAATATATGAACCTATACACGCACACACGTAAGTCGATCTTTGATCGCCATCTCACTTCCTAAGGTTGTCCCTCATGTTGCCTAAATAAAAAGGTCAAGTAAGGTGTCTAAAAAAGCAAAGTCCCTTCTCATAAACAAATCATCTAGTCCCTTTTAAGATTATAACATCAAGTCCCTTCGATGTTGCCTACGGTAAATGATCTTGTCCCTTCGAATAAAAGATGATAAGTCCCTTCGTATTGCTAAGACACCTTACAGTTGCCTAAACACAGATGACCCTTCACATGCCCCTTATAACATCCAAGGTAATGACTACCTATTCCTTAATAATAGGGATAGTCTTACCATTGAAAGAACATTTAAGAACAGTAAAGATTTAATCATAGGGTAGGTTCCTCTTAAGTACTTGCTCACTTCTTCAAAAAATATTTCAGTACACTTCACATTTTAAACAATTTTCAAAACAAAGTCTTTATATATATCCATACTAGGATCATTATAAAGTACTTAAGAAAATTTTTAATCACACACTACATTTCTCAAAACAGTTTAAAGTGAGCTAAGTAACTAAGAGCCCATGGATAACCATGGATGTAAAGGGTGCTAACACCTTCCCTTTACATAACCTACCCCCCGAACTCAAAAATCTTTTAAGGTCTTTGTCGCTCCCGGGATTTTCATCCTAGTACAAACGCGAAAGTGGCGCGGAAAGGTTAGAGTCGCCAGCCAGACATTTTTATCCCGAAAGAATGGGAAAGGTAATGTTGCACAAACCTGAGGAAGAAGGAAAGGACAAGGTCCTGCGAACCAAAGATCTGAGTTCGGGAGTCGGTTACGACCTGGGAAGGTATTACCACCCCAGATCGTCCGTCGTACCCGACGGGATCCACGCTTGCTTGCTTGTTTCAAAGGGTGAGAAGAATAACTGCTGCTGAATAAAACCGCTAACTGGAAACTGGAATGAAATGAGAAAAGGAACTGAAATAAGAAAATGGAAGGAAATGGGGAAATGTAGGGAAAATAAAGAATGTGCTCGAACGGGCCCTACCCCGCTGCCTACGTACCTCATCGGGATAAATGAGGATCAGAGTCGACGTAGTTCGCCTAACTAAGGCGGGAACTATTTGTTTGTGTTTTTTATGTTGGAACTGCGTATGTCTATGCTCAGGTGTTGCAGGCTCGTCTGATACGAGTGCGTTTACCGTCTTGCATGTGAGACAAGTCGTCGCGAGTTCGCGTTGTGAGTGAATGAGATGAGAAGAGAAGTCCCCGCAGGATAGTCGCTTGTTATTTGTTTCTTTGTCTTTTATGAGTTTTGTATGAATTTGACACAAGGAAGTGAATTCAAACTCTTTTCCATGGAATGTACACTTGACTTTACATTCCAAGATGGAATAATAGAACAAGCATACCCAGCAAGGAGAATTTATCCAAGACTGGTTTCCTAGGATTAGGGCTTAAGTTCACTGGCTTGTTGAACTTTATTAAGTGTTTTTGTTGCTTTTGTGAAGAAGTGTCTTTTAAGTTTTTCTTTGTGAACAACTCCTTGATGAGACTTGTGCATCATGATAGACAAGCTTACACCACTCCAAGATGGAATGAATGCAAGTGCTTCATGGAATAAGGCTATACACAAGGAATCCTTTCATTTATTTGTTAAGTGTTTTTGGATTTTTGTTTGAAGATAAGAAGAGAATGACTCAAATTGCAAAAAGGGAAAAAACTAAGAGGAACTAATACACAACCCTAAGTTATTTATAGGCAAAAGGGAGATCCTATGGTTAATGAGGTATTCTAATCCTAAGAAAGAAAAGGAAAAGAAGAAAAAAGGAGTTAGAAACTAACTTACTTCCTAAGGAAGTTAAGTTGGTTCTAAAGAACAAAAGGGGAACCTATGAACAAAGCACAAAGTGCTAAGGCAAAGACAATTAAAATGCATAAAAGATAGGAATGAAGTGAGGCTTACCTCAATCTTCCCCCCTACAAAACAAAGATTAGCATGACAATGCATATTGAAAGTAAAATCGAAGCATGAAAGCGATTAAGTACCATAAACATCCTAGAATGGAACTAGGGTTCAAAATAAGACCTAAGTCTAAAGGTGAAGGTACCTAAAGGTCACATGACTTCTAAAGTCAGTAGCTACATGCTATAGGTCCCTAATTATGCTATGATATCTCACAAGATCAAACTATGTCAAACTATGCACAAAAAGTTCACATAAATTCACCTAAATGCAAAGTTAGGGTTTATGGATGAAGTATGAACGCATATGGCTTACAAACATGAATTGATACATGAAATGAACATCAAAGTCAGTAGTGAATTCTTATGAAGATGGATGAATGAATATACAATCATGGATGCAATGGATTAGACATATGGAGCAATGAGAAGAAGATATGAGAAGAAACGAACAAACATCGCATAAGATCGCACATGATGCAAACTAAGGAAGAATGGCATGTGAATATAAATGAAATGATTATGGGTCAGTAGCATACAAGGCATGAGATGCAATTAGAATGCATGAATAGGCATTGATTATTTCCACATAATTCAAGTTAAACATGAGAAGAGATTAGCAACCCGTTTAAGTTAAACTAGCTCACATAAGTATGCACTTTGAAGCACCAAAACAAACCAAATGATTATGGTTCAAAAAATGACCTATGACTGGAATTAAAGACATACAAATGACCTATAATTAACTCCTAGAAGTTACCAAAAAATTGCCTCAAGCAAATGGCATGAATGCCTTCTTAAATCCTAGGATATGGAGCAAATACACACATGAATCAACCTAGGATTTAGGTGACATGGAAAAATAGCAAAAAGCCTTTAAAAATTATGAAATTAAATCCCTGGAATGATATAGTCATTATCTCACATGGTCTAAAAGGATTCTACAAAATTATGCACCAAAGTGCCAAAACAATTCCTTGATTAGCAAGGTAGCAAAGCATGATCACCAAACAAACAACTCCACAAAGTGGATCAAAAAGTGCACTAAAAATTATGAAAAAAATGCATAATGAGCATCAAAATGTCAAAAATTACAGTGATTAATCATACACAAAAAATAGGTTTCACACCTATGGGGAAAAATCGATTTCGGTCCCTTATACCAAAACCCTCCCTTTTGGGACAGCTCATGAACTAAAATCCAAATTAATTATTAAAACCACCCAAATCTGGAAACAAAAAATATGACAAATTAAATAAGAGGATGAGGATCACTCATGAATTTTTCCAGAATTTTATCTCACCTAAAACTATTTTTAATAATTGCGACGAAACGGGCAAAAAAGTGGATCTTAAGGGGAAGTGAAAGGAATCGATCCTAATGGTTCTTAACCTAATCCCTAAGTTCCGAAATCGATACATATCATCAAAAATCACAAATATAACCAATGCCTCAGGTGGGAGGGCTCAGTATGCATCTTAAATTATATGGTCCTAAGCCGCATACGACTAGAATGATGCTTAAAAACCGAAACGTCGAAATTACTTACTTGAATGACATGCCGATTCTTCACATAAAAGAAATCCGAAAAAAGCCTTAAGCAAGGTCTTGTAGTCTCCTATGAGCAAAATAAATGCCCATCTTCCATATTGGCTTTGTGAAGCTTTACCAAAATCAAAATCGATACAATGTCGATCAAAAACATCATGAACACTTTAATTCAAAATTAGTCCTAAACAAATAATTAGAATTACCAACAAAAAATTCTAATTAAAAATTACTAGAAAGAATAGATTAATTATTAACCACCAAAAATTAACTAGTAATAACAATAATTAACAATTTCCAACAAGATTCATTAAAATTTATAAGAAAAAAAAAAAAGGAAAAAAACATAAAGAGACCGGGGGGTGAAAAGCAGCATTCTGTGGCAACAAATAGAACAATAAAAATGGCCTAAGGCCCACTTCTCCTCCAATTTCGGATCCAGGGGTGTGCTAGCAGAAACATGGTGCGGGTATCACTTCTATGGGTTCTGAGGCCCAAACTTGGCACAATCCTTCATGTGGGGTGTTGAAGTGAAAAAGGAAGTGTGAATAGAAACCCATGGAAGAAAGGCCCAGATTACATCCTCATGAAACCCTAATTTCGCAATGTGTAATGAATGAAATAAGAAAACCACTGAGAACACATTCTGAAACACGCCTCCGCCGCACCTTTTTCTTCTTCACAACCATCGTCGGCGAAATCATCTCTCTCAACAAAATACATCGCCGGAAACATAGAAATTCGTCGGCGTCTTGAATCTCCTTCCCTTGTCTCCGCCGTACAACACCATCATCAAAGAACCCTGCTCCTCCTCCATTATCGCCCCATAATCGTCCTTGATTTCCGTCATCAACCGCGCGACGCTCTTCACAATCAACAACATCCGCCGTTGATCTCATTCCCTCCACCACTTGAACCACTCCTCTCCACTTCTCTCTCAACAAGAGAGAATGTCGTTGCGATGACAAGTCCCAAGCACCGCCGCACCGTAACCTTCCTCTTCGGCGACGGTAACATCCTCAAATCGCCTCCTTCATGTCAGCGGATCTCCAAGAACATCGTTGCATCTGAAACGGCTTCTGCGAATTTTATACGAACAAATTTGGTAAGAAATTTCGATCTGATCTTCTTTTCAACCTGCCTTCGTTTTCCTCCTTTTCTTCTCTGAATCTGAGTTATTCATTTGGGAGGTTGATTGAAGATGCTGAGTTGTTGTGTTGATGTCATTGCTGAATTCAGGTTCTTGATGTTATGTTGCGGATTAAGGAGTATGGAGATTGAGAAGAATGAAGTGTGTTGGTGCAATGATGATAATCGATGAAGACGAGAATCGATGAGAGATTAGTGAAGATTGTTGATGGTGAATACCACGATTGATGCAGGTTTTTCTCTGTTATCGGTTTCTTGTAGAATGGAGATTAGAGAGGATCTGAGTTATTGATTTGAGAAAGTTTGTGAGATTTGCGAGAGTGACGAATTGCTGAAGAAAAAATCACAATGGCGATGTGATTGGATCTGCAGAATCCGTGGGTGATGAAGGTTTCCTTTTGTTTCTGAATTTCTTTTCCTTGTGTTGTTCTTGGTGTATTGACACCATCTTTGCACTGATGCATTATTGAGTTTCTGATAATTATCCTCTCCATCCTGATTTTCTACCATTTTTTCTGTTAGGAAAATCGAAGAAAAAAAGGTCCTGAATATTGATGAATGAATCTCCTTTTTGAAGATGAGGGTGGTGGTAAAGATGAAGGTTGGTGAGAAGTTCTGTTGAATATCATTTTCAGTGAGAATTTTTTTGAGAGAGATTGATGATGATCCATCCCTTTTTTCTGTTTTTCTGTTATAACTGTTAACTGAATTCTTAACTGAATTCAGTTAACTCCACTTTTTTGTTTTGTATTGATGTTATTGAAATCAATGCCACTGATTTTTTTGGACTTCACTTTGCAATTTTTCTCTGTTATGTATTTTCCTTTTTTTTCTGTCAAAAATTCTAATACATTGAGACATTGAGATTAAATGGGGAATAACATGGTTTAAGAAGAAAAAAATAATAATATTGGTTTAAAAATGATATGAAAGTTAAGATATCATTTAATTAAAAAAACTAAACTCAAAGGAAATTTTGGCTTAAGGGGTTAATGGACTTGAATGAGATGTGGACAATGGGCCTGAAATTAGTATTAAAAGGATGATGAGCAAAGGTACAACCAAAAGGAAAAAATGGCTAATGGTTTCAACGGACATAACAAATATACCATGAGCTTTGTGATATGGGCTGGAAAAGATTTTCGAAAATCGGATAATGAATAGCTATACGCGGGTCAATTGATTTTTTTTGGTGATTGGATTTATTAAATTTGGCCAAGGCTTAAAAATATAAAACCAAAAATGTTTTAGGAATTGACATGGAAAAACGGGTAGAGATTTATAACTAAATCTTTTGAATTTGGTTTAAAAAGTGGTTTCAAATGGGTTATGGACAATGAATCTAATTGATAATGAATATGGTCTTGGGCCAATGGACTTCGAGTTCGGACACTATGTCAAATCTTGCATGAACTTAGAATAATGTCAACGAATGTCTCAAATTCCAAACATCTGGTATTTCCAAAGACCAACACAATCCTTCCAGCTTTGTACATTAAAAGAACGAACCATAACCCTGCCTAAATCCATAAATCCAAATTACTCTCTTCGAGAACCTTATCTTCGACCCCATCTTCTAATCCATACCACCTTTTCATGATAATCAAGGAATATCAGTAATGACCTTGATCTACCTCTAACCTACTTGAGTCTTTTGAGAAGTCCCGAAGACAATATACCCCATACTTGATGAACTCTGATAAAAAAGATACTCGAGATGTTGGGAGATCAGTCTTGCTTCCACTTAAGTGTCAATTAAAACACCCTTGAATACGGACCTTCTCACACTACAAAGAATCGCCTTAATGCCACGTCTTACGAGCTATGAAATGCATGATTGTGAATGTTAATGACCTAGTGAGAAATGCAGATGGATGCAAAGCGAGCCAGTTACGGTAAAAAGAATGAGGGCAAATTTTGAGGTATTACAGTCTTTCCTGTTCTTTTATGCCCTTTCCTTTTGGATAAAATAAAAGTCGGTGGCGACTCTTGCTATTCGCAACATAACTAAAGTCAGTTTTCCCACCGTGTTACAGAACTGGCGACTCTGCTGGGGAGTTACTAAGTAAAAGAGGGGTACCCTTAGGAATTAGATCACTTTAAACTTGCTTGCTTTGTTTGCTTTACTTTACTTGTTGGGTGCTCTTATGTGTGAATGATCCTAACCCGGATCTAGTGTACCTTAGGTAAATGGCAATAGACCAAGGAAACTGTACGGCGTATACCGATATGGTTGATCTGGTGGCCATAGTTAGTGTGACTTCTTGGTTGGTGCTTATATTCCTTAAGTAAGTTGAGGATAATATGAGGCTGCCATATGTTGTCAATACACTAAGTAGCTTTTAGAACCCTGGTCATCCCATCTTGGCCTCTAGAAAGTAGTGAGATAACCGGCTTTGGTGAAGACTGAAGTTGGTTGATACTCGATACTACACTCATTGAGATTCTAAACTTGGAGGGTTTTGGTTGGAAAGTAAGTTGCCTACTAAACAACCACCCTTGTGAAGGATCAATGATATTGAGATCCCTTAGAACCTGGTTACTTTATAGGACAGGATGAACCAACTAACTTCAGGGGAGGGTACTTACCTTTAAACTTCATGCAAGCCTTCAAACCTAGGGCTATTGTGTGACTTGTTTGTGTGTGCCACATATTTGTGATCGAGCATAACATAATAGCATCATCATGCATCATAAGCATAGCATTTTCACTAACCATTTCAAGGACCAAAGGATTTATCTTTGTTCTTTGTTGCAGGTCATGGCTTCTTCTCGTAGGAATACTATCCGGATCAACTTTGTAGGAATACCTCCTAAGCTTAAGGAGTTGGTCTCTCAAGTTTCTGAAAACTCCCAGTTCATCAAGAAACATGGTCACCTACTGGATCTAGTCACTTCAGGGTTCAATGAAGACATGATGAGTGTTCTGTTTCAGTTCTTTGACCCTAAACATCATTGCTTTACATTCCCTGACTATCAATTGGTTCCTACAATGGAGGAGTTCTCCAAGCTTCTGGGCATACCTATACTTGATCAGAAACCCTTCACAGGCTTAGAAAAAGAGCCTAAACCTGAAGTCATTGCTGCAGCTCTACATCTGAAGAAATCAGACATTGTCCTAGAAACAAGGAGTGGAGTTAAGGGTATTCTTGCTAAGGTATTGATGGAGAAAGCTCAAGTGTTCCTGAAGGCTATGAGTTATGATGCTTTTGAGGAGATCTTAGCCATATTGATCTATGGCTTAGTGTTGTTCCCCAATCCAGACCAGTTTATAGACGTTCACGCCATCAACATATTTCTGACTCATAATCCAGTGCCTACATTACTTGGAGACGTCTTACACTCTCTCCATATCCGTACTGTCGATCCCACCAAATGACACCCGAGGTCAGAAGGGGTACAGACGCGAACGGTCGGCGAAAAGGGGGGATGAGAACACACAGGAGTGAACTCAAGGGAAAGAAAGAGTCGCCAGCTAGGCATTTTTATCCCGAAGGAAAGGTAATGCTGCATAGACCTAAGAAAGATATGGATAAGACGGTTGCGAACCAGAGAGACTGAGAAAGGGGGTTGGTTACAACCTGGGAAGGTATTAGCACCCAGATTGTCCGTCGTACTCGACGGGATCCACGCTTAAAAGATTTGTGTTTTAAAGGGGTAGTGTTAGTGCAATTTGTGTATCAAAGCTGGAAAAGAATGCAAGTGTCAGTGTAAAAGAAGTGTGAAGTGTATAAGAGAAGTGTCAGTGTAAGAACAGGAGTGAAATGCTCATGACTATGAGGCTTAAAGAATAATGCTGGAAAGAGGGGGAATATACAGAGACTTTTGTTCGATAACTGTTAAGTTATGCCTACGTATCCTCTCGTGCAATGAGGAAGTCAGAACACCGTAGTTCGACCCAAAGAGACTGAAAGATAAATTGACTTGTGAACTGCTTACTTGTCTATGCTCAAGTGTATGACCTGTCTGGCTCAGGTGCAAACTGTCTTGCATTAGATGGAAGAAGCGAGTTCTCGTTGTGAGTGAATGAGATGAGAAAAGAATCCCGGAGGAGACGATTATTGTTTGTTTTTGTGTTTTCAATCTTTTATTGCTTTTGAAAGTCTGTCATAAGTTAATAAGCTTAAGCCTAAACCAATGGGTTAGTAAACTCATCGCATCCTCCCTCTAATTAGGGGTAATGAGAATACCTTAAGTGTGAAGTCAGCATCTCACACTTAATCACCATGGTGTAGGATTAAGATCATTAACCTACTTGTAATTTGTTAGATGTTTTTGTTGTTTTTTTTTAGTGTTAAGTAATGAGATTAAGCCATAATCAAGGATTAAACAGACTCATTACACCATCCTAATAGAAGGATAATAGATGAGAATGTTTAAGCTGAGGAAAGCTCCTCAACTTAATCCATGATTAGGGATTAACCTCATGACAAAACAAAGCCTTTATTAAGTGGATTTTAGTTAATGGTATGATTAAGAAATTAGTTTTATGATTGGTAAGACAACTTGAGGGGGACTTGTCCATTAACACTAGGGTTAGTCCTTCTTAACCAATTAAGGAAGAATTAGAACCCTAATGCAAGGCCCAAGTTACAAGCTTGATGTCTTGATGATTATTGGATGGATTGATTAAAGGAGTTAAACACATTAAGGGTTTAACACTTAGGATTAAAGTTATGCACTCCATCCTAATAGAAGGATGCAGGCATAAGCTTAATCACAAAGCCTTAAAACCTTTATGGTTTAGTCCCTGATTATGAGGTGAGAAGAGAAGACTCAATGATGACACAAAGGCAAAACTAAATAGGGGACTAAATAATCCTAAAAAAGGTTATCATGCTTGGAAGTCCTAGGTTTTGTGAGGTTTACAAGAAGAATCTTCAAGGAACCACCAAGGAGAGAAGCAGATGAAAGGAGCAAAGAGAAGCAAAACAACTTGCTTCACTTAAGAAGACAAGTTGCTTAGAGGAAGAAAGTAAGATGAAAAATAATGAGCAAGCTCAATCCAAAGCACAAGGTAAAATGTAGCAATGATGCATAAGAGAGATGAAAAGAAATTGTGAGAAGTGAAGGCAAATTCACTTCTCAATACAACTTACCACCTGAAAAGTTAGTAAAGAAATGAAATGCAATGCAAATGAGATGAAATGTGATGATGCAAACCAAAACCAGAAGCATGGGTATGATGTTAATGATGCTAAGAGATGATGCAAACATGAGGCAAGGCATTAGAATGATCATACAAACATATGGATGCAAGAGAAGCATGCTTAGAACCATGAACATACATGAAAAGTTATGGAATGCAAATGACATACAACATGGCAAATGAAAGATGCAATGATCAAACATGATTCTAATATGTCTTAAGATGCATTATGAATCAAATGGATGCACAAAATGTCATGGCAAGTCATGGTATGCAAGCAAATGGAAGATGGATGCAAAGGAAGGCCCAAATTAGGGTTATATGCAACATACAAAGCAAAAATCCAAAACCAGAAGCAAATGACATGATAAAAATTTGAAAATGCAATCAAAGGAACCCTAAGCCTATACAAACTCACTGCCCAAAGGAGGGGATCAAACTCTTAACCTAATGAGAGTTATGAATTTCCTAAGATTGCTAGGGTTTTAAGGTACCTTGTCAAGAAAAATGTCAAACAAAATGAAAATGCAAGATCAAATCATGCCAATTTTATCCTACAAACTACATGTTATGCAAGATGCAATGCAAAAAGAATCATCACCCAACTCTCAATGGTTAGGCAGAAATGAATTTTTGAAGTTTGACACAAAATATTGCCTCAAAATGAATTTAATTCCATTGAAAATTATCAAAAGGCATCAAGAACAAAAAAGAAATTTGGTTTGAGAGTTGGACAATGTTTCTAAATGTTTTTAAAGGTTACATGAATTTTTTGTGAATTTTAAATACCTAAAAGTATTTTTAATTAATTAATTTTCATTAATTAATTAAAAATAAACTTTTAAATGATTTAAAAATAATTTTTAATGCAAAAAATAAAAATAAAAATATATTCAGAATGAGAAAAATATTTTAAGCCAGCATGCAAAAAATGAAATTTTTATAAAGTCTCTAGCTATTTTAAAATAAATATGCAAAACAAATAAGAAAAATATGAATTAAAATGAATTTAATGGGAAAGTCAGCGCATCCAAGGGATAGGATTTGAATAAAAAAGGAGGGAGTTGACGCGCGCGGATTTGGAGGGCTAGGATTCATTCTGAGATTTGAATTTAATTAATCCTAATTAATTAAGTAAATGACTGGATTAGGGTTTTAATGGGAAATCTGGGACGTTGGTTGCGCGCGGGAAGGAGGATCCAAGGGCTCTCATTCAAACTGGCCTAAACCCTAACCCTAATCTAATTACTTTCAGATGACCGGAACAGTGGTTCCGGTCATCTTCTCCGGCGAGTCAAAAGAGATAACTTCTTCTCTAGGCAAAATCAAGAGCTCTAAAGCTCCAGATCGTATCTCCTAATCACCCTGAACATGAATCAATCATCAAAACAAATTTATATAACCTACAACTCAAGATATGGATCAAAACATAAAATCTGGAAAAGTTTCAGAGCTTCGATACAGGCTTATTTCTCAACCATTTCAAAAAGTAAAAACATCAGAGTGATCAGCAAAGCATGAGGAACAATCTAGGAACTTAAAAACTCATTTCTGGAAAAAAAGTTCTTCGGGTTACCTGAGATGGAACTTCTCAGTTTGCAACTTTCTGGCCACCTCTTTGCTTCAGAATGATCCCAATGGTCCTCTTGATGAAGTTATGAAGCTTGGTTGGAGTTTATAATGGTTGGTTTGGGAGATTGCAGAGGTTCTGTTCAGTGAGGGGTGAGGATCGTGTTTTGATTTCAGTGAGTTTCAGGCTGTTTCAATGGTTGGTTTGTGATCAGTGGAACCTTTTGAGATCAATGGTGCAGTTTGTTTTTGTGTTTGAAGTTTGTATGATGAGATTCGAGAAAAAATGCATAAGAGGTGAGTTTCTTGAACTATGGCTTATGATCTGTTTTAGGCTTGTGTGTGTGGTGTGTTATGCTGGCTTTGGTCCAGTTATCACAACTAGAGAGGTCAGAGGAGTTGGTGTGGACTGTTGTGATTGGTATGGCTCAAGTTACAAAAAGTCAAGAAAATTGTACTTGGAGGTATGGGCAAGTGGCAGGCTGAGATAGGGGCATGGCTTGGCTCAGCTGAGTTTAGGGAGAACCATGGAATTTGATTTGAGATGATTCAGCAAGTTGCATGAAGTTTATGAGGTGTTTTGCAATTTTCACAAAGTTTGGCCCCTTTTGAAATTCATGAAGTTCAAAGCATCAAAAGGCATAACTCTTGGGCCAATTCTGATTTTTATAAATCACATGATCATGTTGCAATGAGTTTATGCATATTTGAAGTCTTTAGAACACTTGATCATACCATTTTGCAAAATGCCTCTTTGGTAGAAAACTTCAAATTATGTGATTTTGGCCAACTTTGACAAGCCATAACTTTTGATCCAAAATGAATTAGAATGAGTTCTTGTACTTTTTGAAAAGGGAATGATCCATTCTACAACTTTCATGACCAAAGTTTTCCCATTTGAAGCATTTTTGAATCAAAAAGCAAGGGTTGAAAAAGTTTCCCAAAATGGCAAGTTTCCATTACAAGTCATTTTCCCAAAAAGTCAACTTTGCAAACGGCTTGAAATTCTTCAATTTTGTGAACTTCCCACATCTTCTATGATCAAATAAAGATCATACACATTCAAAATGATGAAAAACACCCTTTGGTTGGGTCACTGAGGGCCTCAGATGCCCTGATTTTGCCCTGACTTGCTCAAAAAGTCAAATCTTGATCAGATGCCTTCCCCATTGAATTTCTTCATGAAAAATGATATGTATGATCCCTATACCATATAGAGACCAATAGAAACAAGAATGACCAAAGAATTTGGAGTTATGGCTTTTGAAACCAAAACCCTAATTCTAGGTCATCTGTGCAAATAAACTTGGCTCTGCTTCCATGCCATTCTCAGTTCTTGTGATTCTTTGACTTTCTTGACTTTGAGAGGATATAATATGATGCTTGAACATACATGGACCCCTTTGAAATGATTGATGACCTTTGGAGTGGCTCAAGAAGCTCTGGGATAGCTCAGATCACAAACCCTAGATGCAAATGACTTTGAACCAATGCAGTGAATCAAAATGTGGTATGAGATGCTATGGTTGAACTTATTCATATGAAAAGATCACAAGCCATGGTGTGAATGGGTGAGGGAAAATTTGGGGTGTTTACAGCTGCCCCTATTCAAGCATGAGTTAGCTGTGCAGGATGTAAGCAACGGCTTAGCAGGCAAACAAGATAACTTGTGGTTGAATACCAAAAGACAGTCCAAAATTTGCACTCACAGAATGAAGAAGAAAAGGGATATAGATTGTAAAAGAAAATAAAGTATATCATAAAGTGCGGGCGACGGAGGACGACCGTCGAGCAGAGGACGACCGCTGGGGAAAGAGCAATGACGAGGACGGCCGACATGCTGGGGATATAAGAGATTATGATGGGGACGGCCATCATGTAAAGCTATAAGATTCTCTGGGGATTATAGGTAAAAATAAATTACGAGGTACGGTCATCAGGTTCATAAAGTAATGTAAACAGCGATGGGGACGACCATCGGGCTAAACTGATGAAGGACGATCATCAGGAAAAGGAAAAGGGACCACGACGGGGACGGCCATCGGGTTAAAGAATAAATGAAATAATGATGAGGTACGGTTGTCGTACCCCGAAAAATACGACCTTACGTGATCCGAAAGGATGGAGTCACGCGCCGGACGGACTGAAGAGTCGCCACCTAATTCTATTTATTCCCGAAGAGGGAAAGGGAAGATATAGATACAACCCGGGAGGAGAAGGATGAGGACAAAGGTCAACGGAACCATTGCCTGGGTTCGGGAGTCGGTTATGCAGGGGGAAGGTATTAGCACCCCCTACATCCATCGTACTCGATGGGAACCATCTAGGTTATCGCGCGAGAAAGGATGTCTATGCTTAAACGAATTGCTTGCTAGAGGGAAATGAGTTGAATTATAAGTTATATTGAACCTAGGTGCTCGGCAAGGATGGAGATCCTCGTGCCTACGTACTCCCGTGTGCAATGGGAAAGTCAGAGCCTCGTAGTTCGGCCTACTAAGGGTATTGGTTGTTGATTTTATTACCTTTCGTTGATGAAAGGGTTTAGGAGTTGAAATGCACTAAAGACTATGGATAGTTTATCTCGCCCAACAAGACGAGTGTCCTGCGTCGAAATAATCGGAGCGAGTAACGAAAGCTCGTTATCCCCCTTTCTACCGCTTAAGGCTCGTGGCGTACAGATCTTCTCGTATTATTAGAATGTTTTATTTCCTAAGACCGCTTGACGTTGGATCAAGGGTTTGGATCTAATCGAAACGTTTTGGTTTTTTGGAGGTTAAAGGGTAAATGCAATTGGAGGTTATTTTTGTGGTTTTGTTAGCGAGGCACGAAGCGTTCGGCTCGCAAAGATAGGTGGATCCTAATAAACGAAAAGAATAATAAAGTGCGAGTGTGCAAGTGCAATCGCTTGGCGTTGGACCAAGGATTCAGAAATAAAATAAAATGCGGAAAATAAAATACGTACAAAGTAATGGGAGAGGGGTACAAAATAAATACAGGGGATTGCGAGAAATAAAGGGTATCATTGTATTTTGCCCAAGAGGAAGCGTGTGTGCAGTGTGTTTGAACTATTTGAAGGCGTTCAGCCTGTTTGATCGGGACACAACTATTTGAAGGCGTTGGACCTTTTTAATCGAGCGCAACTATTCGAAGGCGTTGGACCTTTTCGGGACGCGACAAAATTTTGTTCGTGAACTGCCTTAGAATCGGTTTAAAGAAACCGTTCTATAAGGAGTCGAACATAATTTGAAATGCGATAATAAAATGAATAAATTGAATCGCGAAATATTAAATAAAATAATAAATTGAATATCTAAATAAATTAAATAATGTGGAAAATAATGAATAAAATAAATTGAATTATATTACAATTTTTGTTCAAAAATAGAAATAATAGAATAAAATAAAAAGAGGACCTCATATTGACCGCTCATCTCCGATTAAATGTAATCGGGCGAAAACGGCCTTTTATAATATCATCGGCCCTCTTTTTATTTTATTCTAGGCTGAACGCCTTCAAATAGTTCAAACACACTGCACACACGCTTCCTCTTGGGCAAAATACAATGATACCCTTTATTTCTCGCAATCCCTTGTATTTATTGTGTACCCCTCTCCCATTACTTTGTACGTATTTTATTTTCCGCATTTTATTTTATTTCTGAATCCTTGGTCCAACGCCAAGCGATTGCACTTGCACACTCGCACTTTATTATTCTTTTCGTTTATTAGGATCCACCTATCTTTGCGAGCCGAACGCTTCGTGCCTCGCTAACAAAACCACAAAAATAACCTCCAATTGCATTTACCCTTTAACCTCCAAAAAACCAAAACGTTTCGATTAGATCCAAACCCTTGATCCAACGTCAAGCGGTCTTAGGAAATAAAACATTCTAATAATACGAGAAGATCTGTACGCCACGAGCCTTAAGCGGTAGAAAGGGGGATAACGAGCTTTCGTTACTCGCTCCGATTATTTCGACGCAGGACACTCGTCTTGTTGGGCGAGATAAACTATCCATAGTCTTTAGTGCATTTCAACTCCTAAACCCTTTCATCAACGAAAGGTAATAAAATCAACAACCAATACCCTTAGTAGGCCGAACTACGAGGCTCTGACTTTCCCATTGCACACGGGAGTACGTAGGCACGAGGATCTCCATCCTTGCCGAGCACCTAGGTTCAATCTAACTTATAATTCAACTCATTTCCCTCTAGCAAGCAATTCGTTTAAGCATAGACATCCTTTCTCGCGCGATAACCTAGATGGTTCCCATCGAGTACGATGGATGTAGGGGGTGCTAATACCTTCCCCCTGCATAACCGACTCCCGAACCCAGGCAATGGTTCCGTTGACCTTTGTCCTCATCCTTCTCCTCCCGGGTTGTATCTATATCTTCCCTTTCCCTCTTCGGGAATAAATAGAATTAGGTGGCGACTCTTCAGTCCGTCCAGCGCGTGACTCCATCCTTTCGGATCACGTAAGGTCGTATTTTTCGGGGTACGACAGCTGGCGACTCTGCTGGGGAGCGGAGCGACTTAATTGACACATGAAGATTGATTTTGCTTTGAACGGCTGCCACCACCTAGGAAGGACTGCCTAATTAGCTGGGGATAAGATAAAGGAAGGTTTGCTCCTTGTTTGCTTGCCCCTGCCTGTAGGGTATCTGAAATAAATTTGATGGGGAAGCTTTGACAACGATCTGCCCCAGAGTCTGGATTTGGTAAGCGCCTGCCCCTGATTGAGTTGTTTGAAGATAATTTGCCCCTGATTAGGCTATTGAAGATGCTTTGTCCCTGAGTGGACTGATTTTGAAATGAATTGCCTCTGATTGGGCTGTTGAGGTATTCTTGATTCATGTTGGCGATGAAGTTCAAGTTTCTCTTTTGATTTCCCCTTGTTGGGATTGTACTGATGTCAAGCACTGAATTGCAATTAAATTGTTCATACACAAATGGTAATGTTAATGCAACGTTCGTGTAAGTTTTGAAAGAGTCAATTTATTTGAATGTTGTGATAGTGTGACGAATGGACCGTTAGCCCAAACGAGGTACTGATTTAGAAAGTGCGTAAAAGATGCAGCAAGAATGATGTGCAATCGAGTTTGAAGATTAGCAAATATATGGGAGTCATTTTATGCAACCTTGTTGGTAGCATGCTTTCAGAATAAACCGCGCCTCAATTAGGTCTTTTGAGGGTTGTAACGTGGTCTGGTTAATGGTTTTGAGAAACAAAGGTATAAGGCTCAAAGTTTAATTTGTACCCACCCTCTTCGTAATGTTCTCCAGTCCTATGTTCAGTTAACTTTGCACATGTATTTGTTTTCGACTTTGCAAGAGTGAAGATGAAGCTTTGATGTTCGCTTGGAAGTGGCAGTCATCCTTTTTTGCTTTGATGTTGGTGCCCCTTTGATTTTGTTTTGGGGGTCACTGATATTTGTTTTGCTTTTGCTGAGGATTTGAGTTCCTCTTTTGATTTGTTTTTTCGACTAAGTCTCCCTTCGGGTGCTCAACTTAGTGATTTTTTCTTTTCTTTTTTTCTTTTTTTTTGTTTGAATGCTGTGACTGCCAAATCATTTGCTGATGGTCCTCCGACGGGATGTCTCATCTTGCGATTTGGAGGTGTAGTCAGGTTAAGTGAACAACTACCCTGCCCCGGGTTAAATGTAAGGGTTGTATCCGAAAGAAACTCCTACTTCTAGGCTCGAAATGGTTGACTAGGGATTAACTCCTTATATCTCCAGTGTTTGGGGATTTGAAAGAATGCCTGTACATCATTGACGAGGTTTTATCCGAAAGCATACCGCAACAGTTATGGGTATTTCGTTTTCATCATCCTCCCTCAAATAATTGCTAAAGTGAAGTGAGGAAATATTTTTGTGATTTTGTGATAAATGATAAATAATGAGCGAATGCAAATAAACTGGTTAAAAACATGCATAAACATAACATTAACAAAACCAAGTACAAATGACAACAATGTTCAGAGCAAATAGTACTTAAACAAACATTACAAAACAAACAGGAATGCGAAAATAAATGGCACTGGCTGCCTTGATTTGAGGAATGAACTTCTCTTGATTTGACTGCTTCAAAGTTGGAATACTACTCAGCTTTGGTCTTCAACAACCCCTTCAAATGTCTTCACTTGTTGGCACCATGCGACGGCATTGGATCGTTCTGGACATTTGGATTTCTCGGAGTGAAGGTGAGATCCTTAGAGTCAATTAAATCTTGGACTTTGTGCTTGAATAACCTGCAGTTGTCAATTGTGTGACCTGGAGCACCCTTGTGATACTCACAGCGAGCATTGGCATCATAATTTAGAGCGTTACCAGTTTGAGGTGGCATGTCCTTCAACACAAGAGTTCCTTTTGCCATCAGTCCGTTAAAGATTTCTCCATACGTCATAGGCAAGGGATCAAAGGTTCTTTCAGGCCTTCTTTGCTGATATGGTGGACGCTGTTGAGGAGCGCGCTGTTGCTGTTGACCAGGCCGTGGTGGATAAGCCTGTTGCTGGTATGGATTGGGCGCATACTGCGCAGCTGCAACCATTGGACGTGGTTGATGAGTCATCTGAGGCGGAAATAAAGCTTGAAAGGCCTGCTGATAAGGCATTGGAGGAGCTGGCTAATATGGCATAGGAGCATATTGTGCAGCAGCAACATAGGGATACTGATAGTAGGGAACTGGTGCAGGTGCACTCTGTTGAAAATTCCCACTTGCAGTAGAAACGGCGTTTGTTTCGCCCTTTTTGTATCCGTTGAAAGGTTTCTTGGCATTGTTCTGGCTGCTAGAACCTCCTTGGATCTTTCCGCTCTTCAACCCTTCTTCAATTCTTTCTCCGACCATCACCATGTCTGAAAATCCAGAAGATACACTGCTGATCAGCTTCTCGTAGTATTGCCCTTGTAAGGTACCCATGAAGATATCGATCAGTTCACGGTCAACCAATGGAGGATGCACTCTGGCGGCTAGCTCTCTCCAGCGTTGGGCGTACTCCTTAAAGGATTCGCTCTCCTTTTGAGACATACTCTGAAGCTGAGTACGGTTAGGAGCTAAGTCAGTGTTGTACTTGTACTGCTTTTTGAATGCATCAGATAAATCCAGCCAAGTACGAACATTGTTGCGTTCGAGCTGCATGTACCATTCTAGAGACGCTCCAGACAGGCTGTCTTGGAAGCAATGGATCATGAGTTTATCGTCTTTGGCATGAGCGGCCATTTTTCTGCAATACATCCTCAAATGAAGCTCAGGACAGCTGAGGCCTTTGTATTTTTCAAACTCCGGCAGTTTGAACTTAGTAGGGATCACAACATCTGGAACTAAGCACATGTCTGAGGCACTCAGAGAAGTTGAGTTGTGTCCTTCCATGATCCGGAGTTTTTCAGCTAACTCGCGGCACATCTTCATAGCTTCCGACTCTTGAACAACATGAGGATTGGTGATTGGAACAGCAGTATGCATCTCATACTCAACTTGATGATTCTCTTCAGTTTGAGGAAACTGGACTTGAGTTGGAATAGGTTGAGCTTGAGGAATAACACCAACACTAACACCAGAAGCAGGTATCGGTTGGGAAGTGACCTCTTCAACAGCAGGAGTGAAACCTGGAGGCAAACCATAAACCAAAGGATTAGGCACTAGAACTGAAGGCAATGCTCGTGAGGTAGATCCTTGCACTTGAGCATTGTTCATTGCGGCAGCAGCTTCGCGACGTTCTTCCATTCTTGCCAAAGATTGCAAAGTCTCATAAATCTGGTCAATCTTGCCCTTGACCGAGTCAATCTCTTCCCTCATGGCAGCTTGTTCTTCCTGAATCACGTCCATCAGTCTTCTAGTGTTGGCTTGAGTTAAATACGGTCGTCTAGCTCGATACGGGCGTCGGGAAACCAGCTTGATTTACCCTGTTCAAGATCACTCAACACGTTCTCATTGCTTGAAATCCGCCGCGGCTCCAACGATCGTCTCTCAGCTTAACTCTCTCGCTCAAACCTCTTCTCTCTCACTCGCGGAACGTTTCCTCTTCGCGGCGGCGCTTCGCGGTTCTGGTGTGGTGGCCGGCGCGGTTGCTTCTCTCTCTGTTTTGATTCGAGCGGCGGAAGGGAGTATCTCGCGATGTGGAGGTTGTTGACAGTGGTTGATTTGCGGTGGTGGCCGGCTTTCGTGATGTGAGAACAGCGGTGAAGGTTGAGGTTCAAACGGCGAGGGTTTTGGATTTGCCGCGATTCTGAAATGGTTCAGTGGTTTCACTCTCAGGTTTGTGTTGCTCGGCGGTTTTTGGTGAGTTGTGCGATTCACGGTGATGACTGGAGGTTTACGGTGGATTTTCTGGTTTTTTAGGTGTTTGAGAGGTTTGGAGAAGGGTTTCCGTCACTTTTCTAGTGTGGGTTTGGTGACGAGTTGTGGTTTGCGGGCTGAAGGAAGGTTTTGATGGTTTGTGAGGAGGATTTTCACGGTGAGTCTCTTTCTGTGTTAGGTTTTTTTTTTGCCTTGTGTGTTTTCTGTATGTGGTAGCTGCTAGGGTTTCTGTGCAGGTTTTGGCTCTCTATCCTCCTTTAATGATTGCAAATGATTGGGTGTTATATAGGAGAATGTTTGGATGCTTCATACGTGAGAGATTTGTGAAATTCGTGTGAAATTGTGAGGAAATTGTGAGCTGGTTTTGCAATCCGTTAGAAGGAATATTCCCTTTGTGGGGACCATGATAGTTAAGTCATAGAATTGTTTTGTCTGTAGTGTGTGGTAACTTCTTTCTAAAACATGTGGCCCCCTGTGAATTCTTTGATGTAGAACCTTTATTTTTGCTGATATAACTTTTACTGTGGTAAGTTTCACACGATGATATCCCTCGATTGCCTGCTCCACGTTGCTTCAGTTGCTGTGTGTTTAGAGTGTGCGTGTCGCCTGTTTTTTTTGTCTGCAGTTTACATTATTTGTGGGAATTTGAATAAGAATCTGGAATTTGAATTTGAATTTGAATATTGCCACTAATTATTGTGAATGATACTGAATCCTTTGTCTGAAAACAACTGACATGATTGTTAATGCTTTGGCAGGTTTACACTTTGATCCAATACTTGTGTTGTAACTGTTGTGGATTTTGAGCATCAAATGTCTAAGAATGTGACCCTTATAGGTGAACTTTTCCATTTGTCTTCTTTGCGTAACTATACTATCTCATAGTATTGTCTCAGCTTTGTTTTTTTTTCTGAATTTTGCAGGGTAGCAACTGGTTATCATCCGGTTCGTGTTGATGTCTATTTGTTTGCTGGACTTCAGCCTTATGAAAGTCTAACATTCTGTCCCCCTTGAGGATTCTGATATGAAGCTTTTGACATCTGTGTTAACGTCTTTTGTTAGAAGCTGGTTCAATACGCCTGAGTCCTTAACAGATCCAACCTCGCCGGTGTGGGAGAAACATTGGTAGAGATAATTCTCGCCCATCCAGTATTGTAAATCAACAATCCAGAGAGTCCGAACTTCATCAACGGTGGCAGATTGTGGCTGTTGCTGTAGAGGTGCAGATTGAGGAAGAGGCTGGGAACTCGACAAGGTAATACGAAGTCCTCATGAACTTGGCTTGTAGAATCATTTGCTGTGTGGTATTGATTGACATGGTAGTACTTATTTAATAATTAAAGAATCTCTATTGATGACCTGAAAAATCTTGCTTTGTTAACTCTTCACACCATTTTTGCTCATGGCTAACATCCAATCTCGAACAAATTTGTCTGCTCACTGCATTAACAGAATTTATGCTTTGATACTTGAGATGGTTTTGGTTTTATGATTACTTGTAATTCCGACTCGGTTCGGTTAATGTCCCTGCTACATGTAATGCACATGGATTAGTTTTCCATAACTTTTCTAACCATTTCTTTCTTCTTTCCTTGTTTCATGTATTGATGAGGAAACTTTGGAGGAGAAACTTGGATGGGAAGATTTGGGAAAGGAACCTTGGATGAATTGGCTTGTCATGAAGTACTGTAGCATATAACTTAGAGCTTGTCTTGCAGGTGTTTGAAGAAGAAAATGATGACATGTTATACCCCTTGGTTAGTGATGGCGGCTTGTGGTAGAATACTGTGTGTTTTCTTTCTTTTTATTCAATCCCTGGCAGCTTGGCTATTCTTGAGTCAATGGCCTTCATTTTGTATAAAGGGGACATGTGAACAATTCTGCCAGCATAGGATACTCCTCAACTTTTATTGAGGAGCATTTTTTTTTAATATTTTATACCCTATATTCACACGGCAGGGCTGTAGATCCCAACCTATATCCATTTCTTACTCAATTTTACTAAAAACAATGATGTATGTAATTTTTTTTGAAATAATCCACCAATGCTTTTAGCCAATCCGCGTCCAGTCAAATTCCAAAAGAGTACATGACTTTGATTCTTTAATTGCCAACAAAATTTGGAATCCAAGAGATGCAATCTTGCCATAACAAATTGTGACTTGATGAGATTATAATACAACTTGGAACTCACTGATTTTTACATTTGAATTTTGAACTAAATGGGATGCCAATGGAAATCAATCTTGCAAACATGCTTGAGATCATCTTGAATTTGAATATGGCTATTTTGAACTTGTTTGTTGACAATGGAGATACTTGCGGGTGACTCAAGATAGACCTGCCTTGAAATTAATTAGGAGTTGAACTTTGACAACCAAAACAATGAATCCATATGGAATGATCTTATCTTGAATTCTTCTTAAACCAAAGATGAAGCAAAACATCTGAGCAATACTATGGACCTCATGAACATGACTTAAAACATGAAATGTATGCATCCACACATGACCAAAAGACATTCTGAATTTCAATCATTAGTGTACTCGTACACTTGACCTTATATATTTTCCTTAAACTTGATAGTTACTTTGAACAACCTGGACTTAATTAATGACAAGAAGAAATGAAGCAATCAAACACATATTCTTTGGATTTTGTACAATGGTTAGTAATATAACAGTGAAAACACAAATGCAAATAAAATTATATGGGTAGGAAAAATTTGGGGTATGACAACGGTCATCAAAGGTGAAGGACGATCACCAGGAAAAGGAAAAGGGACCACGACGGGGACGGCCATCGGGTTAAAGAATAAATGAAATAATGATGAAGGACGGTCATCAAAGGTGAAGGACGATCACCTAGCAGGGGACGGCTGCTATGTTGGGGATAAGATGAGGGACGGTCATCTAAGGTGAAGGACGATCACCTGGCAGGGTACGGCTGCCGGAAGTATCGCGACATAGGACGAATGCCGGATAAAAGGTCGACGATGGGGACGGCCATCAGATGAGCATGATGAAGGACGATCATCAAGAGGTGAAGGACGATCACCTAGCAGGGGACGGCTGCTCTCAAGGTTTATCATGACATAGGACGAATGCCAGATAACAAAATCAACGATGGGGACGGCCATCGGATAAAATGATGAAGGACGATCATCAAAGGGTGAAGGACGATCACCTAGCAGGGGACGGCTGCTAAAAATCACGACATAGGACGAATGTCGGATAGAAAAGGGGTTCTAATGAATAGAGACTCCGCTGGGGAAAGGATGAGGGACGGTCATCCAAAGGTGAAGGACGATCACCTGGCAGGGTACGGCTGCCGAAGAGGTATCATGACATAGGACGAATGTCAGATAGAAAAGTAATAGTTTGACGAGTTCGTTGGGGACTAGCTGGGGAAAAGTAAACACGGACGAGTGTCTGCTTTCCAGAAATGAGAGGCATAAGTGTTTGGGCATTGTGTATAGATTAAAGATGCGGACGAGCATCCTTAAGACTATGATACGGACGAGTATCAGATAGAAACAAATGTTGGCGCATGTTCAGAGATGATGATACGGACGAGTCTCATCTGGTCATCAAAGAACACAGACGAGTATCGATTCAGCGGGGACTCTTCTGGGGGAATAGTAGACACAGACGAGTGTCTATATTCAAGAAGATATAAGTGTTTGACACGGTGTATAAATTAAAGATGCGGACGAGCATCCTTAAGACTATGATACGGACGAGTATCAGGTAGAAACAAACGCTTGACGCATGTTCAGAGATGATGATACGGACGAGTATCAACTGGTTAACAAAGAACACAGACGAGTGTCGATTCTGAAGGGATATAACTGGTGTATACAGGATACGGACGAGTATCTGTATGAGTGAAACAAGTATGAGTGGTGTACAGGAGAGTGTTTAAACTGCTGGGGAGAGTGACACAGACGAGTGTCAAAAGGAAAAAAGTGTAATATAAACAAGTATGTGGTTTACAAAGTATTCAGGTAGTTATGTTGGGGAAGATGACACGGACGGGTGTCAGGGAATCTGTATGGATATATGTATCTGTGAGTGCAAAGGGGACGCTTTGGCTTTCTGCTGGGGATATGACACGGACGGGTGTCAAGAAGTATCTGTAGTATATAGGTGTCTGTTTGTAAAGAATGCTCGGGCGACTTTACTGGGGAATGATGACACGGACGGGCGCCAAAAGGAGTGTGTACTGGTATTTGTGGGTGTAAGGCAAATGCTTTAGCTTTCTGCTGGGGATATGACACGGACGAGTGTCAGGGAGTATCTGTATTTGCAAGAGAAATGTCTTGGCTCTCTGCCGGGGATTTTGGGGAGCATGATGGATTGTCAATATTCACAAGTGTTTGATCCAGAACATGGCTTATGATTATGCAATATGTTTGATTTTTGCCGTAATGCTCCGTATTAGACGGAATGCTACGCTCTGTGGGGAGAATATGATGCTAATGCTATGATTGTGCAAAGATACCGATCCGGGATCCGGGTCTCGTTGTTACGAAGATCTCTGGCTGATCTGCTTGAAGTGGACATCCCAGCTGGGGATGAAATCATTGGTATATCTGACATATGGGACTCTGCTTGGGATATAGGCCACTGATGGACCTATCTTTGATAAAGGGGACCCAGCTGGGGTTTGTAGAAGTTTTCTTTACTCTGCCGTGATATCTTCAGGCGTTGCTCTTCTGGATAGAGGCTGAAGCTCTGTGGGGAGATGGTTCCCCGGCTTTTGCACTTGGCTGTGGAGGAATAGTAAATGGCAACCCGACTGGGGAAGAAGAAAGACCATGGGAAGGTCTTCCGGGAGATTTCTGTAGGGGTCCTGCTGAGCATGATACTTGACAACTCAGCTGGCGGAAAACCATCTCCGGTGCTTATTGGGAGATAGACTGAGTAGATAATGATTTGCCAGCTTGCTGGGGAGGAGTTTACATCCCCCATGTTGTGCTTTGAATGCCTGCAATCCTGAAAAGTTAGAGAAACGTACAAATAATCCCGAGGTATCCCTTACCGGATTCCGTCATAGGAGTTTAGACACACCTGGGAGTAAGTATATTTCCCGTAAGCACGTATTTCTTAGAGAAACATCTGTATTTATGCAATCAATATCTTAAAGACATCGGACATTTTTTGCAAAATAAAATGTACGAGACGAAACATGATTGAAAATCTGATTTTATTCATTCATGTGCCCTGAATTGGCAAGATACAGTCAAAGAAACAAATCCCCTAAAATGAGGAGATCGTTATAAATTGAGAAATAAAAGGTATTGGCAATGTTGACGATGCTTTAAGGAGCTTCCCTTGGCTATGACTCGTATGACATTTGACGTTCTTCTCGTCTTGCTTTCTGAAGAAGGCTGATTCTGAAAGAAGCTTGATCCTTTCGAAGTTTACCAAGTTGTAAGTAATACAGATGAATTCAGAGTATAGTTGTTCGCTTATTCCCTTATTTTGCATGGATCGCCCTTTCGGGTTTTCAATCCATCGGGATACCCATTTTTGCCTGAGTTGTCCAATGCGGCTTTTCAACTCAGCGGGTGTTCATTTTTTTGTTTTCCCTTATTTTTGCCCGAGCCTTTTATTCTGTTTCTGACTCGCCGGGATGCCCTATTTTTGCCTGGACTTACATTCTGTTTTTATGTCCAGCGGGTCATTTTTATGCGAAGTATTTTTTAACTGCATCTGAATTCACAGGGGACGTGAAGTCTTCACCATCCATAGTGCTGAGCATTAGTGCTCCACCAGAGAAAACTTTCTTTACTACAAATGGTCCTTCATAGTTCGGAGTCCATTTGCCCCTGTGGTCTGTATGAGGAGGGAGGAGTCTCTTCAGCACAAGATCTCCTACTTGGTACTCTCGGAGCCTGACTTTCTGATCGAAGGCTTTCTTCATTCTCTTCTGATACAGCTGTCCATGACAGATTGCAGCTAATCTCTTCTCTTCAATCAGACTCAGTTGTTCGTATCGGGATCGGACCCACTCTGCTTCATTCAGTTTAACATCCATTAGTACCCGTAAAGAGGGTAATTTAACTTCAACAGGTAGGACTGCCTCCATACCATACACAAGCTGATACGGTTTTGCCCCAGTGGATGTTCTGATTGACGTACGGTACCCATGCAAGGCAAATGGTAGCATTTCATGCCAGTCTTTATAGGTGACTACCATCTTCTGCACAATCTTCTTGATATTCTTGTTAGCTGCCTCAACAGCGCCATTCATCTTTGGCCTGTAAGGAGAAGAATTGTGGTGTTGGATCTTGAAGTCCCGGCACAGCTCTGCCATCATTTTGTTGTTTAAGTTGGAACCATTGTCAGTAATGATTCGCTCGGGAACTCCATATCGGCAGATGATGTCTCTCTTCAAAAATCGGGCTACCACTTGCCTTGTAACATTTGCATAGGAAGCTGCTTCAACCCACTTGGTGAAATAGTCAATAGCAACCAGGATGAATCTGTGGCCGTTTGAAGAAGTCGGTTCAATCTTGCCAATCATATCAATGCCCCACATAGCAAAAGGCCAAGGTAAAGACATCACATTCAGAGGATTGGGAGGCACATGCACTTTGTCCGCATAAATCTGGCATTTATGGCATTTCCTGGCATAAGCACAACAGTCAGCATCCATTGTGATCCAGTAATAGCCTGATCTTAGCAACTTCTTGGCCATTGGATGCCCCCCTGCATGGGTACCAAAGGATCCTTCGTGCACCTCGTGCATCAACAAGTCCGCTTCTGTTCTATCAACGCACCGGAGGAGTACCATATCAAAGTTTCTCTTGTACAGGGACCCGTCAGTATTCAGGAAGAAACTACCAGCAAGCCTTCTTAATGTCTTCTTATCATTGGAAGATGCCCCAGATGGGTATGTTTGATCCTCCAAGAAGCATTTGATATCGTGGAACCAAGGCTTATCATCCTTAACACCATCTAATGCAAATACATACGCTGGTCCGTCAAGTCTGGACTCTGAAATCCGAGGTACAAAGTTAGCAGCTTGAACTTTGATCATGGATGAAATGGTAGCCAGAGCATCTGCAAACTGATTCTCGTCCCGAGGGATATACTCAAGCTTGACCGTTGTAAAGAAAGTCAATAACCTTCTTGTATAATCCCTGTAAGGTATCAGATGATCCTGGTGTGTGTACCATTTGCCATTGGTTTGATTAATTACCAAAGCTGAATCTCCGAATACAGTCAAAGTCTTGATCCTGAGGTCAATGGCTTCCTCAAGACCCATAATGCAAGCTTCGTATTCAGCTTCGTTGTTAGTGCAGTTGAAGGTGAGCTTTGCCGAGAAAGGCATGTGAACTCCCTTAGGTGTAATGAGTACTGCACCAATACCACGACCATTCATATTGACAGCCCCATCAAACATCATAGTCCACTCTTCTTCCGGGTTAGGCCCTTCAGTGTGAACAGGCTCCTCCTGATCTTTTGCTTTAATGAACATGGTGTCTTCATCAGGGAAGTCAAATCTCATAGGCTGGTAATCATCAATGGGTTGCTCAGCAAGATAATCAGACAATACACTGCCCTTGATGGCTTTCTGAGATGTGTACTGGATGTCATATTCTGCGAGGATCATTTTCCATCTTGCAACCCGTCCGGTAAGTGCTGGCTTCTCGAAAATGTACTTAACTGGATCCATTTTTGATATCAATAAAGTAGTGTGGGTCAACATATACTGTCTCAGTCGGCGAGCAGCCCACGCTAAAGCACATCAAGTTTTCTCGAGCAGTGAATAACGTTGTTCACAGTCGGTAAACTTTTTGCTTAGGTAGTAAATTGCATACTCTTTTCGACCAGACTCGTGATGTTGGCCCAGCACACACCCCATTGACTCTTCTAATACTGTTAAGTATATAATCAGAGGTCTTCCTTCAACTGGAGGCATAAGGATTGGAGGCTCTTGCAAGTATTCCTTGATTTTGTCAAAAGCTCTCTGGAAGTCTTCGTTCCACCTGACCGTTTGTTCTTTTCTTAATAGCTTGAACAAGGGTTCACAGGTTGCAGTAAGGTGAGATATGAACCGTGAAATGTAGTTCAATCTACCTAGAAAACCTCGAACTTCTTTCTCAGTCTTCGGTGCAGGCATTTCTTGAATGGCTTTGACTTTATCAGGGTCAACTTCAATCCCTTTCTCGCTTACAATAAAGCCCAGCAGTTTACCGGATCGCACCCCGAATGTGCATTTGTTGGGGTTCAGCTTCAGTTGGTACTTCCTCAGGCGCTTAAATAATTTCAGTAGATTCACCAGGTGGTCTTCTTCTGTGAGGGACTTGGCAATCATGTCATCCACATAACATTCAATTTCTTTATGGATCATGTCGTGGAATAATGTTACCATAGCCCGTTGGTAGGTTTCACCAGCATTCTTCAGTCCGAATGGCATCACCTTGTAACAGAACGTGCCCCAGGGTGTGATAAAAGTTGTCTTCTCCATGTCTTTAGGTGACATCTTGATCTGGTTGTATCCTGAAAATCCGTCCATGAAGGAGAATACCGAGAACTGAGCCGTATTATCAACCAATACATCAATGTGAGGTAATGGGAAGTCATCTTTTGGGCTGGCTCTGTTCAGATCCCGGTAGTCCACACACATTCTCACCTTGCCATCCTTCTTAGGCACAGGTACAATATTAGCAACCCACGGCGGATAGCTAGTCACAGCAAGGAACCCGGCGTCCCACTGCTTTTGTACCTCTTCCTTGATCTTCATTGCCATATCTGGGCGAGTACGGCGCAGCTTCTGCTTTACCGGCGGGCAGTCTTCTTTTAAAGGCAGCTTGTGCATGACAATATCGGTGTCCAACCCTGGCATATCCTGATAAGACCAAGCAAAGACATCCACATACTCCCGAAGCATATCAATCAGTTGTTCTTTCACTGAGTCTTGTAAGCAGGCCCCGATCTTAACCTCTTTCACATCTTCTTCCGTACCAAGATTAACCGTTTCAACCTCCTCCTGATGAGGAGTGATAACCTTCTCCTCTTGCCTTAACAACCTGGCTAGCTCTTCAGGAAGCTTATAATCTTCTTCAACCCCTTCATCGGCTTGATTGATTGGATTGTCAAAGTCATACGAAGTCATAGCTGTGTTGTTGTCGGTGCAGTCTGAAAGGCACTCTCTGCAAGGGTTTAGATTGTTCATTTTAGTGATCGATTTTAATCTTGTTTAGAAAAAGTGAAAGGAAGTTATCATTTTGGAAAACATTGCCATTTTATTTTTTGTACAAAAAGAAAAATGAAAAACAGTGAGCGGGAAGGAAAAGACTCATTTGCAAAAGATGTCCGATATTCATTGATTGATCTGTTTGCACAAAATTACAAGATGGCCCGATTACAAAATGAGTCTTGTCATCTTGGGCAAGATGCAAGACTTTATGCATGCTTAAAGATATACAGGAAATAATAATTACTCTGCGGGAGTAACCCTTATAATTTCCTGGGAAGACCAGTTTGAGATACGGCTCCCCGGGATCCTTGGATGTATCCAGCCCTCCAGGTTGCGTTCATCTTCCGACTCATCTTCCAAGTTGTTCACTGCATCTGGGGTGAGCATTCCCCCGCTGACAAAACTGGGCTTCTTATCAGCCTCTGATTGATCTTGTTGAGTTGGTTTGTAACCCAACCCAAATTTGTCCTCTTTCTTCTCCACGGGCAACAGCTTGCCCCAGCCTTGGGCAGTACCCTCTTCAACAACCTTCCTGGCTTGCTGATAAGATGTCATGGAGGTTCCAAGTACAGCAGATGCTTCATTAATGTTCAGGGCCTCAAACCCTTGGCTCATAGTTTCATGGATCTCTCCATCCATCTCAATATACTTGTACGTAGCTGTAACACGGTGGGAGAACTGACTTTAGTTATGTTACGGATAGCAAGAGTCGCCACCGACTTTTATTTTATCCAAAGGAAAGGCATAAAAGAACAGGAAAGACCTTTTTAAAAGATTTTTGGGTCCGGGGGGTAGGTTATGTAAAGGGAAGGTGTTAGCACCCTTTACATCCATGGTTATCCATGGGCTCTTAGTTACTTAGCTCACTTTAAAATGTTTTTGAAATGTGAAGTGTGTGAATAAAAATTTTCTTAAGAGTTTCATAATGATCCATGTACGGATGCGTAAAAAACCTTTGTTTTGAAAATTGTTTGAAATGTATGAAGTGTTTGAATTGTTTTTGAAGAGTGAGCAAGTATCTAAGAGGAACCTACCCTAAGTTTAAGTCTTTTCTGTTCTTGAATCCTTTAAATGGTAAGACTATCCCTATTATTAAGGAATAGGTAGTCATTACCTTGGATGTATGAGGGACAAGTGAAGGGACAACTGTTTATTTAGGCAACTGTGGGGTGTATAAGCAATTCGAAGGGACTTATCATCTTTATTCGAAAGGGACAAGATCATTATGAAGGCAACATTCGAAGGGACTTGATCTTTTTATCTTGTTTAGGGACTAGATGATGTGAAATTAGGGACTTTGCTTTATACACCCTACTTGACCTTTTGATTAGGCAACTTGAGAGGTATCCTTAAGGAAGTGAGATGGCGATCAAAGATCGACTTACGTGTGTGAGTGTACAATTTTAATATTTATCTTTAAATTTAATGAGCTAAATTAATTTTAAACATACAAACATGTTACACTCCCTATTTTACTAACCATAGCATAAAAATAAATATTTAAACATTACTACTAAAATATTACATAAAAGAGACAATTACATAATAATAATAATTAAAGCAAATTAAATAAATAAGCAAAATATTAAATAATAATAATAATTGGGTTAGTAAAAAAAAATAATAACAATAAATCACAATATAAATGGGGTTAGTAATAATAAAATATCATATAAACATAATTAATAATATTAACATAATAATTAAAAAATCAATTTTTATAAACAATTATTATTTAAGACTAATAAGAAAATATGAGCAATTATACTAATTATTATAAAGTTTTAAGTTATATGTAAATTATAAAAAGTAAGTTAATTATAAACATATTATGAAAATAAAATTATAATTACAAAATTAAATTAGCAATTTTTAACTATTTTTAAACATATATAAAAAATTATTTATATACAAAAATTAAATTATAAACAAGTTATAGAATATATGCATATTATGAAAATAAGATTAATTATAATTATATTTACAAAATTTTAATTATTTTAAACAAGATTTAAATTATAAACAAATTATAAAATATGTACATGATTAAATAAAATAGGATTAAGTTTTAAATAGAAGAAAATTAGGGTTTGATTATTAAAAAAACATTAAGATTTATTTATTAATTAAAACATAAACAAGAATTAAAATAAACAAATAAACTAATTTTGACAATTAATAGAAAATTAGGTTTTATAAAAATGTTTTAGGGTTTTTAGAAAATATTATTAAGACTAATTTTACTAAATTAGGATTGTATTTTAATTAAATTTAATAATAATAATAACAATAAACAAACAAAAGCAATAATAGAGAAAAAGGAAGAAAAAAACTTACCTGGGCTGGGATTCGAACCCAGCCCCTGAGCTTTCACAACACCTGGACCAATACACCAGCCACTAGACCATGCGCGCGCAGGTGATACAAAATGGATACCAGTGTCTTTTGTTTCATATCCTGTACAATCATAACAAAAAAAACAGAATAAAGCAAAAGGGCCTGGGGGGATTCGAACCCAGGTCCCTTACACAACACACAAACATTCTTTCCATCCAGCCGGGAGGGCGCATCTGTTAGTATAATGGCTATAATGAATTATATATTAAACCTGTTAATTAGATGGAAAAACAAGAAAAAATTGTTGAACCCAGGATTCGATCCCTGGACCTTGGCCTCACACGCGCATCCCTTTACCACCAGACCAACTGCAGGTTGGTGATTATAACTGAAACAAATAATATAAAAAATATGTCCAAAATTCAAATTTCCAGAACGCGCGAAACTTCATCTCCTAGCTCCAGACCTGCGCTAATTTCTGCGAATTCACCTATGGAGTTTCCTGCGAATTTTCAAATACAAGAACCTACGAAAATTGGATTATCATCAAAAAAGTACAATTTTTACAAATTGATTAGTGAAACATGATCCTCACAGTCTATACAATCACACCATGTCCTTTAAATTCATTTAAATTCAGTGGATCATGAAATCCCAAATTCGAAGGTGAAACCCTAACTATGGCACTTTCTTGTTCCTGCACTTAAACTTCAATCAAATGGTCCAGAAACATTCTAAACATCCAAACAAACAATAATATAAGATCAAACCATGTTTATAATGCATAAATATCCAGAATCGAAAATTGAGAAAAACCAAAAGAAACGAATTCGATTTAGGCAATTCAGGATGTTTTGAATGCAATGAATGATTGGGATTGCATCAGAGATGTTCAAGGAACATGTTTGAACCTTTAGAATGCTTTGATATCACCTCTAACCAAGAATCCGAATTATGAGTTTTGTGATGAATTTTGAAAGTTGCAACTTACTCTTTGAGGCAGAAATTTCGTGTCCTGTGCATAGGGTTGTGTTGTATACTTATAGTAGAATGAATTAGGTCAAAAATAATGGATCATTGTGTGGATTGTTTGAAAAAGATTGAAAAAGATTAAGTCTTAAACTTCAAATATTTGTGAATTCAACCTTTCTATTTCAAGCCAATCACCATAATTCTTATATCAATTTGATCCAAACAATCTTTATGACTTTCTAGAAGCACAATCTCATTTAAATATTTGATTTTTCTATTTTATTTTAATTTAAAATGATTTTAAATGAATAAAATCAAAATAAATAAAATAAAATGATAAAAAATCTGAATAATTGAGAGTTGGGTCGTGCATGAAGTGTTTGTATGGATTGGATCATCACATGGCAAGCCCATTTAGAAAAAATTGGTTTTAAACTTCCATTTTCTTCATAAACCAACCAAAACTTTCCCAACTTTGCAAGGGCACAAATCCTTCAATTTTAATGCTATGAGGGTGTTCTTGGACATTTTGGAAAGCTTGAAGAGTCCTCTAACCAACCCCATTAGTTTCATGTCCATATCATTTACCATTCTCAAGTTATGCCCTTTTGAAGTTGTTGACTTTTTGTTGACTTTCAAAAGGACCTATAATGTCTTAGCTCATACCTTCCAAATGAAGCATTTTTGGGCTTGGCTTGTGAGACACGAAGTTGTAGAGAATTCAATTTCCTTCAAAATGAGCTTTGGATGGGAAAAATGTGATAAAGCATGTGAAAGTTATGGCTGGTCAAAGTTCAGTTGACTTTTCCTAAGGAAACCCTAATTTAGAAACCCCTGATTCTTGATGATCTGAAATCTCCTTGATGAATCATGATCAACCCTTGATCAAATGATGAATTTTACTTCATATACTTGATGTTGGCAAAAAATCATGAAGTTTGACTTTGGTTTGACCACAGTTGACCTCAGTTTGACTTTTTAACTGCTTTGACTTATTTTGACTTATCTGATCATCTGACTGGGCAAACCTTTGAGAAAAGTTCTGAAATTTGTCATGGGGATTCTTAGACACATATAAGATGTTATGAAGCTCACTTGAAGTCTTGGAAATCCATTTAGCCTGATTAAAGTCAAAACCCTAGTTTTGGATGCACTGCTTAGGAGAATGCATTGTCTGAGGGAATTGTCAAACTTTCTGACTATTTGTGAACTTTGTGAACCTTGTGAACCTCATAAGATGTCTTGTGAACCTCGTGAAAGGTCTTGTGAACCTTGTGAACCACATAAAGTGTCTTGTAAACTTCATGAACCTCATGAAAGGTCTTGTGAACCTTGTGAACCTCATAAAGTATCTTGTAAACTTCATGAACCTCATGAAAGGTCTTGTGAACCTTGTGAACCTTCTTAGCACACAAAGTCTTATATTGTGAGGGAAAATTTTGGGGTGCAACAGTAGCCAGATGGATAACAAAGATATCTTCTTCACTACAGATGGTGATGATCTGGCCTTCCCACTCGAATTTCAGCTTCTGGTGAAGGGTAGACGTAACTGCGCCAGCGGCATGGATCCAAGGTCTACCCAACAAACAGCTGTAGGCCGGCTGAATGTCCATCACATAGAAGGTAATTTTAAAAGTCTGCGGGCCAATCATCACAGGCAGATCAATCTCCCCAAGCACCGATCTTTTAGAGCCATCAAATGCTCTTACCACCAAATTACTTGGACGCAGTGCCAAGCCATCATACTCCAGCTTCACCAAGGCTTTCTTTGGTAGAACATTGAGTGAAGACCCAGTGTCCACCAGTACATTGGAGAGAACAGCACCCTTGCATTCTAGAGATGTGTAAAGCCTTGTTGTGGTTACGTCCCTCAGATGTTGAGTCAGCATTGGTAAAGCCCAGTCCATGACTGGTGTTGACATTTCCTACCACAGTTTCTAGCTGATTAACAGTGATCTCTTCTGGCACGTATGTTGCGTGCAAGACTTTCAATAATGCATTCCTGTGAGCTTCGGAACACATTAGCAGGGATAATGTGGAGATCTTTGAGGGAGTTTGGTGAAGCTGATCCACCACTTTGTAATCACTTCTCTTTATAATTCTCATAAACTCGTCAACATCTTGCTTAAAAGATGTCTTCTGAGTTTCTTTGACAGGTGGCTCTTCCACTACCACACTCATTCCTTTTGCTTTGGCAGCAACTTCTGCTTCGGCGTTAGGTCTTTGCAATTGTGAGGCAAAAAGGCGTCCGCTTCTGGTGAAGCCTCCGCCTCCCCCAACATTATCAATCTGTGGAGAAGAAGTTGAAGAATCCAAAGTGATTTTCTCCCCGTTGCAGTAAAGATCAGAGCCATAATTCCAAGGTATGGCATTACTGCTTTCATATGGAACTGGTCCAGGCACCGTGATGGTAACTGGACTGACTGCTGCAGAGGAGGGTACAGAGATAGTGTGCGGATCGTAGTAGATGGTGACTGGTGACCTGGCAGGAAGTGCCACTGCTTGTTGCTGAAAGTTGTTGTTTGGAGGAAACTCTGATGGATCGTAGTAAATGGTGACTGCTGAGATATCTGTTGGCGTTGTAGAAGATTCTGTTGAATAAATGGGTGCTGATGTTGTAGAAGAAATGTTTGTTGATATCTGATTGGTTGAGGTGATGGATGAAGCCATTGTTGATGATATTGATGAATTAGTTGGAATGATTGTTGTTGCAGTTGTAGAAGAGTCAGGAATTGTTGTCAAAGGGATTGCTGGATTTGTAGGTGCCGTTGTTGTGATCTGAAGTATACCACTTTTGATAAGACCATCTATTCCGCTTCTCAAGTCATCACACCCGTTAACCGAAATGTTGCAGTACCCACAACCGAGCTCACACCCGGGGAACATCTGGCATTCTAGGAGCTGAGCTTTAATTTCTACCAGAGGTGTCCGAATCTGCCCAACACTAGTGATTAAGAAAGATGGCTTGTCTTCCTCAATGGCATTAATTCTTGGTCCTCCATGATTGGGCATGGGATTCTTGTTGACATTTGGCGGGGGTGCAAAGTTGAGGGCTTTAGAATCCACCAGGTCTTGCACTTTCATTTGTAGAGCCCTGCATTTCTCCGTACTGTGGCCAGGTGCATTGGAGTGGAAAGAACATCTGGCGTTGACATCATAATTTCTTGGAAGACTGGAGGGATCTGGTGGCACCAATGTCCTTAGTTCAACCAAGTTGAGTTTCAGGAGTTGTGGCAATAAAGCGGCATAAGGCATAGGGATAGGGTCAATCACCCTATTTGCCTGTGATGGTCTTTGCTGAAAGGGTCTCTGCTGTTGATTGATGTTGTTGTTGTTGTAGCTTCTTTGTGGCGGGTATTGAACTTGCTGCTGATAGTGTGTTTGTTGTTGTGGTGGTTGATATGCTGGTTGCTGAGGAATCGGAGCTGGAATAGTGACTGCTGCCACTGACCTATGAACATACTGAGGTCTGCCCCTGTTGGCATGAATAGCATTAGTCTCACCGGTTCTTCTAGGTCCCACAAAAGGCTTCCTGGGATTACTCGACGAACTTGCACCATTATCAGTAATTTTGCCCATCTTCAGAAGGCTCTCAATTCTTTCTCCAGCTATAACTACGTCAGTGAAGCTGGTGGAAGAAAAGGCAGCTAGCCTATCAATATATGTCCCTTGCAGAGTGTTCATAAACATGTCGGCCATTTCTCTTTCCGACATGGGTGGCTGGACAGCAGCAGCAAGCTGTCTCCACCTCTGGGCATATTCCCTGAAGCTTTCCCTGGAGGACTGAGACATTCCCATCAGAAGGGTCTTGTTAGGTGCCATGTCCAAATTGTATTGGTACTGTCTGATGAAAGCTTCAGCTAGATCCTTCCAGCATCTGATAGTAGCTCTGGTCAAGTGAGAGTACCACTCCCTTGAAGCTCTAGTCAAGCTGTCTTCAAAGTAAAACATCCACAACTTTTCATCCATGGTGTATGCCTTAAGTCTCCCTAGGAAGGATTGCAAGTGAGTTCGTGGACAGGAAGTTCCATTGTACTTCTCGAAGCACGGGGGTTTAAACTTATGAGGGATTCTTACCCCATCCACTAACCCCATATCCATGACATCAAAACCTAGGGAGTTTTGAGACTCCAGAGATCTCAATTTCTCAGCAATTTCATCAAGTCTCCTATCATAGACTTCATCCCCAGCTCCCATCACAGTGAACTGTTCTTCCTGGGGGTCTTCTTGTAAGATCCTGCCTGCAGTAGTATTCCCTTGCACATTAGTCGGGATGTGGACTTCCGGATGTAGATGAGGCCCATATACTGGTGGATTAACATGGGGCTGACCCCTTTCATTGTTACTTGTTCCTCCAGTTCCCAGATGGGATTCTTCCGGGGTTTGCCTTTCTACCAATGCCCTCAATCTTTCTTGACTTTGGGCCAAGCCATTCATTACTTCCATGAACTGGGTCATTTGGTTTCTCATCTCCAGCCTTTCATTGGCCATCTGAGTCCTGACTTTTGTCAGATCTTGCTGTACTTGGTCCATCTGGATACCAGGAAGATTGTTGCGAGTGGGATATCTGTGCGGACGGTTGAGAGGGAACACCCGACGGCGAGCAATAATTCCTGAGCCACAACAGAGTTAGTAACAAACAAAACAAAAACCTACAAAACAAAACAAAAGTTAGCATGCAATGCAGTATGCTTATTTATTTTCCAAGGTATCCGGCTTGGTGCTTGGTTTTGACCTTTCCAGACCCTGAGGAAGATGCTTTGATGTTGCTTGAGAAAAGAAACTCAAATGAAACAAACTGACAAATACATTACAAAAGGTGCATAGCACATAGTCTGTTTTTACAACACATGCCCTCTGAGGGGTCAAAAAATACAACATAAAAGAAAAGTACATGAAATGGAAATAACAACAAGCAAAGTAGTCAAACATCTAATCCAAATTCATCCTCCTTAACCTCCTTCAGAAGTGCTTCAGTTACAGGATCAGCCGGGTGCTCTGTAATGTTTCTGATAAGAAGGTTCCTAGTGGTGATAGCGGTGGTTAGCTTCTTGTGCCTGTCTTGGTCCTTTGACCTCTTCACACCAGCCCTAACCTTCAATTCTGAAATCTCCTTCTGGGCTGCTAGCAGAGCCTCCTGTTGTTTCTTTTCATTGGCCTCCAATTGCTCAATCCTGTCCTGAGTTCTCTTATCTTCTTGAGTGCGAGCTTCAGTGATCCTGACCCACCTAGCTTGGCTTTCTTTCAGATAGAGATCAGTCCTAGCCTTCTGAAACTGGGCCTCCTTACAGGCATTCTTCAAAATTTGCTCTCCAGCTCTTGATTTCTTGATGTAGTCTTCTGCTTTCTCAATCCTGGCTAGATGCTCCACCTTAAGCTTTTCCAGCCTCTCAATGTCTAAACGACCATCACTCCTCTCCCAGAGGGTTCTCTTCAAAGCTTGAGACAGATTCTCATTCCTCTCCTTCAGTTTCTCAAATTCTTCCAGGCTGACAGTGGCTGGAGGTGGTGCTGTGGATGGTCCAGGTGCATCCTCAATGGTGAAGGGCATTCCAGAAATCTGAGCCCTAGCATGAGACCATTCATAATACTGAGCTGAAGCCACATTATTGCATCTCCCAAGAATGGCCATCCCTTTGGTCTGGATGTTGTCCCAAGCCCAGGATGCTTGTCTGACAACAGCTAGATTAGGCTTTATCTCACAATAAAGGGTTTCAGCCAAGTCTTGCACTCTAGGAGGGTGAACCAAAGCATAGCCTAACTGCCTCTTAAACAGCAAAGGATTGTAGTTGATGTAACCCTTCACTCCTATTAGAGGTACATTGGGGAACTGTCCACAACTAGTAATTATGTCCCTGCCCTTGGTGCTCTGGGTGCACCACCTGATGTCATATGAAGTCAGAGCAATAAGCCTCTTAGCCTAATTCTTCTGTTGGTGAGGATTCAGGAAGGCATCAGTCTTGGGTAAGTGTTTGAGCAACCAGGTATGAAATAGGGGAGCACAACATCTCACCAACCTCCCCCTTTGCTTCTCATTTCTTTGGTGAGCAGAATAATAGAAATCTCCCAGCAATGTGGGCACTGGGTTCCTTAGAATGAAAAGATGAATGGCATTCTTGCTGATAAACTTGGGCTCATCTGCAAATAGTATAACCCCATATATACTGAGGGCCAACAATGCACAAACTGCCTTCCATTCTCCCAAGGAGGCCTTTAGGATGGCCTGAGAAGTCAGAAAGTCTAAGTGTAGACCAGGGATACCTGCCTTTGTTGTCATGTTCTGCTCAATCAGTATAGGCTCCAGGTACAGTGCTTTTGCCACTTCTTCATTGCTGGGAAAGGCCATCTCTGGGTTGAATGGGACACCACCCCTGACAGGTATTCCATTCAGTGAGGAGAACTCCTCCAGCAAAGGTCCCAGCTGAAAGTTCTGGAAAGTGAAGCATCTCAAAGGAGGGTCATAAAATTGTAGGCAAGTGTGAATCAAACTCCTCTGAGAAGGGTCTAAGTCCATAACCATATCAAGGATGCCTCCATAATGCTCTCTGAATAATGGGATATGGTCTGGAGTGATAAGTGCCTGGACCTGCCTGATGCCAGCCAGTACAGGCTCAAAGAAATGGTATGAGATGTTGCTCTTTTTGGGTGCCATGACTGCTGGTGAAGAGCTGAGAACAAGTGCTGATGATGAAGACTGATACTGGAGATGAGCCACTGATAGGCTGAAGCTAGTGATGAAGGTAACTGAAGCAGGTAGCTGATGAAGGTAGCTGAAGCAGATCACTGATGAACAGGGGTCTATGCAGATAAAGGGGTCAAAACCAAGCCAAAATAGGATGTGGATACCCTGAAAAACAAATAAACAAATGTTAAATGATGCAATGATGATGTATGCAAATGATATGCAAAGGTTTGTGATCAAGCTGGATCTGACTACTGCCTTGATATAGGTCCATGTATGTCTAAGAAGTCCAGATGGAGGTTAAGAAGTCTAGTAACCAAGGTGGGGGACTCAAATAAAGAGTCACATGTCCAGGGTTAAATCACAAGAACTGTCCACAGTGGAGTACTCTTAATCAGACAAAGTATCAGGGTATGTTGTGGTCAAGGGTACCTGCAAACCTGTAAACAGCCCAACCTCCTCACAGGTGATGTTCTAAAACAAGGATCCTCAGACTTGGATCAGTTATGAGAAGTGTAAACACTTCTAACCCGGAGGTACAGTGTTTACAATAACCATAAAATATCCTCCTCTAATTCACCTCAGTTTCTGAAGGTCATAGTAAAGGTTATTCAGACTTAGCAGGCTTCCCAGATAGCCCTAGCACTACAGGAGATCTGTAGCACAGAGTTCTCAAGAAGAAACCCATATCTGAACCGTGTTTCATATTCCCGCACCAGACCGAAATGGAATGGGAAAGAACATGAACCACTCTAGCCTTGGTGTCACTCAGGTCCCAGGTATAGGACCTTAAACTCTTAATAGAACCCCACCCACCAAAGCAAAAACCAGATCCAGCCAGATAACAGTATGACAGTATGATGTATATAAAGCTGTAAAGAAAGCAATAAATAACTGTACATAAAGCAAAAGTAAATGCAAATATACAAACACAAATAGCACATAACACCCCAGTAAACACAAATCAAACAAGCGCTAGGAGGAACCCACAAAAAGAACCAGAAGCCCTGGTTACAGTATAAGGGTCCCCAGCAGAGTCGCCAAGCTGTCGCTCCCACCAAATGACACCCAAGGTTAGAAGGGGTATAGACGCGAACGGTCAGTGAAAAGGGGGGATGAGAACACACAGGAGTGAACTCAAGGGAAAGAAAGAGTCGCCAGCTAGGCATTTTTATCCCGAAGGAAAGGTAATGTTGCATAGACCTAAGAAAGATATGGATAAGACGGTTGCGAACCAGAGAGACTGAGAAAGGGGGTTGGTTACGACCTGGGAAGGTATTAGCACCCAGATTGTCCGTCGTACTCGACGGGATCCACGCTTAAAAGATTTGTGTTTTAAAGGGGTAGTGTCAGTGCAATTTGTGTATCAAAGCTGGAAAAGAATGCAAGTGTCAGTGTAAAAGAAGTGTGAAGTGTATAAGAGAAGTGTCAGTGTAAGAACAGGAGTGAAATGCTCATGACTATGAGGCTTAAAGAATAATGCTGGAAAGAGGGGGAATATACAGAGACTTTTGTTCGATAACTGTTAAGTTATGCCTACGTATCCTCTCGTGCAATGAGGAAGTCAGAACACCGTAGTTCGACCCAAAGAGATTGAAAGATGAATTGACTTGTGAACTGTTTACTTGTCTATGCTCAAGTGTATGACCTGTCTGGCTCAGGTGCAAACTGTCTTGCATTAGACGGAAGAAGCAAGTTCTCGTTTGTGAGTGAATGAGATGAGAAAAGAATCCCGGAGGAGACGATTATTGTTTGTTTTTGAGTTTTCAATCTTTTATTGCTTTTGAAAGTCTGTCATAAGTTAATGAGCTTAAGCCTAAACCAATGGGTTAGTAAACTCATCACATCCTCCCTCTGATTAGGGGTAATGAGAATACCTTAAGTGTGAAGTCAGCATCTCACACTTAATCACCATGGTGTAGGATTAAGATCATTAACCTACTTGTAATTAGTTAGATGATTTTGTTGTTTTTGTTTAGTGTTAAGTAATGAGATTAAGCCATAATCAAGGATTAAACAGACTCATTACACCATCCTAATAGAAGGATAATAGATGAGAATGTTTAAGCTGAGGAAAGCTCCTCAACTTAATCCATGATTAGGGATTAACCTCATGACAAAACAAAGCCTTTATTAAGTGGATTTTAGTTAATGGTATGATTAAGAAATGAGTTTTATGATTGGTAAGACAACTTGAGGGGGACTTGTCCATTAACACTAGGGTTAGTCCTTCTTAACCAATTAAGGAAGAATTAGAACCCTAATGCAAGGCCCAAGTTACAAGCTTGATGTCTTGATGATTATTGGATGGATTGATTAAAGGAGTTAAACACATTAAGGGTTTAACACTTAGGATTAAAGTTATGCACTCCATCCTAATAGAAGGATGCAGGCATAAGCTTAATCACAAAGCCTTAAAACCTTTATGGTTTAGTCCCTGATTATGAGGTGAGAAGAGAAGACTCAATGATGACACAAAGGCAAAACTAAATAGGGGACTAAATAATCCTAAAAAAGGTTATCATGCTTGGAAGTCCTAGGGTTTGTGAGGTTTACAAGAAGAATCTTCAAGGAACCACCAAGGAGAGAAGCAGATGAAAGGAGCAAAGAGAAGCAAAACAACTTGCTTCACTTAAGAAGACAAGTTGCTTAGAGGAAGAAAGTAAGATGAACAATAATGAGCAAGCTCAATCCAAAGCACAAGGTAAAATGCAGCAATGATGCATAAGAGAGATGAAAAGAAATTGTGAGAAGTGAAGGCAAATTCACTTCTCAATACAACTTACCACCTGAAAAGTTAGTAAAGAAATGAAATGCAATGCAAATGAGATGAAATGTGATGATGCAAACCAAAACCATAAGCATGGGTATGATGTTAATGATGCTAAGATATGATGCAAACATGAGGCAAGGCATTAGAATGATCATACAAACATATGGATGCAAGAGAAGCATGCTTAGAACCATGAACATACATGAAAAGTTATGGAATGCAAATGACATACAACATGGCAAATGAAAGATGCAATGATCAAACATGATTCTAATATGTCTTAAGATGCATTATGAATCAAATGGATGCACAAAATGTCATGGAAAGTCATGGTATGCAAGCAAATGGAAGATGGATGCAAAGGAAGGCCCAAATTAGGGTTATATGCAACATACAAAGCAAAAATCCAAAACCAGAAGCAAATGACATGATAAAAATTTGAAAATGCAATCAAAGGAACCCTAAGCCTATACAAACTCACTGCCCAAAGGAGGGGATCCAACTCTTAACCTAATGAGAGTTATGAATTTCCTAAGATTGCTAGGGTTTTAAGGTACCTTGTCAAGAAAAATGTCAAACAAAATGAAAATGCAAGATCAAATCATGCCAATTTTATCCTACAAACTACATGTTATGCAAGATGCAATGCAAAAAGAATCATCACCCAACTCTCAATGGTTAGGCAGAAATGAATTTTTGAAGTTTGACACAAAATATTGCCTCAAAATGAATTTAATTCCATTGAAAATTATCAAAAGGCATCAAGAACAAAAAAGAAATTTGGTTTGAGAGTTGGACAATGTTTCTAAATGTTTTTAAAGGTTACATGATTTTTTTTGTGATTTTTAAATACCTAAAAGTATTTTTAATTAATTAATTTTCATTAATTAATTAAAAATAAACTTTTAAATGATTTAAAAATAATTTTTAATGCAAAAAATAAAAATAAAAATATATTCAAAATGAGAAAAATATTTTAAGCCAGCATGCAAAAAATGAAATTTTTATAAAGTCTCTAGCTATTTTAAAATAAATATGCAAAACAAATAAGAAAAATATGAATTAAAATGAATTTAATGGGAAAGTCAGCGCATCCAAAGGATAGGATTTGAATAAAAAAGGAGGGAGTTGACGCGCGCGGATTTGGAGGGCTAGGATTCATTCTGAGATTTGAATTTAATTAATCCTAATTAATTAAGTAAATGACTGGATTAGGGTTTTAATGGGAAATCTAGGACGTTGGTTGCGCGCGGGAAGGAGGATCCAAGGGCTCTCATTCAAACTGGCCTAAACCCTAACCCTAATCTAATTACTTTCAGATGACCGGAACAGTGGTTCCGGTCATCTTTTCCGGCGAGTCAAAAGAGCTAACTTCTTCTCTAGGCAAAATCAAGAGCTCTAAAGCTCCAGATCGTATCTCCTAATCACCCTGAACATGAATCAATCATAAAAAAAAATTTATATAACCTACAACTCAAGATATGGATCAAAACATAAAATCTGGAAAAGTTTCAGAGCTTCGATACAGGCTTATTTCTCAACCATTTCAAAAAGTAAAAACATCAGAGTGATCAGCAAAGCATGAGGAACAATCTAGGAACTTAAAAACTCATTTCTGGAAAAACAGTTCTTCGGGTTACCTGAGATGGAACTTCTCAGTTTGCAACTTTCTGGCCACCTCTTTGCTTCAGAATGATCCCAATGGTCCTCTTGATGAAGTTATGAAGCTTGGTTGGAGTTTATAATGGTTGGTTTGGGAGATTGCAGAGGTTCTGTTCAGTGAGGGGTGAGGATCGTGTTTTGATTTCAGTGAGTTTCAGGCTGTTTCAATGGTTGGTTTGTGATCAGTGGAACCTTTTGAGATCAATGGTGCAGTTTGTTTTTGTGTTTGAAGTTTGTATGATGAGATTCGAGAGAAAATGCATAAGAGGTGAGTTTCTTGAACTATGGCTTATGATCTGTTTTAGGCTTGTGTGTGTGGTGTGTTATGCTGGCTTTGGTCCACTTATCACAACTAGAGAGGTCAGAGGAGTTGGTGTGGACTGTTGTGATTGGTATGGCTCAAGTTACAAAAAGTCAAGAAAATTGTACTTGGAGGTATGGGCAAGTGGCAGGCTGAGATAGGGGCATGGCTTGGCTCATCTGAGTTTAGGGAGAACCATGGAATTTGATTTGAGATGATTCAGCAAGTTACATGAAGTTTATGAGGTGTTTTGCAATTTTCACAAAGTTTGGCCCCTTTTGAAATTCATGAAGTTCAAAGCATCAAAAGGCATAATTCTTGGGCCAATTCTGATTTTTAGAAATCACATGATCATGTTGCAATGAGTTTGTGCATATTTGAAGTCTTTAGAACACTTGATCATACCATTTTGCAAAATGCCTCTTTGGTAGAAAACTTCAAATTATGTGATTTTGGCCAACTTTGACAAGCCATAACTTTTGATCCAAAATGAATTAGAATGAGTTCTTGTACTTTTTGAAAAGGGAATGATCCATTCTACAACTTTCATGACCAAAGTTTTCCCATTTGAAGCATTTTTGAATCAAAAAGCAAGGGTTGGAGTTTATAATGGTTGGTTTGGGAGATTGCAGAGGTTCTGTTCAGTGAGGGGTGAGGATCGTGTTTTGATTTCAGTGAGTTTCAGGCTGTTTCAATGGTTGGTTTGTGATCAGTGGAACCTTTTGAGATCAATGGTGCAGTTTGTTTTTGTGTTTGAAGTTTGTATGATGAGATTCGAGAGAAAATGCATAAGAGGTGAGTTTCTTGAACTATGGCTTATGATCTGTTTTAGGCTTGTGTGTGTGGTGTGTTATGCTGGCTTTGGTCCACTTATCACAACTAGAGAGGTCAGAGGAGTTGGTGTGGACTGTTGTGATTGGTATGGCTCAAGTTACAAAAAGTCAAGAAAATTGTACTTGGAGGTATGGGCAAGTGGCAGGCTGAGATAGGGGCATGGCTTGGCTCATCTGAGTTTAGGGAGAACCATGGAATTTGATTTGAGATGATTCAACAAGTTGCATGAAGTTTATGAGGTGTTTTGCAATTTTCACAAAGTTTGGCCCCTTTTGAAATTCATGAAGTTCAAAGCATCAAAAGGCATAATTCTTGGGCCAATTCTGATTTTTAGAAATCACATGATCATGTTGCAATGAGTTTGTGCATATTTGAAGTCTTTAGAACACTTGATCATACCATTTTGCAAAATGCCTCTTTGGTAGAAAACTTCAAATTATGTGATTTTGGCCAACTTTGACAAGCCATAACTTTTGATCCAAAATGAATTAGAATGAGTTCTTGTACTTTTTGAAAAGGGAATGATCCATTCTACAACTTTCATGACCAAAGTTTTCCCATTTGAAGCATTTTTGAATCAAAAAGCAAGGGTTGAAAAAGTTTCCCAAAATGGCAAGTTTCCATTACAAGTCATTTTCCCAAAAAGTCAACTTTGCAAACGGCTTGAAATTCTTCAATTTTGTGAACTTCCCACATCTTCTATGATCAAATAAAGATCATACACATTCAAAATGATGAAAAACACCCTTTGGTTGGGTCACTGAGGGCCTCAGATGCCCTGATTTTGCCCTGACTTGCTCAAAAAGTCAAATCTTGATCAGATGCCTTCCCCATTGAATTTCTTCATGAAAAATGATATGTATGATCCCTATACCATATAGAGACCAATAGAAACAAGAATGACCAAAGAATTTGGAGTTATGGCTTTTGAAACCAAAACCCTAATTCTAGGTCATCTGTGCAAATAAACTTGGCTCTGCTTCCATGCCATTCTCAGTTCTTGTGATTCTTTGACTTTCTTGACTTTGAGAGGATATAATATGATGCTTGAACATACATGGACCCCTTTGAAATGATTGATGACCTTTGGAGTGGCTCAAGAAGCTCTGGGATAGCTCAGATCACAAACCCTAGATGCAAATGACTTTGAACCAATGCAGTGAATCAAAATGTGGTATGAGATGCTATGGTTGAACTTATGCATATGAAAAGATCACAAGCCATGGTGTGAATGGGTGAGGGCAAATTTGGGGTGTTTACACGTACTACGAAGTCACGAGGAACTCTGATGTGTTGTATACCTCTATTGTCTAGGTGGTTTATTTCTCACCTTCCTCGATCAGTGATGAAGAATGAACAAGGGTTCAGATGGTCCAAGAGGATTATGTCACTTTCACATTCAGATATTCATTGGTGTTCTACATCTATGGAGAATGTTACTATCATTGACCGTTGTGGGGAGTTCCCTAATGTGCCACTCCTTGGCATAAGAGGGGGCATTACTTACAATCCTTCCTTAGCTCTACGTCAGTTTGGTTACGCTCGGAGTGATGGTCCTCATGACATGTTGATTCAGGGTATTGTGTTCGACTATGACAATGATCTTCAAGGTTATCATCAAAGGTTTATACGAGCATGGGGTAAAGTGAACAAGGTTGACAGCAAGACTCTAGAGCCCAAGTACACCATTCCTATGGAACCTTATCTCAGATGGGTGCGATCTCGTGCTCAGACTCTTATAATGCCATATCCTGTCATCCTTCCAGTTACTATGGAGCCTGTTGCTGAAGGAGATACTTCCTATATCATTCTTCATCCAGACATGTCCACTGACATGGAAGAGCTACAAAGGTCCTGGATCCAGTTGAATGAGCAAAGAGATACTTTTGAGACTCATTACAAAGCAAGTCAAGAAAGAATCTTGGAGCTAACCAAACAGCTTCACGAGGAACGAAATCTCAACTCATACCTCAACACAAAGAGGAAACGTCCATGGGAGACTTAAAACCCCATAGGTGTATTCATTTCCTTTTTATTGTAAGCCCAAAGGGCAAACAAGTGTATTACTAATAAAAGTTTACTTTATGGTTGTTTAAACAAATTTAAATCCTGCGGTCCTTGAAAACATTGCATATGCATTTACATACCTGTAAACACCCCAAATTTTCCCTCACTCATTTCACCATGGCTTGTGATTCTTTTCATATTGCATAGATTCAATCATATCACATCATATTGCATTTTTGCTTCACTGCATTGATTCAAAGCCATCTGCATCTAGGGTTTGTGATCTGAGCAATCCAAGAGCTATTTGAGCCACTCCAAAGGTCTTCAATCATCTCAATAGGGTCCATGTATGTTCAAGCATCATATTATATGCTCACAAGGTCAAGAAAGTCAAAGAATCACAAGAACTGAGAAAGGCATGGAAGCAGAGTCAGGTTTAACTGCACAGATGACCTAGAATTAGGGTTTTGGTTTCAGAGGCCATAACTTCAAATTTTTTGGTCATTCTTTTTTCTATTGGTCTCTATATGTTATGAGGATCATGCATATCAATTTTCATGAAGAAATTCAATGAGGAAGGCATCTGATCACAAGATGACTTCTTGAGCAAGTCAGTATAAAATCAAGGCATCTGAGGCCCCCAATGACCCAACCAAAGGGAATTCTCCATCATTTTGAATGTATATGATCTTTATTTGATCATAGAAGATGTTAGAAGTTCACAAAATTGAAGAATTTCAAGCCATTTGCAAAGTTGCCTTTTTGGGAAAGTGACTTGTGATGCAAACTTGCCATTTTGGGATAGTTTTTCAACCTCCTCTTTTTTATTCAAAAATGCTTCAAATAAGAAAACTTTGGTCATGAAAGTTGAATATTGGATCCTCCCATTTTCAAAAAGTACAAGAACTCATTCTAATTCATTTTAGATCAAAAGTTATGGCTTGTCAAAGTTGGGAAAAATCACTTATTTTTCACTTTGGCACCAAAGAGGGAAACTTGCAATTTCACATGCCAATCATTTTAATGACCTCAAATGGACTTCTAAGTATCACATAAGCATAACACATGACCTAATATTCAGAATGCACCAAAGAATCACCCATTTTCATGCCTTGATCATTAAGAAATCTCAAAAGGGCCAAAGGTTCACAAATTTGCAAAACCACACATAAGCTTCAATCCACTTGCAAATTGGCCCCAATCTGAATTCCATGGTTGCCCTTGATCCTTGCTGCGCAGGACACCCCATTGTCCTTGGCCTGCCATGACCCATACCTCAAAGGACACCTAACCTTGACTTTTGGCAAAATGGACCATACCAATCACACTATGCCACCACCAACTTTCTGACCAATCATCTTTGTTTATACTAATCAAATGCAAGCCAAATATAACAAGAAGCAAGCCTGAATCCTCCCACAAGTCAGCAACCACCAAAACTCCCCTCTTTGCATTTTATTTCGAAACTCAACACACAAGCCTCAAACCTCAAAACAAACTCCATAGAACAACTCACCATGACCCTCTGATCATTTCCCAACCATCACTTTGCCCTGAAACCTCCCATATCAAAAACACGATTTCCCTCCCCCATTGACCTGAGCTTCTGCAAACTTCACATAGAGGCCATTTAAACTCCAACCAAGCATTGCAAACTCTTCAGGAGGATCATTGGAGCTGATTTGAAGCAAAGACCTGGCCTGAAAGTACCAAAAGTGAAAGCTCCAGTTCAGGTGAGCTCAAGAACTTTTTTTCCAGAACTCCCATTTTTAGTTTCTAAAAGATTCCTTATGCTTCACTGATCACCATGATATGATTCATTTTGAAAATGAGTGAAAAATGGCCATGTATGCTTGTTCTGAAATTTTGCCCGTGAAACTTGATTGCTTCGATTCTTGTTGTTGATGTAATATAAATGGTTTTTGTGCCTGGATTCTTGTTTATTGTTGTTCATTAATCATTTCTGGAGAGTTTGAGGAGTTTTTATGGCGTTTTGAGAGAGATTGTAAAAATGGCTTGCCGGAGAAGATGACCGGAACACTGTTCCGGTCATCTGAAGGTGATTAGGGTTCAGGATTAGGGCTTAATCATAATTAAGTGAGTTTGAATTCCAGCCGTCCATTAGCGCGCGTAGTCAACTCCCGCCTCCTTGAGTTTGAATCCTGGCTCTCAGATCTGCTGACTTTCTCATTTTCTATTTATTTTTAATTTAATTTTCATTTTCATTGTATTTATTTCCACGAATTTTTAAAAATAGCAAAACACTTTAAAAAATTCTGAAATTTTTTATCAAACCCTTTATTAATTTTCAGAACCCAAAAATATTTTTATTCTTATTTTTTGCATTAAAAATTATTTTTAAATCATTTAAATGTTTATTTTTAATTAGTTAATGGAAATTAATTAATTAAAAATGCATCTGGGTATTTAAAAATCACCAAAAAATTCACATTGCATTTTAAAACATTTAGAAACATTATCAAACTCTCAAAACAAATTTCTTTTTGGTTCTTGACCTATTTTGACCTTTTCATTGGAATTAAATTTATTTGAAGGCAATATTTTGGTCCTAACTTAGAAAAATTCATTTTGCCTAACCATGAAGAGTTTGATGATGGTTCTTCTTGCATTGCATCCTTCATATCATTTAGTTTCTAGGGTTAAATTTGTTTGAATTTATCTTTCATTTTCAATTTGTTTTGCATTTTTCATTGTGAGGTATCCCAAAACCCTAGTTGACTTGAGAAAATCATAACACCCATTAGGTTAAGAGTTAGGTCCCCTCCTTTGGGCAGTGAACTTGTGTAGGGTTAGGCCTCTTTTGATCCCATTTTCAATTTTTTATCATGTTATTTGCTTATGGTTTTGAATTTTTGTGTTGCATGTTGTTCATAAACCCTAATTATTGCTTTCCTTTGCATTCATCTCTCATTTGCTTGCATACATGAACTTGCCATGATATTTTGTGCATCCTCATGACATATAAGACATCTTAGGACATTTTAGAATCATGTTTTATCATTGCATCTTTCATTTGTCATGTTTTGCATTCATTCCATTTCATGAGCTTGCATGAACTTTCATGGTTCAAAACATGCTCCATTGACATCCTTATGCTTGTATGATCATTCTCATCTCTTGTCTTGTGTTTGCATCAACTCTTAGCATCAATAACACCATGTTTATGCTTCTGGTTTTGGTTTGCATCTTTGCATCTTTTGCATTTTCATTTCATTTCATTTTCTTTGCTAACTTTTCAGGTGGTAAGTTGTTTTGAGAAGTGAATTTGCCTTCACTTCTCACAATCCCTTCTCATCTCTCTTGCATCATTGATGCATTTTATCTTTGTATTGGAGTGAGATTGCTCATTCATGTTCATCTTTTACTTTCTTTCTCCAAGCAACTTGTCTTCTTAAGTGAAGCAAGTTGCCTTGCTTCTCTCTGCTTCCTCCTCCTTTCATCTTGCTCCTCCTTGGTGGCCTTTGAAGATCTCTTTCTTTCTTAAGCTTCATAAACCCTAGGAACACCCAAACATGATCACAATTAGGGTTTAATTAGTCCCCCATTTAGTTTTACCTTTGTGTCATCTTTGAGTCTTCTCTTCTCATCTCATAATCAAGGACTAAACCCTAAAGGTTTTAAGGCTTTATGATTAAGCTTATGCCTGCATCCTTCTATTAGGATGGAGTGTATAACTTTAATCCTAAGTGTTAAACCCTTAATGTGTTTAAATCCTTTAATCAATCCATCTAATAATCACTAAGACATCAAGCTTGTAACTTGGGCCTTCCTCAGCTTAAATGTTCTCATCTATCATCCTTCTATTAGGATGGTGTAATGGGTCCATTAAATCCTTGATTATGGCTTAAACTCATTACTTAACACTAAACAAAAACTCCAAAAACATTTAAATAATCACAAGTAGGCTAATGATCTTAATCTTACATCATGGTGATTAAGTGTGAGGTGTTTACTTCATACTTAAGGTATTCTCATTACCCCTAATCAGAGGGAGGATGTGATGAGTTTACTATCCCTTGGTTTAGGCTTAAGCTCATTATCTTATGGCAAACCTCAAAAGCAATAAAAGACTGAAAATACACAAAAAAAACAATAATCGTCTCCTCCGGGATTCTTTTCTCATCTCATTCACTCACAAACGAGAACTTGCTTCTTCCGTCTAATGCAAGACAGTTTGCACCTGAGCCAGACAGGTCATACACTTGAGCATAGACAAGTAGGCAGTTCACAAGTCAATTTATCTTTCAGTCTCTGTGAGTCGAACTACGGTGTTCTGACTTCCTCATTGCACGAGAGGATACGTAAGCATAACTTAACAGTTATCGAACAAAAGTCTCTGTATATTCCCCCTCCTTCCAGCATTATCCTTTGAGCCTCATAGTCTTGATCTTCATATTCTTTCTTTACACTGACACTCTTTTGTTTCACTTCACACTTCCTTCCAGCACTGACACTGGCATTCTTTTCCAACTTTTGCACACAAAATAGCACTGACACTACCCCTTTAAACACAAACTTTCAAGCGTGGATCCCGTCGAGTACGACGGACAATCTGGGTGCTAACCAACCCCCTTTCTCAGTTTCTCTGGTTCGCAACCGTCTTATCCATCTTTTCTTAGGTTTATGCAGCATTACCTTTCCTTCGGGATAAAAATGCCTAGCTGGCGACTCTATTCATTCTTCCTATTTCGCCGACCGTTCGCGTCTGTACCCCTTCTGGCCCTGTGTCATCAGGTAGGAGCGACAGCTTGGCGACTCTGCTGGGGTCCCTTATACTGTAACCAGGGCTTCTAGTTCTTTTAGTGGGTTCCTCCTAGCGCTTGTTTGATTTGTGTTTACTGGGGTGTTATGTGCTATGTATGTTCATTTATTTTTCTTTATTTATTGCTTTATGTACAACTTTATTTATTGCTTTCTTTACATTTTTACATTTTTCATACTGTCATTATCATTGCTGGATCTGGTTTGCTGTTTTGGTGGGTGGGGTTCCATTGAGAGTTTAAGGTCCTATACCTGGGACCTGAGTGACACCTAGGCTAGAGTGGTTCATGTTCTTTCCCATTCCATTTCGGTCTGGTGCGGGAATGTGAAACACGATTCAGATATGGGTTTCTTCTTGAGAACTCTGTGCTACAGATTTCCTGTAGTGCTAGGGCTATCTGGGAAGCCTGCTAAGTCTGGATGACCTTTATTATGACCTTCTGAATCTGAGGTGAATTAGAGGAGGATATCTTATGATTGTTGTAAACACTGTACCTCCGAGTTAGAAGTGTTTACACTTCTCATAATTGATCCAAGACTGAGGATCCTTGTTCTAGAACACTACCTGTGAGGGGGTTGGGCTGTTTACAGGTTTGCAGGTACCATTGGCCACATCATACCCTACTGCTTGTTTTGTTTAAGAGTACCTCATTTTGGACAGTTATTGTGATTTAACCCTGGACATGTGACTCTTTATTTGAGTCCGCTACCTTGGTTACTGGATTTCTGAACCTCCATCTGGACTTCTGAACATACATGGACATATACCCAGGCAGATAATCAGATCCAGCTTGATCACAAACCCTTGCATATAATTTGCATACATCATCACTGCATCATTTAACATTTGTTTATTTGTTTTTCAGGGTATCCACATTGTATCTGGTTTGGTTTTGGCCCCTTCTTCTGCATAGACCTCTGCTTCATTAGTTATCTGCTTCAGCTATCTTCACCATCACCAGCATCAGCATGTCAGTGGCTCATCTCCAGTATCAGTCTTGATCTTCATCAGCACCTATCTTCCTCCTCTTCAGCATTTATGGCTACTCCCAGGAAGAGCAACATATCCTACCATTTCTTTGAGCCTGTGCTGACTGGCATCAGGCAGGTCCAGTCACTTATCACTCCTGACCACATCCCATTATTCAGAGAGCACTATGGAGGTATCCTGGATATGGTTATGGACCTTGACCCTTCTTAGAGGAGCATGATCCACACATGCTTGCAGTTTTATGACCCTCCTTTGAGATGCTTCACATTCTCAGACTTTCAGTTAGGGCCTCTACTGGAAGAGTTTTCCTCATTGACTGGAGTACCTATCAAGGGTGGACTCCCTTTCAACCCATAAATGACTTTTCCCAGCAATGGAGAAGTAGCAAAAGCACTGTACCTAGAACCTGCCTTGATTGAGCAAAGCATGACAACAAAAGCTGGGATCCCTGGTTTGCACTTGGACTTCTTGATTTCTCAGGCTATCCTGAAAGCCTCTTTGGGAGAGTGGAGGGCAGTTTGTGCACTATTAGCCCTCATCATATATGGGGTTATACTGTTTGCAGATGAGCCCAAATTTATCAGCAAGAATTCCATTCATCTGTTTCTTCTGAAGAACCCAGTACCCACATTGCTAGGAGATTTCTATTACTCCATTCATCAGAGGAATGAGAAACAAAGGGGGAAGTTAGTGAGATGTTGTGCTCCTTTGTTTCACACCTGGCTGCTCAGACATCTACCTAAAACAGACGCCTTCTTGAATCCTCACCAGCAGAAGAATTGGGCTAAGAGGCTCATTGCTTTGACTTCAGATGATATTAGATGGTGCACCCAGAGCACCAAAGGCAAAGACATTATCACCAGTTGTGGGCAATACCCAAATGTGCCTCTGATAGGAGTAAAGGGTTGCATCAACTACAATCGTTTGCTGTTTAAGAGACAACTGGGCTATGCTTTGGTTCACCCTCCCAGAGTGCAAGATTTAGCTGAGACCCTGTATTGTGAAATAAAACCTAAACTAGTTGCTGTCAGACAAGCATCCTGGGCTTGGGACAACATCCAGACAAAAGGGATGGCTATTTTAGGGAGGTGTAATAATGTTGCTTCAGCTCAGTACTATGATTGGTCCCGTACCAGAGCTCAGATTACTGGAATGCCTTTCACCATTGAGGATATACCTGGACCATCTACAGCACAGCCAGCAGCAACTGTCAGCCTGGAAGAATTTGAGAATCTGAAGGAAAGGAATGAGAATCTGTCTCAAGCTTTGAAGAAAACCCTTTGGGAAAGGAGTGATGGTCGTCTGGACATTGAGAGGTTGGAGAAGCTTAGGGTGGAGCATCTGGCCAAGATTGAGAAAACAGAGGACTATATCAGGAAAGCAAGGGCTGGGGAACAAATATTAAAGAATGCCTGTAAAGAAGCCAAGTTTCAGAAGGCTAGGACTGAGCTTTACCTGCAAGAGAGTCAGGCTAGGTGGGTCAGGATCACTGAAGCCCGGACACAAGAAGACCAGAAAACTCAAGCCAAGATTGAACAGTTAGAGGCCAATGAGAAGAAGCAGCAGGAAGCTTTGTAGGCAGCCCAGAAGGAGATTTCAGAGTTGAAGCTCAGGGTAGGATTGAAGAGATCAAAAGAACAGGATAGGCACAAGAAGCTGACCACTACCATTGCTACCAGGAACCTCCTCATTAGGACCATTACAGAGCACCCAGCTGGTCCAGTGACTGAGGCACTCCTGAAGGAGGTCAAGGAGGATGAGTTTGGACTGAATGTTTGACTTCTTTGCTTGTTGTTCATTTTCATTTGATGTACTTTTCTCTTTTTGTATTTTGACCCTCCAGGGGCATGTATTGTAAAACAAACTATGTATTTGTTCATCATTTTCAATATATTAGTTTGCTTTCATTGGGTTTCTTTTCTCAGCAATATCAAGCATCTTCCTCGAGGTCTGGAAAGGTCAAAACCAAGAACCAAACCGGATACCTTGGAAAACAAATAAGCATACTGCATTGCATACTAACCTTGTTCTGTTTTGTAGGTTTTGTTATTATTTGTTTCTAACTTTGTTGTGATCTCAGGAAACATTGCTCGTCGCCGGGTGTTCCCTGTCAACCGCACGCACCGGTACCCTACTCGCAACAACCTTCCTGGTATCCAAATGGATCAAGTACAGCAGGACCTGACTGAGGTTAGAACTCAGATGGCTAATGAAAGAGTGGAGATGAGGAACCAAATGACTCAATTCATGGCTGTAATGACTGGCTTGGCCTAGAGTCAAGAGAGGTTAAGGGAACTAGTGGAAAGACAAACTCCCGACGAACCTCATCTTGGAACTGGAGGAACAAGTAACAATGAGAGGGGTCAGCCTCATGTTAATCCACCAGTATTTGGACCTCATCTAGATCCGGAAGTCAACATCCCGAGAAATGTGCAGGGTAATACTGCTGGGGGGAGAATTTTGCAGGAAGATCCCCAGGAAGAGCAGTTTACTGTTATAGGAGCAGGAGATGAAGTCTATGATAGGAGGTTAGATGAAATTGCTGAGAAATTGAGATCTCTGGAGTCCCAGAATTCCTTGGGCTTCGATGTAATGGACATGGGGCTAGTAGATGGGGTGAGAATTCCCCACAAATTCAAGCCCCCGTGCTTTGAGAAATACAATGGAACCTCTTGTCCACGAACTCACCTGCAGTCTTTCTTGGGAAGACTTAAAGCATATACTATGGATGAGAAGCTGTGGATGTTTTACTTTGAAGACAGTCTGACTGGAGCTTCAAGAGAGTGGTATTCGCATTTGACCAGAGCTACCATTAGATGCTGGAAGGACTTAGCTGAAGCCTTCATCAGGCAATATCAATACAATCTGGACATGGCTCCTAACAGGACCCTTCTAATGGGAATGTCTCAATCTTCCAGAGAAAGTTGCAGGGAATATGCCCAAAGGTGGAGACAGCTTGCTGCTGCCGTCCAACCACCCATGTCAGAGAGGGAGATGGCTGACATGTTCATGAATACTCTGCAAGGAACATATATTGATAGACTAGCTGCCTTTTCCTCTACCAGCTTTGTTGATGTCGTCATAGCTGGTGAAAGGATTGAAAGTCTATTAAAAATGGGCAAGATTTCTGATAGTGGTGCAAGTTCATCCAGTAATCCCAGGAAGCCTTTTGTGGGACCCCGAAGAGCCGGTGAGACCAATTCCATTCATGCAAGCAGGGGCAGACCTCAGTATGCACACCGGTCAGTAGCAGCTGTTACCATTCGAGCTCCGATTCCTCAACAATCAGCGTATCCTCAACAACAGCCACAGTATCAACAACAAATTCAGTATCCGCAATAGAGAACCTACAACAACAACAATAGATACCAACAACAACGTCCTTTCTAACAAAGACCATCACAGGCAAACAGGGTGATTGACCCCATCCCTATGCCTTATGCTGCCTTATTGCCACAACTCCTGAAGCTTAACTTGGTTGAGTTAAGGACGTTGGCACCACCAGATCCCCTCAATCTTCCAAAGAATTATGATGTCAATGCCAGGTGTGCTTTCCACTCCAATGCACCTGGTCACAATACTGAAAAATGCAGGGCCTTGCAAATGAAAGTCCAAGATCTGGTGGATTCAAAAGCCCTCAACTTTGCACCTCCCCCGAATGTCAACAAAAATCCTATGCCTAATCATGGCGGGCCAAGGATTAATGCCATTGAGGAAGACAAACCATCTACCTTGATCACCAGTGTTGCACAAATTCGAACACCTTTGGTCGAAATTAAAGCTCAACTTCTAGAATGCCAAGTGTTCCCCGGGTGTGAGCTCGGTTGTGGGTATTGCAACATTGCAGTCAATGGGTGTGAAAGGTTGAGAGACGGCATAGACGGTCTTATCAAGGACGGTATCCTGCAGATTTCAACAACGGAGCCTACAAATCCAGCAATTCCTTTAACAACAATTCCCGATTCTTCTACAACAGCTGCGACAATCATTTCTACCGATTCATCAATATCATCAGCAATGGCTCCGTCCATCACTTCAACAAATCAAATATCAATAACCCTTTCTTCTACAACATCAGCATCCATGTTATTAGCAGAATCTTCTACAACGCCAGCAAAAATTAACGAAGATGTTTCAACAGTTACAATCTATTATGACCCATCAGATGTTCCTCCCAGCAGCAATTTCCAACAACAAGCCATGGTACCTCCTGCCAGATCACCAGTCACAATTTACTATGATCCGCACACCATTACAGTACCCTCCTCTGCAGCAATCAGTCCGGTCACCATTACGGTGCCTGGGCCAGTTCCCTATGAAAGCAGTAATGCCATACCTTGGCATTACGACTCTAATCTCTACTGCAACGGGGAGAAAATCACTCTGGATTCATCAACCTCTTCTCCACAAATTGATAATGTTGGGGGAGGCGGAGGCTTCACCAGAAGCGGACGCCTTTTTGCCTCGCAAACACAAAGACCTAATGTTGAAGCAGAGGCTGCTGCCAAAGCAAAAGGAAAGAGTGTGGTATCTGAAGAGCCGACTGCCAAAGAAACTCAGAGGACATCTTTTGAACAAGATGTAGACGAGTTTATGAGAATCATAAAAAGAAGTGATTACAAGGTGGTGGACCAGCTTCACCAAACTCCCTCAAAAATCTCCATACTATCACTGTTGATGTGTTCGGAAGCTCACAAGAACGCATTGTTGAAAGTCCTGCACGCAGCATACGTGCCAGAGGAGATTACTGTTAATCAGCTAGAAACTGTGGTGGCAAATGTTAACACCAGTCATGGATTGGGCTTTACCAATGCTGACCTAACAACAGAGGGGCGTAACCACAACAAGGCTTTACATATCACCTTGGAATGCAAGGGTGCTGTTCTATCTCATGTACTGGTGGACACTGGGTCATCGCTAAATGTTCTACCCAAGAAAGCCTTAGTGAAGCTGGAGTATGATGGCTTGGCATTACGTCCGAGTGATTTGGTGGTGAGAGCATTCGATGGCTCTAAAAGATCAGTACTTAGGGAGATTGATCTTCCTGTGTTGATTGGCCCGCAGACCTTCAAAAATACCTTCTTTGTGATGGACATACAACCGGCCTACAGCTGTCTGTTGGGTAGACCCTGGATCCACGCCGCTGGCGCTGTTACGTCTACCCTTCACTAGAAGTTAAAATTCGAGTGGGAAGGCCAAATCATCACCATCTGTGGAGAGGAGGACATTTTTGTTAGCCAGCTGGCTACGTATAAGTACATTGAGATGGATGGGGAGATCCATGAAACCATGAGCCAAGGGTTTGAGGCCTTGAACATTAATGAAGCATCTGGTGTACTAGGAACTTCCATAACATCATACCAGCAAGCCCGGAAGGTTGTTGAGGAAGGTACCGCCCAAGGTTGGGACAAGCTGCTGCCCGTGGAAAAGAAAGAAGACCGATTTGGGTTGGGTTACAGACCAACTCAACAAGATCAACCAGGGGCTGCCAAAGAGCCCAAGTTTGTCAGCGGGGGAATGCTCACCCCGGATGCTGTGAACAACTTGGAAGATGAGTCGGAAGATGAGCGCAACCTGGAAAGCTGGATACGTCCAAGGACCCCGGGGAGCCATGTCTCAAACTGGTCTTCCTAGGAAATTATAAGGGTTACTCCTGCAGAGTAATTATTATTTCCTGTATTTTAAAAGCATGCATCAAGTATTGCATCTTACCCAAGATGTCAAGACTCATTTTGTAATTGGGCCATCTTGTATTTTGTGCAAAGATCAATTAATGAATATCAGGACATCTTTTGCAAATGAGTCTTTTTCTTTTCCGCTCACTGTTTTTCATTTTTCATTTTTTGTACAAAAATAAAATGGCAATGTTTTCAGAATAAATAACTTCATTTTCACTTTTTCTAAATAAGATAAAACTGATCACTAAAATGAACAAATCTAAACCCTTGCAGAAAGTGCCCTCTAGACTGCACCGACAACAACACTGCTATGACTTCGTATGACTTTGATAATCCAATCAATCAAGCTGATGAAGGGGTTGAAGAAGATTATGAGCTACCTGAAGAGCTAACTAGGTTGTTGAGACAAGAGGAGAAGGTTATCACTCCTCATCAGGAGGAAGTTGAGACAGTTAATTTTGGTACAGAAGAAGACTTGAAAGAAGTTAAGATCGGGGCCTGCTAACAAGATTCAGTAAAAGAACAACTGATTGACATGCTTCGGGAGTATGTGGATGTGTTTGCTTGGTCTTATCAGGATATGCCATGGTTGGACACTGACATTGTTACGCACAAGTTGCCGCTGAAAGAAGACTGTCCGCCAGTAAAACAGAAGTTGCGCCGTACTCGCCCAGATATGGCAATGAAGATAAAAGAAGAGGTACAAAAGCAGTGGGACGCCGGTTTCCTCGGTGTGACTAGTTATCCGCCGTGGGTTGCTAACATTGTACCTGTGCCAAATAAGGATGGCAAAGTGAGGATGTGTGTGGATTACCGGGATCTGAACAGAACTAGTCCGAAAGAAGACTTCCCATTACCTCACATTGATGTATTGGTCGACAATACGACTCAGTTCTCGGTGTTTTCCTTCATGGATGGGTTTTCGGGATACAATCAGATCAAGATGTCACCTGAAGATATGGAGAAGACAACTTTCATCACACCCTGGGGCACATTCTGTTATAAGGTAATACCATTCGGATTGAAGAATGTGGGTGCCACTTATCAACGGGCTATGGTAACATTATTCCATGACATGATCCATAAAGAAATTGAATGTTATGTGGATGACATGATTGCCAAGTCCCTCACAGAAGAAGACCACCTGGTGAATCTGTTGAAGTTATTCAAGCGTTTGAGGAAGTACCAATTGAAGTTAAACCCCAACAAATGCACATTCGGGGTGCGATCTGGTAAGCTGCTGGGATTTATTGTAAGTGAAAAAGGGATTGAAGTTGACCCTGATAAAGTCAAAGCCATTCAAGAAATGCCTGCACCAAAAACTGAAAAAGAAGTTTGGGGGTTCTTGGGCAGACTGAACTACATTTCGAGATTCATATCTCATCTTACTGCAACCTGTGAGCCGTTGTTCAAGCTGTTAAGAAAGGAACAAACGGTCAGGTGGAATGAAGACTGCCAATGGGCTTTTGACAAAATCAAGGAATATTTACAAGAGCCTCCAATCCTTATGCCTTCGGTGGATGGAAGACCTCTAATCATGTACTTGACAGTATTAGAAGAGTCAATGGGGTGTGTGTTGGGCCAACATGACGAGTCTGGTCGAAAAGAGTATGCAATATACTACCTAAGCAAAAAGTTTACCGACTGTGAACAGCGTTATTCACTGCTCGAGAAAACTTGCTGTGCTTTAGCGTGGGCTGCTCGTCGACTAAGGCAGTATATGTTGACCCACACTACTTTGTTGATCTCGAAGATGGACCCGGTTAAGTACATTTTTGAGAAGCCAGCACTTACCGGACGGGTTGCAAGATGGCAAATGATCCTCACGGAGTATGATATTCAGTACACATCTCAGAAGGCCATCAAAGGAAGTGTATTGTCTGATTATCTTGCTGAGCAACCCATCGATGATTACCAGCCTATGAGATTTGACTTCCCCGATGAAGACATCATGTTCATAAAAGCAAAAGATCATGAAGAGCCTATTCAAACTGAAGGGCCTGACCCAGAAGAAGAATGGACTATGATGTTTGATGGGGCTGTTAATATGAATGGTCGTGGTGTTGGTGCGGTGCTCATTACACCTAAGGGAGTTCACATACCTTTCTCGGCAAAGCTCACCTTTAACGGCACTAACAACGAAGCTGAATACGAAGCTTGTATTATGGGTCTTGAGGAAGCCATTGACCTCAGGATCAAGACTTTGACTGTGTTCGGAGATTCAGCTTTGGTAATCAATCAGACCAACGGCAAATGGTACACTCACCAGGATCATCTGATACCTTATCGGGACTATACAAGGAGGTTGTTGACTTTCTTCACAACAGTCAAGCTTGAGTATATCCCTCGAGACGAGAATCAGTTTGCAGATGCTCTAGCTACCATTTCATCCATGATCAAGGTTCAAGCTACCAACTTTGTGCCTCGGATTTCAGTATCCAGACTTGACAGACCAGCATATGTGTTCTCAGCAGATGTTGTTAAAGATGATAAACCTTGGTTCCATGACATTAAGTGCTTCTTGGAGGATCAAACATACCCACCTGGGGCATCTTCCAATGATAAGAAGACTTTAAGAAGGCTAATCGGTGGTTTCTTCCTGAATACTGATGGTTCCTTGTACAAGAGAAACTTTGATATGGTACTTCTCAGATGTGTTGATAGGGAAGAAGCAGACTTGCTGATGCACGAGGTGCACGAAGGATCTTTTGGTACCCATGTTGGAGGGCATGTTATGGCTAAAAAGTTGCTAAGATCAGGATACTACTGGATCACAATGGATGCAGACTGTTGTGCCTATGCTAGAAAATGCCATAAATGCCAGATTTATGTGGATAAAGTTCATGTGCCTCCCAATCCTCTGAATGTGATGTCTTCACCCTGGCCCTTTGCCATGTGGGGCATTGATATGATTGGCAAGATTGAACCGACTGCTTCAAATGGCCACAGATTCATCCTGGTAGCCATTGACTATTTCACTAAGTGGGTTGAAGCAGCTTCTTATGCAAATGTCACCAGGCAAGTGGTAGCCCAATTTCTGAAGAGAGATATCATCTGTCGGTATGGAGTGCCCGAGCGAATCATTACTGATAATGGTTCCAACTTAAACAACAAAATGATGGCAGAACTATGCCGGGACTTCAAGATCCAACACCACAATTCTTCTCCTTACAAGCCAAAGATGAACGTCGCTGTAGAAGCAGCTAACAAGAATATCAAGAAGATTGTACAGAAGATGGTAGTCACATACAAAGACTGGCATGAAATGTTACCATTTGCTTTGCATGGGTACCGTACATCAATCAGAACATCTACTGGGGCAACACCGTATCAGCTTGTGTATGGTATGGAGGCAGTCCTACCTGTTGAAGTTGAATTACCCTCCTTGCGGGTACTGATGGATGTTAAACTGAATGAAGCAGAATGGGTCCGATCCCGATACGAATAACTAAATCTGATCGAAGAAAAGAGATTAACTGCAATTTGTCATGGGCAGTTATATCAGAAAAGAATGAAGAAAGCCTTCGATCAGAAAGTCAGGCTTCGGGAGTACCAGGTAGGAGATCTTGTGCTGAAGAGACTCCTCCCTCCTCATACAGACCACAGGGGCAAGTGGACTCCAAATTATGATGGTCCGTTCATAGTAAAGAAAGTTTTCTCTGGTGGAGCACTGATGCTCAGTACTATGGATGGTGAAGACTTCCTGTCCCCTGTGAATTCAGATGCGGTTAAAAGATACTTCGCATAAAATGACCTGCTGGACATAAAAACAGAGTGTAAGTCCAGGCAAAAATAGGGCATCCCGGCGAGTCAGAAACAAAATAAAAGACTCTGGAAAAAATAAGGGAAAAAAAATGTACACCTGCTGAGTTGAAAAGCCACATTGGACAACTCAGGCAAAAATGGGTATCCTGGTGGATTGAAAACCCGAAAGGGCAATCCACGCAAAATAAGGGAATGAGCGAACAACTGCACTCTGAATTCGTTTGTATCACTTACAACATGGCAAGCTAAAGCATCAGTCAGAATCAACCTTCTTCAGAAAGCAAGATGAGAAGAACGTCAATGTCATACGAGTCATAGCAAAAGGGAAGCACACTGAAGCGTCATCAATATTGCCAGCATCTTTTTGTTTTCTCGTTTTGTAGCAATCTCCTCATTTCAGGGGATTTGTTACTTTGACTGTATTCGCCAATTCAGGGCACCCCAAGTTAATAAAATCAGATTTTCAGTCACATTTCGTCTCGTACATTTTATTTTCATTTGCAAAATGTCTGATGTCCTTATAAACTTTGTTTGCATGAATACAAATGCGTCTTTTCTAAATTACATGCTTGCAGGAAATATATTTCTTACTCCCGGGAGTGTCTAAACTCCTATGATGGAATCCAGTAAGGGATACCTCGGGATACTTGTGCGCTTCTTTGCCATACAGGATTGCAGGTAGTCAAAGTGCAACATGGGGCATGAAAATTTTCTCCCCAGCAAGCTGTCAAATCACCATTTTCTCAGCACTTCTTCCGACACCAGAGCTGCTTTCTCCCCAGCTGAGTTGCCAATCATCATTCCTCCTCGGCCAAATGTCAGACAGGGAACTATTATCCCCACAGAGTTTCAGCCTCTATTCAGAAGAGCAATGCCTAAAGATCTCACAACAAAGTGACAGGAGCTCCTACGGACCCCAGCTGGGTATCTCATCACCAAGAATAGGTCTATCGGTGACCTCCATCCCCGAGCAGAGCCATATATGTCAGATCTACCAATAATCTCATCCCCAGCTGGGACATCCGTTCCAAGCAGATCAGCCAGAGATCTCCACAGCAACGGGATCCGAATCCCGGATCGATACTTTTGCATAATCATAGCATTCGCATCATATTTTCCCTCAAAGCGTAGCATTCCGTCCAATACGGAGCATTACGGCAAAAATCAAACATATCGCATAATCACAAGCCATGTGTAGAACCAAACACTTGTAAATACAGACATTCCCAACAATATACAAAATACTTCTCAAACTCCCCGGCAGAATATCAAAGCATTCCCTTTACACTCACAAAATACAGATACATACTCCTTTTGGCACTCGTCCATGTCATCATTCCCCAACAAAGTCTACAGGCAGATGCATATATATACAATTCCCTAACGCCCGTCCGTGTCACCTTCCCCAAACATAGTTGCCTAAACACTTTGTAAACCAAACACTTGTTTATAATACACTTCATCCAACACCCGACTGTGTCGTGCTCTCCGCAGCGAGTTGGACACTCGTCTATGTCTCACTCATCACTTTTTTACTCATACAAATACTCGTCCTTATCTTGTATACATCACTTAAATCCCCTTAGAATCGACACTCGTCCGTGTTCTCTGCTAACTAGTTGGTACTCGTCCGTATCATCATCTATGAACATGCGTCAAGCGTCTGTTTCTACTAATACTCGTCCGTATCATAGTCTTAAGGATGCTCGTCCGCATCTTTAATCTATACACCATGTCAGACACTTATACCTTTGTTTTCTTGAAATTAGACACTCGTCTGTGTCTACCATTCCCCAGAAGAATTCCCGGAAAATCTTGACAAACTTTCCATCTGACATTCGTCCTATGTCATGATATTTCCGGCAGCCGTACCCTGCCAAGTGATCGTCCTTTACCTTCTTGATGATCGTCCTTCATCATCCCCAGCGGAGTCTCTATTTCATTAGAACCCCTTCTTATGTGACATTCGTCCTATGTCGTGATAGTTTTAGCAGCCGTCCCCTGCTAGGTGATCGTCCTTCACCTCTTGATGATCGTCCTTCATCATTTTATCCGATGGCCGTCCCCATCGTTGATTCTGTTATCTGACATTCGTCCTATGTCATGGTGAACCCTGAGAGCAGCCGTACCTTGCTAGGTGATCATCCTTCACCTCTTGATGATCGTCCTTCATCATGCTTATCTGATGGCCGTCCCCATCGTCGACCTTCTTTATCCAGCATTCGTCCTATGTCGCGATATTTTCGGCAGCCGTACCCTGCTAGTTGATCGTCCTTCACCTTAGATGATCGTCCCTCATCTTACCCCCAACAGAGCAGCCATCCCCTGCTAGGTGATCGTCTTTCACCTTTGATGATCGTCCCTCATCATTTATTTCATTAACCCGATGGCCGTCCCCATCATTGATTTTACCTTTTATCCCCAGAGAACCTTGTTTCTTTACTTGATGGTCGTCCCTGTCATGATCTCTTTATTTCCCCAGCATGTCGGCCGTACCCGTCACCGCTTTATCCCCAGCAGTCGCCCTCTGCTCGACGGTCGTCCTCCGTCGCCCGCCCTTTATAATCATACTTTATTTTCTTTCACAATCTATATCCCTTTTCTTCTTCATTCAGTGAGTGCAAATCTTGGACTGTCTTTGGTATTCAACCACAAGTTATCTTGTTTGTCTGATAAGCCAGGCGCTTACATCCTACATAGCTAAATCATGTTTGAATAGGGGCAGCTGTAAACACCCCAAATTTGCCCTCACTCATTTCACCATGGCTTGTGATTCTTTTCATATTGCATAGATTCAATCATATCACATCATATTGCATTTTTGCTTCACTGCATTGATTCAAAGCCATCTGCATCTAGGGTTTGTGATCTGAGCAATCCAAGAGCTATTTGAGCCACTCCAAAGGTCTTTAATCATCTCAAGAGGGTCCATGTATGTTCAAGCATCATATTATATCCTCACAAGGTCAAGAAAGTCAAAGAATCACAAGAACTGAGAAAGGCATGGAAGCAGAGCCAGGTTTAACTACACAGATGACCTAGAATTAGGGTTTTGGTTTCAGAGGCCATAACTTCAAATTTTTTGGTCATTCTTGTTTCTATTGGTCTCTATATGTTATGAGGATCATGCATATCAATTTTCATGAAGAAATTCAATGAGGAAGGCATCTGATCACAAGATGACTTCTTGAGCAAGTCAGTATAAAATCAGGGCATCTGAGGCCCCCAATGACCCAACCAAAGGGCATTCTCCATCATTTTGAATGTATATGATCTTTATTTGATCATAGAAGATGTTAGAAGTTCACAAAATTGAAGAATTTCAATCCATTTGCAAAGTTTCCTTTTTGGGAAAGTGACTTGTGATGCAAATTTGTCATTTTGGGAAAGTTTTTCAACCTCCTCTTTTTTATTCAAAAATGCTTCAAATAAGAAAACTTTGGTCATGAAAGTTGAAGATTGGATCCTCCCATTTTCAAAAAGTACAAGAACTCATTCTAATTCATTTTAGATCAAAAGTTATGGCTTGTCAAAGTTGGGAAAAATCACTTATTTTTCACTTTGGCACCAAAGAGGGAAACTTGCAATTTCACATGCCAAGCATTTTTATGACCTCAAATGGACTTCTAAGTATCACATAAGCATAACACATGACCTAAAATTCAGAATGCACCAAAGAATCACCCATTTTCATGCCTTGATCATTAAGAAATCTCAAAAGGGCCAAAGGTTCACAAATTTGCAAAACCACACATAAGCTTCAATCCACTTGCAAATTGGCCCCAATCTGAATTCCATGGTTGCCCTTGATCCTTGCTGCGCAGGACACCCCATTGTCCTTGGCCTGCCATGACCCATACCTCAAAGGACACCTAACCTTGACTTTTGGCAAACTGGACCATACCAATCACACTATGCCACCACCAACTTTCTGACCAATCATCTTTGTTTATACTAATCAAATGCAAGCCAAATATAACAAGAAGCAAGCTTGAATCCTCCCACAAGTCAACAACCACCAAAACTCCCCTCTTTGCATTTTCTTTCGAAACTCAACACACAAGCCTCAAACCTCAAAACAAACTCCATAGAACAACTCACCATGACCCTCTGATCATTTCTCAACCATCACTTTGCCCTGAAACCTCCCATATCAAAAACACGATTTCCCTCCCCCATTGACCTGAGCTTATGCAAACTTCACATAGAGGCCATTTAAACTCCAACCAAGCATTGCAAACTCTTCAGGAGGATCATTGGAGCTGATTTGAAGCAAAGACCTGGCCTGAAAGTGCCAAAAGTGAAAGCTCCAGTTCAGGTGAGCTCAAGAACTTTTTTTCCAGAACTCCCATTTTTAGTTTCTAAAAGATTCCTTATGCTTCACTGATCACCATGATATGATTCATTTTGAAAATGAGTGAAAAATGGCCATGTATGCTTGTTCTGAAATTTTGCCCGTGAAACTTGATTGCTTCGATTCTTGTTGTTGATGTAATATAAATGGTTTTTGTGCCTGGATTCTTGTTTATTGTTGTTCATTAATCATTTCTGGAGAGTTTGAGGAGTTTTTATGGCGTTTTGAGAGAGATTGTAAAAATGGCTTGCCGGAGAAGATGACCGGAACACTGTTCCGGTCATCTTAAGTGAGTTTGAATTCCAGCCGTCCATTAGCGCACGTAGTCAACTCCCTCCTCCTTGAGTTTGAATCCTGGCTCTCAGATCTGCTGACTTTCTCATTTTCTATTTATTTTTAATTTAATTTTCATTTTCATTGTATTTATTTCCACGAATTTTTAAAAATAGCAAAACACTTTAAAAAATTCTGAAATTTTTTGTCAAACCCTTTATTAATTTTCAGAACCCAAAGATATTTTTATTTTTATTTTTTGCATTAAAAATTATTTTTAAATCATTTAAATGTTTATTTTTAATTAGTTAATGGAAATTAATTAATTAAAAATGCATTTGGGTATTTAAAAATCACCAAAAAATTCACTTTGCATTTTAAAACATTTAGAAACATTATCAAACTCTCAAAACAAATTTCGTTTTGGTTCTTGACCTATTTTGACCTTTTTCATTGGAATTAAATTTATTTGAAGGCAATATTTTGGTCCTAACTTAGAAAAATCCATTCTGCCTAACCATGAAGAGTTTGATGATGGTTCTTCTTGCATTGCATCCTTCATATCATGTAGTTTCTAGGGTAAAATTGGTTTGAAATTATTTTTCATTTTCAATTTGTTTTGCATTTTTCATTGTGAGGTATCCCAAAACCCTAGTTGACTTGAGAAAATCATAACACCCATTAGGTTATGAGTTAGGTCCCCTCCTTTGGGTAGTGAACTTGTGTAGGGTTAGGCCTCTTTTGATCCAATTTTCAATTTTTTATCATGTCATTTGCTTCTGGTTTTGAATTTTTGTGTTGCATGTTGTTCATAAACCCTAATTCTTGCTTTCCTTTGCATTCATCTCTCATTTGCTTGCATACATGAACTTGCCATGATATTTTGTGCATCCTCATGACATATAAGACATCTTAGGACATTTTAGAATCATGTTTGATCATTGCATCATTCATTTGTCATGTTGTGCATTCATTCCATTTCATGAGCTTGCATGAACTTTCATGGTTCAAAACATGCTCCATTGACATCCTTATGCTTGTATGATCATTCTCATCTCTTGTCTTGTGTTTGCATCAACTCCTAGCATCATTAACACCATGTTATGCTTTTGGTTTATGTTTGCATCTTTGCATCTTTTGCATTTTCATTTCATTTCATTTTCTTTGCTAACTTTTCAGGTGGTAAGTTGTTTTGAGAAGTTAATTTGCCTTCACTTCTCACAATCCCTTCTCATCTCTCTTGCATCATTGCTGCATTTTATCTTTGTATTGGAGTGAGCTTGCTCATTCATGTTCATCTTTTACTTTCTTTCTCCAAGCAACTTGTCTTCTTAAGTGAAGCAAGTTGCCTTGCTTCTCTCTGCTTCCTCCTCCTTTCATCTTGCTCCTCCTTGGTGGCCTTTGAAGATCTCTTTCTTTCTTAAGCTTCATAAACCCTAGGAACACCCAAGCATGATCACAATTAGGGTTTAATTAGTCCCCCATTTAGTTTTACCTTTGTGTCATCTTTGAGTCTTCTCTTCTCATCTCATAATCAAGGACTAAACTAAAGGTTTTAAGGCTTTGTGATTAAGCTTATGCCTGCATCCTTCTATTAGGATGGAGTGTATAACTTTAATCCTAAGTGTTAAACCCTTAATGTGTTTAAATCCTTTAATCAATCCATCTAATAATCACTAAGACATCAAGCTTGTAACTTGGGCCTTGCATTAGGGTTCTAATTCTTCCTTAATTGGTTAAGAAGGACTAACCCCAGTGTTAATGGACAAGTCCCCCTCAAGTTGTCTTACAAACCCTAAAATCCACTTCTTAACCTTACCATTAACTAAAATCCATTAAATAAAGGCTTTTTTTGTCATGAGGTTAATCCTTAATCATGGATTAAGTTGAGGAGCCTTCCTCAGCTTAAATGTTCTCATCTATCATCCTTCTATTAGGATGGTGTAATGGGTCCATTAAATCCTTGATTATGGCTTAAACTCATTACTTAACACTAAACAAAAACTCCAAAAACATTTAAATAATCACAAGTAGGCTAATGATCTTAATCTTACATCATGGTGATTAAGTGTGAGGTGTTTACTTCATACTTAAGGTATTCTCATTACCCCTAATCAGAGGGAGGATGTGATGAGTTTACTATCCCTTGGTTTAGGCTTAAGCTCATTATCTTATGGCAAACCTCAAAAGCAATAAAAGACTGAAAATACAAAAAAAACAAACAATAATCGTCTCCTCCGGGATTCTTTTCTCATCTCATTCACTCACAAACGAGAACTTGCTTCTTCCGTCTAATGCAAGACAGTTTGCACCTGAGCCAGACAGGTCATACACTTGAGCATAGACAAGTAGGCAGTTCACAAGTCAATTTATCTTTCAGTCTCTGTGAGTCGAACTACGGTGTTCTGACTTCCTCATTGCACGAGAGGATACGTAGGCATAACTTAACAGTTATCGAACAAAAGTCTCTGTATATTCCCCCTCCTTCCAGCATTATCCTTTGAGCCTCATAGTCTTGATCTTCATATTCTTTCTTTACACTGACACTCTTTTATTTCACTTCACACTTCCTTCCAGCACTGACATTGGCATTCTTTTCCAACTTTTGCACACAAAATAGCACTGACACTACCCCTTTAAACACAAACTTTCAAGCGTGGATCCCGTCGAGTACGGCGGACAATTTGGGTGCTAATACCTTCCCAGGTTGTAACCAACCCCCTTTCTTAGTTTCTCTGGTTCGCAACCGTCTTATCCATCTTTTCTTAGGTTTATGCAGCATTACCTTTCCTTCGGGATAAAAATGCCTAGCTGGCGACTCTATTCATTCTTCCTCTTTCGCCGACCGTTCGCGTCTATACCCCTTCTGGCCCTGTGTCATCAGGTGGGAGCGACAATACCATATCATTGCATCACAGGTTTCTTATGTACAAGTATCTTATCTTCTCGCTGTTTATTTCAGCAGAAATGGCTCTTGAACAGACTGTTAAAGATATCCAGGCTCAGAATGCACAATTCCAAGATCTAATCCTGAACTTGTCCAAGGGGTAGGATGAATTGAAGACACTGCTGGCTAAGAAGACTAAGAAGACTAGAAGATCAGGAGGCATTATCAATATGAGAAGAAGGTTCAAAGGTCCTGTCAAGACCAAGGAACAGGTTGAAGATTATGAGTCTGAGGAGTCTGAGAAAGAGGGAGGCAGTCTCCATAATACCATGGGGGATTCTGATTCTGAAGCAAATTATTATCATGATCCTAATGAAGATAATTCAAGATGCTGGTGGATAGAATGAATGCTATGGAGTTACAAAAATCTTCTGGACTGGATTTTGAAGATCTGAGTTTAATATCTGGAGTGGTTATACCCATTGGTTTCAAGGTTCCTGCTTTTGTAGTGTATGATGGTGTCTCATGTCCCAAGCTGCATCTAAGATCCTATGTCCGGAGGATTCAACCACATACTGCTGATAAGAAATTGTGGATTCATTTCTTCTAAGAGAGCTTGTCTGGAGCTCAATTGGAATGGTATTATCAATTGGAAAGTATCAATATCCGTGATTGGAATGATCTTGCTGAGGCCTTCTATAGGCAATACCAATACAATGTTGATTTAGCACCTAGTCGCATGCAGCTCCAAAGCATGTCCATGGGTGCTAAGGAGAATTTCAAGGAGTATGCCCAGAAATGGAGAGACTTGGCTGGCAGAGTTCAACCTCCTCTGACTAACAGGGAGCTGGTGGATATGTTTATGAGTATGTTGAGTGGTCCTTTCTATAGTCACCTCATTGGAAGTTCGTCATCTGGTTTCACCGAGCTGATAATGACCAGAGAACGTGTGGAGAGTGGTATAAGAAGTGGTAAGATACAGGTGGGTGCCTCTTCATCAAGTACTGCAAAGAAGCCCCCTAGTGGGAAGAAGGAGTCTAATGTTGTTTATGGTCAACCTGGTCGTAATAGGAGTCACCAATCTGTGGGAGCAGTTCACATCTCCAATCCTACTCCTGCAGCACCAGAGCCACCATAGAGCAATCAGCAGAAGCCTAGGAGACAGTTCACCAAGATCAACATGTCACTGGCCCAAGCCTTGCAACACTTATTGAAAGGGGAACTCATTACTTTGAAGGACCCTCCTCAGAATCCTAATATTACCTCTCCTCGGTACAATCCTAATGCACGATGTGCCTATCATTCTAATTGTCCGGGACATGATACCAACAACTGCTGGATATTGAAAAACAAGATTCAAGATATGATTGATGCTGGAGAGATTGAATTTGATCCTCTTGGGACTCCAAATGTGATTACTGCTCCCATGCCAAATCATGATAAGACTGTTAATGCCATTGATGAAGTTTCATATATTTCCTCAGTTGCAGATGTGACTACTCCATTATCTGTTATTAAGAAGAAGTTGGTACAAGCTTGGTTCTTTCCAGGTTGTAATGAAGATTGTTTTTATTGTGCTTATAAACCTGATAGCTGCTGGAAGTTGAAGGATGGTATTCAACGCCTCATGGACAATTACACCATATTGTTTGAGAGGACACCTTCTGTGGAGAGTATGGTTGATCATCTGACTCGAGGTCCGAAGGTTAAAGATGTGGATATGATTGATAAAGTACCAGTAAGGATTACCTCCAAAGGCCCTGTCAAGATCACTTATAAGGGTCCTATTAAGATTACTGCTGAAGGTCCGGTAAAGACTGTTGCTGAAGCTAGAGTGGCTCCTATGATTATTACCACTCCTGGTCCTATTCCGTATACTTCTGATAAAGCTTTACCCTGGAATTACGGTTCTGATGTTTATATCCATGGTGTTAAACAAGAACCTTTGACTGATACACCTGATACGCCTGATAACCTTGATGTTGATAATATAGGTGGATCTAGTAAGATCACAAGAAGTGGAAGAATTTTCTCTCCTCTGGCTACCTCAAATAATACAGTTACTCCAACTACTACCTCTACTTCTAAGCCAAATGCTGATGCTCGGGGCAAAGGTACCGTGATTGAACCTATGCAGACTGAGGCACCAACTGCTGAGAATCTTTCTAAACAGATGGAAGAAGTGTTGAAGATCATTCACAAGAGTGATTATGATATTGTTGATCAATTGGGGCATACTCCCTCCAAAATTTCCATGTTGTCTTTGTTGCTGTGTTCTGAGGCTCATGCTAAAGCCTTGATTAAGTTCTTGAGGACTGCTCATGTACCAAATGAAATTTCAGTGGATCAATTCGAAAATTGTGTTGCACATTTGACTTATGATAATGGTTTAGGCTTTTATGATGCTGACCTCACTCCTGCCAAAAGGAACCATAACAGTGCTTTACATATCTCTATTGAATGTAGGGGCACTACCCTGTCTCATGTGTTGATAGACAATGGTTCTTCATTGAATGTACTTCCCAAAGAGGTTCTAAACAAGCTCAGTCCTGAAGATGTTGTATTAAGACCAAGTAATATAGTGGTGAGGGCCTTTGATGGTTCAAGAAGAGTGGTGCATGGAGAAATAGATCTCCCGATCAAAGTAGGCTCTCAAGTTTTCAATTCAACTTTCTATGTAATGGATATTCGTCCTGCGTACTCTTGTTTGCTTGGGCGCCCCTGGATTCACGGGGCAGGTGCTGTGACCTCCACTCTGCACCAGAAGTTGAGATACCCAGTAAAGGGAAAGGTCGTCACTGTTTATGGAGAGGAAGGATATATGATCAGTCATGTGAATACATTTAAGTATGTTGAAGTGGAAGGTGAATATGTTGAGACTCCTTGCCAGACATTTGAAGTAGTTCCTTGGGTTGTTCCTGCTACTGAAGCTCCACCTGTGGTTAAAAGAGTTCTTGTGGTTACCAGAGTACCTCCTACAATGGCCTCCCTCAAAGATGCTAGAGCTGTGGTTGAAGAAGGTGGTTGTACTATTTGGGGTCAGCTTCCTGACATTCCTTACAAGTCTGACAAGTTTGGTTTGGGTTTCACTGTAGAGTCCCAGAAGGCTGTTCGTCATGCTTGTGTTGTTCGTATCACCAATCAAGGGGTCATGAGAGATCAGATCAATGTTGTGGGTGATTATAGTGAAGACTACAACCTGGATGACTGGATTTTTCCTACTGTGGGTGATGGGCTCAACAATTGGAAGGCTGAAAACGTTATTCCTATCTCCTTTAGTCAGGAGTAAATACTATTATTGTGTTGTTATTTTTAAGTTTGTAATTTAATTAAACTTTTAAGCCTTGTGTCTTACCCGGGGCACAATGGTATGCTTGTTTCGGGATGTCATTTCATTTGCATACTTCATTCAATAAAAATCAATGGACGTTTTGTTTTCGTAAATATTGTGCTCCTTGTCTTTCTTTTATTTTATTTTTGTTTTATCAGCTATATGTTCTTACACACACCCACATCACTAAAATGCAGATCCTCATCCACTCTGGATCCTATTGATAACAGTTCTACTATTGCCAATTATAATTTCGAGAATCCGATCTATCAAGCTGAAGATGGAAAGGAGGAAGATTGTGAAGTACCTGTAGAGCTTGCTAGGTTATTACAACAAGAAGAGAAAGATATACAACCACATGAAGAGCCAATCGATGTTGTGAATCTGGGAACTGAAGAAAACAGGAAAGAGGTCAAGATAGGGGATGAATTAGAGGATGGTATTAAGAGCATACTAATTCAGATGTTACATGATTATGTGGAGATCTTTGCTTGGTCCTATGAAGATATGCCAGGGTTGGATACATACATTGTGGTTCACCGTTTACCGGTAAAAGAAGATTGTCGTCCAAAGAAGCAGAAGTTTCGTCGCATGCATCCTGAAATGTCAAAAAAGATTAAAGCAGAGGTGATGAAACAGTTTGACGCAGGGTTCTTAGCTGTGACTTCTTATCCTCAATGGATTGCAAATGTGGTACCGGTACCTAAGAAAGATGATAAAGTACGTATGTGTGTAGACTACAGGGATTTGAATAAGGCAAGCCCTAAAGACGACTTTCCACTTCCTCATATTGATGTTATGGTAGACAACACTGCTCAGCACAAGGTATTCTCTTTTATGGATGGTTTCTATGGTTACAATCAAATCAAGATGGCACCTGAAGATATGGAGAAGACTACATTTGTTACACAGTGGGGCACTTTTTGTTATAAAGTGATGCCATTTGGTTTGAAGAATGCCGGGGCAACATATCAGCGTGCTATGGTGGCTTTATTTCACGATATGATTCATCATGAGATAGAGGTATATGTGGATAATATGATAGCCAGGTCCCAGAATGAAGAGCAACACCTTGATCATCTGCATAAGTTGTTTGAAAGGTTGAAGAAATACAAGTTGAGACTGAACCCAAACAAATGTACTTTTGGAGTAAGATCTGGTAAACTCCTGGATTTCATTGTCAATGGAAAAGGTATTGAAGTAGACCCTGCAAAAGTGAAAGCTATACAAGAAATGCCAGCTCCCCGTACTGAGAAGGAAGTTAGAGGTTTCTTGGGACGATTGAATTACATTGCAAGATTTGTTTCCCAATTGACTGCTACCTGTGAGCCAATCTTCAAGTTGCTGAAGAAAGATGAGGTGATGGAATGGAATGATGAATGTCAGACATCCTTTGATGAAATCAAGAGATATCTTCTAGAACCTCCAATTTTGATGCCATCAGTTGATGGAAGACCCTTGATTATGTACTTAACAGTATTAGACAACTCAATGGGGTGTGTATTGGGGCAACATGACGAGTCTGGTCGAAAAGAGAAGGCAATCTACTACCTTAGCAAAAAGTTTACCTATTGTGAAACAAGATACTCACTGCTCGAGAAAACTTGTTGCGCTTTGGCATGGGCTGCTCGCCGACTAAGACAGTATATGTTGACTCATACTACCTTATTGATTTTAAAGATGGATCCAATCAAGTACATATTCGAGAAACCTTCTCTCTCCAGACAAATAGCAAGATGGCAAATGATCTTGACAGAATATGATATACAGTATACTACTCAGAAGGCCATTAAAGGAAGTGTTGTAGTTGATCACTTGGCTCATCAAGCAGTGGATGATTATCAGTCAATGAGTTTTGAGTTCCCTGATGAAGACATTATGATTATTACCAAAGAACCTGGACAATATGACGGACCTGAACAAGGATCCCGATGGACTATGGTTTTTGATGGAGCTTCTAATGCAATTGGTAATGGTGTTGGTGTTGTGATCTTTTCCCCTGAAGGTTTTCATACCCTGATTACTGCAAGACTTTGTTTTTATTGTACCAATAACATGGCTGAGTATGAGGCATGTATCCTGGGTATCAAAGCTGCCATTGATATGAAGATTCAGTTCCTGGACGTATATGGAGATTTAGCTCTGGTAGTGAGTCAGATCAAAGGAGATTGGGATACCAAGCATGATAATCTCATTCCATACAGAGAGCATGTGTTGTCTTTAATCCCATATTTTGAAGAGATTACCTTTGGACATATTCCACGAAGAAAAAATCAGTTGGCAGATGCATTAGCCACCATGGCATCTATGTTTGAGATTAGCTGGGATGATGAAGCTCCCAAGATTACTATTGATAGATTTGAGAATCCTGCGTACTGCAATGAGATTGACACTGAAGAAGCAGAGGGGAAGCCTTGGTTCTATGAAGTGAAAAGATATCTTGAAGCTCAGGAGTTCCCTGAAGGGGCATCTGTCAAAGATAAGAAGTTTCTGAGGAGATTTTCTGCTAAGTTTTTCTTGAGTAATGGAATTTTGTACAAGCGCAATCATGATTCAACTTTGCTTCGTTGTGTGGATAAGAAGGAAGCAACTGAGATTATGGAAGACATGCATGATGGGATCTTTGGCACTCATTCTAGTGGTCATACCATGGCAAAGAAGATATTGAGAGCAGGTTACTATTGGTCTACCATGGAAGCTGACTGCTATCAACATTCCAGAACATGCCACAAGTGTCAAATCTATGCTGATAAAGTACATATACCTCCATCACCATTAAATGTGTTGACTGCTCCTTGGCCTTTTGCCATGTGGGACATTGATATGATTGGTGAGGTCAAGCCTACTGCTTCTAATGGGCATCGTTTCATCTTGGTTGCTATTGATTACTTTACAAAGTGGGTAGAGGCAGCTTCATTTGCATCTGTTACTAAGAATGTGGTGGCTCGATTCATTAAGAATAATCTCATATGTAGGTAGGGCATCCCTGAAAGGATTATCATAGACAATGGCTCTAATCTGAATAATACTATGATCACTGATCTCTGCACGCAGTTCAAGATTAAGCATCACAACTCTTCTCCGTATCGTCCGAAGATGAATGGGGTAGTAGAAACTGCTAATAAGAACATTAAGAAGATTCTACAGAAGATGACTGTCACTTACAAGGATTGGCACGAGATGTTACCATTTGCTCTTCATGGCTATCGTACTACAATACGTACTTCAACAGGGGCAACCCCATTCTCTTTAGTCTATGGTATGGAAGCAGTTTTGCCCATTGAAGTTCAGATACCCTCCCTAAGAATCATGAAGGATGCATGCTTGGATGAAGATGAGTGGATTCAGACTCGACTTGACCAGATAAATTTGATTGATGAGAAGAGGTTAGCAGCTGTTTGTCATGGTCAGATGTACCAGAAACGGATGATCAAGGCTTTTAATAAGAAGGTTAAGCCAAAGGTATATCAGGCTGGTGACTTGGTAATCAAGCGTATCATACTACCACAGGGTGATCCTAGGGGCAAGTGGACTCCTACTTATGAAGGACCATTTGTGGTCAAAAGAGTATTCTCAGGAGGTGCCATGATGCTTACTACTATGGATGGTGAAGAATTTCCACAGCCTGTAAACGCAGACATAGTTAAAAAATACTACGCATAAAAAGAGACCCGCTAGGTTGACTGGCCTAGGCAAAAATAAGGGCATCCTGGCGAACCAAAAAGGTTCGGGCAAAAATTAGGGATATATATAAAAAATGTACACCCGGCAAGTCGAAAACTTGAAAAGGCGGCTTGGGCAAAAAAGGGTATCCCGGTGGATTGAAAACCTGAAAGGGCAATCCAGGCAAAAGTTAGGGATTAAAGCGTATGACCATGTCTCGTTTGGATCACCCATGTAACTCCAACCAGTTGTGCTACTTAACCCAAGTTCGAACAAATAAAGATCAATCCAATCGTTTCCGTCTCAACAGCAGAAGATGAGATACTTGAAGATAATGGCAATAGTAGAATTGAAACTCAATAGGATTATATCTCACATAGCTGTTTTCTTTGTTTTATAAAAAATTTACGACAAATTCCTCTTACTAGGATTTCTGTCTCCTTGTACAAACTTACCTATGTATAGGTCACTTTGTAATATAAATGAAATTTCATCTTTGAATCCAGATTTACTTTTACCCTATTTACATAAGCGAAAACGTCCATTGGTTGTGTTTGAATGTATGTATGCTTTTGAATATGATTGATGTTTACCAGAAATGCATGAAAATGCAGTAATAGTATTTACTAAGGACGAACGAGGATAGTAGTTCAACGAAGCTTTGCCGGTTCATCCCCACAAGACAACTACAAATCCCAGTACATCAAATCTATCTTTATAGATACTTTGAGTTACATCTCCCCTTGAATTTATGTTCATCTCTTTTATATAAGTACGACGAACGAAGACGGGAAGCTATAAATACTATACTATCAAACAAGATGGGAACGAGGTTCTCATATTCTTCAGTAATGAATCGGGATTTATTTTCCTAGCCAGCAGTTGTTATGCAAAGATATCCAGACGCTTCAAGCTGCATGATTCATACATACATCATTTACATCATATCATAACACAACATATCCATAAATGCATAGTACATTTACTTAGATGCACCATGGCATGCATACATATTGCATAAACTGACCTTTTTCTTTGCAGAATGGTTATATGCAGATAATACAATATCAACAATTAACAACAGGTCAGAAATGATCTATACATTACTCAAGATGTCCTCAGAGAGTAGGCAAACGGTCTGTACAAAGATTCATTCCCTAATCCAGGATATTTTCAGGAGATTTAATCCTGACACTCTTTTGTCCTTGGAGAGTAGGAAAACGGTCTGTACAAAGATCCATTCCCTAATCCAGGATATTTTCAGGAGACTTGATCCTGACACTCTTTTGTCCTCGGAGAGTAGGCAAACGGTCTGTACAAAGATCCATTCCCTAGTCCAGGACACTTCCAGAAGATTTCATCTATCTGGTCTTGAATAGTAGGCAAACGTTCTGTACAAAGATCCATTCCCTAGTTCAAGATATTTTCAGAAGATTTAATCTATTTACTCTTGAATAGTAGGAAAACGGTTTGTACAAAGATCCATTCCCTAGTTCAAGATATTATTCAGAAGAATTAATCCTGATATTCTTTTGTCCTTGGAGAGTAGGCAAACGGTCTGTACAAAGATCCATTCCCTAATCTAAGATATTCCCAGAAGAGATAATCGTCACGAAGATTTATTTCTATTGGTCTATTCAACAATTCAAACTATATTGCATAAACGATTCAGAGACGGCCTATACGAAGACCTAGTACTGATATCCAGTATCAACATAAAGACATCATCACCTCCTGATATTTTAGATGGCATCTCTAAGCCCATCTCCAGTTCCTCCAAGTGGCATCTTCAAGCCCACTCAAGTGTATACAACTAATCATCAGTGTTGCTTTATGCACCGACGAGTGCAAATTTTTGGGCTTTTGTGTTCAATCCCCTTCAACCTTCCAGGTCACGAATGGCACATATACCAATCTAACCCCTCAGGTTTCAGAAAATTGAATAGGGGAAGCTGTTGCACCCCAAAATTTGCCCTCCACAAGACAAGACATTATGTACTAAGATATTCACAAGGTTCACAAGGTTCACAAGACATATTATGAGGTTCACAAGGTTCATAATTAGTCAGAAAGTTTGGCAATTCCCTCAGACAATGCATCCTCCTAAGCAAGGCATCCTAAACTAGGGTTTTGACTTTCATCAGGCTAAATGGACTTACGAGACTTCAAGTGAGCTTCATAGCATCCTATATGTGTTTAAGAATCCCCATGTCAAGTTTCAAGACTTTCCCAAAAGATTTGCTCAGTCAGATGATCAGATAGGTTAAAATCAGTCAAAGCAGTTAAAAAGTCAAACTGAGGTCAACTGTGGTCAAACCAAAGTCAAACTTTATGCTTTTTTGCCAACATAAAGTATATGAAGTAAAATTCATAATTTTATCAAGGGTTGATCATGATTCATCAAGGAGATTTCAGATCATCAAGAATCAGGAGTTTCTAAATTAGGGTTTTCATAGGAAAAGTCAACTGAACTTTGACCAGCCATAACTTTCACATGCTTCATCAATAATTTTCCATCCAAATCTCATTTTGAAGGAAATTGAATTCTCTACAACTTTGTGTCTCACAAGCCAAGCCCAAAAATGCTTCATTTGGAAGGTATGAGCTAAGAAATTATAGGTCCTTTTAAAAGTCAACAAAAAGTCAACAACTTCCAAAGAGCATAACTTGAGAATGGTAAACGATATGGACATAAGACCAAAGAGGTTGGTTAGAGGACTCTTTAAGCTTTCCAAAATTTCCAAGAACTCCTTCATAGCATTAAAATTGAAGGATTTGTGCCCTTGCAAAGTTGGGAAATGTTTGGGAAATTTATGAAGCAAATAAGGCCTTAAAACCAATTTTTGCTAAATGAGCCCACCAAATTGCCATCCAAACTTTACAAACCCATCAAGCACGACCCAACCCATACATTTTCTGATTTTTTATATTTTATTTGATATTTATTTGAATTTTATTCATTAAAATACAAATTAAATTGAAATAAAATATAAAAATCATATATTTGAAAAGGATTTGGCTTCTAGAAGGTCTTAAAGCTTATTTAAACTTGATTGATACAAATATAATGGAGATCATACCAAAATAGTAAGGCTAGATCAAAGAATATTCAAGTTTTAAGATCATATCTTTCTCAATCTCCCAAAGTCCAAAAGTCCATAGTTTTGTGAAAGATTTGACCTAATTTCATTGTATCATATATATACAACATAAGGCTAAGCATTGTGGAAATATTCAGAGCCCCAAGAACACCAAATCGAATTTCAAAAATCCAAGCATAAACTCAATTTCGGTTTCATACATACCAGCCATTCCCAAACTATTTGAAGGTTGCAATAGCTTCTTGGAAGCATTTAGAATGTTTTTGGATCATTACATACATCGTGAGCCTCTTAAATCATAGAATCCGAATTCATTTTTTTCTTGAAATTTTAAATTTTCGATTACATCAATTCATGAGATATAAACTGTTTCTATTCATTGATATTTGCTACTTTTAAACTAGTTAACCGGTTAACGCTATACCAGAGGCTGAAAAATGCAGAAAATTCAGCATGATCCATTTTGAAACCTTTTCTCAAACATTGGATGATCATGATCTGAATTTGCACGAATTTTAAAACCAAAATACAGTGGAATCCCTGCAATCAAATAACAAATAAAGATCCAAAGGATCTAGAAACAAAAGCACCAAATATCTACATCTTGAATGTTGATGGTGAATATGGGTTTATGGAGGAAGATGAATTACCAAAATCTCTTCTTCAAATTGGACCAACACAAGCTTAGATCTACTGAAATTGATGAACAAAAGAATGAAAGGATGAAGGTTTAGCTCAAGTTAATCAAGAATTCAATGTGAATTATTGATAACTTCAAAAGAAAGAAAGTGAGCTTTTGAGAATTTTGGTGTTGGGGGAGTAATTTGCAAGAGGTTTTGTGGCTATCAAAAGCTTGTGGAATGAATGAAATTGTGGTCCTATTTAAAGGTCTTAGGTATGAAAATTTGGTGGAATGAAGCTTGCTTTGGTAATTTGAATTTAGGTTTGGTAATTGGAATTTTGGTGGGAAATGGAAAAGAGTGGTTATTAATGAGGGTTTATGGTAGGAAATGATCAAAGTGATATAGAGAAATCAGAAACCAATAGATCTAGAATATTCCAATTAAATCAATGATCTAAGGGTGCTGAATTTGAATAAAAAATTCAAATTTCGCACTGGTTAACCGGTTAACCATTTGGTTAACCGGTTAACCAAGCTGAAATTTGATTTTTTTTATTCAAACATGGTTGCTTGGTTGTTTCGGCCCGATTCTTCTTATGATGCGTCGAAGAAATGAACACACGGACCTTGGAAATCCTTTGAATGAATCAATTAACTTGGGAAATCCTTGATCAGATAAAAATTTGAATTATTTGCGAATCAACTTCGACTTTTTTTTTGTTGAAATTTCGCTCGAATTGCAGGACTGCTATTTTTGGCATTTTCACATGGTTCCTCTTCCTGAAAAAGGTTAGTAAAAGGAAACTAAAATATTTTTGGATTTTGATTAATGGTTAGTAAACATAAACAAATAAAGTAATTAAAGACAACGGTGATTCCCTGCGAGGCATAAACCTAACCCGAGAAGAACCGAGCAACCAATGCGATCTTGTTTGTATGCAAGATGGAGATGACAATGCAAAGAAAAACTTAGGGAAAAAATTAGGGTGAAACAGTGGGGTACAAAGATGAGCCTTGTATTCTAGCCTCTCAAGCTAAACAAGTGTTCTATGTTAATGATCCGACAAATATAAAGTGGTCTATAGTGCTTTTATCGAACAAAGTAATTGATGATAACATTGGAGATCAAGGTGATATTGATGTTGATATTGAATCATTTACTAGAAATGATCAAAGTGATATTGATGGTGATATTGAATCATTTACTAGAAATGATCATAATGAGGGTATTTGGATCAATCCAACTGTCTGTGTTGTTAAGAGACGAGTATAATATATTTAACCAAGAAAAGAAAAAGATGTTCCTAAAAAAGGTACTAGTTATAAAATAATAGATTATATCATTCAATAATATTTATTAGTTGTCATTTTATATATAGCTTATATCATTTAATGAATTATGGATTATGGATTTTTATATTTGTCGTTTAATTTTTGTTTTTTTCTTTCTTACAGGTCAAATGGATGGTAACAAGGAGGAGGACACAAGCAAGAGACATAATGATACAAATGAAGCTCAGGATGCAACTTCAAATGTAGAAAGTGAAATAAAAAGAGGAATCATAATAATGAAGTCAATCATCCATGCTAGGGATAAAGGGATCAAATATGATGTACATTGGAATGATGATAACCAACTGATTGAGCCTAACGGTTCAAAGTTGTCTTCATATATTGGTTCACTTGCCCGCCAACACATTCATATTACCAATGATAATTGGAGGAATCCAGCGCTGAAATCTGGTAAAGATAGGATATGGACTGAGATAAAGGTACTTACCAAATATGATTGATTTTATTTTATTTTTGTTGACGATTAAGTCTTTAATTTACTTATACTAACACGCTTTATGTTTATATGTGTATTTTTTATTTAAACAGAGGTCCTTTAATATTAAAGAAAGTCGAAAGAAGTATTGTCTTCAAATGGACGGAAGGAGACACAGAGGGTTTAGAGCCTTATTAACAACAAAATATCTGAAAGATAAGGAATTTTTTTTTGTTGAAGCAGAACTTCCACAATTGTATGCATATTTGACTTCACCGGAAGAATGGGCCACTTTTGTAGCCAAACGGAAAACCAAACAATTCAATGTAATGTTATCTTTTCATGTATATTAATTGTATTATATACTTGTTGCATTAGTTTGTTCTGAAATGACATAAACTTGTTTATCCATGCTTTGAGTGCCAAGAATCACCAAAAAGTAGAAAAACCCGTGTATCCATACAAAAAAGGGTGTTTGGGATATGCACGGTTAGAACAAAAATTGATATGTATATATAAATGGTATGATTTTATGAATTGTATTATTGTTTTATAATTGATGAACTTATTATTTATCTCAATGTGCAGTTAGAAGAGTCGAAAAGTGAAGTATCATCACTTCCGGAACATGTTTTGTGGAAGGAAGCTCGTGTGGGCAAGGATGGAGCTGTTAGGGAAGATGTCCAACACGTTTATAACAAATGTGTAAGTATAACATTATGTCTTTAAGTTAATCAAAATTTTATTTAAATATAAGTAATTATTAATCCCCATTAATGATTTTCAGGAGACTCTATCTCAATCCTTAACCACCACCGGTGACGAGGATATTATGAACATTCTTTGTCGAGTACTAAATGTTCCTGAGTATTCCGGTCGGGTGAGCAGTAAAGGTTATGGTGTGTGTAACACGATGGAAGAACTGACTTTTTTCGTTTTTGTTTTCACAAAAACTATGTTGCGGATAGCAAGAGTTGCCACCGACTTTTCTTTTATCCAAGTAGGAAAGGTGGAAAAGAACAGGAAATACCTTGATTTAGATTTTGAGTTCGGGGGGTAGGTTATACAAAGGGAAGGTGTTAGCACCCTTTGTATCCATGATTATCCATGGGCTCTTAACTGCTTAGCTCACTTTACTTTTGTTTGAAAAATAGTGGGGTGTATTTAGAAAAAAAGTCTATCTTTATAATAATTCTCGTATGAATGTATACAAAAGGGGTTTTCTTGGAAAGTTTTTGAAAATGTGAGGTGTAAAGAGTAATTTTTTCTTTTGAAATGGTGAGCAAAAAGTTAAGGGCTTCCTACCAACTCAAGGTCGTTCATGTTATTTTTCGTTCCTTAGAGATAAGACTATCCTTACTATTAGTTAGTAAGTAATCATATCTTTGGATGTAAGGGACAGACGTAGGGTCATTGTTATGGTCATAGAAGGAAACATTGTAAGGATACTTTAGTAATTTCAAATGGACTAATCATCACTTTCGTAGGCGACCGAAGGGACAAGGTCATTTTTTAAAGGTAACCTGAAGGGACATCGAGGGACTATGATCTTTTATTCGAAGGGACTTGATAATTTTTATCGTAGCGTCTTTACTAAAGTATCCCCTACGTTCGAGGGACATGACCACTATATCGAAAGGCAACAAAGAGAGGTTATCTTAGAGGTGCAAGTGTACGAAGTGTGTTATTTTCAGTTATTCGATCTTGAGTTAGTATGATCTAACGGTTGATTTTAATTAATCCTTCCATACAATCCTATTAATCATATATCTAGCAGTTTATAAGGTGCAGAAAGTAAAAACCCTAATTAAACTATTACAAGGCTTTGGAAGAGTTACATAATTAGAAAACCCTTACAGAAAATAAAGTGCGGAAAGAATAAAAATTCCTACGCTATTACAACCCATAGGCAGTTACAATATTTAGGAAAATCGTGTGAGAAAAATAAATCTAGCTATTACAAGGCTTTGTGCATCCTATACAATTGTTCTAGGAATTATAAATGACAAAGAAAGTAAAATCGGGGAAAAAGAGTTGGAGAGACGAAAAATATTTAATATTTGTTTAGTGAAACTAATTAATTGATCTTTTTATAAATAATTTATTTTATGAAAAAAGAAAGAAATTTAAATCTAATTAATCATTAATTTAAAAAATATTTTTTTTTTGTATTTTAGGATTTAAAAGAAGATTATTATTTTTATTATTTTTACTTTTTTTTTGAAATATTGATTGAGTTTATTCTTGAATTAAAACTACCTAAATGAAAAGCAAATAATAGAGAGCAATAAAAATATGACACGTCATGGGAATGGGGATACATTTTTCTCAAATGAGGACTTAGAAAAGTAACATGAAGGGTGCGAATTATATGACGAGGGTGTGCGAATTCAAATGAACTCAAGCACAAGGCGTAAGTCAAACGCCGCAAGATCCGAATATTCAACAATAATAAGAGTACAAAAAATATAATAATATACACTATATTTACATCACACACTCATAACAAATGAATCGGAAAAATAAATAAAGCAAGCGAAAAGTGTACAAATTAAAATCATGATGCAAAGACGCAAATCGAAGTCACGTATGCGAAGACATACAAAGGGCTAACACAAAAAATTAAATCAGATTTAAAAACGACATTGGATCATTGTAAGTTAACACAAAATATGCAGATATATATATATATATATATATATATATATATATATATATATATATATATATATATATAATAAAATAATATGAATTAAAAAAACAACGACGTTGCTAACGCAAAATTACGATCATCGCAACTGGATCGGATCAACACAAATGTCACGCATTAGACCCAAAGATGTGAAAATAGCGTATCGACACGATCCGAACCGAACATAATCAAATAATTATAAAAATTAGAATTAACAATATTAAAACAAAACTATAAAAATAAAATAAAAATAAATAAATAAATAAATAAATATATATATATATATATATATATATATATATATATATATATATATATATATATATATATATATATATATATATATATATAAAACTAACGAAGAAAAAAAATATATTAACAACAACAAAAAGAAAAAGCAACGTTAGTTATACCATATGAAGTTATACAATATGAAGTTATATAAAATATGAACCAACTGAATGTTATATATATATATATATATATATATATAAATAAAACGAAGAACAACAAAAAAATATATTAAAAACAACAAAAAGAAAAAGCAACGTTAGTTATACAATATGAAGTTATATATAATATGAACCAACTAAATGATATATATAAATAATGTACCAATAACCAATTGAAAACAAAAATCGTAATCAGAAGGTAGCACCGCTGGACTGTTTTTCTCTTCTTTTTCCGTTTTTTTTTTTTGTTGTCTTTTATCAGCCACACTAGTTAGTATATATAGGGGACCAATTAGGGTTACTGATAATGTGTCTAAGTGCTTATTTTGAAATCCAATAAAATATTAATTTAAAATTAAATAAAATTAAATAATTAAAATAGTTAAAATTAAAATAAAAACTAATAATCATATTTATTTATTCTAGGCCTAATGTAAAAATAAAGGGACCCAAAAAATAAAAGTTGGGCGCCAAAGTGCTTGAAAAAATAAAATGAATACATCAAAATGATCAGCACGAAATAAACGACTCGGAAAAATACAATGTTTGGTCGGATTTTGAAATAAAAATTATGACCGTTTAAACTGCTCAGACTGATCAACATATGACCAAAAATAGTCGTAAAAAAATTAGCATGTAAAATTATACCACGTGAACTGCAAATTAATGTTACTGACATTTGCAAACTTAAACTTGACATTTTCCGTTTACTGATTTTAGGCATAGTTGAAAATTAATCTGACCAATCTATTTGTAAATTCCGATAAATTATTCAGGCTAATATTAAGAAAAATTACATGCTATGTTATGAAGATTATGCAAATGAATGCGAAACAAAAAGCCGGTTAGAGTTAAAAATAGAGGGAAAATTTTGGGTATAACAACTGCCCCTGTTCAATCTTCTTATACTTGAGGAGTTAGATTGGTACGCGTGTCAATCACGATTTGAAGGTGGAAGAGGATTGAACATATAAGTGCCAAGAAATTTGCACTCACGAGTGCACAGAGTGAACTGTTGGTTGACTGCATTGCTTGAATGAGCTTAAAGATGTCATTCAATGTAATTGGAGATTGGCTTATATATGCCATCAAAAGTGCCTATTGATATGAGTATCATAATGTGTCTATGTTTGACTATATTTGAATGTTGTTACTGAACTAAGTATAACTAGATCTTCGTCTCGATCGTCTCTAAATTGTCTCTGTAAAATATCCCGAACTAAGTATCAGAACTAGATATTTGCTTTGATCGTCTTTGAACTGTCTCTGGAAAAATATCTCAAACTAAGTATCAGAACTAGATCTTTGCTTTGATCATCTCTTAACTATCTCTGGAAAAATATCCCGAACTAAGTATCAAAACTAGATCTTCATCTTGATCGTCTCTGAACTATCTCTGGGAAGATATCTTGAACTAAGTATCAGAACTAAATCTTCGTTTTGATCGTCTCTGAACTATCTTTGGAAAGTATACTGAACTAAGTATCAGAACTAGATCTTCGTTTTGATCGTCTCTGAACTGTCTCTGGAAAGTATCCTTGAACTAAGTATCAGAACTAGATCTTCATTTTGATCGTCTTTGTACTGTCTCTAGGAGTAAAAAAATTTATCCGACCGTGAACTATCCTAAAAAGGAAAGGTTAGTTTTATGCAAGGTCATTTGATGTATGTAATGTATTGTATGACGTTCTTAATGTAAATGAGAATTTCGTATGAGTTATGGATCGTATGCCATGATATGTTGTAAATGATGTATGGATGAATTATGTAGTTGAAGCACATTAGTAGCTTCGTGTAACAAAATGCCATCTGGGGAAATAAATCTCGTCTTGGTGCTGAGGAGTATGAAGACATCGTTCCTGTCTTGTTTCAGAATATTGTATTTAGGATCTTTCGATTTCCGTTCGTCGTACTTTTTATTGAAAGATTAAATTCCTAAATACGCTGACTAGGGATAAAAGAGACGGACATTCCCCTGAGAGACTTATCTGATCAAGTGTCAATTCTTATGGGGATATCAGGCTTCGAGAGAAATCTTCTTGGAACTTTGTAGTGTTGGAAATACAATCTCTATCGGGGAAGAGACTACTTGAAATGATTTTCTGGAACAACTCTGTAGAGATTACTCTGTGGGGATGAGCCTGTGGAGATCTGTTGGAGATTCCAACCTCCAAGAGTCCTTAGTAAATGCTATTATTGTAATTTTATATGTATGTATTTTTTGGTAAACATCAATCATATTCAAAAGCATACATTCATTCAAAATAACGAATGGATTCAGAACTTCTGATATTCTCGACTTCCCCGAGTAATTTTCTAGGAATTATCATGACTGAATACGAAGACATGATATTGACACCATATGATACTATTGGCACAAACAATTAATTTCCATAATGGCTTTTTCTGAAACCCACTATCAAGGCAATGTAATAAGAGGAATGTGTTTTCAAATTGTGGTGGATCGTGTACGCCCCGGGTAACGGTTAAGGAGCTTGCCACTGAATTTGATCTGATTAGATTTGAAAAGAGAGCGTTGCTCCTAGCTGAGGAATATTTGTCCCAAAATGGAAGTGTTTGAAAGGATTTGCCTCAAGAGAAATAAACGAGATGCCCCATAATAACATGCCATTGGCATTGTGAACTAAGTAATATTACTTCTGGAAATTTAGACGAGAAGATATGCCCCTGGCTATTAAGCATCATTGAATCTTGACCTGACTTCCCCAGATAAATTGGACAATAAAATGGAATTCCTCTTGATTGGAAGATAGTGATAATGCCCCTTGTATACATTGGCTTTGATCCAACTGAGCCAGGCCCAGGAAGCAACTTTGTCTATCAGGAGGACTTTGGTTTATTGAATGTTTATCATGTAAGCTTCTCTGCTATCAAACACTTAGTTATATGCAAATAATGATATTCAAAATGCAATGCTTATGTCTGTCTTGAAGTTTTGAAAAAGATTTATTTTAGCAAAACAATTTTTGTAAACACTGTGATATTAACTATAAATTTATAATAAGCTCTAAAGGAGTCAGGATACCTTTTTATAGCAGTACGCTTTCAAACTAACCATGCTTTAGTTGGGAATTTTAAAGGGTTCTAACGTGGCCTGGTTCACAGTTTAAGAAACAAAGGATAAAGGCTCAAATTTTATTTGTACCCAACCAATCCTTCGTGATGTTCTTCAGTCCTATGTTCCGTTAACTTATGCATTGAGGCTCCAAAGGAGTTTGGAATTGTAACACTGACATTTGCGATGGTTAAGAAACCACAAGTTTATTTGGGGAAAAACAATCATCTTTTTTGTGGAGTATTTGTAGTGACCTCTTTTTCTTTTGAATTTATTATCCCTTCCTTTTTCCTGAACTGTTCGTTCAAGATTATAGTCAGCGGGATGTCTCAATTTTTTCTAAGTCTCCTTCATAGGTTTTGACCTAGTGAGTTTTTCTTTTGCTAGATATTGATTGTCAAACTTAGTTATTACAGGGAACCATCATTAGTTGTGTACACAAGGGTCAACTGGCATAATTGAGCTAACAGAGGAATTACCCTGCCCTAGGTTATGATTAAGGGTTTTAATTTGCGTGAGAATGAAAACTCTTACTTCATAGTGTAACACGGTGGGAGAACTGACTTTAGTTATGTTGCGGATAGCAAGAGTCGCCACCGACTTTTATTTTATCCAAAGGAAAGGCATAAAAGAACAGGAAAGACCTTTTAAAAGATTTTTGGGTCCGGGGGGTAGGTTATGTAAAGGGAAGGTGTTAGCACCCTTTACATCCATGGTTATCCATGGGCTCTTAGTTACTTAGCTCACTTTAAAATGTTTTGAAATGTGAAGTGTGTGAATAGAAATTTTCTTAAGTGTTTATAATGACCCATGTACGGATGCGTATAAACCTTTGTTTTGAAAATTTGTTTGAAAATGTGAAGTGTTTGAAATGTTTTTTGAAAAAAAGTGAGCAAGTAACTATGAGGAACCTACCCTAAGTTTAAGTCTTTTCTGTTCTTGGATCCTTTAAGTGGTAAGACTATCCCTATTATTAAGGAATAGGTAGTCATTACCTTGGATGTGAGGTACATGTGAAGGGTCATCTGTTTATGTAGGCAACTGTGGGGTGTATTAAGCATTTAGGAGGGACTATCATCATTATTCGAAAAGGGACTTGATCTTTAAAGGCAACCATTAGGGACTTGATGATTTTTTCTTTTTAAGGGACTTGCTTTATACACCCCACTTGACCTTATGATTAGGCAACATTGAGGGATAGCCTTAGAAAGTGAGACGGCGATTAAAAATCGACTTACGTGTGTGAGTGTTCAATATTAATTTATCTTTGATTAAAATGATCTAAATTTGATTTTAAGAGAATACATGTTTACACTCCCTAAATTACTAACCATAGCACAAAAATTAAATAAATTACATATTTACAAAATTTACACCAAGGAGCAATTACATAATTATAAAAAGCAAATTAAAAATAAATAGCAAATAAATAAATATATAAGCAAAATATAAATAATAAGCAATAAATAAATAAGCAAAATAGGGGTTAATAATAATAATAAAGAATTAAATAAAGGTTAGTAAAATAATAATAAGCATAATTAAAAAAATAAATGGATTAGTAATAATGTGATTAGTAATAATAATAAATATAATTAGCAAAATATTATAAGAACAAAATTAAAATAATAAACAATAGTTAGATTTTTAATATGAACAATTAAATAATTATTATAGCATTTTAATTTATGTACAAATTATTAATTTATTTTTAGACATATTATAATTATAAAATTAAAATATTATAGGCTCAATTTAAAATTATTTACATATAATTTAAATTACAAACTAATTTTAAAATATTCACATAAGTTATAAATATATTTACAAAAAACTAGATTATATTAAATAAATATATACATGACAATTAAGAATTAGAAAATAACAATTAGGTTTTTTAATGAATATTTAGAAAAATAAACTAGGGTTTTTTAAGATTAGGGTTTTGTTTAGAAAAATATTTAAGAGTTTTTAATATAAAATTATTTTAATATATACATATATTATAATTTAATGACATAGTAAAAGAAAATAATTTTTTTGAATTAAGAAAAATATGAATTTTTGAATATTATAAACATTGAATAACATTTTATAAAATTATTTTATTATATTAATAAAACCTAAATTAATTAACAAAATAAAATAAGAGAAAACAGCAAAATAAAACAAACCTGGCTGGGATTTGAACCCAGGTCACCAGGTTCACAAGCAGCAAGACATACCACCAGACCAGCCCACGCGCAGGCAGCAATGAGGGGGGTTTAATTGGTTTTGTTCCTTGTCACAAAAAACCTGGAAAAATAAAAGAAACAAAAGGCCTGGGGTGGTGTTGAACCCAGGACCTCTTGTATACAAGCAGCGCGCATGACCATCTGGCTGGGAGAGCCTATCTGGTAAGGAAACAGCAATAACACATAATATATAATGCTTCACTATTAATCCTGAAAAATAAGAAAAATTTGCACAAGGCCAGATTCGAACCAGTGACCTCACGCATCTCATAAGCTAGCTTTACCACTGAGACAAGCATTCGCTTGTGAAATATAATCAGATACAAATAATAATATTTTAAAACAATAATTTGAATATGGATTTCGCGCGAACAGCTTCATCTTCTTCCTTGAGAACTGCCAATTTACCTGCGAAATTTGCTATAAACCCACCTGCGAATTTTCATGCACACGTACCCTGTGTTTTTCAAACTACCATCAAACAACATCATTTTATCAAATCAGAGACATCTTTGAGTCCCTTACAACCTGTACAATTCAATTATGTCCATAGAATTCATTTATATTGTGTGAATCGAATAACCCTATTTTTGAACTCTAAACCCTAAACATGGCAGGTTCATGATTCGGCCATCATTCTTCACCAAATGATCCAGAATTCATCTAAAGCTAATGGCAAACATTAATACATCATCAAAATTCGTTATCAATCAGTAAATATGGGGATTCGAAAAAAAATATATCAAGCACATGAATGATGCGGTTTATGCATTATGTAATGTATTGGCTGCAAACAAGAGTTGAGAATCACTCAATGATGTCTCATGATTACTGCTATGTCCTTGGTTTACCTTCTAGAGCCCTGCAAATTGAAAATCGAATATGAGTTTTGGAAGGGATTTTTGACTTTGTGAACTTACTCTTAGGCTGCTGAAATTCGTGTCTTGAGGATTGCATTATGTTTAGTACTTATAGGAGATTGAATCTAGGTCAAAATATTGATTGATCATGTGGAAATTTTGATTCAAAAAGATTCATATTGATCATGTCTTAAAAGTTCAATATTCTTGCATAAAGGCTTTCTATCTTTGGACAAATCTCATGATCTCATTCCTTTTCAATTCCAATCAGCATTGAAGATGTTCTAGAAACCAAATCTCCATTAAATATTGCATTTTCATATTTTATATTTATTTAAAATGATTTTTTATGAATTAAATCAAAATAAATAAAAATAAAATAATAAAAATTCTGATTTTTAATCATTTGGGTCGTGCATGATGATAATGTATGGATTGGATCACAATTTGGCCAGCCCATTTGGAAAGAATTGGTTCTAGACCTCCATTTTCATCATAAACCATCACAAAATTTCCCAACTTTGCAAGATCACATCTCCCTCAATTTTAATGGTATGAGGGTGTTCTTGGACATTTTGGAAAGCTTGAAGAGTCCTCTAAACAACCCCATTGGTTTCATGTCCATATCATTTACCAATCTCAAGTTATGCCCTTTTGAAGTTGTTGACTTTTTGTTGACTTTTGAAATGACCTATAATGTCTTAGCTCATACCTTCCAAATGAAGCATTTTTGGGCTTGGCTTGTGAGACACAAAGTTGTAGAGAATTCAATTTCCTTCAAAATGAGCTTTGAGTGGAGACTTGGTGATGAAGCATGTGAAAGTTATGGCATGTCAAAGTTCAGTTGACTTTTACTTAGGAAACCCTAATTTAGAAACTCCTGATTCTTGATGATCTGGAATCTCCTTGATGAATCATGACCAACCCTTGATCAAATGATGAATTTTACTTCATATACTTGATGTTGGCAAAAAATCATGAAGTTTGACTTTGGTTTGACCACAGTTGACCTCAGTTTGACTTTTTAACTGCTTTGACTGATTTTGACTTATCTGATCATCTGACTGAGCAAACTTTTGAGAAAAGTCTTGAAACTTGTCATGGGGGTTCTTACACACATATAAGATGTTATGAAGCTCACTTGAAGTCTTGGAAGTCCATTTAGCCTGATTAAAGTCAAAACCCTAGCTTTGGATGCACTGCTTAGGAGGTGCATTGTCTGAGGGAATTGTCAACTCTTCTGACCAATTGTGAACCTTGTGAACCATCATAAAATGTCTTGTGAACCTCATGAGAGGTATTGTGAAGCTTGTGAACCTTGTGAACCTCATAAAGTGACTTTGTAGACCTTATGAACCTCAGGAAAGCTTATGTAAACATTGTGAATCTTGTGAACCTTGTGAACCTTCAAGAAGTAACTTGTAGACTTCATGAACCTCATGAAAGGTTATATAAACATTGAGAAACTTGTGAGCCTTGTGAACCTTGTGAACCTTCATGAAATGACTTGTAGACTTCATGAACCTCATGAAAGGTTTTTGAAAGCATTGTGGAACTTGTGAACCTTGTGAACCTTCATAAAGTAGCTTGTAGACTTCATGAACCTCATGAAAGGTCATGTAAACATTGTGAATCTTGTGAACCTTGTGAACCTTCAAGAAGTAACTTGTAGACTTCATGAACCTCATGAAAGGTCCTGTAGATGTTGAGAAACTTGTGAACCTTGTGAACCTTCATAAAGTAGCTTGTAGACTTCATGAACCTCAGGGAAGGCCTTGAAAGTGTTGGGAAACTTGTGAACCTTGTGAACCTTCTTAGAACACAAAGTCTTGTATTGTGAGGGAAAATTTTGGGGTGCAACACATAGGCTCAAAAGGGTTGAGTAGGGATTAACTTCCTTATATCTCCACTGTTTAGGAATCGAAACAATGCCTGCACATCGTCAACATAGTCTGTTCAAAAGCATACTATATGAAATTATGGTATCGTCTTTGTCATCCTCCCTCTAAAGGCTTACAGCTTTAACAAGAGTTAAATATCACAAAAGAGAAGTAAGAAGCATAATTTAAATATAGTGAAACGAATGGATTAATTCAAAACAAACATATGCAATGCATTAACGTGAAAAAAAAAGTTTGACATAATAGTAAGTGTTTAAGCCAACAAAAAAAATTACAAATGAAAATTCAAATGTTCTCAAAGCCTCTGCCTTTAAACTTGTCACTCCGGATATCTGGCAGCTTTGATGTTTGATGGACGATAGAAGAATTCAATCTAGTCTTTTGGCGTAACCTCGAGGACTCCTTCGTCAACCAGGTCTTGAATCTTATTCTTCAATGCCCAATAGTTATTAGTGTCATGTCCAAGACTATTGGAATGGTATGCACACCTTGCATTAGGATCGTAGCAAGGAGAAGAAGTATTGGGATTCTGAGGAGGGTCTTTCAAGGTAATCAGCCCCCTTTTCAACATGTGTTGCAGTGCCCGAGCCAATGATATATTGATCTTTTTAAATTGTCTCCTAGGTGCGTCTTGCTTACGCTGATTATTCTGTTGTTGATTTTATGGCGTAGGTGCAGATTTAGAGACCAAAACTGCTCCCACGGATTGGTTACGGTTGTCCTTTTTACGACCCTGTTGGTCGTACATAGTATTAGATTTTGTTTCCTCATTAGATGGCTTCTTAGTGTTACTTGAAGAGGCAACCACTTGTATTTTACCACTTCGTATTCCACTTTCAACATGTTCTCCAGTCATTATCAACTCAATGAAACCAAATGACGAGCTTCCAACTAGATGACTATAGAAAGGACCAGTCAGCGTAATCATGAACATGTCAACCAACTCTCTGTCAGTTAAAGGAGGTTGAACCCTGCTTGCAAGATCTCTCCATTTATGAGCGTACTCTTTGAAATTTTCATTAGAGCCCATGGACATGCTTTGGAGTTGCATACGAGTTGGCGCTAAATCATAGTTACATTAATATTGTTTGTAGAAGGCTTCGACAAGATCATTCCAGGTACGAATATTGGTACTCTCAAGTTGGTAGTACCATTCTAGTTGAGCTCCAGATAAACTTTCTTGGAAGAAATGAATCCATAATTTTTTATTAGCATTATGTGGCTGGATTCTTCGGACATAAGACCTCAAATGTAGCTTCGGAGATGAAACACTATCATATACCACAAAAATAGGAACTTTGAACCCAAGAGGAATGACAACTCCATAAATCAGACTCAAATCTTCGAAATCCAAACCAAATGTTTTCTGCAACTCCATGGCATTCAAACAGTCTTCTAGTAATTTGTATTTCTCATCACCATCCGAATCATAATAATAATTCTCCTCATAATCATAATTCCCAACAATACCACATTGACTATCTTCTTCTTTCACAAAATATTCATCTCCAGGATTTTTAACCTCATCATCTGTCTTTATTTGACCTTTGAATCTCCTACCCATGTTGATAAAGCCAACTAGTTTTTTTGGTTTTCTTCTTCTTCTTCTTGGTCAAGAGTGCCTTCATCTCTTCTTGTCCCTTGGACAAGTTCAGTATTCATCTCTTGAAATTGAGTGTTCTGAGTTTGGAGATCTTTTACAGTCCGTTTGAGAGCCATTTGTACTGAAATAAACAGCGATAAGATAAGAAACCTGTCACAAAAACATGTTATGCAATGGTATGGTATGTAAATACATATGCAATGTTCTCAAGGACCACATAGGATTTAAATTTGTTAAAGAAAAACAAAAACAAAACTTTTATTAGTAGGTTTAATATATAATTTCCCCTTGGGCTTACAATGAAGGAAAACAAGAAAAGGTACAAAGAAAATAAACATATGAGACTCAAGTCTCTCATGAATGTTTCCTCTTTGTGTTGAGATATGTATTGAGGTTCCGCTCTTTGTGAAGTTGCCTTGTTAGCTCCAACAATTTCTCTTTGTTAGCATTGAATTGAGCCTCAAAGGTATCCCTTTCTTTCTTCAACTGGATCCAAGATTTCTGAAGCTCTTCCAGATCAGTAGGCATGTCAGGATGAAGAATGGTATAAGGAACATCTCCTTCAACAATAGGCTCAACGATCACCGGTAGAACATCAGGATATGGCATCATAAGAGTTTGAGCACGAGACCGTATCCATTTGAGGTAAGGCTCCATAGGGATAAAGTATTTTGGTTTTAGAGTATTGTTGTTAATCTTGTTCACCATGCTCCAAACACGTATAAACCTTTGACGGTAAGCTCGGAGATCATTGTCATAATCGAACACAATACCTTGAATAATCATGTCATGAGGACCATCACTCCGAACATAACCAAATTGACGTAGTGCTAAAAAAGGATTATAAGTAATGCCTCATTTGATGCTAAGGAGTGGCACATTAGGGAACTCTCCACAACGGTCAATGATGGTGATATTTCCCATAGATCGGGAACACCAATGAATATATGAATGAGAGAGTGAAATTATCCTTCTAGACCATCTCAAACCTCGTTCATTCTTCATCACAGATCGAGGAAGGTGTGAAATAAACCACCTTGATAGTAGAGGTATGCAGCACATCAGAGTTCCTCGCACCTTCGTAGTACGAGTGTGAAGAGAGTGCAAAATATCTCCAAGCAAGGTAGGCACAAGATTATGAGTCAGAAATATGTTAATGGCATACACATCTATGAATTGGTCCGAATTAGGGAACAACACCAAATCATAAATCAACAAGGCTAAGATCTCCTCAAAATCATCGTAACTCATATCATCCAAGAATACCTGAGCTCTCTCTATCAATACTTTAGCAAGAATACTCTTAACTCCACTTCTTGTTTCCAGTATAATGTCTGACTTCTTAAGATGCAAAGTTGCTGCAATAGTTTTAGGTTTAGGCTCCTTCTCTAGATCTGTGAAAGGTTTTTTATCAAGAATATGCACACCAAGTAGTTTGGAGGATTCTTCCATTGTGGGCACCAGCTGATAATTGAGAAATTTGAAACAATGATGTTTAGGGTCAAGGAACTGGAACAAAACACTCACAATGTCTTCATTAAACCCTGAAGTGACCAAATCAAGTAGATGACCATGTTTTTTGATGAATTGAGAGCTCTCATGAACTTTTAAGACTAATTCCTTAAGCTTGGAAGGTATCTTTACAAAGTTGATTTGGATAGTGTTTCTACGAGCGGAAGCCATAACCTGCAACAAAGAACAAAGATAAATCCTTTGGTCCTTGAAATGGTTAGTGAAAATGCTATGTTATGATGTTATGATCTTATGATGTTATGTTTAAAACAAGCAAATGGCAAACACAAAAAAGTCACACAAGGGCCTTAGGTTTAAAGGCTTTCATCAAGTTTATAGGTAAGTACCCTCCCCTAAAGTTTAGTTGGTTCAACCTGTCCTAGAAATAGTAACTAGGTTCTAAGGGGTCTCAATATCACTGATTCCTCTCAAAGGCTATAGTTCAGTATGGCATCTGACTTGCCCACCAAAACATCACAAGATTAGAATCTCAATGAGTGTAGCATCGAGTATAAACCAACTTTAGACTTCACCAAAGCCGGTTATCTCACTACTTTCTATTGTCCAAGATGGGTCAATTAGGGTTCTAAAGGGAAGTTAGTGTAAGTGACACCATATGGCAGCCTGATGTTATCCTCAAATGACTTGAAGAACATCATAACCAACCAAGATTTCATACTAACTGTAGCCACCAGATCAACCATATCGGTATACACCATATACTTTCCTTGGTCTATTGCTACTTGTCGCTCCCACCAAATGACACATGGCCAGAAGGGGTACAGACGCGAACGGTCGGCGAAAGGGAGAGATGAAGATGAACTGAAAAGAGTCGCCAGCTAGGCATTTTTATCCTGAAGGAAAGGAAATACTGCATAAACCTAAGAAAATATGGATAAGACGGTCGCGAACAAGAGAAACTGAGAAAGGGGGTTGGTTACAACCTGGGAAGGTATTAGCACCCAGATTGTCCGTCGTACTCGACGGGATCCACGCTTGAAAGTTTGTGTTTAAAGGGGTAGTGTCAGTGTTATTCTGTGTGCAAAAGCTGGAAAAGAATGCAAGTGTCAGTGCAAAAGAAATGTGAAGTGAATAATAGGAGTGTCAGTGCAAGGAAATAGTGCAATGCTCAAGACAATGAGGCTTAAAAGAAATAACTGAAAGAGGGGGGATATACAGAGACTTTTGTTCGATAACTGTTAAGTTATGCCTACGTATCCTCTCGTGCAATGAGGAAGTCAGAACACCGTAGTTCGACTCAAAGAGACTAAAAGATAAATTGACTTGTGAACTGCTTACTTGTCTATGCTCAAGTGTATGACCTGTCTGGCTCAGGTGCAAACTGTCTTGCATTAGACGGAAGAAGCGAGTTCTCGTTTATGAGTGAATAAGATGAGAAAAGAATCCCGGAGGAGACGATTATTGTTTGGTTTTGGTGCTTTCAATCTTTTATTGCTTTTTGTGGTTTGTCATAAGAAAATGAGCTTAAGCCTAAGCCAAGGGTTAGTAAACTCATCACATCCTCCCTCTGATTAGGGGTAATGAGAATACCTTAAGTATGAAGTAAACACCTCACACTTAAACACCATGATGTAGGATTAAAATCATTAACCTACTTGCAATTATTTAGATGTTTTTGGAGTTTTTGTTTAGTGTTAAGTAATGAGTTTAAGCCATAATCAAGGATTTAATGGACCCATTACACCATCCTAATAGAAGGATAATAGATGAGAACATTTAAGCTGAGAAATCATCCTCAACTTAATCCATGATTAGGGATTAACCTCATGACATAACAAAGCCTTTATTAAAATGGATTTTAATTAATGATAGGATTAAGAAGTGGATTTTATGGTTTGTAAGACAACTTGAGGGGACTTGTCCATTAACACTAGGGTTAGTCTTTCTTAACCAATTAAGGAAGAATTAGAACCCTAATGCAAGGCCCAAGTTACAAGCTTGATGACTTAGTGATTATTAGGGGAATTGATTAAAGGATTTAAACACATTAAGGGTTTAACACTTAGGATTAAAGTTATATACTCCATCCTAAGAGAAGGATGCAGGCATAACCCTAATTACAAAGCATTAAAACCTTTAAGGTTTAGTCCTTGATTATGAGGTGAGAAGAGAAGACACAAAAGATGACACAAAGGTAAAACTAATGGGGGGACTAATAAACCCTGATTGTTATCATGCTTGGGTATTCCTAGGGTTTATGAAGCTTGCAAGAAATCTTCAAGAAAAGCCACCAAGGAAGAAGCAAGAAAGGAAGAGAAGCAACAGAAGCAAGTCAACTTACTTCACTTAAGAAGATAAGTTGCTTGTAGAAAGAAAGTGAGGAGGGAACATGAACGAGCAAGCTCATCCTAAAACAAATACAAAATTCAGCAATGAATGCATAAGAGAGATGAGAAGGGATTATGAGAAGTGAAGGCAAATTCACTTCTCAAAGTAACTTACCACCTGAAAAGTTAGTAAAGGAAATGAAATGAAATGATAAATGAAATGAATGCAAAGATGCAAACCAAAACCAGAAGCATGTTCATGATGCAAATGATGCTAAGAGATGATATGAAAGCATGTCAAGAGATGCAAATGATCATACAAGCAATGAGGATGCAAATGAAGCATGGAAAGAGGCATGAAAGCACATGAAAGCATATGAAAGGAAATGAATGCATAACATGGAAAATGAATGATGCAATGATCAAACATGATTCTAATGTGTCCTAAGATTTCTTATAAGTCATGTGAATGCATAAAATGTCATGGCAAGTTCATGGAGGCAAGCATATGCAAGAAGAATGCAAGTGAAGACACAAAATTAGGGTTGTTATTCAACATGAGATGCAAATGGCAAAGACAGAAGCAAATGACAAGATAAAAAATTGAAAAGGCACTCAAAGGAACCCTAAACCTATACTAGGTTACCATCCAAAGGGGGAGGTCAGAAGCTAAACCTAGAAGGAGTTATGAATTTCCTAAGTTTCTAGGGATTTTAAGGGTGATCCTCAATGCAAAATACCAAATAATTTGAAAATGCAAGATAAAAATGAAACAAAAATGTTTTCAGAAACTAGAAGTCATGTATAGATCAATGCAAAAAGAATCATACACAAACTCAACTTGGTTTAAAAGTTATGAATTTTTGAAGTTAGGGTTGAAAATGAACAAATTTAAGAACCCTAATTCATTGAAAAATGTCAAAGCATGATCAAAACCAAAAAGAAATTTGTATGGTGAGTTTATAAATGTTTCTAAATGTCCAAGAATGTTCTCTGAATTTTTTTGTGATTTTTAAATACTTAAATGTATTTTTAATTAATTAATTTTCATTAATTAATTAAATAAAACATTTAAGTGATTTAAAAATATTTTTCTAATGCAAAAAATTAAAATTAAAATATTTTTGGTTTCTGAAAATTAATAAAATGTTTGATAAAAATTTTCAAAATTTTTTGATGTTTTTTACTATTTTTAAAAATTCGTACAAAATAAAATAGAAAAAATGAATTAAAAACAAAATATATGGAAAGTATGCAGAATGGAGGGCCTGGATGGATTCTGGGTTTGGGAGGGTTGATTGGCGCGCTATCCTACGGCCCAAATTCAAACTTAACTAAACTGAATTAATTAATTAAATAAACTTAATTAATGGCTAATGACACAATCCTAGCCTTACACTGCACACGGGAAAACAAATCTAAAGGCCCAGATTTAAACCTGAAACCCTAACCCTAATTAGCCCGTAATGACTCTCAGGTGGCCAGAGAAGACCTCCGGTCATCTTCTCCGGCCAACCCCTCCCCTGAAAATCTCCATCTCACTCCCTAGGCCATAAAAACATGCCAAAATCTCCAGAATTCATCCTCTAACATCAAACAACAATAATCCATGAACAAAAACAATTTATTTCAACCATACAAAGAGAATCGAAGAAGAACAAGTTTAGGGCAAAAGTTTCAGAGCAACATGAAATGCTTGTTTCTGGCTCATTTTCGAAAATAAACACATCCCCATGATCAGGTCAACACATAGAACAACATTTTAACAAGAAAACAAGGTTCTGGAAAAACAGTTCATCATGTTACCGGAGGTTGAGCTTTCGAATTCTGGGCTTTCTGGCCTCCTTCTTTGTGCTTTTCCACTCCAATGAACCCATTGATGCTTCTGGCAAGCTTGAAACAAGTTTGTATGGAGTGCTTTGAAGGTTTCAGTTCAGAGGTGATGAAAATCGTATTTTGGTTTGAGGTGGTTTCAGGCTGTTTTGATGGGTGGGAAATGATCCTGGGATGATGCTGAGTTGTTTTGTGAAAGAAGTTTGAAGTTTTGATGGATGAGGAGTGAGTTTCGAAGAAAATGAAAAGGAGGTGATTTTTGTGAACTAGGGCAATGATGAGGATTCATGCTTGGTTCTTGTGTGAAATGAGTTCCATAAGGCATGTATGTGAAGTTGTGATAGGTCAGAATAGTTAGTGTGGGCTATGCTGATTGGTATGGTGCAAAATGCAAAAAGTCAACATTGGTTGTACTTTGAGGTATGGGCTGGTTCAGGCCAGGTACAAAGGGGTGTCTGGTGCAGCAAGGATCAAGGATAGCCATAGAAATCACTTTGAGGCAATTCAGCATGTTGTGAGAAGTTATGGGAGGTTTTGCAAATTCATGAACCTTTGGCCCTTTTGAGATTTCTTTATGTGCAAGTCATGGAATTTGGAAATTCTTGGGCCAATTCTGAGTTTTAGGCAATGTATTATGATATTATGATGATTAGAGTTCAATTTGAAGTCACAAAATAGCTTGGCATGAGGTTTTGCAAGAATCCCTCTTTGGCATGAAACATGAAATTATGTGATTTTTGCCAACTTTGGAAAGCCATAACTTGAGTTCCAAAATGAATTAGATCTTGTTCTTGTACTTTTTGAAAAGGGAATGATCCAATATACAATTTTCATGACCAAACATTTTTCATTTGAAGCATTTTTGGTTGAGAAAGAGGAGGTTGAAAAACTTTCCCAAAATGGAAAGTTTACATTACAAGTCATTTCCATATTTGGCAACTTTTGGTTTTGCTCACTTTTCTTCAAATTTGTGAACTTCTAAGCACTTCAATGATCAAATAAATACCATATAACTTCATTTTGATGAAAAATCCACTTTGGGTCCATTGATGGGGGCCTCAGATGCCCTGATTTGGCTCTAACTTGCTCAAGAAGTTACCCAGTGATCAGATGACTTCCACAATGAATTTCTTCATCAAACTTGGTATGTATAATCCTTATAACATATTGAGACCAATATAAACAAGAATGACCAAAAAATTTGGAGTTATGGCCTCTGAAACCAAAACCCTAATTTTAGGTCATCTGTGCAGTTAAACCCTAGCTCTCCTTCCATGCCTTGCCAGTTCTTGTGATTTTTGACTTCCTTGATATTTGGAGGATAAAATATGATGATTTCACATACATGGACCCTATTGAGATGATTGAAGACCTTTGGAGTGGCTCAGATGGATCTTGGATTGCTCGAATCACAAACCCTAGATGCAGATGAACTTGGACCAATGCAGTGAAGCAAAAATGTAATATGATGTGATATGATGAAACTAATGCAAGTATGAAAGATCACAAGCCATGGTGTGAAATTAGTGAGGGCAAATTTGGGGTGTTTACAGCTGCCCCTATTCAAGCATGAGTTAGCTGTGCAGGATGTAAGCGACGGGCTTAACATACGAACGAGATAACTTGTGGTTGAATACCAAAGACAGTCCAAAATTTGCACTCACTGGGGAGAAGAAGAAAAGGGATATAGATTGTAAGAGGTAGTATAGTATGATTATAAAGTGCGGGCAATGGAGGACGACCATCGAGCAGAGGACGACTGCTGGGGATAAAGCAATGACGGGGACGACCGACATGCTGGGGAAATAAAGAGATTATGATGGAGGATGACCATCAGGTAAAGTATCAAGATTCTATGGGGATTTAAAGATGAGGGTCAATGATGGGGACGACCATCAGGTTTGCAACGTAAGGATAAACAACGATGGGGACGGCCATCGGTTGAAGAAATAAATGATGAGGGACGGTCACCAAAGGTGAAGGACGATCACCTAGCAGGGGACGGCTGCTCTGTTGGGGATAAGGATGAGGGATGGTCATCCAAGGTGAAGGACGATCACTTGGCAGGGTACGACTTCCGAATGTATCACGACATAGGACGAATGTCGGATAGAAAAGGTCGACGAGTGGGGCGGCCGTCGGATAAGCATGATGAAGGACGATCATCAAGAGGTGAAGGACGATCACCTAGCAGGGTACGGCTGCTCTCAGGGTTTATCATGACATAGGACGAATTTTAGATAACAAGATCAACGATGGGGACGACCATCAGATAAAATGATGAAGGACGATCATCAAAAAAGTGAAGGACAATTACCTAGTAGGGGACGGCTGCTAAAATATCACGACATAGGACGAATGCCGGATATAAAAGGGTTCCAATAATGGAGAATCCGCTGGGGGAATAATGAGGGACGGTCATCAAAAGGTGAAGGACTATCACCTGGCAGGGTATGGCTGCCGAAAATATCATGACATAGGACGAATGTCAGATAGGATAAAAGAAATTTTGCTGGGGAATAGTAAACACTGACGAGTATTTACATCCAAGAAATGAAAGGCATAAGTGTTTGATACTGTGTATAGATTAAAGATGCGGACGAGCATCCTTAAGGCTATGATACGGACGAGTATCGGTAGAAACAAACGCTGACACATGTTCAGAGATGATGATACGGACGAGTACCAACTGGTTATCAAAGAACATGGACGAGTGTCGAATATGAGGGGAATGAGTGTGTATACAAGATACAAACGAGTATCTGGAAAAGTAAAAAAGCATAAGTGAGACACATATGAGTGTTCAACTTGCTGGAGAGAGCATGACACGGACGAGTGTCATAAAAAGAAACGCATAAGTTATGAACTTATAAGTGTAAAAGGTAATCTGGTGATCTGTGGGGATAGGATGACACTGACGGGTGTCAATGAGAGTGTATTATAATAAGTGTTTGGTTTGCAACCGTGCTGGAGAATGGTGACACGGACGGGTGTCGAAAGAGTGTATAAGGTTTCTGTTTGTGGTTTATACCTGCAGGGGGATGATATGACACGGACGAGTGTCGGGTGAGTATATATAAACATGTACTTGTGTTGGAGAGTGCAAAGGGGACGCTTTGGCTTTCTGCTGAGAGATGAAGATGACACAGACGAGTGTCGGGACAAACAGATTATGGACATGTATCTGCTGGTAGAAAGTGTCCTGGCGACTTTACTGGGGAAAGATGACACGGACGAGTGTCAAAGGGAGCATGTATCTGTATTTTAGGAGTGCAAAGAGACGCTTTGGCTTTTATGTACAAGGGATGTATTCTATATATTGCTGATGAAGTACCGTTGATATTCACAGGTGACTGATTCAAAACCTGACTTGTGATTATGAAATATGTTTGATTTTTGCCATAATGCTCCGTATTAGATGGAATGCTACGCTCTGAGGGGAAATATGATGTAAATGCTATGATTATGCAAAAGATACCGATCCGAGACTCGAATCCCGTTGCCGTGGAGATCTCTTATTGATCTGCTTGAAAGGATATCCCAGCTGGGGATGAGATCATTGGTAGATTTGATATAGCATATGACTCTGCTTGGAGAGATAGATCACTGGTAGACCTATCTTGGTAATGAGGAGCCCAGTTGGGGCTGTGGAAGCTTTCGTCACTTTGTTGTGCAGGAAATTCAAACATTGCTCTTCTGGGAGAGGCTGGAGCTCTGTGGGGAGATGGTTCCCTGCCTAGCACTCGGCTTGGGAGAGGAAGGACCACTGAACGGTCTTCCTAGAGATTTCTGTGAGGATCCTGCTGAGGATGATTATGTCTGCCAACTCAGCTGGGGATATGAGCACCTTCTGGTACTGCTCTGAAAGATGCGCTAGAGAAGTGATGCCTAACAACTCTGATGGGGAGAGATCATTTTTGGTGCTGTTTGGAAGATGTGCTGAGGAAATAATGATTTGGCATCTTTGCTGGGGAACACCTTTCATGCCCCATGTTGCGCTTTGAATACCGACACTCCTGTTAAGACAAAGAAACACACAAGTATCCCGAGGTATCCCTTACCGGATTCCGTCATGGGAATTTAGACACTCCCGGGAGTAAGAAATATATTTCCTGCAAGCATGTGATTAGAAAGGCGCATCTGTTTTTTATGCAAACATTACATCAAAGATATCAGACATTTTCGTAAATGAAATAAAATGTACAAGACAAGATGTGACTGAAAATACGATTTTATTAATTTGGGTGCCCTGAATTGGCAAATACAGTCAAAGAAACAGATCCCCTAAAATGAGGAGATTGTTACAAATTGAGAAAATCAAAGGTGCTGGCAATGTTGATGACACTTCAGTGAGCTTCCCCTTTTTGCTATGACCCGTATGACCTTGACATTCTTCTTATCCTGTTTTCTGAAGAAGGCTAATTATGACCGATGCTTTAACCTTTCGAAGCTTGCCATGTTGTAAGTGATACATACGAATTCAGAATGCAGTTGTTCGCTTATTCCCTTATTTTGCGTGGATCGCCCTTTCGGGTTTTCAATCCACCGGGATACCCATTTTTGCCTGAGCTGTCCAATGCGGCTTTTCAACTCAGCGGGTGTTCATTTTTTTGATTTTCCCTTATTTTTTCCCGAGTCTTTTATTCTATTTTTGACTCGCTGGGATGCCCTATTTTTTCCTGGACTTACATTCTGTTTTTATGTCCAGCGGGTCATTTTATGCGAAGTATTTTTTAACTGCATCTGAATTCACAGGGGATAGGAAATCTTCACCATCCATAGTAGTGAGCATCAGTGCTCCACCAGAGAAAACTTTCTTTACTATGAACGGACCATCGTAGTTCGGAGTCCACTTGCCCCTGTGGTCTGTATGAGGAGGGAGGAGTCTTTTCAGCACAAGATCTCCCACTTTGTATTCCCGAAGCCTGACTTTCTGATCGAAGGCTTTCTTCATTCTCTTCTGATATAATTGCCCATGACAGATTACAGCTAATCTCTTCTCTTCGATCAGATTCAGTTGATTGTACCGAGATCAGACCCATTCTGCTTCGTTCAACTTGACATCCATTAGTACCCGCAAGGAGGGTAATTCAACTTCAACAGGTAGGACTGCCTCCATACAATACACAAGCTGATAAGGTGTTGCCCCAGTGGATGTTCTGATTGAGGTACGGTACCCATGCAAGGCAAATGGTAGCATTTCATGCCAATCTTTGTAAGTAACCACCATCTCTTGCACAATCTTTTTAATGTTTTTGTTAGCCGCCTCAACAACGCCATTCATCTTTGGCCTGTAAGGAGAAGAGTTGTGATGTTGGATTTTGAAGTCCCGGCATAGTTCTGCCATCATTTTGTTGTTCAAATTAGAACCATTATCAGTAATGATTCGCTCGGGAACTCCATATCGACAGATGATGTCTCTTTTCAGAAATCGGGCTACCACTTGTCTGGTGATGTTGGCATACGAAGCTGCTTCAACCCACTTGGTGAAATAATCAATGGCTACCAGAATGAATCTGTGGCCATTTGAAGCAGTCGGTTCGATTTTTCCAATCATGTCAATGCCCCACATGGCAAAAGGCCAAGGTGAAGACATCACATTCAAAGGATTCGGAGGCACATGCACTTTATTTGCATAGATCTGGCATTTTTGGCATTTTCTGGCATAGGCACAACAGTCTGCATCCATTGTGATCCAATAGTAACCTGACTGTAGCAATTTCTTAGCCATTGCATGTCCTCCAGCATGGGTACCGAAAGATCCTTCATGCACCCCGTGCATCAACAAGTCTGCCTCTGCCTTATCAACACATCTGAGAAGTACCATGTCGAAGTTGCGCTTGTATAGCGAACCATCAACCTTCAGGAAGAAACTACCAGCTAGCCTTCTTAATGTCTTCTTGTCATTGGATGATGCCCCAAGTGGGTATGTTTGATCCTCCAAGAAGCATTTGATGTCATAGAACCAAGGCTTATCATCTTTAGCAACGTCTACTGAGAATACGTATGCTGGTCTGTCAAGTCTGGATACTGAAATACGAGGCACAAAGTTGGTAGCTTGAACTTTGATCATGGATGAAATGGTAGCCAGAGCATCTGCAAACTGATTTTCATCTCGAGGGATATATTCAAGTTTGACTGTGGTGAGGAAAGTCAGTAATCTCCTTGTATAATCCCGGTATGGAATCAGATGCTCCTGGTGAGTGTACCATTTGCCGTTGGTTTGATTGATTACTAGAGCTGAATCTCCGAATACAGTTAAAGTCTTGATCTTGAGGTCAATGGCCTCCTCAAGACCCATAATACATGCTTCGTATTCAACTTCGTTGTTAGTGCAGTTAAAGGTGAGTTTTGCCGAAAAAGGCATGTGAACTCCTTTAGGTGTAATGAGTACTACACCAACACCACGACCATTCATATTAACAGCCCCATCGAACATCATTGTCCATTCTTCTTCTGGGTCAGGCCCTTCGGTGTGAACAGGCTCTTCATAATTTTTTGCTTTTATGAACATGATGTTTTCATCAGGGAAGTCAAATCTCATAGGCTAGTAATCATCAATAGGTTGCCCAGCAAGATAGTCAGATAATACACTGCCTTTGATGGCTTTCTGAGATGTGTACTGAATGTCGTATTCTGTGAGAATCATTTTCCATCTGGCAACCCGTCCGGTAAGTGCTGGTTTCTCAAAAATGTACTTGACTGGATCCATTTTTGAGATCAACAAGGTAGTGTGGGTCAACATATATTGCCTTAGTCGGCGAGCAGTCCACGCTAAAGCACAACAAGTTTTCTTGAGCAGTGAATAACGTTGTTCACAGTCGGTAAACGTTTTGCTTAGGTAGTATATTGCATACTCTTTTCGACCAGACTCGTCATGCTGGCCCAACACACACCCCATTGACTCTTCTAATACTGTCAAGTACATTATTAGAGGTCTTCCTTCAACTGGAGGCATAAGGATTGGAGGCTCTTGTAAGTATTCCTTGATTTTGTCAAAAGCCCTTTGGCAGTCTTCATTCCACCTGACCGTTTGCTCTTTTCTTAACAACTTGAACAAGGGTTCACAGGTTGCAGTAAGATGAGATATGAACCTTGAAATGTAGTTCAATCTTCCTAGAAACCCCTAAACTTCTTTTTCAGTCTTTGGTGCAGGCATCTCTTGGATGGTGTCGCTTCCACCAAATGACACCTGGCCAGAAGGGGTACAGACGCGAACGGTCGGCGAAAGGATGAAAGGTGAGAACACACAGGAGTGAACTCACAAGAAATGAATAGAGTCGCCAGCTAGGCATTTTTATCCCGAAGGAAAGGTAATGCTGCATAAACCTAAGAAAAGATATGGATAAGACGGTTGCGAACCAGAGAGACTGAGAAAGGGGGTTGGTTACAACCTAGGAAGGTATTAGCACCCATATTGTCCGCCGTACTCGACGGGATCCACGCTTAAAAGATTTGTGTTTAAAAGGGGTAGTGTCAGTGCAATTTGTGTATAAAGAGCTGGAAAAGGATGTACAGGTGTCAGTGTAAGAGAGGTGTGAAGTGTATAAATATGCAGTGTCAGTGTGAGAACAAGAATAAAATGCTCAAGATCATGAGGCTAAAGGAATGATACTGGAAAGAGGGGGGATATACAGAGACTTTTGTTCGATAACTGTTAAGTTATGCCTACGTATCCTCTCGTGCAATGAGGAAGTCAGAACACCGTAGTTCGACCCAAAGAGACTGAAAGGCAAATTGACTGATGAACTGCTTGCTTGTCTATGCTCAAGTGTATGACCTGTCTGGCTCAGGTGCAAACTGTCTTGCATTAGACGGAAGAAGCGAGTTCTCGTTTGTGAGTGAATGAGGTGAGAAAAGAATCCCGGAGGAGACGATTATTGTTTGTTTTTTGTATTTTCAGTCTTTTATTGCTTTTGGAAGTTTGTCATAAGTTAATGAGCTTAAGCCTAAACCAATGGATTTAGTAAACTCATCACATCTTCCCTCTGATTAGGGGTAATGAGAATACCTTAAGTGTGAAGTCAGCTTCTCACACTTAATCACCATGGAGTAGGATTAAGATCATTAACCTACTTGTTGATTATTTAGATGTTTTTGTTGTTTTTGTTTAGTGTTAAGTAATGAGAATAAGCCATAATCAGGGATTAAACAGACTCATTACACCATCCTAATAGAAGGATAATAGATGAGAATGTTTAAGCTGAGGAAAGCTCCTCAACTTAATCCATGATTAGGGATTAAACTCATGACAAAACAAAACCTTTATTAAGTGGATTTTAGTTAATGATAAGATGATGAAGTTATTTTTAGGGTTTGTAAAACAACTTGAGGAGGACTTGTCCATTAACACTGGGGTTAGTCCTTCTTAACCAATTAAGGAAGAATTAGAACCCTAATGCAAGGCCCAAGTTACAAGCTTGATGTCTTGATGATTATTGGATGGATTGATTAAAGGAGTTAAACACATTAAGGGTTTAACACTTAGGATTAAAGTTATGCACTCCATCCTAATAGAAGGATGCAGGCATAAGCTTAATCACAAAGCCTTAAAACCTTTATGGTTTAGTCCCTGATTATGAGGTGAGAAGAGAAGACTCAATGATGACACAAAGGCAAAACTAAATAGGGGACTAAATAATCCTAAAAAAGGTTATCATGCTTGGAAGTCCTAGGGTTTGTGAGGTTTACAAGAAGATCATACACATTCAAAATGATGGAGAACACCCTTTGGTTGGGTCATTGGGGGCCTCAGATGCCTTGATTTTGCACTGACTTGCTCAAGAAGTCAACTCTTGATTAGATACCTTCCCCATGGAATTCTTTCATGAAAATTGATATGCATGCTCCTTATAACATATAGAGACCAATAGAAACAAGAATGACCAAAACATTTGGAGTTATGGCCTTTGAAACCAAAACCCTAATTCTAGGTCATCTGTGCAGTCAAACCTGGCTCTGTTTCCATACCCTTCTCAGTTCTTGTGATTTTTTGACATTCTTGACTTTGAGAGGATATAATATGATGTTTGAACACACATGGACCCCTTTGAAGTGATTGATGGCCTTTGGAGTGGCTCAAGAAGCTCTTGGATTGCTACGATCACAAACCCTAGGTGCAGATGACTTTGAATCAATGCAGTGAATCAAAAAATGTAATATGAGATGCTATGATTGTGTTTATGTATATGAAATGATCACAAGCCATGGTGTGAATGGGTGAGGGCAAATTTGGGGTGTTTACAGCTGCCCCTATTCAAACATGAGTTAGCTGTGCAGGATGTAAGCGACGGCTTATCAGGCAAACAAGGTAACTTGTGGTTGAATACCAAGGACAGTCCAAAATTTGCACTCACAGAATGAAGAAGAAAAGGGATATAGATTGTAAAAAGAAAATAAAGTATATTATAAAGTGTGGGCGACGGAGGACGACTGCTGGGGAAAGAGCAATGACGGGGACGACCGACATGCTGGGGATGTGAAAGGGGTTATGATGGGGACGGCCATTAAGTAAAGCCGTAAGATTCTATGGGGATTAATGAAAAATGATGGGGACGGCCATCAAGTTCATAAAGTAATGCAAACAACGATGGGGACGGCCATCGGGTTAAACTGATGAAGGACGATCATCAGAAAAAGGAAAAGGGACCACGACGGGGACGGCCATCGGGTGAAAGAATTAATGAAATAATGATGAGGGACGGTCATCAAAGGTGAAGGACGATCACCTAGCAGGGGACGGCTGCTCAGAAAGGGATAAGATGAGGGACGGTCATCTAAGGTGAAGGACGATCACCTGGCAGGGTACGGCTGCCGAAAGTATCGCGACATAGGACGAATGTCGGATAAAAGGTCAACGATGGGGACGGCCATCGGATGAGCATGATGAAGGACGATCATCAAGAGGTGAAGGACGATCACCTAGCAGGGGACGGCTGCTCTCAAGGTTTATCATGACATAGGACGAATGCCAGATAACAAGATCAACGATGGGGACGGCCATCGGATGAGCATGATGAAGGACGATCATCAAGAGATGAAGGACGATCACCTAGCAGGGGACGGCTGCTCTCATGGTTTATCATGACATAGGACGAATGTCAGATAACAAGATCAATGATGGGGACGGCCATCGGATAAAATGATGAAGGACGATCATCAAGAGGTGAAGGGCGATCACCTAGCAGGGGACGGCTGCTAAAATATCACGACATAGGACGAATGCCGGATAGAAAAGGTCGACGATGGGGACGGCCATCGGATGAGCATGATGAAGGACGATCATCAAGAGGTGAAGGACGATCACCCAGCAGGGGACGACTGCTAAAATATCACGACATAGGACGAATGTCAGATAAAAAAAAAATTTGCTTTGCTGGCGACCTACTGGGGAATAGTAAACACGGACGAGTGTTTATATCCAAGAAAATAAAAGGTATAAGTGTTTTGACGTTGTGTATAGATTAAAGATGCGGACGAGCATCCTTAAGACTATGATACGGACGAGTATCATGTAGAAACAAACGCTTGACGCATATTCTGAGATGATGGTACGGACGAGTACCAACGGGTTAACAAAGAACGCGGACGAGTGTCGAATCTGCGGGGATATAAATGGTGTATACAAGATACGGACGAGTATCTGTATAAGTAAAATAAGTATGAGTGGTGTATAGATGAGTGTTCAACTTGCTGGGGAGAATGACACAGACGAGTGTCAAAAGGAGAAAAGTATAGTAAAAACAAGTATTTGATATACAAAGTGTTTAGGTAACTGTGCTGGGGAAGGTGACACGGACGGATGTCAGGAAAATTATATATATGTATCTGTGAGTGCAAAGGGGATACTTTGGCTTTCTGCTGGGGATATGACACGGACGGGTGCCACAAGGAGTATATACTGATGTTTGTGGGTGTAAGGCAACTGCTTTAGCTTTAGCTCTCCGCTGGGGAATCCGGGGAGCATTCTGTATATTCTTGATGGGTTGTCATTATTCACAAGTGTTTGATTCAGACCATGACTTATGATTATGCAACATGTTTGATTTTTTCCGTAATGCTCCGTATTAGACGGAATGCTACGCTTTGTGGGGTGAATATGATGCGAATGCTATGATTATGCAAAAGATACCGATCCGGGGTTCGGGTCCCATTGCTGCAAAGATCTCTGGCCGATCTGTTTGAAGTGGACATCCCAGCTGGGGATGAAACCATTGAGATGTATCTGCTTGGAGGAATAGGTCATTGATAGACCCATTCTTGGTAATGAGGGACCCAGCTGGGGTTTGTAGAAGTCTTCGTCACTCTGTTGTGATTCTTTCGTGTGCTGCTCTTCTGGATAGAGGCTGAGTCTCTGTGGGGAAGCGGTTCCCTGACTTTTGTACTTGGCTGAAGAGGAAGAATGATTGGCACCTCGGCTGGGGAGAAAACAACAAGTGGCAACTCAGCTGGGGAGAAAACACTTCTGGTGCTAAGGCTGAGTGAGTATTGATTTGCCAGCTTGCTGGGGGTGAAGCTTTCATGCCCCATGTGGTGTCCTGAACACCTGCAATCCTGAAAAGATAGGAACGTACAAGTAACCCCGAGGTATCCCTTACCGGATTCCATCATAGGAGTCTAGACACTCCCGGGAGTAAATATATTTCCTGCAAGCACGTATTTAAAAGAAGCATCTGTATTTATGTAATCAGCATCTTATAGACATCGGACATTTTGCAAATGAAAATAAAATGTACGAGACGAGACATGACTGAAAATCTGATTTTATTAATTCATATGCCCTGATTTGGCAAGATACAGTCAAAGAAACAAATCCCCTAGAATGAGGAGATTGTTACAAATTGAGAAACAAAATGTTGGCAATGTTGACGACGCTTCAAGGAGCTTCCCTTTTGCTATGACTCGTATGACATTTGACACTCTTCTCGTCTTGCTTTCTGAAGAAGGTTGATTCTGACCGGCGCTTGATCCTTTTGAAGCTAACCAAGTTGTAAGTGATACAGACGAATTCAGAATGCAATTGTTCGCTTATCCCCTTATTTTGCATGGATCGCCCTTTCGGGTTTTCAATCCATCGGGATACCCTTTTTTGCCTGAGTTGTCCAATGCGGCTTTTCAACTCAGCGGGTGTACATTTTTTTGCTTATTTTCCCTTATTTTTGCCCGAGTCTTTTATTATGTTTTTGACTCGCCGGGATGCCCTATTTTTGCCTGGACTTACATTCTGTTTTTATGTCCAGCGGGTCATTTTTATGCGAAGTATTTTTTAACTGCATCTGAATTCATAGGGGACGGGAAGTCTTCACCATCCATGGTGCTGAGCATTAGTGCTCCACCAGAGAAAACTTTCTTTACCACGAATGGTCCTTCATAGTTTGGAGTCCATTTGCCCCTGTGGTCTGTATGAGGAGGGAGGATTCTTTTCAGCACAAGATCTCCTACTTGGTACTCTCGGAGCCTGACTTTCTGATCGAAGGCTTTCTTCATTCTTTTCTGATACAACTGCCCATGACAGATTGCAGCCAATCTTTTCTCTTCAATCAGACTCAGTTGTTCGTATCGGGATCGGACCCATTCTGCTTCGTTCAGCTTAACATCCATTAGTACTCGTAGGGAGGGTAGTTCAACTTCAACCGGTAGGACTGCTTCCATACCATACACAAGCTGATACGGTGTTGCCCCAGTGGATGTTCTGATTGACGTGCGGTATCCATGCAAGGCAAATGGTAGCATTTCATGCCAGTCTTTGTAGGTGACTACCATCTTCTGCACAATCTTCTTGATATTCTTGTTAGTTGCCTCAACAGCGCCGTTCATCTTTGGCCTGTAAGGAGAAGAATTGTGGTGTTGGATCTTGAAGTCCCGTCATAGCTCTGCCATCATTTTGTTGTTCAAGTTGGAACCATTATCAGTAATGATTCGCTCGGGAACTCCATACCGACAGATGATGTCTCTCTTCAGAAATCTGGCTACCACTTGCCTTGTAACATTTGCATAGGAAGCTGCTTCAACCCACTTGGTAAAATAGTCAATGGCCACCAAGATGAATCTGTGGCCGTTTGAAGCAGTCGGTTCAATCTTGCCAATCATATCAATGCCCCACATGGCAAAGGGCCAGGGTGAAGACATCACATTCAAAGGATTGGGAGGCACATGCACCTTATCCGCATAAATCTGGCATTTATGGCATTTTCTGGCGTAGGCACAACAGTCGGCATCCATTGTGATCCAGTAATAGCCTGATCTTAGCAATTTCTTAGCCATGGCATGCCCTCCTTCATGGGTACCAAAGGATCCTTCGTGCACTTCGTGCATCAACAAGTCTGCTTCTGTTCTATCAACGCATCTGAGGAGTACCATATCAAAGTTTCTCTTGTATAAGGAACCATCAGTATTCAGGAAGAAACTACCAGCAAGCCTTCTTAAAGTCTTCTTATCATTGGAAGATGCCCCAGGTGGGTATGTTTGATCCTCCAAGAAGCACTTAATGTCATGGAACCAAGGCTTATCATCTTTGACAGCATCTGCTGCGAACACATATGCTGGTCTGTCAAGTCTGGATACTGAAATTTGAGGTACAAAGTTGGCAGCTTGAATTTTGATCATTGATGAAATGGTAGCCAGAGCATCTGCAAACTGATTCTCGTCCCGGGGGATATACTCAAGCTTGACCGTTGCGAAGAAAGTCAATAACCTTCTTGTATAATCCCTGTAATGTATCAGATGATCCTGGTGGGTGTACCATTTGCCGTTGGTTTGATTAACTACCAGAGCTGAATCTCCGAATACAGTCAATGTCTTGATCCTGAGGTCAATAGCTTCCTCAAGACCCATAATGCAAGCTTCGTATTCAGCTTCGTTGTTAGTGCAGTTGAAGGTGAGCTTTGCCGAGAAAGGCATGTGAACTCCCTTAGGTGTGATGAGTACTGCACCAACGCCACGACCATTCATATTAACGGCCCCATCAAACATCATAGTCCATTCTTCTTCCGGGTCAGGCCCTTCAGTGTGAATAGGCTCTTCATGATCTTTTCCTTTTATGAACATGATGTCTTCATCAGGGAAGTCAAATGTCATAGGCTGGTAATCATCAATAGGTTGCTCAGCAAGATAATCAGACAATACACTGCCCTTGATGGCTTTCTGAGATGTGTATTGGATGTCATATTCTGTGAGGATCATTTGCCATCTTGCAACCCGTCCGGTAAGAGCTGGCTTCTCGAAAATGTATTTAACTGGGTCCATCTTGGATATCAATAGAGTAGTGTGGGTCAACATATACTGTCTCAGTCGGCGAGCAGCCCACGCTAAAGCACAGCAAGTTTTCTCGAGCAGTGAATAACGTTGTTCACAGTCGGTAAACTTTTTGCTCAGGTAGTATATTGCATACTCTTTTCGACCAGACTCGTCATGCTGGCCCAGCACACACCCCATTGACTCCTCTAATACTGTCAGGTACATTATCAGAGGTCTTCCTTCAACTGGAGGCATAAGGATTGGTGGTTCTTGCAGGTATTCTTTGATCTTGTCAAAAGCCCTCTGGCAGTCTTCGTTCCACCTTTCCGTTTGTTCTTTTCTTAACAGTTTGAACAAAGGTTCACAGGTTGCTGTAAGGTGAGATATGAACCGCGAGATGTAGTTCAACCTACCTAGAAAACCCCGAACTTCTTTTTCAGTTTTCGGTGCAGGCATTTCTTGAATGGCTTTGACTTTATCAGGGTCAACTTCAATCCCTTTCTCACTTACAATAAATCCCAGCAGCTTACCAGATCGCACCCCGAATGTGCACTTGTTGGGGTTCAACTTCAACTGGTACTTCCTCAGACGCTTGAATAGCTTCAACAGATTCACCAGGTGGTCTTCTTCTGTGAGGGACTTGGCAATCATGTCATCCACATAACATTCAATTTCTTTGTGGATCATGTCATGGAATAATGTTACCATAGCCCGTTGATAGGTTGCACCAGCATTCTTCAGTCCGAATGGCATCACCTTATAACAGAACGTGCCCCAGGGTGTGATGAAAGTTGTCTTCTCCATGTCTTCGGGTGACATCTTGATCTGATTGTATCCTGAAAATCCGTCCATGAAGGAGAATACCGAGAACTGAGCCGTATTATCAACCAATACATCAATGTGAGGTAATGGGAAATCATCTTTCGGGCTGGCTCTGTTCAGATCCCGGTAGTCTACACACATTCTTACTTTGCCGTCTTTCTTAGGTACATATTAGCGACCCACGGCGGATAGCTAGTTACAGCAAGGAACCCGGCGTCCCACTGCTTTTGTACCTCCTCCTTGATTTTCATTGCCATGTCTGGGCGAGTACGACGCAGTTTCTGTTTAACTGGTGGGCAGTCTTCTTTTAATGGCAGCTTGTGCATGACGATATCGGTGTCCAACCCTGGAATGTCTTGGTAAGACCAAGCAAACACATCTGCATACTCCCGAAGCAGATCAATCAGTTGTTCTTTCACTGAGTTTCGTAGGCAGGCCCCGATCTTAACTTCTTTCACATCTTCATCGGTACCAAGATTAACTGTTTCAATCTCCTCCTGATGAGGAGTGATAACCTTCTCCTCTTGCCTTAACAACCTGGCTAGCTCTTCAGGAAGCTCATAATCTTCTTCAACCCCTTCATCAGCTTGATTGATTGGATTGTCAAAGTCATACGAAGTCATAGCCGTGCTGTTGTCGGTGCGGTCTGGAAGGCACTCTCTGCAAGGGTTCAGTTTGTTCATTTTAGTGATTGATTTTAATCTTGTTTAAAAAAGTGAAATGAAGTTCATCATTTTGAAAACATTGCCATTTATTTTTGTACAAAAAGAAAAATGAAAAACAGTGAGCGGAAAAGAAAAAGACTCATTTGCAAAAGATGTCTGATTATCATTGATTGATCTGTTTGCACAAAATTACAGATGGCCCGATTACAAAATGAGTCTAGTCATCTTGGGCAATATGCAAGACTTGATGCATGCTTAAAATATACAGGAAATAATAATTACTCTGCAGGAGTAACCCTTATAATTTCCTGGGAAGACCAGTTTGAGATACGGCTCCCCGGGATCCTTGGACGTATCCAGCTTTCCAAGTTGCGCTCATCTTCCGACTCATCTTCCAAGTTGTTTACAGCATCAGGGGTGAGCATCCCCCCACTAACAAAACTGGGCTTCTTAGCAGCCTCTGGTTGATCTTGTTGAGTTGGTTTGTAACCCAACCCAAATCTGTCCTCTTTCTTTTCCACAGGCAACAGCTTGCCCCAGCCTTGAGCATTCCCCTCTTCAACAACCTTCATGGCTTGCTGGTAGGATGTCATGGAAGTCCCAAGTACAGCAGATGCTTCGTTGATGTTTAGGGCTTCAAATCCCTGACTCATGGTTTCAAGGATCTCCCCGTCCATCTCAATTTATTTGTATGTAGCCAGATGGCTAACAAAAATATCTTCCTCTCCACAAATAGTAACGACTTGGCCCTCCCACTCGAATTTTAACTTCTGGTGAAGGGTTGAGGTCACGGCGCCAGCGGCGTGTATCCATGGTCTACCCAATAGACAGCTGTAGGCAGGCTGTATATCCATCACGAAGAAGGTCGTTTTGAAAGTTTGTGGGCCAATCGTTATAGGCAACTCAATTTCTCCCAGAACTGATCTCTTAGAGCCGTCAAAGGCCCTTACTACCAAGTTGCTGGGGCGTAATGCCAATCCTTCATATTCCAGCTTCACAAGGTCTTTCTTAGGTAGGACATTGAGGGATGACCCTGTGTCTACTAATATATGAGAAAGAACTGCACCCTTACATTCCAAGGTAATGTGCAAAGCCTTGTTGTGATTGCGGCCTTCCGCTGTCAAATCAGTGTTGGTAAATCCTAGTCCATGACTAGCGTTAACATTTCCAACTACAGCTTCCAACTGATTGACGGTAATCTCCTCTGGCACATAAGCTGCGTGCAAGACTTTTAATAGTGCGTTCCGATGAGCCTCGGAGCACATTAGCAATGATAAAATGGAGATCTTGGAAGGTGTCTGGTGAAGCTGGTCCACTATCTTGTAATCACTTTTCTTGATGATTCTCATGAATTCATCAACCTCTTGATCAAAAGGGGTCTTTAAAGCTTCTTTAGCAACTTGTTCTTCCTGCACCATGCTCTTCCCTTTTGCCTTGGCAGCAGCTTCTGCTTCAGCAATGGGTCTTGTAATTTGTGGGGCAAAAAGACGTCCGCTTCGAGTGAAGCCTCCGCCTCCCCCCACATTGTCTATTTGTGGTGAAGAAGTTGATGATTCAAGAGTGATAGTAACTGGTGCTCTGACAGGAGCGGCATTCTGTGAGTTGTAGGCAGAATCATTTGCAGGATCATAATAAATTGTAACTGTTGAGACACTTTCATTATTTGCTGTTGATGTTGTAGGAGACACTGTTGATTGGATGAGTGTTGCTGTTGTAGGAGATTCTGAATGAAGGGGTGTTGAAGTTGTAGAAGAGATGTTTGTTGATAGATGGCTTGTTGAAGTGATATTTGGAACATTTGTTGATGAAACTGAAGAATTGTTTGGAATAATTGTTGTTGCCGTTGTAGGAGATTCTGGAATTGTTGTTGGAGAGATTGCTGGATTTGAAGGTATTGATGTTGTGATTTGAAGTAGACCATTCTGGATAAGACTGTCTATGCCGCTTCTCAGATTGTCACATCCATTTACCGAAATGTTACAATAACCGCACCCAAGTTCACACCCAGGGAATATCTGGCATTCAAGGAGTTGAGCTTTAATCTCTACCAGGGGTGTCCGGATCTGCCCAACACTGGTTATTAAGAAAGATGGCATATCTTCCTCAATAGCATTAATTCTGGTCCCTCCATGGTTGGGCATAGGGTTTTTGTTAACATTTGGCGGGGGTGCAAAGTTTAGAGCTTTAGAATCTACCAGGTCTTGCACCTTCATCTGTAAAGCTCTGCACTTCTCCGTACTATGGCCAGGCGCGTTAGAATGAAAAGCGCATCTGGCGTTGGTGTCGTAATTTCTTGGCAAACTGGAAGGATCTGGTGGTGCCAACGTCCTTAACTCAACCAGGTTGAGCTTCAGGAGCTGTGGCAGTAAAGCGGCATAGGGCATAGGGATCAGATCAATCACCCTATTGGCCTGAGATGGTCTCTGTTGGAATGGTCTTTGCTGACTGTTGTTGTTGTTGTTGTAGTTTCTCTGAGGAGGATACCGAGTTTGTTGTTGGTACTGGGTTTGTTGTTGTGGTTGATATACTGGTTGCTGAGGAAGTGGAGAGGGAATGGTGACTGCTGCCACCGACCTATGAACATATTGTGGTCTGCCCCTGTTGGCCTGAATAGCATTGGTTTCACCAGTTCTTCTTGGACCTACAAAAGGTTTTCCGGGGTTGCTGGACGAGCTTGCACCGTTGTCGGAAATCTTTCCCATCTTTAATAGGCTCTCAATTCTTTCCCCGGCTATGACTACGTCAGCAAAGCTAGTGGAAGAAAAGGCAGCTAGCCTGTCAATGTATGTCCCTTGGAGGGTGTTCATAAACATATCATCCATTTCCCTCTCTGACATGGGTGGATGGACAGCAGCAGCAAGCTGTCTCCACCTCTGGGCGTACTCCCGGAAGCTTTCCCTGGATGATTGAGACATTCCCATCAGGAGGGTCCTGTTGGGTGCCATATCCAAATTGTACTGGTATTGTCTGATAAAGGCCTCAGCCAGGTCCTTCCAGCATCTAATGGTTGCTCTAGTCAAGTGAGAGTACCATTCCCTTGAAGCTCCTGTTAAGCTATCTTCAAAATAAAACATCCATAGCTTTTCATCCATGGTATATGCCTTCAGCCTCCCCAGAAAGGATTGTAAATGGGTTCGGGGACAGGAAGTTCCGTTGTACTTTTCAAAGCACGGAGGTTTAAACTTGTGGGGAATCCTGACCCCGTCCACTAGACCCATGTCCATAACATCAAAGCCCAAGGAATTCTGAGACTCCAGAGATCTCAGTTTCTCAGCAATCTCATCTAGCCTTCTGTCATAGGCTTCATCCCCAGCTCCCATCACTGTAAATTGATCTTCCTGGGGGTCTTCCTGTAATACTCTGCCTGCAGTGGCATTCCCTTGCACATTAGCAGGGATGTTGATCTCTGGATGAAGGTGAGGTCCATACACTGGAGGATTAACATGAGGTTGAACCCTCTCATTGTTGCTCGTTCCCCCAGTCCCTAGATGGGGTTCCTCCTGGGTCTGCCTTTCTACTAGTGCCCTTAATCTCTCTTGGCTCTGTGCCAATCCATTCATCACCTCCATAAACTGGGTCATCTGATTTCTCATTTCCAGTCTCTCATTGGTCATTTGATTCCTGACCTCTGTAAGGTCCTGCTGTACTTGGTCCATTTGTATGCCCGGAAGGTTGTTGCGGGTGGGATATCTGTGTGGACGGTTGAGTGGGAACACCCGTCGTCGAGCAATAGTTCCTGAGATCACAACAGAGTTAGTAACAACAAAACAAAAACCTACAAAACAAAGCAAAAGTTAGTATGCAATGCAGTATGCTCATTTGTTTCCAAGGTATCCGGCTTGGCACTTGGTTTTGACCTTTCCAGACCCCTGAAGAAGATGCTTTTGATGTTGCTTGAGAGACAAAGAACCCAGATGAAACAAGCTAATGAATATATTACAAATGGAAAAACATACATAGTTTGTTTTTTACAATACATGCCCTCTGAGGGGTCAAAAATACAACATAAAAAGGAAAAGTACAATGAAATGAAAGCAACAACAAGCAAAAAGTCAGACACCAAGACCAAACTCATCCTCTTGGACTTCCTTCATAAGTGCTTCAGTTACAGGATTAGCTGGATGCTCTGTGAGGTTTCTGATGAGAAGATTCCTGGTGGCAATAGCTGCAGTTAGCTTCTTGTGTCTGCCCTGGTCTTTTGACCTCTTTACACCAGCCCTAATCTTCAACTCTGAGATCTCTTTCTGGGCTGCTAATAGGGCTTCCTGTTGCTCCTTTGCATTAGCCTCCAACTGCTCAATCTTGTCCTGAGTTCTTTTATCCTCCTGATGGCGAGCTTCAGTGATCCTGACCCACCTAGCTTGGCTCTCCTTCAGATAAAGATCAGTCCTTGCTTTCTGGAACTGGGCCTCTTTACAGGCATTCTTCAAAATCTGTTCTCCAGCCCTTGACTTCTTGATGTAGTCCTCTGACTTTTCAATCCTGGCTAGATGCTCCAACTTTAGCTTTTCTAACCTCTCAATGTCCAGACGACCATCACTCCTCTCCCAGAGGGTTCTCTTCAAGGCTTCAGACAAATTCTCATTCCTCTCTTTGAGCTTCTAAAACTCCTCCAGGCTGACAGTGGCTGGAGGTGGTGTTGTGGAGGGTCCAGGTACATCTTCAATGGTGAAGGGCATCCCAGAAATTTGAGCCCTGGCATGTGACCACTCATAATACTGAGCTGAGGCCACATTGTTGCATCTCCCAAGAATGGTTACCCCTTTAGTCTGGACATTGTCCCAAGCCCAGGATGCTTGCCTGACAATAGCCAGATTAGGCTTGATCTCGCAATAAAGGGTCTCAGCTAGATCTTGTACTCTAGGAGGGTGGACCAATGCATAGCCCAGTTGTCTTTTGAATAGCAGAGGGTTGTAGTTGATGCAACCCTTCACTCCTATCAGAGGTACATTGGGAAATTGCCCACAACTAGTAATGATGTCCCTGCCCTTGGTGCTCTGGGTGCACCACCTGATGTCATCTGAGGTCAAAGCAACAAGTCTCCTAGCCCAATTCCTCTATTGGTGAGGATTCAAAAATGCATCAGTCTTGGGCAAGTGCTTGAGCAACCAGGTATGGAACAGGGGAGCACAGCACCTCACTAATCTTCCTCTTTGCTTTTCATTTCTTTGGTGAACAGAGTAGTAGAAATCTCCCAGTAAGGTGGGTATTGGGTTCCTCAGAATGAAAAGATGGATTGCATTCTTGCTAATAAACTTAGGCTCATCTGCAAATAATATAACCCCATATATGCTAAGGGCTAATAATGCACAGATTGCCTTCCATTCTCCTAAGGAAGCCTTCAGAATAGCCTGAGAGGTCAAGAAATCCAAGTGTAGACCAGAGATTCCAGCCTTTGCTGTCATGTTCTGCCCAATCAGAACTGGTTCCAGATACAATGCCTTTGCCACCTCTTCATTACTAGGGAAAGCCATCTCAGGGTTGAAAGGGACTCCACCCCTGATAGGTACACCAATCAGTGATGAATACTCTTCCAACAAGGGTCCCAACTGAAAGTTCTGGAAGGTGAAGCACCTCAGAGGGGGATCATAGAACTGCAGGCAAGTATGAATCAAGCTCCTCTGTGAAGGGTCCAAATCCATAACCACATCAAGGATTCCTCCATAATGTTCTCTGAACATTGGTATATGGTCTGGAGTAATCAGGGCCTGGACCTTCCTGATGCCAGCTAGCTCAGGCTCAAAGAAATGATAGGAGATGTTGCTCTTCTTAGGTGCCATGTTGCTGAAGAACAGATGCTGATGATGATGACTGATACCAGAAGATGGGCCACTGACAGGCTGAGACTGGTGATGCAGGTGACTGAAGCAGGTAGCTGATGAGGAATAGCTGAAGCAGATGCTGGTGAAGATAGGTCTATGCAGATGAAGGGGTCAAAACCAAGCCAAAGTACAATATGAATACCCTGAAAAACAAATAAGCAAATGTCAAATGATGCAATGATGATGTATGCAAATGATATGCAAAGGTTTGTGATCAAGCCGGATCTGATTAACTGCCTTGATATAGGTCCATGTATGTTCAAGAAATCCAGATGGAGGTTCATAAGTCCAGTAACCAAGGTGGGGGACTCAAATAAAGAGTCACATGTCCAGGGTTAAAAAATCACAAGAACTGTTCCAAAATGGAGTACTCTTAATCAAAACAAAGTAACAGGGTATGTTGAGGTCAAGGGTACCTGCAAACCTGTAAACAGCCCAACCCCCTCATAGGTGGTGTTCTAAAACAAGGATCCTCAGACTTGGATCAGTTATGAGAAGTGTAAACACTTCTAACCCGGAGGTACAGTGTTTACAATAACCATAAAAGATCCTCCTCTAAAACACGCTTTAATAAACCCACTCATAATTCCACTTTGTCTGGCTCTTGCAACTCAACTCTATCCTACATTCTTGACAATCTTGGTTTTACTTTACCATATACTTTACTTTTGAATTATCTCCAAGAAAACTTCAGGCCTCGTACCATTTAAATCATCACAAACAACATTCTCATTATCTAGCATTCAACTACGAATTTCCATAATACTATTTAATCCCAACGCAACTTCATACCATCATTCTTAAATCTGACTAACATTCTTATACATGATTCTTCATGAACAATTCAAACAATACTCAATTGCCCAACTCGACTTCAACTGATTTAACTCATATACCATACTAGTCGGTATGACACATCTATCCATCCATTATAATTTCGTCTTCTATCAACAATAGATTAAGGGTGATCAGTTCCTCAATTTGTCAATAGACATCCGTCAACCATAACGGTGGCATAAATAATCATTACTCAACATAATAGCATACTTCAACTTGTGCCCAAAGTCCGTAAGTATAATGCTCTGCCAACTTTCTACGGCTTATCCACTTCTCCTTAGTCTCTAAAATTTTCGACTTCGTCAATTACACCAACGCATCCAAAATTCGATACGCAATCTCTTATACATGCTCCAAGCGCAACACAACTTTAAATATCCTTCAAACACCAGAGCCGCCACAACATCAACATAATCTAATTCGGTTCGCTCCAATTACAACTCTCATCCAAGTTAAAATATTTAACAACACTACTCAACTTCGGTCTTCCTCTCAACATCACCATCATCTAGAATAGACACTTTAATTTTCCTCATTTGATATAAATTGTATCTTTATGCATTCTCCGATACCAACATTTTATTCTTTAATAACATTTTAATCTTTCCAAATTTTCAGCAATAGACATTCAACTTCAAACACAATTATATCTTCCAATAAAAACCTCTAACTCACAAAATTATATTCTAACATGAAGAGAATTTCGTGAAGATTTCAGAACTTCAAAAACCGCTTGGATCCAACTTACGAGTAAGAAGTTATCCTCCTTACAATGAGACTGATTTAGAATTACCGTATGCAGAATTTCAAAAAAAAAAAAAAAAAAATCAGTAGCAGACCCAATTATTAAAATACATTTATCTCCCTAATTATAAACCTCCTGAATGAAAATCTTATATGCAAATTGTAGGGAATTTTGTAAGCTTTCAAAAAAATCCAGAACCGCTTCAATCCGATTCACGGTTAAAAATTTATGCCACTTCTCGTGACAGCTGCTCCAACATTGCAAAAACCAGATTTTTGAGATTGGCGAACATAAGTTCTATCTCTCTTGCTCTTACTTCCAAGCTCTACCAAGAATCTTACTCTTCTTCCGACTTAGAAAATTACCCGACTTAATCCAACTACACTCAAAGCGAAACAATATACCGACTTAGTCCTTCAACTTATCATTTCCATCAAAATAAATCTTCCTCCTCAAACAATTCTCATATAAAATATACGCACTTCTCAAATTCGACCGATATGAACTCATGAGTCCATGCTCTTGCCGGTCTGCAACAACATCTCTTCAACAACCTTGCACTCTTGCAATAAACATCAACTTTGAACCAACTTCGACATTCCAACAACAGTCTGAGAGTCAAGCTTCTCCCCCACTTAATTCCAATAAACACCTGCAGACAACGACTAGAAACTAACAACAAGTACCGACAGTGTTTCACACACATGTCGCATACTAAGGAATTAACAACGCTAGACAACTTTGGCCGGACGGACCGACCTGCTCTGATACCAATTGTAACACCCACTTTTCCCATTTTCAAAATTATATAAATTTTTCATTAAATCAGAGTTAATCAACTAAAGTGAGTCGCTACATCATCAATCAACCATCATTCTTTTATTCAAAAGTAAGCAGCGGAAATAAAACTTTAATATCAAATTGCTCAAAAGCATTACAATTCATTCATAACAATGTTCCTTAACTCAATACTTAGTTATATAAAAGTTTATAAAAATAAAATGAAATATTATATTAAAAATCCCCGTTCCCGTTACATATCAGAGCTCCTAGGACACGGAAACCAACACCAAAAGCGTTCCTCACGCACCTGAATTATCTGTACTTCCGAAGAAGCACAGACACAACAAAATAAACAATAGGGGTGAGAAATAGATTCCTAATATAACGGCACATACGACATATATGAAGAAGTAATTCACCCCTAATCACACCAAATTATCAATCATATTATTCAATCAATCATATTATTCAATCAATCATAATATTCAATCAATCATAATGCAATGCGACTCCAATGCACAATGCAAATGCGGTACCGACTCATAATAACGGTTCATCAATAGAACCCCGAATGCATCGTTAACGTCTCCAACAAGACACGATCATCCCTGCAACCACGATTCTCAACGAATCCCGAATAATCACATCCACGACATGATTATTCCATCAAATGTATGCGCATGCAGACACAACAACGCATACCATATCACAATACACATGAACACATCATGCTTTACGATCATCATGATCTCATCAACCAACCATCAGTGCATCTTATTCACACACAAAGCATACACATATCTCATGTTATTCACAATCATAACAATCTACATATTCATATAATTCAATCATTATTATCATAATCTCTTAATATACCTAAGGGAGGAAGGAACTCCCAATTACCCTTCTATGTCCTATCACCAATTATAAACCCTTTTCTCCCCCTTACCTTAATCGATGGCCGCTTCGAATCTCCGATCGAATTTCCAATCCTTTGCCTATGTGGCCCTTTTTCCTCTCCTCTTTCATCCATAGAGATTAGAAATACGAACATGCTGCCATTGAGTTCATATCTTGACCAAAATTTAGCCTTCATCACCATCAATCCCGTAACCACTATTTGACCAATTTCCAGCATGAACTTCCAAACTTCAAATGCATTTTTCTCATTCAATACTAAACTTATTGACACGAAATTATATATCAATTCGAAGGGAATTTCGTAAGCTTTCCAAAAATCCAAGAATCGTTTTAATCAGAATTACGAGTAAAAAGTTATCACCTGTTTAGTAGAGGCTGTACCGTATGTGCGAAAATTAAGATATGAACATGAATCCTTCTTTCTCCTTCTTTTCTCCCAAGTTGTTTTCTCTCCTCTAAAACCCTTATTTTTCTCTAAGACTTTTTCCTCGTTTTCCCTAATTTCCACTATTCCCTTTTGACTCATTCTATTATTCCTTTTTATTAAAATAATAATAATCCAATAAAACAATTAATGGGCCTAAACACTGCACCCCTTTAATTGCTAATTCCGACGAAATCCAAGCCCAATAACCAACATGCTCCAATAATCAATACTACCAATGATAATATTATTTCTTCGATTTTCCGATTTAACAACTTAATTTACCATAACGTTGAAAATCAATTAATAATTCACGACTAATTATTTTCTCCCGACTTAATTAGATTATCCTCCAACATTTGACCAAATGGTCCAAGCATCTAAACAACTTATCCAACCATAAACGGGAGAATATTCCACATCAATTCCCACAACTTAAATCGACTCATTCAACTTAATTCAAACGAACTTAGCAATTTATCACAAACCACTCTGATAATTCAACATAAATCAACGCCAATAACGCGAATATAATTAATTAAATAATTAATTAATAAACAGAGCGTTACAACTCTCCCCCACTTAGGATATTTTCGTCCTCGAAAATTTATCCGATTAAACTACTCCAACTACTTATTCCATCAGACTAATCAACTCTCATTCCAAAGGCAACCCACATATACCACAAACAATAATACATAACTTAAACACAACATATAATACAACAAAGCTACCAACATCGTTGTAATTCAGATAATAACAATTACATGACATCGCGCCTTCGCTGCGCACTCTGATTAATTGCACACTACCAAATTTACTGAGTTTAACTCCAACTTACACTCACCAAAATCGACATATAAACAAAGCCTCCGACTTAATCCTTTGGAATTCCGTTCCAACAGGTATTCTAACTCTTGTAGTTACCGAATAGTTACAAATTAGATCCTTAAGATAACGCCTCTAAACATTCAACCAATAACAACTGCGACTACTTCCAAATCTTGGATAAAATATTCATATACTTCTATGAATTCCCAATTATCATCAACATAGACTACAACTTTACTATCTTTCATTAACATGCCCTCTAAAATACTTAACATCATTACAACAACATATAACATCTGAGTTCACTTAACTCCAACCAGATCAATCATTTTCTTCGCTCCTAACGAATCTAACAACCAAATCATCGATTCCTACTTATATGGACACTATGCTTCATAGATTCTTTTCCAAGTCAACACCTCAAAATGGCTCTTCTTGTTACAACCAAAACCCCACTCTAATACACCAACTTATAATTTCATTTCTTCTAATACTTACAACTTAGATTCATAAGGCAACACCTCTGAACGTTCAACATAGATACAACTACGACAACTTCCAAATTTTAGACAATAACTATATGCTTCATGATTTCTCAATTATTCTCAACACAACTACAACTTTATCATCTTAAAATAACACATTCTTCGAAAATCATCTTAACACATTACATCATTAGGACAATATAAGGTGCATCGATATAACAGTTTCCATAAGATAACTCATATTTCTCTACTTCTAACTAATCCAACGTATCGAATCCTCGATTCTTACTCATACTAACACAACCTTTCATAAATTCTTATCCGAACCAACGCAACCAAAACAACTATCCATGTTCTAATCAAAATCACGCTTTAATAAACCCACTCATAATTCCACTTTGTCTGGCTCTTGCAACTCAACTCTATCCTACATTCTTGACAATCTTGGTTTTACTTTACCATATACTTTACTTTTGAATTATCTCCAAGAAAACTTCAGGCCTCGTACCATTTAAATCATCACAAACAACATTCTCATTATCTAGCATTCAACTACGAATTTCCATAATACTATTTAATCCCAACGCAACTTCATACCATCATTCTTAAATCTGACTAACATTCTTATACATGATTCTTCATGAACAATTCAAACAATACTCAATTGCCCAACTCGACTTCAACTGATTTAACTCATATACCATACTAGTCGGTATGACACATCTATCCATCCATTATAATTTCGTCTTCTATCAACAATAGATTAAGGGTGATCATTTCCTCAATTTGTCAATAGACATCCGTCAACCATAACGGTGGCATAAATAATCATTACTCAACATAATAGCATACTTCAACTTGTGCCCAAAGTCCGTAAGTATAATGCTCTGCCAACTTTCTACGGCTTATCCACTTCTCCTTAGTCTCTAAAATTTTCGACTTCGTCAATTACACCAACGCATCCAAAATTCGATACGCAATCTCTTATACATGCTCCAAGCGCAACACAACTTTAAATATCCTTCAAACACCAGAGCCGCCACAACATCAACATAATCTAATTCGGTTCGCTCCAATTACAACTCTCATCCAAGTTAAAATATTTAACAACACTACTCAACTTCGGTCTTCCTCTCAACATCACCATCATCTAGAATAGACACTTTAATTTTCCTCATTTGATATAAATTGTATCTTTATGCATTCTCCGATACCAACATTTTATTCTTTAATAACATTTTAATCTTTCCAAATTTTCAGCAATAGACATTCAACTTCAAACACAATTATATCTTCCAATAAAAACCTCTAACTCACAAAATTATATTCTAACATGAAGAGAATTTCGTGAAGATTTCAGAACTTCAAAAACCGCTTGGATCCAACTTACGAGTAAGAAGTTATCCTCCTTACAATGAGACTGATTTAGAATTACCGTATGCAGAATTTCAAAAAAAAAAAAAAAAAAACAGTAGCAGACCCAATTATTAAAATACATTTATCTCCCTAATTATAAACCTCCTGAATGAAAATCTTATATGCAAATTGTAGGGAATTTTGTAAGCTTTCAAAAAAATCCAGAACCGCTTCAATCCGATTCACGGTTAAAAATTTATGCCACTTCTCGTGACAGCTGCTCCAACATTGCAAAAACCAGATTTTTGAGATTGGCGAACATAAGTTCTATCTCTCTTGCTCTTACTTCCAAGCTCTACCAAGAATCTTACTCTTCTTCCGACTTAGAAAATTACCCGACTTAATCCAACTACACTCAAAGCGAAACAATATACCGACTTAGTCCTTCAACTTATCATTTCCATCAAAATAAATCTTCCTCCTCAAACAATTCTCATATAAAATATACGCACTTCTCAAATTCGACCGATATGAACTCATGAGTCCATGCTCTTGCCGGTCTGCAACAACATCTCTTCAACAACCTTGCACTCTTGCAATAAACATCAACTTTGAACCAACTTCGACATTCCAACAACAGTCTGAGAGTCAAGCTTCTCCCCCACTTAATTCCAATAAACACCTGCAGACAACGACTAGAAACTAACAACAAGTACCGACAGTGTTTCACACACATGTCGCATACTAAGGAATTAACAACGCTAGACAACTTTGGCCGGACGGACCGACCTGCTCTGATACCAATTGTAACACCCACTTTTCCCATTTTCAAAATTATATAAATTTTTCATTAAATCAGAGTTAATCAACTAAAGTGAGTCGCTACATCATCAATCAACCATCATTCTTTTATTCAAAAGTAAGCAGCGGAAATAAAACTTTAATATCAAATTGCTCAAAAGCATTACAATTCATTCATAACAATGTTCCTTAACTCAATACTTAGTTATATAAAAGTTTATAAAAATAAAATGAAATATTATATTAAAAATCCCCGTTCCCGTTACATATCAGAGCTCCTAGGACACGGAAACCAACACCAAAAGCGTTCCTCACGCACCTGAATTATCTGTACTTCCGAAGAAGCACAGACACAACAAAATAAACAATAGGGGTGAGAAATAGATTCCTAATATAACGGCACATACGACATATATGAAGAAGTAATTCACCCCTAATCACACCAAATTATCAATCATATTATTCAATCAATCATATTATTCAATCAATCATAATATTCAATCAATCATAATGCAATGCGACTCCAATGCACAATGCAAATGCGGTACCGACTCATAATAACGGTTCATCAATAGAACCCCGAATGCATCGTTAACGTCTCCAACAAGACACGATCATCCCTGCAACCACGATTCTCAACGAATCCCGAATAATCACATCCACGACATGATTATTCCATCAAATGTATGCGCATGCAGACACAACAACGCATACCATATCACAATACACATGAACACATCATGCTTTACGATCATCATGATCTCATCAACCAACCATCAGTGCATCTTATTCACACACAAAGCATACACATATCTCATGTTATTCACAATCATAACAATCTACATATTCATATAATTCAATCATTATTATCATAATCTCTTAATATACCTAAGGGAGGAAGGAACTCCCAATTACCCTTCTATGTCCTATCACCAATTATAAACCCTTTTCTCCCCCTTACCTTAATCGATGGCCGCTTCGAATCTCCGATCGAATTTCCAATCCTTTGCCTATGTGGCCCTTTTTCCTCTCCTCTTTCATCCATAGAGATTAGAAATACGAACATGCTGCCATTGAGTTCATATCTTGACCAAAATTTAGCCTTCATCACCATCAATCCCGTAACCACTATTTGACCAATTTCCAGCATGAACTTCCAAACTTCAAATGCATTTTTCTCATTCAATACTAAACTTATTGACACGAAATTATATATCAATTCGAAGGGAATTTCGTAAGCTTTCCAAAAATCCAAGAATCGTTTTAATCAGAATTACGAGTAAAAAGTTATCACCTGTTTAGTAGAGGCTGTACCGTATGTGCGAAAATTAAGATATGAACATGAATCCTTCTTTCTCCTTCTTTTCTCCCAAGTTGTTTTCTCTCCTCTAAAACCCTTATTTTTCTCTAAGACTTTTTCCTCGTTTTCCCTAATTTCCACTATTCCCTTTTGACTCATTCTATTATTCCTTTTTATTAAAATAATAATAATCCAATAAAACAATTAATGGGCCTAAACACTGCACCCCTTTAATTGCTAATTCCGACGAAATCCAAGCCCAATAACCAACATGCTCCAATAATCAATACTACCAATGATAATATTATTTCTTCGATTTTCCGATTTAACAACTTAATTTACCATAACGTTGAAAATCAATTAATAATTCACGACTAATTATTTTCTCCCGACTTAATTAGATTATCCTCCAACATTTGACCAAATGGTCCAAGCATCTAAACAACTTATCCAACCATAAACGGGAGAATATTCCACATCAATTCCCACAACTTAAATCGACTCATTCAACTTAATTCAAACGAACTTAGCAATTTATCACAAACCACTCTGATAATTCAACATAAATCAACGCCAATAACGCGAATATAATTAATTAAATAATTAATTAATAAACAGAGCGTTACAATTAGCACCCAGATTGTCCGCCGTACTCGACGGGATCCACGCTTAAAAGATTTGTGTTTAAAAGGGGTAGTATCAGTGCAATTTGTGTATAAAGAGCTGGAAAAGGATGTACAGGTGTCAGTGTAAGAGAGGTGTGAAGTGTATAAATATGCAGTGTCAGTGTGAGAACAAGAATAAAATGCTCAAGATCATGAGGCTAAAGGAATGATACTGGAAAGAGGGGGGATATACAGAGACTTTTGTTCGATAACTGTTAAGTTATGCCTACGTATCCTCTCGTGCAATGAGGAAGTCAGAACACCGTAGTTCGACCCAAAGAGACTGAAAGGCAAATTGACTGATGAACTGCTTGCTTGTCTATGCTCAAGTGTATGACCTGTCTGGCTCAGGTGCAAACTGTCTTGCATTAGACGGAAGAAGCGAGTTCTCGTTTGTGAGTGAATGAGGTGAGAAAAGAATCCCGGAGGAGACGATTATTGTTTGTTTTTTGTATTTTCAGTCTTTTATTGCTTTTGGAAGTTTGTCATAAGTTAATGAGCTTAAGCCTAAACCAATGGATTTAGTAAACTCATCACATCTTCCCTCTGATTAGGGGTAATGAGAATACCTTAAGTGTGAAGTCAGCTTCTCACACTTAATCACCATGGAGTAGGATTAAGATCATTAACCTACTTGTTGATTATTTAGATGTTTTTGTTGTTTTTGTTTAGTGTTAAGTAATGAGAATAAGCCATAATCAGGGATTAAACAGACTCATTACACCATCCTAATAGAAGGATAATAGATGAGAATGTTTAAGCTGAGGAAAGCTCCTCAACTTAATCCATGATTAGGGATTAAACTCATGACAAAACAAAACCTTTATTAAGTGGATTTTAGTTAATGATAAGATGATGAAGTTATTTTTAGGGTTTGTAAAACAACTTGAGGAGGACTTGTCCATTAACACTGGGGTTAGTCCTTCTTAACCAATTAAGGAAGAATTAGAACCCTAATGCAAGGCCCAAGTTACAAGCTTGATGTCTTGATGATTATTAAGTGAATTGATTAAGGGATTTAAACACATAAAGGGTTTAACACTTAGGATTAAAGTTATACACTCCATCCTAATAGAAGGATGCAGGCATAAGCTTAATCACAAAGCCTTAAAGCCTTTAGGGTTTAGTCCCTGATTATGAGGTGAGAAGAGAAGACTCAATGAGACACAAAGGTAAAACTAAGTGGGGGGACTAATCAAAACCCTAATTATTGTCATGCTTGGTTGTTCCTAAGGTTTGTGAGGTTTACAAGAGAAATCTTCAGAGGAACCACCAGGAAGCAGATGAAAGGAGCAAAGAGAAGCAAAGTAACTTGCTTCATTTAAGAAGACAAGTTACTTGAGGAAAGAAAGTAAGAAGAAGAAGAAAGAGCAAGCTCAAACTCAAACACAAGATAAAATGCAGCAATGATGCATAAGAGGAGATGAAAAGAAATTGTGAGAAGTGAAGGCAAATCCACTTCTCAAAACAACTTACCACCTGAAAAGATAGTGAAAGGAATGCAATGCAATGCAAAAATGAGATGGAATGGCATGATGCAAACCAAAACCAGAAGCATGAGTATGATGCTAATGATGCTAAGAGATGATGCAAACATGAGGCAAGGCATGGGAATAATCATACAAACATATGGATGCAAGAGAAGCATGCTTTGAACCATGGATGTTCATGAAAAGTTATGAAATGCAAATGACATACAAAAATGGCAAATGAAAGATGCAATGATCAAACATGATTCTAAGATGTCTTAAGATGTCTAATGAATCAAATGGATGCACAAAATGTCATGGCAAGTCATGGTATGTAAGCAAATGCAAGATGAATGCAAAAGGAAGCCCAAATTAGGGTTTATGATCAATGCACCAAACAAAAATCAAAACCAGAAGCAAACATCAAGATAAAAATTTGAAAATGCATCCTAGGGAACCCTAAACCTATACAAACTCACTGCCCAAAGGAGGGGACCCAATTCTTAACCTAGTGAAAGTTATTAATTTCCTAAGATTACTAGGGTTTTAGGGTGCCTCACAAAGAAAAATACCAAACAAATTGAAAATGCAAGATCAAATCAAACCAATTTTATCCTATAAACTACATGCTATGGAGGATGCAATGCAAGAAGAACCATCATCAAACTCTCAAGGGTTGGGCAGAATGAATTTTTCAAAGTTTGAACCAAAATAATGCCTTAAAATGAATTTAATTCCAATGAAAATGATCAAAAGGCATCAAGAACCAAAAAGAAATTTGTTTTGAAAGTTTGATAATGTTCCTAAATGTTTTAAAATGCAATGTGAATTTTTTTGGAATTTTTAAATACCTAAATGTATTTTTAATTAATTAATTTTCATTAACTAATTAAAAATAAACATTTAAATAATTTAAAAATAATTTTTAATGCAAAAAATAAAAATAAAAATATTTTTGGGTTCTGAAAATTAATGAAATGTTTGACAAAAAATTTCAGAATTTTTCAAAGTGTTTTGCTATTTTTTAAAATTCATGCAAATAAAATACAAACAAAATGAATTAAAATTGGTTAACAGAAGAATGAATCGATTCATGTTTGGATGAATCGATTCATACTGATCAAAACAGAATTAGTTAAACAGCATGAATCGATTCATAATGGGATGAATCGATTCATTTTGCGAAATCCAGGAACATTTCAACAGAATGAATCGATTCATGCTAGAATGAATCGATTCATTATGCTGTTTTTTTTCAAAAATTCATAATCAAACTCATTCCTTAGGCTGTGTTAAGTGCTCTAACTCTCCAGATTTCATCCTCTACCCACCCCAAACATGAATCAATCACAAGATCACATTTACAATGCATCAACAACAAGATTAGAGCAAAATCAAGAAAACTGCAAAAACTTCAGAACATGCATACACACTCATTTCCCAACCGTTTTCAGTGTTTCAAAGCTTAACATGATCAGTGAAACAAACTCTATCATCCTATAACAAGAGATTGCATTTCTAAAAAAGGTGTTCTTGATGATACCTGAACTGGAGCTTTGAACTTTGGAACTTTCTGGCCAGCCCTTTGCTTCAAACAAGCTCCAATGATCCTCCTGATGATGGAATGAAGCTTAGAAAACTTGTGGAGTGGCTGGTTATGGCTGTTTTGCTCTGGTGTAGCAGAAATGAAAGTCTTTGTGTGAGATGTTTCAAGCTGTTTCAGGAGATGATTCTTGTTCTAAGGGTGATTTGTGACTTGTTGGTGAAAGAAAAAGTGAAGTTTCTTGGCTGTGTGAAGAAAAATTCAGAGAAGAAGTTTGGGACAGATTTTGTGCAAGTTGGATTGTGTGTGTTTCTATGCCAAATGAGCTGCTATATCACTCCCATAAAGTTTGAGTAGGCTGTGGAGCAGGTTAGTAGAGGCTGCTAATCACTATTCCAAGAGCATGGGAGAAATTGCAAAAAGTCATGGTTAGGTGTACTTGAGGCATGGGCTGTGGCAGAGCTGATTTTCTGGCTTGTACTGCATCAGCTGAGTTCAAGGATGACTCTTAGATCAATTGATGTGAGCTGTAATGGATGAAGGGTGAGATCTCACATGTTTTGCAACTTTGCAACTTGTTGCACTTTGTGACTTTTGGTCATGAACATGTGACATCTCTTAAGAAATATGCAGCAAAATGCATCACATAATGTTGTTATGACACTTTGATAATGATTAGAGACCAAACAAAACCAAAGGAAACCTTCTTGCAAGACTTCCCTCTTTGTGATTTTCATGAAAAATGGCTTATGATACTTGGACATCAAGGCATGAAAATGAGAAATTTCTTGGGCCAATCTAAATTTTAGGCATTGCATTGTGTTTGTATGAAGATTAGAAGTCACTTTGAAGTCAATAGAATGCTTGGCATGTGAAATTGCAAGTTTCCCTCTTTGTGCAAAAGTGAAATTTCAATGATTTTTTCCAACTTTGCAAAGCCATAACTTTTGATCCAAAATGAATTAGAAAAAGTTCTTGTACTTTTTGAAAAGGGAATGATCCAATCTACAACTTTCATGACCAAAGTTTTCTCATTTTAAGCATTTTTGAATCAATAAGAGGAGGTTGAAAAACTTTCCCAAAATAGCAAGTTTACATTATAAGTCACTTTCCAAAAAAGGCAACTTTGCAAATGTCTTGAAATTCTTCAATTTTGTGAACTTCTAACACCTTCTATGATCAAATAAAGATCATACACATTCAAAATGATGGAGAACACCCTTTGGTTGGGTCATTGGGGGCCTCAGATGCCCTGATTTTGCACTGACTTGCTCAAGAAGTCAACTCTTGATTAGATACCTTCCCCATGGAATTCTTTCATGAAAATTGATATGAATGCTCCTTATAACATATAGAGACCAATAGAAACAAGAATGACCAAAAAATTTGGAGTTATGGCCTTTGAAACCAAAACCCTAATTCTAGGTCATCTGTGCAGTCAAACCTGGCTCTGTTTCCATACCCTTCTCAGTACTTGTGATTTTTTGACATTCTTGACTTTGACAGGATATAATATGATGTTTGAACACACATGGACCCCTTTGAAGTGATTGATGGCCTTTGGAGTGGCTCAAGAAGCTCTTGGATTGCTCAGATCACAAACCCTAGGTGCAGATGACTTTGAATCAATGCAGTGAATCAAAAAATGTAATATGAGATGCTATGATTGTGTTTATGTATATGAAATGATCACAAGCCATGGTGTGAATGGGTGAGGGCAAATTTGGGGTGTTTACAGATGGCTTTGACTTTGTCAGGGTCAACTTCAATCCCTTTTTCACTTACAATGAACCCCAGCAGCTTACCAGAATGTACCCTGAATGTGCATTTGTTGGGGTTTAACTTCAACTGGTATTTTCTCAGACGCTTGAACAGCTTCAACAGATTCACCAGGTGGTCTTCTTCTGTGAGGGACTTGGCAATCGTGTCATCCACAAAACATTCAATTTCTTTGTGGATCATGTCATGGAATAATGTTACCATAGCCCGTTGATAAGGGGAACCAGCATTCTTCAGTCCGAATGGCATTACCTTATAACAGAATGTGCCCCAGGGCATGATGAAAGTTTTCTTCTCCATGTCTTCAGGTGACATCTTGATCTGATTATATCCTGAAAATCCATCCATAAAGGAGAACACCGAGAACTGAGCCGTATTTTCGACCAATACATCAACGTGAGGTAATGGGAAGTCATCTTTCGGGCTGGCTCTGTTCAGATCCCGGTAATCCACACACATCCGTACTTTGCCATCCTTCTTAGGCACGGGTACAATGTTAGCAACCCACGGCGGGTAACTAGTTACATCAAGGAAACCGGCGTCCCACTGCTTTTGTACCTCTTCTTTTATCTTCATGGCCATATCTGGACGAGTACAGCGCAGTTTCTGTTTTACTGGAGGACAATCTTCTTTTAGAGGCAACTTGTGCATGACAATATCGGTATCCAGACCTGGCATGTCTTGGTAAGACCAAGCAAAAACATCCACATACTCCCGGAGCATGTCAATAAGTTGTTATTTCACTAAATCCTGCAGACGGGCCCCGATCTTCACTTCCTTCAAGTCTTCTTCTGTACCAAGATTAACCGTCTCAACTTCCTCATGATGAGGAGTGATAACCTTCTCCTCTTGTCTTAACAACCTGGCTATTTCTTCAGGTAGCTCATAATCTTCTTCAACCCCTTCATCGGCTTGATTAATCGGATTGTCAAAGTCATACGAAGTCATAGCAGTGTTGTTATCGGTGCAGTCTGGAGGGCACTCTCTACAAGGGTTTAGATTGGTTCATTTTAGTGATCAGTTTTATCTTGCTTAGAAAAAGTGAAAATGAAGTTATTATTTTGAAAAACATTGCCATTTTATTTTTGTACAAAAAATAGAAATGAAAAACAGTGAGCGGGAAAAAAGAGACTCATTTGCAAAAGATGTCCTGATATTCATTAATTGATCGTTTGCACAAAATACAAGATGGCCCGATTACAAAATGAGTCCTGACATCTTGGTAAAGATACAGGACTTGATGCATGCTTAAAAGACAGGAAATAATAATTACTCTGCAGGAGTAACTCTTATAATTTCCTGGGAAGACCAGTTTGAGACTTGGTTCCCTAGGATCCTTGGACGTATCCAGTTTTCCAGGTTGCGTTCGTCTTCTTCCTCGTCTTCCAAACTGTTCACAGCATCCGGGGTTAGCATTCCCCCACTGACAAACTTGGGCTCCATTGCAGCCTCTGGTTGATCTTGTTGAGTTGGTCTGTAACCCAACCCGAATTTGTCTTCTTTCTTTTCAACTAGCAGCAGCTTGCCCCAGCCTTGAGCGGTCCCCTCCTCAACAACCTTCCGGGCTTGTTGATATGAAGTGATGGAAGTTCCAGACACAGCAGATGCTTCATTGATGTTAAGGGCCTCAAACCCCTGACTCATGGTCTCATGGATCTCCCCATCCATTTCTATGTATTTATAAGTAGCCAGCTGGATAACAAAGATATCCTCCTCCCCGCAGATGGTGATGATCTGGCCTTCCCACACGAATTTTAACTTCTAGTGAAGGGTAGACGTAACAGCGCCAGCGGCGTGAATCTAGAGTCTACCCAACAGACAGCTGTAGGCCGGCTGTATGTCCATCACGAAGAAGGTAGGTTTAAAGGTTTGGGGGCCAATCAAAACAGGTAGATCAATCTCTCAAAGCACTGATCTCTTAGAGCCGTCAAATGCTCTCACCACCAAATTACTTGGACGCAATGCCAAACCATCATACTCCAACTTTACCAAGGCTTTCTTTGGGAGAACATTGGGCGAAGACCCAGTGTCCACCAGTACATGAGAAAGGACAGCACCTTTGCATTCCAAGGTGATGTGCAAAGCCTTGTTATGGTTGTGCCCCTCCGTTGTTAAATCAACATTTGTAAAGCCCAGTCCATGACTGGTGTTGACATTTGCAACCACATTTTCTAACTGATTAACAGTAATCTCTTCCGGCACGTATGTTGCGTGCAAGACTTTCAACAATGCATTCCTGTGGGCTTCGGAACACATTAACAGTGATAATATGAAGATTTTGGAGGGTGTTTGGTGAAGCTGGTCCACCACCTTGTAATCACTCTTTTTTATTATTCTCATGAACTCGTCTACTTCTTGTTCAAAAGACGTCTTTGAAGTTTCTTTACCAGTTGGTGCTTCCAGTACCACGCTCTTCCCTTTTGCCTTAGCAGCAGCTTCTGCTTCGGCATTGGGTCTTGGTGTTTGTGAGGCAAAAAGGCGTCCGCTTCTGGTGAAGCCTCCGCCTCCCCCAACATTGTCAACTGTGGTGAAGAGGTTGCTGAATCTAGAGTGATCTTATTTCCGTCGCAGTAGAGATCAGAGCCGTAGTGCCAAGGTATGGCATTACTGCTTTCATAAGGAACAGGTCCAGGTACCGTAATGGTAACCAGACTGATTTCTGCAGCGGAAGGAACTGTGATGGTATGCGGATCGTAGTAGATTGTGACTGGAGATCTGACAGGAGGTGTTGCAGTTTGTTGTTGGAAATTGTTGTTGGGAGGAACATTTGCTGGGTCATAATAGATCGTGACCGTTGAGACATCTTCATTAGAGTTTGTTGGTGTTGTAGGCGTTTCTGTTGATAAAATGGGTGCTGATGTTGTAGAAGTAAATGTTGCTGATCTCTGATCTGTTGAAACAATGGATGGAGTGATTGCTGGAGTTGTTGATGAATCAGTGAGAATGATAGTTGTTGCTATTGTAGGAGGATATGTTGTTGCTGAAGGAAGAGTTGTTGATGTTGTAGGAGAATCCATTGCTGTTGAAACAAGAGTTGTTGAAGGAGCTGTTGTAGTAATTTGCAAGATTCCATCTCTGATGAGGCCATCTATGCCAAACCTTAGCTTTTCACAACCATTAATAGCAGTCTTGCACAATTCGCAGCAGGCCCCACAGCCTGGGAAAACTTGGCATCTTAAGAGTTGAGTCTTGACTTCTGCCAACGGTGTTTGAATTTGTGCCACATTATCAATCAATACAGATGGTTGATCCTCTTCTATGGCATTAATCCTAGGCCCACCATGATTAGGCATAGGATTTCTATTAACATTCGGAGGAGGTGCGAAATTGAGAGCTTTGGAATCGACCAAATCCTGAACCTTCATTTGCAAGGCTCTACATTTCTCGGTATTGTGACCAGGTGCATTGGAGTGAAAGGCACACCTGGCATTAGCATCATAATTTTTCGGGAGATTGAGAGGATCTGGTAGAGCCAACGTCCTTAACTCAACCAGGTTAAGCTTCAGGAGTTGTGGCAGTAAAGCAGCATAAGGCATGGGAATTGGGTCAATCACCCTATTTGCTTGTGATGGCCTTTGTTGAAAGGGGCACTGCTGTTGGTTGTTGTTATTGCTGTAAGTTCTTTGTTGCGGAAAGTGGGATTGTTGCTGATAGTGATGTTGTTGTTGTTGAGGATAAAGTGGTTGTTGTGGAACCGGAGCTGGGATAGTAACATCTGCTAATGACCTGTAAGAATACTGGGGCCTGTCCCTGCTTGCATGAATATCATTTGTTTCACCCGCCCTTCGGGGTCCTGCAAAAGGTTTTCTGGGGTTGTTGGAGGAACTGGCACCATTGTCAGAGATTTCGCCCATCTTCAAAAGACTTTCAATTCTCTTACCAGCTATAACTACATCGGCAAAACTGGTGGAAGAGAAAGCAACAAGTCTATCAATATAAGTTCCCTGCAAGGTGTTCATAAACATGTCAGCCATCTCTCTTTCTGACATGGGTGGTTGGACTGCAGCAGCAAGCTGTCTCCACCTCTAAGCATAATCCCGAAAGCTCTCCCTTGAAGACTGAGACATGCCCATTAGAAGAGTTCTATTGGGGGCATGTCTAGGTTGTACTGGTATTTCCGGATGAAGGCTTCGGCCAAGTCTTTCCAACATCTTATAGTGGCCCTTGTTAGGTGCGAATACCATTCTCTCGAAGCTCCAGTCAGGCTGTCCTCAAAATAGAACATCCATAACTTCTCATCCATGGTATAAGCCTTGAGTCTCCCTAAGAAAGATTGCAGATGAGTACGCGGGCATGAGGTACCATTATATATCTCAAAGAATGGGGGTTTGAATTTGTGGGGAATCCTCACCCCATCTACCAGCCCGATATCCATCACGTCAAAGCCTAAACAATTATGAGATTCCAAAGACCTTAGCTTTTCAGCAATCTCATCCAGTCTTCTGTCATACACCTCATCTCCAGCCCCAATAACAATGAATTGTTCTTCTTGGGGATCCTCTTGCAGGATTCTTCCCCCAGCAGTATTACCTTGAACATTCCTTGGGATATTAACATCTGGGTTCAAATGGGGTCCATACTCTGGTGGGTCGATACAGGGCTGCCCGCGTTCATTATTGCTAGTTCCTCCTGTTCCAAGGTGGGGCTCTTCAGGTGTCTGCCTTTCTACCAGCTCTCTCAGCCTCTCTTGACTCTGGGCTAAGCCAGTCATCACATCCATAAACTGAGACATTTGGTTTCTCATTTTGACCCTTTCATTTACCATCTAATTTCTTACTTCATTCAGATCCTGCTGTACCTGCTCCATCTGAATGCCTGGAAGGTTGTTACGAGTTGGGTACTAGTGTGTGCGGTTGACATGGAACACTCGACGACGAGCAATGTTTCCTGAAACCACAACAAAGTGAGAAACAAATAATAAACAAAAACCTACAAAACAAAGAAAATGTTAGTATGCAATGCAGTATGCTTATTTGTTTTCCAAGGTATCCGGTTTGGTTCTTAGTTTTGACCTTTCCAGACCTCGAGGAGATGCTTGATAATGTTGAAAGAAAGCCCACCAAAATAAAACAAACTGATATATTACAAATAATGAAAATACATAGTCTGTTTACAACACAAGTCCATGGTGGGTCAAAAATACAACAAAAGGGAAAAGTACATCAAAAGAAAAGAAATACAAGCAAAAGGAATCAGACATCCAATCCATAGTCATCTTCCCTGACTTCCTTCAGGAGTGCCTCAGTCACCGGACCAGTTGGGTGCTCTGTAATGGTCCTAATGAGGAGGTTCCTGGTAGCAATGGCATTAGTCAGCTTCTTATGCCTGTCCTGATCCTTTGATCTCTTTAACCCCGTTAGAAGCTTCAATTCTGAAATCTCCTTCTGAGCTGCCAACAAAGCTTCCTGCTGCTACTTCTCATTGGCCTCCAGCTGCTCAATCTTGGCCTGAGTCCTCTGGTCTTCTTGTGCACGGGCCTCGGTGATCCTGATCCACCTAGCCTGGCTCTCTTCCAGGTAATGCTCAGCCCTAGCTTTCTGAATCTTGGCCTCTTTGCAGGCATTCTTCAATATCTGTTCCCCGGCTCTTGCTTTCCTTATGTAGTCATTTGTCCTTTCAATCTTGGTTAGATGCTCAGTCTTGAGTCTTTCCAATCTTTCAATGTCCAGACGACCGTCATTTCTTTCCCAAAGAGTCTTCTTTAGGGCCCCAGATAGCTGATTATTCCTCTCTTTCAGCTTTTCAAATTCCTCCAGGCTAACAGTTGCTGCAGGCTGTACTGTAGATGGTCCAGGTGTGTCTTCCAAGGTGAAAGGCATCCTGGTAATCTGAGCTCTAGTATGGGACCAATCTGAGTACTGAGGTGAAGCAACATTGTTACATCTTCCAAGAATGGATGTCCCCTTTGTCTGGATGTTGTCCCAAGCCCAGGCAGCTTGCCTGACAACAACTGAATTAGGTTGCACTTCACAGTATAGGGTCTCAGCTAAGTCATGTCCTCTGGGAGGGTGAACCAAGGCATATCCCAATTGTCTCTTAAACAGCAAGGGGTTGTAGTTGATACAACTTTTTACTCCTATTAGAGGCACATTAGGGTATTGCCCACAACTGGTGATAATGTCTTTGCTTTTGGTGCTCTGGGTGCACCACCTGATGTCATCTGATGTTAAGGCAATGAACCTTTTGGCCCAATTCTTCTGCTGATGTGGGTTCAAGAAAGCATCTGACTTAGGCAGGTGTCTGAGTAGCCAAGAGTAGAACAAGGGAGCACAACATCTGACCAACTTCCCCCTTTGTTTTTCATTTCTCTGATGGATAGAGTAATAAAAATCCCCTAACAATGTAGGCACTGGGTTCCTCAGCAGAAACAAGTGGATGGCATTCTTACTGACAAATTTAGGCTCATCCGCAAACAATATAGCCCCATATATGTTGAGGGCTAAAAGTGCACAGACTGCCCTCCATTCTCCCACTGCAGCCTTCAGGATGGCCTGAGAAATCAAGAAGTCCAGATGCAAACCAGGAATCCCAGCTTTTGTTGTCATGTTTTGCTCAATAAGGGCAGGCTCTAAGTGCAATGCCCTTGCTATCTCTTCACTACTGGGAGCAGTCATCTCTAGGTTAAAGGGAATCCCTCCTCTGATAGGTACTCCAATCAACAAAGAAAACTCTTCCAACAGAGGCCCCATCTGAAAGTCTGGAAAGGTGAAGCATCTAAGTGGAGGGTCATAGAACTGCAAACATGTGTGGATCATGCTTCTCTGAGAAGAATCCAGGTCCATGACCATGTCTAAGATACCCCCATAGTGCTCTCTGAATAATGGGATGTGGTCAGGTGCTATGAGTGACTAGACCTGCCTGATACCAGTCAATATGGGCTCAAAAAAGTGATAAGATATGTTGCTCTTCCTGGGAGTAGCCATGAGTGCTGCTGAAGAAGCTGAGGTCAAATGCTGATGAAGATCACAAACTGAGGAGCTGGAGGTAAGTCTCTGACAGACTGATGCAGGTGATGAAGGAGATAGCTGAAGCAGATGCTGAAGAGGATAGCTGAAGTAGAGGTCTAAGCAATAGAAGGGGTCAAAACCAAAACCAAGAAATAATGAGGTGGATACCCTAAAAAACAAATAAACAAATGTTAAATGATGCAATGATAATATATGCAAATGATATGCAAGAGTTTGTGATCAAGAGCTGGATCTGATTATCTGTCTTGACATAAGGTCCATGTATGTTCAAAGGTCTGGATGGAGGCTCAGAAATCCAATAACCAGGGTGGGGGACTCAAATAAAGAGTCACATGTCCAGGGTAATCATAAGAACTGTCCAAAGTAAAGTACTCTTAAACAAAACAGTAACAGGGTATGATGTGGCCAAAGGTTCCTGCAAACCTGTAAACAACCCAACCCCCTCACATGTAATGTTCTAGAACAAGGATCCTCAGACTTGGATCAGTTATGAGAAGTGTAAACACTTCTAACCTGGAGGTATAGTGTTTACAATAACCATAAAAGATCCTCCTCTAATTCACCCCAGATTCTGAAGGTCATAATAAAGGTCATCCAAACTTAGCAGGCTTCCCAGATAGCCCTAGCTCTACAGGAAATCTGTAGCACAGAGTTCTCAAGAAGAAACCCACATCTGAACCATGTTTCATATTCCCGCACCAGACCGAAATGGAATGGGAAAGAACATGAACCACTCTAGCCTAGGTGTCTCTCAGGTCCCAGGTATAGGACCTTAATCACTCAATGGAACCCCACCCACCAAAGAAAACCAGATCCAGCAATGACAGTATGAAATATGCATAAGACTGTAAAGAAAGCAATAAATAAAGTTGTACATAAAGCAATAAATAAAGCAAAATAAACGAACACACATAGCACATAACACCCCAGTAAACACAAATCAAACAAGCGCTAGGAGGAACCCACAAAAAGAACCAGAAGCCCTGGTTGCAGTATACAATTTCCCCAGCAGAGTCGCCAAGCTGTCGCTCCCACTAAATGACACATGGTCAGAAGGGGTACAGACGCGAATGGTCGGCGAAAGGGAGAGATGAAGATGAACTGAAAAGAGTCGCCAGCTAGGCATTTTTATCCCGAAGGAAAGGTAATGCTGCATAAACCTAAGAAAATATGGATAAGACGGTCGCGAACCAGAGAAACTGAGAAAGGGGGTTGGTTACAACCTGGGAAGGTATTAGCACCCAGATTGTCCATCGTACTCGACGGGATCCACGCTTGAAAGTTTGTGTTTAAAGGGGTAGTGTCAGTGCTATTCTGTGTGCAAAAGCTGGAAAATAATGCAAGTGTTAGTGCAAAAGAAATGTGAAGTGAATAATTGGAGTGTCAGTGCAAGGAAAGATTGCAATGCTCAAGACAATGAGGCTTAAAAGAAATAACTGAAAGAGGGGGGATATACAAAGACTTTTGTTCGATAACTGTTACGTTATGCCTATGTATCCTCTCGTGCAATGAGGAAGTCAGAACACCGTAGTTCGACTCAAAGAGACTGAAAGATAAATTGACTTGTGAACTGCTTACTTGTCTATGCTCAAGTGTATGACCTGTCTGGCTCAGGTGCAAACTGTCTTGCATTAGACGGAAGAAGCGAGTTCTCGTTTATGAGTGAATGAGATGAGAAAAGAATCCCGGAGGAGACAATTATTGTTAGTTTTTGGTGCTTTCAATCTTTTATTGCTTTTTGTGGTTTGTCATAAGAAAATGAGCTTAAGCCTAAGCCAAGGGTTAGTAAACTCATCACATCCTCCCTCTGATTAGGGGTAATGAGAATACCTTAAGTATGAAGTAAACACCTCACACTTAAACACCATGATGTAGGATTAAGATAATTAACCTACTTGCAATTATTTAGATGTTTTTGGAGTTTTTGTTTAGTGTTAAGTAATGAGTTTAAGCCATAATCAAGGATTTAATGGACCCATTACACCATCCTAATATAATGATAATAGATGAGAACATTTAAGCTAAGAAAGGCTCCTCAACTTAATCCATGATTAGGGATTAACCTCATGACATAACAAAGCCTTTATTAAAATGGATTTTAATTAATGATAGGATTAAGAAGTGGATTTTATGGTTTTTAAGACAACTTGAGGGGGACGTGTCCATTAACACTAGGGTTAGTCTTTCTTAACCAATTAAGGAAGAATTAGAACCTTAATGCAAGGCCCAAGTTACAAGCTTGATGTCTTAGTGATTATTAGGTGGATTGATTAAAGGATTTAAACACATTAAGGGTTTAACACTTAGGATTAAAGTTATACACTCCATCCTAAGAGAAGGATGCAGGCATAACCCTAATCACAAAGCCTTAAAACCTTTAAGGTTTAGTCCTTGATTATGAGGTGAGAAGAGAAGACACAAAAGATGACACAAAGGTAAAACTAATGGGGGGACTAATCAAACCTTGATTGTTATCATGCTTGGGTATTCCTAGAGTTTATGAAGCTTGCAAGAAATCTTCAAGAAAAGCCACCAAGGAAGAAGCAGGAAAGGAAGAGAAACAACAGAAGCAAGTCAACTTACTTCACTTAAGAAGATAAGTTGCTTGTAGAAAGAAAGTGAGGAGGGAAAATTAATGAGCAAGCTCATCCTAAAACAAATACAAAATGCAGCAATGAATGCATAAGAGAGATGAGAAGGGATTATGAGAAGTGAAGGCAAATTCACTTCTCAAAGTAACTTACCACCTGAAAAGTTAGTAAAGGAAATGAAATGAAATGAATGCAAAGATGAAAACCAAAACCAGAAGCATGTTCATGATGCAAATGATGCTAAGAGATGATATGAAATCATGTCAAGAGATGCAAATGATCATTCAAGCAATGAGGATGCAAATGAAGCATGGAAAGAGGCATGAAAGCACATGAAAGCATATGAAAGGAAATGAATGCATAACATGGAAAATGAATGATGCAATGATCAAACATGATTCTAATGTGTCCTAAGATGTCTTATAAGTCATGTGAATGCATAAAATGTCATGGCAAGTTCATGGAGGCAAGCATATGCAAGAAGAATGCAAGTGAAGACACAAAATTAGGGTTGTTATGCAACATGAGATGCAAATGGCAAAGACAGAAGCAAATGACAAGATAAAAAATTGAAAAGGCACTCAAAGGAACCCTAAACCTATACTAGGTTACCATCCAAAGGGTGAGGCCATAAGCTAAACCTAGAAGGAGTTATGAATTTCCTAAGTTTCTAGGGTTTTTAAGGGTGATCCTCAATGCAAAAGGCCAAATAATTTGAAAATTCAAGATAAAAATGAAACAAAAATGTTTTCAGAAACTAGAAGTCATGCATAGATCAATGCAAAAAGAATCATTCACAAACACAACTTGGTTTAAAAGTTATGAATTTTTGAAGTTAGGGTTGAAAATGAACAAATTTAAGAACCCTAATTCATTGAAAAATGTCAAAGCATGATCAAAACCAAAAAGAAATTTGTATGGTGAGTTTGTAAATGTTTCTAAATGTCCAAGAATGTTCTCTGATTTTTTTTGTGATTTTTAAATACTTAAATGTATTTTTAATTAATTAATTTTCATTAATTAATTAAATAAAACATTTAAATGATTTAAAAATATTTTTCTAATGCAAAAAATTAAAATTAAAATATTATTGGTTTCTGAAAATTAATAAAATGTTTGATAAAAAATTTTAGAATTTTTTGATGTTTTTTACTATTTTTAAAAATTCGTACAAAATAAAATAGAAAAAATGAATTAAAAACAAAATAAATGGAAAGTATGCAGAATGGAGGGCCTGGATGGATTCTGGGTTTGGGAGGGTTGACTGGCGCGCTATCCTACTGCCCAAATTCAAACTTAACTAAACTGAATTAATTAATTAAATAAACTTAATTAATGGCTATTGACACAATCCTAGCCCTACACTGCACGCGGGAAAACAAATCTAAAGGCCCAGATTTAAACCTGAAACCCTAACCCTAATTAGCCCTTAATGACTCTCAGGTGGCCGGAGAAGACCTCCGGTTATCTTCTCCGACCAACCCCTCCCCTGAAAATCTCCATCTCACTCCCTAGGCCATAAAAACATGCCAAAATCTCCAGAATTCATCCTCTAACATCAAACAACAATAATCCATGAACAAAAACAATTTATTTCAACCATACAAAGAGAATCGAAGAAGAACAAGTTTAGGGCAAAAGTTTTAGAGCAACATGAAATGCTTGTTTCTGGCTCATTTTCGAAAATAAACACATCCCCATGATCAGGGCAACACATAGAACAACATTTTAACAAGAAAACAAGGTTCTGGAAAAAATGTTCATCATGCTACCTGAGGTTGAGCTTTCGAATTCTGGGCTTTCTGGCCTCCTTCTTGTGCTTTTCCACTCCAATGATCCCCTTGATGCTTCTGGCAAGCTTGAAACAAGTTTGTATGGAGTGTTTTGAAGGTTTCCGTTCAGAGGTGATGAAAATCTTATTTTGGTTTGAGGTGGTTTTGGGCTGTTTTGATGGGTGGGAAATGATCCTGGGATGATGCTGAGTTGTTTTGTGAAAGAAGTTTGAAGTTTTGATGGATGAGGAGTGAGTTTCGAAGAAAAATGCAAAGGAGGTGAATTTTGTGAACTAGGGAAATGCTGAGGATTCAGGCTTGGTTCTTGTGTGAAATGAGTTCCATAAGGCATGTATGTGAAGCTGTGATAGGTCAGAATAATTGGTGTGGGCTATGCTGATTGGTATGGTGAAAAATGCAAAAAGTCAACATTGGTTGAACTTTGAGGTATGGGCTGGTTCATGCCAGGTACAAAGGGGTGTCTGGTGCAGCAAGGATCAAGGATAGCCATAGAAATAACTTTGAGGCAATTCAGCATGTTTGTGAGAAGTTATGGGAGGTTTTGCAAATTCATGAACCTTTGGCCCTTTTGAGATTTCTTTATGTGCAAGTCATGGGATTTGGAAATTCTTAGGCCAATTCTGAGTTTTAGGCAATGCATTATGATATTATGATGATTATAAGTCAATTTGAAGTCACAAAATAGCTTGGCATGAGGTTTTGCAAAAATCCCTCTGTGGCATGAAACATGAAATTATGTGATTTTTGCCAACTTTGGAAAGCCATAACTTGAGTTCCAAAATGAATTAGATCTTGTTCTTGTACTTTTTGAAAAGGTAATGATCCAATCTACAACTTTCATGACCAACAATTTTTCATTTGAATCATTTTTTGTTGAGAAAGAGGAGGTTGAAAAACTTTCCCAAAATGGAAAGTTTACATTACAAGTCATTTTCATATTTGGCAACTTTTGGTTTTGCTCACTTTTCTTCAAATTTGTTAACTTATAAGCACTTAAATGATCAAATAAAGACCATATAACTTCATTTTGATGAAAAATCCACTTTGGGTCATTTGATGGGGGCCTCAGATGCCCTGATTCTGCTCTGACTTGCTCAAGAAGTTACCCAGTGATCAGATGACTTCCACAATGAATTTCTTCATCAAACTTGGTATGTATGATCCTTATAACATATTGAGACCAATAGAAACAAGAATAACCAAAAAATTTGGAGTTATGGTCTCTGAAACCAAAACCCTAATTTTAGGTCATCTGTGCAGTTAAACCCTAGCTCTGCTTCCATGCCTTGCCAGTTCTTGTGATTTTTGACTTCCTTGATCTTTGGAGGATAAAATATGTTGGTTGCACATACATGGACCCTCTTGAGATGATTGAAGACCTTTGGAGTGGCTCAGATGGATCTTGGATTGCTCAGATCACAAACCCTAGATGCAGATGAACTTGGACCAATGCAGTGAAGCAAAAATGTAATATGATGTGATATGATGAAACTAATGCAAGTATGAAAGATCACAAGCCATGGTGTGAACTTAGTGAGGGAAAATTTGGGGTGTTTACACTACTTACCTAATGTACACGAGATCCGGGTTAGGATCTTTCTCACAGTAGTCCCAAAACAAGTACCCTTAAAAATGAAGCATATAATTCAAACAAGTAAGGTGATATAACTCTAAGGTAACCCCTCTTTTAAATAGTTCTCCCCAACAGAGTCACCAGTTATGTAACACGGTGGGAGAACTGACTTTGTCGTTTTTGTTTTCACAAAAACTATGTTGCGGATAACAAGAGTCGCCACCGACTTTTCTTTTATCCAAGTAGGAAAGGTGGAAAAGAACAAGAAAAACCTTGATTTAGATTTTGAGTTCGGGGGTAGGTTATACAAAGGGAAGGTGTTAGCACCCTTTGTATCCATGGTTATCCATGGGCTTTTAACTGCTTAGCTCACTTTACTTTTGTTTGAAAAATAGTGGTGGTGTATTTAGAAAAAATTCCACCTTTGTAATGATTCTCATATGAATGTATACAAAAGGGGTTTTCTTGGAAAGTTTTTGAAAATATGAGGTGTAAAGAGTAGTTTTTGCTTTTGAAATGGTGAGTAAGCAGTTAAGGGCTTGCTACCTACTCAAGGTCGTTCATGTTATTTTTTGTTCCTTAGAGATAAGATTGTCCTTACTATTAGTTAGTAAGTAATCTTATCTTTGGATGTAAGGGACAGACATAGGGTCATCGTTATGGTCATAGAAGGCAACATTGTGAGGATACCTTAGTAATTTCGAAGGGACTAATCTTCACTTTCGTAGGCGACCGAAGGGACAAGATCAGTTTTTGAAGGTAACCTGAAGGGACATCAAGGGACTATGATCTTTTATTCTAAGGGACTTGATGATTTTTATTGTAGCGTCTTTACTAAAGTATCCCCTACGTTCGAGGGACATGACCACTATACCGAAAGGCAACGAAGAGAGTTTATCTTAGAGGTGCAAGTGTGTGAAGTGTGTTATTTTCAGTTATTCGATCTTGAGTTAGTGTGATCTAATGATTGATTTTAATTAATCTTACCATACAATCCTATTAATCATACATCTAGCAGTTTATAAGGCACAGAAAGTAAAAACCCTAATTAAACTATTACAAGGCTTTGGGAGAGTTACATAATTAGAAAACCCTTGCAGAAAATAAAGTGCGGAAAGAATAAAAATTCCTACGCTATTACATCCCATAGGCAATTACAATATTTAGGAAAATCGTGCGAGAAAAGTAAATCTAGCTATTACAAGGCTTTGTGCATCCTATACAGTTGTTCTAGGAATTATAAATGACAAAGAAAGTAAAATCGGGGAAAAAGAATTGGAGAGAGGGAAATATTTAATATTTGTTTAGTGAAACTAATTAATTGATTTTCTTATGAATAATTTATTTTATGAAAAAAGAAAGAAATTTAAATCTAATTAATCATTAATTTAAAAAATATTTTTTTATATTTTAGGATTTAAAAGAAGATTATTATTTTTATTATTTTTACTTTTTTTTTTGAAATATTGATTGAGTTTATTCTTGAATTAAAACTACCTAAATGAAAAGCAAATAATAGAAAACGATAAAAATATTACACGTCATGAAAATGGGGATACATTTTTCTCAAATGGGGAATTAGAAAAGTAACACGAAGGGTGCGAATTATATCACGAGGGTGTGCGAATTCAAATGAACTCAAGCACAAGGCGTAAGTCAAACACCGCAAGATCCGAATATTCAACAATAACAAAAAGAAAAAGCAACGTTAGTTATACCATATGAAGTTATATATAATATGAACCAACTGAATGTTATATATAAACAATGTACCAATAACCAATTGAAAACAAAAAGCATAATCAGAAGGTAGCGCCATTAGACTGTTTTTCTCTTCTTTTTCCGTTTTTTTTTGTCCTTTATCAGTCACACTAGTTAGTATATATAAGGGACCAATTAGGGTTAATGATAATGGGCCTAAGTGCTTATTTTAAAACCCAATAAAATATTAATTTAAAATTAAATAAAGTTTAATAATTAAAATAGTTAATATTAAAATAAAAACTAATAATCTTATTTATTTATTCTAGACCCAATGTAAAAATAAACGGACCCAAAAAATAAAAGTTGGGCGCCAAAGTGCTTGAAAAAATAAAATGAATACATCAAAATGATCAGCACAAAATAAACGACTCAGAAAAATACAGCGTTTGATCGGATTTTGAAATAAAAATTATGACCATTTAAACTGCTCAGACTGATCAACATATGACCAAAAATAGTCGTAAAAAAATTAGCATGTCAAATTAAATCACATGAACCGCAAATTAATGTTACCGACATTGCAAACTTAAACTTGACATTTTCCATTTATTGATTTTAGGCACAGTTGATAATTAATTTGACCAGTTTGTCTGTAAATTCCGAGAAATTATTCCGGATAATATTAAGAAAAATTACATGCTATGCTATGAAGATGATGCACATGAATGTGAAACAAAAAGTCGGTTAGAGTTTAAAATAGAGGGCAAATTTTGGGGTACAACTGTGTGACTCAATCTTCCTTCTATAAACAACTAAAGAAAAAAAATCCAAGCAACCAATAAGTCATTCAATTATTGGAGGAACTAAAAGCGCAAGTCTGTGAATTGCAAACGGATAAAGAGAGATATGAGGCGGAAAACGCGGTTCCAGGATGAAAGCTGTTAGTGACAAAGATAATATCATTTGTCAAAAAAAAAATCCCAAGGTAATTAACTCATATTTATTTTATTTAAATTAACACATATATTTTAATTGATTTTTATACATATTAACAGTTATGCATTCATTATTGCTTCAGGGCATTTCATCCTGTGAGTTGTATTTATCGTTACCGACTTATCGCTTTGTTGATAAGGGAAAAGGGCATAACAAAGTGGGAAAGTTACTGCACACTAAACTGCTCCCTCATGGTCATATGAAAGTGTCAGTTGATGTTGTTTTAGATAAGGATGCGGTACTACCTATACCTGAGGGGGTTTCAGAGGCTAGATTGATGCGAGAAGCAATAAGTTCGTTTGTGGCATGGTCGTTAGACCTCATTTGCATAGATGATGAGGTATGTTGAAAACCATTACGAAACTCTCTTAGTATTCAGATGTCAATTCTGAACCATTATGAAAATTATTATGAACCACTATGTGCATTTTTTTACAAGGTAATGTTAGACTCCTACATGGTAAAACGAGTTTGTTGCATCACAAAGACATGTACATTTTAAGTGTTATTCTATTATCCGAATTCAAACGTTTCATGATTGTCTACTTTACCTAACTTATATGATTTGTAAGGTTTCTGCTCAAGCTTCACAACAGATCACCAGCAAGCTGAAAAAAGCTCTTGTTAAGTCTGTGCCGACAAGAAAATGTCTTCCTCCCTTTCAGTTGTGCCTTAAAACACTTTTGTCAACATCGGATGTAAAGCAAGGTGCTATTCATCAAGTATGTATGGAAGAAGGTGTTTTTGGTATTTCTGATCGTATCGAGTTTATCGGAAAAGAGGACATGGAGCATATTTTCAGTCATCTTGAATTAGGCATCGCTGTTGTTCATTACTTTATCTGGTAATCTGATCAGTACTCTATTATTTATTTAGGTGAACAATTTATTTACACATTTCAATGAAAATAGTCTAATGTTTATTATGTTTTTTTAAGGTTCTTGTATGAAAAAGTGATGTGCGAGAATGAACTCTCAAAGAGATTTTGTTTCATTGCTAGCCACCGTGTCAATGCACCAACAATTTCACTGAATAAAGATGCAGTAAGAGACCAATTGGTTGAGAGATATATGTTCACCAAAGAGAATGAAGCTTTGTTTTTCTTTACCCTATAATACTGGACCCAAGTAAGATTTTCATTCTAATTTCATTTTAATATTTGTATCTTTTGCATAAAAATTATCTATCTAAACTTTTGTTATATTTTACAGGGGACACTGGTTGTTGGTTGCCATTAATCCAAAAAAGAAGTGGTATATTATCTGAATTCATTGGATCATAATTAGACAACATATCCGAATCTGAAGGAAGTGGTTGATAAGTAAGTCATATTGAACGAAATATTCATGTGTATATGTATATTTATAGTGTGATTATTCTAAATTTATGTTTTTCTTTTATAGATCAATACTAATATACCGAGCACAACGAGATCATCGAGTAGCACGGTCTAAATTGGACACTATTCCATGGGTCCATGTTCAGGTATATTAATTTTCATATGTTGCTTATTAGTGATGCTAATTGATGACACAAAATAACTCTATATTAATTCTTATTTGTTTGTCTATGTGTAGTGTCCTCAACAAAGAAACGACATAGACTATGGGTATTACGTGTTGAGGTTTATGAGAGAAATCATTTAAATGAATCAATTAGAGGTTCCTATCATGGTATGCATGGATTTATAACTTAGGATTTAATTTAATATTTATCAGATATGTCATAATTTATTATTTAAAACTAACTAATGCATATTTTGTTTTGTTATGTAGTACTTCGATGAATTCGGTGTTTCTCATTGCACGCTCTCAAAATTGTATGAAATTAAGGAGGAATTGTGTGAATACATGATTGAAAGAAGGGCCTTCTAGGTATAGGATAAGTGGACTTATATGTGAATGTATAATTTTGTGAATGGTTTATTTTACGTACCGTTTTGTGAATGGTATTAATGTAAATGACTTGATTTGTATAAATAGTTTTGGATTGAAATGGAATTAGTGTGGTATATTATTGAAATGGTATTAGTTTGGAGATGTAAATGATCATTTGTGTATTATGTGATTTAGTGGAAATGGTCTCTGATTAGTATGAATTCTGACTGAAAATGTGAATTATAACAGGTTTACTACAGGTTTATGCAAAAAAAAAGGGTAAAATTGGATTTTTAAAAATATCCAATTAAATTATAGGTATAGAAAAGACAGCGTTTTTTGGAAAAATCGTTGTCTAATGTTAAAATTATAGAAAAACATTAAAAAGCGTTGTGTAAAGGGGAACAAAAGAGAGCGCTTTTTCAGACAAAAGCACTCTTTAAAGGTGTATAAAAAAATTTATTTAAATATTATACGCATACTTTAGACAACGCTTTTTAAGGAAAAAAACGCATTCTAAAAGCCCACATTAGACAGCGCTTTTTTCCAAAAAGCGTTGTCTAAAGATATATACAAAAACTAATTAAAATTTTATATTTATATATTAGACAGCGCTCTTAAGGAAAAAACACTTTTAAAGGGATACATTAGACAACGATTCCTACCATAAAAGCACTGTCTAAAGATATATACAAAAATTAATTAAAATATTATATTTATACATTAGACAACGCTTTATAAAGCGTTATCTAAAGGCCCATTTAGAAAGCGCTTTTTAGATTAAAAAAACACTTTCTAAAGTATGCCTTTAAAAGCGTTTTTTTTCCTTAAATAAAAGCGCTGTCTTTACCTACGACCGCGTAGACTGAGACAACGCTTTTAAAGGCCAAAAAAAGCGTTGTCGTAGGTCTTATTTGGCATAGTGTACAAGCCTTCTCAACCTTCTTTTTTTGTTTGAAAAATAGCAACTTCTGCACACTTTACCTAATTGAGTATCTCACTCAACTTCTCTTATAAATTCTCCCTTCAGTCTCTCACTTTGTATTCAAATCCATTGTCATCGTTCAACCAACTCGACTACCGTCCTGACATTACCTCATATGCCAAAAAACTCAACAAAATAATGAAGGCATGGGAAACCCCTTCAATCTGGATGAGTTTACTAATTTGACCTCATATTCTTAGGGCTCCATAAGTGAGTTTCTTGAATCTGATCCAACCCAATCATCAACAACGGTTTCCTATTAAACACTTCATGTGCAACCACCACCACTGCCTCAACGAGCACAACGAGACATACGATCACGAGGATACGGACTCGACAGACGATTTGGACGACTGAGTCGTAGACATTAATGTGTAATTTAGGAGAATGTAACATAATTATTATTATATGAAATTAATTGTTTATTATATATATTGGAAATATTAAAAATAGTCGTCCAAAGGAGGCTCCAAGGGCATTGGCGTCTCCTTCTAACTTTCTAAGGTAGGGATCAAATTATTTTTTAGGATGAGATTCGCAATGTTGAGGCAATTTTCCACCGTATCGTGCTTTTGTCGTGGAATGGGTTGACTATTGGTACTAACAAAAGTCAGTTGTGTAGCTTGTACAATTGGTCTAAGTTTCTCTTAGATTTTATATAATTTCTTTTGTTAGTTGTAGTTTTTCTTCTTTTAATTGGTGATTGTATTGGGTTGGAGAATCCCTTTATTCTCCTAGTAATATAATATTTTACCTCTAAAAAAAAATACTGATGGCACTTCCTCTTTAATTTTTAAGGGGGCCGAGCTACTATTGGCACTCCCTTTTAAAATTTTAAGAGGACTGAGATGCTATTGGCGCCCCTAACCTGGTTGGTTTTTTTTTTTTTTTTTAAACTTAAGAATTTTGATATTAATGGTGGAATGTTGGTTAGATTGGGTATTATTTGGTGAAAGATAGTAATTTTGGTGAAAATTTTGATTTTATAATAGATTGTTTTTCTTTCTCATTGTACCATTATTATTCCATTTTTTCAGTGCTCTAAATCATTGTACCAATAATTGTTTTACATCTTAATTTCACGTTGGCAAATTTTGTACACTCAACAAGGTGACATATTAAATTTCTAGGAAACTGTTCTCTCATATCTTATTTAAATGTTATTTTACGCAGATAAATAAAATTAATTAATATTATTATTTTTTAAATAATAATAATTCTTTTATCTATAATATATTTAATTATTTATTACATTTATTTTATTTTCCCTCTAATAAATATTTAAAATAATTTGAAAAAAAATTATAAATAATACGATACTTAGTACCTAACATTCTTGTCTTTGTATGACTATCTAACATTCTTGTACAAAAATACCATGTGAAAAGCAAGATACGTTATTATTAATTGGCTTCAATGAAATTTTTATTTATAATCATAAATTTTCCAATGATATTTAAATAAGATACAATACAAAATTAAAAATTTATGTTAACTATCTGATTTAAAAAATTATAGAATTTGATAAAACTCATAAATACTTTGTAATATTCTTCCCCTTTAAAATATATTAGAATATTTTTCTTCAAATAATTTTTTAAAAATAATAAAACTCATCGTGACAAACTATATTTTAAAAATATTAAGAAAAATCTTCTATCCTAAATGAAATCTTGTGTATTCAAAGTATTACCTCCATGTCCTTGGGTGATCTGTTTGTCACTTACTTCTACAAGTACAAGTCGCTCCTTCCATGCCTATAAATAGTCTCTCCCATTTACCTATAACTCATTCAAAACTCAATTACTCTCTCCTATTTACCAAACATTTTAAAAAAATGAAGAGTGTTTTTGTCATGATTTTGGTGTTTTTTTCACTATTCTCTCTCTTTGACACTCAAAATGTCTCTCCTACCCATGAAAATGGGTGTCTTCACCCTCCATGTTTCACTTCCGCTTCCGCTAAAAAAAACTGCGTTCACCCTCCATGTTTCACTTCCGCTTCCGCTAAAAAAAACTGCGTTCACCCTCCATGTTTCACTTCCGCTTCCGCTAAAAAAAACTGCGTTCACCCTCCATGTTTCACTTCCGCTTCCGCTAAAAAAAACTGCGTTCACCCTCCATGTTTCACTTCCGCTTCCGCTAAAAAAAACTGCGTTCACCCTCCATGTTTCACTTCCGCTTCCGCTAAAAAAAACTGCGTTCACCCTCCATGTTTCACTTCCGCTTCCGCTAAAAAAAACTGCGTTCACCCTCCATGTTTCACTTCCGCTTCCGCTAAAAAAAACTGCGTTCACCCTCCATGTTTCACCTCTACTGTCCCCGCTACTTCCATCACCGGGAAACCTGCTACCAATAACTAATAATTATTATGTGTAATATGCGTTCTTCTTCTGTATGAATGTGTGTGTATGAATGTTGTCTCCGCTAGAAGCACATGACATGTGTGTGTATGAATGTTGATTTGCCTTTTGATATCTATATATGGTAGCATATTTTTAATTAAAAGATTTTAAATCGATTCTTTTTAGAAAAAAACAATTTATTATATTACTTTTTCATTCACATGGTTACTTTGATAAACAGTATACAAAATATTTCATTTAATTTATAAGTGTTAGTTAGGTAGACAAAGGAAAATCTTCAAAATTTCACCATTCACAACTATCCAATAAATCACATGGGACATTGATATACTTGATAAGACAATAGAAAAGGATATAAAAGTAAGTGTCTACATTTTCTGCTATACCATATAAAGAAACAAGGACATTAAATAATGGAGTATCTTATGTACAATAATTATTACTTTCTCTTGACTCGTGAGATAATATTTCACTCTTCCATGATATTTTTGCCTAACAAATATAATGCTCATTGTATTATAAGAGAGTTTCTTTTCCAGGTATATAATATTGTATAATATATTAATTATTGTAAGCATAAATGTGGAATATTTGAAAAATCTTCCACATTTAGTTACAGTTTTTTAATTCAAGTTTTTTAGTTGATATGCTTTGAGACAAAAGTAATAAAATAACTTTAAAAAAAAAAAAAGGAAACTATATATTAAAAATAAATAAGAAAAAATTAAAACAAGAAAACTTAATTGTCAATATATTGCATAATAATGAATTAATACTAAAGTTTAAGCGGTTTGTTAAGATTCCATTATTATTACTTTTTCATTCGCATGGTTATTTGATCAACAATATACAATATATTTCATATGTTAGGTAGACAAAGAAAAGTGTTCAAAATTTCACGATTCACACAATACATAAATGTGTACTTTTTTCATTTATAAGGTAAAGCAAAATATGTGTTCTTGTTAGAGAAAAAGACCTTAATTTTAGTTAATTGTTAAAAGCTCACGAGACTTGTTTAAACAAAGGTGTACTATAGTATTATAAAAGTAAATCTACTATGCCCTTGTAAAGAAAGAATGACAGCTACATAAACTCGTTTTTCACAACAAGTCATTTATTCCATCAACACTATGAGAACTTTTTATTGTTTCAAAATCATCTGAACCAACTGAATAAACAATACCTTTATCTGTTAAATAAGACTCATGAGATCAAAACCATTTACGATGGTGATTTAGTAATCTCAAACTGTTTTGGACTTTTGGTTAATGCAAAGTAGCTAATTAAACAATAAAATACCAACAAGACAGAACAACCAGCAAAAAATATCACGACTTTTAATTTTTTTAGTTTTGATAGTAATCACTGTATTATTGATATTAAATTAACACAAGCATCCTTGTCGAGCTACTGTGTCCACTACTCCCATCACTAAAAAAAAGTAATCCTCGTTTCTTGCTTAATCTATTATTAATGAATCTTGCTTATAAAAAAAGTAAACCTCATTACTTGCTTTTTCTTTTCTCCATTTGCTGGAAGAAAATTATACTCCATTTATTGTTTTTAGGGTTAAATATTATTTCCCCCTGCCATACAAGTGTGATTCATTTTTCCCCCCTTTAAGAAATTTTTTTTTGGTCCCCCCCACAACTTACTCAGGTTCTGTTTTCCCCCACCCCTATTAGCACATGTGGCACATTTTTGTTGACTTGGCATGCTGAGTGGGTTGTGTATGTTGCCACGGTGGATTAAGTTTCATTTATTATAGAATCACAAATTTTTCAGCTCATTTCCCCCCTAACAAAGTTAGGGTTCTTAGAATCCCTAAAATAGAAACCCATAATTGAACAAGCACGCGATGAAGAGGAAGGCGAAGACAAAGACGAAGGTGCGGCATTCGAAGAGACAGAAGCACGCGAGTAAGGGAAAACCATCTAAAGCTGGTTCTTCACATCAGTGTCATAAATCCATTAATGAAGTGGAGGAAGGCGCAACAAGCAATGCGAGTAAGGGAAAGACGAATGAAGCTAAACAGGTTTGTGTTATTCTTGTATTCTGCGTGTTTAGCATTTGTTTGTTAGGTTAAAAAGTTAGTTTTAATTTAATTCAGAACAATCAAGTATTTGATGTTGTGTTCCACCACGGTGGTGAGTTCCTTGTTCTGAGTGATGGAGCTACCATCTATAAGGGAGGTGTTTCGACACTACTTTCTGGGCTTCATATTGACAGGTTTACAATGGAGACTGTGCATAGGTTAAGTGTGGGTTTTTAATGTTTTGCTCTAAAGTGGGTCACAAGCACACTTATGCTATAAAAACCATACAAGAGAAACACACATGCCCTAGGGTTTTGGATAACAAGTCGGCAAACTCAAGGTGGGTGGCCAAGATTGTATTGACGAAGATGCAAACATCTCAAAATGTCAGGCTATGTGATATCATTCAGGATCTTAGGCAAAACTTTGTTGTTGGAATCACTATGGGTAGGGCATGGAAGGCCAAACTAATTGCAAAGAAGATTTTGGAAGGAGATGCAGATAAATAATATTCAAACTTAAGGAGGTATGCAGCTGAACTACAAAGAGTAAATCCTGGTAATTCTTTGGCTATAACTGTTGATAGACCAACTTCATCACTCCAACCAAGATTTGCCAGTTTTTACTTTTGCTTTGATGGCTGCAAGAAGGGCTTCATAAATGGTTACAAACCATTTATTGGAGTAGATGACTGCCACTTGAAAACCAAATATGGAGGCCAGTTATTAATTGATGTGAGGAGGGATCCAAATGATCAATACTTTCCTTTATCTTTTGGAGTGGTTGAGAATGAGACAAAGGAAAGATGTAAATGGTTTCTAGAGTTGTTGAGGAATGATATTGGGCAAGATAAGAACTTCGTCTTCATTTCTGATCAACAAAAGGTTTGTGTCAATATCATTTTTTTGTTTCATTATCTCACATTCCAATACACTTTAATATATCTAGTTATAAATTTTGTAGGGATTGATAGTTGTTTTTAAAGAGGTGTATGAAAGGATTGAACATAGGCTATGTCTTAGACACTTATATGCAAACTTCAAGAAAACGTTTAGAGGTGGATCTTTGATTAGAGATCTGATGATGGGGGATGCTAAAGCTACCTACTATCAAGGTTGGTTGGTTAAGATGAATGAACTGAAGCAGGTTGATCAGAGGGCATGTACTTGGCTTATGTCTGTTCCTACTAAAACTTGGTGTAAGCATGTTTTTAGCTTTTATCCCAAATGTGATGTGCTCATGAACAATATTGTTGAATCATTTAATGCAACCATATTAGCTGCTAGGGATAAGCCAATTTTGACTATGTGTGAATGGATAAGGAAGTACCTTATGAATAGGTGTTCCATCTCTGCTTTGAAACATGAGAAATGGCCTCATAGGATCATGCCAATACCTAGGAAAAGACTTGACCATGAGGTAGTTTTGAGTGGCCATTGGCTTCTTACATGGGCAATGGCTGAAAAATTTCAAGTAACTCATTCCTTCAACATACAAGAATTTATAGTTGATATTGCCAAAAAAACATGCACATGTAATTTCTGGGAGCTGGTAGGTATACCCTGTAGGCATGCTATAATCACTACGCCAAAAACGTTTTTTAACAGCGCATCTTAGACAGCGCTTTTAAAAGAAAGCGCTGTCTAAGGTTAAAATTAAAATAAAACACGGAAAATGGTCCAAAAAAATAATGAAAGCGCTGTCTAAGGGGGGGTCTTAGACAGCGCTTTCTAAAAGCGCTGTCTAAGGGGGGGTCTTAGACAGCGCTTTTAGAAAGCGCTTTTAATTATATACCTTAGTCAACGCTTTTGATAAAGCGCTGTTTAAAGTCTTTAAATTAAAAAAAAATTTATAACCAAAAGCGCTGTCTAAGGGGGGGTTTAGAAAGCGCTTTTGGAAAGCGCTGTCTAAGGCATACCTTAGAAAGCGCTTTTCCCAAAAGCGCTGTCTAAGGTCTTATTAAAATTAAAATTCAGACTTTTATTTTCGTTCCTGTTCTTTCTGTTTTCCCTCCCAGCGAACGAACCCTACCAGCGAACGAACGCCATTACAGCGAACTTCAATAGATTGTTTTCCTTCATTCGTTTCAGTCTTTGAAAGAGTTTAAAGAATCGCCAGTTTCTACTGTTCTTCATTGAGGTATGTCCGTGTTTTCATTTTTTCATTTGTTCTGTTTCATTTCTTCGAACAAACCCTACGGCCGACCGCGAACGCCATCACATTGTTTTCTTTCATTCGTTTCAGTCATTGAAAGTGTTTAAAGAATCATTCGTTTCTACTGTTCTTCATTGAGGTATGTTCATTTTTTCATTTTTTTTGTTTCTACTGTTCTGATTTATGATTTTTCTTCTGCTATGATATCAGTTCTGATTTTTCTTCTGCTATGATATCAGTTCTGATTTTTGTTTGTTAACAGTTCTGATTTTTGTTGAATATCAGTTCTGATATCAGTTCTGAGTTCTGATTTTTGTTTGTTTGATATCAGTTCTGATTTTTGTCTCTTCCATTTATTAGTTTAGAACTTCCATTTTGATATAACTACACTTCTAACAACTTAGTTTTATTTGTTTGAATATGGTGTTGATTGTATCAAAGGATGTTGAATAGAAAAAATATCCCTTATAATATTTTAAAAAATCAGAGTAACTTGCGAAAGATTTCATGGTGAAAATTGTTTTGAAAACAATTCTACAACAATTCAAAGATTTGATCAAATTGACACACACACACACCAATGATGTGGACATAATGAGAAGTAATATGCTAATTAACCTTTAATAGATCAAACAAGCAATTTAATTTATTTTTGGACTAATCAATCATTAAACAATTTAGAATCACAATTTGACAATTTAATCAATCATTATAGTGGATCGATCTTCACTCAATCCTTCTTTGAAGACTTGAATCTTTTCGTCTAATGGTTGATAGGTGTAAGAAACTTCACTTCAATAGAGAATAACTCTCTCTTTTTCTTCAAAGGAACTTCAAATCTTGAATTCCACAAATAGATCCAACTGCTAATACACCTTGATAACAACCATTAGCAATCTAATGTGGTTCCTCATAGAATCCATGGAGGACATGACAGGTCCACTAACATTTCATTCTAAAGCAACAACAGTTTGCTTTCTGGCTGCAAATCTAGCCAAAAGATTTCTCCCATAAAATGATTGAACGAACTCTTATATAGTTATAGGTATATTGTAATAGAAAAAGTTTGATTCTTGTAATATAAAAAATGAAAGTGATGAGGTAATTAAAGTTGGTATATTGGCGTATCGGATACGTTATTGAAGTTTATATTAACATTGGTTATGTATACGTTTTTTAAGTAGGAAAACCATGGATAAAACATGGATCTGTGCCGATCGAATGACCAAAGAGTACGAGAGTGGGGTTGCGGAATTCGTTAAGTATGATGTTCAACACGCTGAAAACCCCAGACGAATGCATTGTCCTTGCTTGCGTTGTTGTTATATTGGTAAGGTTGACGCACATGGATTGAAATCGCATTTGCTGAGGCATGGAATTGATCAAAGTTATCAGTGTTGGATATTTCATGGTGAGAAAATTAACGGGAATGTTGAATCGAGTGGAAAAAGTAATACGACCTATGCTTCATACGACAAAGACACGGAAACATATGATTGTGATCGAGTTGAAGAGATTGTAGAAGCACTGGAAGAAGATCTTCATGATTGTCCTGAAATGTTTGAGAGGATGGTAAGCGATGTAGAGAAACCGTTGTACAAAGGTTGCACTAAATTCTCAAGACTTTCTGCGGTATTAAAGTTGTACAACTTAAAGGCGGGCAATGGATGGTCGGATAAAACTTTCACAGAGTTGTTGGCCCTTATGAGAGAAATGCTACCGGATGATAATGTTCTTCCTAATCGAACCTATGAGGCAAAAAAAAATGTTGTGCTCTATTGGCATGAGCTATGATAAGATACATGCTTGTCCTAACGATTGCATTTTGTTTCGTAACGAATATGCAACGTTAACTGAGTGCCCCAAATGCGGTTTGTCTCGATATAAGAAAAGATTATCTCCCGCAAAAGTCTTATGGTATTTTCCGATAATTCCGAGATTTAGGCGCATGTTTCGTAGTGAAACCGATGCAAGACATCTTACTTGGCATGCAGATGAAAGAATTACTGATGGAAAGTATCGGCATCCGGCTGATTCACCACAGTGGTCGAAGATTGATAATGATTATCCTGAGTTTGGATCAGAAGCAAGAAACCTTCGATTGGCATTATCTACTGATGGAATGAACCCACATGGTCTTCAAAGTATCTCACATACCACATGGCCTGTGATTCTTATGATTTATAACCTACCTCCGTGGCTATGTATGAAGCGTAAGTACATGATGTTATCTATGTTAATCTCTGGGCCTAAACAACCAGGTAATGACATAGACGTATACTTGACACCTCTGATCGAAGATTTAAAGATTTTGTGGGAGAACGGTGTGGAGGTTTATGATGGATATAGGAAAGAAAGTTTCAATTTGAGGGCGATGTTGTTTGGCACAATTAATGATTTTCCAGCATACGGGAATCTATCTGGGTATAGCATTAAAGGTCAACGTGCGTGTCCTGTTTGTGAAGACGGAACCGATATGATTCGATTGGAACTTTGCCAGAAGAATGTGTTTCTCGGTCATCGTAGATTCTTACATTCTAAACATCACTACCGTGGGTGGAGAAAAGCATTCAATGGAGACACCGAACATCGTAGAGCTCCACCCGCATTGTCAGGTGAACAAGTTTTTGAAAAGGTGAAAGATGTGCGTACTGAGTTTGGCAAGCCTTTTGCACATAAGATTGTGAAAGGTGGGTGGAAGAAAAGGTCGATATTTTTTGAATTGCCATATTGGAAGTCTTTGTACGTGAGACATTTTCTCGATGTTATGCATATTGAAAAAAACGTATTTGAAAGTGTTATCGGTACATTACTCAATATAAAAGGCAAGTCTAAGGATGGCCTTAAAGCAAGGGAGGACATGTTAAAAATGGGAATGAGAACTGAATTAGCACCCGTGAAGAAAGGAAGACGAACATATCTACCACCTGCTGCTTTTACTTTATCTAGAAAGGAGAAAATTTTTTTGTGTAAGTCTCTGAGTGAAGTTAAGGTTCCAGAAGGATACTCATCTGATATCAGAAGACTTGTTTCTATGAAAGACCTCAAGTTGAAGAATTTGAAGACACATGATTGTCATGTTATAATGGAACATTTTCTACCGATCGGTATACGTTCTATTTTGCCAGAAAAAGTAAGAAGTTCCATAACTAAATTGTGTTTTTTCTTTAGGTCAATTTGTAGTAAGGTGATCGATCCCGAGATCTTACCAACACTACAAAAAGAGATTGTAATTACCTTGTGTGAGCTTGAAATGTATTTTCCTCCGTCTTTTTTTGACATAATGGTTCATTTAGTTGTTCATCTTGTGAAAGAGACACAGTTGTGTGGACCAGCTTATATGAGATGGATGTACCCTGCTGAACGGTATATGAAAATATTAAAAGGGTACGTGAAATCCCGAAGTCGACCAGAGGGTTGTATTGTTGAACGATACATTGTTGAAGAAGCTGTTGAGTTTTGTACTGAATATTTGTCTAACGTTCAATCGATTGGACTCCCCAGAGCTCAGATTTTCGACAAAATGGAAGGTAAAAAATTAATTGGGAATAAAATTGTGACAATATCAAGGGATGAACGGGATCAAGTTCATTTGTATGTTCTGCACAATAATAATGAGGTTGAGCCATATGTTGAAATGCACAAGGATGTACTCCGAAGGTTAAATCCGAACAGAAATGAAAATTGGATAGTTATAGAGCACAATCAAAGTTTCATACAATGGTTGAAGGATCATATTTATTTGAAGCGCTCTTCAGATCCTTCTTCGGTAACAGAAAGGTTGAGATGTTTGGCATATGGTCCAAGTTTGCATGTGTTTTCTCATAGCGCATATTCAATTAATGGATACACATTTTATACCAAAGAACAAGATGATAAGAGTACTATGCAAAATAGTGGTGTCACCGTGCTAGCTGAAGCAATGCATATATCAAGTATGAAGGACTTAAACCCCAAATATGCAAATTTGTCATATTTTGGAGTTATTGAGCACATTTGGGTGTTTGATTACGAGAAGTTTCAGATTCCCATCTTTGGTTGCAAGTGGGTGAATAGTAGTGGCATACGAATGGATAAGTCTGGATTTTTGCAAGTTGATCTTACTAGGGTGGGGTACAAAGATGAACCTTTTATTCTAGCATCTCAGGCTAAACAAGTGTTCTATGTGAATGACCCGAAGAGTACAAAATAGTCTATAGTGCTTTTCTCTAACAAAGTGACTGATGATAGCGGTGTCGATCAATGTGATATTGATGTTGAGAATGAGTCATGCATTAGACGGAATGAGTTGAATAGAAATGATGAAGTTGAGGATCTTATACTGGATGAGTCATATATAAGAAACGATCATAATGAGGGAATTTGGATCAATTCATCCGTACGCATTGCTAAGAAACAAGTGATTAATATTCCAACAAAGAAAAGAAAGAGATGTTAGTGACTTAGGTAAATTATCCATGGTTTCTTTATTTTATTTTTTCGATTGTTTTGATTATAAGTTATATGTGATAATGCATGATTTCTTTATTTTTTTGTTTTCAATTGCTTTGATTATAAGTTATATATGATAATGCATGATTTCTTTATTTTTTTGTTTTCAATTGCTTTGATTATAAGTTATATTTGATATTTGATGGTTTCCTTGGTTTATTACAGGTTAGACATGGCTGATGACCAACCTGAGGAAGTTCCTAAAAAAGTATCCGCGGAAGAAGAAATTCGAAGAGGCATCACAGTAATGAGAAGGGTGGTCCAAGGAAGATCTCGAGGCATCATACTAGATGTCTATTGGAGCACCCAGGGACAGCTTATAGAACCTAATGGGCATACCTTAACTAGTTTTATCGGTGCACTAGTAAGGAATGAAATTCCCATTACATGTGATGATTGGAGAAACAAAGAGCTGAAAGAGTCCAAAGATAAAATTTGGAGTGAGATAAAGGTACAATCATTTGGCCCTTAATTATACGGTATCAATTATGTTTTTTCAATTACCGATACTAACTATCAATCTGTATGTTTTTCTTAGCGATGTTTTAACATCGAAGAAGAAAGAAGAGGCTTTTGTATGAAATTGGCCGGAAAGCTTCTAAGAGGGTTTCAGACATTTTTATCATCCTAGTTCCTTAAGGATGCGGATGGTAATTTTGTGGATGCGGAGCTTCCCAAAAAATATGAAAGTTTGATATCGGCTGAAGAATGGGAAGCTTTCAAATCCAAAAGACAAGACCCGGTTTTTCAAAGAATAAGTGCTACAAATCGGGAAAGAGCATCAAGTCCCGCATATCCGTACCGAAAAGGACGTGTCGGATATGGACGGTTAGAACAATCCATGGTAAGTATTTATAAATTGCGATAACAAATTTGTTCATCATATATTAGTTTTATCTGATCAAATTGTATGACTTAATGTGTAGCTGCAGAAGGAGGAAAGTTCAGAATCATCTCTTCCTGCACATGTTTTGTGGAAGGAAGCCCGTGTGGGCAAATCTGGAGTTCCTCAAGAAGAAGTTTTACAAGTATACCAGAAATGTGTAAGTATAACATTTTTTCATTAATTGAATAACATTTTTATACACAAATATTTGACAAGTGTACGATATTCATCTGATTTTTCAGGAGGAGCTATCTCAGTCTTTATCTCCCGATGATACTAGGAGCATACTTGGTCGGGCATTAGATGTCCCTGAGTATTCTGGTCGGGTGAGGGGTAAGGGATTTGGAGTCACTCCGACCTCCCTGAGTATTAAAAAAGGAAAGGCTCCTAGTAATCGGGAGCTTCATGCAAGAATGGAAGCCATGCAAGCTGAGCTTGATGCATTGAGGAGAGAAAGAGAGGCTAGCGCCTCAACAGTATACAGAGATGCTTCGGACAAAGACAGTATCAACTGTACCTTTCAGCCGAACATTCCAGAGGTAATTACATATAATTGTCTTAAATTGAACTATTTGCTTAAATTATGTATTTGACATATATACACATTAACGATTTCTTGTTATTATTGGTTTTAGGGCATTTCCCATTGTCAGCTGTATTTGTCGTCACCATACTATCAGATGGTTGGCAAGGGAAAAGTGCATAACGTTAGCGGAGTATTACTCCACACTAGAGAGCTCCCTGCTGGATGTTTGAAGGTATCAGTTGATATTGCAGTTGAGCCGAATGCAGCATTACCATATCCTAGCGATGATTCGGATGCAACAACGGTGCACGAAGCAGTAGGTTCGTTTGTTGCATGGCCGACAAACCTCATATGCGTAGGATATGAGGTATGATTAAAACTTATGTTAACTTCCTTGGTATATTCAAAGTTTAAAATTTATGCTTAAAATTTTACTTACATATTTTCCTATGTTAAATAGACTCCCACACAATCCAAATCAAAAGATAGTGCGATTCCACGGCATACCGAGTCCACGGTTTCAAGAAAAGAGGTAATATATAATTATATGACATATATTCATGGAAGTTGTTACATTCTTAATTTGATCTAACTATTTATATGACATGTAGGTTCAAGAAAATGAGGCTAGCAATGCCTCCGCACAACAAAAAAAGGAGGTTAGCAACGCCTCCGCACGGGTACAAAGTTCTGGTGCTAAGAAGTCCGTAGCTAGGAAAAAACCTACCACCAAGTATAGGTCGTGCCTCAGGACATTTCTAGAGATGACCGATATACCGACCGGAGGTGTTCGGACTATACCTATGGAGGTAGGGATTTTCGGCTTTGATTACGAACAAATGATTGGTAATGAGGACTTCATGCAAGTTTTTGGTCGTGAAGAAATCGGCGTCAACGTTGTCAATACATATGTTAGGTAAATCCGGACTACTTTGTTTTATTAATTAAACAACTTATTTTAATGATGTTTACTTTATGTTAATGATGTTTTTATATTAGGTTTTTGTATGACAAATTGATGCGCCCCAATGGTTTGGACGTGTCATTCGGATTCTTAGCACCCGCGACCGTCAACTATAGTTTAATGATAAGTAGACCGGATACCGTGACGGAGTACGTTCTTCGGATCCTCGTGGAGAATAAAGATGCGGAGAAGTTGTTTTTTGTACCGTTTAATACCGGGTTAGCATTTCATTCTAAATTCATCTATTATAATTATTTTCCAAGTTACCATCTAACATTTGCCTAATCATTACAGTGGACATTGGTTGTTGCTCGCAATCAATCCTATCCGAGAAATTGTGTATTATCTTGACTCGTTAGGAAATGATTGGACAACATACCCGGATATGAAGGTCCTAATTGACACGTAAGTGAGAATGTTCAAAATTTTTCTTAGTTTATGTGAATTGTTCTAATTGCTTCATTTTTATTTTATTAGCGTCCTACAAGCTTTTCGGGCCCAACGAGTTATCCAAACCTCAAGGAGGGGCGCCAACTCCATTGCATGGATTAAAGTGGCGGTATATTTTTAATTACCGCGTTTTTTATTATATTAGTGATGACTACACTTGATAAAACTTAGGATTTATAATCCATATTTTTTTTTCATATGTAGTGTCCTATTCAACGTAATGAAATAGATTGCGGGTATTTCATGTTGAGGTTTATGCGAGATACTCTCATGTTGGGCCGATTAGAGATTCCCACCGATGTATGTATTTCTAACTTATGAGTTATTTTTATATTTACACATATCTCATATAATTAAATAGTTGGAATTAATTCAAAATATGTTATATTATTATGTAGTACTTTGATGAATTCAAGTGTGCATCTTATACAAAGGATCAAGTGGACGAAATCAAAGAGGAGTGGTGTCAATACATGATAGAGCTCAAAGTGTGTAATTAATGTGTACATTTGTAGTAGTATATGTAATGACTTATAAATGTAAACATAAATTTGTATATATTTTGATACATTTATGGCAAATTTGGTTTGAATTGGTTTGAATTGGTTAGCCAAAAATTGGTAAAAAAAGGCCAAAATGGCATATATAAAATGTGATAATTGTCTGCAAAAATCTGGTTGAAAACAGGTACCAATTCTGGTTTATAAACCTGGAAAAAATGTGGTTACAAACAAATCCTACAAAAAATTTCGTATACCTTAGACAGCGCTTTTGCCAAAAGCGCTGTCTAAGGGGGGGATTAGAAAGCGCTTTAGGCAAAAGCGTTGTCTAAGGGGGGGGCTTAAACAGCGCTTTGTGAAAAGCGCTGTCTAAGGTATACCTAAAAAAATTAAAATAGGAGGGGCTTAGACAGCGCTTTTGGCCAAAGCGTTGTCTAAGGTAGGGGGCTTAGACAGCGCTTTTGAAAAGCGCTGTCTAAGGTGTACCTAAAAAATTTAAATTAAGAGGGTCTTTTAAAGCGCTTTTGGCCAAAGCGCTGTCTAAGGGTGGGGGATTAGACAGCGCTTTTCACATTTTAAAAAGCGCTGTCTAAACCTTTAGCAGCGGAGGTTTAGACAGCGCTTTAAAGCGCTGTCTAAGGCTAAAAAAAGCGCTGTCTAAGGTCTTGTTTGTTGTAGTGAATAGCCTTAGGTTTTAGGCAATAGAACCCTGAGGATTTTGTTGATGAATGATATTCGAGAGAAAAATATGCACAATGCTATGGTTTTCCAGTTGTAATACCTCAAAATTTTCCCTCTTATATCCTCAACATTTTGCATAGCATTTAGCATATATAAGTTCACAAATAGCCAAAAAACATTGCATCATGTGTAGCATAGCTGATGCATAGGTATGTGGTCAATGACTGGAGCAACTGAGGGCTATACAAAGACAATCAAAGGGCCATAAAGCTTCTCAACATTGTGAAAAGGGTCCACAACAACCCACAAGTTCTCATTTGAAGCCACAAGTCATGGAAATATTTGGTTTGATCAAGGAAGACAAGTAGTGCAACACCTCCTGATGAAAATGAGCAAATTGGGGTTTCATTTTTACTGGGCTTCTGCATGAAGTTTTAATTCAAAGTGGATTTCATTGTCTTATATATGATGACAAGTGCTTAGGGTTCAAATTTCATCCACAAATTCATTATGGAAGAGGTTCAATTGGCCAGATGATTGAAAATCAGGGATTTGGGAAAAAGTCAACCATGCTGAAGAAAAAGTCAACTCCTGACTTTTTGAGATCCAAATCATGAAATTAGGGTTACAAAGAGCCTATGATTCAAATTGATCAATAAATGATGGAGGAATCAAGAGAAATCAAGAAAACCAAAACTTACCATTTTTGGAAAATTAGGGTTTCCAAAAATGGCAAGTTTTGGCCATTTTTGCAGCATCTTTGAGAGAGGCCTTCTCCCAAAATATGAGGGCTATCAAAATTCTACTTGGATCCAATTAAAGAGGGCATATTGAGCTTCAAATCCATAGGTGGAACTCCTCCATAACATAAAAAATGAGTGAGATATGATCTTGGCAAGTTGGAACAATTCAAGGCCCAAGGCCAGTCATGGGCAGGGCAAATGCAGGCCAGCGCGCGCCCTAAAAGGCATATAATCAAACAGGTGGAGGGTCAAATGTCATGCCATTTTTCTTGGTAAAAAATGCTTCAAAACAATTTTTGGTGAACTACAAAGTTGTTCCCCTATGTGATTGCTACAACTTTCATGTTCAACAATTTTTCATCTGATCAAAGGATTGGGAGTTATGAAAGGTCAAAGTAAGGGTCCTACACTGATCAAGGCAAAGGCAAATTTCCTAGGCATGCCAATGCTCTTCAAGCTCAAGTGTGCAAATTTGTGACTGAATGTTCATGCACCAATTCAAGATGCTTAGAGGCATTGTTACATCATTGTACCAATGTCAAATATGTTCTACACATCACGACCTTCAATTTGAGTCCAAGGATCACATGTAGTGGTGACTTGCACATGAAGTTACATGCCTTTGAAGATCAATGTGAGCAACTGGTTTTCTTGTATGACAAGGTATTGCATTGTGTTCAAGATTCAGTTCAGTTCAACTGGTTTGTATTATTCAACATTGCTTGGCCATGAAGCATTGTATTAGGATGCACATGATCCTATGGCTGCTTGCATACCACACTTGCTATACACCCTTAATGGAGTTCAAGCTAACTGAATGAGATTGAACTTACTGCAAACATGATCAGAATAGCTTCACTTTGCTTCACTACAACTCATCATAAGTGCCATGTTCTACTCCACATATGATCCAGCTCATGGCAAGCAAACTCATCACACACTTGACCATTTCAAGCACACTCCAAGTAACATGTTCATCATTGCATAATATCACACCTCAAGGCTGCACTGACTTGATATGCAAGCCCTTACCTCAAGTACACCATAATTGCCATGACAACTATCATAGAGAATCCAACATAAATGTGGAAGTTTCTAGAGAGTTTTAGTTAACCAGGGTTCTAACCCTGGTTCTAACTGTTAACCAGAGGTCAAGGACCCTATAAAAGCAAGAGCTCAGTGCATTTTGAAGCTCTCTCACTTTTTGCTCGATCCATACCATAACACTCTCAAGTTATTTCTCTGCAATCTCTGCAAGTTCTCTGATAATTGAAGAGGATCAAGCTTATTCAACCATCAACATCCATCATCTTCTTCTTGGTGCTTCTTCAAGCTTCATCAAAAGCACACTGCCATGGAGAAATCCATTTGAATCACTCCAACTGCACCATTGCAATATCACTGCATTGTGACTCAAGCAACCTCAATCTTCATCTCTCTAGCATTGATTTTCATCTATCCATCATCAGCATCTTGTTTTGCTCAATTTCTGTGGTGTTCATTGCTTGAAACTCTGAGGTTTCATCTCTGCAAATTGCACTGCATCTTCATCAGTTTCTCAAAATCCACACACCACAGAGTGTTTATTTCACTCTTGTTGATCAAGATCAAGATCAAGCAACTCAAGGAACCTCCTCTCTAGTATTCTAGCAACATTGAGACACCTCTGCAAATCAGGTATGCTTTGATAATTTGCTTGATCGAAATGCCTACATTTCAATGTTTTCATATTGATTGGAGCTCAATAGGAGCATTGCAATGTCTGGCTAGATGATAGACATGTTAGATGCATAGATCCAGTTTTAGGTGTGGAAATGTTTGCTTTTGAATTGAGTAATTTATGAACCCTAAGCCAGAAACAATGCTAGATTATTGATCAGTGGTGAGAGGCGAGTGCAGTGACGGTTTTAGAATTCATTTTCATGGAGGATTAGAGAAACCCTAGGTCAGGGGTGACTGGAGAAGATGACCGGAGGTCACTTCCGGTCACCTGAATAGTAACCCTAGGCCGAAGATGAGATTATAACATGACCATTAGATTAGTTTGATCCAAGCGTCCTCAGAGTGCCAGCGCATAAATGATTCTTGTGCCATTCACGTGCTACAAAGTCAACCAAAAGTCTTCAGCTTCATATTCACACCCCCAGCGTGTTTGACCTGAGCCCAATTAGTTCATTTTTCTACTTTTCAGACCCCCAGGCCCAATGTCTTTTATTTCTTTTATTTTCTTTTTCATTTTATATCATTTTCGTTTCTTATTTTTAAAAATACCAAATTACATCAAAAAATTACAAATAAAAATTCATATAGGATCCTTTCAATTTTCTCTAATTTTTTGTATTTTATATTTTATTTTTATTAATTTTTGAAGTCAGAATTAATTTCTCTTTTAATTGTTTCACAATTCTCCCATTTTGAACCATTCATTTTGTATATTTTTGTTCTCATAAACCACAAATGATAAAGACTCCATCCTTTTTGCATTCTTTTAAGAGCTCATTAAACTTCCCCAAAATATTTTTCTCTGGATTTTTAGGTGTTTGTTTGGATCTTTTTGAGTCCATTTTTCCACATTGATCACATAAACCCTAATTGCTTTCTAATGAACCTTTCACCACTCAAAAATAGGAATTTTCAAGAGATTTTTTGTACACATGTTACTCTCTGGATTTTGTATTGAGTTGTTAAATTTCATAATTTTTCTAGGTCATTTGATATTTTTTCCCAAGTTGCTTAAGCCTTAAGTCATTTTTGGTCCCTTTTAGAAATCTCCCTCATCCCATTTGAATAAGGCATTCATGCCATTGTTATAAGGTCTTGATTTTTATTCTTTTGGGTCTTATTATAGGTCCTAGAATGATGTATGTCCACTTTGGGTCATCACTTTTTGATTTTGTTGCTTACTTGCTTCATAAGTCACACATGTGTCCATTTGCCCTAATTCTTCTTCTATTTCCCTCTTAAGACTTCTAAACCTATCTCATGAGTATGTCAACTATGTCACATCATTTTTATTCATCTTATAAGTGTTCCACAATCATCTTTATGCATTCACTTCTTCTCATAAGTCTTCATGCTTCATTTAGTTCCATATGACACTTTGAAACTCCAAAATCAAACCTCTTGTTCCTTTAATCCTAATGGTATTTACCCCCGCTCATTTGTGGTTATTTTTTTGGGCCTAAGCTTCATCCTAGCTTTTCATCAAGCCCCTGGTTTTTTTATGGGGAATTCAAACCCTTTTGGTCATGTTTGATTTTTTACCTTAAGCTTTTTGTTCCTTTGAAGTTTCACTTGCATTCTTTTTTATGTTCACATCATCACTCATATAGTTTGCATATCTTTTACTTAGATATTTTCATCCCTTGTAGTATGAACTTTTAAGAGTCTTTATTGTGATGTTAACCCCTCGATTTTCTATTCACTTTAGGGTTTATACCATTTTAGATTACTTAGTCCTTTAAGTTTCTTCATGTAACTTTACCTTAGATCTTAATAGGGTTTAACTTCTTTTTAGGGCATAGTTTGAAGTTGTCCACCTTTGTAGCTTTAGAATACTTGAGTTAAGTTTAGCTACTGACTTTTTAAGTTTACCATCTAATAAGTTGCCTTAGGCTTAGGTAAGGGTCTTAGGAGTTCATTAATTTCTTCCTTAGATAGTGAGAATTGTTTGTGAAATTCACCATGTAATAATTGCTCATTTTGCTTCATCATACTAATATTTGTTTTGTAGGGGGGAAGATGGGGTAATCACTTCATTCCTTATCTCTTATGCATCATTTTGTTTTGCCTTAGCACCTTTGTGCTTTGTTCATAAGTTCTATTTCTCTCTTTAGATTCAACTTAACTTCCTTAGGAAGTAAGTTGAATTCTAGCTTGTTCTGTCTTTTCCTTAGGTTAGAATACCACATTAACCATAGGATCACATTTGTACATAATAAGATGACTTAGGGTTGTGTCTTAGTCCCTCCATCAACTTTGACCTTTGCCTTTTGAGTCTTCTCTCCTCGTCTTCAAACAAATCCAAAAAAAAGACTTAATAAATGCATGAAAGGACCCCTTGTGTATAGCCTTATTCCATGGGGTACTTGCATTCATTCCATATTGGAATGGTGTAGGCTTGTCTAGCATGACGTACAAGTCTTATCAAGGGGTTGTTTCACAAAGAAAATTTAAAAGACATTTCTTTACAAAAGCAACAAAAACACTTAATAAAGTTCAACAGACTAGTGAACTTAAACCCAAATTCATGGAAACAAGTCTTGGATAAATTCTCCTTGATTGGTGTGCTTGTTCTATTATTCCATCTTGGAATTTAGTAGCAAGTATACATTCCATGGAAAAGAGTTTGAATTTACTTCCTTGTGCCAAATTCATACAAAACTCTTAAAAAAAGCAAACAACAAATAATAAGCGACTTTCCTGCGAGAACTTCTCTTCTCACCTCATTCATTCTTAATGCAAACTTGCGATGACTTGTCTCATTTGCAAGACGGTAAATGCACTCGTACCAGACAAACCTACAACACCTGAGCATAGACATACGTAGTTCCAGCTATAAAAAACACAAACAAATAGTTCCCGCCTTAGTTAGGTGAACTACATCGACTCTGATCCTCATTTTCCCGATGAGGTACGTAGGCAGCGGGGTAGGGCCCGTTCGAGCACATTCTTTATTTTCCCTACATTTTCCCCATTCTTTCTTTCCATTCTCCTTTCCAATTCCCTTTTCTCATTTCACTCCCATTTCAGTTAGTAGTTCATTTGTTCAACAACAGTTATATTCTTTTCCCCTTTGAAACAAAACAAGCAAGCGTGGATCCCGTCGGGTACGGAGGACGGTCTGGGGTGCTAATACCTTCCCAGGTCGTAACCGACTCTCGAACCCAGATCTTTGGTTCGCAAGGCCTTATCCTTTCCTTCTTCCTCAGGTTTGTGCAGCATTACCTTTCCCGTTCCTTCGGGATAAAAATGCCTAGCTGGCGACTCTACCTTTTCCGCGCCACTTTCGCGTTTGTACTAGGATGAAAATCCCGGGAGCGACACCAGTGAGTCCTATTAATGGTCAGGATATGTGGCCTGTTGTTGAGATAGAAGATATATTTCCTCCAAAGTACAAAAAGGACCTGAGAGACCCAAAAAGCTAAGGATTAGGGAGACTGGTGAAGATGGTGCTAGGAGAAGACTACCTGGTGTGTCTTACAGGTGTAAAAAGTGTGACAAGTTTGGTCACAATTCTCAAACTTGTAAAAGCACTAGACATGATCCTAATGGCTTGAAGAGAAAGGTATGTCTGTTGTATTTGAACTAGCTTCCATGACGGTTATAGTTGTTTGTTTTGAACTAGGGTACATGATTGTTATAGTTGGTTGGTTTGAACTAGGGTACATGACTGTTATAGTTGGTTGGTTTGAACTAGTGTACATGACTGTTATATTTGTTTGGTTGTATACATGCTGTCATATTTGTTTGGTTTGTAACATAAAAAATTGAAGGTCACCTCAACTGAATCACCAAATGAAGCAAGTCATCAAGAACAACAAGAACCAACACAGTCACAAGAAGTCCTACAACAATCAGCAACATAAGCACAAGGAGAACCAACACAAACAAGCCAAGTCCTACAACAAGCATCAACACAAGCACAAGAACCAACAGAAACAACTGATTATTTTGGAGAAATTACCGATGAAGTCATATCAAGCCTGCCTGATGCTACTACAACTACATCTGATGTGAAGCCAGGCAACATGAGAAAAGAAGTGAAAACAGTCAAGAAGAGGTCAAGTGAGAGAATAAAGCTGAAGTGGTTTCAAAAACCCATTATTGGGCCAGGTTCAACCACAGATTAACCAATAATCGTGGCAGAAGAAGATGAAGGAGGTTTAACACAACAAGGATCTACCATTACTCGTGCCAAGAAGAAAATGAAGAAATAGTTCAAGAATTCTGTCTTTTATGTATTGTGTCATATATCAAGAATTATGTCTTGTTTGTTTTGTGTCATGTATGTTTTATGGCTTATGCCAATTCTACTTATGCTTTGTGGCTTATGCTACGAATTCTGTCTTTATGTTTTGTGGCTTATGCCAATTCCACTCATGCTTATGACATTTCCACTTGTAATTGATATTCTCAGTTCTGCTATAATATTATCAGTTCCACTTATGCATTGTAATTGAGTTTGCTAGTTCTGATATTTCAAATGCACTATAAAACTTTCTCTTCAAATGGATCAAATGATTGGAATGAGACACAAAATGGATTAACTAATATTTCATAAACCTTTAAAGGTTACATCACACTTACATGTCAAAGCACTAAAACAAACCAAACCTACTAAAACAAACCAACAAATCTACCTTAAACTAAAATAACCTAATCTACCTTAAACTAAAACAACCTAATCTAGCTGGAAATTTTTCATCTGACAATTACAATAACTTATACACTAATGTAAACATAATGCAAGACAACATAAATGCAATCTCCTATTGGATATTTTTCCTCTTCAACTCATCTATCTTCATCTTTGCTTTTCCAATCTTCTTTTCTGTGCCATCAATCTTAGCCATTAGTACATCACAGTTTTTGCAAACAACTTCAGGCTTGGGCATTTCCATCAAGGACTGGGTAGCTAAGTCATCTCAGATGAAAAGATCACAACTATTCACTGCCTGCAAAATCATTCACTTGTTACAACAACATCAACATTCATAAACTCAAAATAGTAAAAACAAAACCCTAAAATTCTTAACTATAACATTAAACAGTTGTTACCCCAGATTTTCGACATTTTCAGAATTTCCGATTGCGATTTTATACGGTTTTAGCAACAAACATTTTCATAGGTAGACGACATCCACAACACGGAACGATCGAATCTCCATGTGAATAGTGACTTACAGAATCGTAACTTGAATCCATTGCAAGCGACGAACACGAAAGCTGAAGAACAAACGATGAACATAATACCTGAAGAACTGACGAGGGAGAATGAAGAACAAGATGAAGAACAAACGAGGGAGAATGAAGAACAAGCTGAGGAACAAGCTGAAGATCACGAATGCAAACTCATTCTATGATAAACCTAAGTTTATCCACCGTGGCAACCCACTCAGCATGCCAAGTCAACAAAAATGCGCCACATGTGCCAATAGGGGTGGGGGAAAACATAATCTTAGTAAGTTGAGGGGGGACCAAAATTTTTTTTTAAGGGAGGGAAAATGAAACTCGCTTGTTTGACAGAGGGAAATAGTATTTAACCCTTGTTTTCAAGTATATATAATCATAGGATTTCATCAAAATAAGTGTTGTTTGCAAAACTAGTGGAGAACTTGTACAACATATCATTTATATCCTCATTCACTATATTTCCTCCTCATGCTTAGAGGAGATTCCTCATCAATCTAATGTGCCATTTATCCATTTTATATTTGTATTGAATTGAAAATTGAATTTATGTCCTTAAAAAGCAATAACTTTCACGTGAGTTTTTTTATTCACTATATTTCCTCCTCATGTTTAGGGGTGATCTGCTTTCAATAATGATGAGTAGAGGTGTATTTATAGGGAAAATTATTTTTATTTACCATGTCAATGATTCGAAATGGGAGATAGTTTTCATTAATCAAGATAGGTGATAAAAATATTGATTATAGGGAAAATTATTTTTATTTACCGTGTCACATGATTCGAAATGGGAGATAGTTTTCATTAATCAAGCTAGGTGATAAAGATATTGATAATGTTGTAGTAAAGCTTCAATAGGAAATACAATATTTTCTGTCTTTTTTCTCATTAAAACAATAACATTCACGTGATTTTATTTTTTTTACCATTATGATAGGATAAACATTTTTCAATGGAGTTTGGTTGTGACATGATAATGTAGATACACTTACACATATAGTTAATATAGATGATTGGTGATTAAAAGAAATTTGCAAAAATAAACATGGAAAACATCTATTATGATATATAAAATTTAAAGTAGTTGGTAATCACACTATAATCCCTCTAATTAAATGCTAATTATGTGTGATGTGTCACTCTCCCAAATTTCCTTCTTATTTTTTATTTTCTTTTTAAATCTCTAATATTTTAAATCTCTAATATTTTAAATTTAAGTGATTATTACACTTCAGATTTGTTTTGAAAATATAATTTAAATTTATTTGGACCATGCAAAGTCACACGGAAAATTATTTAACTACAAAAAATAAAATAAAATACAAGAGAGAAAATACATTGTGAACGTATTATAAACAATAATATAAAAAATGATAAGAGCTGAAATTTGAAACATGATATCTAAATCACATTTGCTCTTGGTTTGATGTCTAGAGATTATACATCAGATTTAGGTTAGGTTGGTTGAGGTAAAAAAAACTATTATAATTTATTTTTATTATAAAATAAATTGTTTATAGTGGTGTAATCAGTTTAATATGATTTTGAAGATTTTATTTATGTCGTGTATTTGAAGACTTTGATAGGTTTGATTTATGGTATAGATTTCGATAAGAAACATAAATAATAATTAAAAAAAAATATATATAAATAAAGACTATTAGTATTAATTCAACAAGAAAAATAGAAAGAAACTGAAAATACTCAACAAGATAATAATACAACATAACATATTGAACTTATAAAGTTCATCATAATTAACAAGAGACAACAACATGATTATGCAATCAAATTACTAACAAAAACTAGGCAGAGAAATTAGCAAGGCACAACAACAAGATCATTAAGGTGTTTCAGGCTTTGGAGCGGTGGCGACAACAGTGGAAGCATAGCAGGGTGGGTGTGTACATCCTTTATTTCCGGTGGTGGCAGCGGTAGAGGCAAGGCAGGGTGGGTGGGTGCATCCTTTGTTTCCGGTGGCGGCAACAGTGAAGGCATAGCAAGGTGGGTGAGTGCATCCTTTCTTTCCGGTGGATGGATAGCAGGGTGGGTGGAGGCATATTTTGGTGAAGGCAGCGGTGGAGGGATGGCAGGGTGGGTGGAGGCATGCTTTGTTGGCTGCACCTTCCGCTCTGAGAGAAGCAGAGATGAATAATATGAGTAGTGCTGCAATAAAAAATTTGGAAATGGTCATTTTTCTTAATAAGATTGAACAACTTTGGAAATTAATTGGGATGATGATAGAGGTGTATTTATAGGGAAAATATGATAATGGAGTATTTTTTGTCCTTTTTTTCATTAAAATCAATAATTTTCAGGTGATTTTATTTACCGTTTACCATTATGATTGGATAAACCATTTATGTTATTCTTTTTCAATGGAGTTTGGTTGTGACAAGATAATGGAGATACTCATACGGTTAATAAAGATGTAACTTTTCTCTTGGTGGCAAAACGAAATTTGCAAAAATAAGCATGGAAAACATAGATATAAGATATTTAAATTAACAGCTAAACCATTAAGAAATATTTTTATTTAATTCATAAAATATTATAACAACATAGATATAAGATATTTAAATATATTTCATATGTTATTATTACTTTTTCCATTTACATGGTTATTTGATCAACAGTATACAATATATTTCTTATGTTAGGTAGACAAAGGAAAGTGTTCAAAATTTCACGATTCACAATAAATGTGTATTTTTTTCATTTATAAGGTAAAGCAAAATATGTGTTCTTGTTAGAGAAAAAGACCTTAATTTTAGTTAATTGTTAAAATAGGTGTACTCTAGTATTATAAAAGTAAATCTACTATGCCCTTATAAAGAAAGAATGACAGCTACATAAACTGGTTTTTCACACAACAAGTCATTTATTCCATCAACACTATGAGAACTTTTTATTGCTGCAAAATAATCTGAACCAACTGAATAAACAACACCTTTATCTGTTAAATAAGACTCATGAGATCAAAACCATTTGTGATGGTGATTTAGTAATCTCAAACTGTTTTGGACTTTTGGTTAATGTAAAGTAGCTAATTAAACAATAAAATATCAACAAGACAGAACAACCAGCAAAAAAATATCACGACTTTTAATATTTTTAGGTTTGATAGTAATCACTCTATTATTGATATTAAATTAACACAAGCATCCTTGTCGAGCTACTGTGTCCACTATTCTTCATCTTCTGTGATTAATGTGAAAGAAACATTATTAAGTCTTTTGTAATTCAAGTACTGCACGGTTTGTTTGTTTATGTCACTACAACCTAATCAAACCTCTAATTATAAATTAAAGGATATTTTTAATTAAAATCATTAGTTTATCATAAGCCAAACTTGAGAAGAACAAGACAGCTCCATAAACGTGTAAAAGAAAGAAGAACAATTACATAATATTTATTTTACTTTCATAAATATTAAATACAAAAAGTAAAATCACTTTTTGAGAGATTTTATAGATTTTGTTTAGATACCATTACATATTGAGCATACTCGACTCACAAAATCTAGTAAAATCACACAGACTATTAATATTTCAATTTTCAAATTAAAAAATGATTTTCATACAATAGATCAATGTAAAAGAGAAACTCTCATATGTGAGAGAAATATATCTATTGGTGTGTTAGGTAAAATATCTCATATGAGTCACAAGATGAAGAGGGTAGTAATTAATGTACTAGTCCATTATTTACTCTGTATGGTATAGCAGAAAATCTAGAGTACAATTGTTTTTATAACCATTTTAAATGTCTAATCACATCACACTAATTTTCTTTTTGGATAGGCGACACATGATGCTAATGCTAGTTGTAACATACTCATATTATTGAATACACAAACTTTAAGTTGAAGCAAAGTTACCCTTTTTTCAATGTCCTATCCTATAAGAAGAGATATAAATTAATCTTAGATGCAGTACCCTCGTCCATAATTGTTATTTTTCTAACTAAACTATGTTTAAAACTAACTATAATTATCTTCAAGAAGCATCAAACCTCTGAATGTAATCAATGCCAAAAATAATAATATAGAATTTTTTATTGAGCTCACAAATGTGTATATTCCTGCATATAAATCAAGATATTAAAAATTATGAGATTATTTATTTATTATATGTGATTGATTAAGTATAAAAAATATGCTTACATTCAGGATTTGGTTCTTTAGGATAATTACAATTGTCATGATATGGATATTGACCATATGTTTTATAAAATTTTACTTTTTTTTTTTTGTTCAATAGCCTTCTTCTTTCCATCTTTAATTTGGTTATCACTTTCTTTTATCTTTGAAATTTACGGTGAATGCATTTCTATTTCTTTGAACAAATATTTGTTGTTGTTCAGTTAGTTGTTTTTATATGCTAATAACATCATTCCTAACAAGAAATTTTTCTGACTTTGTCCGGCCACATGCATACAGTATAAAAAACAATCTCATACATTTGACATAATTTAACTTACATTTTATGGATTAGAACACTCTTCTAACACCATGTCACCAACACCAAAAATAGACTTAGAAGTTGTTCCATCTATTTACTATGTATTTATTCGATATTTAATTTATATCTTTTATTTTAAGAACACAAAGTATATGTCTGCATAATATGTCTTGAGATTGAAACATTTTGCACAAACAACTTGCATCATGATTCTAAATAGTATAAATAATTTCACATAATTATAATTATCTTTATTTTTTTACATGCAATGAATTCAATAAGGAGAGATTAAGGTGATCTCAAGCCCATTGAAATAATTCAAACATCAAAAAACTGGTAAAGCACACAACAAAATTACCCGACAGAACTAAACATACACATGACTTTACAAAAAAATTGAATAGAAACTTACTTCAATCATAAATACTACAAGTCATCTTACCAAACACCCCAATTGTCATCCACTTCCAAGAGGAAACAATACTATAAAAATATTATCAACATTACCCACTTTTCATTGAATAAAATCTTATTCTTAACCCTCCAAATATTGCAGCAAGTGATGAACCAAATAGAAGTTGTCGAATCATTACTACTCCTACCATATAATATCTGAAACCACGTCATGGCGTGATTTTGGCACTCCATTTCTGTTATCCAATCAATATCCACCCAATCACACACCTTCTTCCACACTAATATAGAAATATTATGATTGAAAAAAAGATGATTCAAATCTTCTCTTTCGTTAAAGCATAAGACACAAACTTTATCGTGATCATTCTCAATAACTAGTCTAGCCCCAAGGTTCATTCTCGTCAATAATTTATCAAGGATTAAACGCCATGCAAAAAATTTGATTTTCATCAGAATTTTTGACAACCAAACTGTTGTACTCCAAAATTTGCCCTCCCACAATCAAAGTAATGTGTCCCTAGAGGTTCACAAGGTTCACAAAGTTCACAATTGGTCAGACAAAACATCCTCCTAAGCAATGGATCCATAACTAGGGTTTTGAGTTTATCTGAGCTAAATGGACTTCCAAGGCCTCAAATGAGCTTCATAACATCCCACATGTATTCAAGAATCTCCATGTCAAGTTGCAAGGCTTTCCCGATAAGTTTGACCAGTCAGATGATCAGATATGCAAAAATCAGTCAAAGTAGTTAAAAAGTCAAACTGAGGTCAACTGTGGTCAAATTAAAGTCAAACTTCAAGATATTTTGCCAACATCAATATTATGTAATAAATTTCATCATTTGATCAAGGGTTGATCATGATTCATCAAGGAGATCTTAGATCATCTAGAATCAGGAAGTTTCTAAATTAGGGTTTCCTAGGAAAAGTCAACTGAACTTTGACCAGCCATAACGTTTACATGCTTCATCAAAAATTTCCCATCCAAAACTCATTTTGAAGGAAATTGAATTCTCTACTACTTTGTGTCTCACAAGCCAAGCCTAAAAATGCTTCATTTGGAATGTATGAGCTAAAACATTACAGGTCATTTCAAAAGTCAACAAAAAGTTAACTTCTTCCAAAGAGCATATTTTGAAAATGGTAAACGATATGGACATGAAACCAAAGGGTTTTGTTATAGGGATCTTTAAGCTTTCCAAAATATCCAAGAGCACCTTTATAGCTTTAAAATTGAGGGATTTATGCCTTGTCAAAATTGGGAGATTTTCAAGGGGTGTATGAAGCAAATAAGGTCCTGAATCCAAATATTTTCAAATGGGCCTATCATTTTGCAACCCAATCTTAACAATAACACCAAGCACGACCCAATTCAAATAAATTTTGATTTTTATAATTTATTTATTATTTATTTGGATTTTATTCATTAAAATTCATTTTAAATCAAAATAAAATATGAAAATACAATTATTTGATTTGATTCTTCTTCTAGAAGCTCTTAAGTGACATTCAAGTTAATTTGATTCTATCCAAATTCGTGCACAACCAAATTGGTAAGGATTGGTCTATTTTTAAGACAAATTATGAAAGATTTTCCTTCACCATCAAGCAATGAGATTTTGTGATCCATAAGCCCAATATTCTGACCTAATGCATTCACTTATAAGTACATAACATCACCAATACATTGAGGACATATTTGGCAGCCAAGAACCTCACATTCAACTTCAAAAAATTTCATAACAAAGTCAATTTTGGTTTCACACATTGAGGTGCATTCCAAGCTATTTAAAGGTTGAGACATCATCTTTGAAGCATGTACAACGCAACTGAACCATCACATTGATCAAAAGCATCACATATCATAGAATTCAAACCTTGTTTTTCTTGATTTTTTTATTTTTTGATTCACTTAATTCATGCATTACTTTTTCTTTTTGACTCTATACTATTGTTTTTGATGGTTTGTAGATCGTTTCTGGACAAAAAACTTGCAGGTTCATGGCCAAACACGTGAATGACCATAGTTAGGGTTTGGACCATTAATTTAGGGTTTTGACATTTGTCTTAAGAACCCAATTGGTAGTTAATTTTCTCATTTTTGTCGGGCTAGTCCCGGTTTCTTTTGTAACAAGAGTGAGTACATTTTGTACTCGATATTAATATATTTATTGCTTAAAAAAATTGTAAAAAATTAAATATTCAATGAATAAATATTAATTTTTTAAAAACAATTAAAACATGTATTTTCTATTTAGGTAGGTCAAATTATTTTTAGAGAGGGTTGAATGTCTCGAAAACATTATTTAGGCGTATTTACAATTTTAGTCCATGCATTTAACCCCAACTAGAATTTGGTTATATGAAATATTGCTTACAAAAAAAATTAGAGTTTATTTATCTATTTTATATACTTTTCGTTGGTGACATTTGTTTGAATATGTTCAAGGGGATTGAAGATGATGAGCATAAAGTTTCAAAATCGGATTGGTGGAAAGATCTTGACGCCATTGATAGAAAGATTTGGATTGCCATTGATATAAACCACTAGGGGATTTCCTAGTGGTTTATAGTAGTTATCATAGTGGTTTATAGTAGTTAAAGTTTGGTATAGACTAAATACTTCTGCTATCTCATAAAAATTGTCTCATATGCATCTCAAAATAAATGGTTCATTGGAATATCAATACAATATTATTATATTTTTCTAATTAATCTACTAACAATAATAATTAAAGGTATTTTAATAAAAGATACAAATTTTAACATTAAAATGAATACTTCTAATTATTTTTGTAAGAACCGCGCATAACTCAAATCAAACATGTATTATGAAATGGAAGTAATAAGTTATAATGAAAGAAAACTATGAACAGAAAAATAAATTTAATTCATTAATTTCAATTGATATAAAAATAAATGGTTATGATCAATTATTCGTACTTCTCGCGATAATCAAGTGTTTTTATTTGAATTGTCATATATATATATATATATATATATATATATATATATATATATATATATATATATATATATATATATATATATATATATATATATATATAAATTTGATTTTGGTATCAATTTAACTCTATCGTAGACAGCCTTTTCATTGATATATTTTTATAATCTAAAATTTTTCAAAAAATAAAACATAAAGTGGGATCACTACCTGATATAGAAAAGAAAGTGAAATAAAAATAAAAGTATAATAATATCATATAAAAAGCTTCAACCAATTACACAAACTGTGTACCCTTTGAACGGATTTGCAATTATTTTATTTTTGTTTTTAGAACATATTGTATGAGAGTCTAAACAAGTTTGAAAAAAAAAAAAAAAAACTCGATCCTTTTTCTAAGTAGAAAAATAGCATAAAATATATAAAGTATCATCATTAACGTGTTTATAATAAAGCATCATATCACCATTAACATAAGATACCTTATTTTTTAGTATCAATTTCATAAATGTGACATCAAATAATAATGAATCTTTATTAAACGTGCGAAACAAAAATTAAAATTCTTAAAAACAAAATTGGAGATAATTTTAAAGAGATATCAAACAAAATATAAATTTTATTATCAATTTAACAAGTAAATGAGATAAAAAAATATTTACTCTCATTAATACTTAGAACAATCGGTTGGTTTGAATGAAACAATGTTCCTTTTTAGGTCATAACCAACCAAATAGTTCACTTGTGCATTGTTTCCGAAAACTCCTAAATCACGTCTATGTGGTGAAAAAGCAAAACATTCAATCTCTTTAGATATAGATTTAAAGTAGCCCTTAGGATCTAATTTAACATCTCCACCACTAAAATGTGCAATAATAACAGGAAAAATTGGTTTGGATGTGGATTTTTTGGATGTAATATTATAACAAAGCTTATATTCACCACTATCATCATGAAAACGTTTTAGTTTAATCATTTTTTTAACCGCTGATTCCAACCTACGGTAAAAATGGCGTGGAACAAAAGTTACCGTTGTACCAGAGTCAAGTAAGATATTATGTGTAGAAGCATTTATTCCTTTATTCTTAAACCCACTATAGCTTATTCTTTTACGTCCCACGCTAATTGCTTTCAAATTTAGATAGTAATAATCTACTTGGTTATTTCCTGTCATTTTGACCATAGGAGTTGAAACAACATTTTTACCAGAGACAATAGCCGCATCTCCAAAATTGAGCTTGCTAGATAAATTAGCATTCCTATCATCAATAAAACAATATGAGAATCTTTCATCAGTGTAAGATCCCAATTGTTTTATAATTGACAAAGGTCCAATTCCAAGGCCAATTATACCTCCAGTTTTTCCGCTTAAAAATAGAGTATTGTTGTGTCCACATCCTATCATAATTTTAGGAAACGAGACAATAGATCCGGAAGTGGACTCTAATGTAATGGTCTCTAAAATAAGATCTCCATGTGTCTTTGCACTAGCACCATAATCCAATGTATATTCGCAAACATCTCTATCCTTAGAACAAGAAGCTTCTATTTCTGTAGATTTACATCTACTAGAAGAACAGGAAATATTTTGATAACTCGAGGATTTTGAAGGATTAAAAATAGGAGATGTTTGATTGTAACATGTATTACAAGGCTTACATTGAAGCCATAATAGGTTACTACCTGAATCCAAAATACCATAGACTTTAAATGGTGGGGTACCAATGTAATAACTCATGATATATTCACCACCTTCGTAGGTTAAAGATGAGTCAAGTTTGTTTTTAGTAAGAGAAAATACGCTATCGATATAATTGGAACGGTTGATAGAACGATGTACAACATTGATAATTTGTTGAGATTTAGTTTGTGTAGGATTGTAGAGTGGTGATTTATAAGAATCACGATGAATAAGTTCAACACTAAAACCATTGTTTACATCATGAGAACAAACTATTACGCTAAAAAGACTTAAGAAAATAAGAATAAAAGATGAAACACTTGACATTGTTACAGTGATTTCAATGAAAACTTGTTATCCCAATTTATATTTGTTGCGCTGCTTTTTATAAGATTAGAATGCATATAGATGTAAAAATAAGAAAAACATAATAAAGTAGAGCATTAAAAAAGTGAATATTTGTTTAATCATATCTTTATTATATTTTTGGTAAAAAGTTATATATGTTAACTATTATACCTATTTTAGAAATTTGATTTGATTTTTTTTAGTGAATACAATGTATTTTTTACTTAAATGCAAAAAAAAAAAAAAATTGCAAATAGAAATATTTTATTGTATGCATTTCATATGTATGTATTCTCTCCTTTTACTATTATAGAAAAATGTTATCTTCTAATTTTAAATAATGGATGAATCTTGTCTATATAGAGACAAAGTACATCAATCAAACAATCAATTGTTTAATGAATATGTTAAGAAATGTTTTATTAATAATAGTAATAAGAGAGAGCATTTGATTTGAAATTATTACAAAGATACTTTTTTTAGTTTAGTTCGAAAAATAATATAGTAATTACCATGATTTGATTAAATGTATTTGTAAGAACATGATAACTCAAATACATAAATATTAATCTTAAAATAATAATGAAAAATTGTAATTTCAATTTCGATTTGTCAATTTTTATTAAGGGAATTAAAAACTTAAAATTCCTCATAACAATATTTAGGTTTTAATGTAAATATAGTTCATATTTTTTGCCAAATCACAAAACTATTCCCTCATATTTAAATGTAAAAGCTTTTGATCTCACTCCCATATATTTGCATCAACATTGCCGAGTGCAATAAGTTTTTCTACAATAAATAAAAACAACTAAATCTCGAGTATAAGAAACAATAATAATAATAATAATAATAATAATAATAATAATAATAATAATAATAATAATAAATATTTATATAATCTAAAGTTTAGTATTTTTTTTGTTGTTGTAAAAACCATATAAGTTAATTACTATACCTATTTTAAATATTTGATTAGACTTTATTGATAAAAAAGATTTGAATTTTATTTTTTACCCAATATGAATAATATATTTATATTTAATGTAAAATAAATTTAAAATGAAAATATTTTGTCATGTGCATTTCATATTACTTTTAGAGTAATATATATATATATATATATGACCGGCCTTGGACCTGGGCAACCAAATCCATGGTCTCAAAAAATTAGGGGCCTCAAAATCGGTTATAAGTTAAAAAATTATAATACATTATAAGTAATAAATAATTTATATGTTTATTAACCTTTGTATTGCTATGTTAACCCAGTGGATACAACAATTGTTTTGCTGTGCTATGTAGATGAGTTCGATTCTTTGATGCCTCAGGTTTTCCAACTTTATAGTTTTATTTTTTTACTATATAGCAATTTTTCATTTTCATACCTTTATCTTACTAAAAAGCCAACTGATATTTTGTCTGGTATTTTGTTCAAAAACAAAAGCCAACTTCTACTAATATAACTAGAAGATCATATAAGCATTATTTTCAATTTTTAAATTTTTTTTATTATTATTACATAAATATTATATTTAACTTATATTTAAAAAATTTCGTCATATAATAAATTCATTTATTATTAAATTTATAGGATAAAACATATTCTATTATTATTTGTTTCTAATTTTATTATTTTATATTTTATTTTATAGAAAGATATATTATTAAATTTTATTTTATAATAATAAATTAAAATTTAAGAAATTCACTATTATCTTTTACTAAGGCAACATAATTAATTAGATAACAAATTAAATTATTAAAATTTATTTTTTTAATAATTAAATTCGAGTAAAATTAAATTTGATGTATTATTGATAAGATTTTATAATTTATTTAACTACTTTAACTCCTCTTATGTTTATATATTAATTTTAATAAAATCTTTTATGTCTTAAAGTTTTAAAAGTCTATCGAAATATTTATAATTATTTTTTAATTTTTAATATTGTTTATAATTTAAATATAAAAAGTTTATTTTTAAATTTTTCTTTTATTTAGAAGCCAATTTTATATTAGAGAAATTTGACAAACACGTGTCAAATCAAGGGAAAAATATAATTGATAAAGTTGTGTGATTTTGATGAATTTTATTTCGTATACTTAAATTTTTATTTATTTTATATAATTTTTTGAAATTCATAATAAACCCACAAAATTCATAATGGACTCTCAAGTCAAATTGACATTTATATTTTTATTTTATAATTTTATAAAATTTAATACATTAATATCATTTTATATCTTCAATTACAAATAATTTTTTGATATAATATTTTAAAATTAATAATAGGCCATTAAAACAAGTTTAGTTGTTGATGATTATTAAATATAATTTTTAAATTTTATTTCAATTTTTTAAAATAAATTTTAATACTATTTATAATTAAATTTAAAAAAATTCATCGAACAACCATATCATTAACTATAAAAATTATGAATAAATATAATTCACTATCATTTGTGGGAGTGGATTTTTAACAACTATTTTTGTAAATTTAAAATTCACATCTCATTTTTATGTTTTTACATTTTCGTGTATATATCTCCCTTTTAACTCTTCACTATCGAACATTTGTCTCTCACACACCAACTGTTCTGGACCGGGCCTCCAAGACATAGTTGGGCGTAGACCCAAAACCCCCAGGGCCAAGGCCCAGTCAGTCGGGCAGATGCATAAAATAGTCGAGCAGAACTCGATCTCGCGGGCAACCCACGAGGAAGTCGAGCAGCCTCCTCGACTCATCATATAGGTGCTAGGGAGACCACGTCTCTCCCTCATGCGCCACGTCACCCAACTGGACCATGGACAAGCGCTGGAGGCTCAATATAAATACCCTTTTTCACTAAAGGGTCAGGTATTCTGAACTATTTTCTCTCTTACCATATATGTACCCAAACTCACTTGAGCTTCAGAGTGTCTTGCAGGTACACCCCCTTCATCTTTCTATCAACAGTGACGTTCACAATCAACAGCTGGAAGGCTCTTATGATCAGGTAAGATCAGTGGCGTCGTCTGTGGGAACTTTCTATCCCCTTCTTCCATTTCAAAAGATCAAAGCTCACTCACCCCTTGTAATTGGGAGGGACTATCATCTTTTAAACCGAAGGGACAAGATCATTTATCGTAGGCAACCTCGTAGGGACTTGATCTTTTAGAATCTGGGAGGGACTAGATGATTTATTTTCCTGTAGGACTTTGCTTAAAACACCCTACTTTCGAGGGACTTAACCGTTTAATAAGGCAACCAAGAGGGAAACCCTAGGAAGTGCAGACGGCGATCTTAGATCGACTTAAGTGTGTGAGTGCTTATGTTTAAATATTTTTATCTTTTTTAATTAATTTATCTAAATCCAGATTAATTCATTTATGTTTTCACTCCCTATTTACTAACCAAACAGAAATAATAAAATAAAATAAAGAAAAGCGAGAAATAAGACCCTAAGCTATTACACGGCTTCGGGGAAGATACATAATAATCAAGCGAGAAAGATAAATTACAATAATAGTAAACCTATACAATTTTTCTAATAAGATAAATAAAGCATAAAAGATTAGATATAAATAAATAGAATAATAAAGCAAAATTAAATAATAAAACAAATAGAATAAAAAAAATAATAAAGCAAAATTAAATAATAATACAATTGTTCTAATTAGATTTTTTTAAGAAAATTAAGCCAATTAATTAATTTAGAAAAAAAAATAATATACAAAAACTATATATATATATATATATATATATATATATATATATATATATATATATATATATATATATATATATATATATATATAATTGTTATCAATTAAAAAACAATTAATTATATGCACAATTATTATTATTGTAAGATAATTAAGAATTAATTAATGATTAAAATAAGGTTATTAATCAAAATAAATAAATAAAACTAAATATTTACAAAAAAAATGTTCAAAATTATTTGTTTTGTTTAAGAACAAATTTAATGAGAAATTAGATTAGTAATTATTAATTAATTAATTAATTATATTTAAAAAAAATTAAGAAGAAAGATGAAAACAAATGAGAAAATAAAACCAGGATATCAAAAATTGGGGTAGCCAGGGTTTGAACCTGCACCCTTGTTCTTTACAGCAGCCTCCTCTATCCACTGAGCCATCACACGCCTGCATATGGAATGTTAGAAACAAATTATAATATATTTTAAACGTCAGAATATTACAGATTTTAAAAAAAATTGGCACCGACCAGGCTCGAACCCACGCCTTTTAGATCACATAAGAACTTCTTTGCCACTGGGACAACGTGCGCGTTGTGAATATTATATGGAACGAATAATATATATAAAACATAGAATTTTAATATATTTTTCGCGCCAGACTTCATCTTCAATTAGAGAACTATTTATCTGAAGAAGGCTTATGTTTTGTTTTCTGTGAGGTTGGGTTTCTACTTATGTATTGCTGCATGTGCCTCTGAAATATTCTGAAGTTATACCAAGTTTGTGTGTTACTTGAGTTGGATGTACAATGTTTGGGAAGTGTTCTGGTTGTTCTTGTTCTGTGCACCTCTGATATGTTCTAATGTTGTGTTTTGTTTGATTAATGTTGGCCAAACACTAAAAAAAAAAAGAGATTTATGACATGAGTTGTGACAGTTCCTAGAAACCGTCCTTATTCCTGTACTGCGACAGTTATCACGACAATTAAGGCTAATTGTTGCAGATTTTTAAGACATGTTAAATAAAATAATATATTTAAGACATGTTTACAAAAACTATATTTTCTTTTATAATATTAATTATTATTATATTATTAAATTATTAAATTATTTATTAAAAAAAACTCAGATTTTGTTGGGTGAGTTATCCCTTTTTCTATTAGGTTCAGAGTTTTTAATTCTTCGTCTTGAAATAGTTTTCAAAACTTTCAAACAAAATATTTGAACCTCTCAAATTTCAATTGATCCTCTTTTATTCTTTCATCTTAATCATTTATTTTTGTTGTTGAGGAATTGAGACGGCTCGGGTTTAGGTTCCACCTCAGAATGCGATGTCGGGACCTAACGATGGTGTTGTTGCGGCGGTGGCGACTGTATCAGCGACTAGTGAGAATCCGTATGTGACGACTTCGCTTTACGTTGGAGATCTTGATGTCATTAATGTTACGTATTCTCAGCTTTATGACCTTTTCAACCAATTGGGACAGGTTGTTTCTGTTAGGATTTGCATGTATTTAACCACTATGAGGTCACTTGCTTATGGTTATGTTAACTATATCAATCCATAAGACGGTTTGTTAATTTCGTGTTTTGTTTAATTAGAAATGTTTGAGCGTTTGATTTGTTCAATACTTGTGAATCATGTTTTTGTTTGATTAAGAAATGGGAGTTTAGAAATGATTAATTTTGCTAATTGAATTTTAGTTTCTGAAGTAGGGTTATATGAGAATTTTGGACATTGGTTATGTAATTAGTATCTGTATTATTGTCAATCCCCATGCGTGGTTAATACTGTTAGTTTGATTTTGTATACACAATTTTTCCCTTATTTCCACAAATCTAACACATTATCCAGTAAATGCTTGTACTACTTGATGACTGATATAACCTTTGTGTTTTTGTGCCAAAAGTTACTTACTAAGTAGTGTGAACAATAATTGTTAGTAGAAATCATTATATATTTCATCAACTTTACTAAGTAGTGATGAGAGAGGAAATTCTTATCTACTTCATCAATCTTATTAAGACCAACTTTAGTGAGGGTTGAACAAGAGTTTCTCACATGGTTCTCCACCAAGCACATCAATTTCTTTTGTTAGCCTGTTAAACAGTGTAATAATAGCAACGACTAATTGATGCAAAAAAACCACTTTTCATTCTTCTTTTTTTATTTTATAAAAATATTTCCTTATTTTTTTAATATGAAAACTAGTCGTTGAACGACTAGTTGTTTTATTTTATTTTATTTCTATTTTTTTATAAATATAGGTTATATCTAAAATATCACCAACACAAATGTTCTCTCACTTTTATTTTCTCTTCAATTTGAAATTTCCCTCTCACAATTTCATCATTTTATTCTTAAAGTTTAATTTTTTTTCAACAATTTATTTTTAAATGGGTCCTAATCATTTTCATTTTCAACAAGCTTTCTTCAATTACATGCAAAATTACCAAAATCATAACTCTCAAAATGCTCAAATTCCATCGGTGCCAACAAATCCCGCCATATTTCTTCCGTCACCAAACAATTCAAATATGTTTCCTAGACCTCAAATGAATTCTAATAGTTTGAAATTCTTTACTCAAGTTCCACCATTTTCTACTTAAGTTGGTACCGAAAAAGAAGAAAGAATTGTCGTTTAAAAAATAATCTTGAGAGCAATTTACAAGGGATGAGGATATACTACTTATCCAATCACGACTCAATGTTTCAAAAGATCCAATTGTGGGGGTTGATCAAAAGGTTGAGAGTTTTTGGGAAAGAATCGCTGCTAGCTATAACCAATATCGTGGACAATTGCGGGAAAAGTCAGGGGGACAATTAAAATGTCGATGACATCGAATAAATGACATGGTTCAAAAATTTATTGGGTGTTACAAAAATGCTGTTAAAGGAAAGAAAAGTGGGACATCGGAGTTGGATATCATGTCAGAAGCACAAGTTTTTTTTTGTGCTCAGGATCAAGGTACAACATTCAATCTTGAGTACGCATGGCGATTGTTAAAAGATGAAGCTAAATGGTGCATCGTCGGAGAATCGATTGGAAGTTCTTCAAAAATAACAAATACTTCTGCTAGTATGGCATCATCGGAGAACCCAGATACAACTTCTAGTTATGAGTTTAACTCATCATCACCAATGGAGCGTCCAATGAGACAAAAAGCAGCAAAAAGGAAGGGTAAAGCATTGGAAATTCCAAATGCAACGCAAAATGCAAGGAATAAAATAGCAGAATGCATGGAAAGACTTGCACAATGTAAGGAGGGTGAGATAAAATTAAAGGAGATTTAGTATTCGTGAAAAACAAGTTCATCGTCAACTTCAAGGAGGTTTAGTCGAGTATATTTGAGAACGTTTTGGACATGAAGATGATGAAATTTAAGTTTGATTAATTATGTGATGTTATTTATTTTTATTGTTTTTAATTATATATCATGTATTTGAGATTAATTTTAATTATCATTTTAGATTATAAGTTTAATTTGAATTTTATTTATTTTATATCAATTTTAATTTAAATATTTAAAATTATTATTTTAATTAATATAAAATTTAATATGAATAATATATTAATATATAAAGTAAAGTTGTAGGACTCAATATGAGTTTTTCAGAGTTGCACCATTGGAGTGAAAATTTGAATGAGTTACTTCAAACTGACGTGATTTAATAGGTCCCACAAGGAACCCAAAAATGTATTCACGGTTGGAGATGCTCTAAGTAGTGATGAAAGAGGAAATTTCCCATTCCTTATCTACTTCATCATTGGATTCTGAGAAGGTGGAAGTGAACATATATCCTTTGACTTCTTACTATTTTGGATCCCTTCGTGACCATCTTCAAAGATTCAAATCCAATACTATACTATTTTGCGGTTTTTGTGTATCAGTAAACTCATTTGTTTGTTTAATTCTGTATGTTTTAATAGCTGTGCTGCAAATGGAATGCAAATTTGTGTGGAAATTGTTCTAATGATTAGTCATTTACAACTTGTTCTGAATTTTTGTTTAAGTAAACCCATTCTGAATTGATTATGTAATTATTATTGTTTTAGGTTGAGTTGTTCAAACATCCGCATTTGTTGCCGTTGCAAATAAAAAATTCCATCTTTAAACTTCCCGGTGGCCGTTTGAGGCCAGGTGAATTAGGTATGTGTTTTAAATTATAATTACGGATGTAGTTATGGGTGTTGCTATTGTTCTTGCGATGTGTATTGTGGTATTTGCGGTTATAAGTGTATGGTCTAAAACCTTGGTCCACCCAAAAAGAATGAGACCGGAGCAAGCTAACAACACCATAATAACAAGTTTAGTTGAAAAATGATAACTAAGAAGTTAAAGAGTATTTCTCATAAAGGTAAAATGTTTTTACTAAGGATTGAATTTACTATTATTTATAAATGCTAATGTGACAAAAGGAGAGACAACAAAATAATAATAAATGACGCCGTATACAAAATTGTATAAAATTTAAGGTGTTAGACACTTAAAAATATCCAAATAACATTTCACTATTTTGATTACAATTCTCATTCAACATTTCCATTATTTATATATTTCTTTACTTTCAAATCGCCTTTGCCAACTATGATAAATATATTATACTTAAACCAAACTAATTATAATATGTGAGAATTGACAAAGCAATTAAATATACACAACAAGTTGGAGTTGTAATTCCAAAACAAGTGTGGATTGTATTATTGAATTTCAAATCACTTTTGCAATTTCACATAGCCGTTGTTTATACAAATATTAAGAATGTGAATCACATGATATGGACATTTGTTTCGATTCGTGGAAAAAAAAAACCTGTTCACAAAGATTGAACTCGTCTAAAACATTTTCAATAAATATTTTAGACAATTGAGTGAGCTTGTTGGTTAATTATATTAATTCTTGAGTCTTGTTACGCGTCAAGACTTAGTAAATAAAGAGAAGCATTACAACTCATAAAATATGTAGGCTACTCATTGTAACCAAATATAGAACTTCATTTACAAGACTCCTTAGCTCATTTTTCAACTAAACGTGTTGTTAGCTTTGATTTCTATGGTGATATACTCCATCTCTAAAGGTTTGCGAATTTATTAATTTCTAGATATTGATGGATCGAAGCGCAAATTGGTAAAGAAGCTTTCTATTGATGAAGATGAGGCACAATGGGAGGTATTAAACTCACCTTTTTTTATAATTTAATGACAAGTTTGAATGGAGCATGTGAAATTTGTAGTTTACTTGATTTAGGTGACAAGGGAGCTACCAAATCTTTAGGTAACACTCTTCATGAGTGTGTCAACAACTGTAACTGCAACTGCAGCAGGGGTTTCAAAGGCAGCAGCAGGACATGGAGGACTCACACAGTTGCAGTTGTGGACACACTCAGGAAGAGTGTTGCCTCTTCCACCAGCCTCCAGCACAATGAACATCGAAGCAACAACTTTTGTCATTTTGAATGAATGAAATGGTGACTGGTTTTTTCATGATTAAATTTATTAATGAGGGGATATTTATAGCTCCTATCCTCCTCAACTAAACATCAACATATGACCTAACTAAACTTCATCACGTGCTTTACCTAATTCCACACACCTAACACTAAATTTAATAAAAGAGGGCTGCTATTTTGACACTACAATTCCATACACCCTTTAAGATACAATTTATGTATGTGTTATTTCTGTCTGGAAAAAGAAAAAATAATTGCTAAACATGATAGAAAAAGCAAAAACCGTGTAAATGTCACAAATTAGTGTAACAATATCATTTCTCTTAATAAAAAATAGACAAATCTGTTTGAATTTCTCCATTCACATATTGACACTTATACTACCTTTTAGAATGAGTTTGCTGTATTATCAATAACATCGTGATTTGTTCTAGAGAGAAAAAGATGAAATTAATTTCTTTTATTTTTTTGTCTCTTGCTTAACTAAACAATTTAATAAATTTTATTTATAATATTATTTTATATTTTTACCAATTTGAAGTCCAATAACAAAAACAATTGATTTAACAAAAGTTGAAATAATTTCTAAATTTCCCATACAAAAATAAAATCAAACTTTCCCTCCTACTCCTTTATTTAATTTCAAAGACTTTATAACCTAATCAAAATCATAATTGCAATCTCTTCAAAACCTCAAAACATCAACCATTAGAGTACTCTACTCAACACAACAAAAGATAAATCACAAATATTTTCTCTAATGTTACATATCAGAGCACGTAATTAAAGGCAAAAAGAAAAATGAAGAAAAATCTCATGCCCTCCTCCAACTCTAAAGCAGCTACTCAATTGTCTGCTTATCTACCCTGAATATGAACACATACCACAACAACAAAGGGTTGAGTAATCACAAACAATAATAACAGACATATATTGTAAGGTAGGATAATAACATATAACTCTCTACATTATATCATTCACATTATAAGACAATAAATTCTCACACCCAACTCATCCATCATTCACAACTCAATAAAATGCATATAATTTATTATGCAACACAACTCGTCTATGCAACTCTTTGAAATCGAGTCCCCTATTCTGAAACCATGACCCCTATCTTCTGAGCTCCAAACCCCCTCTTTTGAGGTTGGAACAAGCCATTAATCTCCTCTCTGAACTAATAGACATGTCTCTTGTTACAACTCATATAATTCATTAGTGTAACACCCAAAATTTGCCATCTCTTCTTTTTCATAATATATATCATAGCATAAAGTATACATGTCTTAGCATTTTGCATAGAAAAATAAAGCATGACATCCATAGTTACAAGCATAGGGAATGTGATCAGTCATTTAGCAAGTTATGAGTCTTCAAAGTCAAGTGGAAAGTCAAGTGCTCTTGCAAGAAGCCTACAAAGGATCCTCATATCTTACAAAAGTTCAAATTCATTCACAAAGCCCAAGCAGAGGTGTTATTCATCAGAAGCTCAACAGTGCAATGTGCTCATACACAAGGAAACCCTACTTAGGGTTTTTCCTCAAATCATCATATCCTCATGGCTTTGACCAAATCTTGTGGTCAAAGGCTTTCATATGGTATATAAGGCCTATGGATGAAGTTTTATGCAAAAATTCATTGAAGAAGTCAAGCATTGGTGCAGTTACATGTAAATGAAGAAAGAGGTCAAATGTGTAGAAGAAAAGTCAACCAATTGATTTCAAGGGTTCCAATCATCATTTTAAAGCCTATGGACCTTCATGAGGGCAAATAATAGCTTGGGTAATCTCAAGAATCAAGAATCAAGAGTTTTGAAGAAAGTTTCTAAATATGGAAAGTGACCTATAATTAAACTTTCTATTTTTGACAATTTTTGCCCTAACTTCAATCAATTATTTCATGATCAAGATGGCTCCAAATGAATTTTCCTCAAACATGAAATTTGTAGGGTTTGCTCTCCCTTTCCCAAAAAGTCCTAGAAAACTTCCATATCATTTGTGTTTTGAAAATTATGATCATTTGAAGTAGGCATATTTTTAGGATTTTTCACATATTCAAAGTTTCTACCATTTGCAAATTGCTCCATTTTTGCTTGTATTGAGTTTGTGTGCACCGATGCTTATTACTACATTCAAGAGCAACTCACAACAAACAAATTTGCAAAAGAAATCACAAGAACATGTGGCTTGCACATGAGTTATTTCACAATTTGCAATTTTGCAAATTCATCAATAATGCATGATTCAAGCCTTTATAAACCCTAAGATCAATCCAAGGGTGCTAAGGGATTAAAAGAAAATCAGATTGTGCACATGGACACAAGATTGCACGAGCAAATCACCTCATCACAATTTTCATGTCAATTTGCAAATCACTCCTCATCACACTTCTCATGTGTGTATTGCTTCCAAAACCCTTCACAGGTTTAGGTACTCATCATATATAAGTTGTAGGATCAAGCGCTTACCACTACACTAAAAGCAATTGCTGTTAGTGAAGGCGTAACTTTATTTCCTTATAGTATAGAGTCTTTCAAGGGGCTGCGCCTATTAAGCGCCATGGGTTGGGATGTTAAGCCCATCGAATCCCTAAGGGTGACGCTGAATTAATAAATCCAACAATCTCCCCCCCAGTGTCAGCCGGGGGGATTCGAACCCATGATCGGGCTCTGATACCACTTGTAGGATCAAGCGCTTACCACTACACTAAAAGCAATTGTTGTTAGTGAAGGCACAACTTTATTTCCTTATAGTATAGAGTCTTTCAAGGGGCTGCGCCTATTAAGCGCCATGGGTTGGGATGTTAAGCCCATCGAATCCCTAAGGGTGACGCTGAATTAATAAATCCAACATAAGTTATTTGTGTCCTTGATGCAACCTCATGCTCTCTAATTTTTCACATCCAAACTTTTTGTTCTTCATGCAATTTGCTTCGAATCTCTCACATCACACACACATTGCTTCTTCTCTTTCCATATCCATGATCAGTGAGGCTTAAGGAGTCTGAATCCACCATTGATTTGGCCTGGAAGCAAGGATTTCTCATAGTGAAATTCAAAAGAAATTGGATTCGAAACTGAAGATTCAAGTGGATTTGAAGCTCTATTTGCATTTACTTTGAAAATAGAGGTGCTAGGGAGTGGATCTGCATCATTTAAGTGGATTTCTTGGCGTATTTGAGAAGTTGCAAGTTCAGGTTAGCTTCCAAATTCATCTCTCTGGATCTTGTTTTTATGTGTGCATTGTGATCTATGTGCTTCACTGATTTGCTTGATGTGTTTTATTTTGAAAATGGTTGAGAATTGAGCTTGTATGATTGATTTGAAAGTATGATGTTCAAACTTATTTCCTTCGATCCATGAAATGTATTGATTGTTTGATGTTTTTGACTTCAAATTCGTGATCAACGTGATGAATTGTGCGGATCTAGAGCTTTATTTGCATTTCTGTACACTTTTGTTCATGGCTTTGAAGTTTCCAGTGACCGGAGCTAGGGCTCCGTCACTGGATTATTCTCAGGTGAAAGGATGATTTCAGGGAAGAAGATGATGGTTTCATCGTTGGATCTTATGATCTAATGGCTTGTATTGTGATAGCACATTAAAAAAGGGAGTGCATGGCATGTGACTTCTGTTTTCATAATTAATCCTTGTGATTTCTTGTCCGTTTTTGCTACTGTATGCATGCTTTAGGATCCCTTGATTTGTTGACTTTGTGATTCTATTGACTTCCTCATACGCATTGGATTGATCATGTGGTTCTGAGGACCATAATAATATGTTGACTGCGGTGAGTATTATATTGGTCTATTGCTTTTTGCGCCCCTTCCCTTTTGGCCTGCTTATGGTTGAACTGATTTGGATTGCTATCTGAACCTCCTTGCTTTATTTGCGTTTTATTTTCTTTCTTTTTTTATTTTCAGTTTCAAATTTGATTTTAAAAGACAGTAAAACACTTTCAAAAATTACAAAAAAAATCATGAACATTATTTAGGATTTTCTAAAATTTGTCCAAATTTTATTTTACATTTTCCTTTTATTTTCATAGCCTGATTTAATTGTTCATTTATTTTCCTTTATTTTTCTTTCTAATTTGCACATCCTACCTTGTTTGAATTTTAATTTGAGTTCTAGAATAGGTATGAGTCTGATTCTTTTTTATATGCTTTTTTAACATGATGAATGACCTTTTTGATTTTTGTCATATTTTTTCGGATTTTTTGGATGCCTTTTAGCTTATTGCTTCTTGTGTAAGATAATTAAAGCCTAATTGTATTTTGACCCTTTATTTGATTGTGTTTGCTTCTGATTTTGGTCATGTGACTTTGATATGATATTTGTGCATACTTGAAGTGTCTTTTTGCTTATTGGTATAATTTTAAGGCATGTTCACTATTTGTTTGAGATTTGTTCTTTAACTTGCTTAATTTTAAGTGTTTTGTATCCATGTTTGCTTGCTTGATTAGGAAGGCACTTGTACCATCTCTTAGGATATTATTTGTGGGTTTATAACATGTTATATGATCCCTAGTTTTAGTATGAGAGCTTTGCCTTTTCTTGTTTGATGTTGACTTGTGCACTAAGCTACACATTCACTTGCATGCCTCACCTCACTTCAAACTTCTTCATGTCTCTTCTAATTGACCTAGTATGTGTTTGTATGCCTTAATTGATGTTTGAATCTTCTTCTTAGGCACTTCCTTAACATGTTAAGGTTCTGACCTTGATGATACTTTTTGATGCTTAACTTTTTCTCTCATCTTAATCTCATGTCTTCATCTCACTTCTCCCTTATGGATTTGCCAATTGTGTGTGACTTTTTGCACTCTTCCTTGTGTGGATTTTTGTATGAATAATTGCATGATGTTTAGGTTCTGATTGTGATGATTTGTGGTGTTTAAATGTTAGGTCTTCCATTTTTTGAGCTTACTTGATCTTATCTTATCATGTGTGAATGTTTCTAACACTTTCAGGGGCTATGGTAAGTAAGAGGTGTGGATGAGTTTTCCACATCTCCAACTCCTTTCTTCTTTTTCTTTTATGCTTTCTACTTGTGATTTGTGATGAGCTTAGGCCATCATTTGTTTAACTTCTTTTCATTCCCCTTAGAAACAACTTAACTTCTTTAAGAGAAGTAAGGTTCTTTCTACCTCCTTTCTTCTTCTTCTTCTTCTTCTTCTTCTTTCTTTTCTTCTCTTCTTTCCTTATCTTCTTTAGGATAGACTTGATACCTCACTAACCTAGGTTCATCTATGCATGATAACATTAGGATTTTTTAATCCCTCTTTATTTATTTTACCTTTAAGATCCTTTGGTTCTTTCTCTTTCTCATCTTCAAATAAAAACCTAAAAAACTTAATAAATGTTGAAATAGTTTTATGTGTATGGACTTATTCCATGGGGCACTTGTATTCATCCCATCTTGGTGGTGGTACAAGATTGCCTAGCACGATGTACAAGTCTAATCATGAGGCTATTTTCACAAAGAAAATCATAAAAAAACACTTATTCATTTAACATTACAAAAACACTTAATAAATTCAACAAGTTAGTGAGCTCATGCCCTAATATTTGGAAACAAGTTTGAGGATCTTATACTTAATTGGTGTGCTTATTCCTCATTCTATCTAGGAATGTAGTAATAAGGACACATTCCCTAGAAACGAACTTGAATTCACTTTTTTGTGCAACACTTATAAAAGCTTCTAAAAAACTCAAACAAAGAATAAATGTCTCTCCTTTGGGACTTCTTTTCTCATCACCCTCACTCTCAACATAAGAACTTGATCTTACTTGTCTCTTTGCAAAACGGTAATGCACTCGTGCCAGACGAGCCTACAACACCTGAGCATTGACATAATCAGTTCAAGCTTTTAAAACTAAAGTTATTTTCCTCCCTATTTAGGGGAACTACGACGTCTCTGATCCTCATGTCCATATGAGGTACGTAGGCAGCGAGGTAGGGCCTGTTCGAGCACTCTTTTATTTTCCCTACATTTTCCCCCTTTCTTTTATTTTTCTCCAAATCCAGTTTTAGTTTTTCTTTTGCAGCAGCTTTCAGTTCTTCACCCTTTGAAACAGTTTCTTTACAAGCATGGATCTCGTCAGGTACGGAGGACTATCTGGGGTGCTAATACCTTCCCAGGTCGTAACCGACTCCCAAACCTAGTTTCTTTGGTTCACAGGAATTTCCTTTCCTTTCTTTCTTTTGGTTTGTGTAGAATTACCTTTCCCATTCCTTTGGGATAAAAATGCATGGCTGACGACTCTACCATTTTCCTTACCACTTTCGCGTTTGTACCAGGATGGAAATCCAGAGAGCGATAGCTGGCGACTCTGCTGGGCGGGAAGCCGACATATATGGTGGTGCGACGTGGAAGTAGGTTTTGGAGCTAACGAGTTGGATGGTTGTGGCAATATGCCAATAGGTCTGGGTCAATCAACAAATTTAGTTGTTAGAGATTGAGTTCGACATTTTAGATTGGCATGTACTAGGTTTGTTATTTTGGTTATTGAATTTGTTCGTTGATGGGATACATTTTGAGTTAACAGTGAGGGATTGATTTCTACTCTCCTACAATTCGAGAGAAGACAAAAATGAAAAATAAGGTCAAAAGTAACATTATTTTATTATATCTTGGGGATAAATTTCTAACGAAAGTTACCAGGGAGAAGGTTATGACTTTGATGTATGCAACACTTGAATCATAGTATATGACAAAGTATTTGACTTATAGTTTTATTTCATTACAAGAAAATTGACAAATTGTGATAGTTATTTTGGCAGGTTACGACAGTTAAAACTCTCGTACTTTGCAAGTCATGGGGTTGCATCATTGTCGTAGAAACATGCGTTGTGAGGAAGAATCGCGTTGGTTGTCAAAACCATCACACCAATTGTTGTTATCGCTCACAACAAGCAGGGAACTGACGTAATCTGCATATTGTGACGATTACAACCATCATTACTTTCCATTTGATTTTTGTTTTTATTGTTGATTATGACAAGTTAGAACGGTCGCAACTTTTTGTTCCACAATTACATCCATGGGTAAATCCGTATGAAATTTCCTTTCCATAGGTAAATCTGTGGATAATTTATTTTTAAAATTTAAAAAAAATGTTGAAATATGAACATAATGAGGGCATAAAATTACATATATTCTTCATTCAATTAAACATATATATCATATTACATTTATACAAGCCCAATGTCACTTCATTTAAGTAACACATTAGTGACACTAACACAAATATGTTATCAAAACATATCAATCTAACAAGACTTTCACATTGTCGATCTAACGTCGCGATCCAGCGCTTCACGCCGAACATGTTGACCCTTATCATCCAGATCTACACCTATTAATTTCTTTAAAATTACTAACTCATTTAAACCTTCCTTGTACGTATTCTCATCAGAAATATAATAATGAATAAGAGGCACTACTACTCAGAAATAAATGATGATAAGAAATTGTTTTTCTCTTGGTCATAAATCCTTAACATATTTTCCAATTTCAAATTTGGAGAAATTTTATCTTCAAGTTAATTATCATTCTCCGTATGCGAGGGATAATCAGCTGACAAATTACAACATCATTATGTGTCACAGTGATGAAGTTTTGCTTGCACATTGATGGATCCAAGCCTTTCTTCCTTAACTTAATGAATTTGGTTATTTCATACAGTTTATTGATTTGTTTGATTATATATGTGATATTTACTAGCTATATTCAATGATACTAATCACTTCCACCACATGCTTGATAGTCCTCTACTTAAGTCGATACAATTGTTTTATACTTCTGTGTTTGATTGGACGCACGAGTTAAATAAGGTTTTCAAAACCAAGAGAAATAGAGCCTTGAACAAAGAGATATTATGGAAGCTGCTAGTTTACCCGTCCTGGTGAGATCATAAAAAGCCAAATACATATATCATAATGAGAGATATCAGATATGACTTTATCTATCGAGTTTGCATACGTTCTTTTTTAATATTAACTGTATGAGTACACACACTGAGGCACACAATTTTTTTTACCACCTAGAGCCTTTCTAGCTATCCTACATTATTATTATTATCCTTCGTTTACCCCCTTTGAGCTTGTATTCCTTTGTTTGTTTACACCTGTTAATGTTATTATTAACCTATGGCCTCATGATTATCCTACCTTGTTCAGAGTCTGTGTTATTGTTTTTAGAACTATGTTTAAATTTAAGTTTGAGGTGTGAATGCATATAAAAAAAGGTTAATAAAACATTTCCTCTATTTCCTTAACATTGGAAGAAGAGAAAATCTTGAAAAAAAACAAAGAAACTTTTTATGTACACTCACCAGATGGAATAATAAAAGCACCCAACAAAGTATCATGGAATGAACATAGTGATAAGAATGATTTCACGTACTCTGAACCAAAAACCCCTTGTTTTCCTTTTTATATTCCACCTTAACCCAAGCTCCGTTACAACCTAAAGATCTAAAAAAGTGTGTGTATTATGCATGTTGATAGGATTAAAGAATTTATTCAAACTGTTGATTTGATATTTCTTACCGTGATTTGAGCGTTATAACACTTAAACCCCGAGAGACTTGGTGAGAGTGTGATATAAGCGGACAGGTGAAATAGTGTTTTCGAATGAAAGTGTTTTTGGTTTGCTGGTTATGAAAGACAAAGAGAAAACCCAAAGCAACATTAAAGGGTCTAATGCGAAAGATTTCAGAAGTATTGTGGTAAGACTTATTTTTACATTAAGTTTGGGGTGACATGATTTTTTTGTATGGAATGTTACTTGAGGACAAGCAACAAGCTATGTTTGGGGTTGTGATTAGTCACCATTCACTACAACAAACAAGACCTTAGACAACGTTTTTTTCCCACTTAGACAGCGCTTTAAAGCGCTGTCTAAACCTCCGCAGCTAAAGGTTTAGACAACGTTTTTTTAAATCTTAAAAGCACTGTCTAAGGTACCCTTAGACAACGCTTTTAGGAATACCTTAGACAACGCATTTGATTTAAGCGTTGTCTAATCTCCTCCTATTTTAATTTTTTTAGGTATACCTTAAACAACGCTTTTGGTGAAAGCGCTGTCTAAACCCCTCCTATTTTAATTTTTTAGGTATACCTTAGACAACGCTTTTGGAAAGCACTGTCTAAGCCCCCTCTTAGACAGCGCTTTTGCCAAAAGTGCTTTCTAAGCCCCCCCTTAGACATCGCTTTTTGTGTAAAGCGATGTCTAAGGTATACGAAATTTTTTGAATAGTTTTTTTGAAACCACTTTTTTTACCAGGTTTTTAAACCAGAATTTTGACCTATTTTCAACCAATTTTTGGCAGACAAATATCACAAGTTATATATCAATTTATGCACCAAAATTATAAATAAAAAATTGGCAATTCAAACCAATATATATATATATATATATATATATATACCAATTCAAACCATTTTGGCCTATTATAATTACAAGTCATTGCATTTTACTACAAATGTACATATTATAAGTACACATATCTAATCCATCCAAAGTATTGCTTCAAATATACATAGGTCCTGAAACAACACAAAGATTGTAATTCAATTAATAAACAATATTATAGAAATTACAACGTTACACATATTTAAATTCTCATCAATTAAAGTAAGAGTACAATATTATACCTCACATAACACCTAGCTCTATAATGAATTGACACCATTCCTCTTTGATTTCATCCACTTGATCTTTTGTATAATATGCACACTTGAATTCATCAAAGTACTACATAATAATATAACATAGTTTGATTTAATTTCAACTATTAATTATATGAGAGATATATGTAAATATTAAAATAACTCATAAGTTAGAAATACATACATCGGTGGGAATCTCTAATCGGCCTAAAACAAGAGTATCTCGCATAAACCTCAATATGAAATATCCACAATCTATTTGATTACGTTACTGAGGACACTACAGATGAAAAGAAAATATGGATAAATTCTAAGTTTTATCAAGTATCATCACTAATATAATAAAAAATGTGATAATTAATAATATACCGCCACTTTTATCCATGTAATGCAGTTGGCTCTCCTCTTTGATGCTTGGATATCTCGTTTGGCTCGAAAAGCTTGTAGGATGCTAATAAAATAAAAATAAAGTAATTAGAACAATTCACATAAGTTAATAAATACACACAAGAAAATTTAGAACAATCTCACTTACGTGTCAATTGTGTCCTTCATATCCGGGTATGTTGTCCAATCATTTCCTAACGAGTCAAGATAATAAACGATTTCTTTGATAGGATTGATTGCGAGCAACAACCAATGTCCAATGTATGATTAAACAGATGTTAGATGTAAATTTTCTACACGACGTCAAAATACAAAATAATTATAATAGATGAATTTAGAATGAAATTCTAACCCGGTATTAAACGGTATAAAGAACAACTTCTCGGCATCTTTGTTGGCCATGAGGATCCTGAGAACGTACTCTGTCACGGTATCCGGTCTACTTATGATTAAACTTAAGTTGACGGACGCGGGTGCTAAGAATCCAAATGTTACGTCCAATCCATTGGGGCGCATCCATTTGTCATACAAAAACCTTAAATAAAAATATCATTAACATTAGACGCCTCATTTGAAATATAAAGTAAATAAGTTGTTCAATTAATATAACAAAGTATACCGGATTTACCTTATATATGTATTGACAACACTAACTCCAATTTCTTCACGACCAAAAACTTGCATGAAGCCTTCATTACCAATCATTTGTTCGTAATCAAAGCCGAAAATATCTTCCTCCATATGCACAAGGCGAACACCTCCGGTCGGTATATCTGTCATCTCTAGAAATGTCTAGAGCTACGTCCTATACTTGGTGGTAGGTTTTTTCTTAGCTACGGTCTTCTTAGCATCAACCTTTTTTTGTTGTGCGGAGGCGTTGCTAACCTCCTTTTTTTTTGTTGTGCGGAGACTTTGCTAACCTCTTTTTTTTGGTGTGCGGAGACGTTGCTAACCTCCTTTTCTTGAAGCTACATATCATTTAAATAGTTAGATGAAATTAATAATTTAACAACTTCCATGCATATATGTCATATAATTGTATTGTACCTGTTTTTTTGAAACCACGGACTCGGTATGCCGCGAAATAGCATTATCTTTTGATTTGGATCTTGTGGGAGTCTATTTAACATAACCAAGTAAAAAATGTATGTAAAATGCTCGTAAAAAATTTGAATATACACATTAAGGTTAACAAAGGTTTTAGGCATACCTCATATCCTACGCTAATGAGGTTTGTCGGCCATGCAACAAACGAACCTACTGCTTCGTCCACCGTTGTTGCATCCGAACCATCATTAGGATATGGTAATGATGCATTCGGCTCAACTGCAATATCAACTGATACTTTCAAACATCCAGCAGGGAGCTCTCTAGTGTGAAGTAATACTTCGCTAATGTTATGCACTTTTCCCTTGCCAACCATCCGATAATATGGTGACGATAAATAGAGCTGACAATAGGAAATGCCCTAAAACCAATAATAAAATGAAATTGTTAATGTGTATATATGTCAAATACATAATTTAAGCAAATAGTTCAATTTAAGACAATTATATGTAATTACCTCTGGAATGTTCGGCTTAAAGGTACAGTTGATACTATCTTTGTCTAAAGCATCTCTGAAACATGTTGAGGCGCTAGCCTCTCTTTCTCTCCTTAATGCATCAAGCTCAGCTTGCATTGCTTCCAATTTTGCATGAAGCTCCCGATTACTAGGAGCCTTTCCTTTTTTAATACTCAGGGAGGTCGGAGTGACTCCAAATCCCTTACCCCTCACCCGACCAGAATACTCACGGACATCTAATCCCTGACTAAGTATGCTCCTAGTATCATCTGGAGGTAAAGACTGAGATAACGCCTCCTGAAAATCAGATGAATACCGTATACTTATCAAATATTTGTTTAGTTTTTATTTAATTAAAAAAAAATGTTATACTTACACATTTCTCGTATACTTGTAAAACATCTTCTTTAGGAACTCCAGATTTGCTCACACGGGCTTCCTTCCACAAAACATGTGCATGAATAGATGTTTCAGAACTTTTCTCCTTCTGCAGCTACACATTAAGTCATACAATATGATTAAATAAAACTAATATATGATGAACAAATATGTGTCATACCCTAAATTTTGACCAGAGATTTTCAATTTTTATTCATTTTTAGACGCATTTTGTCAATGTTCGAAATCATCATTTTGTTTTTTTAAAGTTAAACATCTCATTACTCATTGCATTTTTCTTCCAATTTTGCCACTCCAACATCACTTTTAATCTTATTCTTATTTTTTTAGGATTTTTCTTTTAATTCAAAATAATGTTTGTCTTATTTTACAATTTAGTTCTTTTACATAATTCTCACCCTAATTTTAGAAATTGATACTTTCTAGATTTTGGTTTTTTTAATGAATAAATTTAATTGTTAAGTAGTATGATATATTTATTTATTATTATTTATTATTATTTATTATTATTTTTATTTTTTTATTTTTTTTTATATATGTTATTTGAGTTTTAGTAAGTTTAATCTTCTAATATTTTAGTTGGTTTGAATTTAAGCATCCTGATTAATCCAATCTTTTATTTAATTACGTCTTAATTAATTTAGGTTAATTGTCATTTTTTCTTCCTTTATTCTGAAAATTTTAATTAGGAAAAATAGGGCAGAGTGTTGTTTTGTTCTATCCTCCTCCAGCCTGTACCTGCGCCACCCTACCCACAACAATCCAAACAATATTGCTATCCCTGCAATATTACAGCAACAAACCAGCCTGTATCTTTACACCAAAACGGACCCTTACTCAAAGCTGCATTCAAAAGAAGAAAAAGAAAGTCAATGCATAGAGAAAAGGGGAATCAAAACTGCATTTTGAAAGCAAGAGACAGGGGACCTGGATCCATTATTACGAGGAGGAAAACGAAAACAGGGGGATTTTTGGGGCTCATAACCATTGACACAAACCTGTATATAAAAGAAACAGGGGGATTCTTGATAAGAAAAAAGGGAAACAAAAGGAGGGGATATCAACAACAGAGAAAAACAAAAGAAACGGTCTCACATAGAAAGAAAAACCGAAAAAGAGTTGCAGTTGCAATGGCTCACCTTAGAAAACAACCTGAACCGTCATCCTCTTCTATCTCCATTTAACCCCCATTGGACCTCTTTCTCCACGACTTTCAAACTGTAAGCCAATCCAACTTCATCACCTTCGATAAACTTCGCACACTCCATCAGTGTGCGGCAGCTACAACAACCACACTTCTCACAAAAGCCATAAACATCACCATCTAAACGCCTTCCGCAACAAATTCTTCAAGCCCCACCGTTCTGAAACTCATCCATCTTCACAAAAGCCATAAACAACAACAGAACAAAAAAACCCGTGAGGCCATAAACCAGAACCTAAACCACGTTCTTCACCTTGGACCCTCAAAACGCAACACTCACCAGACCTGTTAACCACAAACCACAAACTTCCATTTCCCTTTACAGAAATCCCCAAAAACCAGAACGTATTACCTTCAAACACAAGCTCGAAACCGGCGAGTGAACCGAATCCATCAAATCTTGAAACTCATCCGAAACAGAACCCTTTCCTCTTTACCGAACCTCCGCCGTTCACCCTATCCGCCTCCTTCGACCTCGACCACCACACCACGAGGTTCGCAAATCATAAACCCTCACCTTCTTCCTCCAGCGACACCACCCCCCAACCTTCAAAAATCGCAATAACGAACCCACTTCCATCATCCCTTCCGCCATCACCACATCCACGACCACCTTCACCCCTGTCTTCAGCATCCAACCTTCAAACAAATCGACACCCCTCCTTTCACAACCTAGAAACACCCATCTTCTTCCAAAGAATAAACCACCGCCGAAGCACCTGAAATCGCGAGTGAGCCTGAGACGCGAAAGAGCATGTTGAGAAGGAGACCGTGAAACGTCGAATCATTTGAGAGCGAGAAACGCGAGTGAACTAAGAGAGGAATCGCGCCGTGAGAAGCCGAGAGAGAGAGAGACAAAACTGTAACTGTGGCCACGATTTCGAGACAATCGAAATGGTAGGGTTGCGTCCGTGAGCGGCTTCCTGTTTTCTTCTTTGTAGATCGTGATTGAGGAAACGAGGAAAGATGTTTTTTTCTTCTCTTTTTGTTAGAAAAGGGATTCTGGTCGTGACAGAAGAACCAAGTTCTTCTTCTTTTTTTATTTACTTTCTTTATTTTTTTAATTATTATTATTATATGTTTTAAAGGATTTGTTAGGTTTAGATTTTGTTTGTTATTATTGGGTCTGATAAAAGCCCTTGATTTCTTCTCTATCTACACAGTCTTGCTAGCAGCACCTCCCTTTTTTTTTTTCCTTTTATTGTTGTTATGGGCTTGGTAATCCCATAAGTTCATGTTGCATTTCGGATTTGCACCCCTGGTTGAGTATTTTAGTTTATTCTTACTTTATTTTATTGTCTTTGTTTTACTCATTCCTATTTAATTTATAATATCTATATTGATAATTAATATGTTTGAGATTAATGGTTAATTAGATTGTTTATTTTTTTTTTATGTCCGTTTATTTTTATTTAGAATTGTTAAGTTTTTTATTATTTTTATTAATTATTTTTTTAAGATATTAATTATTGGTTAACTTTCTCCTTTAGAGTAAATGTTTGGTTTGGTTTGATTTATTGGTGTTTGGATGAGGGATATTTGAATCTTAAGTAGAGTTTCATATTACGTACTCGAGGACTAATTGAAGGTCGATCGTGTGAAGTTTCTTCTCGATGCTTATCTTTGAGATTATTTGTACGTATTGAAGAGGCAGCGGACCTCCTCCGTTAGGTACCACTAAAACTCGACGTTATATTATTTGTGCCTCATTTGTGGTCTTAATGCTATACTTACGTTTGATTGATTACATGTACCTCATCACCGATTTTAAATCATAAATCTCTTAAAACGATTACGATTTTCACCAAACTTTCAAACTAATGAACTTAACAAGGAATAGAATTCCGGAGTCTAGCACTCCGCACGTTCTAGAACGAACTACAACTGGGCTAGCCCCACGCAACGTGGTCCATTCGTTTTCCGATTTTCAAAATAAATAATCGCGTAAATTAACGTACGAAAACAGAACTCCGGAGTCTAGCATTCCGCACGTTATGGATTGGACCGCAACTGGGCTAGCCCCACGCGATGTGTCCAATCACCATTCGTATACCTAAATATTCAAATTATCTTATTAATTCAATACGAAAACAGAACTCCGGAGTCTAGCATTCCGCACGTTCTGGATTGGACCGCAACTGGGCTAGCCCCACGCGATGTGTCCAATCACCATTCGTATATCTTTTCTCAAACGAACACTGTTTAAATCTTTCTATCTCGCAAATAAGCTAGCGCTTCAGCCTCCTATCGCGAGCAGATAAGCCAACGCTTAGCAGTAGAAATCATTTTCAAACAATCGTTCAATAAAAAAAACAAACTGTAGTCGCACAAACTACGAAGCTCTGACTTTCCCATTGCACAAGGGAATACGTAGGCACGGGGATTTTAATCCTTCGCGAGCATAATAATAAAAAATTAATTATTTCTCCGTCACAAATCACAATAATAAAAAACTTTAATCCTTTCTCCATAACAAATAATAACATCTTTAAACAAACATCAATACTTAATCATTAAAAGAAGACAATAACACGAGTTAACATTAAGCGCAAACTAGACTAAGAGGTTCCCGTTGAGTACAACGGACGTGAGGGGTGCCTAATACCTTCCCTTTGCGTAACTGACTCCCGAACTTAGATTAGTGGTTTCGTTGACCATTCTTATCCTTTATTTAGGTTGTGTCTATATCTTCCTTTTCTCTCGTAGAATAAATAGAATTAGGTGGCGACTCCGTTGTTTGTTTTAGGATCGTATTTTTCGAGGTACGACAATATGTTATCGCAATTTATAAATACTTACCATGGATTGTTCTATGCGTCCATATCCGACACATCCTTTTCGGTACGGATATGCGAGACTTGATGCTCTTTCCCGATTTGTGGCACTTGGTCTTTTAAATACAGGGTCCTGTCGTTTGGATTTGAAGGCTTCCCATTCTTCTGATGATATCAAACTTTCATATTTTTTAGGAAGCTCCGCATCAACATAATTATCATCCGCATCCTTAAGGAACTTGGATGATAAAGATGTTCTAAACCCTCGTAAAAGCTTTCCGGCCAATTTCATACAAAAACCTCTTCTTTCTTCTTCGATGTTAAAACACCGCTAAGAAAAACATACAGATTGTGCGTTAGTACAGGTAATCGAAAAAACATAATTGATTCGCATAATTAAAGAAATAATTATTGTACCTTTATCTCACTCCAAATTCTTTCTTTGGAGTCATTCAGATCTTTGTTTCTCCAATCATCACAAGTAATGAGAACTTCATTCCTTACTAGTGCACCGATGAAACTAGTTAAGGTGTGCCCATTAGGTTTTATAAGCTGCCCCTGATGGCTCCAATTCACATCTAGAATGATGCCTCGAGATCTACCATTGACCACTCTTCTCATAACCGTTATACCTCTTCGAATCTCTTCTTCAGTTGATACTTTTTACTACCTCCTTCATGTGTCGAATGATCATCATGTGGGTTATCATCATTAGTGACCATGTCTAACCTGTAATAAAGAAACCAAGGAGGATCATATATAACTTATAATAAAAGCAATTGAAAACAAAAAAATAAAGAAACTATGCATGATCAAATCTAACTTATAATCAAATAAATACAACAATGTCAAATAAATACATACATAATAAAGAAACCATGCATGATCAAATCTAACTTAATAAAAAGTGCTTAAACTCATAAGCACTTCTACAACAGAGCTTAAACTACAACAATGTCAAATAAATACATAATGAGCTTAAACTAAACATAATGAGCTTAAACTAAATACATACATAATGAGCTTAAACTAAACATAATGAGCTTAAACTAAATACATACATAATGAGCTTAAACTACAACAATGTCAAATAAATACATAATGAGCTTAAACTAAACATAACGAGCTTAAACTAAATACATACATAATAAATAAACCATGCATGATCAAATCTAACTTAATAAAAAGTGCTTAAACTCATAAGCACTTCTACAACAGAGCTTAAACTACAACAATGTCAATAAATACATAATGAGCTTAAATTAAACATAATGAGCTTAAACTAAATGTCAAATAAATACAAAAAGTGCTTAAACTCATAAGCACTTCTACAACAGAGCTTAAACTACAACAATGTCAAATAAATATATAATGAGTTTAAACTAAGCATAATGAGCTTAAACTAAATGTCAAATAAATACAAAAAGTGCTTAACTCATAAGAACATAGATTGAAAGAAAAGAGATGAAACTTACCAAGAAATGTGGTGGAGACGGTGGAGGACGACGGTTGTACGACGGTGGACTTCACGGAGGTAGAATGTGGGGGTTTAGGGTGGAGGACGATTGTTGAAGCTCGTTAGGGCGAAAATGGCTATTTCTGTTCGTCGTTCGCAGAAGAGAGGGAAAGGAAGGAATGAAAATAGAAACTGTATATTTTTAATATAATTATACCTTAGACAACGCTTTTGTTAAAAGCGTTTTCTAAGGTAGACCTTAGACAACGCTTTTGAAAAGCGTTGTCTAAGACATACCTTAGACAACGCTTTTGGTTTTAATTTTTTTTTAAATTGAAAGACTTCAGACAGCGCTTTTGAAAAAGCGTTGTCTAAGGCCTACCTTTAAAAGCGCTGTCTAAGGCCTACCTTAGAAAGCGCTTTTTCAAAAGCATTGTCTAAGGTAGGACTTTTAACAGGGCTTTTTTTTTATTTTTTTTGAACAGTTTCCGTGTTTGATTTTAATTTTAACCTTAGACATCGCTTTCTTTATAAAGCGCTGTCTAAGGTGCGCTGTTAAATGTCAATTTTGGCATAGTGATTTATGTTATGTTTATAATCAATTAATGATTGTCACACCCCAAATTTTACCCCTAATCGCTCATATCATAATCATACTTTTATCGCATTTAGCGGGAGTTTTTCCCGATTTATTTTTCTTTTGCTTTCTTCTCATTTTCTAGCTTCCATTTTAATTTAATTTCTCTTTTTCTTATTTATGACCTTTTATTTCATTTTCGTATTTTTAATTATTTTCAATTTTCTATTTTTCGTTTCTATTTGTAAGTTCCTATGTTAAGATTTTATTTTAATTTCTATTTTTAACCTTTAGCTCAATTTTCAATTTTTTCTAAATTTATTTGTTATTTCTTTTCATTTTCAAGTTCGCATTTTTTAAATTAATTTTTATTTCACTTTCAAGTTTTATTTTTGAATTTATTTTCTATTCTTCAATTTTTAATTTTATTCCATTTTCAAGTTGTTATTTCTAAATCTAATGTCAATTTCAATTCATTTTTCTTATTTTCTAAATTCCAAACTTATTTCTCAAATTCTAAAGTTAATTTTTAATTTCAATTATTTAAGTTTCTAAGTTATTTCAATTTTAAGTTTAATTCCTTTTTTTTATTCACTTCTAATTCAAATTTTAATTTTTAACCATTTATTCCATTTTAATTCATATCCACATTTTTATTTTCTAAATTCCAATTTATTTCTCAAGTTCTAAATTAATTTTAATTCCAAGTTATTTATTTAAGTTTATGAGTTATGTTCAATTTTAAGTTTATTTCTTTTCAATTCATTTCTAATTTAAGTTTTTATTTAGATTCTAATTTAGAGTTTCTCTTTTCAAGTTTCAATTTCAAACCATAGTGTAAATAATCAACTTCTCTTTATTCCAAATATTATTTTGTTTATATTACAATTGCATAGAAAAAAAGTGTACAAAAAATTCTGCACAAAATACAACAATGCAGCACAACATATCAACACAAGAATACAAAATTCAGCCTGCTCCAACAGCCCCTCAACAGCATGCAGCCACCAACCATTTCCTGCTCCACTTCTCCACCCACTGCTACAAATTCAGGCCTTGTTCCCTTTCTTGAAACCCTTCACCTACAAGCAAAACACACAATGTTATATCAAAAATTCAGCACAGCAACAACCATATAAACACACTGTTATATTCAATATAAACACCACAAAAACTCAGCATCAAACTACACACAAATAACCCTCAAACTCAGCCACTAAACACAAAAAAAAATTCAACCAAAAAGTACCAAAACAACTACAAAACAGTCCCTCATAACAGCTCTCAAACACTATCAAAACCAGTCTCAAAAACAGCATCAATACAACCTCAAAACTCAGCCACAAAACTCACTCAAACAGTCTCAAAATAACCACAAAAACAGTCCAAAAAACACAAAAAAATCCAGCTAACTTAAACTTCAAAAAAAAAGAAAAAAAGGAGAAACAAATTTCAGCATACAACAAGAAGTGGAAAAGGAATCGGAAGCTTACCGTGTGGATTCGTCACCCCGATAACGTTCGGGCGGTAATATCTTTTTCTTCCTCTCCTTCACCTCTTTTAGCTTTTGTACATATTTAGTTCTCTACTCATCTTTATTGTTCAATCTCAAATCTGCATATACAAAACCAACTTCATGTTAGAACTTCGAAAAAATATACTTAAAACCATTTTTTTTCAAATCAACAAATAATACTTGTAAATAAAAAGAACACTCTGCATAAAATTACAACAAGTCTCAGAATTTACCAAAAATTCCCATTGACTTTGCTCTTCAATCCATATAATCACCCTCAACCAACTCTGTCCCCTTGCAGCCATTGAGCCCACAAACTCATAAGAATCACATAAAAAAAAATCACTCTGCACCATTTTTCGTACTCACTACAAACCACCATTTTTGTTTCTTCACACAAAACTTCCTTCAATCATCATCACCACCATCTTCTACTGTTGAAACCGCATAAACCTCACCAAAACACGAACAGACCGCAAATCAGCCATAAGCATCCTCTTCCATAGCTCAACAAAAAAAAATATGAAACTCACCACTTCACAGCAATTCCTCCATTCAATCCTCTCCTTCGCTCTTATACACAAACTAACCTGAAAACAACCTTTCCTCTTCATTTTACCAACACCACCGTAAACCGCTACATCCTCACCAACATCAGCCCTTCACAAACACACACCAAAAATTCACCATGCCTTCTTATCTTAGTTTTTTTTAAATTACTATAATTTTTGTTAAGATTTATAAGTTTTAATTAATTATGCATTTCATTTCTTGTTTTTACTATTATAATTATTTTATTTTGTTGTTTATTCTGAAAAAAATAAAAATCGTTTTATTATCTTGAAATTAATATTGGGGCCGATGATATGACGAAGGTCACGATAAATCGTTTCCGATTAATCGTGACCCCTATGAGGCCATTGCATTTTATTTCTATTTCATATATTTATTTATTTTCTTTCCATTTAATTCATTATTTTTTTATTTTAATTTATTTAATCCGTTTCATTCTATTTTCATAATTTAATTCACTTTATTTATTAATTATTTATTTCTCGCAAGTTTACACCATATTAATTTCAAGAATAATAATTCATTGGTCCAACGCCAAGTTCACTTCACATACACTCACACACGTAAGTCGGTCGTTTACGATCGCCATCTGCACAGTTCCTTACACTGCCCAGCTTTCTGACTTAAACAAAATTGTCGCACTGCGCTTGTTTTCCACCCCCGCATTCTCGATCCATATATCGAGTCATAGCCCGGTTACCAAACCTTTTATCTTTGCATTTTCCATTTACTTTATCCAATTTATTTTTGCAAGTTGCAACCTATGCCTTAGACTTAGGAGCTTGCACCCTCATTTATTTACTTTATTTTTTCTGCTTTTCGATCCAAAAGGGAAAGACTCCTGCAGTTGACTCAATGTCATAGGAAGTTTAGCCGTCCCTTATCCTTAGGTCCTTAGCCATTAGGTCCTTAGCTTTTTATTTTACAACTTTTTGTGACTTTCTTAAAGTCACGTGAGTGTTTGCCATAACACTTACCTTCCCTCGCGAACCTTGAGCGTAACCAAGTGTTCGTTAATCCTTAGGAGAACTACGAGTGCTCTGATTCTATACCCGATACGTAGGCATCGATGCGATGTTGTGCGAGCACCATTAGAAATAAACCTTAGGTTCCCATTAATTTTAACAAGCAATAAACAACAATAATACAAATATTAACAAGAGGTTCCCGTAGGATACTGCGGATGCTTAGGATGCTAACACCTTCCCTAGGTATAATCAACCCCCGAACCTAGTTTCTCCTCATTTAGGGTTTTTTACGATCTTTTTCCCTTTTCCCTTTGGATTAAATTAAAGTCGGTGGTGAACATAAAAGTTTTGCGATTCAAGCTCACCTAATAGCTTGGTATCCGATTCTCACTGCAACAGAAAATGGCGACTCTGCTGGGGACCCTATTTTTTGAGGGTTAAGCCCACCTTGTATATTTGTATATTTGTTGTTGTATTGCTTGTTATTATTTTTTGGATTTTTTGGGTGTTCCATGTGTGGTGAGATAAGTCCTAACCCGGACTTGAGTGCAAATAAGTTAGGACGGTGGTATATTCAAGAAGGCTTGTAGGGAGTTGAGTCCCGACCAAGTTGACTTGAGACACCACCACTCAGCGGAGGCCTCCTCGGATGTAGTTTTGTTGATCGAGTTCAGTCGTGAAAACATTACTATATTCGACTTGAGAGCCATTAATGCTGAGGACCGTAGAACATTTACCCCCACTTGGCCTTTTTAGGGATGTAGTGCGATGACTATGAGGATGCAAATCCAAAATAGTTGATACGCGATACTGCACTCGGATGAGACTCTCTTGAGAATATTACTGATTACCAAGTCGAGTTGGGAAGTCGGTAATATCCGAAAGATGGGACAGTGATTCTGGGAACTTTTAGAACCCGTTGTACAGGTACGAATAAACTCATAGTACATACCTTTTTGGGAGGGTTGAACCTTTGACCTCATGCAAGCTTTGAACCTAAGCCTTGTTTGTGTTTGTTGCATTCACGCATCATGAAGCATCATTTGTACCATTTATTCAAGGAACTCAGAAACTCTATTTTTGCAAATATCATAGGTATCATCATGGATTTTGGAAGAAGAAAGACTGTCAAGTACACATTCAAAACTCCCAAACTCGAAGACCTAAGGAAATTAAGAGATTTGGTTCTGGATCAAGAAGCCTTCATGGAGAAGCATAGGAGACTCTTAGCTTTGCTTAAGACTGATTGGGACGGAAGGCTGCTCTCTGTGATGCTCCAGTTTTATGATCCTCTCTTCCACTGTTTCACGTTCCCTGATTACCAATTGGCGCCTACTTTGGAAGAGTATTCAGTTTTGGTGGGATCACGTGTTAAGGATGAGTTTCCATTCCCTGTTCTAGAGAAGGACCCTGAAGAAGCAGAGATTGCAAAGGCGACATATTTGAGTGTTCCTGAGGTCAAGGAAAATATGACCTATAAAGGAAAGATTTTTGGATTCCCTACAAAGTTTCTGATAGAAAAGGCCAAGAATTTTGTTGATGTGAAGGATATGAAAGCTTTTGAGGCGACTTTTATTCTGCTGATATATGGAGTGCTGCTTTTCCCAAACTTTGAAGACTTTGTCGACCTGAACGCCATCAAGATCTTTCTGAAGAAGAACCCGGTCCCTACCTTGCTCGGAGACACTTACCATTCCATCCATCTGAGGAATCTCCATAAGGGAGGGATGATTACCTGTTGTGCATCATTGTTGTACGAGTGGTTTATTTCGCACTTGCCTAAGTCAGCTTCATTTTGGAACCTTAAGGATGGTTTATGGTGGTCACAAAGGATCATGTCTCTTACCCACTCCGACATTAGCTGGTACAATCGTGTTTATGATGGAGCATTGATTATTGATAGCTGTGGTAATTTTGCTAATGTGCCGCTTCTTGGCACTAAGGGAGGAATCAGCTATAATCCAGTTTTGGTTCGCCGCCAACTCGGGTATCCGTTGAAGGACAAACCTAAGGGTGTTGAAGTGGAAGGAATTTTCTTTAAGGATGACGAAGATCTAGAGCTCAAGAAACAGATTATGCAAGCTTGGAAGTGCATCCATAGGAAGGGGAGGAGTAGCTTGGGAAAGCCGAATTGTGTTTCTATGGAACCCTATCTCCAATGGGTACGAGATAGGGCAATCAGTCTGAAGATGCCTTACCCTCGCCAGGATCCTATGACCTTCAAGAAACCAATTCTAATCTTTATGGATGATGCAGAAAAGCTGAAGATTGATTTGGAGAAAGAGATTCGAGAGAAGAATGCATGGAAGAATCGACATCAGATCATCAGTAGCGAGAATGAGGAACTTAGAAGACAACTGAAGATGAAGGAAGAAGAAGAGCTATCCAGCAAGAAAAGGAAAGCACAAGAGGATTTATTTTCCTCCAGCACTCAAGAGGACGCTTCTTGGAAGTCGATCGTGGACCAACTTATGCTTGAAAGGGCTCAGATGAAGGCACAAATCGAGAAGCTCAACTTGAGGCTTTTAGGAGAATCTCCTTAGGACTTTGTTTTGTTCTTATTAAGTTTTGTTTGGGATTTTTGGAAGTGTACTCAAGACTTTGTATCACTTTTTGAATTTAATGAAATCATATCCCTTTGATTATTATGTGTTCCTTGGTATTTGCAAATTGTTTCTTAAGTTCCTTGAATAATTTCATTTTCGCATTGCACTCATACATTTGGCATTTCATTTGCATTTCATTTGCATTTTTTTCATATAAAACTCATTCCCGTCATCTGCTCTCAATTCAGACTTTCACACTGAGGCTCTCACGCAAGTACTACACTCGAGCTCAAGCCAGAAAGAGGATGGCTGAAAGAGATCTAGAGATGGACAGAGTTAACGAAGAGCTTTCTGATATTCGTGGAGATATGGGTCAGATGATGGAAATGTTGCAGGTTATTCGAGCGAAGATGGATACCCAACAGACTGTGGTGTCAGAAATTGTCACTGCAACGACTGAAATTGTCACTGCAACGACCGAGCCTACGTCATCAGTCACTACCCCCGTGACTTGGTCTCCTTTTGGGTTTCCTCCTGGATTTTTCCCTCCTTCTCAAGGTTTTGCTTCTCGGAGTATTATTCCTTCTTCCCAAGGATTTGCTAATCAGGGTTTCTTTCCCTCTTCTCAAGGATTTGCTACTCAAAGTTTCATTTCCCCTTCTCAAGGACTGGCTACTCAGGGTTTCTTCCCTCCTTCTCAAGGATTTGCTGCTCAGGGTTTTATTCCTTCTTCTCAAGGATTTGCTACTCAAAGTTTCATTCCCCCTTCTCAAGGACTGGCTACTCAGGGTTTCTTCCCTCCTTCTCAAGGTTTTGCTGCTCAGAGTTTTATTCCTTCTTCCCAAGGATTTGCTGCTCAGGGTTTTATTCCTTCTTCCCAAGGATTTGCTGCTCAGGGTTTCTTCCCTCCATCCCAAGGTTTAGCTTCTCAAAGTTTCGCACCTCCCTCTCAGGGTATGGCATTTCCTTTTCAAGGTTTTGTGCCTCCTCCTCAGGGATTTGCTGCTCAACAAACTGTTCCTGTGACTAATGAAGAGAATCATGCAGTTGCTAATTTTACACAAGACATTGTGCACACCCGTGCTCAACCGTACTTCAATGACCATCAGGGGTATGAAGCGCCAGATATGTCTGAAAACGGAGATGAGAAACATGTAAAGATGCAGGAGAATTTTGATACCCTTGAAAAAAGGTTAAGAGCGATTGAAGGTGACCAGATCTTTGGGGCCGCTGCCAGAGAGATGTGTCTGGTGTCTGGGTTGGTGATACCTCCAAAGTTCAAGATACCCACGTTTGATATGTATGAGGGTGCAACTTGTCCCAAGAACCATCTCCTGATGTACTATCGAAGAATGGCTGCTCAGGTGGATAATGATAAATTAATGATCCATTGCTTTCAAGACAGTCTGAAGGGAATCTCCTCTAAATGGTACCTGACGCTTGACCAGTCGAAGATCCGCAGTTTCCAAGACTTGGCAGATGCTTTCATCCAGCAATACAAGTACAACATGGACCTTGCTCCCGATAGGAGGCAATTGCTAAGCATGTCCCAGAAAGAGTCTGAATCTTTTAAAGAGTATGCTCAGAGGTGGAGAGGGACCGCTTCTCAAGTAGAGCCCCCATTGACTGAAAAAGAATTAGCTGACTGGTTTGTTGACACTGTGCGACCAGAATTCTATGAGAGAATGGTGGGAAGCATAACTGCTAGTTTCTCTGATTTAGTGGCTGTGGGAATCAAGGTAGAACTCGGTTTGAAAAGTGGAAAGATGAGTAGTGCGTCTGGCAGTTCTAGCACTAGTAGTGGAAGTAATGTTAAGAAATTTACCAGCAACTTTCACAAGAAGAAAGAAGGTGAGACAAATGCCATAATGACAGGTCAAAGAAGAAATCCGCTTTGGCAGAGACCTTCACCTATGGCTCAACAGCAGTATACCCAACATCCTTATGTAGCGGCGGTTCAACCATCATTTAATCCACAAGTCCCTATGTATCGGCCAACTCAAGCAGTACCGATGTACCAACAAGCGGCTCCAATGATTCAACCTTATCAACCAATGATCAACAATCCGGGCTATCAACAAGCACCCAATGCTTCAGCCTACCAGCAGAGGACTCCAGCTCCTCATCCAAATCCCAATTTTCAGAATAGAAGACCAGGTGGAAGGCCTCCTAATCCTCGAATCCCTATAACTTATACTGAGTTATATCCTTCACTGCTGAAGAAGGGTTTGGTTACTCCAAGGCCTTTGGGTCCGCCACCAAATCCGCTCCCACCAAATTACAATGCAAATGCTCACTGTTTATTCCATGAAGGTGCCCCGGGGCACGATTTGGAGGGTTGTTATGCTTTGAAATACATAGTGAAAGATTTGATGGAGAAGAACATTCTGTCATTTGGGAATACTGGTCCGAATGTCAAAGATAATCCTTTACCCAAGCATGGGTCTATAAATGCTATTGTTGATGAGTCCGAAGAAGGTTTGATTTTCAATGCCACCGAGATCAAGACCCCGCTTAGAGACTTCCATGCGAAGTTAGTAGAGGCGGGTATATTGAAGAGCTGCCATCAGAATTGTGAAGGTTGTGTTGATAGTCCAAAGGGATGTGAATCGGTCTTAAAAGATGTTCAAGATTTGATTGATGAAGGTGTCTTGCAAGTGAGCAGTCATATGAAGAAGAATGAAGTGGCAGTAATTGAACCCATCTTCAACTTGCCGGAATCTAATTCTACCTGGGTGCCAGTGTTCAACCTGCCTGAATCTTCAGGAGTTCAACCTGTCTTCAATACGTCAGAATCTGCGGTGCCAATTTTCAACATACCTGAGCCAAGATTTGAACAAAGGAGCAACTCTTTCCGTTATGAAGACACTAAAGCAGTTCCTTGGAAGTATGATACAGGGAAAGTTCATCAGAAGATTGATAAAGCTAATCAGAAGGAAGGTTCAAAAGTTGCAAGTACTGATATAGCGGGTGCAGGTCGTTTGACTCGCAGTGGTCGTGTATATACCCAGCAAGCCAATACGGCTCCGCCTAAAGAAGTCATACCAGTTGTTGTCAACAAAGATAAAGAGGTAGTCTTGGGAGAAGAGGATGCAGAGTTCCTCAGAATCATAAAGAAGAGTGATTATAAGGTAATTGATCAGCTACATCAAACGCCTTCCAAAATATCAATCCTATCACTTCTTATGCATTCTCCGGCTCATCGAAGTGCGCTTCAGAAGTTGCTAGCCCAAGCTCATGTTACGCATGATATAACAGTGAATCAGTTTGATGGAGTCATTGCCAATATCACTGCGTGTAACAACCTCAGTTTCAGTACGGAGGATCTTCCGAAGGAGGGTTTGGACCACAACCGTGCTCTCCACATATCAGTGAAATGTCAAGAGGATACTTTAGCAAGAGTTCTTGTGGATACAGGATCCTCATTAAATGTTTTGCCGAAAAGAACACTTGCAAAGTTATCTTATCAAGGGGCAGAGATGGTGCCCAGTGCATTGATTGTAAAAGCTTTTGATGGGTCAAGAAGAACTGTTATTGGAGAAGTAGACTTACCAATCCTGATCGGGCCACAGGTCTTCAAAATCACTTTCCAGGTTATGGACATCAATCCTAATTACAGTTGCTTGCTGGGAAGACCTTGGATCCATGCTGCTGGGGCAGTCACTTCTACCCTGCATCAAAAGATGAAGTTTGTGGTTGATAACAAGCTGGTAACCGTATCTGGGGAAGAAGACCTCATGGTTAGCAACCTTTCATCCTTTAGTTATATTGAGGCCGATGAAGATGCTTTGGAAACTTCTTTCCAAGCTCTTGAGATAGCCAATGCTGTCCTTTTGGAAGTAGAGGAACCAAAAGGGAAGGGTATCCCATCTTTTGCATCGCTGAAGAGTACCATTTCCACCATTGAAGAAAGAAGCTGTGGAGGTTGGGGTGATGTCATCGAGGTCAAACAGAAGCTAGATCGTTGCGGGTTGGGTTACAAACCAACTCATGCGAAGGAAGGAGCGTCAACCTCCGTTAAAGGACGTCTGAAGACCATCCAAGAAGTGTTTTCCAGTGCTGGTTATCAGGTCAATGCAATTGATGGAGTTTCTGAAGATGAAGACGTGAATCATCTGGTGTATCAATGTGAAGAAGCCTTGGACAATTGGGAAGCAGTCGAGATCCCAGAGTTTTTTCCATTGTCAAAGTAATTTGTTGTTTTTTCAATGTTTTCAAAGTTCCCTAGCTCTGCCCAAGGCTATGGGAGTATTTTGTAGGGCCCCTTCTCATTTTTAAAGTTATTATCAATGAAGGCATTTTGTTAAACTCTTATTTTGATCATTTACTGTTTTTCTCTCTTTTCACTTTTAAAAGAAAATGGCAATCTTTCAAAACCAATAAAAAAGGCTTTTTCTCTTGCATTTCTCTATTTTCCACTTTTAATAAAAGCAAATCATTATCATATGCAGAATAAACGAAAACCCTGTTGAATCCAATGACTCCACATTCTCTCCTAACTTTGATTCGCCCATCTACCAAGCGGAAGATGAAAGTGAGGAAGATTGCGACATTCCCGAAGAACTGGCAAGATTAGTTGAGAATGAGCACACGGATCTTCAGCCACATAAGGAGCAGGTAGAGACCATAAATCTTGGCACTGATGAAGACATGAAGGAAGTCAAGATTGGTACAACACTTGGGGCAGATGTCAGAGAAAGATTGGTCAAGCTTCTCAGAGAGTATGCAGATGTGTTTGCATGGTCATATCAGGATATGCCGGGTTTAGACACAGACATAGTGGTCCACAAGTTACCTCTCCGACCAGATTGTCCTCCTGTAAAGCAAAAGCTCCGAAGAACAAGACCGGACATGGCTCTGAAGATTCGAGAAGAAGTCAAAAGACAGTTTGATGCTGGATTCCTTGCAGTTGCAAAGTACCCTGAGTGGGTAGCTAATATTGTGCCAGTCCCTAAAAAGGATGGCAAAGTCAGAATGTGTGTGGACTATAGGGATTTGAACAAAGCCAGTCCGAAGGACGATTTCCCTCTTCCGCATATTGATACTTTGGTTGACAACACTGCTAAATTTGCTGTTTTCTCCTTCATGGATGGGTTTTCAGGATACAACCAGATTAAGATGGATCCTGACGATATGGAAAAGACTACGTTCATCACACCATGGGGCACTTATTGTTACAAGGTTATGCCATTTGGTCTCAGAAATGCAGGAGCCACTTATCAGAGGGCAATGGTCACCCTTTTCCATGATATGATGCATAAAGAGATAGAGGTTTATGTGGATGATATGATTGCCAAATCACAGAGTGAGGAGGATCATTTGAATCATCTCTTGAAGTTATTTGAGCGTCTCAGAAAGTTCCAACTGCGTCTGAATCCAGCTAAGTGTACTTTTGGTGTCCGATCAGGAAAGTTACTTGGTTTTATTGTTAGTCAGCAAGGAATTGAAGTAGATCCAGATAAGGTCAGAGCAATTCAAGAGATGCCAGCTCCAAAAACAGAAAAGCAAGTCAGGGGTTTCCTCGGAAGATTGAACTACATCTCCAGATTTATCTCCAACATGACTGCTACTTGTGAGCCTTTATTCAAGTTACTCCGGAAGAATCAAGCAATTGAGTGGAGTCCTGATTGTCAACTGGCTTTTGAGAAGATTAAGGTTTATCTACAGGAACCCCCTATCTTGATCCCACCTACCCCAGGGAAGCCTCTCTTCATGTACCTAACTGTACTTGAGGGTTCTATGGGTTGCGTTTTAGGCCAACGGGACGAAACTGGTCGTAAGGAGCATGCCATTTATTACTTAAGCAAGAAGTTCACAGACTGTGAAAGCAGATATTCGCTTTTAGAGAAGACTTGTTGTGCTTTGGCATGGGCGGCCAGACGCCTCAGGCAGTACATGATTTGTCACACTACTTTGTTGATCTCGAAAATGGATCCAATAAAGTACATCTTTGAGAAGCCTGCTTTGACTGGAAGACTCGCCCGTTGGCACATGTTGTTATCCGAATACGACATCCAATATGTAACCCAGAAGTCTATCAAGGGCAGTGTTTTGTCTGAATACCTTGCTGATCATCCTGTCGAAGATTATGAACCTTTGAAATTCGATTTCCCGGACGAAGACATTATGTTGATAAAGGACTATGAAGTTCCAGGTCCAGATGAAGGTCCCGAGCCAGGTTCTCGTTGGAAGATGATGTTTGATGGTTCCTCTAACTACATGGGGCATGGTGTAGGAGTTGTTTTGATGAATCCTGATGGTGGTTATACTCCTTTCACAGCCAGATTATGTTTCGAATGTACAAACAACATCGCAGAGTATGAAGCCTGTGTTTTGGGTATCGAAGCTGCAATTGATACCAGAATCAAGATCCTTGATGTATATGGAGACTCAGCTTTGGTAATATACCAAGTCAAAGGTGAATGGGAGACCCGTGATGAGAAGTTGATCCCATACCGTGCCCACATTGTGGAATTGATCAAATACTTTGATGAAGTCACTTTCCATCATGTTCCAAGGGCAGAAAATCAAATTGCAGATGCTTTGGCTATGTTGGCCTCTATGTTTCAAGTCAGATTTCTTAATGAAGCTCCACTCATTACAATCGAGCGAAGAACTGCACCAGCCTACTGTCTACTGGTCGAAGAGGAAACTGATGAGAAACCGTGGTTCTATGACATCAAGAACTATTTGCAAAATCAGGAGTACCCAGCTGACGCAACAAATCTAGACAAGAAGACTTTAAGAAGATTGGCATCCAAGTTTTTCCTCAGTAACAATGTGCTTTACAAGAGAAATCATGATATGGTTCTGCTCAGATGTGTGGACAAGCGCGAAGCAGACCTATTGATCAGGGAAATCCATGAAGGATCATTTGGAACACATGCCAATGGACATGCCATGTCCAGGAAAATTTTGAGAGCTGGATACTTCTGGTTGACCATGGAATCAGATTGTTTCAAGTATGCCAGGAAGTGTCATAAATGCCAGATTTATGCCGACAAGGTGCACGTACCTCCAACACTTTTGAATGTTCTATCATCGCCTTGGCCTTTCTCAATGTGGGGCATTGACATGATAGGGGCAATTGAGCCTAAAGCTTCCAATGGTCATCGGTTTATCTTGGTCGCAATCGATTACTTCACCAAATGGGTAGAAGCAGCTTCCTACGCCAATGTGACAAAGCAAGTGGTTGCCCGTTTCATCAAGAATCAAATTATCTGCCGTTATGGGATCCCAAGCCGAATCATCACAGATAATGGGACCAATTTGAACAACAAAACAATGAAAGAGCTGTGTGAGACATTCAAGATTGAACATCATAACTCTTCTCCGTATCGTCCGAAGATGAATGGAGCTGTTGAAGCTGCAAACAAGAACATCAAAAAGATTCTGCAGAAGATGGTAAAGACTTACAAAGATTGGCACGAGATGTTACCCTATGCTTTACACGGATACAGAACATCAGTCCGCACTTCAACAGGGGCAACCCCTTTCTCTTTGGTGTATGGGATGGATGCAGTTCTCCCTATTGAAGTAGAGATACCATCTTTGAGAATCTTGATGGAAACCAAACTGGAGGAAGCTGAGTGGGTCCAGAGCAGATACGACCAGCTGAACCTCATTGATGAAAAGAGAATGACCGCCATGTGCCATGGCCAGATGTACCAGAAGCGCATCAAGAGAGCATTTGACAAGAAAGTCCGTATCCGAGAATTCAAGGAAGGAGATCTTGTACTCAAGAAAATCTTGCCAGCCCACAAAGACATGCGTGGAAAATGGAGTCCTAACTATGAAGGCCCATATGTTGTGAAGATGGCATTCTCCGGAGGTTCCTTAATCCTTACAACTATGGATGGTGAACAACTGAAGCACCCGGTGAATTCTGATGCAGTCAAAAAATATTATGCCTAAATAACCCGATAGGTCGAAAACCAGAAATGGCGACCTAGGCAAAAATGGGTATCCCGGTGGATCAAAACCTATGAAGGAGATCCAGGCAAAAGTTAGGGATAAAAATGAAAAAAGAGCTCGCTAAGTTGAAAACCCGAAAGGGCGGCTTAGGCAAAAAAGAGCGTCCCGGTGGATTGAAAACCCGAAAGGGCGATCCAGGCAAAAGTTAGGGACAAAGGCATTTGACTGTGTCAGATGGTGTTTACCATTACTGAAGAATCATACTGAAAGATCGATCCATTTGCTCTCGTCGGAAGCAAGGTGTCGGGCAGTCTTAGTTATTAGGGATTGTAGTGGTCGTTGGATTCAATGTAGACCTTTCCCCATTGCCATTTTCAAATTGTAATTTTCCATGGAGTTTTTGCCATTGGCAAGCTACCATTCTTGAATAAAATACAAACTTTGCCTATGAATTTTGTTGTTCAGCTTCTTATTTTCTTTTGTTATGCAAAATGCCATCACTTGATTACAATTTAACTCTGAAAATGACAAGTTTTTTAAGGAAATCTTTTTGAAAACATACTGAAAAAAACTTTTAAGTTTCTTTGACTTTGGGAAAATTGAAAGAACCTTCTGTTTCCCCAAGAAGTCCTGGTTTGCAACAACACTTTTATACTATTATTGCAGAAATCTCCATAGAAGTTCAAAACTGATGACACTCTTGGATGGATCTTTGAGCCAGCATGATTTCCAAGTTTGAAGACATCCCCCCAGTGTTTTTTCATATGGCTCGCCTGAGTATTGGTGTTGAGAGCCTACTCCCTGTTTGAGTCTTGTCAAAACTCTTTGTCTCTTTAGAGTCAACATTTGCATATCATGATCATTCGCATCATGCTCAATCATGCGCATTTGGCATTAGCATTTGTCTTTCCCCAGTTGCCGTCTGTCTGTCTCCAAGTGCAGATATCATTAGTGTTCAATTTGAGATTTCATTGTTGTTGGTACCCGAAGTTTGGTTTACCAATGTTTTTGTCCCCAGTAATTGCTGGTGTTCCCCGTGGAATTCTAATTGTGATTGGTATTTGTCTTTATGACCACCAATGTCTCCCTGAAGTCCAATTGTCATTGGCACAAATCTTTTAAGCAGGTCCTGAAACCTTTATTTAAATCCAAGTCCATTTGATTTTGTACATACTTGTACCTTTCTCCTGATGGTTCCTGAAGGAATTTCCAGAGTTTGGATATCTTATCTTATTTGAATACTCCAACATATTTTGCTGTTATTTCTTTGCGTTAGCCAGTCACTTAGAGCCGTTGGTTCATTTTTGGGTGGTCTCCATTCTATCCCCAATGTTAGCTGGTCGCATAGAGTCGCTACTAAATCACTGTGATTTCCTTCCTTATCCTCGGTGTCGGCAGTTACATTTGAACCTGCTAATTTACCATTTTTGAATATTTTGACTACTTTGTCGTTATCATTCTTAGTGTCAACCGGTTTTTCTAACCTGTTGCGCATTCACTTTGAATGTATCTTCGTTTCTATTCTTAGTTTCAGTTGGTCGCATCGAGCCGCTGCGCATTCACTTTGAATATCGTGTCTTTTCTTTTTAGTATCAGTGGTCGCATCGAGCCGCTGCTTTTTCACCTTGAATAAGCCTTTTGTTATTCATAGTGTCAGTTGGTCGCATCGAGCCGCTGCGCATTCACTTTGAATATTACGTTTATCGTTTCCAGTGACAGTTGGTCGCATCGAGCCGCTGCACTTTCCCTTTGACCGTTTATTTTGTTATTCATAGTGTTAGTTGGTCGCATCGAGCCGCTGCGCATTCACTTTGAATATTACGTTTTATTTCTTAGTGTCAGTTGGTCGCATCGAGCCGCTGCGCATTCACTTTGAATATTATGTTTTTTTTATTTCCAGTGACAGTTGGTCGCATCGAGCCGCTGCACATTCTATTTGGATGTTAATTTGTTGTATTCTTAGTGTCAGTTGGTCGCATTGTGCCGCTGCGCATTCACTTTGAATATTGTGTCGTTTCCATTTTCCAATGATAGTTGGTCGCATTGAGCCACTGCACATTCTTTTTGAGTATCTATTTTTGTTATTCTTGGTGTCAGTTGGTCGCATCGAGCCGCTGCGCGTTCACCTTGAATAAGCTGTTTGTCTTTCCCAATGCTAGCTGGCCGCATCGAGCCACTGCGTATTCATTTTGAATATTTTTGTTGATTATTCTTAGTGTCAGTTGGTCGCATCGAGCCGCTGCGCATTCACTTTGAATATTATGTTTTTTTATTTCCAGTGACAGTTGGTCGCATCGAGCCGCTGCACATTCTATTTGGATGTTAATTTGTTGTATTCTTAGTGTCAGTTGGTCGCATCGAGCCGCTGCGCATTCACTTTGAATATTATGTTTTTTTTATTTCCAGTGACAGTTGGTCGCATCGAGCCACTGCACATTCTTTTTGAGTATCTATTTTTGTTATTCTTGGTGTCAGTTGGTCGCATCGAGCCGCTGCGCGTTCACCTTGAATAAGCTGTTTGTCTTTCCCAATGCTAGCTGGCCGCATCGAGCCACTGCGTATTCATTTTGAATATTTTTGTTGATTATTCTTAGTGTCAGTTGGTCGCATCGAGCCGCTGCGCATTCACTTTGAATATTATGTTTTTTTTATTTCCAGTGACAGTTGGTCGCATCGAGCCGCTGCACATTCTATTTGGATGTTAATTTGTTGTATTCTTAGTGTCAGTTGGTCGCATCGTGCCGCTGCGCATTCACTTTGAATATTGTGTCGTTTCCATTTTCCAATGATAGTTGGTCGCATTGAGCCACTGCACATTCTTTTTGAGTATCTATTTTTGTTATTCTTGGTGTCAGTTGGTCGCATCGAGCCGCTGCGCGTTCACCTTGAATAAGCTGTTTGTCTTTCCCAATGCTAGCTGGCCGCATCGAGCCACTGCGTATTCATTTTGAATATTTTTGTTGATTATTCTTAGTGTCAGTTGGTCGCATCGAGCCGCTGCGCATTCACTTTGGATATTATGTTTCTATTTTTAGTATCAGTGGTCGCACTGAGCCACTGCATTTTCCTTGTCTTGTTTGTATTCTTAGTGTCAGTTGGTCGCATCGAGCCGCTGCGCATTCACTTTGAATATGTTGCTGCTTTATTTTCTCAAAGTCATTTGGTCGCATAGAGCCATTGGTCAACCACTTCGATTTATTCCCTTGTCTTGTTTTATTCTCATTGTCAGTTGGTCGCATCGGGCCACTGTGCAGTCACTTTGAATTTTATTTTGTTTTATCTGTGTTCGTTGATCCAACGATTTGGATTTCCTTTTGTTCCCGTCTTTTGTTATTCTTAGTGTCGACAGTTACACTTGAACCTGTTGATTTATCACTTTGAATATTTCCCGTTTTCGTTTATTTATCCCCAGTGTCTGTCGTCCCCAATGTTTGTCATCCCCAGTGAGTTTTGGCTTGTGGTCGTCGACATTCTCTTTCTGGTCATTCATACCATAATCATCATTTCATTGCATAAGAGTTGCAGAGTTAGATGGTTTTGTAGTCCAGCATAACATTGCGTTTAGGGGCAAAATTTCCGGTTATTTCTGTATTTAAATATCTTTCACCCTGATCTCATGAGTGCCTATCGTCATTCGCGCCATCTGATAAAGTTATTTAAATAGGGGCAACTGTCACACCCCAAATTTTACCCCTAATCGCTCATATCATAATCATACTTTTATCGCATTTAGCGGGAGTTTTTCCCGATTTATTTTTCTTTTGCTTTCTTCTCATTTTCTAGCTTCCATTTTAATTTAATTTCTCTTTTTCTTATTTATGACCTTTTATTTCATTTTCGTATTTTTAATTATTTTCAATTTTCTATTTTTCGTTTCTATTTGTAAGTTCCTATGTTAAGATTTTATTTTAATTTCTATTTTTAACCTTTAGCTCAATTTTCAATTTTTTCTAAATTTATTTGTTATTTCTTTTCATTTTCAAGTTCGCATTTTTTAAATTAATTTTTATTTCACTTTCAAGTTTTATTTTTGAATTTATTTTCTATTCTTCAATTTTTAATTTTATTCCATTTTCAAGTTGTTATTTCTAAATCTAATGTCAATTTCAATTCATTTTTCTTATTTTCTAAATTCCAAACTTATTTCTCAAATTCTAAAGTTAATTTTTAATTTCAATTATTTAAGTTTCTAAGTTATTTCAATTTTAAGTTTAATTCCTTTTTTTTATTCACTTCTAATTCAAATTTTAATTTTTAACCATTTATTCCATTTTAATTCATATCCACATTTTTATTTTCTAAATTCCAATTTATTTCTCAAGTTCTAAATTAATTTTAATTCCAAGTTATTTATTTAAGTTTATGAGTTATGTTCAATTTTAAGTTTATTTCTTTTCAATTCATTTCTAATTTAAGTTTTTATTTAGATTCTAATTTAGAGTTTCTCTTTTCAAGTTTCAATTTCAAACCATAGTGTAAATAATCAACTTCTCTTTATTCCAAATATTATTTTGTTTATATTACAATTGCATAGAAAAAAAGTGTACAAAAAATTCTGCACAAAATACAACAATGCAGCACAACATATCAACACAAGAATACAAAATTCAGCCTGCTCCAACAGCCCCTCAACAGCATGCAGCCACCAACCATTTCCTGCTCCACTTCTCCACCCACTGCTACAAATTCAGGCCTTGTTCCCTTTCTTGAAACCCTTCACCTACAAGCAAAACACACAATGTTATATCAAAAATTCAGCACAGCAACAACCATATAAACACACTGTTATATTCAATATAAACACCACAAAAACTCAGCATCAAACTACACACAAATAACCCTCAAACTCAGCCACTAAACACAAAAAAAAATTCAACCAAAAAGTACCAAAACAACTACAAAACAGTCCCTCATAACAGCTCTCAAACACTATCAAAACCAGTCTCAAAAACAGCATCAATACAACCTCAAAACTCAGCCACAAAACTCACTCAAACAGTCTCAAAATAACCACAAAAACAGTCCAAAAAACACAAAAAAATCCAGCTAACTTAAACTTCAAAAAAAAAGAAAAAAAGGAGAAACAAATTTCAGCATACAACAAGAAGTGGAAAAGGAATCGGAAGCTTACCGTGTGGATTCGTCACCCCGATAACGTTCGGGCGGTAATATCTTTTTCTTCCTCTCCTTCACCTCTTTTAGCTTTTGTACATATTTAGTTCTCTACTCATCTTTATTGTTCAATCTCAAATCTGCATATACAAAACCAACTTCATGTTAGAACTTCGAAAAAATATACTTAAAACCATTTTTTTTCAAATCAACAAATAATACTTGTAAATAAAAAGAACACTCTGCATAAAATTACAACAAGTCTCAGAATTTACCAAAAATTCCCATTGACTTTGCTCTTCAATCCATATAATCACCCTCAACCAACTCTGTCCCCTTGCAGCCATTGAGCCCACAAACTCATAAGAATCACATAAAAAAAAATCACTCTGCACCATTTTTCGTACTCACTACAAACCACCATTTTTGTTTCTTCACACAAAACTTCCTTCAATCATCATCACCACCATCTTCTACTGTTGAAACCGCATAAACCTCACCAAAACACGAACAGACCGCAAATCAGCCATAAGCATCCTCTTCCATAGCTCAACAAAAAAAAATATGAAACTCACCACTTCACAGCAATTCCTCCATTCAATCCTCTCCTTCGCTCTTATACACAAACTAACCTGAAAACAACCTTTCCTCTTCATTTTACCAACACCACCGTAAACCGCTACATCCTCACCAACATCAGCCCTTCACAAACACACACCAAAAATTCACCATGCCTTCTTATCTTAGTTTTTTTTAAATTACTATAATTTTTGTTAAGATTTATAAGTTTTAATTAATTATGCATTTCATTTCTTGTTTTTACTATTATAATTATTTTATTTTGTTGTTTATTCTGAAAAAAATAAAAATCGTTTTATTATCTTGAAATTAATATTGGGGCCGATGATATGACGAAGGTCACGATAAATCGTTTCCGATTAATCGTGACCCCTATGAGGCCATTGCATTTTATTTCTATTTCATATATTTATTTATTTTCTTTCCATTTAATTCATTATTTTTTTATTTTAATTTATTTAATCCGTTTCATTCTATTTTCATAATTTAATTCACTTTATTTATTAATTATTTATTTCTCGCAAGTTTACACCATATTAATTTCAAGAATAATAATTCATTGGTCCAACGCCAAGTTCACTTCACATACACTCACACACGTAAGTCGGTCGTTTACGATCGCCATCTGCACAGTTCCTTACACTGCCCAGCTTTCTGACTTAAACAAAATTGTCGCACTGCGCTTGTTTTCCACCCCCGCATTCTCGATCCATATATCGAGTCATAGCCCGGTTACCAAACCTTTTATCTTTGCATTTTCCATTTACTTTATCCAATTTATTTTTGCAAGTTGCAACCTATGCCTTAGACTTAGGAGCTTGCACCCTCATTTATTTACTTTATTTTTTCTGCTTTTCGATCCAAAAGGGAAAGACTCCTGCAGTTGACTCAATGTCATAGGAAGTTTAGCCGTCCCTTATCCTTAGGTCCTTAGCCATTAGGTCCTTAGCTTTTTATTTTACAACTTTTTGTGACTTTCTTAAAGTCACGTGAGTGTTTGCCATAACACTTACCTTCCCTCGCGAACCTTGAGCGTAACCAAGTGTTCGTTAATCCTTAGGAGAACTACGAGTGCTCTGATTCTATACCCGATACGTAGGCATCGATGCGATGTTGTGCGAGCACCATTAGAAATAAACCTTAGGTTCCCATTAATTTTAACAAGCAATAAACAACAATAATACAAATATTAACAAGAGGTTCCCGTAGGATACTGCGGATGCTTAGGATGCTAACACCTTCCCTAGGTATAATCAACCCCCGAACCTAGTTTCTCCTCATTTAGGGTTTTTTACGATCTTTTTCCCTTTTCCCTTTGGATTAAATTAAAGTCGGTGGTGAACATAAAAGTTTTGCGATTCAAGCTCACCTAATAGCTTGGTATCCGATTCTCACTGCAACAATGATCAATAAGTCAGGTAAATTGTATGAAGTTTAGTGTGTTTTAGTGGTAATTAGGTTTGTTTTAATTATGCTATGTTTTAATTATATTTAGTGTATTTTACGCATTTGATCATTTTGTTGCCCATACACGTAACACTCAAGCTGTTACACGTATGGCCCTAAGCATTACGCGTACTCTATGAAAACTGGCAGAAGGGGAGTAGTTGGGTGATAAAACAACACCTCTGCCCTTACGCATAACCCTCAGAAATAACACGTAAGAGATGTCAAGCTAATAGGCCTGTGGTGCATTATCGTAGGAAGAAGAGCCTACGAGCAAGGCATTACGCGTAATAAGCTAGGCATTATGCGTAATGAGGCTCAGAAAACCAAAAAGGCAATAATCCAACTATTTATTCCCAGAATACAATTTTTCAAGGGTTGGATGATTTTTCAGAGAAAATACACATTTTGAAGGCTGGAGATTCAGAATTTCAAAAGGGTTTCTAATTTTCAAGAGTGTTAACGATTGAAGAGGGATTCTTCGAGATATTTGTAATGACAACACTTTCATCTTTGGTTTTAATTTCTATTATGAGTAGCTAAATGCCTCATTGTTAGGGGGATGACACTGATTCTGATTATAATAATTTCGAATTTATGGATATAATGACAATTTTAACTCTTTAATCTTGATTTGCTTTTATCTCTATGCTTAATGCTTTAACTGTCGGAAAAACAGATTTGGAACCTTTACATATAATTTGAGCTGCATAGTTGTTGTGTGTTGATCTGAATAAGGATTTTTGATAATAAATATCACCTAGGACTAGAGATACTTTATCTCACCTAGACATTCTTGATATATTCATGCTTGATCATAACCGTACTTACAGATATAGTAATTAGGTTGTGTGTTCAAAGATCTTTTCACTACGGACATAGGATTAGATGCACTAAATAACCGGTAATCAATTATGTGGATTCTGTTATTTCATTTATAAGTTGAAATTGTTACAAGAAGATTCATTCACCGAACCCTAACAATCTACTACTCTCTGTTAATTGTTTAACTATTTTAATCGCTTTCTTTAATTACTATTTTCAAGACATAATATCCCCAAACAACACAAAACCCCCAACGCTTTTTTTAATTGAAGTTGTCTTGATTCTATGTATCGTCAAGCAGTTCTCGAGATTCGATACTCGGGATTTTCCTTTTATTACTATAATAGGGAAAATTAGTAAACTTGCTTTTTTTTCTTATCAATAGTAACACAAGAGATTGTCTAACTTTTCTTTCACAATATCAATTTGGTGTCCTTGTGAGCCTAAAATTAATAGGGATGACTCAAGTCGTTGAAGTACAAAAATGCGACATAACAAGGTCAATAAAAACTTTAAGTGCAATCACAACTTAACAAAAGTGTCAACAAAATCACAATTGTTCAAAAATAATACTTCCAGATTTATCAGAGGTGTGAAGAAATATCAGGTATATTGGATTTTTTTAAGGAATAAATCGTCATAAATCTTTTATTTCACATATATGATAAAAACTTATAATGAATTTGTTGTATAAATCTTTTGTGTTTGAGAAAATATTTTGCAACATGTGATTAATTAAAAATAAATAATATTTTTTACTATTATGAAATTACAGGGTGTTTGGTAAAATCCTACTCCTCTTTTACAATAGGGCTAGAAAAAGTATGACCATTCTCTTTGATAAATATAATGGACTGATTTTTTCTTCAAAAGAAGGCACGTTAAAACTTGTCTCTAATTATTCAGACCCTTTCAAATTCTAATCTTAATAATTCTAAACAAAAAGCATGAATATGAAATCGACTCCCTCTTCTCTCTTCCTTCATACAAGGGATTTGGATATTGTTGTTCAACATGCGAACCAAAAATAAATTATTAAAATATAATGACTAATAAATTTGGAAGAAAATATATACTAGCATATTTAAATTGCTCATTCATAGCAGTGCAATCATCCAATTTTTTTTTACTCTAAGCATATCTATGGGAACACCACACTAATTAGCCTACAAGGAAAATTCAAAAAATAAGTATTTAATTTTTAATTTTATTTTGAATAACCTTTTTTAAAATCTTTTTAGAAAACAATAGATCTTATGCAACAAAACTGGTAGAGTGGTTTTCTGGTATTTGTAAAAGAAACTCACATGACAGTCATTGACTTTTATTGTTAGCTAAAAATAGATTGACATAAATAAGAGACATGGCTTATATTTTTTTAAAAATGCATATAAACATCTTAAATGTTTTCTTTTATAATTTTAATATTTTCCTAACGAATATACTAATTCCAATTATTAATATAATATAGTTTACACAAAATAAAAGAACAATAAATTGTACCACAACTCTTTTTTAATGGCAAAACCAATACTTTTAAAAATTACATATATAGTCATTATTATTCATAAATCTTTGAACTCTCCGTAGGAGATCAACTATTCGTAGTATTGGAAAACTAAAAATGTCAAAAATAAATTATATGAAAATATGTTGAATAAAAATTAAAAATCAATTAAAGTATATTAACTAACTTTCTTTAATTGATTTATTTTAGAAATCACTTAATAATATTTAGAAAAACGATCTTATGGCCACACATTGTACACCGTCTGATTAAAAATATTAAAAAATTATTAGTGTTATATATTAGTTTTTTATTTATTTTAAATTTGTATGAGTGAGCAATATTTTTGTAAGTACAAGTTCTAGTAAAAAATTAAAAATAATTATTTTATCTTTGTGAGTCTTATCTTATTATAAAATTTATTTTTAATTTATAAATGTGTTTAATTTTGTACTGCATTATTGCAAACAGATAATTTCTTTTATAATTTCTTAATAACAAAAAAAAACAGATGAAGGTGTTGTACATTAATACCTAATAATTTGGTATACATATATGTACAACTATAATAATGGGCGGAGACATAAAAATATAGATACCAGAGAGAGCATCGTCAAGCATGAGCAAAACAATTTAACAATAAAAGAGGAAAAAATAAAGAGTACTGATGATATCTTGTAAAAGAATTGTTAATATAAAATAATAATAATATATATTATTAGAGGTTGATCTAATCCAACTTTACCCTATCACTTACATTTTTATATTATTAGCACAAAAATATGTTTCCTAAATCACAAACCTTACACTGGAAATTGCATGATGAATTTTTTAATATATTTATTACTTATAATAAAATATTAATGCAGTGATATCATCAGATGGCACATAGAGGTTATTAATCTTTGTTTTCGAATTTAAATTACTAATGAATAATATGTAAAGAACATTTTAAAATGAGTTATTCAATTAAGTTAATTCTCTAGTGTGTGATCAAAAATATTAAAAGCATGCATAATATCCTCATTTTTGCCATTTTACACATTCAAATAATGACATTAATTCACTATAATGTATTAATTGTTTCTGAGTAAAGTTAGGTCAAAGCATATAATGTACCAAACAACAACTTCAATTAAAAGCAGGGTACCAACTTGTAAAAATTAAAGTTCATAAGAGTTTTCATACAAATGTATAAACTTTGGTATTATACAATAAATCATGCTAGGCCTTATAAAAAGAAGAGAGGACAAAGGGTGTCCAACCCTTATCAACAAAAGATACAAAAGAGAGTACAGAAAAACAAGAGAATAAAGCATTTATCAAACTAAATAAGCCGACAGATTGTTTTCCCACACCGTTGTATCCACAACAATTCGGCCACTAAATTTGGTCATCAACCAATCCCTTGAAACAAAAATTACTTTCTTCAAAATGTCGATCTCTTCCAACCTCCCTTCTTCAAAAATGATGGAATTTCTCATTGTCCATAACGCCCAACAAACCGCTAACCAAAGACAACAGTGAAAGTCGACCATAAATTTGCTATTATAGAGTTTCTTGAAGTGGAAGAACAAAGTGGTTAACGAGGTTTGATGCCCGCAAGATTCAATATGGAGCCAATGGCAAAGCCTCTCCCAAATCAAATTGGCAACATCACAAGAGTAGAGAATGGAATAGAGTTTCGTCGGCATTGAAACAAAGCGGACAAGTGGAATCGGAAAAGAAAATACCCCGTCTCTCAAGATTCAACATTGTTGGAAGCCTATTCAAGAAGCATCTCCACCCAAAAAATTGAATACTACTCGGTGCCTTAGATCTCCAAGTATCAGTTAGACCTTTAAGAATTAAGACATCATAATCTGTGTGCTCCGTAGCAGGTTTCGAAAGCAGATTGTAGCAGCTTGTAGTTGAGAAACCTTCGACATCTAACTTCCAGGAAAACTGATCAACTCCCTGCCGCAAAGGCTGGACATTCTGGATCTGCACTAACAACCGAGAAAACTGATTAGCGGGCTGACCGGACAACGAGTTACAGCTGTCCGGAAACTTCCAAATCCAGGAATCACCAAGCCACACTCCCATCTTCAGAATGTTAGTTGTACCTGCATTGCAAAGAGAAAAAATTTCTAGAAAAACATTAGCAAGCGGTTCTAAACCAAGCCACAAATGCTGCTAAAAATTTATAGCATTCCCAACTCCAAGTTTCCCACAAACAGCTTCATTGAACCAATTAACCTCCATATTAGGAATCATCCCAATGCCACAAATATCCCTCCACCATAAAGATTTATTTTGTGTCACCGTACTTGACTCACGAGAATTTGAAAGAATGTTAAGCTGTGGATTTCCGTATCTTTCCTTTAATAGACCAGCCCACAGACAATCATTATCCACTAACACATGCCAAAGCCATTTGCTAAGAAGCGCTACGTTAAACCTCCCGACATGTTTAACCCCGAGGCCCCCTTCCTTCTTGTCCTTGCAAATGACATCCCAGCTTATCCAACAAACCTTTTTAACCCCAACTGTACCTCCCCAAAGGAACCTCCGCTGAATGGATATTAATTCCTGCACCACGACTTTAGGAGCCTTGAAAAAAGACAGATTATAAATCAGAATATTTGATAAAACCGCATTCAACATAGTAACTCTGCCGGTTAGGGAAAGGTTATTGCTATGCCATTTAGAAAGCCTCTTCCGCACCTTGGAGATAATGGGATTCCAAGTACTCTTCCTACGATGATTTGTTCCAACCGTAAACCCAAGAAAATAAACGGGATGGTTCCAATCTTGCACGCAAAGAAGTGAGCGGTAGCTTACAAAAAATAAGCATGAATATTAACTCCATAAACCCAACTTTTATTAAGATTTAAGCTAAGACCAGAAGCCAATTGGAACCCTCGAAGAATGGCTTTCAAACTCCACAGATTTTCCCACTTTCCGTCACAAATAATTAATGTATCATCTGCAAACTGCAGCAGCTCAAAACAGACTGACTCACCAACTTTAAAGCCACAAAAATGATCCGAAGTAACTGCATTTTGCATCAGCCCCACTAGACCTTCAGCTGCTATTAGATAAAGGAAAGGGGATAGCGGATCACCTTGACGAATCCCTCAACGAACCACAAAATCCTCTGAAGGACTACCATTAATATGGATCGACATTGAGCTATTTAAGATCAGTCCATTCATCCATAGTAACCACCTAGTCCCGAAGCCCATCCTCCGTAAGATGTTTCTCAAATACTCCCAAGCAATATAGTCAAACGCCTTTGAAAAATCGACCTTCATAAGCAAACAATCATTCTTATCGTGCCTTGCGAAATCCAGCACTTCATTAACCACCAAAATACCATCTTGCATTTGTCTTCCTGCCAAGAAAGTCATTTGCGATTTCGAAATCAACTTATTCATAACGCTTTTGATTCGATTTGCCAAGATCTTGGATAAAATCCTATAAAGACTACCAATTAGACAAATTTGTCTGAAGTCCTCAACGACTTGCAGATTATCCTCTTTCGGCACTAAAGTGAGAAACGAGGCCGTTATAGCTTCCGGGACTCTACCACCTTCATGGAATTCCTTTGCAAATCTAAAAAGGTCTTCTTTTAGAAATTCCCAGCAAGCCTTGAAAAAACCCATATTAAACCCGTCGGGACCCGGGCTCTTATCTTTATCACCATTCCATATCACAACTTTTATCTCCTCTAAAGAAAAAGCCTTTTATAAATATGAGTTATCTTCCAGGGAGAGGTGATTAAAGCTAACGCCATCCAAAGTAGGCCTCCTGTAATTTGTTTCAGCAAATCTACTCTCAAAATGGTTCTTAAATTCCGCCTTGACATCGAGGACCTCGTCGATCCTACCTCTATTTGTGTTAAGACCAACAATATTGTTCCTCCTAAACCTCGACTTCATGGCATTGTGGAAAATTTGTGTTTCGATCACCCTCTTTGATCCAAAGGCTTCTAGACTTTTACCTTAGGATGCTTTCTCTCTATTAAACAAAGTTTTCCAAACCTTTTTGGTGGCATCTTTCCTCTGTCTAGAAAGGTCAAGACCAATGGAATTTACCTCTGTAACTCCACCCGTAGCAACTAAGGTATCTAGCATATTGAGATCTTTAACATCGTCTTCTACCTCCAGATTTATGATTCTGAAAACATCAGTATTCCACTTCCTCAACATCCCTCTCAAAAGCTTCAGCTTCTCTTTCAAAACAAACGCCGCACTACCTTCAACAATAGTAGTCTCCTAGAATTCTTTAATCAACGGAACCAATTCATCGTTTTCGAGCCAATAGTTAAAGAATTTAAACGTCTTAGGGCCCCAATCAGCCTTGCAAGACTTTATCCAAATTGGAGCATGATCGGAGATGTCCCTATAGCCCACGTGTTGACAATTAATGTTCCAATTCGAGATCAACATCTCGGATAGAAGGAACCTATCCAATCTGCTCAAGGAAGTACCATTCAAGCTGAAACGAGTAAACTTGTTTCCAGAAGAAACAATATCCACCAAATCCATAGAATGAATAAAGTCACCGAACTCACCCATATCAGTAATGTTAATTGCATCACCTCGCCTTTTCCTTTCCGACGACGATTTGACTGTGTTAAAATCACCAACAACACACCAGGCTCCATTAGGAAATTTTGCCTTGAAATCCTGCAGTTGCCTCCACAATAACCTCTTCTTGGACAAAAAACAAGATGAATACACATTTACAAGGAAAATCATAAGCTCCTTCCAAATAACACACATGCCAATAAAACCTTCGCCAGAGAAACTGAAAACCGGCTGAAATAAACCAGTTTTCCATATCGATATTATACCCCCTAACCTTCCTTCAGATTTTTTAAAACTCCAGCCAACCTCTCTACTACCCCACAAATCGAAAATGACAGAGTCGTTAACCTTATGAAGTTTAGTTTCCTGCAGAAAACAAACCTCAACACTAAGATCAAGAATCAATTGTCTAACCCGTTTCCTTTTGACAGAAATTCCTGCCCCACGAATATTGTAGGAGAGCAAATTCATTGAGCACTGCTTGTTTGATCATCCTTCTAAGAAATAGCCCCTTTGTCCTTCAATTCTAGCTGTCGAATGGCTTCAATGTGAATGTCATCAGAATCTCCACTTCTAACCCCAAAGATCACCGCCTTGTCCCAGATTTTTGATGACACCTCTTCACACGATTTCAATAAGTTTCTCTTGTTACAGTGGGCAACGTCTGAATCTCCCATTGATTCACCGCACAAGACCGAACCACCTGAGAATCTCTCCATGGAATTAAGCGAATTTGAAGAGTGAGTAGGTCGCATTTTATCTTTGTTCCTCGAATCTGGATTTAAAATGGAATAAAAAGAAGGTCTGAAGAGTTCAGTATCTTCAATTGAATCCCAAGTTTCATTCGCTTTAGGCTCAGTCGGCTGGGTATTCACAAAACCATCCTGAGAAATAATAGGCCCAATACTTTTTGGCCCAATAGAACAACGACAGGACCGGGAGGCTTTAGACCCTACAACCAAATTATTATCCACTGTCTGGCCCACAAAATGAATTTCTTTTAAGGATTTCATTTTCTTTTGTTTGACTCTACCAATCCTACAGCTGTCCAAAACCTGTCTTCTGTCAACCGTTGACTCTACCAAGTCTAGATTAATCACCTATTGACCAGCCTTGGCAACTTTATCAGGTACTACAACATCCTTACCCCCTAATGCGTCTTTGTCAAGTAAGACAAATGGACTATTTTCTATATAAACTCTAGAAACTTGTAAGGCCAGAGGGATACTAGGTTCCTCTAACGAGGTAGGCACAGTCTGAGGAACAGTACTGAATATGGAGTCTCTATCATCACCATTAAAAGAAGAGCCCAAGTCTTCATCCCCTAAGTTTGACACCAGAATATCATCGTCGTCGGAATCGGAAGCCACAACTGTGTTTTCTGATTTTTCCACCAACGGCCATCCTGCCAAATCTTCTAGGATTGTGATTCTAAAAATTTCTCCCTGGAATTTGATAGAGATAACTTTGTTGATCAGCTTAGAGTACCTAGTACTAATGATGATACTAGTACAGTCCAACCGTGAATTCGTTTTCGTTGGCCCATCAAAACGAATGAAATAACCAAACATCTTCGCCATAAACTCGAAAAATTGACGCTCCCATAAATGACAAGGAATCCCCCAAAGTTTCAAGGATACTAACCTTTCCACATCCACCTCACAAGGATTCCAAGGTTTGATATCCTTGAACCAAGCATTCAACCATAATCTATCCCTTGCTAATATATCTTCCAATGCCTCCAAAGTTCTTCCTTCTATTAAACATAACCTGGGTCCTAAGGGAGTGATTTTAAGAATGAAATAACCATCCTTATTCAAATTCTCTTGTAACTCAAAAGTACTCCCTGGAGAGATGACCTCCCCCACAAAAGCATGTTCAAATCTCGATCTATCCTCAGAACCAACGCCCGAGTATTCGACCATTAGGAAGATAAAATGAACGTTGGAACAAGTCTCCGCCAGCATGGGAAGAACTCTCGACGTCCCTCCGCCCACTGGGATTATTCTTTAGGACATTTGCAAACGATCTCTCATCTCTCTTGAACCCTCGGAGTGAACGGCTAGCTCTAGAATCAGCTATCTCAGAAGTTCTACCGAAAGATGCTTTGTCCTTCAACTCACCACCTTTGACATGATCACTGGCCTTACGGAACAATCGTTGAAACCTATGGATATTTGCATGTAGTTTCTGCTCACCAAGGAACAAATTATCCAGTTTAGTAGCCAAAATCTGTTTGTCTTTCACTTTGCAGAACCTCACAAAGCCGTAGCGATTTCCACGGATGTCTCTCTTTGTCGGAATGATGACCTCCTCTATGTTTCCAAGGTGCTTGAACTCCTCAAATAAATCTTTAGCTGAAAAGTTGTCTGGAAAGGAAGTAAAGAAAAACGTTGAGATGATACCCTCCTTTGACAATGAATTTCTAGCACAAGCATTGTCCCAACGGACGCAAAGCACGGTTCTTCCCCTTCACCACGCATTATGTAAAACTAGAGTACTAACAAATCTTGTTCATACTGCTCTCATTAATTATTATTTTCTCTCTCCTAACTCATAACACTAGAGAGTATAGGCTAACTAGCTTAGTCAACAAATATAAATACCAAACTAGCTTTTCTATTTTGTATGTTCAAATAGTGATATTGAGCGTATGTTTGTTTTGCATTTTTTTTTAAATAATTCTTCACATAATTTTGTATAAAAAAATTTAAAGAAATATTTTTCGTAAAAGTTTTAAATAAAAAATTGGTTTAAATAGGTATTTTTAAAATGTTATCTTAGATATTTTATCATTTTATTAAAAAAAATTAAATTTCAAAATTTCAAAAAATCAATTCATTTTGAAACTATTTCAAATAATTTTTTATAAAAATCATCTTTGACATACAACGTTTTAAAAAAATTGTGACTTCGACTATCTTTTGATCTTCAATAATGTATGTTTATGTTATAGAATATCAAAATTAATGTTTTAATTTATAAAAAAATGCATAAAAAAAACTTGTAATATTTTGAAAAATGATTTTAAAAAATATATTTTTGTTAAATACAAAGAGAAAAGATTTTTTTTTATTTAAATTGAAACAAACAACCTCAAAATTATTAAGTCAATAGTTATTTCTTAGATCATCAAGTTAGACCAAAACACCAATAGTTATCCCTAACTGCAACTTCAATTAAAAGCAACCAACATGAAAATTTAATTAAAAACAAACAACACTTTTCATACAAAGTATAGGCTTTGGTATTATAAGAGAAAATATGTTAAGCCTTATTTAGGAATAAGGATAGTAATTCATACTCCATAAGTTATTATTCTCTCTCTCTATATTCATAAAACTAGGGAATATTGGCAAACTTGCTCAGTAAAAAAAAGTATATTTCATAAGAGTAAGTTTTAATAAGATTATAAGTGGTTATTGATTCTAATGTTATCTATCTTTGATCTATACCGAAACTCTTTCAATTCTACATGATAAATTAGGTTTTAAATAACTAATGATATATAATGTTTGTTAGTTTGTTAGTTTTATAACTATTACATTTATTCCTTAGTAACAGCCCCCTTCATCATTTGTTGTAAGATTACTAATACGAGTGATTTTGTAACATTTTCTAGAAAGGCTACATGATTTCTACTTTATTATTTTCAGATCCTCCTTTTCTCTTTTTTTAGTATCGGTTGAATTTAAGTTTGTATCGGTTGTCCTGTGGGTAATATATATTTTATATGTGTGCTAGATGAGAATAAAGGGTTATATGTATTACAACCTAAAAATAATTTAATTTCAGCAAGGTTGTAAAAGAGATATCATCACACTTGAACAACCGTGGTGAGATAAGGATGATTGCAGTATGATGCTTTCACGATGGTCGTGTGCCCGTAATTATAAACTAGGTATCGCGTTACCTCTCCGAATGGTTATATTAAACAAATGTAATGAAATTCTTAACGCATAACATTTATCAACACATATGCTTTACAATCATTATGATATCATCAACTGAGTTTATTATAAATTATGTTAAACATATAACTTTTTAATTTGATCTAGTAATTAATAATATGACAAACTAATGGTTTTATTTTCATACAAAAGAATTTTTTTTTTTAATTAAAAAAGCTGAACTTAGTATTTACAAGCCCAAAGTCATCTTGTATTTGTGTTGGTTGGTGATACTTATGTTGATCTAAGTTTATTACCGAAATGTCGGAATATTACGTTGATGTTTATAAGTTTGTTTGAGTCGAATTTGATTAACTAATTTGATATAAGTTGTGGAAGATGATGTGGAGTATTCATCCGTTTATTGTTGAATATGTTGATTGGATCATTTGGACCATTTGGTTGATAATCAGTAGTTAATCTATTAAGTCGGGAGAAAGTAGTTAGTCGTGAATTATCATTCGGTTGATTTTGTATTGCGAAGAATTAAGTCGTTAAGTCGAGGAAATAATATTAGAAGTGATATTATTGATTATTAGAGCGTGTTGGTTAATGGACTTAGATTGCGTCGAAATTAGCAATTAAGGGGTGTATGACTTAGGCCCATTAGTTGTTATATTGGATTATTATTATTTTAATAAAAAGAAGGAAAAGAAGAATTAGCCAGGGAGAAGTATTAGTAAGAAGATGAAGATCGTGTGAATAGGAGAACGAGGAAAAATTGGAAGAATACAAGAAGTTGCCGTCGGAAAGCAAAATCGGAAAAAGTTGGTCGGAGATTCGAGCGGCCATCAATTGAGGTAAGGGTGAGTTCAATCTTTATAACCGGATATGATAATCGGTACTAGGATTGGGGTAGTTGTATGTCATTCTGGTTGGTTTGATGTTGATGTCAGTATATGAAATTTGATATTGTGTTGATGTGATAATAATTTCGTGTGTAATTAGTTGATTGGTTGATGATAATATAGTTGTTCATAAGTCGATTCGGTAAAGTGTTGATTTTGTAATATTGTTGCGAAGTCGTAACTTTTCTGAAAATTGGAAAATTGGGGATGATGACTTTGGGTCCGAGTACACGAGTGGCGAAGCCACCCAAAGTTAAGAGAAGACATGTGGCGGCAACCACTTTTGAGAGAGTTGGGAGCCACCAGGTGAGGTGGCGGGAGCCATGCTCCCTTGGTAAATATGGCGCAAGCCATATGATATTGTGGTGAGAGCCACATTGTTGTGGCCACCAACATAGAGAAATGGAGCTAGCCACATTGTCATTAGTCATGGGTGGCACAAGCCACCCTGTGTTTGGAGGAGATCACTTAGTTAGTTTGCATAATTTAATAAATTAATCCATTTAAACTTATTCTAAATTTTAGTGATTCTAAATTCTAAACATACTAATTTCATGAATCATGTTTTTATTAAAAATCAAAATTAGTGCTAAGTCTTAGAATCATGAGCAGGGCATAATTAACAGTAGTGAAGGGAAAACAAAATAATTGGTAGTAACGTTGTGTTTGGCTTTTAACAAAAAAATGGAATTAAGACTATTTTCTTATGACAGTAAGCAATATTTGGCATTAGAATTTATCAGATCATATATTTTAGATAGAAGTTATAAAAAGTCGTAATAAATGCAGAATAGCGAAACAATGTTGGTTTAGTCGGTTTAGCCAAATTAGACGAAAAACTTAGTTGCCCGGAATTAACGAAAATCGTCGGGGTAAGTCGGGTGGTTTGTAAGTATACGAGTGCGCCTAAGAGGGGGGTGAATTAGGTTCTTATAAATTTTTCTGGAATTTTATCGATGGATGAATAATTCTTGATTATTGTTCTAAGTTTAAAATGCGGTAAAGCGAAAAAGTAAAGTGGACACGGCGATATATAGTGGTTCCCCTCACAATCCGAGAGTACTCCACTCCCCTTTCAACACGAAAGAGAATTTACTATAGTTTTGGACAATTACAAGACTCTTCCTAGTCTTTCTATACAAGTCACTAAACTATATCCACCAAGATCAATCCTCTTGGAATTTTCCACTATGTCTTATTGAGAACAATCCTCTCAATAAAAGACTTCTTGTATCCACAATCCGGATAACAAGAACAAAACAATAATGCTGAATTTTATAAGATAGAAATTTGAAGCTTTGATTTTTATCAATATAACAATTGATCTTCTCTTTCTTTAACAATAATTCACAATCATAAAATATTAGATAGCTCAAGAATTTTCTGATTATATGATATGAAGTAATGCAGAAAAATTCTTGTTGAAAGTTTAAGAGTTTTGTGAATTTTCTCTATGAAAATATTTTTGAAAGAGGTGACAAATGATTTGAAAAAGTTTTGAACTTATATGCACATAACACCCTTATGAAACAATGTAATAACAGTAAAAATTCATGAACAAATGCCAATGCATCATGAATGAAAAGATACATGAAGAGGTGTTATGAAAAATACTGATTTTTCAAAAATGTACAGTGTCGTACCCTAAATTTTGACCTGGGTTCTTTTTTCTGTCTAAAAAGTCAAAGATGAACTCTTTTGACCTTTTAGACTGACTTTTGCATTTTTATTGGGTTTGTCTTTTAAAATCTAATAATGATTTATTTTAGGGTTAAGGGGTACCACATTATAAGCTTTTTATTATAATTTCATATATAATTAGGGGTTTAAAAGTTAATTATTATTATTATATTAATAGTAAATACTACTATGGGGAATTATTACTAAAGGGGTTTTATTTTACTTTTAAATAAAAGGGGGTGTATTTGGGTTTAACAATAATGTTATTATTAATATTATTATTAGTTTTATTAAAAAAAATTATTTTTAAGAAGGGGACGGGACATGTGTCCCAACTATGTTTTATTTTAAATTAAATTTTAAAATAAGGGAGAGTTATATAATATTATTTTAAAAATAAAATAAGGAGGTAGAAATATTAATTATTTTTTATGGTATTTTGACATAACTAAGATATTATAAATTTGTAAAGTTTATTAAAAGGAATTTATTTTTAAGATTTTTTATGTAAAAAATAATTAATTTTTAAAAAGGGGAATGCCATTTAGTTTAGATTATTAAACAAAAATCTATCTTTCAAATATTGGGTTTTATAAGTTTATTATTATTTTAATTATTTATTATTATTTGTTTTTGAACCAAGTCAACATTGTTGACCCAAACTTCTAACCTAATTTCAACAATATAAATAGGACATCAGACTCTCATATTTTGACACCCACTATTCACAAAAGAAAACCCTAAAAGTTGTTGTTCTTCACACTGAAGAACAACAACAAATAAACCCTACCAATTAATTATTTTATAAAGGGCAAAAGGGAAAATAGTGAGTCAAAGACAGAAGGAAATTATAAAGGGCGAAAGGGAAAATAGTGAGTCAAAGACAGAAGGAAAGGATAGGAACTGAAGGATAGGAATCGATCGCGTACAAACAAATAGAATTTCAAAGATCAAAAATCATGTTCACCGAGATAAATCTCGATCTCGTAAGTTGGTCTCACTCTTAATATTTATTTAGAATATCAATTTATTTTTTCGTATATGATGTGACTTAATTCATAAATTCATTCTTTGTTTGTTGTGCTGGATTTTGGTTATAATGATGTGGCTTAATTCATTCTTGATCCATGGTGGGGTTTTTAGATATTTTATTTTGTTTTTCAACTATGATCATGTTATACAGATTTTAATATATATAGAAAAAAATTTAGTTTACTAATTTTTATTTTTGACTATATAAGAGTCTCAACAAAATTTAATTCCCGGATCAGTTTTTTTTCTCAAATAAACTATTAAGATATTAATCCAAAAATCTGAATCCCAATAATTATGATAAATTAGATAATTAGTGCTAAAAGAATAAAAAGAACTTTAGAATATTTCTATAAAAAAATTGATTCTACCAAAACAAAAGTCATTTTTTAAACCAAAACATGTTTCTACTGCAATAAAAATTACTTTTTGGTATTAATTTCTTAAATGAGAGAGAGTGAAAATCGAGAGAGAAGGGAAATTTTTCAGAGTAAAAATGGATTTGGTATAAGCATGTGAGAAGGGAAGCTGGGAAGTGGGGTACTCATTAAAAAAATCAACCATCTTTTTTTTTCTTTCAATTATTTAATAATATTTAGTAATAAATTAGGTTATGATAATGATTTAACTTTGACCCATCTTGTAATATTAAAATTTAACTTTGAATTTCTACTCATCATCCACAAAGCCAAAACGTTTGATTACCCTTTTTTTTATTATAGAAATATCTAAATAATAAATACAAAAATACAAAAATATAAAAGGGATAAATATAATTAAATGCGTAATCAAATTCTAATTAATGGTTAATTAATTAAAGGAAATAAATAATGATACTTTTTTTTTTTTTGTTTTTTTTTTTTTGCGTAACTGTATATGTTTCATATTTAATAGGATGACGACTCTTAATTTTTAAGCCGACCGCGACATACAGGCTGCAATCGATTGCACTATAATGCAAATCGATTGCACATGCATACGTTGCCAAATTTTTCAAAGTTTTGAAACATGCAATCGATTGCAGGTAAATGCAAATTGATTGCACCAAGTTAAAAAGGCAAAAATACTTAAAACAAACAGATGTAAATCGATTGCATGTATAGTGAAATCGATTTACACAAGTTTAAATTTGAAAAATGCAAATTTAAATGATGCTAAGGTTAAAAGATGATTATGCCATGATATAGGTTTTTGATTGAGCATCTAAGACTTTAATATTTGTGTATAATTGTTAATATACCTTCATGAAGCTTCTTCTTGAAATATAAGTCTTTGAACATGATGCATTAATCTTGAAAATCATCTTTGCCTTCTTTATCATATTGTAGCTAAGAGATGTGTCTTCATCAAAACAAGTGTTGACCATGGAGAAGTTTGACTTCACATTTTTCCCCTTTTTGATGATGACAAACAATCTTCTTAGATGCTTTAACATTTTCGGAATACTTCTCCCCCTAAGATGCATATCTCCCCCTTTGTATGTGAATCGGAGCTTTGTATCTTTAGGACATTCAAAACAAGAAAATGTACAAGCATAACATCTTTCTCCCCCTTTGACATTATCAAAAAGAAGGGAAATATGGGTGAAAATAATAAAAGCCATAAACAAGAAATAATTAAACTAGAAATAACATATCATAGATTAAAACTTGAAGTGCATACATAGCATAAGTGCAGAATTTTACATTGTAAAGAAACATAACGAAACATACGGAAACAAAAGAAACATAAATGAGACATTACAACTAGTAAGCATTAACGACTACATAACGAAAAACATCCAAACAAAATACATGAAAAACATTTTCAAAACAGATCCATATTGGGGTCAAAAGGGTCTTGGTTAGGAAACTGTTGGTTGAGAGGTGGTTGGCGAGTTGGTGGGGCAGCCAAGTTGGATGGATCATAAGGTGGTGTCGCTCCCGACAAATGAAACTGGATCAAATGAAGGTACAGACGCGAACGGTCGGCGAAGGGAACAATGAGAACACACAGCCGTGAACTCACTGGAGATGAATAGAGTCGCCAGCTAGGCATTTTTGTCCCGGAGGAAAGGCAATGCTGCATAGACCTAGAAAGATGCGGATAAGACGGTTGCGAACCAGAGAGACTGAGAAAGGGGGTTGGTTACAACCTGGGAAGGTATTAGCACCCAGATTGTCCGTCGTACTCGACGGGATCCACGCTTAAAAGATTTGTGTTTTAAAGGGGTAGTGTCAGTGCAATTTGTGTATAAAATAGCTGGAAAAAAGATGTACAGGTGTCAGTGTAATAGAAGTGAAGTGTATAAATGATGTGTCAGTGTAAGAAAAGGAATAAGATGCTCAAGATCATGAGACTAAGAATGATGCTGAAAGGAGGGGGAATATACAGAGACTTTTGTTCGATAACTGTTAAGTTATGCCTACGTATCCTCTCGTGCAATGAGGAAGTCAGAACACCGTAGTTCGACCCAAAGAGACTGAAAGATGAATTGACTTGTGAACTGCTTGCTTGTCTATGCTCAAGTGTATGACCTGTCTGGCTCAGGTGCAAACTGTCTTGCATTAGACGGAAGAAGCAAGTTCTCGTTTATGAGTGAAGGTGATGAGAAAAGAATCCCGGGGGAGACGGTTATTGTTTGTTTTTGAGTTTTCAGTCTTTTATTGTTTTTGGATTTTTGTCATAAGATAATGAGCTTAAGCCTAAACCAATGGGTTAGTAAACTCATCACATCTTCCCTCTGTTTAGGGGTAATGAGAATACCTTAAGTGTGAAGTCAGATTCTCACACTTAATCACCTTTGATGCAGGATTAAGATCATTAACCTACTTGTGATTATTTAGATGTTTTTGGTGTTTTTGTTTAATGTTGAGTAATGAGGTTAAGCCATAGTCAGGGATTAAACAGACTCATTACACCATCCTAATAGAAGGATAATAGATGAGAATGTTTAAGCTGAGAAAAACTCCTCAACTTAATCCATGATTAGGGATTAAACTCATGACAAAACAAGCCTTTGATTAAGTGAATTTTATTGAATGATATGATGGTGAGATGTATTTTATGGTTTGTAAGACAACTTGAGGGGGACTTGTCCATTAACACTAGGGTTAGTCCTTCTTAACCACTTAAGGAAGAAATAGAACCCTAATGCAAGGCCCAAGTTACAAGTGTGATGTCTTGATGATTATCAAGTGAATTGATTAAGAGATTTAAACATCTTAAGGGTTTAACACTTAGGATTAAAGTCTTTAGGGTTTAGTCCCTGATTATGAGGTGAGAAGTGAGGACTCAAAGAGAGACACAAAGGTAAAACTATGAGGGGAGACTAATCAAAACCCTAATTCATTATCATGCTTGGTTGGTCCTAAGGTTTGTGAGGTTTTCAAGAACAATCTTCAAAGAGAACCACCAGGATGCAGATGAACAAGATCAAGAGAAGCAAAGTGACTTGCTTCATTCAAGAAGTCAAGTCACTTGAAGAAAGAAAGTAATAAGGAGAAGAAAGAGCAAGCTCAATCTCAAACACAAATAGAAATGCAGCAATGAATGCAAGAGAGATGAAAAGAAAAGTTATGAGAAGTGAAGGCAAATTCACTTCCCAAGTTTACTTACCACCTGAAATGTTAGAAAGAAATGCAATGCAATGCAAGGTGAGATGAAATGGTATGATGCTAAGCAAAGCCAGAAGCATGTTGATGATGATAATGATGTCATGAGGTGCTGCAAACATGAGACAAGGCATGGAGATGTTCATACAAGATTATGAATGCAAATGGTGCAAGTTAAGGAGCATGAACAAACATGAAATGTTATGAATCATACAAGACAAATGACATGGCAAACATGAGATGCAATGACCAAACATGCTTCCTATATGTCTTAAGAGGTCAAATGAATCATAAACATGCACAAAATGCAAAGACAAGTCATGCCATGCAAGGAAATGCAAGAAGGATGCAAATGGAAGCCCAAATTAGGGTTCATGAATCAAACATCAAACAAAAACTCAAAACAGAAACAAACCCTAAGATAAAAAATGGAAAATGCTACCCAAAGAAACCCTAAACCTATAATGAACCACTGCCCAAAGGGGAGCTCTCAACTCTCAACCAATCTCAAGTTATGATTTTTGCAAGTTATTAGGGTTTTTTAGGGTTCTTAACAAAAGAAATGCCAATCAAATGGAAAATGAAAATACAAATCATGGCCATTTTATCCTTGAAAATACATGCCAAACACAAGACAAAGCAAAAAGAATCAATGTCTCAAACTTCTCCAATAGACAGAAATGAATTTTCAAACTTATGATCAAAATAATGCATAAAAAATGATTTAATTCAATGAAAAATTCTTAAAATGCATCAAGATCAAAAAAGCAATTTGGTTTGAAGGTTGGACAATGTTTCTAAATGTCTTAGAACATTTCATGAATTTTTTTGTAATTTTTAAATACCTAAAAGTATTTTTAATTAATTAATTCCCATTAATCAATTAAAAATAATCTTTTAATTATTTAAAAATACTTTTTTTAATGATGAAAAATAAAATAAAAATATTTTTGTGTCTTAAAAATTAATAAAACTTTAAAGAAAAAGTTTCATAATTTTTAAGAATTTTTTGCTATTTTAAAATAATTATGCAAGTTAATTGAAATAAAAATGAAATAAATTTAAATAAAAGTGAAGGTAATCAGGATGGATGGATGAGATTGCTCCTGAGTTCAAAGGCATTGACTGCGCGCCAGAATGAAAGGCCTAGATTCAAACTTCTAAAACTTAATTAATTAATTTAATTAAACCTGATTATGAATTAATGATGCAATCCAGACCACACACACGCGCGCGGGAAAGATGATCCAATGGTCCACGTTTGAACTTTGCCCTAATTAATTACACTTAACCCTAATCACTTTCAGGCTGCCGGAGAAGACTTCCGGTCGTCTTCTCCGGCCAGCCCTCACCTGAGAATCCTCAAACTTCCTAAAAACGTAACATAAATGAAATCTAAGACCAGAGAAATGTTCCTCTCCTCCTCACGAATCAAACCCCTAACCTAAAACAAATTTATATTACCTAAACAAGCTGAATCGAAGAGGGAAAGTTCTAGGTCACGCAAGCTTCAGTCACGAATTAAACACTCAAATCAACACCATTTTCGAAACCAAAGGTACCAGAATGATCAGGCAAGCATGAAGAACAAGTTTGTAACAATAAAAGTCACTTCTGGAAAAATTAATTTCAGGTTACCTGAGATTTGAAGCTTTCAGTTTAGGAACTTTCTGGCCACCTCTCTTTGTGCAAACCACTCCACTTGATCCCCCAAAGATGCTTGAATGCTCAAAATGAGTTTGTGTTGGCTGGAGAAGGAGATTCGAATGGAACTGCTTCAAGCTCAGTCAACAATGGCTATGGTGATTTTGGCACTTTCAGGTCATGGTGATGGGTTGTTTGAGGTCCATACAATGTGTAGAGAAGATCTGTGGTGTTGGTTTGTGTGTTTGTGAGCTAGGATGGAAGATTCGAAAGTTTTTGCAAACTGAAGTGAGAAATGGCAGTGGGGTTTCTTGGCTGTTTCAGGCTTGGGCTTTGGGTGCTGGATGGTCTATGAAGTGTGTGGAGTTGAATGATGAAGAAAGTTTTAGTGTTTGATGGCTGTGTTAAAGGATTCGAAGCAAGCTGCAGTTAGGAGTGTTTGTGTGAATGTCACCAATGTGTGTGTTTCAGCCTTGCCTCTTGAGTGTTTTTGCTTGCAAATTGATAACATATTTTAATCCAAGTGGCCAGAGGATGTGACTTGTGCAGCTGTGATAGGTAAGTTTGCTTTTGCATAAAAGGTCAACTTTGTGTAAGATAGGGCATGGGCAAGGTCTAGGCAAGTACAAGGCATGGCTGGCGCAGCAAAGGTGAGGGAGAGGCCTAGCAAAGCTCAGCAGCCAATGCACCAAGTTGTAGGAAGTGATCATGAGTGTTTTGCAAGTTGTTGCCTTATGGTTCACATGTGATTTCTTTGGCCAACCAAACATAAACCATGGGCATTCTTGATCCAATTCTGACTTTTAAGGCCTAAGGAATGTTTGTATCATGGTTTGAAATGAATTAGAGGTCACAAAAGGCTTTGGTTCATGACTTTGCAAAATTTCCATTTGAAGCATGCCTTGAAAATCAATGATTTTAGCCAACTTTGCCACACCATAACTTTTGATCCAAAAAGAGTTTGATCATGTTCTTGTATTTTTTGAAAAGGGAAAGATGAGACCTACAACTTTCATGACCAAAGTTTTTCCATTTGAAGCCTTTTTGGATCAAGAATCAAGGCTTGAAAAATGACCTAAAATGATGCATTCTTGAAAAGTCAACTATGCCCAAAAAGTCAACATTTGCAAAAACCCTAAATTCTTGATTTTTGTGAACATCAACCTTCTTCCATGATCAAATAAAGATCATATACACTCAAAATGATGAAGATCACCCATTGGTTGGGTCATTGGGGGCCTCAGATGCCCTGATTTTGCACTGACTTGTCTGAAAAGTCAACTCTTGATCAGATGACTTCCCCATGGAATTTCTTCATGAAAATTGATATGCATACTCCCTATACCATATAGAGACCAATGGAAACAAGAATGACCAAAAAATTTGGAGTTATGGCCTCTGAAACCAAAACCCTAATTTTCAGTCAACTGTGCAGTCTAAACTGGCTCTGCATCACCTCAAACCCTAGTTCTTGTGATTCTTTTGAATTTTTGACTTTGAGGAGATGGAATATGATATAAGAACACACATGGACCCCTCTGAGTTGATTGGTGACCTTGGAGTGGTTCAAGAAGCTCTTGGATTGCTCAGACCACAAACCCTAGGTGCAGATGACTTTGAATCTATGCAGTGAATCAAAAATGAGATATGAGATGATATGATTGTGTTTATGCATATGAGATGATCACAAGCCATGGTGTGAATGGGTGAGGGCAAATTTGGGGTGTTTACAGCTGCCCCTATTCAAGCATGAGTTAGCTGTGCAGGATGTAAGCAACGGCTTAACAGGCAAACAAGATAACTTGTGGTTGAATACCAAAGACAGTCCAAAATTTGCACTCACAGGATGAAGAAGAAAAGGGATATAGATTGTAAAGGAAAAAATGAAGTATATTGTAAAGTGTAGGCGACGGAGGACGACCGTCGAGCAGAGGACGACTGCTGGGTAAAGAGCGATGACGGGGACGGCCGACATGCTGGGGAAGGTGCAGGAAAATAAAGCAATGACGGGGACGGCCGACATGCTGGGGATAAAAGGTAAAGCCAAGACGGTGACGGCCGACTAGCTGGGAAAAGTGAAATTATGATGGGGACGGCCATCAAGATAAAAGTTGTAGCATTCTCTGGGGATTAATGAAACATGACGGGGACGGCCATCAAGTTCATAAAGCAAAGTAACCAACGATGGGGACGGCCATCGGGCTGAAAAGGGAAAAGGGACCACGACGGGGACGGCCATCGGGTTAAAGAATAAATGAAATAAACAGATGATGGGGTACGGCCATCAAAGGTGAAGGACGATCACCTAGCAGGGGACGGCTGCTCTGTCGGGGATAAAGGAAGTATGGTGGGGACGACCATCAAAGGTGGAGGACGACCACCTGGCAGGGTACGGCTGCCGAAAATATCGCGACATAGGACGAATGCCGGATAGAAAAGGGTCAACGATGGGGACGGCCATCGGACGAGCATGATGGAGGACGACCATCAAGAGGTGGAGGACGACCACCTAGCAGGGGACGGCTGCTCTCAAGGTTTGTCATGACATAGGACGAATGTCAGATAACCAAAATCAACAATGGGGACGGCCATTGGATAAAGTGATGAGGGACGATCATCAAGAGGTGGAGGACGACCACCTAGCAGGGGACGGCTGCTGAAAAAGATCAACGATGGGGACGGCCATCGGACGAGCATGATGGAGGACGACCATCAAGAAGTGGAGGACGACCACTCAGCAGGGGACGGCTGCTCTCGGGGTATCATAACACAGGACGAGTGTTAGATAAAAGAAAATGCTTTGTTGGTGATCTACTGGGGATATGGCAAACACGGACGAGTGTTTACAACCAAGAAAAGAAAGTATAAGTGTTTAGATGTTGTGTATAGATTAAAGATGCGGACGAGCATCCCTAAGACTACGATACGGACGAGTATCGGGTAGAAACAAACTGACACGTGCTCAGAGACGATGATACGGACGAGTATCAACTGGTTAACAAGGAACACGGACGAGTGTTGATTCTGAAAGGACTCTTCTGGGGAATAGTAGACACAGACGAGTATCTGTATTCAAGAAGACATAAGCGTTTGACACAGTGTATGGATTAAAGATGCGGACGAACATCCTTAAGACTATGATACGGACGAGTATCATGTAGAAACAAACATTAGACGCAATGTTCTGAGATGATGGTACGGACGAGTACCAACTGGTTAACAAAGAACAAGGACTATTGTCGAATCTGTGGGGATATGAGTGATGATGTACACAAGATACGGACGAGTATCTGTATAAGTGTACCATGAGTAGTATGAGTATATAAATATGAGTGTTTATCTGCTGGGGAGAGTGACACGGACGAGTGTCAAGAGAGAAAAGTATAATATTAACAAGTGTATGGGTGATGAAAGGTGTAAGCGACTATGCTGGGGATATGACGCGGACGGGTGTCAAGAAAATGTATATATAGGTATATGTGAGTGCAAAGAAGATGTCCTTGGCTTTCTGCTGGGGTATGACACGGACGGGTGTCAGGACGTATCTGTAATACGAGTGATCTTGTTCGTAAAGATGTTCAGGCGACCTTACTGGGAAAAATGACACGGACGGGTGCCAAAAGGTGTATATACTGGTGTTTGTGATTTGTGAGGCAACTGCTTTTGCTGGGACTCTGATGGGGGATCTGTGTATTGTATTCTGTATAATGACAGGTTGTCAATGTTTACAAGTGTTCAACTCACAACATGACTTATGATTATGCTATGTATTTGATTTTTGCCGTAATGCTCCGTATTAGACGGAATGCTACGCTCTGAGGGGATGCTATGATTATGCAAAGAAGCACCGATCCGGGATTCGGGTCCCGTTGCTGTGAAGATCTCTGGATGATCTGCTTGAAGTGAACATCCCAGCTGGGGATGAGATCATTGGTAGATCTAATGAGGTATCTGTTTGGGGATATAGGTCGCTGATTGACATAACCTTGTAAATGAGAGACCCAGCTGGGGTTTGTAGAAGCCTTCTTCACTCTGTTGTGATCTTCATGCATTACTCTTCTGGATAGAGGCTGGAACTCTGTGGGAAGATGGTTCCCTGACTTCTGTATTCAGCTGAGGATGAAATGGCAACTCGGCTGGGGAAGTGTGAGAGGCAACTCCGCTGGGGATAGCAATGGGAAGCAACTCAGCTGGGGATAGCAATGAGAGGCTACCCGGCTGGGGAGAAAACATCCGGAGTGTTAAGCCTGTTTGTTGATTTGGCAACTTTGCTGGGGAATTGGGCACTCTCCATTGCCACGTGGAGGATAGACCGAGCTGATAACGATTTGCCAGCTTGCTGAAACGTGATTTGCATGCCCCAGGTTGCGTTCTGGATACCTGCAATCCTGCAAAGGTAAGGGAACGCACAAAAGGTCCCGAGGTATCCCTTACCGGATTCCTGTCATAGGAGTTAAGTACTTTCGAGAATAATCACATTCCCTGTAAGCATGTGTTTTTTTTTATTTTTTAGAGAAAGGCATCTGTACTTATGCAATTGTATTTTTAGAGATATCAGACAACTCTTTGCAAAGCATAAATGTAAAAACGAAACATGACCGAAAATCTGATTTTATTAATTCCTGTGCCTTGAATTGGCGAGATACAGTCAAAGAAACATATCTCCTGAAATGAAGAGACTGTTACAAATTGAGAAACAAAATGCTGGCGATGTTGACGAGGTTTTCAAGGAGCTTCCTCCTTCTGCTATGACTCGTATGACAATGACGTTCTTCTCGTCTCGCTTTCTGAAGAATGTTGATTCTGATTGAAGCTTGATCCATTCGAAGCTTACCAAGTTGTAGATGATACAGACGAATTCAGAATGCAATTGCTCGCTTATTCCCTTATTTTGCATGGATCGCCCTTTCGGGTCTTCAATCCATCAGGATACCCATTTTTGCCTGAGCTGTCCAATGTGGCTTTTCAACTCAGCGGGTGTACATTTTTATTCATTTTCCCTTACTTTTGCCCGAGTCTTTTATTCTGTTTTTGACTCGCCGGGATGCCCTATTTTTGCCTGGACTTACATTCTGTTTTTATGTCCAGCGGGTCATTTTATGCGAAGTATTTTTTAACTGCATCAGAATTCACAGGGGATGGGAAATCTTCACCATCCATGGTGCTGAGCATCAGTGCTCCACCAGAGAAAACTTTCTTTACAACAAATGGTCCTTCATAATTTGGAGTCCATTTCCCCCTGTGGTCTGTATGAGGAGGGAGGATTCTTTTCAGCACAAGATCTCCCACTTGGTACTCTCGGTGCCTGACTTTCTGATCGAAGGCTTTCTTCATTCTCTTCTGATATAACTGCCCATGACAGATTGCTGCCAGCCTTTTCTCTTCGATCAGACTCAGTTGTTCGTATCGGGACCGTACCCATTCTGCTTCACTCAGTTTAACATCCATTAACACCCGCAGAGAGGGTAGTTCAACTTCAACAGGTAGGACTGCTTCCATACCATATACAAGCTGATACGGTGTTGCCCCAGTGGACGTTCTGATTGACGTGCGGTACCCATGCAAGGCAAACGGTAGCATTTCATGCCAGTCCTTGTATGTGACTACCATCTTCTGCACAATCTTCTTGATATTCTTATTTGCTGCCTCAACAGCGCCGTTCATCTTTGGCCTGTAAGGAGAAGAATTGTGATGTTGGATCTTGAAGTCCCGGCACAGTTCAGCCATCATCTTGTTGTTGAGATTGGAACCATTATCAGTAATGATTTGCTCGGGCACTCCATATCGACAGATGATATCTCTTTTCAGAAATCGGGCTACCACTTGCCTCGTAACATTTGCATATGAGGCTGCTTCAACCCACTTTGTAAAATAGTCGATGGCGACCAGGATGAATCTATGGCCGTTCGAAGCAGTTGGCTCAATCTTGCCAATCATATCAATGCCCCACATGGCAAAGGGCCATGGTGAAGACATGATGTTCAAAGGATTGGGAGGCACATGCACTTTATCTGCATAGATCTGGCATTTGTGACATTTCCTGGCGTAGGCACAACAGTCTGCATCCATTGTGATCCAATAATAGCCTGATCTTAACAACTTCTTAGCCATGGCATGTCCTCCAGCATGGGTACCAAAGGAGCCTTCGTGCACTTCATGCATCAACAAATCTGCTTCTGTCTTGTCAACACATCTGAGGAGTACCATATCAAAGTTCCTTTTGTATAAAGACCCATCAGTGTTCAGAAAGAAACTTCCAGCAAGCCTTCTCAAAGTCTTCTTATCATTGGAAGATGCCCCAGGTGGGTATGTTTGATCCTCCAAGAAGCACTTAATGTCGTGAAACCAAGGCTTATCATCCTTAGCAACATCTGCTGCAAATACATATGCTGGTCTTTCCAGTCTGGGCACTGAAATCTGAGGTACAAAGTTAGCAGCTTGAACTTTGATCATGGATGAAATGGTAGCAAGAGCATCCGCAAACTGATTCTCGTCCCGAGGGATATACTCAAGCTTGACTGTTGTGAAGAAAGTCAATAACCTCCTTGTATAATCCCTGTAAGGTATCAGATGATCCTGGTGGGTGTACCATTTTCCGTTGGTCTGATTGATTACCAAAGCTGAATCTCCGAATACGGTCAATGTCTTGATCCTGAGGTCAATGGCTTCCTCAAGACCCATAATGCAAGCTTCGTATTCAGCTTCGTTGTTAGTGCAGTTGAAAGTGAGTTTTGCCGAGAAAGGCATGTGAACTCCTTTGGGTGTAATGAGCACTGCACCAACACCACGACCATTCATGTTAACAGCCCCGTCAAACATCATAGTCCATTCTTCTTCCGTGTCAGGCCCTTCAGTGTGAATAGGCTCTCCGTGATCTTTTGCTTTAATGAACATGATGTCTTCATCAGGGAAGTCAAACCTCATAGGCTGGTAGTCATCAATGGGTTGCTCAGCAAGATATTCAGATAGTACACTGCCCTTGATGGCTTTCTGAGATGTGTACTGTATGTCGTACTCTGTGAGAATCATCTGCCATCTTGCAACTCGTCCGGTAAGAGCTGGCTTCTCGAAAATGTACTTAACGGGGTCCATCTTTGAGATTAATAAGGTAGTGTGGGTCAACATATACTGTCTCAGCCGGCGAGCAGCCCACGCTAAAGCACAGCAAGTTTTCTCGAGCAGTGAATAACGTTGTTCACAGTCGGTAAACTTTTTGCTTAGGTAGTAAATTGCATACTCTTTTCGACCAGACTCGTCATGCTGGCCCAGCACACACCCCATTGACTCTTCTAATACTGTCAAGTACATGATCAGAGGTCTTCCTTCAACTGGCGGCATAAGGATTGGAGGTTCTTGTAAATACTCCTTGATCTTGTCAAAAGCCTTCTGGCAATCTTCGTTCCACCTGACCGTTTGTTCCTTTCTTAACAGCTTGAACAAGGGTTCACAGGTTGCTGTAAGGTGAGATATGAACCTCGAAATGTAGTTCAATCGACCTAAGAACCCTCGAACTTCTTTCTCAGTTCTTGGTGCAGGCATCTCTTGAATAGCTTTGACTTTATCAGGGTCAACTTCAATCCCTTTCTCGCTTACAATAAAGCCCAGCAGCTTACCGGATCGCACCCCGAATGTGCATTTGTTGGGGTTCAGCTTCAATTGGTACTTCCTCAGACGCTTGAACAACTTGAACAGATTTACCAGGTGATCTTCCTCTGCAAGGGACTTGGCGATCATATCATCCACATAACATTCGATTTCCTTATGGATCATATCGTGGAATAATGTCACCATAGCCCGTTGATATGTTGCACCAGCATTCTTCAGTCCGAATGGCATCACCTTGTAACAGAATGTGCCCCAAGGTGTAATGAATGTTGTCTTCTCCATGTCTTCAGGTGACATCTTGATCTGATTGTATCCCGAAAATCCATCCATGAAGGAGAATACCGAGAACTGAGCCGTATTATCCACCAATACATCAATGTGAGGTAATGGGAAGTCATCCTTCGGGCTGGCTCTGTTCAGATCCCGGTAGTCAACACACATTCTTACTTTGCCATCCTTCTTAGGCACAGGTACTATGTTAGCAACCCACGGCGGGTAGCTAGTCACAGCAAGGAACCCGGCGTCCCATTGCTTTTGTACCTCTTCCTTGATTTTCATAGCCATGTCTGGGCGAGTTCGGCGCAGCTTCTGTTTGACTGGTGGACACTCCTCTCTCAAAGGCAGCTTGTGCACAACTATATCGGTATCCAACCCTGGCATATCTTGATACGACCAAGCAAACACATCAACATACTCTTGAAGCAGATCTATCAGTTGTCTCTTCACTGAGTCTTGCAGGCAGGCCCCTATTTTAACCTCTTTCACGTCTTCCTCCGTACCAAGATTAATCACTTCAATCTCTTCCTGGTGAGGAGTAATAACCTTTTCCTCTTGTCTCAACAACCTGGCTAGCTCTTCAGGAAGCTCATACTCTTCATCAACCCCTTCATCAGCTTGATTGATTGGATTGTCAAAGTCATACGATGTCATAGCCGTGCTGTTGTCGGTGCTGTCTGGAAGGCACTCTCTGCAAGGGTTAAGTTTGTTCGTTTTAGTGATTGATTTTAATCTTGCTTTAGAAAAAAGTGAAATGAAGTTATCATTTTGAAAACACCGCCATTTATTTTTGTACAAAAAGAAAAAATGGAAAAACAGTGAGCGGAAAAAGAAAAAGACTTGTTTGCAAAAAGATGTCTGATATTTTCTTTGATTAATCTTGTTGCACAAAAAGTACAGATGGCCCGATTACAAAATGAGTCTTGTCATCTTGGGCAAGATGCAAGACTTTGATGCATGCTATAAAAATACAGGAAATAATAATTACTCTGCATGAGTAACTCTTATAATTTCCTGGGAAGACCAGTTTGAGATACTGCTCCCCGGGATCTTTGGACGAATCCAGCTTTCCAGGTTGCGTTCCTCTTCCAGCTCGTCTTCCAGACAGTTGATAGCATCGGGGGTGAGCATCCCCCCACTGACAAAACCAGGCTCTGCAGCAGCCTTTGCTTGATGTTGAGTTGGTTCGTAACCCAACCCAAATTTGTCCTTCTTCTCCTCCACAGCTAAGACCTTGCCCCAGCCTAGGGCAGTTCCTTCCTCAACAACCTTCCGGGCTTGTTGGTAAGATGACATGGAGATCCCAGATACAGCAGATGCTTCATTCACGTTCAAGGCTTCAAACCCCTGGCTCATTGTTTCATGGATCTCCCCATCCATTTCAATGTACTTATAGGTTGCCAGGTGGCTGACAAAAATGTCCTCCTCTCCACAGATTGTGACAACTTGGCCTTCCCACTCGAATTTTAACTTTTGGTGAAGGGTAGACGTTATTGCGCCGGCGGCGTGAATCCAGGGTCTACCCAACAAACAGCTGTAGGCGGGCTGAATGTCCATCACATAAAAGATAGTCTTAAAGGTCTGTGGGCCAATTGTCACAGGCAACTCGATCTCTCCCAGAACCAATCTCTTCGAACCATCAAAGGCTCTTACCACCAGGTTGCTGGGTTTCAATGCCAATCCATCATATTCTAACTTCACCAGAGCCTTCTTTGGTAAGACATTCAGGGAAGAACCTGTGTCCACCAGCACATGAGAAAGGACAGCTCCTTTGCATTCCAGGGTTATGTGCAAGGCTTTGTTGTGGTTGCGGCCATCCGCTGTCAAGTCAGAATTGGTAAACCCTAGCCCATTGCTAGCAGTAACATTTCCAACCACGGTTTCCAATTGGTTGACAGTAATCTCCTCAGGCACGTAAGCTGCGTGCAGGACTTTAAGTAGTGCATTCCGATGGGCTTCGGAGCACATAAGCAGTGAGAGGATGGAGATTTTGGATGGCGTCTGGTGAAGCTGATCCACAATTTTATAATCACTCTTTTTGATGATTCGCATAAACTCATCAACTTCCTGATCAAATGGAGTTTTCAGGGCTTCTTTGGCAACTGGATCTTCCTGCACCGGGCTTTTACCCTTTGCCTTGGCAGCAGTTTCTGCTTCGGCAGTAGGTCTTTGAACTTGTGAAGCAAAGAGACGTCCGCTTCGAGTGAAGCCTCCGCCTCCCCCCACATTATCTACTTGTGGTGCAGGTGTGGATGTTTCAAGAGTGATTCTTTTTCCTTCGCAGTACACGTCAGAGCCATAGTGCCAAGGGATGGCCCTATTGCTTTCATATGGTACTGGTCCAGGCACCGTGACAATGACTGGACTGATTGCTGCTGCTGAAGGGACTGTAATCGTTTGTGGATCATAAAAGATTGTAACTGGTGCTCTGGCGGGAGCAGCACCTTCTGAATGGTAGGCAGAATTATTTTCAGGATCGTAGAATATGGTAACAGTGGAGATATCTTCATGATTGATTGTTGGTGTTGTAGGAGGTTCTGTTGGAAGGACTGTTGTTGTTGCTGATGGAGAGTCGAAATGGAATGAAGCTGAAGTTGTAGCAGGAGGAACTGTTGAAAACTGATCATTTGGGAGGACAGGTGAAGTACTTGTTGATGGTGCTGATGAATTGTTGGGAACAATAGTTGCTGCAGTTGTAGGAGGGTCTGAAACCGTTGTTGATGAAATTGCCGGATTCGTTGGAAATGATGTAGTGATCTGTAGCAGGCCACTCTGAATAAGGCTGTCAATGCCATTCCTCAGGTCCTCGCACCCATTCCATGAAATATTGCAGTAGGGACACCCTAGTTCACACCCCGGAAATATTTGGTTTTCACGGAGTTGAGCTTTGATTTCCACCAATGGTGTCCTGATCTGATCCACACTGGTTATTAAATAAGACGGCTTGTCTTCTTCAATAGCGTTAATTCTGGGACCACCGTGGTTTGGCATGGGGTTCTTGTTGACATTGGGTGGTGGTGCGAAATTCAGAGCTTTTGAGTCTACCAGGTCTTGTACCTTCATGTGCAAGGCTCTGCACTTTTCTGTACTATGGCCAGGTGCATTTGAATGAAAAGCACATCTGGCGTTGGAGTCGTAATTCCTGGGTAGACTGTTGGGATCTGGAGGTGCCAATGTCCTTAGCTCAACTAGGTTGAGTTTCAGGAGTTGTGGCAGCAATGTAGCATATGGCATAGGGATCGGATCAATCACCCTATTGGCTTGAGAAGGCCTCTGTTGGAACGGCCTTTGCTGACTATTGTTGTTGGTGTTGCTGTTGTTGTAGTTTCTTGGAGGATACTGATTTTGTTGATGGTACTGAGGTTGTTGCTGAGGAGGTTGATAAGCGGGTTGTGGATGAGCTGGAGCAGGAATGGTGACTGCTGCCACTGATCTGTACTGGGGTCTGCCCCTGTTGGTGTGGATGGCATTGGTCTCGCCAGTTCTTCTTGGGCCTGCAAAAGGCTTTCTTGTACTACTGGACAAGCTTGCACCGTTGTCAGATATCTTACCCATTTTCAACAGGCTTTCAATTCTCTCTCCTGCTATGACCACATCTGCAAAGCTGGTGGATGAGAAGGCGGCCAGCCTGTCAATATATGTCCCCTGAAGGGTGTTCATAAACATGTCTGCCATTTCCCTTTCAGACATGGGTGGCTGAACAGCAGCAGCCAATTGCCTCCATCTCTGGGCATATTCTCGGAAACTTTCTCTTGACGACTGTGACATTCCCATTAGGAGGGTCCTGTTGGGTGCCATGTCTAAGTTATACTGATACTGTCTGATGAAGGCCTCTGCCAGGTCCTTCCAGCATCTAATTGTTGCTCTTGTCAGATGGGAATACCACTCCCTCGAAGCTCCAGTCAAGCTATCTTCAAAGTAGAACATCCACAATTTCTCATCCATTGTATAGGCCTTCAGCCTTCCCAAGAATGATTGTAGATGAGTCCGGGGGCATGAAGTCCCATTATACTTTTCGAAACAAGGTGGCTTGAACTTATGGGGGATCCTGACCCCGTCTACCAAGCCCATGTCCATGACGTCGAAGCCCAAAGAGTTTTGAGATTCTAAGGACCTCAACTTCTCAGCTATTTCATCCAATCTTCTATCATAAGCCTCTTCCCCAGCACCCATTACTGTGTACTGGTCTTCTTGAGGGTCTTCCTGTAGTACCCTGGCTGCAGTGGCTGTCCCTTGAACATTTGCAGGAATGTTAATCTCAGGATGTGGATGTGGGCCAAACACAGGAGGGTTAACATGGGGTTGCACCCGTTCATTGTTACTTGTGCCAGCAGTTCCCACATGGGGCTCATCTTGATTCCTCCCTTCCACCAAAACCCTGAGCCTCTCCTGGCTTTGAGCTAAATTGTTCATCACTTCCATGAATTGTGTTATCTGCGTTCTCATCTCCAATCTTTCGTTTGCCATCTGGTTTCTGACCTCCGTAAGGTCTTGCTGCATCTGGTCCATCTGAATTCCGGGAAGGTTGTTTCTAGTTGGGTACCTGTGTGGCCTGTTGAGGGGAAATACCCGGCGGCGAGCAATAATTCCTGAATATCACAACAGAGGTTAGTATCAACAAAACCCTACAAAACAAAAGAGGTTAGCATGCAATGCAGTTATGCTTATTTGCTCTCAAGGTATCCGGTTTGGCCTTCAGTTTTGACCCTTCCAGACCCTTGAAGATGCTGTTGATGTTGCTTTCGAAGCAAACCCAAGTGGAACAAACTAATACATACACCACAAAAAAGCAAAATGGTACATAGTTTGTTTACAAGTACAAGCCCTCTGAGGGGTCAACATACATCACAAAAAAACAAAAGTACATGAAATGAAAGCAACAACAAACAAATGGTCAAACACCAAGACCAAACTCATCCTCACGAACTTCCTTGAGAAGTGCTTCGGTCACAGGATCAGCCGGACGCTCCGTGAGACCTCTGATGAGAAGGTTTCTTGCTGCAACAGCTGCAGTCAACTTCTTGTTCTGACTTTGGTCTTTAGACCTCTTCACTCCTGCTTTGATTTTCAGCTCTGATATTTCCTTCTGGGCTGCTGCCAGGGCTTTTTCCATCTGCTCCATCTTGTCCTGAACTCTCTTGTCTTCTAGAGTACGGGCCTCAGTGATCCGGACCCACCTGGCCTGACTCTCCTTCAAATACAAGTCTGTTCTTGCTCTCTGGAACTGGGCTTCTTTACAAGCATTCTTCAGAATCTGCTCACCAGCCTTAGACTTGTTGATATAATCTCCAGACTTCTCAATCTTAGTCAAGTGTTCCACCCTCAACTTCTCCAATCTTTCAATCTCCCTCACACCTTCACTCCTCTCCCGGAGGGTCTTCTGCAAAGCCTGGGTTAACTTCTCATTTCTTTCCTTCAAGCTTTCAAACTTCTCCAAACTGATAGTGGCAGGGGGTGGTGCTGAAGATGACTCAGGCATGTCTTCTATGGTGAAGGGCATTCCAGAGAATTGGGCCCTGGCATGAGACCACTCATAGTATTGGACTAATGCCACATTATTACACTTCCCCAGAATGGTGATTCCCTTAGTTTGAACATGATCCCAGGCCCAGGCAGCCTGCCTAACAGTTGCCAGACTAACCTTGTTCTCACAGTAGAGGGTCTCAATCAGGTCTTGTGTCTTAGGAGTATGGACCAATGCATAGCCTAATTGCCTCTTGAACAGCAGAGGGTTGTAATTGATACTTCCCTTAACTCCTATTAAGGGCACATTGGGAAAGTGCCCACAGCTGGTGATCATATCTCTGCCCTTGGTGCTTTGAGTACACCATCAGATGTCTGCTGAAGTGAGAGTGGTGAGTCTCTTAGCCCAGTTGCTTTGCTGATGAGGATTTAGAAATGCATCTGTCCTGGGTAGATGCCTGAGAAGCCAAGCATGGAATAATGGAGCACAAATCCTCACTAATCTTCCCCTCTGCTTCTCATTTCTCTGATGTACTGAGTAATAGAGATCACCCAGTAAAGTTGGCACTGGGTTCTTCAGGATGAACAAATGGATTGCATTCTTGCTGATGAATCGAGGCTCATCTGCAAACAACACAATTCCATACACACTTAAGGCCAACAAAGCACAAACAGCTTTCCAATCCCCCAGGGAGGCCTTCAGACTAGCTTGAGAAATTAAGAAGTCCAGATGAAAACCAGGGATTCCAGCTTTAGAGGTCATATGCTGTTCAATCAAAACAGGTTCCAGATGCAAAGCCTTTGCTACCTCTCCATTGCTAGGAAAGACCATCTCAGGATTGAAAGGGATTTCTCTCCTGATAGGCAAACCAATCAAAGATGAGTATTCTTCTAAAAGAGGCCCCAACTGAAAGTCTTGAAAGGTGAAACATCTCAATGGGGGGTCATAAAACTGGATGCAGGTGTGGATCAAACTCCTCTGAGAAGGGTCCAGATCCATGACCAAGTCAAGTATATCCCCATAATGCTCCCTGAACAAAGGTATGTGATCTGGAGTGATCAGGGTTTGGATCCTCCTGATGTCTGATAAGTCTGGTTGGAAGAAATGATAGGTGATGTTGCTTTTCTTTGGAGCCATGATGCTGAAGACTGAGTAAAATAAGTGTTGATGAAGATGCTGAGGAGTGAGCCACTGAAAGGTTAGTGCAAGTAACTGAAGTATATGGCTGACAAGCTGAAGCAAGTGCTGGTGGAGACAGGTCAAAACTGCAGATGGGGTCAAAACCAAAACCAAATGAAAGTGGATACCCTGAAACACAAATAAGCAAATGTTAATATGATGCAATGAGTATGTATGCAAATGATATGCAAAGGGTTTGTGACTGAGCTGGATCTGATCAAAGTGCCCTGATATAGGTCCATGTGTGTAAGAAATCCAGATGGAGGTCTATAAATCCAGTAACCAAGGTGGGGGACTCAAATAAAGAGCCACATGTCCAGGGTTTAGAATCACAAGAACTGTCCAACATGGAGTACTCTTAACAAATCAAAGTAACAGGGTATTCTGAGGTCAAGGTACCTGCAAACCTGTAAACAGCCCAACCCCCTCACAGGTGGTGTTCTAAAACAAGGATCCTCAGACTTGGATCAGTTATGAGAAGTGTAAACACTTCTAACCCGGAGGTACAGTGTTTACAATAACCATAAAAGTTCCTCCTCTAATTCACCTCAGTTTCTGAAGGTCGATACTAAAGGTCATCCAGACTTACCAGGCTTCCCAGATAGCCCTAGCATTGCAGGAAATCTGCAACACAGAGTTCTCAAGGAGAAACCCATATCTGAACCGTGTTTCATATTCCCGCACCAGACCGAAATGGAATGGGAAAGAATATGATTCACTCTAGCCTAGGTGTCACTCAGGTCCCAGGTATAGGACCTTAACTCTCAATGAATCACCCACCCACCAAAGCAAACAACAGATCCAGCCAGCAGCACAGTATGACAAATATGATAATATGCAAAGCAATAAAGAAAGCAGTAAAGCAACTGTACATAAAGCAAAAATAAAACATACACAAACACAAATAAGCACATAACACCCCAATAAACACAAATCAAACAAGCGCTAGGAGGAACCCACAAAAAGAACCAGAAGCCCTGGTTGCAGTATAAGGGTCCCCAGCAGAGTCGCCAAGCTGTCGCTCCCGACAAATGAAACTGGATCAAATGAAGGTACAGACGCGAACGGTCGGCGAAGGGAACAATGAGAACACACAGCCGTGAACTCACTGGAGATGAATAGAGTCGCCAGCTAGGCATTTTTGTCCCGGAGGAAAGGCAATGCTGCATAGACCTAGAAAGATGCGGATAAGACGGTTGCGAACCAGAGAGACTGAGAAAGGGGGTTGGTTACAACCTGGGAAGGTATTAGCACCCAGATTGTCCGTCGTACTCGACGGGATCCACGCTTAAAAGATTTGTGTTTTAAAGGGGTAGTGTCAGTGCAATTTGTGTATAAAATAGCTGGAAAAAAGATGTACAGGTGTCAGTGTAATAGAAGTGAAGTGTATAAATGATGTGTCAGTGTAAGAAAAGGAATAAGATGCTCAAGATCATGAGACTAAGAATGATGCTGAAAGGAGGGGGGATATACAGAGACTTTTGTTCGATAACTGTTAAGTTATGCCTACGTATCCTCTCGTGCAATGAGGAAGTCAGAACACCGTAGTTCGACCCAAAGAGACTGAAAGATGAATTGACTCGTGAACTGCTTGCTTGTCTATGCTCAAGTGTATGACCTGTCTGGCTCAGGTGCAAACTGTCTTGCATTAGACGGAAGAAGCAAGTTCTCGTTTATGAGTGAAGGTGATGAGAAAAGAATCCCGGGGGAGACGGTTATTGTTTGTTTTTGAGTTTTCAGTCTTTTATTGTTTTTGGATTTTTGTCATAAGATAATGAGCTTAAGCCTAAATCAATGGGTTAGTAAACTCATCACATCTTCCCTCTGTTTAGGGGTAATGAGAATACCTTAAGTGTGAAGTCAGATTCTCACACTTAATCACCTTTGATGCAGGATTAAGATCATTAACCTACTTGTGATTATTTAGATGTTTTTGGTGTTTTTGTTTAATGTTGAGTAATGAGGTTAAGCCATAGTCAGGGATTAAACAGACTCATTACACCATCCTAATAGAAGGATAATAGATGAGAATGTTTAAGCTGAGAAAAACTCCTCAACTTAATCCATGATTAGGGATTAAACTCATGACAAAACAAGCCTTTGATTAAGTGAATTTTATTGAATGATATGATGGTGAGATGTATTTTATGGTTTGTAAGACAACTTGAGGGGGACTTGTCCATTAACACTAGGGTTAGTCCTTCTTAACCACTTAAGGAAGAAATAGAACCCTAATGCAAGGCCCAAGTTACAAGTGTGATGTCTTGATGATTATCAAGTGAATTGATTAAGAGATTTAAACATCTTAAGGGTTTAACACTTAGGATTAAAGTCTTTAGGGTTTAGTCCCTGATTATGAGGTGAGAAGTGAGGACTCAAAGAGAGACACAAAGGTAAAACTATGAGGGGAGACTAATCAAAACCCTAATTCATTATCATGCTTGGTTGGTCCTAAGGTTTGTGAGGTTTTCAAGAACAATCTTCAAAGAGAACCACCAGGATGCAGATGAACAAGATCAAGAGAAGCAAAGTGACTTGCTTCATTCAAGAAGTCAAGTCACTTGAAGAAAGAAAGTAATAAGGAGAAGAAAGAGCAAGCTCAATCTCAAACACAAATAGAAATGCAGCAATGAATGCAAGAGAGATGAAAAGAAAAGTTATGAGAAGTGAAGGCAAATTCACTTCCCAAGTTTACTTACCACCTGAAATGTTAGAAAGAAATGCAATGCAATGCAAGGTGAGATGAAATGGTATGATGCTAAGCAAAGCCAGAAGCATGTTGATGATGATAATGATGTCATGAGGTGCTGCAAACATGAGACAAGGCATGGAGATGTTCATACAAGATTATGAATGCAAATGGTGCAAGTTAAGGAGCATGAACAAACATGAAATGTTATGAATCATACAAGACAAATGACATGGCAAACATGAGATGCAATGACCAAACATGCTTCCTATATGTCTTAAGAGGTCAAATGAATCATAAACATGCACAAAATGCAAAGACAAGTCATGCCATGCAAGGAAATGCAAGAAGGATGCAAATGGAAGCCCAAATTAGGGTTCATGAATCAAACATCAAACAAAAACTCAAAACAGAAACAAACCCTAAGATAAAAAATGGAAAATGCTACCCAAAGAAACCCTAAACCTATAATGAACCACTGCCCAAAGGGGAGCTCTCAACTCTCAACCAATCTCAAGTTATGATTTTTGCAAGTTATTAGGGTTTTTTAGGGTTCTTAACAAAAGAAATGCCAATCAAATGGAAAATGAAAATACAAATCATGGCCATTTTATCCTTGAAAATACATGCCAAACACAAGACAAAGCAAAAAGAATCAATGTCTCAAACTTCTCCAATAGACAGAAATGAATTTTCAAACTTATGATCAAAATAATGCATAAAAAATGATTTAATTCAATGAAAAATTCTTAAAATGCATCAAGATCAAAAAAGCAATTTGGTTTGAAGGTTGGACAATGTTTCTAAATGTCTTAGAACATTTCATGAATTTTTTTGTAATTTTTAAATACCTAAAAGTATTTTTAATTAATTAATTCCCATTAATCAATTAAAAATAATCTTTTAATTATTTAAAAATACTTTTTTTAATGATGAAAAATAAAATAAAAATATTTTTGTGTCTTAAAAATTAATAAAACTTTAAAGAAAAAGTTTCATAATTTTTAAGAATTTTTTGCTATTTTAAAATAATTATGCAAGTTAATTGAAATAAAAATGAAATAAATTTAAATAAAAGTGAAGGTAATCAGGATGGATGGATGAGATTGCTCCTGAGTTCAAAGGCATTGACTGCGCGCCAGAATGAAAGGCCTAGATTCAAACTTCTAAAACTTAATTAATTAATTTAATTAAACCTGATTATGAATTAATGATGCAATCCAGACCACACACACGCGCGCGGGAAAGATGATCCAATGGTCCACGTTTGAACTTTGCCCTAATTAATTACACTTAACCCTAATCACTTTCAGGCTGCCGGAGAAGACTTCCGGTCGTCTTCTCCGGCCAGCCCTCACCTGAGAATCCTCAAACTTCCTAAAAACGTAACATAAATGAAATCTAAGACCAGAGAAATGTTCCTCTCCTCCTCACGAATCAAACCCCTAACCTAAAACAAATTTATATTACCTAAACAAGCTGAATCGAAGAGGGAAAGTTCTAGGTCACGCAAGCTTCAGTCACGAATTAAACACTCAAATCAACACCATTTTCGAAACCAAAGGTACCAGAATGATCAGGCAAGCATGAAGAACAAGTTTGTAACAATAAAAGTCACTTCTGGAAAAATTAATTTCAGGTTACCTGAGATTTGAAGCTTTCAGTTTAGGAACTTTCTGGCCACCTCTCTTTGTGCAAACCACTCCACTTGATCCCCCAAAGATGCTTGAATGCTCAAAATGAGTTTGTGTTGGCTGGAGAAGGAGATTCGAATGGAACTGCTTCAAGCTCAGTCAACAATGGCTATGGTGATTTTGGCACTTTCAGGTCATGGTGATGGGTTGTTTGAGGTCCATACAATGTGTAGAGAAGATCTGTGGTGTTGGTTTGTGTGTTTGTGAGCTAGGATGGAAGATTCGAAAGTTTTTGCAAACTGAAGTGAGAAATGGCAGTGGGGTTTCTTGGCTGTTTCAGGCTTGGGCTTTGGGTGCTGGATGGTCTATGAAGTGTGTGGAGTTGAATGATGAAGAAAGTTTTAGTGTTTGATGGCTGTGTTAAAGGATTCGAAGCAAGCTGCAGTTAGGAGTGTTTGTGTGAATGTCACCAATGTGTGTGTTTCAGCCTTGCCTCTTGAGTGTTTTTGCTTGCAAATTGATAACATATTTTAATCCAAGTGGCCAGAGGATGTGACTTGTGCAGCTGTGATAGGTAAGTTTGCTTTTGCATAAAAGGTCAACTTTGTGTAAGATAGGGCATGGGCAAGGTCTAGGCAAGTACAAGGCATGGCTGGCGCAGCAAAGGTGAGGGAGAGGCCTAGCAAAGCTCAGCAGCCAATGCACCAAGTTGTAGGAAGTGATCATGAGTGTTTTGCAAGTTGTTGCCTTATGGTTCACATGTGATTTCTTTGGCCAACCAAACATAAACCATGGGCATTCTTGATCCAATTCTGACTTTTAAGGCCTAAGGAATGTTTGTATCATGGTTTGAAATGAATTAGAGGTCACAAAAGGCTTTGGTTCATGACTTTGCAAAATTTCCATTTGAAGCATGCCTTGAAAATCAATGATTTTAGCCAACTTTGCCACACCATAACTTTTGATCCAAAAAGAGTTTGATCATGTTCTTGTATTTTTTGAAAAGGGAAAGATGAGACCTACAACTTTCATGACCAAAGTTTTTCCATTTGAAGCCTTTTTGGATCAAGAATCAAGGCTTGAAAAATGACCTAAAATGATGCATTCTTGAAAAGTCAACTATGCCCAAAAAGTCAACATTTGCAAAAACCCTAAATTCTTGATTTTTGTGAACATCAACCTTCTTCCATGATCAAATAAAGATCATATACACTCAAAATGATGAAGATCACCCATTGGTTGGGTCATTGGGGGCCTCAGATGCCCTGATTTTGCACTGACTTGTCTGAAAAGTCAACTCTTGATCAGATGACTTCCCCATGGAATTTCTTCATGAAAATTGATATGCATACTCCCTATACCATATAGAGACCAATGGAAACAAGAATGACCAAAAAATTTGGAGTTATGGCCTCTGAAACCAAAACCCTAATTTTCAGTCAACTGTGCAGTCTAAACTGGCTCTGCATCACCTCAAACCCTAGTTCTTGTGATTCTTTTGAATTTTTGACTTTGAGGAGATGGAATATGATATAAGAACACACATGGACCCCTCTGAGTTGATTGGTGACCTTGGAGTGGTTCAAGAAGCTCTTGGATTGCTCAGACCACAAACCCTAGGTGCAGATGACTTTGAATCTATGCAGTGAATCAAAAATGAGATATGAGATGATATGATTGTGTTTATGCATATGAGATGATCACAAGCCATGGTGTGAATGGGTGAGGGCAAATTTGGGGTGTTTACAGGTGGTATGTAGAGATGAGAATAAATGTATGAGAGTTGTTGGTTGACATCATGCTGAAAGTTTGAAATCCTTGTGTTGACAGATGCATTAACGGCATTGTAGTGGTCATTGATGTTGTTGTTCATGTTGGAGAATTGTTGTGTCATGAAATCCAAAAGATCTTGGTTAGAAGGACCATTCACACCATGAGAAGTGGGAACCTTTTCATTAAGGGGTTGTTGTTGTTGTTCATTATCCTCTTGTTCTCCACCATCATCACCAAGATAAGTAATAGTATCGGCTTCCCGATCATAGTAGACTCCTATTCTTCTATCAAAATTCCTAATAGAAATATTGTGAGAAGGTGTATCCATCAAAAGACATTCAAAACCATCAACTTGAATCTCAAAGTGTTGCAAAATTCGGGTGATGAACCATGCATAGGGCAGAACTTTGGATCTCTCGGAATGGGACAGCATGTGATGCAAAATCATCCAAGCCCAATTAACTTAAATGTTGTTCTTGATAGCATAGTGGGCCTGCATTTCCGTATCATTAACAGAACAATAGTTACCACTTTTCGGAAACACAACATAGGCAAGGAAGTAGTGAAGAATGCGATCATCAATGTAGAAATTTCCAGCCGACCAAGAACTACGAGAGGGTTCAATACCACCTAGAGACTTCACTCTATGTTCATAAAATTCTGTTTCGGTCATCCTTCTGATTTTGTAGAAAAAAGATTTCTTCTTATAGTCATTCCATTTTTCATCTTCAGGATCAAATAGGAGACTACCGGATGATGGTACCCCTAAGATGTTTCCAAGAAGTCTTGAGTTCAAGACAAGTCTTTTTCCTAAAACATAGGTAACAAACCTTCCTTCTTCTATACACATATTGTAGTAAAATAGCCTAACAAGATCCGGGTAATATGGTCCGAAGGAAGCAATAGCAGTCCCTAATTTTATGTTGTTTAGAGTGGTTTGAAAAGTAAAGCAATTTTCAGAAAAGGAAGAAAGATCACCATACTTGGGTTGTTGAACAATCTTTCTTTGGAAGAACTTTTCAAACTTCTCAATTTTCTCATTGGATAATCCTTTATAAAGTGGAATGTTGGATGATGAGGAGGACTTTCCCTTTCCTTTTTCTGCAGCAGAGGCCTTTCTTTTGGTTCTTGAAGCCATGGGTGAGAGTTGGTGAGAAATGGGGAAGTTGAGTGAGAAGGATGAAGTTTTGGTATTTTTTGTGTAGGTTATATGGGGAAAATGAAAATTGATAGTGAGATAGAGAAAAATCATAATTTTTAAGGATATAAAAATGTGGGAATTTGGTAAGAGGAGTTATGGTGAGTTATTTGGGTGGTTAAGAGAATTTGAAAAGTGTTAATGAGTCAAGGTAGGGAATCTTGTAGGTTAAGGCTAAGAGGGAACAAAATCTGAAAAGCTAGTCTTGGAAATGATGTGATTTGATGTATATGAGTTTATGACACCATGGATCAAAGGAAATAGGAGGGAATAATAAAAAATAACAATTTTCCAAAACGTTCCAGACTGCAATCGATTTGCATTTTCATGCAATCGATTGCACTATTCAAAAAATACATGAAAAAGCAATTTTCCCAGACTGCAATCGATTTGCATAAACATGCAATCGATTGCACTAAGCCCAGTTTTGAAAAAATACACAAAATTAACAAACTGCAATCGATTGCAGTCAACATGAAATCGATTGCACCTTTTAAAATTTGCTAAAAAATGAAAAATAAACATTCTAAAAAAAATTTTTTAAACGTATTTAATGAATCATACACATATATGGCACAAATATACGAAGGGAGTAGAATAGAAACATATTGAAATATTTTGCTTAAACAAAAGAAGAATGAATGTTGTGCACCTTTGTTAATGGTTAATTTATATATCTTTTTCATCTAAGATTCCAAGTTCTCTTCTAATCTTGTAAAAAGGTTCTCTTGCGAACGGCTTTGTGAAAATATCCGCTAATTGATTATGCGTATCCACGAACGTAACATCTACGTCTCCGTTAAGAACGTGATCACGAAGGAAATGGTGTCGAATGTCTATGTGCTTTGTTCTTGAATGTATGACCGGGTTCTTTGTGATGTTGATGGCACTTGTGTTGTCACATCGAAGAGGAATGCAACCGAGATCTACGCCATAGTCAAGAAGTTGCTGCTTAAGCCACAAAATTTGTGCACAACAACTGCCAGCTGCAATGTATTCTGCTTCGGCCGTGCTAAGTGCGACACAAGCTTGCTTCTTGCATGCCCATGATACTAGTGCATTCCCGAGAATATGACAAGTGCCACTTGTGCTTTTTTTATCGGTCTTACATCCTGCATAATCAGCGTCAGAATAACCAATTAAAGAACATGTACTACCTTTTGGATACCATAGTACGACATTCATTGTTCCTTTGATATACTTCATAATCCTTTTTACGGCGGTGAGATGCGATTCCTTCAGATTTTCTTGAAAGGGTGCACACAGACATACACTAAACATAATGTCAGGACGGCTTGCCGTCAAATATAATAATGAACCGAGCATACCTCGATACTTTGTGATATCAATTGAAGTTCCGGATTCATCTTGATCAACGTACATTCCGGATCCCATAGGAGTGAACATCACTTTGCAACTATCTAAATCGAATCTTTTTAATAGTTCCTTGTACATGGATTGGTTGATGAAGATGCCATCCTTTGTTTGCTTGATTTGAAGTCCAAGAAAATAGTTCATTTTTCCCATCATGGACATCTCGAATTCTCCTTGCATCATAAGTGAAAATTCTTCGCAAAGATCTTTGTTTGTTGAACCGAAGATGATGTCGTCGACATAGACTTGAACCAATAGGGTGTTACCTTTGAACTTCTTTATGAACAACGTCTTGCCAACCTTTCCTTTTGTAAAACCCTTCTCACATAGGAAGTTGCTATGGCGATCATACCATGCTCTTGGTGCTTGCTTTAAGCCATAAAGAGCCTTCTTCAAATTGTAGACATGAGAGGGATTCTTGAAGTCTTCAAAACCCAAAAGTTGTTTGACATAGACTTCTTCATTATTGTAGCCATTCAGGAAAGCTCTTTTGACATCCATCTGGTACAAATTTTAGCAATAGGTCATGGGTGACTTCATGTTCTATTAAGCATTCCTCCTTTGTGAAGTTGATTCGAAATCCTTTGTCACACAATTGACTTATGCTAAGAAGGTTGTGTTTAAGGCCTTCCACATAAAGGACGTCTTCGATGATTGTATGAGGAGGTGCACCAAAGGTTCCAACTCCTAGAATTTTTCCTTTATTATCATCACCATAAGTAACGTATCCTTTGGCCTTAAGTGATAGACTTGAAAATTTGTTGATGTCACCGGTCATATGCTTTGAACAACCGCTATCAAGATACCATTGATTCGAAGTTGTTTTCAAGCATACCTATAAAACAAAAATCAAGTATTGTTAGGTACCCAAATTTCTTTGGGTCCTTGATAGTTAGTACCCTTTTCAACCCACACATAATGCCCTTTAGCAACACCAATGTTGTGCACATAGCAAGCATTAGGTGTGTGTCCTTTGGTTCCACAATAAAAACAAGTAGGTTGAAAATGACTTCTATATCTAGGAACATAACTCTTTTTCTTAACAATTCTTTTCTTTCTATGACTTTGATGCACACTTTTAGAATTGATTAGCTTTTCTTTAACAATTTCTTCACTTGCTTTAACAAAAATAGTCTTATTTGTACTTGGTTTGGAAAACATAGAATATCCTAATCCACTTTTATCATTAGGATACCTTTGGTTCCTAAGAATTTCCTCCAAGCCAATTTTACCTTTTTCATATCTTTCTAAAACTCTTTTAAGTTAAACAATTTGGAAAGATAAAGACTCACGATTTTTACATACAAGGCTTTGTTTTTCATTCATCAACTTTTGCTTTTCACTTTCAATATATTTTTCTAAAGCAATATTTTTTTCTTCTAAAGATGAAATTTGTTTCTTTTGAGATGAAATACTTTTATACAAAGTCTTGCATTCTTTTAAGAGTTCATCTATTACATCTTGTGCATCATTATCATAAATAGAAAAGTTGCTACTAACCTCGTAATTTCTTCATCGGAGTGATGTGAAGCCATTAGAGCCATATTTGCACATTCATCGTTCTCCGATTCCGATGAGGAACTAACTTCATTTTCGTCCCAAGCAACATAAGCCTTTTTATTCTTGAAATCCTTCTTGCCTTTGAATCCTCCTTTCTTTGCAAGTCTTGGACAATCCGACTTTATGTGACCTTGCTTTCCACATTCATAACATGTGACTTCTTGAATTGATGTGGATGCATCCTTCTTCCTGAAATGTTTATTCTTTTTAGGAAAAGAGGAATTTTTATTTTTGTTAAAAAACTTACCAAGCTTCTTAACAAGAAGCATGAAGTTCTCATCTTCGGAAGTCTCGTCATCTTTGTCATCCTTCGTGTCAATCTTCAAAGCAATTCCCTTGGACCTTTTCTCTTGACTTCCGTGCTTCTCGAGCCTTCCAAGTTTCAATTCATGCTCTTGAAGTTTTCCAAAGAGAGATGTGGATGTCATTGTTGAGAGACTCTTCTTTTCCAAAATAGCGGTCACTTTCGGTTGTCATTCCCTTGTCAAGGATCTTAGAACTTTCAAGTTGAGATCGTCGTTAATGAAGGTCTTCCCGAGAGCAATCAAGTGATTTGTTAGACGAACGAATCGTTTTTATAAGGCAACAATAGATTCCCAGGGCTGCATACGGAACATCTCATATTCTTGACTCAAAGTATTAAGCCTTGATCTTTTTACTTCTGTTGTTCCTTCATGCGTTTCTACCAAGGTATCCCAAATTTCCTTTGCCGATTTACATTGTGATACGCGGAAGAACTCGTCCATGCTGAGAGTGCTTTGGAGTATGTTGATTGCCTTCTTCTCATTCAGGATCTTCTTCTTATCATCTTCATCATAAATATTTTTTTAACTTTGCAGTTCCAACGCCATTGATCACGTTAACCGGATTATGTGAACCTTCTTCGATTGCTTCCCATATTCCTTCTCCTTGGGCTTCAAGATGTGCTCTCATTCTGATTTTCCAAAAATCAAAGTGTTTGCCGGAGAAGAGTGGAGGCTTGTTGCTACTTCCACCGTCTTTGAAAACCGGATGTGTGCTTGCGGAAGCCATGCTGGATCACTAGGAACAAGTTACCTATAACTTGCTCTGATGCCAATTGTAAGTATACGAGTGCCCCTAAAAGGGGGGTGAATTAGGTTATTAGAAATTTTTCCGGAATTTTATCGATGGATGAATACTTCTTGATTATTGTTCTAAGTTTAAAATGCGGTAAATTGAAAAAGTAAAGTGGACACGGCGATATATAGTGGTTCCCCTCATAATCCGAGAGTACTTCACCCCCCTTTCAACATGAAAGAGAATTTACTATAGTTTTGGACAATTACAAGACTCTTCCTAGTCTTTCTATACAAGTCACTAAACTATATCCACCAAGATCAATCCTCTTGGAATTTTCCACTATGTCTTATTGAGAACAATCCTCTCAATAAAAGACTTCTTGTATCCACAATCCGGATAACAAGAACAAAACAATAATGCTGAATTTTATAAGATAGAAATTTGAAGCTTTGATTTTTATCAATATAACAATTGATCTTCTCTTTCTTTAACAATAATTCACAATCATAAAATATTAGATAGCTCAAGAATTTTCTGATTATATGATATGAAGTAATGCCGAAAAATTCTTGTTGAAAGTTTAAGAGTTTTGTGAATTTTCTCTATGAAAATATTTTTGAAAGAGGTGACAAATGATTTGAAAAAGTTTTGAATTTATATGCACATAACACCCTTATGAAACAATATAATAACAGTAAAAATTCATGAACAAATGCCAATGCATCATGAAAAGGTTCCATGAAAAGATACATGAAGAGGTGTTATGAAAAATACTGATTTTTCAAAAATTTATAGGCTGCAATCGATTGCACTATAATGCAAATCGATTGCACATGCATACGTTGCCAAATTTTTCAAAGTTTTGAAACATGCAATCGATTGCAGGTAAATGCAAATTGCACCAAGTTAAAAAGGCAAAAATACTTAAAACAAACAGATGTAAATCGATTGCATGTATAGTGAAATCAATTTACACAAGTTTAAATTTGAAAAATGCAAATTTAAATGATGCTAAGGTTAAGAGATGATTATGCCATGATATAGGTTTTTGATTGAGCATCTAAGACTTTAATATTTGTGTATAATTGTTAATATACCTTCATGAAGCTTCTTCTTGAAATATAAGTCTTTGAACATGATGCATTAATCTTGAAAATCATCTTTGCCTTCTTTATCATATTGTAGCTAAGAGATGTGTCTTCATCAAAACAAGTGTTGACCATGGAGAAGTTTGACTTCACAGTTTAATAATTGATTGTCGTTGTGTTATTTTGTTGAAATGATGTTGAAAAGTCGAGTTGCAGGTATAGATTGAATTTGGTAAGTTGTTCCGGTTTACGAAGAAATTTCTAAGTTGTTTATGTTGGAGGCTTTATAATCCAATGTTGATTTTCAAGTCGTTCATGTCGTATAAGTTATTTCTGTTGCTGATGTTGTTATGTTGTTTGTGTTGTGAAGTCGTGTATGTCATATAGTACATTTGCATCTTATGTCGGAGCCGTTGCTCACACCACGTTGGCCTGGATTGGCACTAAGTTAAAAGTTGAAGGCTTATGCCTTGATGCCTCAGTAAATTAGCAAAATTATTAAGTTGAAGGCTTATTCCTTGCCGATGCCTCGATAACTTAGCATATTTTAAGTTGGGAGTTTTACTCCAATGGTACCACATGCATATGTATAATTGAGTCGCATTTGTGTTGCATTATTTATGTCGGTTATGTTGTTTATGTTGTTCAAGTTAATAAGTTGTTTATGTTGTTCAAGTTGATAAGTTGTTTATGGTGTTCAAGTTGATTAAGTTTTTTATGTTGCTCAAGTTGATTAAGTCGTTCGTGTTGGATATATGATCATGTGGTTTATGTAGTAAATGTTGATAGGTGTAATAGGTTGGTAAAGTAAGTTGATAAAATGTGGGTGGTTGTTAAGTTGTTGTTATGGAGTGGTGATATCTATATGATTCTTGTGTGTGTATTATTTATCATACTTCATTTATAACTATCGAAATCTCACCCCTTCTGTTTGAATGTTACCCCTATGTTGGTAACGTGCAGGTAGATTGGAGGAAGATGATTATCTTCGTTAGTTCGAGTCGGTGTTGATACTCTGATATGTAACACTAGGGGGATGAACTCTTAGTTGTTTTATTGTTGTTTAAGTTGATTCAATTAAAATATGGTGTTACTAAGATGTTTATGTTGAATAACATGTTATACCATGTTTAGTTGAATATTTGAGAATTCACTGCATAGTTGTAAAAGTTGTTTTGGTTTCAAGATTAAATAAAAGTCGTTTCATTTCAAAGTATGGAAAACCTTGTACGGTTCATCCGAATAAAAGAGTTATGTATCAATGTTTTATTCAATGAAAATGAATTTTTGTAAGTTGAAAAGTGTAGCATCCTATTTGTGTACTTGTTGGTTGAAATTTTAAAACTTTGATTTTCAATATAATCGTCGAGTAGAAATGGAGTGTTACAGTAACTTTCTTGATGATGTTCTTATGACTAGTGAAATTATCAATTTTGCTAGAAGGCACAAGAAAAAAAATTATTATTTAAAGTTGATTTCGCAAAGGCGTATGACTGCGTTGATTGGAGATTTCTTGAATCCATATTTTTAAAGATGGGATTTGGGTGTAATTGGATGAAATGGATTAGAGGATCAGTCTTTAATAATTATTTGTCGATTCTTATAAACGGTAACCCTTCGAAGGATTTCAAAGTGTTCATAGGTCTTAAACAAGGAGATCTTTTATCCTCGTTCTTATTCGCAATTGTAGCGGAAGGGCTAGCTAGTAAGGTTAGAAATTTTTCTACCTTTAATTATCTGAAACAATTCAAAGTGTTTGACCTTACTACTTCTGGTATCCTTCAATTCGCAGATGATACCCTCCTGAACGAGGATGAGTCTCTTTCAAACATCTAGGCTTTCAAGGTAATTCTGCGGGCTTTTGAGCTGATTTCCGATCTCAAGATATTTTTTATGAAAAGTTGCATTACGGAATAGGAGTGGAGCCTCGAATTCTGGTTACAGCTGAGCAGTTCCTACATTGCGAATCAGGAAATCTACCTTTTAAATTCCTGGGAATTATGGTTGGTGGTAATATTCGTCGTTACTTGTTTTGAAAATTGGTTCTCGCTTTATTTAAGAGTAGATTATCTAGGTGGATTGGTCGGAATTTATCTATTGGAGGTAGATTTTATCTAATCAATTTTTTACTCACCAATCTTCCAATACATCATATGTATTTCTTTAAGATGCCTAGAAAGGTAGTTAAGGAAATCATATCCATCCAAAAGCGTTTCTTATGGGTAGGTTCGTCAAACGTCAAATTTATCTTGTGGGTGAGTTGGTGAAGGATTTGTAAACCTAAGGAGCATAGGGGCCTTGGTGTGAAACACATTGGTCAATTAAATAGAGCTCTTCTCGCTAAATGGCTTTGGAAGTTTTAGAGTGTTGATAACGAGAAAAAGTATCGATTATATTGCTATGTTTCAATACTGTTTTATCGCATAATTGTCGTTTTAACACCCGATTCCTCGAGTTTTCTTTTCCATTTTGCAGGTACATCATATACAGAGCTAAATCAAGAGCCACAAGTGAAATGAGCAAAAACAACCATTAAAAGATGAAGAAAAAGAGAATTCTGCAAAACCTGCATTTTTTGTTACACTCACGGTCGTCACCTAGGCGTCACGACCGTGACACGCCAAAAGGAGCACTCACGACCGTGACAAGTCCCTCACGACCGTGACGCATATCAAACAAGGGACACGAACGTGACACCCTTGTCACGACCGTGACAAGGGAAAACTAGGGTATTTGACTGAAGACTTGGTCATGAACGTTACGCTACATGAAATCCAACGTGCCTATTTTCCAGCAGACCTAGTATCCCCACGTTCCCTGGATTCTCTCATTTCCTACGAAGCCCAAGCACAAACTCCAACTGCCAGGCCCAAAATGCTTTCTATAAATAGATTTGTTTCAATGAACAATTAACAGAGTTTTAGTTTTTAATTTTCTTGCGGAAGCTCTGCCGATTTTATTTACACCCTTTTATTTTTCCAGCATTAATTTCTTGCTTTAATTTTCTTGTATCCCAACCAACCTTATAACAATTTCCAACATCAGGAAATTGTTATAAATTAATTTGTTTCAAAGCCTTCAGATTCTTTTAGAATTTTTATTTCCGAGTCCGGTCATACTCCGAGTTTTCCAGCCTGTGGAAGAAGGAGTCTACTACTTTTATTGTTATCCAGGTTTATATTAAATTGCATTTATATTTATGTTGAATATTTATTTTTCTGCCATGCATATTTTGTTTAATGTTTCTCTGCCTCTGTCTGGTTCAACAATAATGAGTAGCTAAATACCTTAGGGCGGTATGTAATTAAAACAAACTAAATCGGTAAAATCAATTCTAGGCTTACAATAATTAAGAGCTTAATATTCTGGCTGAGACTTTTTATTATAAAATCAACCTTTTTGTTACGAGAGTAAGGAAAGTGTATTAGGTTAGGTCAAGACCACGAGAGTGTGAGATTTTAACCAGATAGCTAAAGTTAGGCATTTAATTTAAACACAGCGAGAGCGCTTTAAAATGAATTAGAATTACTAAGTTTCCAAAAATTATCTCTAAACACTTATGGGCTAGCGAGAGCAGGCATAGGGCTTTAGGGGTAAGATCTGAGATAAGACCACGAGAGTGTGAGTTAAAGATATTTAAACTGGTAACCTCTACAGAATAGATTAAGTGAACCATCTTTATAAGCCTAGGTTAGATTGACCCGCCTAAGTTAACATAATTACATACCGACCGCCTTAGTATTATTTATTAAACTTAAATTTAATTTCCGCCTTTAATCTTTAAAAACAACCAAAAATCGTGACAACCCTTCACCTTAGCTAAACTAGAAATTGCTCTAGCACTAAGTAACCATAGAGTCCCTGTGGATCGATAATCTTAAATATTACTTCGATAAGCTGTGCACTTGCAGTTAAGATACCGCTAGACACATAATTAGATACGTCTTTAGCCCATCAAGTTTTTGGTGCCGTTGCCGGGGACCTTAATTTAGTTACTAGTGCACTTTAGGGTAGCATTGTCTAGACTAATGTAACAACTATTTTCTTTTCTTAATCTAAATTCCCGAGTGTATGCCAAGTACTCGCTCTCAAGGCGAAGACTTGCAACCTCTAATCCCAGAATCGGAATGCTTCTTACACGTAAGAAGACGGATATTCGATTACGAACAAAATTACAATATTCCAGATCTTCAATTAGATCCACCTAAACCAGTCGTAACATCAAAGGACGCAGAGATGGCTGAAGAACAGAATCACCCACTCAAATATTACGCTAGTCCTTCGCAAGCTGAACCGCATTCCAGCATTGCCGCACCGGCTATCAACCCAAACGATTTCGAACTAAAACCTTCGCTGATATCAGTCGTGCAACAAAATCAATTCGCCGGAAATCCTACCGAGGATCCGAACCTTCATCTTTCGATCTTTGTGCAATACGCAGATACCGTAAAAGCCAATGGAGTTACCCAAGAAGCTATTAGACTACGTCTGTTTCCTTTTTCACTTCGAGACAGAGCAAGAGCCTGGCTTCAATCTTTGCCTTCGAACTCAGTAACTACGTGGGAGGAACTAAAGAGAGTTTTCTTGACCAGATATTTCCCACCTAGCAAGACAGCTATGCTGAGAGCTCAGATCAACGGATTTAAGCAAAGGGAAAACGAATATCTTTTCGAAGCTTGAGAATGCTATAAAGATATGCTGAGACTTTGTCCACATCACGGATTAGTAGAATGGATGGTCATCCATACCTTCTATAATGGACTCTTGTACAATACAAGAATGACAATTGACGCTGCCGCAGGCGGTGCACTAATGGACAAAGAATATAACGATGCTTATGCACTTATCGAAAGTATGCCTCAAAACCATTACCAATGGGGAAGCGAGAGAGTCGCAACTGAGAAACCAACAAAAGGAGGTATGTACGAAGTGAGTAGTATGGACCAAGTCAATGCAAAGTTTGATCAACTAAACCAAAAGATCGACAACTTGGCCATAACACCAACAGCCATCGTGGCTGCAGTAACACCTAACTGTGAGCTATGTGGAGTTCCAGGACACGAAGTTCCTGATTGTCAACTATTAACAGGAATTCCCACAGATCAAGTGAATTATGCTCAAGGAAACCCATACTCAAACACATACAACCCAGGTTGGAAGAATCATCCGAACTTCTCCTATAAGAATAACAATGCTTTATACGCACCAGGTCAAGCACCAGCTACACCACCAGGATATCAAAAGACTGCTCCTAATGTCCCTAGAAAATCGAACCTTGAATTGATGATGGAGAAATTTATAGCTAACCAATATCAAACAAACAAGGACTTCTTAAACCAAAACATACACACTAGTGAGCAGATTAAGCAATTAGTAAGCAAAGTAGATGCATTATCTACACATAACAAAATGCTTGAAACTCAGATTTCACAAGTAGCTCAACAACAAGCACCTACCGCTGCACCAGCTGGAGTATTTCCTGGACAACCTCAACCTAATCCGAAAGGACAGGCCAATGCTGTGATATTAAGAAGTGGCAAGGAACTTGACGGACCTACCGATCCAAGACTTGACAATCCAGCCATGTACCAAAAACCGGATAAACCGACTGAAATGGTGAATGATCCAGAAGAAAAGGAAGATGATAATCAAGAGGCAGTGGAGAAAGAAAAGCCTTATGTACCTCCACCACCCTATAAACCACCAATTCCGTACCCTCAGAGATTAACCGATTCCAAGACGATGGGCCAGTTTAAGAAATTTGTCGAACTTCTGAAACAGTTGAATATTACTATTCCGTTTACAGAAGCTATCACTCAAATGCCCTCGTATGCTAAGTTTTTAAAAGAAATCTTATCCAATAAGAAAAAGATAGAGGATAACGGAACCGTTACACTTACTGCTGAGTGTAGCGCCATAATTCAGAATAATATGCCTCCTAAGCTAAAAGATCCAGGAAGTTTCTCTATACCCTGTGTAATAGGAAAATTCGTCATTGACAAAGCTCTATGCGATTTAGGAGCCAGTATCAGTGTTATGCCCTTAACAATTTGCAAAAGGCTAGACATGGGAGACCTAAGACCAACTAAAATGTCTGTTCAACTAGCCGATCGCTCTGTTAAATATCCTGTAGGCATACTAGAAAACGTCCCAGTACGTATAGGACAATTCTACATCCCTACTAATTTCATAATCATGGACATCTCTGAAGACTCCACTACACCTATCATACTAGGAAGACCATTCTTAGCTACCGCCGGAGCTATAATAGACGTAAAGAGAGGAAAGCTAACCTTTGAAGTAGGTGAAGAGAAAGTTGAATTTATTTTAACACAATTCTTACAATCACCAGCTATAGAGGATACATGCTATCTATTGGACGTAATTGACGAATGTGTAAGAGAAATGGAAATGAAAGAAACTACCTATTCTGAAATTATGAAAATTCAAATCCCTCCGATTTTCGAAGATGATAATTGGCGTGCACCATATCAGGATGACAATCTAAGCGAAAGTTTAGCACTTACACCGGATCCCATGCCAAGTAAGGATAAACCTACATTAGGATTAAAAACTTTACCTAATAACCTAAGATACGAATTCTTAGACATTGAATGTAAAAGACCAGTTATAATAAATTCCAGTTTAGGAACAATCGAAACAAAGAAACTTTTAGATGTCTTAAATAAATATCCAACTGCGTTAGGATATAACATATCTGATCTCAAAGGAATATGCCCTTCAATCTGTATGCATCGTATTCTTCTAGAAGAAGATTGCAGAACCTCCAGAGAATCTCAAAGAAGAATTAACCCAATCCTTAGCACTGTAGTAAAGGAAGAAGTTAAGAAACTACTAGATGCCGGAATAATATATCCAATCTCTGATAGTAAATGGGTTAGTCCAGTACATGTAGTACCAAAGAAAGGAGGTATCACTGTTGTGAAAAACGCTAAAGGCGAATCGATATCGCAAAGAGTAGTGACGGGACATAGAGTGTGCATCGATTATCGTAAACTAAACAAAGCCACTCGAAAAGATCATTTCCCACTACCTTTTATAGATCAAATGTTAGAACGATTAGCCAAGCATTCTTATTTCTGTTATCTTGATGGTTACTCAGGATTTTTCCAAATCCCTATCCACCCAGATGATCAAGAGAAGATTTTATAGACAACATCATGGAAGTGTTCATGGACGACTTCCATGATGTTGTCTATAAAATCTGCGTTTGATCATCTGGGTGGATAGGGATTTGGAAAAATCCTGAGTAACCATCAAGATAACAGAAATAGGAATGCTTGGCTAATCGTTCTAACATTTGATCTATAAAAGGTAGTGGGAAATGATCTTTTCGAGTGGCTTTGTTTAGTTTACGATAATCGATGCACACTCTATGTCCTGTCACTACTCTTTGCGATATCGATTCTCCTTTAGCGTTTTTCACAACAGTGATACCTCCTTTCTTTGGTACTACATGTACTGGACTAACCCATTTACTATCAGAGATTGGATATATTATTCCGGCATCTAGTAGTTTCTTAACTTCTTCCTTTACTACAGTGCTAAGGATTGGGTTAATTCTTCTTTGAGATTCTCTGGAGGTTCTGCAATCTTCTTCTAGCAGAATACGATGCATACAGATTGAAGGGCATATTCCTTTGAGATCAGATATGTTATATCCTAACGCAGTTGGATATTTCTTTAAGACATCTAAAAGTTTCTTTGTTTCGATTGTTCCTAAACTGGAATTTATTATAACTGGTCTTTTACATTCAATGTCTAAGAATTTGTATCTTAGGTTATTAGGTAAAGTTTTTAATCCTAATGTAGGTTTATCCTTACTTGGCATGGGATCCGGTGTAAGTGCTAAACTTTCGCTTAGACTATCATCCTGATATGGTGCACGCCAATTATCATCTTCGAAAATCGGAGGGATTTGAATTTTCATAATTTCAGAATAGGTAGTTTCTTTCATTTCCATTTCTCTTACACATTCGTCAATTACGTCCAATAGATAGCATGTATCCTCTATAGCTGGTGATTGTAAGAATTGTGTTAAAATAAATTCAACTTTCTCTTCACCTACTTCAAAGGTTAGCTTTCCTCTCTTTACGTCTATTATAGCTCCGGCGGTAGCTAAGAATGGTCTTCCTAGTATGATAGGTGTAGTGGAGTCTTCAGAGAAGTCCATGATTATGAAATCAGTAGGGATGTAGAATTGTCCTATACGTACTGGGACGTTTTCTAGTATGCCTACAGGATATTTAACAGAGCGATCGGCTAGTTGAACAGACATTTTAGTTGGTCTTAGGTCTCCCATGTCTAGCCTTTTTCAAATCGTTAAGGGCATAACACTGATACTGGCTCCTAAATCGCATAGAGCTTTGTCAATGACGAATTTTCTTATTACATAGGGTATAGAGAAACTTCCTGGATCTTTTAGCTTAGGAGGCATATTATTCTGAATTATGGCGCTACACTCAGCAGTAAGTGTAACGGTTCCGTTATCCTCTATCTTTTTCTTATTGGATAAGATTTCTTTTAAAAACTTAGCATACGAGGGCATTTGAGTGATAGCTTCTGTAAACGGAATAGTAATATTCAACTGTTTCAGAAGTTCGACAAATTTCTTAAACTGGCCCATCGTCTTGGAATTGGTTAATCTCTGAGGGTACGGAATTGGTGGTTTATAGGGTGGTGGAGGTACATAAGGCTTTTCTTTCTCCACTGCCTCTTGATTATCATCTTCCTTTTCTTCTGGATCATTCACCATTTCAGTCGGTTTATCCGGTTTTTGGTACATGGCTGGATTGTCAAGTCTTGGATCGGTAGGTCCGTCAAATTCCTTGCCACTTCTTAATATCACAGCATTGGCCTGTCCTTTCGGATTAGGTTGAGGTTGTCCAGGAAATACTCCAGCTGGTGCAGCGGTTGGTGCTTGTTGTTGAGCTACTTGTGAAATCTGAGTTTCAAGCATTTTGTTATGTGTAGCTAATGCATCTACTTTGCTTACTAATTGCTTAATCTGCTCACTAGTGTGTATGTTTTGGTTTAAGAAGTCCTTGTTTGTTTGAGATTGGTTAGTTATAAAGTTCTCCATCATCAATTCAAGGTTCGATTTTCTAGGGACATTAGGAGAAGTCTTTTGATATCCTGGTGGTGTAGCTGGTGCTTGACCTGATGCGTATAAAGCATTGTTATTCTTATAGGAGAAGTTCGGATGATTCTTCCAACTTGGGTTGTATGTGTTTGAGTATGGGTTTCCTTGAGCATAATTCACTTGATCTGTGGGAATTCCTGTTAATAGTTGACAATCAGGAACCTCATGTCCTGGAACTCCACATAGCTCACAGTTAGGTGTTACTGCAGCCATGGTGGCTGTTGGTGTTATGGCCATGTTGTCGATCTTTTGGTTTAGTTGATCAAACTTTGCATTGACTTGGTCCATACTACTCACTTCGTACATACCTCCTTTTGTTGGTTTCTCAGTTGCGACTCTCTCGCTTCCCCATTGGTAATGGTTTTGAGCCATACTTTCGATAAGTGCATAAGCATCGTTATATTCTTTGTCCATTAGTGCACCGCCTGCGGCAGCGTCAATTGTCATTCTTGTATTGTACAAGAGTCCATTATAGAAGGTATGGATGACCATCCATTCTACTAATCCGTGATGTGGACAAAGTCTCAACATATCTTTATAGCGTTCCCAAGCTTCGAAAAGTGATTCGTTTTCCCTTTGCTTAAATCCGTTGATCTGAGCTCTCAACATAGCTGTCTTTCTAGGTGGGAAATATCTGGTCAAGAAAACTCTCTTTAGTTCCTCCCACGTAGTTACTGAGTTCGAAGGCAGAGATTGAAGCCAGGCTCTTGCTCTGTCTCGAAGTGAAAAAGGAAACAGACGTAGTCTAATAGCTTCTTAGGTAACTCCATTGGCTTTTACGGTATATGCGTATTGCACAAAGATCGAAAGATGAAGGTTCGGATCCTCGGTAGGATTTCCGGCGAATTGATTTTGTTGCACGGCTGATATCAGCGAAGGTTTTAGTTCGAAATCGTTTCGGTTGATAGCCGGTGCGGCAATGCTGGAATGCGGTTCAGCTTGCGAAGGACTAGCGTAATATTTGAGTGGGTGATTCTGTTCTTCAGCCATCTCTGCGTCCTTTGATGTTACGACTGGTTTAGGTGGATCTAATTGAAGATCTGGAATATTGTAATTTTGTTCGTAATCGAATATCCGTCTTCTTACATGTAAGAAGCGTTCCGATTCTGGGATTAGAGGTTGCAAGTCTTCGCCTTGAGAGCGAGTACTTGGCATACACTCGGGAATTTAGATTAAGAAAAGAAAATAGTTGTTACCTTAGTCTAGACAATGCTACCCTAAAGTGCACTAGTAACTAAATTAAGGTCCCCGACAACGGCGCCAAAAACTTGATGGGCTAAAGACGTATCTAATTATGTGTCTAGCGGTATCTTAACTGCAAGTGCACAACCTATCGAAGTAATATTTAAGATTATCGTTCCACAGGGACTCTATGGTTACTTAGTGCTAGAGCAATTTCTAGTTTAGCTAAGGTGAAGGGTTGTCACGATTTTTGGTTGTTTTTAAAGATTAAAGGCGGAAATTAAATTTAAGTTTAATAAATAATACTAAGGCAGTCGGTATGTAATTATGATAACTTAGGCGGGTCAATCTAACCTAGGCTTATAAAGATGGTTCACTTAATCTATTCTGTAGAGGTTACCAGTTTAAATATCTTTAACTCACACTCTCGTGGTCTTATCTCAGATCTTACCCCTAAAGCCCTATGCCTGCTCTCGCTAGCCCATAAGTGTTTAGAGATAATTTTTGGAAACTTAGTAATTCTAATTCATTTTAAAGCGCTCTCGCTGTGTTTAAATTAAATGCCTAACTTTAGCTATCTGGTTAAAATCTCACACTCTCGTGGTCTTGACCTAACCTAATACACTTTCCTTACTCTCGTAACAAAAAGGTTGATTTTATAATAAAAAGTCTCAGCCAGAATATTAAGCTCTTAATTATTTTAAGCCTAGAATTGATTTTACCGATCTAGTTTGTTTTAATTACATACCGCCCTAAGGTATTTAGCTACTCATTATTGTTGAACCAGACAGAGGTAGAGAAACATTAAACAAAATATGCATGGCAGAAAAATAAATATTCAACATAAATATAATTGCAATTTAATATAAACATGGATAACAATAAAAGTAGTAGACTCCTTCTTCCACAGGCTGGAAAGCTCGGAGTATGACCGGACTCGGAAATAAAAATTCTAAAAGAATCTGAAGGCTTTGAAACAAATTAATTTATAACAATTTCCTGATGTTGGAAATTGTTATAAGGTTGGTTGGGATACAAGAAAATTAAAGCAAGAAATTAATGCTGGAAAAATAAAAGGGTGTAAATAAAATCGGCAGAGCTTCCACAAGAAAATTAAAAACTAAAACTCTGTAAATTGTTCATTGAAACAAATCTATTTATAGAAAGCATTTTGGGCCTGGCAGTTGGAGTTTGTGCTTGGGCCTCGTAGGAAATGAGAGAATCCAGGGAACATGGGGATACTAGGTCTGCTGGAAAATAGGCACGATTTCATAATCATGGACATCTCTGAAGACTCCACTACACCTATCATACTAGGAAGACCATTCTTAGCTACCGCCGGAGCTATAATAGACGTAAAGAGAGGAAAGCTAACCTTTGAAGTAGGTGAAGAGAAAGTTGAATTTATTTTAACACAATTCTTACAATCACCAGCTATAGAGGATACATGCTATCTATTGGACGTAATTGACGAATGTGTAAGAGAAATGGAAATGAAAGAAACTACCTATTCTGAAATTATGAAAATTCAAATCCATCCGATTTTCGAAGATGATAATTGGCGTGCACAATATCAGGATGATAGTCTAAGCGAAAGTTTAGCACTTACACCGGATCCCATGCCAAGTAAGGATAAACCTACATTAGGATTAAAAACTTTACCTAATAACCTAAGATACGAATTCTTAGACATTGAATGTAAAAGACCAGTTATAATAAATTCCAGTTTAGGAAAAATCAAAACAAAGAAACTTTTAGATGTCTTAAAGAAATATCCAACTGCGTTAGGATATAACATATCTGATCTCAAAGGAATATGCCCTTCAATCTGTATGCATCGTATTCTTCTAGAAGAAGATTGTAGAACCTCCAGAGAATCTCAAAGAAGAATTAACCCAATCCTTAGCACTGTAGTAAAGGAAGAAGTTAAGAAACTACTAGATGCCGGAATAATATATCCAATCTCTGATAGTAAATGGGTTAGTCCAGTACATGTAGTACCAAAGAAAGGAGGTATCACTGTTGTGAAAAACGCTAAAGGCGAATCGATATCGCAAAGAGTAGTGACGGGACATAGAGTGTGCATCGATTATCATAAACTAAACAAAGCCACTCGAAAAGATCATTTCCCACTACCTTTTATAGATCAAATGTTAGAACGATTAGCCAAGCATTCTTATTTCTGTTATCTTGATGGTTACTCAGGATTTTTCCAAATCCCTATCCACCCAGATGATCAAGAGAAGACTACATTCACATGCCCTTATGGAACGTTCGCTTATAGACGAATGCCCTTTGGATTATGCAACGCTCCTGCAACCTTCCAAAGATGTATGATGTCAATCTTCACATATTTTATAGACAACATCATGGAAGTGTTCATGGACGACTTCTCTGTATGCGGGCAAAGTTTTGAAGGATGTCTATCAAATTTAGAAATGGTGTTAGAAAGATATGTAAAAGTAAACCTCGTGCTTAACTGGGAAAAGTGTCATTTTATGGTCAGAGAAGGAATCGTATTAGGACACGTTATATCCGACAAGGGAATTGAAGTCGATAGAGATAAGATAGAAGTCATAAAAGATCTTCAACCCCCTAAAACCGTTCGAGAAATACGAAGCTTTTTAGGACACGCCGGTTTCTACCGACGATTCATCAAAGATTTCTCGAAGATCACTAAACCTCTTACCGGTTTATTAATGAAAGACGCTGAGTTCATATTCAATGAAGATTGTCTTAAAGCATTCGAAACTCTAAAAACAGCCCTCATCACCGCACCAATTATGCAACCCCCTGACTGGAGATTACCTTTCGAAATCATGTGCGATGCGAGTGACTATGCTGTAGGCGCAGTTCTAGGCCAGAGGAAGGACAAGAAACTTCATGCGATTTACTATGCCAGTAGAACCTTAGATTCTGCTCAGATGAACTACGCCACTACTGAAAAAGAATTGTTAGCAGTTGTCTTTGCGCTTGACAAATTCTGTTCTTACCTAGTAGGAGCGAAAATAATCGTTTACACAGACCACGCTGCTATCAGATATCTATTGACTAAGAAAGATGCTAAACCAAGACTCTTGAGATGGATTTTACTCTTACAAGAGTTTGATCTCGAAATAAAAGATAAGAAAGGTACTGAAAACGTCGTAGCTGACCATTTATCTAGAATAGAAGGCATTAAACCCGAACAAGTGCCGATTAACGATGATTTTCCGTATGAACAGCTGATAGCACAAATAGGAAGCGACCTAGTTCAGTTAGACATAGATGAACCAGAACCCGTGGAAACAATCCAAACGACTGTAGGACTGCCATGGTACGCTGACATTGTTAACTACCTAGCTGCAGGAGCTCTTCCACCTGATTTAACCTATCAGCAGAAAAAGAAATTCTTTCACAATCTCAAACATTACTATTGGGATGAACCATTATTGTTCAAAAGAGAACCCGATGGAATCTTTCGTCGATGTATTCCCGAAGAAGAAATAGAAGATGTCATTTCTCATTGCCATTCATCTCCTTATGGTGGACATGCAAGCACTTCCAAGACTTGTGCAAAAATCTTGCAAGCCGGCCTATTCTGGCCTAATCTATGGAAAGATGTCCACATCGCTGTTATAAATTGCGATCGGTGTCAACGCACCGATAATATTTCAAGAAGAGATGAAATGCCTCAAAAAGGAATATTAGAAGTAGAAATCTTTGACGTTTGGGGAATAGATTTCATGGGACCATTCCCATCATCTTTCGGTAATAATTACATACTCGTAGCTGTTGATTATGTTTCAAAGTGGATTGAAGCTATAGCTTCTCCTACAAATGACACACGAGTAGTAATAAAGCTTTTCAAAAATATAATCTTTCCCAGATTTGGTGTGCCCAGACTCGTCATAAGTGACGGTGGCTCGCACTTCATTTCAAAACTCTTTGACAAATTACTATCTAAATATGGAGTAAGACACCGTGTGGCAACACCATATCATCCACAAACAAGTGGACAAGTCGAAGTCTCAAACAGAGAAATCAAACAAATCTTAGAAAAGACTGTCGCCATATCTCGGAAAGATTGGTCATCTAAACTTAATGAAGCTTTATGGGCTTATAGGACCGCTTACAAGACACCCATAGGAACTACACCTTTCAAATTAGTTTATGGAAAATCTTGTCACCTCCCGGTAGAAATAGAACACAAAGCTTATTGGGCGATCAAAACTCTTAATATAAACTATAATGCTGTAGGAGAAAAGCGAATCCTAGATATTAACGAATTAGAAGAGTTAAGGCTAGATGCTTATGAGAATGCTAAGATATATAAAGAAAGAACTAAGCGATGACATGATAAACGCCTATCTAGGAAAGAATTTAGTGTGGGAGACGTTGTACTCCTCTTTAATTCAAGACTTAGGCTCTTTCCTGGAAAACTAAAATCTAGATGGTCAGGACCCTTTGAAATAACTAGAGTGTTCCCGAGCGGAGCGATATAAATTAAGGGTAGGAATAGTGAACCATTCACAGTAAATGGACAACGTTTAATACATTATCATAAAGTTGAAAATAGAGATTATGCAAATAGTCTAAGGCTTTTAGAGTTGTCCACTAATTTCCCTGATTAATCTACACCTAAGCATTACGTCAGGCTTTAGACGATAAAAACAGCGCTTAGTGGGAGGCAACCCATTTAATCATTTAATTATTTAAATCATTTTGATCATTTTATTATTTTGTCATTTATCATTTTATTATTCGTTTATTTGTTTTGCCATTTTATAGTTTTATTTCATTATTACTATTATTGCTTTTTATTTATGCATTTTATTTTCTTATTTTTCCTTATTTTAATTTTAAATCACTTTTACAGATTTTCTAAAGTCTTTTCCACTTTCCTTCTCCCCCTGATTTGTTTCCTCCGTATTTACACTAACTATGGCTAACCAACCGATAAACCTTATGGAAACCAAATTTAGAGGTAGGAATCAAAGAATGAAATTTGAAGAGTTATCACAGAGACCAATGGATTTGACTCTGTACCCGGATGATCTGACTATGGAAACCTTAGGTATACATGATAGCATCCTATACTTGTTTAACCAACTTGGATGTGAGAATGCACTGATTCAACAAAAGTTTGTGATTTACCGCGAGCTCACCCTTGAGTTCCTCAGCTCCTTAGTTTACCTACCCGAGCGCGGTTTTGGATTCAGGAAAGGATTTATCAGTTTCCGCCTATTTGGAATAGAATATGACTTTAACCATAAAGAACTAGCTGACTTATTAGGATTCCCTAGTGGACCCTTTGCTTTTACTACCACATAGGTAGAATTGATGGACATTGAGCTGGATTTCTTTTGGGGAACCTTAACCGGAAATTACCATCCTGAACCAAATAACATGAACAATGATGAGATACATAACCCTGCTATCCGTTATTTCCATAAGATCCTTGCCCACACCTTCTTTGGAAAAGAAGAAAACCTTACTGGAGTATCTAAAGATGAGATATTCATTATGTCATGTTTCACTAATGGACAGCCAGTCAATGGTGTGCCTTTCATGATGTAAACCTTCACCTGAATCCAAGAAGAACCTGATTTACCTATATTACTAGGAGGTCTTGTCACCATGATTGCTGATGCCTTAGGACTTAGATACCAATTACACAGGTGTAACCGTTTAGGTACCATCCGTCCTATGAATCTTAACTTTTGCTTTAATCGCCATATCATAAGGAATTTAGGACATCCACCTTTCGAGTACCTAATCAGGAACGAAGTAGTAACCTTGTTCAACCTACCAAACCATGCTAGAGTAAGTGTTCACAATAAGGATAATTGGCTCTATGAGTTAACCTGTCCTGACTATCCATCTACTCCTGAAACACCTCAATCTTACAAGATAAAGGATGATATAATGACCGATGTAGAAAGTGACCCTGAGACACCTCCTGGTTACCATGACATTGACCACACTGACGAAGTGATTGAAACCCCTGAAGTGAATCAAGTAGAATATGCTGACAACTTAAAGAAAATCATGAACACTCTTGAAGCTTACCAAGCCGATATAAATACTGTTAAGGATGAGATTAAGAGCATGCGATTGGACATTATAGGTTTTACTGACATAACTTGTGAGCAATTCTACCACCTGAACTCTGCAATCGAAGATTTGAAGAAGCACTTTTGAAAATGCTGTAGTGATCTAGCTTATTTTACATATTGTTTTCGTTTCTAGTTAGTTTTACATTTCGCAAACATTTCCGTACCGTATTTTTTATTAATTTAATTTCCCTTCAAGTATCAAAAGCAAAGCATTTCTAGTTTACAAATTTTTCCAATTTAATCAATTTATATGCTTTCAATCTATTTACTGTTATGTTTAAATTGATTAATGTTTTATATAATCTCTCGTGTGATGCAATTTACAAATTTATGTTGGTATTATATATTATGTGTTGTTTATGTTTAAAATAGAGTGAGAAGTGATCATAAAATATTATATAAATTATAGCGTGAGAGAGATAATGCATTCTGGAAAATATTCTACATTTTAAACCCTCACGATCGTCATCACCCTCTTACGGTCGTGACAAGCTAATTAGCGCGTCACGAACGTCATCCCCCCTTCACGATCGTGACGACCTTAGTTATAGGATTCGTGAGAAACAGAACTGTTTCTTCTTCGCAACCTCTTCTTCTTTCATCTCCCATAACCTTCAAAACCACCCATTATCTTTTCCAACTTCTGTAACCTCCCATTACCCAAATTAAACCCCATTAACCTCTCCATTTACTCCACACTTATCACATTCTCACCTTGCATTATTAATCCGAACCAATTTCCTCTCATTTTCCACTTTTCTCACAAAAATCAAAACCTCTCATCTCCCACTCTTGTTCTTGCATGCAATGGAAGCAATTCAATTTAGAGAGGGTGAGCATGGAGAAAATCAGAGAGAGAGGTTCATCAAATTCCAGAACCGTGGTGTTCAACCCACGCGATATGTCGACACTGTCTGTTTGAGAGAGTTGGGAATGCTCAACAGTGTCAAGAGCCTGCTTCAAAAGGTTGGTTTGTGGGATCTTTGCAGTCAGCCCCAACCTACATTCGAGCTTCTGACATTGGAATTCCTAAGCTCATTTCATTACATCACTCCTACCGGTTCTCAGAGTCAACTCACCGGCGTTGCTAAATTCAGATTGCTCGGCCGGGAGTTCGAAGTTATGCAAACAAGAATCGCCGAGCTGCTAGGCTTCGATCACGGGAATGAAGCTCACCTCCGCGTGCCGGATAATTTCAGTGAAACCGCTTTCACCTTATGGCACGACATCACTAACACCCGTGCCTCAGCCTTTCAGAGCCTGAATGCTACGCATATCAACAACCCGGCGATCAGATACTTTCATCGCGTCATCTGCAACACCATTTTTGCACGAGAGAGCAACCACAAGCTCAACTCCAAGGAGCTCTTATTCTTGCACTGCGCTTTAAATGACGAGCCCATTAATGCTGCCCCGTTCATGCTGTCCCATATCCAGACCATAGCGCAAAGAGGCGCAACCCCCTTTTACATAGGCGGCATTGTCACTACCCTCACCATTCAGCTGGAGCTTGGTGACTTGGTCGTCAATTTGCCTAGCAGAGCCGCCGAGTTCCTAATGAAAAATTATTGCAGGTCCGCCCACTTGATTGCTCAGAGAGAGGATGGCAGGTTTAGCCCTGTTATCCAAGGCACTGTTTATCACCACATCATCTTGCTGTGCCGTGACCGCATCGATCTGTCTAGCCGAGCCAACTGGCTATTTGCTTTACCGGATGCTGTCGGCCACGCCCCCATTCCTGATGAGCAGGCCGATCCACCAGCGGACGAGATGCAAGACACCATGGATGAAGTTGAGCCTGTCCAGGACATTCCTGAGTCATCCACCCGACAGCCTCCTGCACAAGAATTCACACTTGAGGACGTTCTCCGTGCGATTCATCAGCAAAATCAGATGAATGCCGCACTGGAGCGAAGGCAGAAGGAGCAACATGATGCATTACTCCTAGTTGTTGCCACCAACCAGAGGACTACTGATGAGAAGCTCAGAGAGATCTTTAGCGAGCTAGAGGCTTTGCGCATTGATTTCACTGCTATCACCGGTACCGGTTCTGATCCTGAAGCGACTCCGGCTAGACGCTCCCGCACGAGAAGCCGAGGCCGTGGTCATCAGCAGCCTTAGTTTTAGTTTTTGTTTATGTTTTTCCATTTCCGTTGTTTGTATTGTACTTTAACCGCTATTATATCACAACATTGAGGACAATGTCTGATATAGTGTGGGAGAGGTACCTTTCATTTTCCGCATTTTCCCTTTCCGCACTTTTCCATTCCGTTGTATTTCCTTTTCGTAAATTAATGAAACAGAGCAATTTTTGTGCTATTTTCTTTAGTTTCGAACTTTCCCCGTTTATTTAGCCATACCGAAAAAAAATCTTTAATTAATTCTTCGCATTACCCGACTTACCTACGAAATCATAATTAGGAAGCTGAGAACGATTCAACAAGATCAATACAGTCTTGACACCTTAGACTTCCCACTTAAGCAATTCCGTTCCGATGATTGTTACGACTACACCTTAAGTTTCAGTTCAAAAGTAACCCCTAGTAGTTTATACTAGCAGTCAGCACCGTCTGAACACAAACCACGTGGGGAGCCGATGAATATAAGCGTTTGATGCCTAATCTATAATGATCCTTCATATCTCGATGCAAATGAAAAGAAATTGCACCAAAGTACACGGTCGCATATAAGAAACGAGAAATATGAGAAGGAGTCCATTGCGGGTTGGTTCAGAGGTACTGGTTCTGAACTTGGTAGGGCGTGCTACAGCTCGATCCCCCACAACCTCCAAATTGGATAATGTATGAAGGGTTACCACATTCGTGTACCAGACCCCGTGCTTATAAAGGATCAAAGTCGCTAACCGGCTACTCCACTACGTGCGTGCTAAGGCAAAGGGCTTAATGTGATTGCGCTAGAATGAAACCGGGCGAAATAAGATCGAAAGACTCTAGGTGAAATCGTAAAGTAATTACCGAATGTTTCGTTTAACGGGAAGTCGACGACTTAGCTTGTTGCTTGTGTCATTAGTGTATCGTTAGTGTTTTATCAAAGTACCGGTTTATCTGACAAAATGGTTCCTTCGTACGGTTTGTTATGTGTGTGTGTAACACGGTGGGAGAACTGACTTTAGTTATGTTGCGGATAGCAAGAGTCGCCACCGACTTTTATTTTATCCAAAGGAAAGACATAAAAGAACAGGAAAGACCTTTTAAAAGATTTTTTGGGTCCGGGGGGTAGGTTATGTAAAGGGAAGGTGTTAGCACCCTTTACATCCATGGTTATCCATGAGCTCTTAGTTACTTAGCTCACTTTGAATGGTTTTTGAAAATGTGAAGTGTATGAATAAAAGTTTTCATAAGAGTTTAATAATGATCTATGTACGGATGCGTAAAAAACTTGTGTTTGAAAATTGTTTGAAATTTGTGAAGTGTTTGAAAAATTTTGAATGAAGTGAGCAAGCAACTAGGAGGTACCTACCCTAAAATTTTAAGTCTTTCCGTTCTTTATCCTTTAAATGGTAAGACTATCCCTATTATTAAGGAATAGGTAGTCATTACCTTGGATGTGAGGGACATATGAGGGACATCTGTTTTTATAGGCAACTGTAGGGTGTATTAAGCAATTTTTGGAGGGACTGTCATCATTATTCGAAAGGGACTTGATTTTTTTTATGAAGGCAACCATTTAGGGACTTGATGACTTTTCTTTTAAGGGACTTGCTTTATACACCCCACTTGACCTTTTTGAATAGGCAACAATAAGAGGCAACCCTAGAAAGTGAGATGGCGATTAAAATCGACTTACGTGTGTGAGTGTTCAATTTAATATTTATCTTATAATTAAAATGATCTAAATTTGATTTTAAATATAAATACATGTTTACACTCCCTATTTTACTAACCATAGCATGAAAATTAAATAAATTAAATATTTACAAAAATTTACATCCAGGAGCATTTACATAATAATAAGTAATTAAAAATAAATATAAAAACAAGATATAAGCAAAAATAAATAAATAGACAATAATATAATAAGGGTTAGTAATAATAAAAATTAAAAATAAGGTTAGTGAAATAATAATAATAATTTAATAATAAAATAAATATATTAGTAATAATATGGTTAGTAATAATAACAATAATTTAAAATAAATGGAATTAGCAAGAACATAATTAAAATAATAAACAAAGGATTAAAATTTTTAATATAGACAATTAGTTAGGAATAAGAAGAAATATGAACATTTAAATAGTTATTATAACATTTTAATTTAGATACAAATTATTAAATTATTTTTAAACATATTAGAATTACAAAATTCAATTATCATAGGTTCAATTATTAAAAATTATTTATATAAACAAATTTAAAAATACTTAATTATATTAAATAAATATGTACAAAAATAAAATTAAGTTTCTAATAATTGTTTAGAGAAAAATAATTTAGGGTTTTATAAAGTTAGGGTTTTGCTTAGAAAATATTTTTTAGGGTTTACAATATAATATACAAAATTATTTTAAGTAAACATACATATATTATAATTTTAATTACATAATAAATAAAAAATTAAATTGAGAAAAATAAAAGTTGAGAATTTTAGAAAATATAAGTGTTGTTTTAGATATTTATTAAATATATATACATGCATAATTCATTTTTTTAATTAATAAATAAGAAAACAATTTAAGCAAATTAATTAAATAAATTAAAACAGAAAAATGGTAAAAAGAACTTACCTTGGCTGGGTTTGAACCCATGACATCCAGTTTACCAGCAACAACAACAACCACCAGGCTACCATGCGCATAACCAATAGAAGAGAAAGGGAAATTGGTTTTGTTTCTTGTCTGGAAAAATCAGGAAAAAAATAAATAGAAGCAAAAGGCCTGGGGGAGGATTGAACCCAGGACCTTTGAAGCTAACACGCATACACAAGACCAACCCAGCTAGATGAGCAATTCTGTTTACAAACCATCAAATAATAATAATATATTATGTTCAACGTATAAATGAGAAAACACAAAAATATTTGTCACAGCCAGGTTTCGATCCCACGCCCTCTCATCAAACGCACGCCTGGCTTTCCACTGGGCCACGCAACCTGTGGTGATAACAAACCAACAAGATAAGATAAAATATTTTAAACACAATTTGAATTTTTTCTGAACGCGCCAACAGCTTCTTCTTCAACCTCATACTTGCGATTTTACCTGCGAAATCAGCCACGAATTTTCCTGCGAAAACAGAATGGCAACAAAACCTACGAAAGCCAATGATCAATAAAACTGTAAAATTTCACAAAATTGAATCCATCAATGTGATCCAAACATTCATGCGGTTCATTCTATGATTTTAGAATCCATTTATATTTCCTAAATCAGAAAACCCTAAACCTTACTCCAAACCCTAACAATGGCTTTTCACGGGTTATGCAAGGTTTCTTTGATTTCTTTGCCCAGAATCGTTCTACATACTATCACAAACAAGATTAGGTTAACAAAATTCATTAACATACAATGAAATAGTGTAATCGAAAAAATCAAATTCAAGAACAATTATGGTTCGGTTTGAACAATATGTCATGTTTTTGATGCATATGAGGGATGATTCATGATCAAGGAAGTCCAAGGAGTCTTGCTATGTTCTTGTTTTACCTTCAAATGCCCTGAATCAAAGAATCCGAATGTGAGTTTTTGAGAGAATTTTTGAAATTGTGAACTTACTCTTAGGGCTGTGTAATCTGTGAATTCATGTTAGGGTTATGTTTAGTACTTATATGAGAGTGAATTAGGTCAATAAAATTGAATGGTTGTGTGGAAAAATTGATATGAAAAGATTCAAAATGATCATGCCTTTAAAATCCAATATTCTTGTATGAATGCTTGCTATCTTTGGCTAATCCTCATGATTTCCTTCCTCTTCAATTCAAATCAAATTTAAGACTTTCTAGAAGCTTAATCTCCATCAAATCTTACATTTTCATATTTTATTTTTATTTAAAATGATTTTTAATGGATTAAATCATAATAAATAAAAATAAAATAATAAAAATTCTGATTTTTAATGGTTTGGGTCGTGCATGAAGTCATTGTATGGGTTGGGTCATTATTTGGCAAGCCCATTTGGAAGAAATTGGTTTTAGACCTCCATTTTCATCATAAACCAACTCAAAATTTCCCAACTTTGCAAGGGCACATATCCTTCAATTTTAATGGTATGAGGGTGTTCTTGGACATTTTGGAAAGCTTGAAGAGTCCTATAAACAACCCCACTGGTTTCATGTCCATATCATTTACCAATCTCAAGTTATGCCCTTTTGAAGTTGTTGACTTTTTGTTGACTTTCAAAAGGACCTATAATGTCTTAGCTCATACCTTCCAAATGAAGCATTTTTGGGCTTGGCTTGTGAGACACAAAGTTGTAGAGAATTCAATTTCCTTCAAAATGAGCTTTGAGTGGAGACTTGGTGATGAAGTATGTGAAAGTTATAGCTGGTCAAAGTTCAGTTGACTTTTACTGAAGAAACCCTAATTTAGAGACTCCTGATTCTTGATGATTTGGAATCTCCTTGATGAATCATGATCAACTCTTGATCAAATGATGAATTTTACTTCATATACTTGATGTTGGCAAAAAATCATGAAGTTTGACTTTGGTTTGACCACAGTTGACCTCAGTTTGACTTTTTAACTGCATTGACTGATTTTGACTTATCTGATCATCTGACTGAGCAAACTTCTGAGAAAAGTCTTGAAACTTGTCATGGGGGTTCTTAAACACATATAAGATGTTATGAAGCTCACTTGAAGTCTTGGAATTCCATTTAGCCTGATTAAAGTCAAAACCCTAGTTTTGTATGCACTGCTTAGAAGGTGCATTGTCTGAGGGAATTGTCAACTCTTCTGACCAATTGTGAACTTTGTGAACCTTGTGAACTATCATAAAATGTCTTGTGAATCTCATGGGAGGTATTGTGAACCTTGTAAAGTGACTTGTAGACTTCATGAACCTCATGAAAGGTCATGTAAACATTGTGAATCTTGTGAACCTTGTGAACCTTCATAAAGTGACTTGTAGACTTCATGAACCTCATGAAAGGTCATGTAAACATTGTGAATCTTGTGAACCTTGTGAACCTTCATAAAGTGACTTGTAGACTTCATGAACCTCATGAAAGGTCTTGAAAGTGTTGAGAAACTTGTGAACCTTGTGAACCTTCATAAAGTGACTTGTAGACTTTATGAACATCATGAAAGGTCTTGTAAGTGTTGGGAAGCTTGTGAACCTTGTGAACCTTCTTAGAACACAAAGTCTTGTATTGTGAGGGCAAATTTTGGGGTGCAACAGTGTGCGTCGATAAAAACTTGTCCGACAATTTTCAACCGACTATTTGCTTGAGGACAAGCAAAGGTTTAAGTTTGGGGAAGTTTGATAACGAGAAAAAGTATCGATTATATTGCTATGTTTCAATACCGTTTTATCGCATAATTGTCGTTTTAACACCCGATTCCTCGAGTTTTCTTTGCCATTTTGCAGGTACATCATATACAGAGCTAAATCAAGAGCCACAAGTGAAATGAGCAAAAACAACCATTAAAAGATGAAGAAAAAGAGAATTCTGCAAAACCTGCATTTTTTGTTACACTCACGGTCGTCACCTAGGAGTCACGACCGTGACACGCTAAAAGGAGCACTCACGAACGTGACAAATCCCTCACGACCGTGACGCATATCAAACAAGTAACACGAACGTGACACCCTTGTCACGACCGTGACAAGGGAAAACTAGGGTATTTGACTGAAGACTTGGTCATGAACGTTACGCTACATGAAATCCAACGTGCCTATTTTCCAGCAGACCTAGTATCCCCACGTTCCCTGGATTCTCTCATTTCCTACGAGGCCCAAGCACAAACTCCAACTGCCAGGCCCAAAATGCTTTCTATAAATAGATTTGTTTCAATGAACAATTCACAGAGTTTTAGTTTTTAATTTTCTTGCGGAAGCTCTGCCGATTTTATTTACACCCTTTTATTTTTCCAGCATTAATTTCTTGCTTTAATTTTCTTGTATCCCAACCAACCTTATAACAATTTCCAACATCAGGAAATTGTTATAAATTAATTTGTTTCAAAGCCTTCAGATTCTTTTAGAATTTTTATTTCCGAGTCCGGTCATACTCCGAGTTTTCCAGCCTGTGGAAGAAGGAGTCTACTACTTTTATTGTTATCCAGGTTTATATTAAATTGCATTTATATTTATGTTGAATATTTATTTTTCTGCCATGCATATTTTGTTTAATGTTTCTCTGCCTCTGTCTGGTTCAACAATAATGAGTAGCTAAATACCTTAGGGCGGTATGTAATTAAAACAAACTAAATCGGTAAAATCAATTCTAGGTTTAAAATAATTAAGAGCTTAATATTCTGGCTGAGACTTTTTATTATAAAATCAACCTTTTTGTTACGAGAGTAAGGAAAGTGTATTAGGTTAGGTCAAGACCACGAGAGTGTGAGATTTTAACCAGATAGCTAAAGTTAGGCATTTAATTTAAACATAGCGAGAGCGCTTTAAAATGAATTAGAATTACTAAGTTTCCAAAAATTATCTCTAAACACTTATGGGCTAGCGAGAGCAGGCATAGGGCTTTAGGGGTAAGATCTGAGATAAGACCACGAAAGTGTGAGTTAAAGATATTTAAACTGGTAACCTCTACAGAATAGATTAAGTGAACCATCTTTATAAGCCTAGGTTAGATTGACCCGCCTAAGTTAACATAATTACATACCGACCGCCTTAGTATTATTTATTAAACTTAAATTTAATTCCCGCCTTTAATCTTTAAAAACAACCAAAAATCGTGACAACCCTTCACCTTAGCTAAACTAGAAATTCCTCTAGCACTAAGTAACCATAGAGTCCCTGTGGATCGATAATCTTAAATATTACTTCGATAGGTTGTGCACTTGCAGTTAAGATACCGCTAGACACATAATTAGATACGTCTTTAGCCCATCAAGTTTTTCTCAGTTTGATAACGAGAAAAAGTATCGATTATATTGCTATGTTTCAATACCGTTTTATCGCATAATTGTCGTTTTAACACCCGATTCCTCGAGTTTTCTTTGCCATTTTGCAGGTACATCATATACAGAGCTAAATCAAGAGCCACAAGTGAAATGAGCAAAAACAACCATTAAAAGATGAAGAAAAAGAGAATTCTGCAAAACCTGCATTTTTTGTTACACTCACGGTCGTCACCTAGGAGTCACGACCGTGACACGCTAAAAGGAGCACTCACGAACGTGACAAGTCCCTCACGACCGTGACGCATATCAAACAAGTAACACGAACGTGACACCCTTGTCACGACCGTGACAAGGGAAAACTAGGGTATTTGACTGAAGACTTGGTCATGAACGTTACGCTACATGAAATCCAACGTGCCTATTTTCCAGCAGACCTAGTATCCCCACGTTCCCTGGATTCTCTCATTTCCTACGAGGCCCAAGCACAAACTCCAACTGCGAGGCCCAAAATGCTTTCTATAAATAGATTTGTTTCAATGAATAATTCACAGAGTTTTAGTTTTTAATTTTCTTGCGGAAGCTCTGCCGATTTTATTTACACCCTTTTATTTTTCCAGCATTAATTTCTTGCTTTAATTTTCTTGTATCCCAACCAACCTTATAACAATTTCCAACATCAGGAAATTGTTATAAATTAATTTTTTTCAAAGCCTTCTGATTCTTTTAGAATTTTTATTTCCGAGTCCGGTCATACTCCGAGTTTTCCAGCCTGTGGAAGAAGGAGTCTACTACTTTTATTGTTATCCAGGTTTATATTAAATTGCATTTATATTTATGTTGAATATTTATTTTTCTGCCATGCATATTTTGTTTAATGTTTCTCTGCCTCTGTCTGGTTCAACAATAATGAGTAGCTAAATACCTTAGGGCGGTATGTAATTAAAACAAACTAGATCGGTAAAATCAATTCTAGGCTTAAAATAATTAAGAGCTTAATATTCTGGCTGAGACTTTTTATTATAAAATCAACCTTTTTGTTACGAGAGTAAGGAAAGTGTATTAGGTTAGGTCAAGACCACGAGAGTGTGAGATTTTAACCAGATAGCTAAAGTTAGGCATTTAATTTAAACACAGCGAGAACGCTTTAAAATGAATTAGAATTACTAAGTTTCCAAAAATTATCTCTAAACACTTATGGGCTAGCGAGAGCAGGCATTGGGCTTTAGGGGTAAGATCTGAGATAAGACCACGAGAGTGTGAGTTAAAGATATTTAAATTGGTAACCTCTACAGAATAGATTAAGTGAACCATCTTTATAAGCCTAGGTTAGATTGAGCCGCCTAAGTTAACATAATTACATACCGACCGCCTTAGTATTATTTATTAAACTTAAATTTAATTTCCGCCTTTAATCTTTAAAAACAACCAAAAATCGTGACAACCCTTCACCTTAGCTAAACTAGAAATTGCTCTAGCACTAAGTAACCATAGAGTCCCTGTGGATCGATAATCTTAAATATTTCTTCGATAGGCTGTGCACTTGCAGTTAAGATACCGCTAGACACATAATTAGATACGTCTTTAGCCCATCAAGTTTTTCTCAGTTTGATAACGAGAAAAAGTATCGATTATATTGCTATGTTTCAATACCGTTTTATCGCATAATTGTCGTTTTAACACCCGATTCCTCGAGTTTTCTTTGCCATTTTGCAGGTACATCATATACAGAGCTAAATCAAGAGCCACAAGTGAAATGAGCAAAAACAACCATTAAAAGATGAAGAAAAAGAGAATTCTGCAAAACCTGCATTTTTTGTTACACTCACGGTCGTCACCTAGGAGTCACGACCGTGACACGCTAAAAGGAGCACTCACGAACGTGACAAGTCCCTCATGACCGTGACGCATATCAAACAAGTAACACGAACGTGACACCCTTGTCACGACCGTGACAAGGGAAAACTAGGGTATTTGACTGAAGACTTGGTCATGAACGTTACGCTACATGAAATCCAACGTGCCTATTTTCCAGCAGACCTAGTATCCCCACGTTCCCTGGATTCTCTCATTTCCTACGAGGCCCAAGCACAAACTCCAACTGCGAGGCCCAAAATGCTTTCTATAAATAGATTTGTTTCAATGAATAATTCACAGAGTTTTAGTTTTTAATTTTCTTGCGGAAGCTCTGCCGATTTTATTTACACCCTTTTATTTTTCCAGCATTAATTTCTTGCTTTAATTTTCTTGTATCCCAACCAACCTTATAACAATTTCCAACATCAGGAAATTGTTATAAATTAATTTTTTTCAAAGCCTTCTGATTCTTTTAGAATTTTTATTTCCGAGTCCGGTCATACTCCGAGTTTTCCAGCCTGTGGAAGAAGGAGTCTACTACTTTTATTGTTATCCAGGTTTATATTAAATTGCATTTATATTTATGTTGAATATTTATTTTTCTGCCATGCATATTTTGTTTAATGTTTCTCTGCCTCTGTCTGGTTCAACAATAATGAGTAGCTAAATACCTTAGGGCGGTATGTAATTAAAACAAACTAGATCGGTAAAATCAATTCTAGGCTTAAAATAATTAAGAGCTTAATATTCTGGCTGAGACTTTTTATTATAAAATCAACCTTTTTGTTACGAGAGTAAGGAAAGTGTATTAGGTTAGGTCAAGACCACGAGAGTGTGAGATTTTAACCAGATAGCTAAAGTTAGGCATTTAATTTAAACACAGCGAGAACGCTTTAAAATGAATTAGAATTACTAAGTTTCCAAAAATTATCTCTAAACACTTATGGGCTAGCGAGAGCAGGCATTGGGCTTTAGGGGTAAGATCTGAGATAAGACCACGAGAGTGTGAGTTAAAGATATTTAAATTGGTAACCTCTACAGAATAGATTAAGTGAACCATCTTTATAAGCCTAGGTTAGATTGAGCCGCCTAAGTTAACATAATTACATACCGACCGCCTTAGTATTATTTATTAAACTTAAATTTAATTTCCGCCTTTAATCTTTAAAAACAACCAAAAATCGTGACAACCCTTCACCTTAGCTAAACTAGAAATTGCTCTAGCACTAAGTAACCATAGAGTCCCTGTGGATCGATAATCTTAAATATTTCTTCGATAGGCTGTGCACTTGCAGTTAAGATACCGCTAGACACATAATTAGATACGTCTTTAGCCCATCAAGTTTTTGGCGCTTTTGCCGGGGACCGTAATTTAGTTACTAGTGCACTTTAGGGTAGCATTTTCTAGACTAAGGTATCAACTATTTTCTTTTCTTAATCTAAATTCCCGAGTGTATGCCAAGTACTCGCTCTCAAGGCAAAGACTTGCAACCTCTAATCCCAGAATCGGAACGCTTCTTACACGTAAGAAGACGGATATTCGATTACGAACAAAATTACAATATTCCAGATCTTCAATTAGATCCACCTAAACCAGTCGTAACATCAAAGGACGCAGAGATGGCTGAAGAACAGAATCACCCACTCAAATATTACGCTAGTCCTTTGCAAGCTGAACCGCATTCCAGCATTGCCGCACCGGCTATCAACCGAAACGATTTCGAACTAACACCTTCGCTGATATCAGCCGTGCAACAAAATCAATTCGCCGGAAATCCTACCGAGGATCCGAACCTTCATCTTTCGATCTTTGTGCAATACGCAGATACCGTAAAAGCCAATGGAGTTACCCAAGAAGCTATCAGACTACGTCTGTTTCCGTTTTCACTTCGAGACAGAGCAAGAGCCTGGCTTCAATCTCTGCCTTCGAACTCAGTAACTACGTGGGAGGAACTAAAGAGAGTTTTCTTGACCAGATATTTCCCACCTAGCAAGACAGCTATGCTGAGAGCTCAAATCAACGGATTTAAGCAAAGGGAAAACGAATCACTTTTCGAAGCTTGGGAACGCTATAAAGATATGCTGAGACTTTGTCCACATCACGGATTAGTAGAATGGATGGTCATCCATACCTTCTATAATGGACTCTTGTACAATACAAGAATGACAATTGATGCTGCCGCAGGCGGTGCACTAATGGACAAAGAATATAACGATGCTTATGCACTTATCGAAAGTATGGCTCAAAACCATTACCGATGGGGAAGCGAGAGAGTCGCAACTGAGAAACCAACAAAAGGAGGTATGTATGAAGTGAGTAGTATGGACCAAGTCAATGCAAAGTTTTATCAACTAAACCAAAAGATCGACAACTTGGCCATAACACCAACAGCCATCGTGGCTGCAGTAACACCTAATTGTGAGCTATGTGGAGTTCCAGGACATGAAGTTCCTGATTGTCAACTATTAACAGGAATTCCCACAGATCAAGTGAATTATGCTCAAGGAAACCCATACTCAAACACATACAACCCAGGTTGGAAGAATCATCCGAACTTCTCCTATAAGAATAACAATGCTTTATACGCACCAGGTCAAGCACCAGCTACACCACCAGGATATCAAAAGACTGCTCCTAATGTCCCTAGAAAATCGAACCTTGAATTGATGATGGAGAAATTTATAGCTAACCAATCTCAAACAAACAAGGACTTCTTAAACCAAAACATACACACTAGTGAGCAGATTAAGCAATTAGTAAGCAAAGTAGATGCATTAGCTACACATAAAAAAATGCTTGAAACTCAGATTTCACAAGTAGCTCAACAACAAGCACCTACCGCTGCACCAGGTGGAGTATTTCCTGGACAACCTCAACCTAATCCGAAAGGACAGGCCAATGCTGTGATATTAAGAAGTGGCAAGGAACTTGACGGACCTACCGATCCAAGACTTGACAATCCAGCTATGTACCAAAAACCGGATAAATCGACTGAAATGGTGAATGATCCAGAAGAAAAGGAAGATGATAATCAAGAGGTAGTGGAGAAAGAAAAGCCTTATGTACCTCCACCACCCTATAAACCACCAATTCCGTACCCTCAGAGATTAACCAATTCCAAGACGATGGGCCAGTTTAAGAAATTTGTCGAACTTCTGAAACAGTTGAATATTACTATTCCGTTTACAGAAGCTATCACTCAAATGCCCTCGTATGCTAAGTTTTTAAAAGAAATCTTATCCAATAAGAAAAAGATAGAGGATAACGGAACCGTTACACTTACTGCTGAGTGTAGCGCCATAATTCAGAATAATATGCCTCCTAAGCTAAAAGATCCAGGAAGTTTATCTATACCCTGTGTAATAGGAAAATTCGTCATTGACAAAGCTCTATGCGATTTAGGAGCCAGTATCAGTGTTATGCCCTTAACGATTTGCAAAAGGCTAGACATGGGAGACCTAAGACCAACTAAAATGTCTGTTCAACTAGCCGATCGCTCTGTTAAATATCCTGTAGGCATACTAGAAAACGTCCCAGTACGTATAGGACAATTCTACATCCCTACTGATTTCATAATCATGGACATCTCTGAAGACTCCACTACACCTATCATACTAGGAAGACCATTCTTAGCTACCGCCGGAGCTATAATAGACGTAAAGAAAGGAAAGCTAACCTTTGAAGTAGGTGAAGAGAAAGTTGAATTTATTTTAACACAATTCTTACAATCACCAGCTATAGAGGATACATGCTATCTATTGGACGTAATTGACGAATGTGTAAGAGAAATGGAAATGAAAGAAACTACCTATTCTGAAATTATGAAAATTCAAATCCCTCCGATTTTCGAAGATGATAATTGGCGTGCACCATATCAGGATGATAGTCTAAGCGAAAGTTTAGCACTTACACCGGATCCCATGCCAAGTAAGGATAAACCTACATTAGGATTAAAAACTTTACCTAATAACCTAAGATACGAAATCTTAGACATTGAATGTAAAAGACTAGTTATAATAAATTCCAGTTTAGGAACAATCGAAACAAAGAAACTTTTAGATGTCTTAAAGAAATATCCAACTGCGTTAGGATATAACATATCTGATCTCAAAGGAATATGCCCTTCAATCTGTATGCATCGTATTCTGCTAGAAGAAGATTGCAAAACCTCCAGAGAATCTCAAAGAAGAATTAACCCAATCCTTAGCACTGTAGTAAAGGAAGAAGTTAAGAAACTACTAGATGCCGGAATAATATATCCAATCTCTGATAGTAAATGGGTTAGTCCAGTACATGTAGTACCAAAGAAAGGAGGTATCACTGTTGTGAAAAACGCTAAAGGCGAATCGGTATCGCAAAGAGTAGTGACAGGACATAGAGTGTGCATCGATTATCGTAAACTAAACAAAGCCACTCGAAAAGATCATTTCCCACTACCTTTTATAGATCAAATGTTAGAACGATTAGCCAAGCATTCCTATTTCTGTTATCTTGATGGTTACTCAGGATTTTTCCAAATCCCTATCCACCCAGATGATCAAGAGAAGATTACATTCACATGCCCTTATGGAACATTCGCTTATAGACGAATGCCCTTTGGATTATGCAACGCTCCTGCAACCTTCCAAAGATGTATGATGTCAATCTTCGCAGATTTTATAGACAACATCATGGAAGTGTTCATGGACGACTTCTCTGTATGCGGGCAAAGTTTTGAAGGATGCCTATCAAATTTAGAAATGGTGTTAGAAAGATGTGTAAAAGTAAACCTCGTGCTTAACTGGGAAAAGTGTCATTTTATGGTCAGAGAAGGAATCGTATTAGGACACGTTATATCCGACAAGGGAATTGAAGTTGATAAAGCTAAGATAGAAGTCATAAAAGATCTTCAACCCCCTAAAACCGTTCGAGAAATGCGAAGTTTTTTAGGACACGCCGGTTTCTACCGACGATTCATCAAAGATTTCTCGAAGATCACTAAACCTCTTACCGGTTTATTAATGAAAGACGCTGAGTTCATATTCAATAAAGATTGTCTTAAAGCATTCGAAACTCTAAAAACAGCCCTCATCACCGCACCAATCATGCAACCCCCTGACTGGAGATTACCTTTCGAAATCATGTGCGATGCGAGTGACTATGCTGTAGGCGCAGTTCTAGGCCAGAGGAAGGACAAGAAACTTCATGTGATTTACTATGCCAGTAGAACCTTAGATTCTGCTCAGATGAACTACGCCACTACTGAAAAAGAATTGTTAGCAGTTGTCTTTGCGCTTGACAAATTCCGTTCTTACCTAGTAGGAGCGAAAATAATCGTTTACACAGACCACGCTGCTATCAGATATCTATTGACTAAGAAAGATGCTAAACCAAGACTCTTGAGATGGATTTTACTCTTACAAGAGTTTGATCTCGAAATAAAAGATAAGAAAGGTACTGAAAACGTCGTTGCGGACCATTTATCTAGAATAGAAGGTATTAAACCCGAACAAGTGTCGATTAACGATGATTTTCCGTATGAATAGCTGATAGCACAAATAGGAAGCGACCCAGTTCAGTTAGACATAGATGAACCAGAACCCGTGGAAACAATCCAAACGACTGTAGGACTGCCATGGTACGCTGACATTGTTAACTACCTAGCTGCAGGAGCTCTTCCACCTGATTTAACCTATCAGCAGAAAAATAAATTCTTTCACAATCTCAAACATTACTATTGGGATGAACCATTATTGTTCAAAAGAGGACCCGATGGAATCTTTCGTCGATGTATTCCCGAAGAAGAAATAGAAGATGTCATTTCTCATTGCCATTCATCTCCTTATGGTGGACATGCAAGCACTTCCAAGAGTTGTGCAAAAATCTTGCAAGCCGGCCTATTCTGGCCTAATCTATGGAAAGATGTCCACATCGCTGTTATAAATTGCGATCGGTGTCAACGCACCGGTAATATTTCAAGAAGAGATGAAATGCCTCAAAAAGGAATATTAGAAGTAGAAATCTTTGACGTCTGGGGAATAGATTTCATTGGACCATTCCCATCATCTTTCGGTAATAATTACATACTCGTAGCTGTTGATTATGTTTCAAAGTGGATTGAAGCTATAGCTTCTCCTACAAATGACACACGAGTAGTAATAAAGCTTTTCAAAAATATAATCTTTCCCAGATTTGGTGTGCCCAGACTCGTCATAAGTGACAGTGGCTCGCACTTCATTTCAAAAATCTTTGACAAATTACTATCTAAATATGGAGTCAGACACCGGGTGGCAACACCATATCATCCACAAACAAGTGGACAAGTCGAAGTCTCAAACAGAGAAATCAAACAAATCTTAGAAAAGACTGTCGCCATATCTCGGAAAGATTGGTCATCTAAACTTAATGAAGCTTTATGGGCTTATAGGACCGCTTACAAGACACCCATAGGAACTACACCTTTCAAATTAGTTTATGGAAAATCTTGTCACCTCTCGGTAGAACTAGAACACAAAGCTTATTGGGCGATCAAAACTCTCAATATAAACTATAATGCTGCAGGAGAAAAGCGAATCCTAGATATTAACGAATTAGAAGAGTTAAGGCTAGATGCTTATGAGAATGCTAAGATATATAAAGAAAGAACTAAGCGATGGCATGATAAACGCCTATCTAGGAAAGAATTTAGTGTGAGAGACGTTGTACTCCTCTTTAATTCAAGACTTAGGCTCTTTCCTGGAAAACTAAAATCTAGATGGTCAGGACCCTTTGAAATAACTAGAGTGTTCCCGAGCGGAGCAATAGAAATTAAGGGTAGGAATAGTGAACCATTCACATTAAATGGACAACGTTTAAAACATTATCATAAAGTTGAAAATAGAGATTATGCAAATAGTCTAAGGCTTTTAGAGTTGTCCACTAATTTCCCTGATTAATCTACACCTAAGCATTACGTCAGACTTTAGACGATAAAAACAGCGCTTAGTGGGAGGCAACCCATTTAATCATTTAAATCATTTTGTTTATTTTATTATTTTGTCATTTATCATTTTATTATTCGTTTATTTGTTTTGCCATTTTATAGTCTCATTTCATTATTACTATTATTGCTTTTAATTTATGCATTTTATTTTCTTATTTTTCCTTATTTTAATCTTAAATCACTTTTACAGATTTTCTAAAGTCTTTTCCACTTTCCTTCTCCCCCTGATTTGTTTCCTCCGTATTTACACTAACTATGGTTAACCAACCAATAAACCTTATGGAAACCAAATTTAGAGGTAGGAATCAAAGAATGAAATTTGAAGAGTTATCACAGAGACCAATGGATTTGACTCTGTACCCGGATGATCTGACTATGGAAACCTTAGGTATACATGATAGCATCCTATACTTGTTTAACCGACTTGGATGGGAGAATGCACTGATTCAACAAAAGTTTGTGACTTACCGCGAGCTCACCCTTGAGTTCCTCAGCTCCTTAGTTTACCTACCCGAGCGCAGTTTTGGATTCAGGAAAGGATTTATCAGTTTCCGCCTATTTGGAATAGAATATGACTTTAACCATAAAGAACTAGCTGACTTATTAGGATTCCCTAGTGGACCCTTTGCTTTTACTACCACACAGGTAGAATTGATGGACATTGAGCTGGATTTCTTTTGGGGAACCTTAACCAGAAATTACCATCCTGAACCAAATAACATGAACAATGATGAGATACATAACCCTGCTATCCGTTATTTCCATAAGATCCTTGCCCATACCTTCTTTGGAAAAGAAGAAAACCTTACTGGAGTATCTAAAGATGAGATATTCATTATGTCATGTTTCACTAATGGACAGCCAATCAATGGTGTGCCTTTCATGATGCAAACCTTCACCCGAATCCAAGAAGAACCTGATTTACCTATATTAGTAGGAGGTCTTGTCACCATGATTGCTGATGCCTTAGGACTTAGATACCAATTACACAGGTGTAACCGTTTAGGTACCATCCGTCCTATGAATCTTAACTTTTGCTTTAACCGCCATATCATAAGGAATTTAGGACATCCACCTTTCGAGTACCTAATCAGGAATGAAGTAGTAACCCTGTTCACACTACCAAACCATGCTAGAGTAAGTGTTCACAATAAGGATAATTGGCTTTATGAGTTAACCCCTCCTGACTATCCATCTACTCCTGAAACACCTCAATCTTACAAGATAAAGGATGATATAATGACCGATGTAGAAAGTGACCCTGAGACACCTCCTGGTTACCATGACATTGACCACACTGACGAAGTGATTGAAACCCCTGAAGTGAATCAAGTAGAATATGCTGACAACTTAAAGAAAATCATGAACACTCTTGAAGCTTACCAAGCCGATATAAATACTGTTAAGGATGAGATTAAGAGCATGCGATTGGACATTATAGGTTTAACGGACATAACATGTGAGCAATTCTACCACCTGAACTCTGCAATCGAAGATTTGAAGAAGCACTTTTGAAAATGCTGTAGTGATCTAGCTTATTTTACTTATTATTTTTGTTTCTAGTTAGTTTTACATTTCGCAAACATTTCCGTACCGTATTTTTTATTAATGTAATTTCCCTTCAAGTATCAAAAGCAAAGCATTTCTAGTTTACAAATTTTTCCAATTTAATCAATTTATATTCTTTCAATCTATTTACTGTTATGTTTAAATTGATTAATGTTTTATATAATCTCTCGTGTGATGCAATTTACAAATTTATGTTGGTATTATATATTATGTGTTGTTTATGTTTAAAATAGAGTGAGAAGTGATCATAAAATATTATATAAATTATAGCGTGAGAGAGATAATGCATTCTGGAAAATATTCTACGTTTTAAACCCTCACGATCGTCATCACCCTCTTACGATCGTGACAAGCTAATTAGCGCGTCACGACCGTCATCCCCCCTTCACGATCGTGACGACCTTAGTTATAGGATTCGTGAGAAACAGAACTGTTTCTTCTTCGCAACCTCTTCTTCTTTCATCTCCCATAACCTTCAAAACCACCCATTATCTTTTCCAACTTCCGTAACTGATGGGCTAAAGACGTGTCTAATTATGTGTCTAGCGGTATCTTAACTGCAAGTGCACAGCCTATCGAAGTAATATTTAAGATTATCGATCCACAGGGACTCTATGGTTACTTAGTGCTAGATGGACTTCTAGTTTAGCTAAGGCGAATAGTTGTCACGATTTTTTTGTTGTTTTTAAAGATTAAAGGCGGAATTAAAATTAAGTTTTAATAAAGTAATACTAAGGCGGTCGGTATGTAATTATACTAACTTAGGTGGGTCAAACTAACCTAGGCTTATAAAGGTGTTTACTTAAACTATTCTGTAGAGGTTACCAGTTTAAATACCCTCAACTCACACTCTCGTGGTCTTATCTCAGGTCTTACCCCTAAAGCCCTATGCCTGCTCTCGCTAGCCCATAAGTGTTTAGAGATAATTTTTGGAAACTTAGTAATTCTAATTTATTTTAAAGCGCTCTCGCTGTGTTTAATTTAAATGCCTAACTTTAGCTATCTGGTTAAAATCGCACACTCTCGTGGTCTTGACCTAACCTAATACTGTTTTCTTACTCTCGTAACGAAAAGGTCGATTTTAATTAAAAAGTATCAGCCAGAATGTTAAGTTATTAAATATTTTAAGCCTATGATTAATTTTTACCGATTAAGTTTGTTTTAACTACATACCGCCCTAAGGTAATTAGCTACTCATTTTTGTTGAACCAGACAGAGACAGAAAAACAATAAACAAAATATTCATGGCAGAAAAATAAATAAATGACATAAATATTAAATTTGCAAATAATAAAAACCTGGTTAACAATATTATAGCAGACTCCTTCTTCCACAGACCGGAAAGCTTGGAGTAATTGGCGGAAATCGAAAATAAAGCAAATTCTGATGGTTTAGAAACAAGTAAATGTATAACAATTTCCTGATGTTGGAAATTGTTATATGTTGGGGTTGGATACAATAAGAATGAAAACTGAAAATAATGCTGAAATAAAAAGGGTCGTAAAATAAATCGGCAGAGCTTCCGCAGGAAATTGATAGAAAAAATGCTCTGTAATTTCTTCATAAAACTTAAGCTATTTATAGAACAATTAATGGGCTTGAAATTTGGACTTGTTGCATTGGGCCTTGCTGAAGCAGTGGAGGAAATATAGGAACGTGGCTAAAAAATAGGCAAAAACTTCTTCACGTAACGTTTTGACGTGGTCTCAGTCAATAACCTACTTTTTACCTTGTCACGGTCGTGACAAGGTCTTCACGCTCGTGTTCTGTGCATTTTGAGTGTCACGGTCGTGACAATGTGATCACGGTCGTGATGGCTTCTTTTGGGGTGTCACGGTCGTGACACCTTGGTGACGACCGTGAGTGCAACAAATTATGCAGTTCTGCAGGCTTCTTCATTTCTTCATCTTTTTATGGTTGTTTTTGTTCCTTTTGCTCTTAATTCATGATTTAGCTCCGTATATGATGTACCTGCAAAATAGTAAGAAAAACTCGAGGAATCGAGTGTTAAAACGATGATTATGCGATAAAACGTTAATGAAACTTAGCATTATAATCGATACATTTTCTCGTTATCAAACTTCCCCAAACTTAAACTTTTGCTTGTCCTCAAGCAAATAGTCGGTTGAAAATCGTCGGACAAGTTTTTATTGACGCATACTCATAACAAACCGTACGAGGGATCGTTTTGTCGGATAAACCGGTACTTTGATAGAACACTAACGATACACTAATGACACAAGCAACAAGCTATGTCGTCGACTTCCTGTTAATCGAAACAGTCAGGAATTTCTTTATGATTTCACCTAGAGTTTTTCAATCTTATTTCGCCCCGTTTCATTCTAGCGCAATCACATTAAGCCCTTTGCCTTAGCACGCACGTAGTGGAGTAGCCGGTTAGCGACTTTGATCCTTTTTTTTTTAGCACGGGGTCTGGTACACGAGTGTGGTAACCCTACATATATTATCCGATTTGGAGGTTGTGGGGGATCGAGCCGTAGCACGCCCTACCAACTTCAGAACCAGTACCTCTGAACCAACCCGCAATGGACTCCTTCTCATATTTCTCGTTTCTTATATGCGACCGTGTACTTTGGTGCAATTTCTTTTCATTTGCATCGAGATATGAAGGATCATTATAGATTAGGCATCAAACGCTTATATTCATCGGCTCCCCACGTGGTTTGTGTTCAGACGGTGCTGTCTGCTAGTATAAACTACTAGGGGTTACTTTTGAACTGAAACTTAAGGTGTACTCGTAATGATAATCGGAATGGAATCGCTTAAGTGGAAAGTCAAAGGTGTCAAGATTGTATTGGTCTTGTTTAATCGTTTTCAGCTTCCTAATTACGATTTCGTAGGTGAGTCGGGTAATGCGAATAATTAAAGATTTTTTTTTTCTTTCGGTATGACTAAATAAACGGGGAAAGTTCGAAATTAAAGAAAATATCACAAAGATTTGCTCGTTTCATTAACTTGCGAAAAGAAATACAATAGAATGGGAAAATGCGAAAAGGGAAAAATACGGAAATGAAAGGTACCTCTCCCACACTATATCAGACATTGTCCTCAATGTTGTGATATAAATGCGGTAAAAGTACAGTACAAACTACAAAAACGAAAAAAAAAAAAAAAAAAACAAACATAAGCAAAACGAAAACTAAGGCTGCTGAGGACCGCGGGGTCGGCTTCTGGTGCGGGAGCGTCTGGAAGGAGTCGCTTCAGGATCAGAACCGGTACCGGTAACAGCAGTGATGCCAATGCGTAAGGCCTCTAGCTCGCTGAAAATTTCGTCGAGCTTCTCATTAGTAGATGTCTGGTTGCTTGCAATAGTGCTGAGTAAAGCATCATACTGCTCCTTCTGCCTTCGCTCCAGTGCGGCGTTCATCTGGTTCTGTTGATGAATCGCACGGAGGACGTCCTCAAGAGTGAAATCCTGTGCAGTTGGCTGTCGGGTAGATGACTCTAGAATATCCTGGACAGGCTTAGCTGCATCCATAGCGTCCTGCATCTCATCCGCTGGAGGATCTGCCTGATCATCATGAATAGGGGCGTGGTCGGCAGCATCAGGTAAAATAAAGAGCCAGTTGGCTCGGCTGGATGGGTCGATGCGGTCACGGGACGGCAAAATGATATGGTGAAAAATGGTGCCATGGACAACAGGGCTATACCTGCCATCCTCTCGCTGCGCAATCAGGTGAGCGGACCTGTAATAACTCTTGGTGAGGAATTCTGCGGCTATGCCAGGCAAATTGTCGAGCAAGTCACTGAGCCCTAACTGAAAGGCGAGGGCGGAGACAATGCCGCCAATGAAAAATGGGGTGGAGCCTCTTTGCGCAATAGCCTGGATGTGAGAAAGCATGAACGGGGCAGCGTTGATCGGCTCGTCATTTAGAGCGCAGTGCAAGAATAGAAGCTCCTTGGAGTTGAGCTTATGGTTACTTTCTCGAGCGAATATGGTGTTGCAAATGACTCGGTGGAAATAACAGATTGCCGGGTTGTGGATGTGTGTAGCATTGAGGCTTTGGAAGGCTGAGGCATGGGTATTGGTTATGTCGTGCCATAAAGTGAAAGCGGTTTCACTAAAATTATCCGGCACGCGGAGGTGAGCTTAAGTCCCGTGTGCGAAGCCTAGCAACTCGGCTATCCGTGTTTGCGAAAGTTCAAACTCCCGGCCAAACAATCTGAATTTAGCAACGCCGGTAAGCTGACTCTGAGAACCGGAACCGGTGATGTAACAGAACGAGCTTAGGAACTCCAGTGTCAGCAACTCGAATGTGGGCTGAGGCTGACTGCATAGAACCCACAGATTAACCTTCTTAAGCAGGTTCTTGACACTGTTGAGCATTCCGAGCTCTCTTAAGCATTCAGTGTCGATATAACGCGTAGGTTGCAAACCGCGGTTCTGGAATCGGATAAATCTTTCTCTCTGGGTTTCTCCAGCATCACCTTCTCTAAATTGAATGGTATCCATTGCATGCAAGAGCTAGAGTGAAAGATGAAGATTTTTTATATTTGTGAAAAAGTGATAAAATGAGAGAAATAATGATTCGGATAAATATTGGAAGGTGAGAATGTGATAGGTGTGGTGATAATGGGGGGTTAATGAGTTTTAATTTGGTAATGGGAGGTTACGGAAGTTATGGAGAAAATGGGTGGTTTTTGGAAGTTATGGAGGAAGAAGAAGAAGAGGTCACGAAAAGAAACAGTTCTGTTTCTCACGAATCCTATATTTAGGGTTGTCACGGTCGTGACAAGGAGGTGACGGTCGTGACACGCTAAATGAGCACGTCACGATCGTTAGGGGGGTGTGACGACCGTGAGGATTTGCTTCATTGAATAATTTCCAGAAAACACTATCTCTTATACTTCACAAACTTTATAATAATTTATTTTCTTCACTTCTCACTCAATATTACATTTAAACACCATATAATAATTTATTTCAACATATTACTTTGCTAACTTGCATGGCATGAGAGATTTTTATATAATAGGAATAAATGCAAGCATAACAGTACATAAAATGAAATATATAAATTGATTAAAAATGGAGAAATTTTGGAACTAGAAGTGCATTGCATATGGTAATTGAAAATGAAATTACATAAATGAAAATACGGTACGAAATTGTTTGCGAAAAATAAATCTAACTAGAAATGAAAACAATGAGAAAAATAAACTAAATCACTTATAGCATGTTCAAAAGCGTTTCTTCAAATCTTCGATTGCGGAGTTCAAGTGATAGAATTGTTCGCAGGTTATGTCAGTCAAACCTATAATGTCCAATCGCATGCTCTTAATGTCTTCCTTAAATGAATTTATATCAGTTTGGTAAGCTTCAAGAGTGTTCATGATATTCTGTAAGTTGTTAGCATAATCTCCTTGATTCACTTCAGGGGTTTCAATAACTTCGTCAGTGTGGTCAATGTCATGGTAACCAGGAGGTGTCTCAGGGTCAGTTTCGACATCGGTCATTATATCATCTTTTATCTTGTAAGACTGAGGTGTTTCAGGAGTAGATGGATAATCAGGTGGGGTTAACTCATAAAGCCAGTTATCCTTATTGTGAACACTTACTCTAGCATGGTTTGGCAGTGTGAACAGGGTTACTACCTCATTCCGGATTAGGTACTCGAAAGGTGGATGTCCTAAATTCCTTATGATATGGCGATTAAAGCAAAAGTTAAGATTCATAGGACGGATGGTACCTAAACGGTTGCACCTGTGCAATTGGTATCTAAGTCCTAAGGCATCAGCAATCATGGTTACAAGACCTCCTACTAATATAGGTAATTCAGGTTCTTCTTGGATACGGGTGAAGGTTTGCATCATGAAAGGTACACCATTAACAGGTTGTCCATTAGTGAAACATGACATAATGAATATCTCATCTTTAGAAACTCCGGTAATGTTTTCTTCTTTTCCAAAGAAGGTGTGGGCAAGGATCTTATGGAAGTAACGGAAAGCTGGGTTATGAATTTCATCATTGTTCATGCTATTTGGTTCAGGGTGGTAGTTTCCGGTTAAAGTTCCCCAAAAGAAATCTAGCTCAATGTCCATCAATTCTACCTGTGTGGTAGTAAAAGCAAAGGGTCCACTAGGGAATCCTAATAAGTCAGCTAGTTCTTTATGGTTAAAGTTATATTCTATTCCAAATAGGCGGAAACTGATAATTCCTTTCCTAAATCCAAAACCGCGCTCAGGTAGGTAAACTAAGGAGCTAAGGAACTCAAGGGTGAGCTCGCGGTAAGTCACAAACTTATGTTGAATCAATGCATTCTCTCATCCAAGTCGGTTAAACAAGTACAGGATGCTATCATGTATACCTAGGGTTTCCATAGTCAGATCATCCGGGTACAGGGTTAAATCCATTTGCCTCTGTGATAACTCTTCAAATTTCATTCTTTGGTTCCTACCTCTAAATTTGGTTTCCATATGGTTAATCGGTTGGTTAGCCATGGTTAGTGCAAATATGGAGGAAACAAATCAGGGGGAGAAGGAAAGTGGAAAAGACTTTTAGAAAATCTGTAAAAAGTGATTTTAAGATAAAAATAAGAAAATGAAATGCATAATTTAAAGGCAATAATAGTAATATAAAATAAAACTATAAAATGACAAAACAAATAAATAAATAGTAAAACGATAAATAACAAAATGATAAAGAGAATAGTTTAAATAATTAAATGAGTAAATGGGTTGCCTCCCACTAAGCGCTGTTTTTATCGTCAAAAGCCTGACGTAATGCTCGGGTTTAGATTAATCGGGGGAATTAGTGGACAACTCTAAAAGCCTTAGATTATTTGCATAATCTCTATTTTCAACTTTATGATAATGTTTTAAACGTTGTCCGTTTACTATGAATGGTTCACTATTCCTACCCTTAATTTCTATTGCTCCACTCGGGAACACTTTAGTTATTTCAAAGGGTCCTGACCATCTAGATTTTAATTTTCCAGGAAAGAGCCTAAGTCTTGAGTTAAAAAGGAGTACAACGTCTCCCACATTAAATTCTTTCCTAGATAGGCGTTTATCATGCCATCGCTTAGTTCTTTCTTTATATATCTTAGCATTCTCATAAGCATCTAGCCTTAATTCTTCTAATTCGTTAATGTCTAGGATTCACTTTTCTCCTGCAACATTATAGTTTATATTGAGAGTTCTAATCGCCCAATAAGCTTTGTGTTCTAGTTCTACTGGGAGGTGACAAGATTTTCCATAAACTAATTTGAAAGGTGTAGTACCTATGGGTGTCTTGTAAGCGGTCCTATAAGCCCATAAAGCTTCATTAAGTTTAGATGACCAATCTTTCCGAGATATGGCGACAGTCTTTTCTAAGATTTGTTTGATTTCTCTGTTTGAGACTTCGACTTGTCCACTTGTTTGTGGGTGATATGGTGTTGCCACACGGTGTCTTACTCCATACTTAGATAGTAATTTGTCAAAGATTTTTGAAATGAAGTGCGAGCCACCGTCACTTATGACGAGTCTAGGCACACCAAATCTGGGAAAGATTATATTTTTGAAAAGCTTTATTACTACTCGTGTATCGTTTGTAGGAGAAGCTATAGCTTCAATCCATTTCGAAACATAATCAACAGCTACGAGTATGTAATTGTTACCGAAAGATGATGGGAATGGTCCCATGAAATCTATTCCCCAGACGTCAAAGATTTCTACTTCTAATATTCCTTTTTGAGGCATTTCATCTCTTTTTGAAATATTGCCGGTGCGTTGACACCGATCGCAATTTATAACAGCGATGTGGACAACCTTCCATAGATTAGGCCAGAATAAGCCGGATTGCAAGATTTTTGCACAAGTCTTGGAAGTGCTTGCATGTCCACCATAAGGAGATGAATGACATTGAGTAATGACATCTTCTATTTCTTCTTCGGGAATACATCGACGAAAGATTCCATCGGGTCCTCTTTTGAACAATAATGGTTCATCCCAATAGTAATGTTTTAGATTGTGAACGAATTTCTTTTTCTGCTGATAGGTTAGATCGGGTGGAAGAGCTCCTGCGGCTAGGTAGTTGACAATGTCAGCATACCATGGCAGTCCTACAGTTGTCTGGATTGTTTCCACGGGTTCTGGTTCATTTATGTCTAACTGAACTAGGTCGCTTCCTATTTGTGCTATCAGTTGTTCATACGGAAAATCATCGTTAATCGGCACTTGTTCGGGTTTAATACCTTCTATTCTAGATAAATGGTCCGCTACGACGTTTTCAGTACCTTTCTTATCTTTTATTTCGAGATCAAACTCTTGTAAGAGTAAAATCCATCTCAAGAGTCTTGGTTTAGCATCTTTCTTAGTTAATAGATATCGGATAGCAGCATGATCTGTGTAAACGATTATTTTTGCTCCTACTAGGTAAGAACGGAATTTGTCAAGCGCAAAGACAACTGCTAACAATTCTTTTTCAGTAGTGGCGTAGTTCATCTGAGCAGAATCTAAGGTTCTACTGGCATAGTAAATTGCATGAAGTTTCTTTTCCTTCCTCTGGCCTAGAACTGCGCCTACAGCATAGTCACTCGCATCGCACATGATTTCGAAAGGTAATCTCCAGTCAGGGGGTTGCATGATTGGTGCGGTGATGAGGGCTGTTTTTAGAGTTTCGAATGCTTTAAGACAATCTTCATTGAATATGAACTCAGCGTCTTTCATTAATAAACCAGTAAGGGGTTTAGTGATTTTCGAGAAATCTTTGATGAATCGTCGGTAGAAACCGGCGTATCCTAAAAAGCTTCGTATTTCTCGAATGGTTTTAGGGGGTTGAAGATCTTTTATGACTTCTATCTTAGCTTTATCTACTTCAATTCCCTTGTCTGATATAACGTGACCTAATACGATTCCTTCTCTGACCATAAAATGACATTTCTCCCAGTTAAGCACGAGGTTTACTTTTACACATCTTTCTAACACCATTTCTAAGTTTGATAGGCATCCTTCAAAACTTTGCCCGCATACAGAGAAGTCGTCCATGAACACTTCCATGATGTTGTCTATAAAATCTGCGAAGATTGACATCATACATCTTTGAAAGGTTGCAGGAGCGTTGCATAATCCAAAGGGCATTCGTCTGTAAGCGAACGTTCCATAAGGGCATGTGAATGTGGTCTTCTCTTGATCATCTGGGTGGATAGGGATTTGGAAAAATCCTGAGTAACCATCAAGATAACAGAAATAGGAATGCTTGGCTAATCGTTCTAACATTTGATCTATAAAAGGTAGTGGGAACTGATCTTTTTGAGTGGCTTTGTTTAGTTTACGATAATCGATGCACACTCTATGTCCTGTCACTACTCTTTGTGATATCGATTCGCCTTTAGCGTTTTTCACAACAGTGATACCTCCTTTCTTTGGTACTACATGTACTGGACTAACCCATTTACTATCAGAGATTGGATATATTATTCCGGCATCTAGTAGTTTCTTAACTTCTTCCTTTACTACAGTGCTAAGGATTGGGTTAATTCTTCTTTGAGATTCTCTGGAGGTTCTGCAATCTTCTTCTAGCAGAATACGATGCATACAGACTGAAGGGCATATTCCTTTGAGATCAGATATGTTATATCCTAACGCAGTTGGATATTTCTTTAAGACATCTAAAAGTTTCTTTGTTTCGATTGTTCCTAAACTGGAATTTATTATAACTGGTCTTTTACATTCAATGTCTAAGAATTCGTATCTTAGGTTATTAGGTAAAGTTTTTAATCCTAATGTAGGTTTATCCTTACTGGAGTATCTAAAGATGAGATTTCATTATGTCATGTTTCACTAATGGACAGCCAGTCAATGGTGTGCCTTTCATGATGCAAACCTTCACCCGAATCCAAGAAGAACCTGATTTACCTATATTAGTAAGAGGTCTTGTCACCATGATTGCTGATGCCTTAGGACTTAGATACCAATTACACAGGTGTAACCGTTTAGGTACCATTCGTCCTATGAATCTTAACTTTTGCTTTAACCGCCATATCATAAGGAATTTAGGACAACCACCTTTCGAGTACCTAATCAGGAATGAAGTAGTAACCCTGTTCACACTACCAAACCATGCTAGAGTAAGTGTTCACAATAAGGATAATTGGCTTTATGAGTTAACCCCTCCTGACTATCCATCTACTCCTGAAACACCTCAATCTTACAAGATAAAGGATGATATAATGACCGATGTAGAAAGTGACCCTGAGACACCTCCTGGTTACCATGACATTGACCACACTGACGAAGTGATTGAAACCCCTGAAGTGAATCAAGTAGAATATGCTGACAACTTAAAGAAAATCATGAACACTCTTGAAGCTTACCAAGCCGATATAAATACTGTTAAGGATGAGATTAAGAGCATGCGATTGGACATTATAGGTTTAACTGACATAACATGTGAGCAATTCTACCACCTGAACTCTGCAATCGAAGATTTGAAGAAGCACTTTTGAAAATGTTGTAGTGATCTAGCTTATTTTACTTATTGTTTTCGTTTCTAGTTAGTTTAACATTTCGCAAACATTTTCGTACCGTATTTTTATTAATGTAATTTCACTTCAATTATCAAAAGCAAAGCACTTCTAGTTTACAAATTTTTCCAATTTAATCAATTTATATGCTTTCAATCTATTTACTGTTATGTTTAAATTGATTAATGTTTTATATAATCTCTCGTGTGATGCAATTTACAAATTTATGTTGGTATTATATATTATGTGTTGTTTATGTTTAAAATAGAGTGAGAAGTGATCATAAAATATTATATAAATTATAGCGTGAGAGAGATAATGCATTCTGGAAAATATTCTATATTTTAAACCCTCACGATCGTCATCACCCTCTTACGATCGTGACAAGCTAATTAGCGCGTCACGACCGTCATCCCCCCTTCACGATCGTGACGACCTTAGTTATAGGATTCGTGAGAAACAGAACTGTTTCTTCTTCGCAACCTCTTCTTCTTTCATCTCCCATAACCTTCAAAACCACCCATTATCTTTTCCAACTTCCGTAACCTCCCATTACCCAAATTAAACCCCATTAACCTCTCCATTTACTCCACACCTATCACATTCTCACCTTGCATTATTAATCCGAACCAATTTCCTCTCATTTTATCACTTTTCTCACAAAAAACCAAAAACCTCTTATCTCCCTCTCTTGTTCTTGCATGCAATGGAAGCAATTCAATTTAGAGATGGTGAGCATGGAAAAAATCAGAGAGAGAGGTTCATCAAATTCCAGAACCGTGGTGTTCAACCCACGCGATATGTCGATACTGAATGTTTGAGAGAATTGGGAATGCTCAACAGTGTCAAGAGCCTGCTTCAGAAGGTTGGTCTGTGGGATCTTTGCAGTCAGCCTCAGCCCACATTCGAGCTTCTGACATTGGAATTCCTAAGCTCATTTCATTACATCACTCCTACCGGTTCTCAGAGTCAACTCACCGGCGTTGCTAAATTCAGATTGCTCGGCCGGGAGTTCGAAGTTATGCAAACAAGAATCGCGGAGCTACTAGGCTTCGATCACGGGAATGAAGCTCACCTCCGTGTGCCGGATAATTTCAGTGAAACCGCTTTCACCTTATGGCACGACATCACTAACACCCGTGCCTCAGCCTTTCAGAGCCTGAATGATACGCATATCCACAACCCGGCGATCAAATACTTTCATCGCGTCATCTGCAACATCATTTTTGCACGAGAGAGCAACCACAAGCTCAACTCCAAGGAGCTCTTGTTCTTGCACTGCGCTTTAAATGACGAGCCCATTAATGCTGCCCCGTTCATGCTGTCCCATATCCAGTCCATAGCGCAAAGAGGCGCAACCCCCTTTTACATAGGCTGCATTGTCACTACCCTCGCCATTCAGCTGGAGCTTGGTGACTTGGTCGTCAATTTGCCTAGCAGAGCCGCCGAGTTCCTAACGAAAAATTATTGCAGGTCCGCCCACTTGATTGCTCAGAGAGAGGATGGCAGGTTTAGCCCTGTTATCCAAGGCACTGTTTATCACCACATCATCTTGCCGTGCCGTGACCGCGTCGATCCGTCTAGCCGAGCCAACTGGCTATTTGCTTTACCGGATGCTGCCGGCCACGCCCCCATTCCTGATGAGCAGGCCGATCCACCAGCGGACGAGATGCAAAACACCATGGATGCAGCTGAGCCTGTCCAGGACATTCCTGAGTCATCCACCCGACAGCCTCCTGTACAAGAATTCACACTTGAGGACGTTCTCCGTGCGATTCATCAGCAAAATCAGATGAATGCCGCACTGGAGCGAAGGCAGAAGGAGCAACATGATGCATTACTCCTAGCTGTTGCCACCAACCAGAGGACTACTGATGAGAAGCTCGGAGAGATCTTTAGCGAGCTAGAGGCTTTGCGCATTGATATCACTGCTATCATCGGTACCGGTTCTGATCCTGAAGCGACTCCGACCAGACGCTCCCGCACCAGAAGCCGAGGCCGTGGTCATCAGCAGCCTTAGTTTTAGTTTTTGTTTATGTTTTTCCATTTCCGTTGTTTGTATTGTACTTTAACCGCTATTATATCACAACATTGAGGACAATGTCTGATATAGTGTGGGAGAGGTACCTTTCATTTTCCGCATTTTCCCTTTCCGCACTTTTCCATTCCGTTGTATTTCCTTTTCGTAAATTAATGAAACAGAGCAATTTTTGTGCTATTTTCTTTAGTTTCGAACTTTCCCCGTTTATTTAGCCATACCGAAAAAAAATCTTTAATTAATTCTTCGCATTACCCGACTTACCTACGAAATCATAATTAGGAAGCTGAGAACGATTCAACAAGATCAATACAGTCTTGACACCTTAAACTTCCCATTTAAGCAATTCCGTTCCGATGATTGTTACGACTGCACCTTAAGTTTCAGTTCAAAAGTAACCCCTAGTAGTTTATACTAGCAGTCAGCACCGTCTGAACACAAACCACGTGGGGAGCCGATGAATATAAGCGTTTGATGCCTAATCTATAATGATCCTTCATATCTCGATGCAAATGAAAAGAAATTGCACCAAAGTACACGGTCGCATATAAGAAACGAGAAATATGAGAAGGAGTCCATTGCGGGTTGGTTCAGAGGTACTGGTTCTGAACTTGGTAGGGCGTGCTACGGCTCGATCCCCCACAACCTCCAAATCGGATAATGTATATAGGGTTACCACATTCGTGTACCAGACCCCGTGCTTATAAAGGATCAAAGTCGCTAACCGGCTACTCCACTACGTGCGTGCTAAGGCAAAGGGCTTAATGTGATAGCGCTAGAATGAAACTGGGCGAAATAAGATCGAAAGACTCTAGGTGAAATCGTAAAGCAATTACCGAATGTTTCGTTTAACAGGAAGTCGACGACTTAGCTTGTTGCTTTTGTCATTAGTGTATCGTTAGTGTTTTATCAAAGTACCGGTTTATCTGACAAAATGGTTCCTTCGTACGGTTTGTTATGTGTGTGCGTCGATAAAAACTTGTCCGACAATTTTCAACTGACTATTTTCTTGAGGACAAGCAAAGGTTTAAGTTTGGGGAAGTTTGATAACGAGAAAAAGTATCGATTATATTGCTATGTTTCAATACCGTTTTATCGCATAATTGTCGTTTTAACACCCGATTCCTCGAGTTTTCTTTGCCATTTTGCAGGTACATCATATACAGAGCTAAATCAAGAGCCACAAGTGAAATGAGCAAAAATAACCATTAAAAGATGAAGAAAAAGAGAATTCTGCAAAACCTGCATTTTTTGTTACACTCACGGTCGTCACCTAGGCGTCACGACCGTGACACGCCAAAAGGAGCACTCACGACCGTGACAAGTCCCTCACGACCGTGACGCATATCAAACAAGGGACACGAACGTGACACCCTTGTCACGACCGTGACAAGGGAAAACTAGGGTATTTGACTGAAGACTTGGTCATGAACGTTACGCTACATGAAATCCAACGTGCCTATTTTCCAGCAGACCTAGTATCCCCACGTTCCCTGGATTCTCTCATTTCCTACGAGGCCCCAGCACAAACTCCAACTGCCAGGCCCAAAATGCTTTCTATAAATATATTTGTTTCAATGAACAATTTACAAAGTTTTAGTTTTTTAATTTTCTTGCGGAAGCTCTGCCGATTTTATTTACACCCTTTTATTTTTCCAGCATTAATTTCTTGCTTTAATTTTCTTGTATCACAACCAACCTTATAACAATTTCCAACATCAGGAAATTGTTATAAATTAATTTGTTTCAAAGCCTTCAGATTCTTTTAGAATTTTTATTTCCGAGTCCGGTCATACTCCGAGCTTTCCAGCCTGTGGAAGAAGGAGTCTACTACTTTTATTGTTATCCAGGTTTATATTAAATTGCATTTATATTTATGTTGAATATTTATTTTTCTGCCATGCATATTTTGTTTAATGTTTCTCTGCCTCTGTCTGGTTCAACAATAATGAGTAGCTAAATACCTTAGGGCGGTATGTAATTAAAACAAACAAGATCGGTAAAATCAATTCTAGGCTTAAAATAATTAAGAGCTTAATATTCTGGCTGAGACTTTTTATTATAAAATCAACCTTTTTGTTACGAGAGTAAGGAAAGTGTATTAGGTTAGGTCAAGACCACGAGAGTGTGAGATTTTAACCAGATAGCTAAAGTTAGGCATTTAATTTAAACACAGCGAGAGCGCTTTAAAATGAATTAGAATTACTAAGTTTCCAAAAATTATCTCTAAACACTTATGGGCTAGCGAGAGCAGGCATAGGGCTTTAGGGGTAAGATCTGAGATAAGACCACGAGAGTGTGAGTTACAGATATTTAAACTGGTAATCTCTACAGAATAGATTAAATGAACCATCTTTATAAGCCTAGGTTAGATTGACCCGCCTAAGTTAACATAATTACATACCGACCGCCTTAGTATTATTTATTAAACTTAAATTTAATTTCCGCCTTTAATCTTTAAAAACAACCAAAAATCGTGACAACCCTTCACCTTAGCTAAACTAGAAATTGCTCTAGCACTAAATAACCATAGAGTCCCTGTGGATCGATAATCTTAAATATTACTTCGATAGGCTGTGCACTTGCAGTTAAGATACCGCTAGACACATAATTAGATACGTCTTTAGCCCATCAAGTTTTTGGCGCCGTTGCCGGGGATACAAGAAAATTAAAGCAAGAAATTAATGCTGGAAAAATAAAAGGGTGTAAATAAAATCGGCAGAGCTTCCGCAAGAAAATTAAAAACTAAAACTCTGTAAATTGTTCATTGAAACAAATCTATTTATAGAAAGCATTTTGGGCCTGGCAGTTGGAGTTTGTGCTTGGGCCTCTTAAGCATTCAGTGTCGATATAACGCGTAGGTTGCAAACCGCGGTTCTGGAATCGGATAAATCTTTCTCTCTGGGTTTCTCCAGCATCACCTTCTCTAAATTGAATGGTATCCATTGCATGCAAGAGCTAGAGTGAAAGATGAAGATTTTTGATATTTGTGAAAAAGTGATAAAATGAGAGAAATAATGATTCGGATAAATATTGGAAGGTGAGAATGTGATAGGTGTGGTGATAATGGGGGGTTAATGAGTTTTAATTTGGTAATGGGAGGTTACGGAAGTTATGGAGAAAATGGGTGGTTTTTGGAAGGTATGGAGGAAGAAGAAGAAGAGGTCACGAAAAGAAACAGTTATGTTTCTCACGAATCCTATATTTAGGGTTGTCACGGTCGTGACAAGGAGGTGACGGTCGTGACACGCTAAATGAGCACGTCACGATCGTTAGGGGGGTGTGACGACCGTGAGGATTTGCTTCGTTGAATAATTTCCAGAAAACACTATCTCTTATACTTCACAAACTTTATAATAATTTATTTTCTTCACTTCTCACTCAATATTACATTTAAACACCATATAATAATTTATTTCAACATATTACTTTGCTAACTTGCATGGCATGAGAGATTTTTATATAATAGGAATAAATGCAAGCATAACAGTACATAAAATGAAATATATAAATTGATTAAAAATGGAGAAATTTTGGAACTAGAAGTGCATTGCATATGGTAATTGAAAATGAAATTACATAAATGAAAATACGGTACGAAATTGTTTGCGAAAAATAAATCTAACTAGAAATGAAAACAATGAGAAAAATAAACTAAATCACTTATAGCATGTTCAAAAGCGTTTCTTCAAATCTTCGATTGCGGAGTTCAAGTGATAGAATTGTTCGCAGGTTATGTCAGTCAAACCTATAATGTCCAATCGCATGCTCTTAATGTCTTCCTTAAATGAATTTATATCAGTTTGGTAAGCTTCAAGAGTGTTCATGATATTCTGTAAGTTGTTAGCATAATCTCCTTGATTCACTTCAGGGGTTTCAATAACTTCGTCAGTGTGGTCAATGTCATGGTAACCAGGAGGTGTCTCAGGGTCAGTTTCGACATCGGTCATTATATCATCTTTTATCTTGTAAGACTGAGGTGTTTCAGGAGTAGATGGATAATCAGGTGGGGTTAACTCATAAAGCCAGTTATCCTTATTGTGAACACTTACTCTAGCATGGTTTGGCAGTGTGAACAGGGTTACTACCTCATTCCGGATTAGGTACTCGAAAGGTGGATGTCCTAAATTCCTTATGATATGGCGATTAAAGCAAAAGTTAAGATTCATAGGACGGATGGTACCTAAACGGTTGCACCTGTGCAATTGGTATCTAAGTCCTAAGGCATCAGCAATCATGGTTACAAGACCTCCTACTAATATAGGTAATTCAGGTTCTTCTTGGATACGGGTGAAGGTTTGCATCATGAAAGGTACACCATTAACAGGTTGTCCATTAGTGAAACATGACATAATGAATATCTCATCTTTAGAAACTCCGGTAATGTTTTCTTCTTTTCCAAAGAAGGTGTGGGCAAGGATCTTATGGAAGTAACGGAGAGCTGGGTTATGGATTTCATCATTGTTCATGCTATTTGGTTCAGGGTGGTAGTTTCCGGTTAAAGTTCCCCAAAAGAAATCTAGCTCAATGTCCATCAATTCTACCTGTGTGGTAGTAAAAGCAAAGGGTCCACTAGGGAATCCTAATAAGTCAGCTAGTTCTTTATGGTTAAAGTTATATTCTATTCCAAATAGGCGGAAACTGATAATTCCTTTCCTAAATCCAAAACCGCGCTCAGGTAGGTAAACTAAGGAGCTAAGGAACTCAAGGGTGAGCTCGCGGTAAGTCACAAACTTATGTTGAATCAATGCATTCTCCCATCCAAGTCGGTTAAACAAGTACAGGATGCTATCATGTATACCTAGGGTTTCCATAGTCAGATCATCCGGGTACAGGGTTAAATCCATTTGCCTCTGTGATAACTCTTCAAATTTCATTCTTTGGTTCCTACCTCTAAATTTGGTTTCCATATGGTTAATCGGTTGGTTAGCCATGGTTAGTGCAAATATGGAGGAAACAAATCAGGGGGAGAAGGAAAGTGGAAAAGACTTTTAGAAAATCTGTAAAAAGTGATTTTAAGATAAAAATAAGAAAATGAAATGCATAATTTAAAGGCAATAATAGTAATATAAAATAAAACTATAAAATGACAAAACAAATAAATAAATAGTAAAACGATAAATAACAAAATGATAAAGAGAATAGTTTAAATAATTAAATGAGTAAATGGGTTGCCTCCCACTAAGCGCTGTTTTTATCGTCAAAAGCCTGACGTAATGCTCGGGTTTAGATTAATCGGGGGAATTAGTGGACAACTCTAAAAGCCTTAGATTATTTGCATAATCTCTATTTTCAACTTTATGATAATGTTTTAAACGTTGTCCGTTTACTATGAATGGTTCACTATTCCTACCCTTAATTTCTATTGCTCCACTCGGGAACACTTTAGTTATTTCAAAGGGTCCTGACCATCTAGATTTTAATTTTCCAGGAAAGAGCCTAAGTCTTGAGTTAAAAAGGAGTACAACGTCTCCCACATTAAATTCTTTCCTAGATAGGCGTTTATCATGCCATCGCTTAGTTCTTTCTTTATATATCTTAGCATTCTCATAAGCATCTAGCCTTAATTCTTCTAATTCGTTAATGTCTAGGATTCGCTTTTCTCCTGCAACATTATAGTTTATATTGAGAGTTCTAATCGCCCAATAAGCTTTGTGTTCTAGTTCTACTGGGAGGTGACAAGATTTTCCATAAACTAATTTGAAAGGTGTAGTACCTATGGGTGTCTTGTAAGCGGTCCTATAAGCCCATAAAGCTTCATTAAGTTTAGATGACCAATCTTTCCGAGATATGGCGACAGTCTTTTCTAAGATTTGTTTGATTTCTCTGTTTGAGACTTCGACTTGTCCACTTGTTTGTGGGTGATATGGTGTTGCCACACGGTGTCTTACTCCATACTTAGATAGTAATTTGTCAAAGATTTTTGAAATGAAGTGCGAGCCACCGTCACTTATGACGAGTCTAGGCACACCAAATCTGGGAAAGATTATATTTTTGAAAAGCTTTATTACTACTCGTGTATCGTTTGTAGGAGAAGCTATAGCTTCAATCCATTTCGAAACATAATCAACAGCTACGAGTATGTAATTGTTACCGAAAGATGATGGGAATGGTCCCATGAAATCTATTCCCCAGACGTCAAAGATTTCTACTTCTAATATTCCTTTTTGAGGCATTTCATCTCTTTTTGAAATATTGCCGGTGCGTTGACACCGATCGCAATTTATAACAGCGATGTGGACATCCTTCCATAGATTAGGCCAGAATAAGCCGGATTGCAAGATTTTTGCACAAGTCTTGGAAGTGCTTGCATGTCCACCATAAGGAGATGAATGACATTGAGTAATGACATCTTCTATTTCTTCTTCGGGAATACATCGACGAAAGATTCCATCGGGTCCTCTTTTGAACAATAATGGTTCATCCCAATAGTAATGTTTTAGATTGTGAAAGAATTTCTTTTTCTGCTGATAGGTTAGATCGGGTGGAAGAGCTCCTGCGGCTAGGTAGTTGACAATGTCAGCGTACCATGGCAGTCCTACAGTTGTCTGGATTGTTTCCACGGGTTCTGGTTCATTTATGTCTAACTGAACTAGGTCGCTTCCTATTTGTGCTATCAGCTGTTCATACGGAAAATCATCGTTAATCGGCACTTGTTCGGGTTTAATACCTTCTATTCTAGATAAATGGTCCGCTACGACGTTTTCAGTACCTTTCTTATCTTTTATTTCGAGATCAAACTCTTGTAAGAGTAAAATCCATCTCAAGAGTCTTGGTTTAGCATCTTTCTTAGTTAATAGATATCGGATAGCAGCATGATCTGTGTAAACGATTATTTTTGCTCCTACTAGGTAAGAACGGAATTTGTCAAGCGCAAAGACAACTGCTAACAATTCTTTTTCAGTAGTGGCGTAGTTCATCTGAGCAGAATCTAAGGTTCTACTGGCATAGTAAATTGCATGAAGTTTCTTTTCCTTCCTCTGGCCTAGAACTGCGCCTACAGCATAGTCACTCGCATCGCACATGATTTCGAAAGGTAATCTCCAGTCAGGGGGTTGCATGATTGGTGCGGTGATGAGGGCTGTTTTTAGAGTTTCGAATGCTTTAAGACAATCTTCATTGAATATGAACTCAGCGTCTTTCATTAATAAACCAGTAAGGGGTTTAGTGATTTTCGAGAAATCTTTGATGAATCGTCGGTAGAAACCGGCGTATCCTAAAAAGCTTCGTATTTCTCGAATGGTTTTAGGGGGTTGAAGATCTTTTATGACTTCTATCTTAGCTTTATCTACTTCAATTCCCTTGTCTGATATAACGTGACCTAATACGATTCCTTCTCTGACCATAAAATGACATTTCTCCCAGTTAAGCACGAGGTTTACTTTTACACATCTTTCTAACACCATTTCTAAGTTTGATAGGCATCCTTCAAAACTTTGCCCGCATACAGAGAAGTCGTCCATGAACACTTCCATGATGTTGTCTATAAAATCTGCGAAGATTGACATCATACATCTTTGAAAGGTTGCAGGAGCGTTGCATAATCCAAAGGGCATTCGTCTGTAAGCGAATGTTCCATATGGGCATGTGAATGTGGTCTTCTCTTGATCATCTGGATGGATAGGGATTTGGAAAAATCCTGAGTAACCGTCAAGATAACAGAAGTAAGAATGCTTGGCTAATCGTTCTAACATTTGATCTAAAAAGGGTAGTGGGAAATGATCTTTTCGAGTGGCTTTGTTTAGTTTACGATAATTTATGCATACTCTATGTCCCGTCACTACTCTTTGCGATATCGATTCGCCTTGAGCGTTTTTCACAACAGTGATACCTCCTTTCTTTGGCACTACATGTATTGGACTAACCCATTCACTATCAGAGATTGGATATATTATTCCGGCATCTAGTAGTTTCTTAACTTCTTCTTTTACTACAGTGCTAAGGATTGGGTTAATTCTTCTTTGAGATTCTCTGGAGGTTCTGCAATCTTCTTCTAGTAGAATACGATGCATACAGACTGAAGGGCATATTCCTTTGAGATCAGATATGTTATATCCTAACGCAGTTGGATATTTCTTTAAGACATCTAAAAGTTTCTTTGTTTCGATTGTTCCTAAACTGGAATTTATTATAACTGGTCTTTTACATTCAATGTCTAAGAATTCGTATCTTAGGTTATTAGGTAAAGTTTTTAATCCTAATGTAAGTTTATCCTTACTTGGCATGGGATCCGGTGTAAGTGCTAAACTTTCGCTTAGACTATCATCCTGATATGGTGCACGCCAATTATCATCTTCGAAAATCGGAGGGATTTGAATTTTCATAATTTCAGAATAGGTAGTTTCTTTCATTTCCATTTCTCTTACACATTCGTCAATTACGTCCAATAGATAGCATGTATCCTCTATAGCTGGTGATTGTAAGAATTGTGTTCAAATAAATTCAACTTTCTCTTCACCTACTTCAAAGGTTAGCTTTCCTCTCTTTACGTCTATTATAGCTTCGACGGTAGCTAAGAATGGTCTTCCTAGTATGATAGGTGTAGTGGAGTCTTCAGAGATGTCCATGATTATGAAATCAGTAGGGATGTAGAATTGTCCTATACGTACTGGGACGTTTTCTAGTATGCCTACAGGATATTTATTTGAAGAGTTATCACAGAGACCAATGGATTTGACTCTGTACCCGGATGATCTGATTATGGAAACCTTAGGTATACATGATAGCATCCTATACTTGTTTAACCGACTTGGATGGGAGAATGCACTGATTCAACAAAAGTTTGTAACTTACCGCGAGCTCACCCTTGAGTTCCTTAGCTCCTTAGTTTACCTACCCGAGCGCGGTTTTGGATTCAGGAAAGCATTTTTCAGTTTCCGCCTATTTGGAATAGAATATGACTTTAACCATAAAGAACTAGCTGACTTATTAGGATTCCCTAGTGGACCCTTTGCTTTTACTACCACACAGGTAGAATTGATGGACATTGAGCTGGATTTCTTTTGGGGAACCTTAACCGGAAATTACCATCCTGAACCAAATAACATGAACAATGATGAGATACATAACCCTGCTATCCGTTATTTCCATAAGATCCTTGCCCACACCTTCTTTGGAAAAGAAGAAAACCTTACTGGAGTATCTAAAGATGAGATATTCATTATGTCATGTTTCACTAATGGACAGCCAATCAATGGTGTGCCTTTCATGATGCAAACCTTCACCCGAATCCATGAAGAACCTAATTTTCCTATATTAGTAGGAGGTCTTGTAACCATGATTGCTGATGCCTTAGGACTTAGATACCAATTACACAGGTGTAACCGTTTAGGTACCATCCGTCCTATGAATCTTAACTTTTGCTTTAACCGCCATATCATAAGGAATTTAGGACAACCACCTTTCGAGTACCTAATCAGGAATGAAGTAGTAACCCTGTTCACACTACCAAACCATGCTAGAGTAAGTGTTCACAATAAGGATAATTGGCTTTATGAGTTAACCCCTCCTGACTATCCATCTACTCCTGAAACACCTCAATCTTACAAGATAAAGGATGATATAATGACCGATGTAGAAAGTGACCTTGAGACACCTCCTGGTTACCATGACATTGACCACACTGACGAAGTGATTGAAACCCCTGAAGTGAATCAAGTAGAATATGCTGACAACTTAAAGAAAATCATGAACACTCTTGAAGCTTACCAAGCCGATATAAATACTATTAAGGATGAGATTAAGAGCATGCGATTGGACATTATAGGTTTAACTGACATAACATGTGAGCAATTCTACCACCTGAACTCTGCAATCGAAGATTTGAAGAAGCACTTTTGAAAATGCTGTAGTGATCTAGCTTATTTTACTTATTGTTTTCGTTTCTAGTTAGTTTAACATTTCGCAAACATTTTCGTACCATATTTTTATTAATGTAATTTTACTTCAATTATCAAAAGCAAAGCACTTCTAGTTTACAAATTTTTCCAATTTAATCAATTTACATGCTTTCAATCTATTTACTATTATGTTTAAATTGATTAATGTTTTATACAATCTCTCGTGTGATGAAATTTACAAGTATTATCTTGGTATTATATATTATGTGTTGTTTATGTTTAAAATAGAGTGAGAAGTGATCATAAAATATTATATAAATTATAGCGTGAGAGAGATAATGCATTCTGGAAAATATTCTACATTTTAAACCCTCACGATCGTCATCACCCTCTTACGATCGTGACAAGCTAATTAGCGCGTCACGACCGTCATCCCCCCTTCACGATCGTGACGACCTTAGTTATAGGATTCGTGAGAAACAGAATTGTTTCTTCTTCGCAACCTCTTCTTCTTTCATCTCCCATAACCTTCAAAACCACCCATTATCTTTTCCAACTTCCGTAACCTCCCATTACCCAAATTAAACCTCATTAACCTCTCCATTTACTCCACACCTATCACATTCTCACCTTGCATTATTAATCCGAACCAATTCCCTCTCATTTTATCACTTTTCTCACAAAAAACCAAAAACCTCTTATCTCCCTCTCTTGTTCTTGCATGCAATGGAAGCAATTCAATTTAGATATGATGAGCATGGAAAAAATCAGAGAGAGAGAGGTTCATCAAATTCCAGAACCGTGGTGTTCAACCCACGCGATATGTCGACACTGAATGTTTGAGAGAATTGGGAATGCTCAACAGTGTCAAGAGTCTGCTTCAGAAGGTTGGTCTGTGGGATCTTTGCAGTCAGCCCCAGCCCACATTCGAGCTTCTGACATTGGAATTCCTAAGCTCATTTCATTACATCACTCCTACCGGTTCTCAGAGTCAACTCACCGGCGTTGCTAAATTCAGATTGCTCGGCCGGGAGTTCGAAGTTATGCAAACAAGGATTGTCGAGCTGCTAGGCTTCGATCACGGGAATGAAGCTCACCTCCGCGTGCCGGATAATTTCAGTGAAACCGCTTTCACCTTATGGCACGACATCACTAACACCCGTGCCTCAGCCTTTCAGAGCCTGAATGCTACGCATATCCACAACCCGGCGATCAGATACTTTCATCGCGTCATCTGCAACACCATTTTTGCACGAGAGAGCAACCACAAGCTCAACTCCAAGGAGCTCTTGTTCTTGCACTGCGCTTTAAATGACGAGCCCATTAATGATGCCCCGTTCATGTTGTCCCATATCCAGTCCATAGTGCAAAGAGGCGCAACCCCCTTTTACATAGGCGGCATTGTCACTACCCTCACCATTCAGCTGGAGCTTGGTGTCTTGGTCGTCAATTTGCCTAGAAGAGCCGCCGAGTTCCTAACGGAAAATTATTGCAGGTCCGCCCACTTGATTGCTCAGAGAGAGGATGGCAGGTTTAGCCCTGTTATCCAAGGCACTGTTTATCACCACATCATCTTGCCGTGCCGTGACCGCATCGATCCGTCTAGCCGAGCCAACTGGCTATTTGCTTTACCGGATGCTGCCGGCCACGCCCCCATTCTTGATGAGCAGGCCGATCCACCAGCGGACGAGATGCAAGACACCATGGATGCAGCTGAGCCTGTCCAAGACATTCCTGAGTCATCCACCCGACGGCCTCCTGCACAAGAATTCACACTTGAGGACGTTCTCCGTGCGATTCATCAGTAAAATCAGATGAATGTCGCACTGGAGCGAAGGCAGAAGGAGCAACATGATGCATTACTCCTAGTTGTTGCCACCAACCAGAGGACTACTGATGAGAAGCTCGGAGAGATCTTTAGCGAGCTAGAGGCTTTGCGCATTGATATCACTGTTATCACCGGTACCGGTTCTGATCCTGAAGTGACTCCGACCAGACGCTCCCGCACCAGAAGCCGAGGCCGTGGTCATCAGCAGCCTTAGTTTTAGTTTTTTTTATGTTTTTCCATTTCCGTTGTTTGTATTGTACTTTAACTGCTATTATATCACAACATTGAGGACAATGTCTGATATAGTGTGGGAGAGGTACCTTTCATTTTCAGCATTTTCCCTTTCCGCACTTTTCCATTCCGTTGTATTTCCTTTTCGTAAATTAATGAAACAGAGCAATTTTTGTGCTATTTTCTTTAGTTTCGAACTTTCCCCGTTTATTTAGCAATACCGAAAAAAAATCTTTAATTAATTCTTCGCATTACCCGACTTACCTACGAAATCATAATTAGGAAGCTGAGAACGATTCAACAAGATCAATACAGTCTTGACACCTTAGACTTCCCACTTAAGCAATTCCGTTCCGATGATTGTTACGACTGCACCTTAAGTTTCAGTTCAAAAGTAACCCCTAGTAGTTTATACTAGCAGTCAGCACCGTCTGAACACAAACCACGTGGGGAGCCGATGAATATAAGCGTTTAGTGCCTAATCTATAATGATCCTTCATATCTCGATGCAAATGAAAAGAAATTGCACCAAAGTACACGGTCGCATATAAGAAACGAGAAATATGAGAAGGAGTCCATTGCGGGTTGGTTCAGAGGTACTGGTTCTGAACTTGGTAGGGCGTGCTACGGCTCGATCCCCCACAACCTCCAAATTGGATAATGTATGAAGGGTTACCACATTCGTGTACCAAACCCCGTGCTTATAAAGGATCAAAGTAGCTAACCGGCTACTCCACTACGTGCGTGCTAAGGCAAAGGGCTTAATGTGATTGCGCTAGAATGAAACCGGGCGAAATAAGATCGAAAGACTCTCGGTAAAAACCGTAAAGCAATTACCGAATGTTTCGTTTAACGGGAAGTCGACGACTTAGCTTGTTGCTTGTGTCATTAGTGTATCGTTAGTGTTTTATCAAAATACCGGTTTATCTGACAAAATGGTTCCTTCGTACGGTTTGTTATGTGTGTGCGTCGATAAAAACTTGTCCGACAATTTTCAACCGACTATTTGCTTGAGGACAAGCAAAGGTTTAAGTTTGGGGAAGTTTGATAACGAGAAAAAGTATCGATTATATTGCTATGTTTCAATACCGTTTTATCGCATAATTGTCGTTTTAACACCCGATTCCTCGAGTTTTCTTTGCCATTTTGCAAGTACATCATATACAGAGCTAAATCAAGAGCCACAAGTGAAATGAGCAAAAACAACCATTAAAAGATGAAGAAAAAGAAAATTCTGCAAAACCTGCATTTTTTGTTACACTCACGGTCGTCACCTAGGTGTCACGACCGTGACACGCCAAAAGGAGCACTCACGACCGTGACAAGTCCCTCACGACCGTGACGCATATCAAACAAGGGACACGAACGTGACACCCTTGTCACGACCGTGATAAGGGAAAACTAGGGTAGTTGACTGAAGACTTGGTCATGAACGTTACGCTACATGAAATCCAACGTGCCTATTTTCCAGCAGACCTAGTATCCCCACGTTCCCTGGATTCTCTCATTTCCTACGAGGCCCAAGCACAAACTCCAACTGCCAGGCCCAAAATGCTTTCTATAAATAGATTTGTTTCAATGAACAATTAACAGAGTTTTAGTTTTTAATTTTCTTGCGGAAGCTCTGCCGATTTTATTTACACCCTTTTATTTTTCCAGCATTAATTTCTTGCTTTAATTTTCTTGTATCCCAACCAACCTTATAACAATTTCCAACCCCAGGAAATTATTATAAATTAATTTGTTTCAAAGCCTTCAGATTCTTTTAGAATTTTTATTTCCGAGTCCGATCATACTCCGAGTTTTCCAGCCTGTGGAAGAAGGAGTCTACTACTTTTATTGTTATCCAGGTTTATATTAAATTGCATTTATATTTATGTTGAATATTTATTTTTCTGCCATGCATATTTTGTTTAATGTTTCTCTGCCTCTGTCTGGTTCAACAATAATGAGTAGCTAAATACCTTAGGGCGGTATGTAATTAAAACAAACTAAATCGGTAAAATCAATTCTAGGCTTAAAATAATTAAGAGCTTAATATTCTGGCGGAGACTTTTTATTATAAAATCAACCTTTTTGTTACGAGAGTAAGGAAAGTGTATTAGGTTAGGTCAAGACCACGAGAGTGTGAGATTTTAACCAGATAGCTAAAGTTAGGCAATTAATTTAAACACAGCGAGAGCGCTTTAAAATGAATTAGAATTACTAAGTTTCCAAAAATTATCTCTAAACACTTATGGGTTAGCGAGAGCAGGCATAGGGCTTTAGGGGTAAGATCTGAGATAAGTCCACAAGAGTGTGAGTTAAAGATATTTAAACTGGTAACCTCTACAGAATAGATTAAGTGAACCATCTTTATAAGCCTAGGTTAGATTGACCCGCCTAAGTTAACATAATTACATACCGACCGCTTTAGTATTATTTATTAAACTTAAATTTAATTCCCGCCTTTAATCTTTAAAAACAACCAAAAATCGTGACAACCCTTCACCTTAGCTAAACTAGAAATTGCTCTAGCACTAAGTAACCATAGAGTCTCTGTGGATCGATAATCTTAAATATTACTTCGATAGGCTGTGCACTTGCAGTTAAGATACCGCTAGACACATAATTAGATACGTCTTTAGCCCATCAAGTGTTGGGAAAGATATATGGTGGCCAATGTTGGAAAGAAGATATTGCAATTTGAGTCTGAAGGTTCTGACCTGCTTGGAAGATGATAACATATCTAAAGATTCTCTATGGATGAAGGATATTCTTACTTTTGTTGCGTCGAAAACTAACCACGACGATTTCTTTTGCAATTTTCTAGAGAGTAACATGGGTGATGGCAATAATATTGCATTTTGGCAGTCCTTTTGGATAGAAAATCACACATTTAAAAGCTTGTTTCGTTCTCTGTATATGGCGTGTAACTTCATGTTCTGCTCTGTCGGTTTCGTCGGAGATCGGGTCCATGGTCTTTGGTGTTGGAATTTTAAAAAGTTATTAACAAGCAGTGACATTCAGCGGGAAACCGAAATTCTAGGATTATGTAGGTTGTTGGGTTCTTACCAAATGCAGCCGAATATTCAAGATAAGTGGGACTAGTGTTTAGATAAGCAAACATGTTTCTTGGTTAATGCTTATTATAATCATATCAACATGTGCAATTTGTCAAATGTCTTGGAAGTGAGCTATGCTGAATTTCTTGATCAGGTTTGGAATTCTCCTATCCCTTTGAAAATTCAAGTTTTCGCGTGGAGGATAGTTCTCGATAGGTTTCCCACGAGGGCAAATTTATCGAAGATGAATATTATCAACAATGCTCACGACAAGGTATGTATGATGTGCTTCCAAGTAGATGAGGATTCAAATCTTCTTTTCTTTTCGTGTAAGAAATAAAATATGGTGTGGAAGAATATTGTAAATGGGTGGAGATAGGAAGAATTTCAGATTCCAACTGTTGCCTCCATGCTAAATCCTGGATTTTTCAACTTCAACGTTATAGAAATTCAGGTATTGTATACTCTATTTGGATTATTACTTGCATGAATTTGTGGAGGGCCAGGAACAATATTTTGTTTAATGATGGTATTTATAATGTGGGCGATATTACCTTTGCGATTAAAGTCTCCTTTTGGAGCTGGTTAGTCCTAGGCCGTAGTAATAGTAAACTGTGTAGTTTGTATGATTGGTTCAGTTTCTCTTTCAATTTTTGTGATTAATCGTTAGGTGTTGGTTGGTTGTTCATTGGTTTGAGATTTCCTTAATCTCCTGTTAATGAAATTTGCTTATAAAAAAATTAGTAGTAATGAGTCTAAAGCATTGTACCTTCCATGGAATCAAAAACCATATGTAATGGTGGAAGCTATAGTATAGAATCCAAATCTACAAGTAAGAGAAAAACACACTTAAATGAATTCGACCTTGATGGGTGCAACATAGATGTGTACCTCTAAATCTCGGCAGTGAGCATTTTCTGGTGTTGAACCATCTGAAGAAAGCTTTAACGCCATTGTTATTGGTTCTAGTTCCAAGAAAATAACATATTACAATAATAATAATAATAATAATAATGATGATGAAGCAAGCTTGCATGCGAGTTATGTATCATCGGTATAATAGAAATTATGAAATGGATTAAATTTTCAATGCCAAACTTAACGTTGTAGAGGCATTTTCACAAACACCTTATAAGCTTATATGACTACCAAAATAAAAGCACAATATTGTTAAAAATCATCACAAGGCAATCCAGTTATCATTTCCTCATTGGCAATGCTTTCAACAAAATAACAATTTCTTATCGATAAGGTGTGATTTTTACGCCTAAATGCAGCTTACCTCGCATCATATTTGGACCCTATAACCAAATTTCCCTAAGTTGTCCAGGAGAGAGTGGCTTCAACGTATCCATGCTGACAATTTTAGCTCCCACTCCGACAACAAGCATTCTAGTTGAACCAGTGTGCCTAATCCTCATCCCCGTATTCTCCACAGAAACAATCCTATTAGTTTCAGTCATACCATAGACCTGGAATTATAAAAACAAAAATAAAATAAAAACCAACACATAAAATCACTTATAATCAGCGTATTTCATGTTCAAACTTCAAACCACTTCCAATCATAATCAAAATATCAAACATAAATGGACCTGGGAAATAATCGCACGAGGGAATCTCTTCGCACACTCTTACATCAACTCTCTCCCAAAACGGCACTTAAAATGAACATTTTTCGAACGACTGAGAGAGATTTGAAGGATTGATGTTGAATGAGGTTTTAGGTTTGAGCTATTGGAACAATTGATATTGAACTGAGGTTTAGGGTTTGAGTGATTATAACTTGAACTTTGATGCGATTCAAACCAATTTTGAGAATTGAGCGATTTGAGCCATTGATGTGATTCAAAGATTGAAATCTGAATGTTCGATTTTGAGGTTTTAGGGGTTGAAACGATTTTGAGAGATTAGAGTGTTTTTTAGAGAGAGATCAGAGATTTTGAGAGATAAAAAATTTAAATATTACAATAATTATAATTATAATTAATAATAATAACAAAATAAAATATATATGGTATTTAATAAATTTATCCGTGAGGACGCACGGTATTTTCCTAGTTAGTGTTAAAATTACAAGTGATATGAATTGGCAAGGAAGTATTTAATCCAACGTTTAACCATGATGATCAAGTGATGAATGTAATCCAACGTGTAACCATGATGATAAAGTGATGAATGGTGGAGATTAATTGGTTTAAAAAATAGTAAGTAATAAAAATGATATGAGATAATGACAACACGATACATCATGCATCATCTCTATAAATACACTAGACTTGTTGTTAAAGAATATCATTAATTGTTCATCTCTCTCTCTCTCTCTAAGCTTTGTTTGTAAGAATGAAAAATACATTTGGATTTGTTGCTCTTATCTTTGTGGCTTTGATAATGGCCTAGGGTCTTCCTCCTCCGGAAAATGCTAACCTCCGCTGTATGGTTGGCTGCACTTGTGTGAATCCTCCATGTGATGCCGCTGCTATTACTGTCACCGCTTCTGATGTTGCTGCTGCTGTTGTTACCACCGCCACTTCTGATGTTGCTGCTGTTGTTACCACCTCCACTCCTAGTCCATAAATGTGTTGTTATGGAAATGATGTAATAAAACTGTTTGTTCTAATGCTTTATTTTGTTGCTGTTGTTACCATCGCCACTCCTAGTCCATTAATGTGTTGTTATGGAAACCGTTTGTTTTAATGCAATAAAGCTGTTTGTTCTTATTTCTTACTTGTTTATTTTCTTTTCACTTTAATCTACTCTAAATAGTAATCATTGAAAATCCATCAATTCCCTATTTTCTCTCTAAATGATAATTTTGTCATACCAATTTCTTGCATAATCCATACTGAATGTTGTTAAGAGTAAGAATAATTTTCTTTTATTTATTTCTTTCAATCTGCTGCTATGTATTGGTTATTCAAACATCACACTCCAAATTTAGCACAAGGACTTGTGTGGACAGAGTAAACTTCACCTTGCAATTGTAGCACAAAAAGGACTTGTTTAACTCAACATGAAGAAACCATAGTTTATTTTATTTCTTCAACTATAAACTATTTCAAATTCTTAGGACCATTAGTTCTCAATAAGCTAATCATCTTTCTTACTAAGGAAAGATTCTCACTTGGATGTTAATATTGTATTCTACAACATTTTTACTTGTTTGTAACTATTTACTTTCCTTGGATTTTCAATATTCATTTTTGCAATTTTGGTGCTCACTATTTCAACACAATGTAGAGGAAATTAAAGACACATATCAAATATCTTAACATTTGTTACTAAATCCATGTCCTCGAACCTTGTAGCAACAATCATTAGTTACAACATATACATTTGAGCATGAGGCATGTAACATTGTTTATCTACTCAGACAGTACTTATGATGTTTCACGGACTCAGACAGTACAGTACATATTTGCTTTCCTTGGATTTTCAATCATTTTGCAATTTTGGTGCTCACTGTTTCAACACTATGTGTCTCGTCTTAACCTCATTTTTTTATTTTTTAAACATAGCATAGATTGATATGTTCGTACAAACTTGCTAGATGCTTGTCATAACAATATATCTAATTGCCCTTGGAAGAATTCCTTAGGTATTAAGAAGCCTAATTGGTTGATTGTCAATCTAAGTGATTTGTTTTAATATATATATATATATATATATATATATATATATATATATATATATATATATATATATATATATATATATATATATATATATATATATATATATATATATATATTTTAGTAATGTAATATGTCGTGCAGTTGTTGTAATGTTTGAATTGTGTTACATGCGTCAGTTTTGCTCTATGGATGTTATGTTAGAAACCTAGAAATAAATTAGACATACATATCAAGCATATTAATGAATAATATTTTACAAAATAAAATAATTTATTTTTCTTCTATACTAAAATTAAAATAAAATAATAATTTAAAGTATTTTAACCCAATATATTGCAAATAGACATACGTAAGTATTAATGAAGTGATCAAGTGATTAAACATATACACTAGTTAATCTTAATTAGCAATTTTACTTCCTTGGATGGAATTGAATAGTTACATGCATATATAATATTTCTTTTAATCACTTTAGTAATAATTAAGAAATATAAACTTTTACATAAAAATTTCTTTTTGTTAGTTTATGGATATTAATAATGTGTTTATAGAGATAGGCCTTGAAAGAATCATCAACAAAGATGGCCTTAGCTACCTCAATCCCCTCCGAGCCATATTCGCCCCTTCATTTATTTCCAGGGGTTTAGTCAGAATCCCATAATGTTTCATATTTTCACTAAGGCTGAAGGGACATTAAAAGATAATTCATTGTTGAAGTGTTTATAGGACTTCATTTATATTTCATTGAATAATCGAACCTACGTTATTACTAATAATAGATATGATTTTGGTTAGTAAGTATTTTTATATCATTTCCGTGGATGTGGTAAAAAAATTGTTCTAGATTGGACTTGCAGATGCTTTATAGTTGGGTAAGACTCGATCCAGTCCATCTATGGGAAAAAGCCGAATAAGCATTCTGGGACAATATATCCATTGGGAGAATCTTGCCATTGGAGTTATAGCCGTTGAGGACCCCCCCCCCCCCCCCCCCCCTTCACGCGCTTGACAGTTCACGCGACCAACTGTCCCTCCAAAACTCATGGGGACAGTTGGACCAAGTCATGTAATCACGGGATTTGGGATGACGAGTTATTAAAGAATAGGATTATCATGCTTTCTTGGTGGTGGGTGGGTAAAAGCTTTAGTAAACCTTATACATGTAATTATTATGAATGGATTAACTTCTCGTGCGAATTTTTGTAGTTCTCGTTTCGGTTAGTTGGTTGATATTGATTGTATATGGGTTAAAATACCCCTTTGTATCCTTGGAATTCATTTTTTCTTATTAAAAAAAATGTGTCACGCGCCCGCATACTTCGCTCATATGGATTCTTATAAATACCATCCCCTTTGGAGGGTCAGGAATTTAATTCAATTATATACACTCTTAACTAAACACTTTTGCTTTGTTTTCACTCTCCCACTGAAACTTACTTGTTGCTGCTTCCCTACGCTGAAGGCCACAATGACATGTTAGGACTGATCAGAACAATGACGTCGTCTATAGGAAGCATACCCCCCCCCCCCCCCCCCCCCGTCTTTCTTGAATCAAGATCCACCTTCTTTTTTTTACCAAAGATTAAAGCTTATTTCAATCTTTTTCATCTTCATGGCTTTTCAACACGACGATTTCATTAACAACCGCTCTGTCAGCATCCTCCTCAGCGGCGGTGACAACCCTGGCCATCGTGGAACTACCATTCACGAAAAAAAAACCTTCTTGACGGCCGCAACATATCCCGTCATCCAAAAACTTGAAGCCTAGTGTCATACCTCAAGGAGACCACATCTCCGAGCTTATCCTCGTCCCTCAAGATGCGGATTCCAACACCGCTGCTCTCAATAAGTCTAACTTGGCCCTTTTCTAGTAGAACACGTGTATGCAGATGCTGAAGAACAAGCGTCGATCCCACACTCCCCCGCAGAAACACCAACAAAGCGATACATGCAGTCCTTCTCCTCGTTCGCGTACCCCGCCTTAGAAACACAAGTGGGATGGTGCCCAAAACCTTTCCCCTTGAAGGATCAGCCAGAACTAGAAAGGCCACGCCCGTAAAAAACAAGACGACATAACCGCTCTCCTCCTCGGAAGGAACATCGCTCCACAGATAGGAAAAGAGGCAAGGATACCCGAAAATCTAACAAACGTGACGATCATCCTAGGCACTTTCATCGATGCAGCATAATTCCCCATCATGGTCATTCCCCTTATGATTCGTCAGACAACATTGACGACAAAGATACACACAGTCCTTTATGCCAGAAGTTCATGGACACGCGCATCGCACGTGCACTAAAGAAACCACCTCCTCTGCTCTTGTATGACAGAACCACTGACTCGATGACCACATTGAGAATATAGAAGCCATGCTCCACAACCACAATGTAGGGGGAGCTATAAAGTGAAGACTCTTCCCCATCACGCCGAGGAAGGGAGCCACGACGTGGTACAAACACCTCCCCCTAGTTCGATCATGTCATGGAGGAATTTGAAGAGCCAATTCACTAGACATTTCACTATGTCAAGTTGTCATCTAAATCCGAGGTCACGCTCGAAGAGACCGTACATGGAAAAGATGAGCCCATGCGCGATGTCGCACCTCGAAAAATACGACCTCGCGATTAAAAAAATTACCGCGGATGAAAATTAAAACAACAGAGTCGCCACCGAACTTATTTTATTCCAATTAAGGAAAGGGAAAATATCGAGAAACCCTTTTTAGAGAAATGGATAGAACAAGGTCTTTGAAACCAGATTCTAGGTTCGGGAGTCGATTACGTAAGGGGAAGGTATTAGCACCCCTTACGTCCGTTGTACTCAACGGGAACATCTTAGTTTAACTTGCGATCTAATGTTGACTCATGCTTTATGTTTTCTTCGAATAATAAAATAAATGCGAACGATTCTAATATAAAACTAATATGGAAAATGGGTTATTTTATTCCTAGGGTGCTCGGCAAGGAGTAAGATCCGTGTGCCTACGTATTATATAAAATAATAATACTTTAAAATTTACCTAAAACAAAACTTAAAATAAGAACAAATAACAAAAAAATAATAATAATAAAAAATAGGAGACAAGTGCATTGTGGATTTGGTGTGTGTATGATAAAAACAAATGGTTACCTGAGTCCAAAATATCAACACAACACATCAAAGCCACATATTATTTTTTAAAAAGAAGAAGAAAAAGAAATAATAAATAAATACAACTATGCATCAGGCTTTTATTATGGACAACAAACCGAAACACATCCACAAACAGAGTTCTTCATAATTATATAAAAAGGAAAACCACCTGGTTCACACGCATGGTCTATCTCGCTGGAACAAAAGGCGCCGCCGGTATTGATTCTCACAGACTCTCTTCGATCGGTGCTCAGTTTGTTTCGTTTTCCGATTTGAAATCTCACTCGCGATCGCGGATTCACGATGTTGTTCTGGTTTAGATCTTGTTTACGGTTTGTGCAAAGATTCGAGCGTGAATGGGGGTACGGCGTTTTATCGGTGAGTGGTGGTAATGTTTCGATTCGGATCTGGATCGTTTTTGGTTGTGAGGAGTGTGATTTCAAGGTTTGTGGTTTATTTCGACGTTTGTGTGTTTGAGAGATGGTGGCAGCGGCTTCAACACGATGGATTGGTTTATTGTGGTTTCCGGCGGAAACGGAGGAATGAACTTTCTGTGTTGTTGGTGACTAACAGTGATTTGGCGGATGGAGTTGAAAGGGTTGAAGTGTCTGCGCTTATGGTTTTATTTTTTGAGTGTTTGAATGAGGAAGAAGAAGTTAAACAATGGTGTTTGTATGGATAGGAGGTATTATTTTCGGTTTATTAAGAAATGGTTGGATGTTGTTTTTTGTTTCGTTTGAAGCTGGTGGTTAGCACTGATTTTTTTTGTGGTTTTCTGGTTTTGAGACTTGAATATAAATGTATTTTTGCAGGGGTTTTAAAAGGTTTTCCCAGCTCTTCTTTTTTATGAATCAAAGGCTAATTTTATAGCTGAAAAAATGTAAGGGTAGTGAAGGAATTTGAGTGAATATTTGGATAGAAATTGAAAGATTTAGGGAATATTTTCAGATTTGGTGAGCTGGATTTTTGATGCTGTTGAAAGTTTGTTGGTGAGTGTTGCATAAAACAATCGTACAATGCAGTGAGGTGCAGAATTGTGGCCAAAGGAATTTGTTTTGCAATAGTGGGACCACTGATGTTGCTATTGTGAAAGAAAAAGTATAAAAAGTGATTGTGGAAGACAAATTGGATCTTGAATAAAAATAAGCAAATAATAGTGATAATAGTAACAACTATAATAATAAATAATGATAAAAATAATAAAATAAAATAATACTAATAATACTAATAATAATAATGATAAATGATTATAATACTAATAAATGAAAAAGAAAAAGATAAAAATTAATAATAATAGTAAGGAAAAAAATGAGAAATAATGGGTAGAATAATAAAAGAGAATTGTGGATTTGCGGAAATAGAAATAACAAATATATTAATAATAATAGTAATAATAAGGAAATTTGGGATAATAATAATAAAAAGTATTAACAATGAAAATAATAATAATAATAATAAAAATAGTAAATGCAATGAAAATAAGAATGAAATTTTTTGTAATTTTTGGAATTGGTCAAAAATTTAATGGGCTTAATAGTTGTTAATAATAAAAAAAGAAAAATGGTAATTGGGTATTGAAAGAAAATGTTTAGAAATGGAATATGGACTAAAATAAAATAAGGAAAAATAAATTGATTTTTTAGAATTTTTGCAATGATTAAATAATGAGGAATAAAATACTTGAAATAGGGAGAGGATGTATTTTTCGAATAAAAGGAAATGTGACATTTTTTTAAAAATTTTATATGATATCAGACAAAATAAGATAATACATTTTTTAGTTTTTTTCGAAATATTTGTTAGACAGAGAAATAAACTGGTACAAGCTCTTTTATTTTTGAAACAATGCTTAGATAGTAAAAATGGTGCGGGTAGGACAAATTTGGGGTATGATAGATGCCCCTATCGAATTGGCTTAGACCGAGTAAAACGAACTGGCTCGCGTTCAATCTTTCAAGGTATAAGATAATTAGATATGAACAGACTCCAAATTTGTCCGACAACGAAAGAAATTGTGGAAAAAAGCAGATGATTAAAATTGGAAATGATGGGTGACACAGCAAGAAACAAGTTGACAAAATAAATAGCTTAGAAGATGATGAGGCGAATAACTAAAAGATAAAATCACTTATCACTAGAGGATGATAAGGCAAAAGACAGAAAGAATCACTATCAACAGAGGATGATAGGCAAAAGAAAGAAAAATAAAGAATCACTATCAACAGAGGATGATAGGCGAAAGACAGAAAAAAAATCCCTTATCAACAGAGGATGATAAGGCAACAGACTGAAAATAAAATCACTTATCACCAGAGGATGATAAGGCGAATGACTGAAAAATAAAAGATCACTATCAACAGAGGATGATAGGCGAAAGACAGAAAAATAAAGGATCACTATCAACAGAGGATGATAGGCGAAAGACAGAAAAATAAAGGATCACTATCAACAGAGGATGATAGGCGAAAGACAGAAAAATAAAGAATCACTATCAACAGAGGATGATAGGCGAAAGACAGAAAAATAAAGAATCACTATCAACAGAGGATGATAGGCGCAAGACAGAAAAATAAAGAATCACTATCAACAGAGGATGATAGGCGAAAGACAGAAAAATAAAGGATCACTATCAACAGAGGATGATAGGCGAAAGACAGAAAAAAAAATCACTTATCAACAGAGGATGATAAGGCAACAGACTGAAAATAAAATCACTTATCACCAGAGGATGATAAGGCGAATGACTGAAAAATAAAAGATCACTATCAACAGAGGATGATAGGAGAAAGACAGAAAAATAAAGGATCGCTATCAACAGAGGATGATAGGAGAAAGACAGGAAAAATAAAGGATCACTATCAACAGAGGATGATAGGCGAAAGTCAGGAAAATAAAAAATCTTCATCAACAGAGGATGATAGGCGAAAGACTGAAAATAAAATCACTTATCACCAGAAGATGATAAGGCGAATGACTGAAAATAAAAATCACTTATCACCAAAGGATGATAAGGCGAATGACTGAAAAATAAAAAATCACTTATCACCAGAAGATGATAAGGCGAATGAATTTTAAATACGGCCATTGAATCCGCCGAGGAGATGTCTGGAATCTTCGATTGATATGATCCTGGCTTCTGCTGGGGAAAGGACTGGAAACTTGGGTTGATCCTGGATCATGAATTATGCAACTATGCTTGACTGCTTGAGACGGTATTCCATAATGATGGAGATACGATGCAAGTGTTTATGCACTGAGATGTAAATGTTGGGAAAATAAAAAGGTTTGTTTTTTGTTTAGGTATGCACATGATGCATATGCTGTAAATGATTGATGTAAATGATGCTTATGGCATTGATGATGCATAATGATGCATATGAGCGCTTGAAAGGTGCCAGCTTGGTGGACTTTTGGTTTGGTAGTTTCCAATAATGATTGGACTTTGGGTGGGTGGAGGGCTTGATTCCTCGACACTCGATCTTCAATGATGCATGATCAGAAGATAAATTTGAATGCTCCAAGTTTTGATCACTTGCTGATGAGCGAAGCGACTTAATTGACACATGAAGACTGATTTTGCTTCGAATGGTTGCCAATGTCTAGCAAGGACTGCCTGCTCAGCCGGGGAAACGAGATAGGAAGATTTTCTCCTTGTTTGCTTGCCCATGACTGTAGGGTATTTGAAATAAATCTGGTGGGGAATCTTTGACAATGGCCATGACGTGATCTGCCCCAGTATCTGGATTTGATAGGCGTCTGCCCCTGACTGAGCTGTTGGAAGATAATTTGCCCCTGATTGGGCCAATGAAGATGATTTTGCCCCTGATTGAGCTGACTTCGAAGAAGTATTGATTCAAACTCCCCTTTTGATTTCCCCTTGTTGGGATTGCACTGATGTCAAGCACTGATTTGCAATTAAATTGTTCATACACAAATGGTAATGTTAATGTAAAGTTCATATAAGTTTTGAAAAAGTCGTTTATTTGAATGATATGAAAGTGTGACAGATGGACCATTAGTCCACACGAGGTGCTGATTTAGAAAGTGCGTGAAAGATGCAGCAAAAATAATGTGCAATCGAGATTGAAGATTAGCAAATATATGGGAGTCAATTTACACAACCTTGTTGGTAGCATGCTTTCAGAATAAATCACACCTCAATTAGGACTTTCTAGGGTTGTAACGTGGTCTGGTTAATGGTTTGAGAAACAAAGGATATAAGGCTCAAAGTTTGATTTGTACCCAACCCTTCTTCGTAATTTTCTCCAGTCCTACGTTCAGTTAGCTCCGCACATGCATTTGTTTTCGACATTGCAAGAGTGAAGATGAAGCTTTAAAGTTCGCTTGAAATTGGCAGTCATCTTATTTTGCTTTGATGTTGGTGCCCCTTTGATTTTGATTTGGTGGTCACCTGATCTTTGTTTTGTTTTTGTTGAGGATTTGGGCTCCTCTTTTGATTTGTTCTTTTTTTTTGTCGACTAAGTTTCCCTTTGGATGCTCAACTTAGCGGTTTTCTTTTCTATTTCTTTTTGTTTGAATGTTGTGACTGCCAAGTCATTTGTTGATGGTCCTCTGACGGGATGTCTCATCTTACAATTCGAAGGTGTAGTCAGTTTAACTGAACAACTACCCTGCCCCGGGTTAAATGTAAGGGTTTGTATCCGAAAGAAACTCCTACTTCTAGGCTCGAAGTGGTTGACTAGGGATTAACTCCTTATATCTCCAGTGTTTGGGGATTTGAAAGAATGCATGTACATCGTTGACAAGGTTTTATCCGAAAGCATACCGCAACAGTTATGGGTATTTCGTTTTCATCATCCTCCCTTAAATATTTGCTAAAGTGAAGTGAAGAAATATTTTTTGTGATTTTTGCGATAAATGATAAATGATGAGCGAATGCGAATAAATTAATTCAAAACATGCATAAACATAATATTAACAAAACCAAGTACAAACGATAATGTTCAAAGCAAATAGTACTTAACAAACAGTACAAAATAACAGGGATGCAGAATAATAAATGGCGATGACTGCCTTGATTTGAGGAATCGAACTTCTCTTGACTTGACTTACTTCTTCAAAGTTAGAGACTACTCAGCTTTGGTCTTCAGCAACTTCTTCAAAAGCATTTGTTGAGGGGCCACTTGTGGCCGCATTGGATTGTTCTGGACATTTGGATTGCTCGGGGTGAATGTGAGATCCTTAGAGTCGATCAGATCTTGAATCTTGTGCTTGAATGATTTGCATTTCTCGATCGCGTGACTTGGAGCACCTTTGTGATACTCACAACGGGCATTGGCATCATAGTCTCGGGCGGTACCAGTTTGTGGTGGCAGGTCTTTCAAAACAAGAGTTCCCTTTGCTATCAGCCCGTTAAAGATTTCTCCATACGACAAAGGCAGTGGATCAAAGTTTCTTTCAGGCTTTTTTTGCTGATATGGTGGTCGCTGTTGAGGAGCGCGTTGTTGTTGTTGACCAGGCTGTTGTGGATAAGTCGGTTGCTGGTATGGATAAGCCGGTTGCTGGTATGGTCCAGATGCATATTGCGCAGCTGCAACCAGAGGATAAGGATATGGTCGATAAGCCATCGGAGGCGGAAGCAGAGTTTGAATAGCTGGATGATAAGGTATTGGAGGAACAGGCTGAGAAGACACAACCATCCTGGCCAAGGCTTGTATGGCCTCATAAATCTTATCAATCTTGCTCTTGATCGAGTCAATCTCTTCCCTCATAGCAGCTTGTTCTTGTTGAATCTGATCCACCAGTCCTCTAGTGTTGGCTCGAGTTAAGTACAGGCGTTGGGAAAGATACGTGTGTCGGGAAACCAACTTGAATTACTGAAGATGAAGGAACATGCAATGAGTTTACGGCTTTAGAATGAAATGCAAGATGAACAAATATGCAAATGAAATGAATATGCGTATGGATGCAATGCAAGATCCAGGATCACGAGTATAATCTGCTCTGAGGTGAACCATAGTAATGAGTAAAAATTTGATATCTTTGATAAAAGTAACCTTAACAGGTAGACTCTTATAGGATTGTTCTAAGTTCTTTACCCATAAAACCACTCACAGGATAGTTTCTACGGTTATGGATAAGATACTCAAGGTCATGGACGTTAATCGTACTAACATCCTGCCACATGCTAGCTGTATTATGACGATTATAACGATAAGATCTCCCTTGAGTGGAGTTCTCACGTTAGCCGTATGAAGAGCGGGTCCTCGGGGGCTAACATTACGCAACTACCAACATCGAAACTGGTTCTAAAAGTGAGTCCCAGAGTCACAGCCCTTTCATGAATCAAGTCATGTGACAGGCTAGCTGCATTATGACGAGATCTATGAATAGGTCTACTCTCTAGGGGGAGCTTTCATGCTAGGCTTGCAAGGAGCGAGTCCTTGGAGACTAACACTAATAACTTCCAAATCTAAACTAGGTGTTCCCTCTTCTTTTTCGCAAACTCAGGTGTCATCCCAGGATCCAACAAGCAGGTATGATAATGATCATAATAAGAAGAGCGAATAAACAAGCATAAAAAAGCATAAAGAAAACAGATAAGCAATGTAAACATTGATCGCAAAATAAACTAAGTTAGGCTTGACTCTCTAGCTATCCCCAGCAGAGTCGCCAGCTGTCGCACCTCGAAAAATACGACCTCGCGATAAAAAAAATTACCGTGGATGAAAATTAAAACAACAGAGTCGCCACCGAACTTATTTTATTCCAATTAAGGAAAGGGAAAATATCGAGAAACCCTTTTTAGAGAAATGGATAGAACAAGGTCTTTGAAACCAGATTCTAGGTTCGGGAGTCGATTACGTAAGGGGAAGGTATTAGCACCCCTTACGTCCGTTGTACTCAACGGGAACATCTTAGTTTAACTTGCGATCTAATGTTGACTCATGCTTTATGTTTTCTTCGAATAATAAAATAAATGCGAACGATTCTAATATAAGACTAATAGGGAAAATGGGTTATTTTATTCCTAGGGTGCTCGGCAAGGAGTTAGATCTGTGTGCCTACGTATTCCCTTATGCAATGGGAAAGTCAGAGCTTCGTAGTTCGTGGTACTAAGGTTGGTTGGTTTTTTAACGAACGGTTATTTAAACCGCATTCTAGCTGCTAAGCGTTGGCTTGTCTGCTCGCGATAGGAGGCTGAAGCGCTAGCTTGTTCGAGATAGAAAGGATTTAAATAATGTTTGCTTGAAAAAAATATTTGATTCGATTGGTGTTTTTAAGAATGAAAGGGTAAATAAACTGCGTCTTGAGGGGCGGGCCTCAGGAGAATTTATCTGAGAATTCGAGGAATGCGAGATTCCAGAATTCAATTCTTTCATTATTCGATATGTGGATTAAAAGTTTTAATTACGGAAAGTCGAATGAACCGCATCCCGCGGGGCGAGCCTCGGGAGTGTTCATTCAAGAATTCGAGGAATGCGAGACTCCAGAATTCAGTTAATCCGTTAAAATATTTAAATGTCGAGTTCGGAAAAGATTTGATGGCGAGGCACGATGCGCTCGGCTTACATGGTTCGCAACTAAATTAAAACGATAAAAGTTGTAGAAAAATAAAATCGAAGACAACTATTCGGAGGCGTTGGACCTTTTAATCGGTGCGTCGGAATGTTATTCTTTCACTTCCTTAGAATCGATTTAGAGTTGAAATCATTCTATAAGGAGTCAAATTGATTATTTAAAATGCCATAAAATAAGTAAATGAATTAAATCACAATGCGGGAATTAAATCGGAATAAGAATAATAAATAATAAATAATAATAAATTGACTTGAATATTTAATATGACAAATAATCAAAATAATACAATAAATGAAAATAACCTAAATTTAATGGGCAAAATAAAATAAATGATAAATAAAATAAATCTAACTATTTTGGCCTCATATTGGTCGACTTTTGCCGATTTAACGAAATCGGACTAAAGTCAACCGTTTAATATATCATTGGCCCCAAAATCGATATATATATATATATATATATATATATATATATATATATATATATATATATATATTCTAAACAAAATAAACATACAGATCAATATATATAAAATAATAATACTTTAAAATTTACCTAAAACAAAACTTAAAATAAAGTTTATTTCATTTGCTATTTTTCAAATTTCTTTCTTTGTCAGACAAATTTGGGGTCTGTTAATATCTAATTATCTTATACCCTGAAAGATTGAACGCGATCCAGTTCATCTTACTCGGTCTAAGCCAATTCGATAGGGGCATCTGTCATACCCCAAATTTGTCCTACCCGCATCTTTTACTGTTTTACCATTATTCGAAAAATCAAAGATATGTCACTAGTTTTTATCTTTATACCCGATTTTGTCAATTATTTAATTTCATTAATTTCCAATATCTTTTTTATTATTTTGTAAAAAAAAGGCAATCACTAAAATCCCAAAAATTGCATTGTATTTCTTTTAAATCAAAATTTTATCTTATTTATTTTATTTATTCATTATTTTATTTTTCATTATTTAGTTTATTATCAGAAATTTTAAAAAAAAAGTATCTTACCTCATTGTCCTTTTTATATTACTTTAAACCATTTTTATTATTGTTGCAAAAGTCCACAAAATTAAAAAAAAATATTCATTTAAATTTATTATCTATTATTATTATTATTAAGATAGTTATATTTCGTTACTATTTATTTTTATTATTTTTATTATTGTTATCTACTTTTTACTATTCTTATTATTATCTCTATTTATTATTATTATTATTATTATTACTCATTATTATCATTATTATTATTACTATTATTTTTTAATTTATTTTTCTTTTATTTTTATTTTTATTACTTTATTTTTATTTTTATATATATTACTTCAACGAAATTGGCACAAGCAAGACATCTTTTTTCTCACAGCATGCACAGCCTGGCCCACATCCTGTATCACCATCACCAACATATTTTGCGCACATAACTTGTACAACCTACTCCTCCATTTAATTTTCCTCCACTCACTAACAAACTTTTCGCCAGCTTGCAATTTGTTTCTGTTGATTCCTAATCTCTATATAACATACACTAACATCATCACCTAGGAGAGGCTTAAAAAGCTAAGAAAAAAACTCTGTCAAAATATCATTCAAAAGTAAGCCTCAGCACAAAAAAAAAGAAGCAAAAAAATCAATCACTATTCTACCATCAACAAACATCAAAATACAGCCACAAACCGTTTCATCACCCTCACCACCGCGAACTCGCCGGACGCGTCCAAACACCAACCAAAATCAAACCACCTCCTTCAACCTCCAAACTCAACACAACCATCACCACCGAAGCTGTCCCAAAAACCGCGGCCAAAACGCCGGAAAAGACCCTAACCACGCCGAAATGGAACACTACCCTTCACCTTCGCGAAATCAAAAAAGCTGCCGGAAAACCATTAACCACTTCCGACGAGCTCAATCCACACCAGCAACTCATTCACACAACCCAGAAATTCGCAAAAACATTCATCATACCTGCCGTTCCAAATCTAATCGAGTGAGGTTGAGGTCCGTGAGAGCAAACACATCAGCAATCTAATCACCAGCCAAACCGAACCCATTCGCCTCCACCGATCCGAAATCTCACCGCCGGCCCAAAACCCACCTTCACAACACCACAACCAAACAGATTCGCCACGATAACCGCCATCCATCCGTGAACAAGCCGCACCACCTTCAAATCGACGCTGAGTTGTGATTTTTCCGGCGAAACAGAGAGACGCAGAGCCTCAACCGCGTGAGAGAGTGGAACGAGTGAAGCAGAGAGAGAATCTGAGAAGGGCGCCGTCGATTGAGAGAGAGAACCGAGACGAAGGAGAAAACCGAGACAGAGGGAGACCGGAATTGCTTTGCAGAAAGAAAGAAGGGGTCAATTTCTGATTTATCTCTCTGTTATAAATTTTTGAGTTTATTTTATTTATTTTTGTCAATATGTTTTGTTTGGGCCTTTAGCTTTATTCTTTGATGTGCCCGTTCGTTTTCACTGATATACCCGCTAATTTGCTTCTGGACCACTACATTCGTTGCTACACACACCTCTTATTAGCACGAACACTCCACTGATTTTATTTTTTAATATTTTATTAACAGTACATATTTTTCTAAGTGCTTTTTTCTAAGTGCTTTTTGCTATCAGTACATAATACTTTACTTAATATTGTTTTGTTTTATAAAAAAAAATGCCTTAAGATTTTTTTTAGTAAATCATTTTCTTTTCTTTGTTTTTTTTAAATTTAATGTCATCCCGGGCCAATGACTTGACAAAAGGCCATTTTTCGCCCGATTTCATTAAATCGGTGATATTTAGCCAATATGAGGCCCTCTCCTTGTAATTATCTTTTTATTATTTTATTATTTTGACAAAAAAAAAGCATTTAAATTAATTTAGTTTATATTATTATTCTTAACTTTATTTAATTTATTTAATTATTCAATTTATTTAATTATTCAATTTATTATTCAGTTTATTTTTTTTTGGCAATTTAATTTATTCATTTATTTCCATTTATTTATTTATTCTCGCACTACAAAAAAATGTGTTTCGACTCCTCATAGAACGGTTTCTATAAACCGGCTCTAAGGAAGTAAACGAAATAAATTTCGACGCGTCCCAAAAAGGTCCAACGCCTTCGAATAGTTGCGCTCGATTAAAAGGTCCAACGCCTTCGAATAGTTGTGTCCCGATTAAAAAAGGCCGAACGCCTTCGAACCGTTCAAAACACTGCACACACGCTTTCTCTTGGGCAAACTACAACGAGACCTCTTTATTTCTCGCAATCCCCTGTATTTATTTTGTATCCCTCTCCTATTACATTGTACATACTTTCTTTTCCGTATTTTATTTAATTCTGAATCCTTGGTCCAACGCCAAGCGATTGCACTTGCACACTCGCACCTTTTTATTTTTCGTTTATTAGGATCCACCTTACCTTGCGAGCCGAGCGCTTCGTGCCTCGCTAACAAACTACAAAAATAAACTCCACTTGCATTTACCCTTTTAACCTCAAAAAAATAAAACGTTTCGATTAGATCCAAACCCTTGATCCAACGTCAAGCGGTCTTAGGAAATAAAACACTTTAATAAATACGAGAAGATTTGTACGCCACGAGCCTTAAGCGGTAGAAAGGAGGATAACGAGCTCTCGTTACTCGCTCCGATTATTTTCGACGCAAGACGCTCGTCTTGTTGGGCGAGATAAACTATCCATAGTCTTTAGTACATTTCAACTCCTAAACCCTTTCATCGACGAAAGGTAATAAAATCAACAACCAATACCCTTAGTAGGCCGAACTACGAGGCTCTGACTTTCCCATTGCACACGGGAGTACGTAGGCACGAGGATCTCAATCCTTGCCGAGCACCTAGGTTCAATCTAACTTATAATTCAACTCATTTCCCTCTAGCAAGCAATTCGTTTAAGCATAGACATCCTTTCGCGCGTGAAAACATTAGATGGTTCCCATCGAGTACGATAGATGTAGGGGGTGCTAATACCTTCCCCCTGCATAACCGACTCCCGAACCCAGGCAATGGTTCCGTTGACCTTTGTCCTCATCCTTTTCCTCCCGGGTTGTATCTATATCTTCCCTTTCCCTCCTCGGGAATAAATAGAATTAGGTGGCGACTCTTCAGTCAGTCCGGCGCGCGACTACCGTTCATTCGGATCGCGTGAGGTCGTATTTTTCGGGGTACGACACCAGGAGACCTGGGTTCGACCCCAGGCTCCAGCAGGTAAGTTTTTGTTTATTTTTTATTTTTTATTTTACTAATTATTTTTTAATATATATAATTAATAGTATTAATATTATTTAAATATAATTAACATTGTTAACATTAGTCCAATTCTTTTTTTTAACAAATAAAAATCAATGATTTTCTTTATTTCCAAATTTATGTTTCTAAAATATTTGTAAATAAATTAATAAACCCTAGTTTTATTTTCTAAAATACAAAACCCTAATTCTATTTTCTAAAATTTCTAAAACCCTAATTTTTTTTAAAACCTTAATTTATTACCTTAATTATTTTATTTAAATATTAAACTTAATAAATCTTTCTAATATATATAATTAATTAATTATGCTTTATTTTGTAAATAATTATTATTCTCATCATCTTATTTCCTTTCTAAAAATTCTTAAAAATTGTTTATTTAATTAAAAAATATTATCTTAACTTGTATATATTTTTATATTTATGCTAACCTTCTCTTCTTATAATTGTTTTATCACTAATCTTTTAGTTAATATTTATTCTATTATATATTTATTATTCAATCGTTTTTATCATAATGTAACTGCAAAAGCCTTGTAATAGTTGTAGGGTTATTTTTGTCTTTATTTTATTATTTATAAATGTTTATATTGCCATGGTTAGTAATTATAGGGAGTGATAACCTATTTGCTTTAAAATTAATTTAGATCACTAATCATAAAGATAAATATTTGAACATATACACACACACATGTAAGTCGATCCTTGATCGTCATCTCACTTCCTAAGTTTATCCCTCATGTTGCATAAATAAAAAGGTCAAGTAAGGTGTCTAAAAAGCAAAGTCCCTTCGCATAAACAAATCATCTAGTCCCTTCAATATTATAAGATCAAGTCCCTTCGATGTTGCCTTCGTAATTGATCTTGTCCCTTTCGAATAAAAGATGATACGTCCCTTCGTATTGCTAAGACACCTTACAGTTGCCTAAACACAGATGACCATTCACGTGTCCCTTATCACATCCAAGGTAATGACTACCTATTCCTTAATAATAGGGATATTCTTACCATTGAAAGAACATTTAAGAACCGTAAAGATTCAAATTAGGGTAGGTTCCTCTTAAGTACTTGCTCACTTTTCATCAAATTACTTCATTACACTTTACATTTTAAACAATTTTCAAAACAAAGTCTTTATATATATCCGTACAAGGATCATTATAAAGTACTTAAGAAATTTTTTAATCACACATTACACTTCTCAAAACAGTTTAAAGTGAGCTAAATAACTAAGAGCCCATGGATAACCATGGATGTAAAGGGTGCTAACACCTTCCCTTTACATAACCTACCCCCGAACTCAAAAATCTTTTAAGGTCTTTCCTGTTCTTTTATGCCCTTTCCTTTGGATAAAATAAAAGTCGGTGGCGACTATTGCTATCCGCAACATAACTAAAGTCAGTTCTCCCACCGTGTTACACCTGCCACCAGCTCACCAACAATCATTCTGCTCTCGTTGTCGCCCAGCGTGAGCAGACGCAAATAATCTGACGAGAAGACAATGGTCGCTGAAAAATATATGAAAGACCTCTTAGAAGCAAAATTCATATCAGAAGCCATGTATACAACCTGGCTGTCCAAATTTGTATTAGTAAAAAAATCAAATGAAAAATAGAGGTTGTGTATTGACTACACCGATCTCAATCAGGCTTGCCGGAAAGATGCTCATTTTTTGCCTAACATAGATAAATTGGTATATAACTTTGCAAGATTCAAACTCTTGTCCTCCATGGATGCCTACTCTGGATATAACCAAATCCACATGGTTGAAAACAAAAAGAGATACACACTACAAAAAATCGCGTAAATTATGGCGGTTTAATTACGTTTACTAAAAATCGCCACAATTTACAGTAAATTAAACCGACTTAATATTTGTAAAAAATTATGACGGTTTTAACTGTCCTTGTTTACTTAATTGTTTTTAATATTTATACAAAAAAAAATGGCTTCTCTTTCCTTCTTTCCTTATTTATAGGGTATATAACACGTTTTTTTTCTCTTTTTTTTTTAATATTCACATTTTTTATTTATACAAAAAAGTTTAATCAATATTAGTTTATTCATAAATAAATAATAATAATGTTTGTTTCATATTCTTCGTCTCTGAAAAAACGAAAACCTCTTCTTCATTTCTAATGTTCATCTTTCTCCACACTCCACACTCCTTCGATTTTAATTTCTTTTTTCCTTTTTGCTTTTAAATTCGTTCAAGCGCTAACCCTAATAATGATTTGAAGTTCAAATCACACCCATTCGACATTTGTATCAATATCAAACCCTAACAATCAACCATAGCTCTTGAAACCTCATTTTCGTTTCATTCTATCGTAAATCCCCAATTACAGTTCCGCAATCATTCCTTCTATTACTCGTTCCGCTGATCTGCAATCCAGAGTTTTGCAATCGGACGTTGTGCTACTTGGAAATATACAGTTTCATAATCTACATTTCAAGGTAAGTTTTCAGAAGCGTTTGTTCTTTTAATCTATTGAGGACATGATTCCTTCTCTCTTAATTTGTATGTTTAATATCAAATTGATTTCAATGTAAGTTTTAGTTTCATCTCAAAATTCATTTTACTCAGCTTATTATTGTTTTGTGAAGTGATTTCTCACTCTACATATTAAAAATGTGTAACCTTTTGAGAATTTGTAATGTTGTACAATTTACTTTCCAATTGTCCTTTCTATTTTCCCCTGTTAAATTGTCAACTTTTTTTTTAAATGGATGGGGGAGAAAATCAAGTTTAGGGCTTTTATTTTTCTATAATGATGTCTTTGAAAAACTTTTAAGGTTTCATTTCTCATGCAATCAATTAAATTTGTTAATTCCTTTCTTTCTTTTTTTATTGTGGAGGAACAATTTTACAATAATAGTTTGCTATTAGAGGTATTATACTGTTAAAATCATGCTAAGGTGATTTTTCTATACACACAAATTGTGTCAGGAAGGTTTTTTCTATTGGAGGCATTTCATGTTTTTTGTTTATTAATACTACTACTTGTGTTGTTTTGTGATAGGAAGGTTCTTAGAGAAGCAAATAATGCTAGAAGAGATGCATAACGTGTTAAGCTCAAAAGGGAAATTAAAGTTAAAGATGTGAGTGTATATTATTATGCTTTGTGGATTTTTATTAACATTTAATTTGTGTTTATTTGTAATTTAATAATTTATCTAAATTATATATTATGATGTTAATGAAAGTGACTCTTAGTGTGATTTAACTAGCTGCATATGTAAAGTACATTGTTGGTGTGATATTAGTAATAACATGGTTTTGGGTTTATTTCTTAAGGTTTTTTTTGTGTTGTATTTTTTTTGGTTCTAGGGTATGGATTAGGATAAAAAAGGTGTTGTTTTGCGTGTTTGTGGGAAGAATATTCTAAAGAATGAACATGTCAAGGCTGTTAGTTAATGGTCCTGCCGGTCTCGTTTAACTAAATTGAAAATTTTGACTTCTTATATTGATTACTTGCTTTATATTGGGGCATTCCATACTTAAGGTACACAATCTCTCTTATAATTTATGTATTTATGTTCATCTATACATGTGTGTCTTGTTTCTCATCTTTGCTTTCGATGGCTTATGGGAGCATCTCACTAACTAATCAACTGTCAATATAGTTAGAAACTATCCGCAGAATGTAAGTTTCTTTAACATCTCTCAATTCAAAGAATTTTCATACTAGTATTGATTTATGTAACAGGGAATAGCTAGCTAGTAGACTTGTGAAAGCAACACCTAAAGATGCGACTAAGAAAAGAGAGGTAAGACTATCAGACTCCAAAAGATTTAACAAGGAGAGATGAGGCACTTTTATGATGATATTACAGTGATTGTCATATATCTAAATCGTAAACTTATCGATAATAGCTTTCTATGTAGTTCTCCTTATTCAATTAAAGGTGGTAGGCATGTCAATTTTTAGTTCAAAGAATGAAAGAACTCTAAGCATCTTTCAAGTAGAACCTGTTTCTAGAACTCTAAGGTGGTAGGCATGTTGAGTTGATATTTGATATCTTGACCAATCTTTGTTTAAGATATAATATTTGTAACACGTTTGATAAAACTAATCTATAACCTTGATTACTACCGTTGCTGTCATCAAAACTGTTCGAGAAGCTCATCGAAATATATCTTCTACAATGATGATGTTATTTGCAGGTTATCTTTGTTTACTTTTTTCTGGCGTCTGGGATAAAATTTTCCAATTTATTTTGTTCTTATTATAATTTCCACTTGCTTTGTTTTATTTTTGTTTCGTATTGTAAAATAAGATGATAGTGGTTTTTTACATTTGAATTTCTTATAAATAATATGGTAGTGATTTATACTTATGTGGAGAAGACTTGTCCCCTATAAATTATAGTATGACACATGACTCAAATGATGTACAACACTTATGTAGGGATACAACAAACTTTGGAATCTCTGGAATCTTTAGTAAACAAACAACTCTGATGCCACTCACAAAAAAATAATGTTATTTTGAAGGGGAGTAATATATTAAAGGTTAGGATGAGTAATTGTTGTCATTTATCTAATAAATGTGATTCATTTATCCAATAAATGTGATATTTTGCAATATGTATTAGAAAAATAGAAATAAAAATATCATGAAATACCATAGTTTATCGTCAGACATTATTTTTTATTGGTAAACATAGAATTGTATGATCTTTGAAGCCAATCCCATATATTTTGGAAACACTTCTACTATTGTGTCTTTAACATAATATTTCCTTTATACCTTTTATCATTGTGTTTTAGACAATGACTTAAATCTTAAATATTATGTCTAACAATATCCTTTTATATATTGAAGTTGGTAATAAGTATCTGTCAGTAATTTATCATAAGTGAGAAATTGGACAATCATAATTTTCCATTCAAAAGTGGTGGCTTTTTGGCCCATGCACCAGTACTTTGTGTAATTTTAAATTACCGATATCAGAGATTTAACCCCGCTTGGGATTCCATATCTGGGGTAAGGAATTTGTAAAGTATTGGAGTTTCTTATTTTCAGTAAGTGTTTCATTAAGTGTGTTTGGTTTTTCAAGGGTGAAAATTAATTATAAATAAATTTATGAAAAGTTACTTTTGGTTATTAGTAAATTGAATGCAAAAAGGTTCACGTATGGGTTAGTGCATTCATCCATGAATTGAAGAAATAGATGTCGATTCTTCATATTAAACCAAATCTAAGTTTATCTACTGGGGTTAATTATGATTTTATAAGTTAATTTTAAAAACTAAACAAAATTAGAGTTAAGAAAATCAGTACATTTGCCAAGAACTTGAATTATATTTATGTGTGTAAATAATCAAATGGACTACTTATGCATCTCTTGTTGTGTGTACAGTTCATGTCTCGAAAGAAGTTGAAGACTTGAGTATTGAAGAAGAATCTAAATCTTGAGTAGAATGAAGACTGAGTATTGAAGAAGAATCTAAATTTTGAGTGGAATGAAGACATGACTTTAAAGAGGTTTCCTTTTAATCTCACCACTCTATTATTGAAATATCATAAAGGCTTTATCTCTGAGGGAAAAAAGAAATAATCTTAAGCGGATTACCTCAGGAGAGGCTCTATTGGTTTTAAAGGTGTCTGCTAACTGGAGAAACTTTTTTAAATGTTGATTTGGGTTCTCGGTAGCAAGACTTGCAAATTGTCTCAGCTGTATTAATTGCAGCAGAGATAGTTTAAGTTCAAAATTATTAGTTGGGATGACGGGGTTTACTATACTGGAACTAGGTTCCTCGTTGGATGGTTGGGCGAAATCCTTAAGAGGTCTTCAATTTTGATCTCCGTCCATAGCTCTCCTGATTCTATGGAAAAATAAACGTGTGCGAGCGTAACGTTCAAGTTCAGCTAGAGGGTCTACTAAGCTTCCGGTAATGCGATTCTTTCGCATTGACCGACAGGTAACAACCTTAATCTAAACGGTATAACTATAGGGTACGAAATTTGACGAAATTGGTCCCCGACAACGGCGCCAAAAACTTGATGCGTGTTTTTCGCAAGTGTACGAACGCGTCAGAGTAATATAAAAGATTGTCGAATCCACATAGACCAAATGTCAATCTACCGTTATCTGCTGTTATGGTGTGTATCTAAGGCAATTGAAAATAATGGTTTAAAAGAGTGCGCAATGATAAATAGAAGAGTAAATTTAAATTAATTGATAAAGACAGGTTCGAATGCAATTCACATAATCAAGTGATAATCAAGTATTTGTTAATAAAACTACTTATGAGCAATGTTTTCTACTTTGAGAATAACTAATTTAACGGGAACTGTCGCTTTCGCGTAATCAGAACCGAGTTGTACTCCCTAATCAAACCCTCCTATTGTCACGGATAAAAAGGCGCGTATTGCATTAGAGTAGTAAACCTATTTTTAAGAAATATAATATCTTAACTAAGTTGAAAAGTATTTTGACCTGGATTTTCTAGCAAAAAGAGGTTCTCACGAACCAGACTCTAAACTTCTTAACGCGTCCGAAAATAGTTTTAAAATCTCTTTTCTTTTTAATCTAAAAACTCCTAATGAACTAAACAAAGCATTTTTGGCTGTTTTTGAAATAGTTAAAAAAAATTAAATTTAAATAGGCGTTGGACGGCTTTCGATCTTACCCAACGGAACTTTAAAGAACGTGAATACTTGTATTGAAAGTTCAAAATAGCCCTTAAGCGTTTCTACAAACAATTGTACAAATTATCAGTTCAATTATGATCCTTACATTCTAACCTTTATAAAATTAGCTAGACATGGTAAAGTAAAAGTTCATTTTAATATTTTTTCATAAAAGGTATTTAGTGCGAGTGCGGAAAGTAAATTAAGTAAAGTGCGAGTGCGGGAAAGTAAAATAAAAATAAGGCAATGCGAAAATAAAGATAAGTAGTGTGAGTGCGGAAATACAGATAAGTAGTGCGAGTGCAGAAAATAAATGAAAGTAGTGCGAGTGCGGAAAATAAATAAAGTAGTGTGAGTGCGAAAATTAAATAAAATAAAACAGTGCGAAAATTAAATAAAAGTAAAGCAGTGCGGAAATTAAATAAAGTAAAGCAGTGCGGAAAGTAAAATACGAACTGGAATTAAAATGGCAGTAGAATTAACTTCCTTCCAAAGTGCTCCAAGACTCGATCACACAGACGTATACAGACTCGATCACTCGATTGTAGCAACACTCCGTTGTGAAGTGGATACTACTTTTATAACTGATATATGCCTAAGAAATTCTAAGTCTGGATGAACAAAAACGAAAAACTAAAGTCCTATTTATAGGAAAGATGATAATATGAAAAGACATGGATGCCCCTGCATTTGAAAAATGGAGGGAACTTCATTTTGCCTTGTGGCGCCTGCCACACCCTCATGGCGCCCGCCATGAGTGAAAAATGAAGGAAGGTAGTGGAGATCATGGGGAACGTGGAAGTTGAGGGGAGGTGAAGACGTGTCCACGTCACGGCTGACCCCATGGCGCCAGCCACAGTGAGTGTCACAAGTGCAAAATGCTGAATTACTTGATTTTTGCTCTTTTCAGCTCCTTTTCCGTTTCTTTTCTCGCTCGAGGATCCGATTAAACTAAAAACCTGAAAACAAAGAAAAACATAGTAATAACATAACAAAATAGCAATAAAAAACTTAGAATGCATGCGAAATTAGAGTCAGAAACGCGGTGAAATTCAGTGTTATCAGTGAAGTGCTATCTTGGAGGGATTCAATTTGGTGGATGGATGTTATGATGTTGAATAAGGGGTTACATGGTGCCGTAAACTTGTTCATGGGGATGTGTTAAGGGAATTTCACAATGGTTTAGTAACCTCATTCTGGCACTCTAATTGGTTGACCAACCAACCTTTAAAGGAGGCCTTTCCTGAAATTTTTTAGCTAGCAGACCGCAAGGATTGTTCTGTTGCGGAGGCTTGAGAACGGGATCGTAATTGGCGGAGATGGAACTTGGAGAATATTGTAGGTAATATAGGAGAGATTACTGAAGGAGTTTGGGAGGAATTTGTGGATATTCATGGAGTTGAGATGAATCAGAATAGGAGTGATTGTTTTATCTGGATGTGAACATGATAGAATTTTTTCGGTAAGATATTGTAATCTTATGCTTAAAGAAGTTGTTCATACAGTCCATTTTGTGCCAGCATGATCAAAGCTGTAAATCAACTGTGGGAATTGAAAATTCTGTCAAATGTGAAATTGTTCGGGTGGAGGATGTTGATCGGTAGGATTCCAACAAAGGATCTATTGTTTAAGAGGAAAGTTTTGACTGAGTTAAGAGATTTACGCTGTGCCTTTTGCACCACGGAGGAGGAAACCCACACCTCTTTGAGCTTTGTTCGTTCACGATTCAGATTTGGAGGAAGGTTTACGAGTGGATTGGCACTGATTTTGATTTGACTTTGCGGGAATTTATGGATTTCTTCCGTCATCGCGATAAAGTGTAGTCAAAGAATAATAAGTTGGTTGTTGGCGCGATTTAGTTAGTCTTTGTTTGGAGTATATGGCTGATGAGGACTGCAATCATCTTCAAGAAAGAAGCAATTGGTTTTATGTAATGTATGTCAGCTATCATTCTTAGATCGTGGATATGACTAAACGCCTGTTGTAAAGTTGAGTATCACTGTAATATTTATGTTTAGAATATCCTACCTCTAAACTATTTTAAGAGGTAGGGTTTTCAGTTTGTTTCTCGGGCGAAGTATCCCTTATATAACTTTAATAAATTCATTGACTATTAAAAAATATTATGGTTTTGGTTTATCACTGCAAGTCAATTTTTTTGTAGTGGATAAACTTTTTTTCTTAAGTAAGCAATCAAATCATGTCATAATTGTAAATGTTTTAACTTTTAGAATGTTTTTCTCACCATCAGTATCTGATTCATTGAACCGATAAACCAATTCAAGGATCAATTCTAATATCAAGTGATTTCAATCCCCTTTCGATGTCAGTTGTGGGAGACCGAACTGTGATCCTCTACCAAGTACAGCTTCAATCACCATTGAACTAACTAACGATTGGGTTATAATCATTTTATTTTTTCCACAATCTAACTTAACGTGAACATTCTTAGTAAAGAAATTGGTTTTTACAGCATTAAAAAGGCTAGAATCTAAGTGAGTTTCACAAAAGGATGAAATTTTTCCTATTTTTTGAGCACTCTATTACCATTAATACGTGTTACCGTGCATATGGCATCCATAGAGTCGCTAAAATGGGTTATTTCATATGGTTGCTCCACCAAACCTGGATTTGGGTCTTAAACCTAGACCCCATAATCTTAGGAATTTTTAAACCCGACCTTAAAAACCATATTACCCATATAATTAGTTTGGATAGGTCGTAGGCAGTCCATTATACCAGCATAGTTATAAAGTTTAAAAATAATATATTTATATTTATATTGTCTCACTAAAAAACAATTCGTTGATTTTTATCACCTCACTAAATTTTCTCTATTTTTTTAATCTTTTATTTTAAAATATTATACATTAATATAATCAAATTAATATTCAATTTTTGTGTTTTAGTTCATAATTTCCTCAAATTATATTAGTTTCTCTTTTGTTAAATATTTTAGTATTATTTTATACAATTTAGATGTATTGTATTTAAAAATATATTTTAGTATATATAAAAAATAATATAGTATTTAAAATGTATTATATGTAAATTAATATTTTTTTATTGTATTTATAATAATATTATGATGTTTTATTTGAATTTGTGTATAAAATATGATTAATAAATCGATCGTTTAGGACCGTATAGTTCGAAGCCTGTAGAGTGATAGGATTATGTATTAGTTTTTGAACCCATATTACAATCAAGTTTTTTGATCTAACGCTAAAAGCCCAGGTCCATCATGGTCGGTCCATTTAGGGCCGAACCGAATAGTTTGTTTTGACACCACTAGTTGCAGATGGTTATTAATGTACAGGTCGGAAAATAAATTTCTTGAAAAAAGAAAATTAAAAATGCTCTTAAATAGATATGAAACAAAATAAAACTTTATTATCAATTTACCAAGTATGTTTGGTAACAAATGTCTACACTTGTTCAATACTTATTACAATCAGTTGGTTTGAAGGAGACTACATTTTTTTTGAGATCATAACCAATCAAATGGTTCATTTGTGCCAAGCTTCCAAAGATGCCTAATCCATTATTATGTGGCCGAAAAACAAAACAATCAATTCCCTTACTTATAGTATTAAAGACGCCCTTAGGATCTAACTTAACATCCGTGCCACTAAAATGTGCAGTAATTACAGGAAATTTTTGTTTTTTAGATGTGGTTTTATAACAAAGGCTAAACGAATCAGCATAATCTTTAACGCGCTTTAGTTTAACCATTTTTTTAACCACAGATTCTAGCTTATGAAAAACACGACGTGGAAGAAGAGATACAGGTGTACCAGAGTCAATTATGATATTATGCGTAGAAGCATTTGTTCCTTCCCGTTTAAACCCTTTGTACTTTATTCTCTTATTTCCCACACTAATTGCCTTCAAAGTTAGATAGTAATAGTCCTTTTGTTGGTTTCCAATCATTTTGACTATAGGAGTTGAGACAACTTTATCACCTGACACAATGGCAGCATCTCCGAAGTTGAGCTTGCTAGATAAATTAGAGTTTCTATAAAACTCATTGACAATTAAACAATATGAAAATTTATCATCAGTTAAAGATCCTAATTGTTTTATAATTGACGTAGGGCCTTTTCCAAGGCCAATGATACCAGAATTCTTACCGTTATACTCATAGCTTAGAGTATTGGTGTGTCCACATCCCATTACAATTTTAGGAAATGAGATAATAGAACCGTGGGTGAAATCCAATGTAAGAGTCTCCATAATAAGATCTCCTTGTGTCTTTATTCCACCACCATAATCTAATGTATATTGACATGCGTTTGGATCATAAGAACAAGAAGCATATGGCATAGATTTGCATGTTCTTGAAGAACATGAAATATTTTGGTAACTCGAGGATTTTGAAGGATTAAAAATTTGAGAGGTTTGATTGTAACATATATTACAAGGTTTGCATTGATGCCAAATTAAGTTACTACCTGTATCTAAAATAGCATAAACCTTAAATGGAGGCGTACCAATCGAATAACTCATGAGATATTCACCGATAGAATCATAGGGCAAAGATAACTCAAATTTATTTTTTGTATGAGAAAATTTTTGGTTTATATAATTGGCACGATTGATAGAACATTGGACTTCATTGATTTTTTTTTGAAATTGAGTTTGTGTGGAGTTGTAGAATGGTGATTTAAAAGAATCACGGTGAATGAGTTCAACAGTGAAACCATTGTTAATAGGATGAGAAGTGGTTATTAAACAAGGAAGGCAAAAGAAAATAAAGGAAAAATATGTAAGATGTGACATTGTTCTGGAAATTTGAGTGAAAATTTATTGTCTCAGTTATATTTTTTTCACTACTTTTTATAAGATAGGATTCAGAGAAAGATGTAAAGATAAGAACAACAAAAACTAGAACATAAAAATCCGTCTATATTCGCTTAATCAATTGTTTAGTACTTTTTAGGTAAAATATTATATATGTTAATTGTTAAACTATTTTTCAATATTTGATTTGACTTTATTAAATAATTGGTTTGACTTTCTTAAACAAAAAATATTTTATCTTACTTATTTTGTTTGCCACATATGATAATTATATACTATTCAATGGAAAACAGTTAGATGTATATTTAAGATATATAACTCTTACCAAAAAAAAAGAGATAAACCAATTTTAAACAAATAATTTATTCAATCAAATAATTATCGAGAAATGCTTTTCAAAATAACCAATAAAAGTGACATCATTTTAATTTTGATTATATATATATATATATATATATATATATATATATATATATATATATATATATATATATATATATATATATATATATATATATATATATATATATATATATATATATATATATATATATATATATATAACTGTGAATATTCTTACTCAAGAAGAAAGTTATTAAAAATTAGTCTGCATCAAGACCATTAAATCATTTTTAATTAATAGCTGAAAATAATCCGTAATTATATATCATGTGATCAATTTATTTTTCCCTTTTCATATTTAATTATTGATTATTTTTAACCATTGATTAAAAATTAGTTAATGATCATAATGTTGAGTAAATTTTATAAATTTACTTCTCTAATAAGAATATCCCCGATATTAGTATATATATATATATATATATATATATATATATATATATATATATATATATATATATATATATATATATATATATATATATATATATATATATATATATATATATATATATATAATTCTAAGAATCTATAAAATGTCAATAATAAGATATTGTCGTATTGAAAATGTTGCATTGAATAAAATATATCAATAATCTCTCTTATTTTATATTTATCACTACGCCAAAAATTGCATTTCGCAACGCACAAAAGACAGCGCTTTTAATGCAAAGCGCTGCTATAGGTCAATTAAAAATTCGCTAAAAAAACACTCTCTAAAGAGCACATTAGACAGCGCTTTCTAAGACGACCACTTTAAAGAGTGCTTTCACCTTAAGCGCTTTCTAAAGTGTAACTTAAGAAAGCACTTTATTTTAAATTATTTTACAAAAGACCTATAAGAGCGCTTTAGGTAGGGAAAAGAATTTTAAAATATATTAATATAGCAAATTATATTTAATATATTTAAATCATATTAAATTAAATTTTAATTTATTTTAAATTATATTTATAATTATTCAAATATAAGTTTTAAATACAAACATTTTAATTTATTAAAATTATATTTAAATATATTAAAACTATATTAATATATAATTTAAAATATATCTAAAATTAAATTAATATATCAAAATATAATTCATATATTTAAAATTATATTAATATGTCAAAATATTTTTTTTAATATATTCAAATATATATAAATTATATTCAAATAATATATTCAAATATTTTTTTAATATATTCAAATAATGTATTTAAATAATATATTCAAATATATACAAATATTTTTTTAATATATTCAAATAATATATTTAAATAATGTATTCATTAATATATTTAATATATAAAATATATTAATTAATATATAAAATTTTATTAATTTATCAAAATATAATTAATATATTTAAAATTATATTAATATATCTAAATATTATTTTAATATTTTAAAATAATATATTCAAATAATATATTAATATATTCAAATAATATATTAATATATTCAAATAATATATTTAAATATTTAATATATAATTTAAAATATATCAATTGATATATAGAAATTATATTAATATATAATTTAAAATCTATTAATTAATATATAGAAATTATATTAATATATAATTTAAAATATATTAATTAATATATAGAAATTATATTAATATATAATTTAAAAAATATTAGTTAATATATAGAAATTATATTAATATATATCTCAAAATATATTAATTGATATATAGAAATTATATTAATATATAATTTAAATATACAAATTAAATATATAAATTATATTAATTAAATATATTTGTAAACTTATATTATATATATTTAATTTGAATTTAACAAACGGATGGGGGCGTAATATCGCTGGTCAAGGAGGTTTATCTTAATGCTTTGGGTCTAGGGTTCGAATCCCCCTCGCCCCACTCTAAGGTAAAACTATCAAAAGCCTAAGAAAGCGATCTCTAAGGTTATTTAATAAAATATATTAATTAATATATTCAAATTATATTAATATATAATTTAATATATATTAATTAATATATAGAAATTATATTAATATATAATTTAAAATATTAATTAATATATAAAAATTATATTAATATATAATTTAAAATATATTAGTTAATATATAGAAATTATATAAATATATATCTCAAAATATATTAATTGATATATAGAAATTATATTAATATATAATTTAAAATATACTAATTAATATATAGAAATTATATTAATTAAATATAAATGTTAAGTTATATTATATATATTTAATGTGAATATAATTAATGGATGAGGGTGTAGTATCGCTGGTCAAGGAGGTTTATGTGAATGTTATGGGTATGGGGTTTGAATCCCCCTCGCCCCAGACTCATTTTAATTTTTTTTTATATTTTCTACTTTAGAAAGCGTTTTTATTAAGAATCGCCCTCTAAGGTAAATCTATCAAAAGACCTTAGAAAACACTTTCTTCAGAAAGCGCTCTCTCTAAGGTTATTTAATAAAATATATTAATTAATATATTCAAATTATATTAATATATAATTTAATATATATTAATTAATATATACAAATTATATTAATATATAATTTAAAATATATATGAATACTTATGTTATATATATTTAATGTGAATATAATTAATGGATGAGGGTGTAGTACCGCTGGTCAATGAGGTTTATGTGAATGTTATGGGTCTGGGATTCGAATCCCCCTCGCCCCAGACTCATTTTTATTTTATTTTTTTTATATTTTCAACTTTAGAAAGCGCTTTCCAGTGAAAGCGCCCTCTAAGGTTATTAATTAAAATATTTTATATTATTTTATTTCAGAGAACTTAGAAAGCGCTTTTAACAAAAAGCGCCCTCTAAGGTTAATCTTTCAAAAGACCTTAGAAAGCGCTCTCTAATGTCAATCATTTATTAAAATATAAAACGTTTATAATCATTTTCTTTTTTAGAAACCAGAATCGCTTTCGTTGTTTACGTTCCTAAACCCTTTTCTACTCATTTTCTTGCTTTCGTTACTTTCGTTCTTGCTGAAGATTATCATTGCTGAAGATTATCATTGTTCGTTGATCGTCATTGCTGAAGATTATCTTTGCTTTCGTTCTTGCTGAAGATTATCTTTGTTGTTGTTGATCGTTTGTTGCTCATTGTTGTTGTTGAGGTATGTGGTTTTGTTGTTGTTGTACATTGTTGTTGTTGTTGTTCTTGCTGATACTATTCATTGTTGTTGTTGTTGTTGTCGTTCTTGAAAATGTTGAAAATAGATAGAAACGATGAAAATGTTGAAAATAGATAGAAAAGATGAAAATCTTGAAAATGCTGATACTAGTGAGTGAATGAAAATTTGTTGTTGTGAGTTGAAAGGAAGATGAAGTAGCATTGTCAAACAAAACCTATTGATATGTACATGTTTATGTATTATTATGTGAATATGCTTTCGTGGTACGACGGTCTTGTTTTATGATACTATATTTATGTGCTGATACTATACAACATTTTTTTATGAGACAATATCAAATTCTAATAATCTTCATTTTTTTATGCAAATTGAAGGTAGATTTTGAGGTGAGGTCTAGAAGTTGTTTACATCTCTACAGGTATATTTTCTTTTTTTATTTTTATTTTTGTTTTTGTTTAGTTTAATTAGTGTAACTATGGATAAGAAATGGATGTTTTCAAATCAATTGACGAAAGAGTACGAGAATAGGGTCAAGGAATTTGTTAAGTTTGTCGTTGCGCACGTCGAAGACCCCAGTCGAATAAAATGTCCGTGCTTGGATTGTTGTTTTGTGGGTCGGGTTAACGCGAGTCAGCTGTTATCGCATTTACTTAGGCATGGAATTGATCGAAGTTATACATGTTGGGATTTGCATGGTGAGAAAAGTAACAGGAATGTTGAATCGGGGGATAATACGACCTATGATTCAAACGATAATGGCACAGATACATACAATTATGATCGAGTCGAAGAGATTGCAGAAGCACTTGAAGATGATCTTAAGGATTGTCCTAAAATGTTTGAGAGGTCGGTAAGCGATGCAGAGAAACCATTGTATAATGGTTGCACTAAATTCACAAGTTTGTCTGTGGTATTAAAGTTGTACAACTTAAAGGTGGGCAATGGATGGCCGGATAAAATTTTCACAGAGTTATTGGCCCTTATGAAAGATATGCTTCCAGAGGATAATGTTCTTCCCAATCGAACATATGAGGCCAAAAAGATGTTGTGCTCTATTGGCATGAGCTATGATAAGATACATGTTTGTCCAAACGATTGCGTCTTGTTTCGAAACGAGTATGCATCGTTAAACGAGTGTCCTAAATGCGGTGTCTCTCGATATAAGAAGAAGTTGTCTCCAGCAAAAGTCTTATGGTATTTTCCTATAATTCCGAGATTTAGACGCATGTTTCATAGTGAAACCGATTCAAGACACTTGACTTGGCATGCAGATGAAAGAATTATTGATGGAAAGTTTCGACATCCGGAAGATTCACCACAGTGGATGAAAATTGATGATGATTATCCTGAATTTGGAAAAGAAGCAAGAAACCTTCGTTTGAGATTATCTACTGATGGAATGAACTCACACGGTCTTCAAAGTATCTCGCGTAGCACTTGCCCTGTGATTTTAATGATTTATAACCTACCTCCATGGCTATGTATGAAGCGTAAGTACATGATGTTATCTATGTTAATTTCTGGGCCTAGACAACCAGGGAATGACATAGATGTTTACTTGGCACCCTTAATCGAAGATTTAAAGTTTTTGTGGGAGAAGGGTGTGGAGGTTTATGATGGATATAGGAAAGAAGGTTTCAACTTGAGGGCGATGTTGTTTGGCACAATTAATGATTTTCCAGCATACGGAAATCTATCAGGGTACAACATAAAAGGTCAATGTGCGTGTCCTATTTGTGAAGATAAAACAGATTGGACGCGATTGGAGTTTAGTCAGAAGAATGTCTTTCTCGGTCATCGTAGATTCTTACATTCGAGACATCACTACCGTGGGTGGGGAAAAGCCTTCAATGTAGACACAGAACAAAGTAGAGCTCCACCTATATTGACAGGTGATCAAATTTTTGAAAAGGTGAAAGATGTGAATACTCAGTTTGGCAAGCCTTTTGCACATACACTTGTCAAGAAAGGGTGGAAGAAGAGGTCAATTTTTTTTGAACTTCCATATTAGAAGTCTTTGTATGTAAGACATTTTCTCGATGTTATGCATATTAAAAAAAATGTGTTTGACAGTGGTATTGGTACGTTACTCAATATACCTGGAAAGTCTAAGGATGGCCTTAAAGAAATAAATGACTTGGTAGCGATGGGGATAAGAACTGAATTAGGGCCCGTGAAGAAAGGAAATCGAAAATATCTACCACCTGCTGCATATACTCTATCTAGAAAGGAGAAAATGATATTGTGTAAGTTTCTAAGTGAAGTTAAAGTTCCAGAAGGATATTCTTCAGATATTAGAAGACTTGTGTCCTTGAAAGACCTCAGGTTAAAGAGTTTGAAGACGCATGACTGCCATGTTATAATGGAACATTTTCTACCAATAGGTATACATTCTATTCTGCTTGAAAAAGTAAGAAATGCAATAACTAAATTGTGTTTTTTCTTCAAGTCAATTTGCATTAAGGTGATCGATCCTGCGATCTTACCAACATTGCAAAACGAAATAGTTATTACTTTGTGTGATCTTGAAATGTATTTTCCTCCCTCCTTTTTTGACATAATGGTTCATCTAGTTGTTCATCTGGTGAAAGAGACACAATTGTGTGGACCGACTTATATGAGATGGATGTACCCTGCTGAACATTATATGAAAATATTAAAAGGGTATGTGAAAAACCGAAGTCGACCAGAGGGTTGTATTGCCGAACGATACATTGTTGAAGAAGCGATTGAATTTTGTACTGAATATTTGTCCAATGTACAATCAATTGGACTCCCCAAATCTAATGTTGTAAAAAAAAAGCAGGAAAAAAGCTAATTGGGAATGAAGTTGTGACAATATCAAGGGTCGAATGGGATCAAGTGCATTTGTATGTTCTGCACAATGAGAATGAAGTTGAGCTGTATGTTGAAATGCACAAAGATGTTCTCTGAGGTTTAAATACGAATAGAAATAGGAATTGGATAGTACGAGAGCACAATCAAAGTTTCATACCTTGGTTTAAGAGTCACATTTTCGAAAGGTATTATTCAGATCCCGCTTCAATAATAGAAAGATTGATATGTTTAGCATATGGTCCAAGTTTGGTTGCGTTTTCTTATAGCGCATATGCAATTAATGGATACACATCTTATACCAAAGAACAAGATGATAAAAGTAAAATTCAAAATAGTGGTGTCACTGTGGTAGCTGAAGCAATGCACATTTCAAGTGTGAAAGACTTAAACCCCAAATTTGCAAATTTGTCATATTTTGGGGTTATCGAGCGCATTTGGGTGTTTGATTATGAGAAGTTTCAGATTCCTATATTTTGTTGCAAGTGGGTTGAAAACAATAATGGTGTACGAATGGATAAGTCGGGATTTTTGCAAGTGGATCTTAATAGGGTGGATACAAAGATGAGCCTTTTATTCTTGCCTCTCAAGCTAAACAAGTGTTCTATGTTAATGATCTGACAAGTACAAAGTGGTCTATAGTGCTTTTATCGAACAAAGTACTTGATGATAACATTGGAGATCAAGGTGATATTGATGTGGATATTGAATCATTGACTAGAAACGATCAAGGTGATATTGATGGTGATATTGAATCATTTACTAGAAATGATCATAATGAGGGTATTTGGATCAATCCAACCGTCCGTGTTGTTAAGAGACGGGTAAAACATATTCCAACCAAGAAAAGAAAGAGACGTGCCTAAAAAAGGTACTAATGGCTAGTAATTGATTATAGATTATGAATTTAGATTTGTCATTTAATTTTTGGATTTTTGATTTGTCATTATAATTTGACATGTTATATCATTCGATGGATTATAGATTATGGATTTTAGATTTGACATGTTGGATTTTAGATTTGTCATTATAATTTGACATGTTATATCATTCGATGGATTATAGATTATGGATTTTAGATTTGACATGTTGAATTTTAGATTTGTCATTATAATTTGACATGTTATATCATTCGGTGGATTATAGATTATGGATTTTAGATTTGACATGTTGAATTTTAGATTTGTCATTATAATTTGTCATTTAATTTTTTGTTTTTTCTTTCTTACAGGTTTAATGGCTAGTAATGAGGAAGACGCACACGGGACACACGAGACACACGAGACGCCCGAGACACATGAGACACATGATGCAAATGAAACTCAACAAAAAGCTTCGAATGTAGAAAGTGAAATAAAATGTGGAATAACAATTATGAGGTCAATTCACCGTGCTAGAGACAAAAGGGTGAAATTTGATGTACATTGGGGCGATGATGACCAACTAATTGAGCCTAACGGTTCAATGTTGGCTTCATACATTGGTTCACTTGTCCGCCAGCACATTCCAAATACCAGTGATGATTGGAGGAATTCAATGTTGAAAGTTGGTAAAGATAAGATATGGAGTGAGATAGAGGTACTTGGTTACCAAACATGATTGATGTGTTATTAGATTTCTTTTGACTTATACTAACACACTTATACTAACACATTTTATGTTTATATGTGTATGCATTTTTTGTAGAGGTCCTTTAATATTGATGAAAGCCGCAAAAAGTATTGTCTCCAATTGGCCGGAATGAGACATAGGGGATTTCGAGCCTTATTATAAAACAAATATCTGAGGGATGATAAAAAAAATTGTTGAAGCAAAACTTCCACTATTGTATGTGGATTTGATTACACCGGAAGAATGGAAGGCTTTTGTAGCCAAACGGAAAAGCGCAAAATTCAATGTAAATTTATTTATCTTTTAATTTCATGTCTATTAATTGTATTATATACTTGTTTATCTTTGCATTAGTTTGTTCTGATATGCCTTAAACTTGTTTATCCAGGATTTGAGTGCCACTAATTGCAAAAGAGCCTCAAAACTCGCATATCCATACAGAAAAGGCCGAAAGAGATATGCACGCTTACAACAACAAATGGTAACTATATATAAACAATATGATCTTATTAATTGTCTCAATATGTTATAATTGACGATCTTATTATGTTTCTCAATTTGTAGTTGGAAGAGGAGAAAAGTGCAGAAAAATCTCTTCCGGGACATGTTTTGTGGAAGGATGCTCGTGTGGGAAAGAGTGGAGTTCTTAGTGAAGACGTTCAACAAGTTTATGAGAAATGTGTAAGTATAACATTAAGTATAACATTATGTCTTTAATCCCCACTAATAATTTTCGATTTGTCAATGAATTTCAAGAGAGTCTAGCTAAATTCTTAACCACAGGTGAGGATTAGGATTGCAGGGGCATTCTTAGTCGAGTACTAAATGTTCCTGAGTATTCCGGTTGAGTGATGGGTAAAGGATTTGGTGTGACGCCCTTTTCCTTGTATAAGAAACCAAAAAGAAAAAATCCTTGCAATGAAGAAGTGATGAAAACATTGGAGGAACTTAAGGCGCAAGTCAGTGTATTGCAAAAGGATAAAGATATGTATGAGGCGTCTAAGCGCAGTTCCGGGTTGAAAGATACTAGTGACAAAGCTAGTATCAATTGTGAAAATAAAATTCCTGAGGTAATTATAGCACATATTTATCTTAATTAAATTAACACTTTTATTTTAATTAACCTTTACACACATTAACAATTATACTTTCACTATTGCTTCGGGGCATTTCCTCTTGTCAGCTGTATTTGTCGTTACCGACTTATCGCATGGTTGGCAAAGGAAAAGTGTATAACAGAGCGGGAGAGTTACTTCACCATAATTTTCTCCCTCATGGATGTCTGAAAGTGTCAGTTGATATTGTTGTAGTTATGGGTGCGACACTACCTATATCTGACACGGTTGCAGAGATAACATCGTTGGGAGAGGCTTTAGGCTCGTTTGTTGCATGGCCGTCAAACCTCATTATTATAGATGATGAGGTAAGGTTAAAATCATTATGAATCTCTTAGAATTCAAATGTCAATTCTGAACCATTTTGAAAATCATTCTGAACCTTACGTAGATTTTTTTGCAATATGGTAAATTTAGACTCCTACAAAACCCTTATCTAAAAGGCTTTTTCCGGAAAAAGAGTTTGTTGCATCACAAACAAGAGAGATACATTTAAAGTGTTATTATATGATCTAGATTCAAAAGTTTTATGATTTTCTACTTTACCTAACTTATATGATTGTTAGGTTCTTTCTGCTCAAGCTTCACAAGTTCCTTCTGCTCAAGCTTCAAAAGTTCCTCCTGCTCAAGCTTCAAAAGTTCCTCCTGCTCAAGCTTCACAACAGGTCGAGGGCAAGAAAAAGGTTCCTGCAAGAAGAACTGTTGCAACTCGCTTTCGGTCGTGTCTTGATACACTTGTGTCAGTATCAGATGTGATGCAAGGTTGTATTTGTCAAATAGACTTAGACGAAGGTGTTTTTGGTTTTCCTCATTCGGAGATAATTGGAATAGAGGACATTGAGTAGATTCTCAAGCAACAAACATTAGACACCGGTGTTATGCATGCCTACATTTGGTACTCCGATCAATCTATTATTTATTTACTTGAACAATTTATTGGAACATTTCAATGAAAATAGTCTAATGTCTATTATTTGTTTTTATTTAATGTACTTGTATGACAAACTCATGCGCGGGTCAGAATTGTTAAACCGATTTCGTTTCCTTGCTTCCACTAGTGTCAACTGTATGACAATTGGTTTGAATGCGGATACAGTAAGACAATACTTAGTTGACAGATACATGGCATCCAATACAGAGACTTTGTTTTTCTTACCGTATAATACTGGACACAAGTAAGATTGTCATTCTAATTTCATTCTAATCTTTGTATTTTTTGCGTATAAGTTATCCATCTAAACTTTTGTTATATTTTACAGTGGACACTAGTTGTTGGTTTCCATTAATCCTACAAGAGAAGTAGTCTATTATTTGAATTCAATGGAGCATGATTGGTCAACATATCCGAGTATGAAGGAAGTGGTTGATACGTAAGTGAGATTGTTCGAAAAATTCGTGTGTATTTGTATATTTAATTATTTCTGTGAGATTGTTCTAAATTTACGTTTTTATTTTATAGATCTATACTAGTGTACCGAGCACAAAGAGGTTATCGAGTTGCACGGGCTAAAGAAAACACTATTCCATGGATCCATGTGCAGGTAATTAATTTAATTTTCACAATGTTACTTATTAGTGATGCTACTTGATAACACAAATTTGTTTGTCTATGTGTAGTGTACTCGACAGAAAAATGGCATAGACTGCGGGTACTACGTTTTGAGGTTCATGAGAGAAATCATTCAATTGAATCAATTAGAGATTCCTAATCAGGTATGCATAGATTTATAACTTAGGATTTATTTTAATATCGTATATTATGCATATTATCGGATATTAACTAATTAATGCATATTTTATTTTGTTATGTAGTACTTTGAAGAATTCGCGTGCCCTCATTATACGGCCGCAAAAATTGGGGAAATTACGGAAGAATTGAGAGAATTTATTATAGAAAAACGGATAATTTAAGGTATAAATAGGTTAATATTGTGGTATATATGTACATGACTTGTGGTGTAAATGAATTGGTTTGAAATTGATAGAAATGAATTGGTTAACGTATATATAGTTTCCGGTGATAAATACCAACAATATTGAGATTGTTTATATTGGTTTGAAATGAATTAGTTTATATAAATGATGAAATGGTTTGAAAAAATCGTTTGGAATGGTTTATAATAATGTGAATGTGAATTATACAGGTAGAATGGTATTTATACTGGTATACTGCCTAAAAAAGGCATTTACAGGTTCTGCGTTTAAAATGGAAAAATGGGATGTTTTGAAAAAAATCATTAAAATTATAGGTACACTTTAGAGAGCGCTTTCTCTTAAAAACGCTCTCTAAGGTCCACAATAGACAACGCTTTCTCTTAAAAGAGCACTCTAAAGTGATACAAAAAATAAAATAAAAATTATAGGTAGCCTTTAGAAAGCGCTTTTCAAAAGCGCTCTCGAATGAGGGACCAAAGAAAACGCTTTTTTCATAAAAGCGCTCTCTAAAGTAATGTAAAAATAATTATTAAAATTTTCAACGTATACAATAGAAAGCGCTTTAAAAGCGCTGTCTAATGGCATAGCTTAGAGAGCGCTTTTTAAGGGAAAAAAGTTTTATAAGGCCTACTTTAGAAAGTGTTTTTTCTTAAAAAGCGCTCTCTATTTGGGGCCTTTTAAAGCGCCTTTTCCTTTAAAGAACACTGTCTTTACCTAAGACAGCAGAACCTTTTACAGCGCTCTCTAAGGTAAAAAAAAACGCTCTCTAAGCCCTTATTTGTTGTAGTGTGTGTGTGTGTATATATATATATATATATATATATATATATATATATATATATATATATATATATATATATATATATATATATATATATATATATATATATATAGGGTCGGCCCAGAGTCTGGGCAAGCAGGCCCACAGCCTAGGACCTCAGAGGGGCTACAAATATCATATGTGGGCTTTATGAATTGTGATGAAAAATAAATATATGTATTTTATTTAGAAATAATAATGTGTGTTTCTTGTACAACATAGCTTTAAGCATGCTACACAACTAGTTTTAGGAAATTTGACCTTGTACCCCTACGTTTGCCCCAATACCCCTACGAATAATTTTTTTAGACGAAAATACCCTCATATAAATAATGTCTAATTCAAAAATTAAATTTTTGGAAAGCAAATTTCGCTCCGAAACACCCATCAACAAGACATTTGTTTTAGGTTTTTGCACTCCGGAACTAGCAAGTAAGCTAAATCCGGTTTATAATTTTTTTACGTTTACACACCGGAAGTAGCTGAATTGCTACTCCCGGTTTAGGTTTTTTTCCAGTTACACACCGGAAGTAGCTATATTGCTACTTCCGGTTTACATTTGTTCGGGTTACACACCGAAAATAGCTACTTCTGGTTGAGTTTTGTTTTTTTTTTGTTTTTCTATTTTATTTTTTTTGTTTATATTTTTTTAATTTTATTTTGGTTTATTTTTTCAGTGTCTCACATTAGAGGACGCGACAAATATATTCATTGACGATTGCCTGATGGAAGGACAGTTCTGACGCATATAATTATTCAGATGAAATCATAAAAAAAATGTAAACAATCGTGCATTAGAAATATAAAAAAAAACACATGAAAATATATCATAATATAATATGTTTTTGGAAAATCGGTGTAAGCTTGTGTCAATGTTGTAACCGTCCAGAGAATGTTGTTATCCAAGATGTTGCATCTGATGTACAATTATTCTGTCAATCCACTGTCATTGGCGGTAAGGGAAATCCTTCATTCATGTTTACCTATTACAAAAATATATTAGTGAGATGACAAATAAATAATATAATAGTATTGGAAAATAAATGTTTATAATATAGGGGTATTGGGGAAAACGTAGGATAAGATTGAAAGTTAAAAATATATAGGGGTATTGGGGCAAACGTATGGGTACAAGGTAAAAGTTAAAAATAATTAAATAAATAGAAATGATAAAATTGGAATATTATAAAATATGTAGAGGTATTGAGACAAATGTAGGGGTACAAGGTAAAATTTTCAAATATGTAGGGATATTGGGACAAACGTATGAGTATAAGTTAAAAGTTAAAAAATAATTAAATAAATAGAAAGGATAAAATTGGAATATTTAAAATATGTAGAGGTATTAGGGCAAACGTAAGGGTACAAGGTAAAATTTCTCTAATTTTATACAGTGGGTTCGAGACTGGTTCCTTTTCTTTTTATACTTCGGTTAGTTATTTTAATGAAATGCTAAAAACTACATGGAACAAGGATCAAACTTGTGCGGCATCTACCAAGTAAACAGATTCATTTGTTGTTATATATATATACTTCTTTTTAATTAATTCTTATGAATATACGGATATTAAATTAAATTAATAAATTTAATTTAGGCTAGTCTAATATTCTATCTAACATAATATTAATTTATAAAGTTTTATAAATTTTTAATTAATTTAATCTTTTTTATACTACTAAATCAATTGTAATAAATTTTGAGGATTTAGCAAAGTGTCTCAAAACAATTTTGGGATAGAATATGACTATTTATGAATATTAATTTATAACTATTTATAAAATTAATAAAATATGATCGTTTTTGAAATCTTTATGTTCCTTATTATTATAGATAAGTTTTTAAAATTGAAACAACTAGCCGTCTACCCGTGCGATGCAAGGTAAAATATATACCCCATATTATAAATTACTACGAAGAGAAAGAAACTAATAAAAATTATCAAATATCTTAGTTAAATCCTTTATCAGAAATAAAATCTACATTATATTGCAAATCATATAATAAGAAAAAATTAAATCAAACACAACAAATAAATTATTAAATGCAATAATACTATGTTAACACATATTTTCGTTTCTCTACATCAAAGATAAAATCATCTACATCTACTTGTTAGAGTCGAAATGTATAGATGATTACAAAGATATAAAAAAATTTCAAACTAATAATTATAAATAGAAGGAAAAGAAAATCAATGCAACACTAAAATGAAGTGTAATAACCTATTGAGCTATATAATGTTCCTTCCGAAATAAGAGCAATTGCTATTATTTTATTTAAGTTATAATGTATGCGGATTTGGATACTCTCATGTTCTTTCTCTTATGTCAACTTTTTCTCTCTTTCATTTTCATTTGTACTTTGTGTGAGAATCAACCATTGAATTAGGAAAAAGAAAGATGTCTGAACCAAAAGAAAATGAGATGATTCAAACCCACCATATATATAAAAGGTTTTCAACTTGTTGTATATACACTACTAACATTTTATATAAAAAAAACGTATTTATTGATAATTTCCCTCTAAGCCCAGTATCTTTTATTAATTTAATAAATTATAATTAATTAGTTAAAATAATAATAATAATAATAATAATAATAATAATAATAATAATAATAATAATAATAATATTACTATTAATATAAAAACATGAGTAAATAGATGTGTGAGATTTATGGTTAAATATATACTTATTAATATTATTATTATTATTATTAATTTCAATTTAAAGTAAAAAGAGTGTTAATTTAATAATATTAATAAGTAACATGTGAAATAAGTGTATGATATGAGAAATGAGTTAGTGGTGATAATATGTGTGAGATTTATGGTTGAATGTATACTTAATATTATTATTATTATTATTAGTTTCAATTTAAAGTAAAAAGACTATTAATTTAATAATATTAATAAGTAATATGTGAAATAAGTGTATAATATGAGAAATGAGTTAGTGGTGATAATGAGTTGATAAATTTTATTATTATTAATTCTAAAATTATTATTTAAGAAAAGAAAAACTATAAATTTAATATTATTTTATTAAATGGTCAATTAATTTTGATTTTAAGTGATAAATGTTTTATACGTAAAATAATTGTTTGAAGAAATGAGTTAATGGAGATAGTGGATTGATAAATTATATTATTATTAATTTTAATTTAATATTCTTTTTTGATTAATTTATAGTGGAATGATAAATCTTTATTATTTTTTTATTAAATATAGAAATAAAAGAGAGAGGTGAAAGATTTTGGAGGGAAATTTTTAAGAAGAAGTTGTAGGATTATAATTAAGTATGATATGTGAAATAAGTGTATGATATGAGAAATGAATTAGTGGTGATAATGAGTAAATAAATTTTATTATTATTAATTCTAAAATTATTATTTAAGAAAGGAAAAACTATAAATTTAATATTATTTAATTAAATGGTCAATTAATTTTGATTTTAAGGGATAAATACTTTATATGTAAAATAATTGTTTGAAAAATGAGTTACTGGAGATAGTGAGTTGATAAATTATATTATTATTAACTTTAATTAATATTTTTTTTGTTGATTAATTTATAGTGGAATGATAAATTTTTATTATTGTTTTATTAAATATAGAAATAAAAGAGAGATGTGCAAGATTTTAGAGGGAAATTTTTAAAAAGAAGTTGTAGGATTATAATTAAGTATGATATCTCCAAATTATTTGACATCATCATGATTGATCTAATAACTCTAATACATGATAAAAATGAGATACTTAAATGAATTCTAAAAAAAAAAAAAGTTATAAAAAAAATATATGAATTAGATTTCAGCTAAAATATTTCTTAATAATTGTGAGATATCTTAATCACACACAATCAAAACTCATTGAAAAGTATGAAAATAATCTGATATTAATTTGTTAATATGTAACTTAACAACAACAACCCAAAAAACCTTATTTCTATGTAATTACTATTAACAACATTCACTCTTCTAAATTGAGAAAAGGAAAAAATGGTTGACAAACTTAATTCAAATTATTGGTAATTTTTTTAAAAATATATATGAAACAATAAAATGTCAACAATAAGATATTGTCGCATTGAATACAATATATCAATAATCTCTCTCTTATTCTATTTACAAAAAAGTATTTATTTAGTTCTTAATTAAACAAATCATGTATTTGATCTGTATGTTGTCAAAATATTTTATTTATTCAATCGATCTCAATACAACATTTTTTTATTATAAACTTTTTATTCGGTAAACAAAATTTTCAAATCAAAACTTTTTATTTGAATTAAAGAGAATATTTCGTAAACAAAATTTTCACGGAAGGCAAAAATTCTACTAGATAGGGAGTAGAGAAGATCGTGAGGTGGCAGTGTCGGGATTGCCTTGTGAGGGGCTTGGGCTGTTACACCCATGCCTCTGACACATGTCGCATTTCTTGACGTGTTCTTTTGCATCGTCGATCATTAGTATCCCATGTGCAAGAGATCTTCCTCCTAGGTGTTGGGCGTTGATTCCTTCATGAATTTCTGGTAAAATATCGGGGACCTTAGTCTCCTTGACACACTTCAGGAGGTGAATGGAAAATCCTCCCTATAGAGCTTGTTTTCGACCAAGACATAGGAGCATACCCTTTGTTTGGTTTTAGTGGCCTATTTTTGGTCGGTAGGAAGTTTGCTCTTGGTGAGGTATTTGTATATCAGGGTCATCCATCAGTTGATGTCGCCAATGGTGTTCACATCAAGAAGCGTGAAAGGTTTCTCAATGCCGCAACTCTGGTGTAAGTTTGATCTGGTGTTTGTTATTATTCTGAAGAAGTGTATTTTTTGGTTTTTGTCCATTCTAAGTTGTTGTGTAAATTTGTTATTGTAGGATGAGACTGGATGTGATTTATTCCTATGGGATGATGAAATAGTGGACTCATTGAAAGAGACAAACTGCAACAAATGTGAGCTACTAGAAAGGGACTGTGAAAGACTGAAAAAGAAAGTTAAGAAGTTGAAGATGAAGCTTGAAGATAATCTAAGGATTCAAAAGAATTTGAAGATAACATTACTTTTGTTTTCTGTCATTAGTGCATTGTACTGTATTTTAGTTTAGTTTAGTGCAATGTTGTTTAATATACTTTAGTTTTGTAATCTGTCATTTTATGTTGTACTGATTGAATCAATGTCAATGAAAATTGGTTTGTTTTACTCAATTTTGTTTTTACAATAGTTTATGTTTTTACACAATTGTGTATCAAAAGATAATTGTATCAACAGCTTGATGTCATAAATAGCATAATTGTATCAAAACACTATCATACATAACATAATTGTACCAAAACATAATTGTACCAAAAGAGTGTCATAAGACTTGTTCCTATTAGACTAGTACAACTAAAAAGACTGTCACGCAAAACATAAACTTAAGTTACAAAAGACTGGTACACATAACTTAAAACATTCTACAGATCCTTAATGGATTTCTTCTCCTGAGTCTTTTTTGGTGCCTTGGTGGGAGCAGTTTCTGAAACTTGTGATGCATTTCCTTCATCTCCATCAAACATGAATGGTTGGTTTGGGTTAGAACCAGGGCCTGTAAAAGGTTTTGGTTTCTTAAACCAATTCTCCTTAATTCTCTCATTTGATCTCTTTCTCAATGGTTTTACTTCCTTCTTCACTATACTCTTGCCCTTGTTCATATTGCTTGTTGTTTTGACAGTGGAAGTGATGTCTGGTAGGCTTGTTAACATGTCATCAGTAATGTCCCCAAACAAAGAGGCTTGACTTTGATTAGGCACTTCAGTTTGACTTGGCACTTCAGTTTGACTTGGAACTTCAGTTGGCACTTCACTTTGACTGGGAACTTCAGTTGGCACTTCACTCTAAGTAGGCACTTCAATTTGAGTTTGAACTGGACTAGTCTTTTTTTGCATTACACATACAAAAGACATTCAGTTATTTGCATAATTTACCTTGATTAACAAAATGTAGGAAATACCAATAACATACCTTCCTCTTCAAGGCTTTGGGATCCTGTCTTTTACTCTTGCAAGACTTTATGTTATGCCCTATCTTGTCACACCTGGTGCACCTATAGGATACACTAGGTAGCCTCCTCCTGGCACCATCTTCTCCAGACTCTCTAATTCTTAACTTTCGAGGTCTACCAAAAGCCAGTGGAAATTATTGATCATTGGGGTCTCTTATCACAACTATTAACAATTGGCCTCCATATTTGGTCTTTAAATGGCAACCATCAACCCCAATGAAGGGTCTACAACCATGGATAAACCTTTTTTTGTAACCATCAAAACAAAAATAGAATGAACCAAATCTTGGTTGGATTGAGGGTGATGGTCTCTCAATGTTGATTTTCACACTATTTCCAGGATTAACTCTATGCAACTCAACTGCATACCTCCACAGATTTTCATATTCTCTATCTGCATCCCCTTCTATTATTTTCCTTGCAATAAGCTTAACTTTCCATGCCCTTGCAACAGTTATCCCAACTCCATAATTCTGCCTCATATCATGGATAATGTCACAAATTCTGACTCTTTATGAAGATCTCATTTTCTTCACCACAGCTTTTGCAACCCACCTAGAATTAGCCGTCTTATTGTCCAAAACCCTAGCACAACCATGGGTGTCTTTTATAGTCTTTATGGAAAAGGTGTGCTTATGGCCCAACTTGGAGCAAAGCATTAAGAAACCACATTTTTTTTTGCATTCAACCCTCAATCTATACCCCTCATTTTTTTACAAAGGTAATTTCCCTCCCATTTAATATGGCCCACTCACGAATGGCCTCACTAAAATAATCTAGGGAGATGAACTCCATTCCCCACTTAAATTTATAATCCTTATTAAACTCCTCTTTCTTGAACTTTTCAAACCTAGTGTTTTTTTCATCTCCTTATTCATCAGGATCAGAACTCAAGAGGTCTTCACTAATATACTCATCATCATTGTCTATTTTCTTCCTTCCAGAAGTTAGAAACCCAACTACTATTGGCCCTTGGCTAACTGGCTTGTTGACATCAATATCATCAAATCCAACATCCGTAACAGTTGTTCTCTCTATCTCACTATCGTAAAAATCATCACTATCATCTACTTCAGAAATTTCACTAACTACTTCGTCATTAATATACCTAGGAGCAGTTCTACAACCTAACTGATCATACTTGACACATATTTCCCCATCAACTTTCATACCACAAGCATAGGCAGCCAAGTCGTATGCATCGTCATCATTCCTAAGTTGAAAATAAGTGGGACAAATATCTGGAATTTTAGTCCACAACCCATAAGAACCTACTTCGTAACCCCGCCCATTAACAATATCACAAATATGAGAAATAGAAAACTTATCTACGTCCTCATTTGAAATCAATGTCGAAACCACTCCCTTATATATCGTATCTCCATCACTGAGCTTCACAAATTCTCCTCCATATCTATAAATAACGTCAAACAGTAGAGAAGGTTGCGAAGAAAAAAAAATAGTGTAAGCAACAAAACCCAATAATGTAGATGATTTAAGCATAGAAGAACGAAGTCACCACTAACCTTTGTACTTTCGCCCGGAGCTTCACCTGTTTGTGCCATGAATGTTCGTCTGCGCTTGCTTGCTAACAATGGAAAACCCTAATTTCAATTTCAAGGGGGTTAAGAGGAATTTATTTGGTAACTTTGAATAGAGAAAGACAATAGCCACGTCACATCCAGCTCAACAACAACATGGAAGGCCACGTCACCTCCAGGTCAACCCACCAAGTAAAAGGGTGTGGTGAATTTTAATTCTGGATTTTATGAGGGTGTGTTTAAAAAAAAACTTAAGAGGTGGAAACACAAAACACACCCTAGACACAGGGGATATAATGTATTTAACCCTTAAGTTTATCATGTGACTAGCAAATGGTAGTGATATTGTATATACTTTATAAAGACAATCTAACCTCAGCTAAACTTTGTGATCATTTTACTATATGACAATCTATTCTCATCCATATTTGAAATTCGGTATATGACAATTTCTTTCACCTCTACTGGTTTAAACCTAATAACCCATGCACATTATCTAAACGACAAAATTTCTTAAGTTGTAAGTTATAAACACTTAGTCTATTGTGTCACGATACACCAAACTTGAAGATTTTGTTGTAGGTTAGAGCATCAAGTTTGGCAAAAGCATTCAAGCAAATGGTGAGACAGTAAAAATGTACATCCTTGAGTTTTGCTTTATCTTATAGAGAAAATTTCCACGTTTTTTATGTGTCAATTGGTCTAAAATAAGTCTACTTTGTAATTATTTTAAGGTTTAGTTTGGAGAGGCAATATCTGTTATTGTTTCTTACATTTCTATAATGACTATTGTGTGTTATCATTATTTGAATTTTTATTGATTAATACCATTCTATCACGCTGACATACCACATAAATTTTAAAATAACAGTTTAAGAAAATATTTTTATGCATAAATTAGGAATGCATTTTACAATATGAAAAAATATATACATATTATCATCCAGCAAACCCCTAATTCTCAATCCATTTGAGCGGGTCTCGTTGCACACTAACCAAAAAAATGGAAAAACTTGAAGCATAAGCATGAACACACTTTTAAGTGATCAAGTTAATAATCGTAGACATCTAGTGATTAACTGTTCAAATTTCTTGACAAAAAATAACTTTGTTCAACGATAATTTTCAAATAGTTCAGACCATAGAATAGTAGATCGAGATCAAGACTAAACACATATTAGTGCAGAAATAGAAATTTACACACGGTTTTTTTACATTTTACATCCGTTACATTTTACAAAAATTACAACATAAAATAGTTATTAATGTTCATATATACTAATCAGTAGTCACTGACCTTAAAAACCTCTTGAATGGACAAGAGTGAAATCAACATGCCAAAAAGCTGCCCCAATGCAGCTGAATTATAAGTTGTCAACACCATAAGAAATACCTATGTCATTCCAATAAGTTCAAATCTAGTCAGAACTGGTGTTTAAATCGAAGATTCAAAAGTTGATGGCAGATAACTCAGATAACTATTACACATATGATGGCAACATACAAATTTCACAAAAATAATTCAGATAACTATTACACATATGGTGGCAAGAACTCCTCTTGGAAACTCTACAAAAAGCTTCCTATGAAGCTTCTTTTCTATTCCCCTCTTATCCGTAAAACACCTAACAGATATAACAAATGCAGTCCCTCCTTCAATGATAAGTTGTTCACATCTCAGACAATGTTGGAAATGATTCAATTCAACTAAATTAAAGCAAAACACTTGTTTTGTATTCTAAAATTGAAAAGTCCTAAGCACCTTCTTTTCCACCCTCTTGAAAAACCTCACCACAATCTGACCTATAATAAACCAAAAGTTGAGCTTCTGAATTACATTCCTTTTGTTTTTTTGTTCTTTTTCTTGAAACTAGTTCTCTCTGTAGGATCAATCGCAGTACACCTCACAAACATAAACATAACAAAAATTGCCTATATAAAACAAAAAATTATGATTACTAGTATACAGTAAAGCACATAGATTATCAGAAGAGAAAATAAGAGGAAAATGAATAGATTATCTACCCGTGAAGGAAAATATGAGTAGATTCTCCAGACAGTTTCACCATTGCTACCAGCAACAATCTTATGACCTCCAATAACCAATTCAAGAGACCACATTCCAGACAACATCTGCCAAAGTAAAAAACAATAATTTTCAGTTCATATTGGCATAGGAAACAACCGGGTCAGGTATCTCATATAGTTGCCAAATTAATTAAACAAAGTCAGAAGAGAATGCTTTTAAATGACAAACAAAATTCAAAGTTATAATCACCTTATTCTTGAAATTTTTCATGTGTTATTTGGATACATTTTAGATAAAATAGACAATTATGAAAGTGACTTGTATATTTTAATTGGCTATGCAAATTATTATTACAAAATTTATTGAACTTGTTTGTTTTTTGAAGTTATTAAATCATCTCTGTTAATTGTCCTCTTCCTTCAGAAAAGCCAAATGTTGTTACCACTCATTAGATTTTGGAGTTGGTTTTTGTTTATGCTTATGATTTATGAATTTAAATTTACACAAGTATTTCAAATGATTTAAGGTTTTCTTTTCTAACTAATGCTATTCTAAGTGCATATATATGAATTTATATGCATGAGTTATAGAATTTAGTATAATCTTATGATTTACGATTGTACTCCCCCTTCCCGATATTGTATAAAATCTCATTTTTGATTACCTTGGCCCATATCCTTCCCCTGTTTAGCCAAATCTTGTTCATTAACGCCTGAAATTTGGATGGGCTGGGTAGATAGATGCAGAGATTTTGGGTTTATTTTGTTACCGAGATCCTCTCCGGTCCCAAATCCAACACCCAACCAAATGTTGGTTGTTGGATAAGATAATTTTGATCCAAATAGGTAATGAGAATAACATGATTGGTTCAGGTAGTTGTCATTTGCTTTTGTCAAATAAATTATAGTTGTCAACTGTCATATGTCTCTTTGGCCATAGCTGGAATTGGAAACTTGTGTTGTTCTTTCTTAAGAATATGCCTAAAATCATTTTCAAAGAAAAGTAAAAGCATATATATGTATTATATTGCATTCACCCTCTCTTAAGAATATCCCTAAAAACATTTTCAAAGGGGTGGTTACTTTATTTCATAAATCACGATGATGGTAAATATAATATTTTAAATTTTTTTTATTGGAATTTAGTTTTGATACATGTATAGAAGATAACTTTTTCGAATTTTTTATCCAAATACCCCACTTTTTGGAAAAAATTCCCAAAGTACCCCAATTTTTGAGAACTTTGTGAAGGGAAGCCAAACCAATTGGCGACCATGTACATCCCTTATAAAGGGGTCGCCAATTGGTTTGGAGACACCATGAAGTGTCTCCATTCCAATTAGCGCCTATGTACAAATATTGTATAGGGTCGCCAATTGGTTTGGAGACCATGTACAAGTTCAAATTTCCTATAAATAATAGTTGTGTGCTCAAATATTTCCACATTCTTTTCTCTCATCGCTTCTGGTACACACGTAACACAGATATCATGTATACACGCCGCTATGGGAAAGTGATTTTTTCGAGAGAGAAACCTCCGATCGATATGTTATTCTGGAATATCCAAAGTCTGAATCAAGTGAGAAGGGGCTGAATCGCTGGCTAGAGGAAGAAATCGGTGAAGGGGAAAAAATTCGCAGTATTGAGAGATATGATAGGATGCGTGGGTGGGTCCGAGTTAAGACTGATGCGAAAGTTAGGAAAATGATGTTTGGACCTAATGAAATCAGGTTGATTGTTGTAATCAGTTAGGAATGTTGTGTTCATCTGTTGTATGTGTTGTTTAGATTAAGTTTATTTAAGTTATTATGTTGTTTTCTATTAACATTGTTGTAACACAAAGTTCTTAATATATTAAAATATAAGGTTACAACAAGTTATTATTGTGCAGAGCTGGATCCCACATTTGGACATTTTTTCTTGTTGTGTCCAGGCTGACGACATATAATACACAATCTTATCATTTTATCAACCGTATCCATTTATGTTCTTATACGCGTGTTGTTTGGACGACCTTTTTTCTTTCTTCGCATCTGATCGTTGTGCCAAACTATGCCCCCCTGGTATGGAGGCCAGTATTCCTCCATTGGTAACACTATGAAGCTTTCATTGTAGACATTCATCACGTTAACAGTCTTGTAAACATCAGATAGATAGTTGTAGGGGTCCCGACGAGCATGCGCGCAGGCCGCAATTACATGTGAGCAAGGTACCCGAAAGGCTTGATACTTGCCACAATCACACCAGCATCTGTCTAGTCTGACAGCATATTCCAAAAAAGGTCTTCCTTCACTATGATAAATTGTTTCCTTAACACTGAAATTTCTCCCATGACGGTCAAAGTTTGTGAGTGAATGTGTGCTAGCCTTGATAGTTTCATCTTTCATAACTTTCATTATGCATGTACTGTAAACTTGACCAGACATTAACACTGCATTCCATTTTTTTCCTCTTGTTGCAAATTGAGATGCCAACCTAAAATGTACTCTCCATTAGGTCTTACTCGAGACCTATTCCATTTCTCATGTCTTGATGGTGGACATGTAATGTCACCATCTCTCATTTGTTATTATTTCAAGCAACATTTTCTTCTCAAGTTTCTTGTAACCTCCACGGGACAATCTATGGGGTACATGTTTTTCTCCTTGCTTTGAACCCCTGCTTCACTTTTAGCCTGTTATTAACAAAGTAATTAATGTGTATGATTAATATTTATAACTCATTCGCATAAAATTATTGATTAAACAAGACTAGTACTAACCCTGAATTCCTCAGAACGACGTTTCTTCGTAAACTTGTGTTACACCTTCCTCGATATAAAACTATACCGAATCCATGGACATTCAACATCACTCTTAGGCCTCGTAATGTATTTAGCCGCGACCTATGAATTAAATCCCCTCCAACAAACACCGACATAAGATATCCACTTATTTTTCAATTTTGAGTTATCGACAATCTCAAAATTCAACTATATTTAAATCAATACATAAGTATGAATCAGAAACTATAGGTAGTGAATTAGAAACTATAAAGTATGAATTAGAAACTATGTAATACCTTAACATTTGTCCATATGCTATCTTTGACATTATCATCCACTTATCTCCAATCATCTATTAGTATATTGACTTTGCTACGTCCAAAGAAAGAAACATAACTCTTAAAAGTAGAGTCATGTGGACAATCCACTACTCTGTACAACGAATCAAACTCGATCAGAATTTCCCACCAGATGAGTTGCGAACTGATGCGAATTGGGGCCTCATTAATTGTGACACCTCTTTGTGATCTTTTTGTTTGTGTTGTATTCGCAGAACATTGAATTGTTTGAGTATCTTCGTTGCTTCATGTTGAAGAACTCGACAAGGTCGACATCTATGTTCAAAAGCAACAAAAACAATATCAACAACAACAACAACATGAACAATAAGAACATAAACAACAACAAAATGAACAACAATGGAAAATGAGTTTACTGTAGATGCATGGGGAAAATATTTTACGTACCCTAAACGTGATGACTACGTTAACGATATTGGTGTTGGCGTTGTTGTTGCTGTTGTCTTCCTTCCTTGCGATAACGACAGTGTTATTGTTATCTTCCTTCTCGACGGTGACGATGATGACGTGGTTGGTGCGTAATCTTCCTTTCGTAACGGTCATGACGATGATGACGAAAATGATAACAACATAGTGAATAATGGATACTGATGATGCAAGATTTGGTTGAAGTCGATTATTGTTTTACAGTATTGAACGTTAGGGTTGAATTCGTCTATTGTTTCTTCCCGTTTCTATTTTCAATGGAAAAAAGGATACTGAAGAGACAAATAAACTAGCTAGGAGTATATTGTAAAGCTACTACGACGGTCTATACAATCAGTCGTTATTATACAAAAAAATATTGAAAATATACTACGACGGTCATTATTACCGTCATGATATATTCCTTTCATGATGAAATTTCATAATGAAGCACCAGAGTCATATTTAGAATAAAAAAATAGCAAATCATACAAAATATATCACAACGGTGGAAAAAACAATTGTAGTCATAACCTTTAAGTTTTTTATTTAAAAGTAAATAAAAAAATATATGACTTAACATAAAAGGAATAATATATATGATGAATGAGGTTCGTACTCATGAAAACTTGATGGTATCACCACGGTTGGCTTATCAACCGTTGTTATATACAAATAATTTTTAATCAAAAAACAAATATAATACAGTAGCGTCATAGTTTAGATATGTCACAATGGTGGGGATGAACCGTGGTGAGCTTGGCGTCGTAGTTTAAGCGTTCTTAGTAGTGTAGGGTTAAAAAGAGTCAGTTTAGTAGGACCATTTCTAGTGTGACCCTTATCAATTGTGATTTGGGAAGGTGATGGTTGACCTATGAAAGTCCTATTGCTCTAATTTTTAAATTTCTATGTTTATTATAGTCCTTTTTACACGTTGTGGATGATCCTAAATTTCTATGTTTAAAATTTTCTAGTGTGACACTTGTGAATTGTAAAAGATGATATACCTTTGGGAGTCTGAATTTTGAATTTTTGAATTTTTATGTTTGCTAGTCTGCTTTACAATTATAATAACTAAAATTCAAGCATTAAAAATACAATTATATATTAACAAAAAATAAATTAAAATATAATCGACTTGACTTTTAGTTAATCTTCAATTTTATGTATTGGATTTTTATCATATATATATATATATATATATATATATATATATATATATATATATATATATATATATATATATATATATATATATATATATATATATATATTGAATTTTTATTATACTATTTTTTTTGTTTATTAATAAAGATTTTTTTTGGACCTCCCATTATTTGGGACTCTGGAAATTACTTCTCTTGCATAAGGCCTATTAGATTCACCCCTTTTATGTTTTGAATTTAATATTCAACAATATTTACAAAATTTGTTAAGAACCAGTTTATCATAATTAATTTAACCAATTTATCATAATTAATTTAATATATCTTGGCAGTTAATGTTTTTGCTATAACTCCGATATTAGTTCCTTTCATTCCAACATTCATCTTACTTAGACTCTATGAGGCTTCCTTTACCTTAAGATAATTTTCTCATTGAATGTAAAAGTATGTCTTTGTTCGAGTAACACAAAATCATGATTGTGATATATTATTAATTTAGTAATTCAACATTCTCTATCTTGACTAACATTAAATCTTTGAAACATGTTTTCTTTATATCATGATCATAATACAATTCTCTACCTTTCTTACACTAAAACCCAGATGAGTCATAAGCTACCTCTTTGCTGTGCACAACTTGATCAAGAAAAATATCTTTGGGCTTATGAGTTTTAAATATTATACATTTTAATAACATAAATAGTGGATGACACGTGGAGGTGTATGATTTGTGACACCATAAATGGGTAATGAAATTGCACACAATAATATTTACTTACAGCTATAAATACACCCATTCATTCATTAGATTTTTACTCATTCAAACAAAACTTCATCAAATCTAAAAAAATGAAGAGCATCTGTGTTTTCTTTTTCTTCAAGGTGAGGGAGTTGAATTTACTCCAAAGAAAAGAAGCTGTCTAAGACCTCTTTGTGTCCGTCACACACATGTTGCTGATGTTGCTCTCCCGATAGTGGTAGAGCAAAAAAGTTGTCTAAGACCTCCTTGTGTCCGTCACACACATGTTGTTGCTCCGATATCTGTGGTATCACTACTAAAAAAAGACATTTGGTTAAATCATTTTACATCAGGCATTTATTAAAAATGATGTAAAAAATAACGCGGTGGCAGTTTCGTAAATAATAACATAAATTGTTATAAGAGATGTTACATCGGTTATTGAAAAAAACCGATGTAAAAAGTAATACGGTGACAGTTTTGTAAATAACAAAAAAATTCATCTAAAGCCTTTTACATCGAATTTTTCTAAAACCGATGTAAAAAACCATTTAAAAAAACAATTCAAAAAAATTCAAAAAAAACAAATAACTATTACATCGGTTTTTATAATAACCGATTTAAAATATTACATTAAAAAAAATTTCAAAAAAAATTTAAAAAATAAATAATACCCTATTACATCGGTTACTGAATAACCCGATGTAATAAGTTTCTAAAAAAAATTACATATGACCTATTACATCGGTTGCATATAACCCGATGTAATAAGTATCTTAAAAAAATTAAGAAAAATAATAACCATATTACATCGGTAACTGTATAAACCGATGTAAAAAGTAACTTAAACAAAAATTAAAAAGATTCTTAAAAACAAAATAAAAAAAATTACATATAACCTATTACATCGGTTATTGTATAACCCGATGTAATAAATATCTTAAAAAAAAATTAAAAAATTCATTAAACCCTATTACATCGGTTATAAAATTAACCGATTTAAAAAATTCAATAAAAAATTAAAAACCCTAAAATCTACAACATAACTTTCAAATTGTAAAATTTTGAAACTTCTTCTTCCTCCACCATTCGCGCCGCAGCCGTCTCTCTCACATTCTTCAACCGCCGTCCCCCTTCTTCCTCCACCCTTCGCGCCGCAGCCGTCTCTCAAGGCACAGTCTTCAACCGCCATCTCTATCACAGTCTTCAACCGTCGTCACCCTCCCCTTTCGCGCAGCAGGCCCCCCCGCCCCTTCACGCCGCCGTCCCTTCTTCCTTCACTCCATCGTCCCCCCTGCCCTTCACGTCGTCGTTTGTCCCGTCTCCCACACACCGTCTCCCCCGCCCCTTCACGCCGTCTATCCGCCGCCCTCCACCGTCCTAGGTACTTGTTGCTTGAATATATATATATATATATATATATATATATATATATATATAGTTTTATATATATATATATATATAGTTTTGTGTATATATATATATATATATATATATATATATATATATATATATATTTCTTTAATTTCATTATATACATTACTTTATATTTGTTTTTAGCCATTTTTATTTTATACATGTTGTGATGATATTGTTTCTCATAGAATTTGTGTGTCGACGAGAACTTCTGCATCGTCACTCGTGAGTCATCCGGCCGACCACACCATATTGCAGGTTCTTTTTTAATTATTTATAACTTCTCACTTCTTCTTTATGCATGTCATGTGTTTGCACGTATAGACTTTTGCATTCTTTCTAATGTCCAAGAGAGCGACTATTATAGGTGTCTAAATGATTTATCTGATCTGTATGCATTAATTTCGGAACATAGGTATGAATTGTAGTTGGATAAAAGCTAATCGATTAAGTGTTGAGTACGAACATGGAGTGAAGGAATTTCTACAGTTTGCTAAAAGCAATGCTAAAAAAAATCTTCATCCTCCTAAAAGTAATGGTGAAAAAAGTGTTGATGTGCTTTTTCTCTGTCCATGTGTTCGTTGCGCAAATCGCGAACCAAAACTTAATAAGAAGGCAATCATGGATCATCTAATTTGTCATGGGATTTGTCAAAGTTATACACAATGGATATGGCATGGTGAGGTAGTAGAAAAGTCAAATGTGTCCCAAAAAGATAATATATGTGTAGAAATGGATGATGATCGTCTGGAAGACATGATGCGTGATATTGGACAAGATTCGTTTAAAAAGGCACATGCATATGATACTTTATGCAGTGACAAGGATCAACCTTTGTACCCGGGATGCACTAATTTTACACGTTTGTCAGCCGTGTTAAAATTGTTTAATTTGAAGGCAAATAATGGGTGGACTGACAAAAGTTTTACCGAATTGCTTGAATTGTTGACACATATGCTTCCAGAAGGTAACATATTGCCAAATCGTTATTACGAGGCAAAAAAGATTTTGTGTCCAATGGGTTTGGAGTATGAAAAGATACATGCATGTCCTAATGATTGCATATTATACAGAAAAGAGTATGTAAACTATAATCATTGTCCGAAGTGCAAGGCGTCACGCTACAAAAAGAAAGATTGTGATTCTAGTGATGATGAGGTTGTCAAAAAGGGTCCTCCCGCGAAAATGGTATGGTACCTACCAATAATTCCAAGGTTCAAGAGACTCTTCGCAAATGCAAATGACGCAAGGAATCTTAGATGGCATGCCGAAGAAAGAAAATATGATGGACAAATTCGTCATGTAGCTGATTCTTTGCAGTGGAAGAAAATAGATTCTTTGTTTCCAAATTTTGGCAAAGAGTCGAGAAACCTTAGACTTGGACTTTCTACTGATGGAATGAATCCGTTTGGTAATCTAAGTACTAATCATTCTTCTTGGCCTGTTCTCCTGATGATTTACAACCTATCTCCTAGGTTATACATGAAGCGCAAATATATTATGTTATCCATGATGATTTCGGGCCCAAAACAACCGGGAAATGACATAGATGTTTATCTAAGTCCCTTGATTGATGATTTAAGAGTATTGTGGGATGAAGGGGTGGATGTTTTTGATGTGTATTATGGTGAACATTTCAATATGCATGCCATGTTGTTTTGCACCATCAACGATTTTCCGGCGTATGGTAATTTGTCTGGTTATAAAGTTAAAGGGCATAATGCATGTCCTATATGTGAAGAAGACACAAGTTACCTCCAACTTGAGAAAGGAAAGAAAACTGTTTATCTTGGACATCGAAAATTTCTAGCTCGTTATCATCCATATCGTAGATTGCGAAAAACTTTCAATGGGGAACAAGAGCATGGTAAAGCTCCAAAGCCCTTAACTGGAGAGGAAGTTTATCAACGACAACAAGGCATTAATGTTGTGTTTGGAAAATACAAAAAGAAATCAAATACGAAAAATTTATGGAAAAAGAGGTCAGTTTTCTTCGATCTTCCATATTGGTCTAGTCTTGATGTAAGACATTGTATTGATATGATGCACGTGGAGAAAAATGTATGTGATAGTTTACTCGGAACACTTCTCAACATTCATGGAAAAACAAAATATGGTTATAATGCTCGTGTGGATTTGGGTTTGATGGGTATACGAGAAGGGTTAACTCCACAACATATAGGCAACAAGATATATTTGCCTCCTGCCTGCTACACTTTGTCTAAAAAAGAGAAAACAAGTTTTTGTGAGTGTTTACAAAGTATTAAAGTTCCGCATGGTTACTCATCAAATGTCAAGAGGCTTGTATCTGTTAAAGATCTCAAACTAATTGGCTTAAAATCTCATGACTGTCATGTCTTAATGCAACAACTACTACCAGTGGCTATTCGTGGGATATTGCCTAACAATGTTAGGAAGACTATAACCAGGTTGTGCTTATTTTTCAATGCAATTTGTTGTAAATCCATTGATCCATCAAAGTTAGATGTTTTGGAAAATGAGGCTTCAGTTATCTTGTGCCAATTAGAGATGTATTTTCCTCCTTCATTTTTTGACATTATGGTTCACTTGATTGTTCATCTAGTAAGGGAGATTAGATTATGTGGCCCAATTTTTTTACGATGGATGTATCCAACAGAACGATACATGAAGATCCTAAAAGGTTATACAAAAAATCCACACCGACCGGAAGCATCGATTGTTGAGAGGTACATTGCAGAAGAGGCAATTGAGTTTTGTTCAAACTATTTGTCAGAAGTGGATGCTGTAGGGGTTCCTAAGTCTTGTCATGATGGAAGATGTGAGGGTATGGGTACACAAGGTTTAAATATCAAGAGCTTAAGTATTGATGTGGTTGTTCAAGCTCATTTGTATATTTTGAATAACATGGATGAAGTTCAACCTTACTTATCTGCTCACAAAAGAATCATAAAGAAAAGGCACCCCAAGATGAATGAAAGATGGTTGTTAAAAGAGCACAATAAGAGTTTCTCTGAGTGGTTTAAAGAGAAAATTGCTAATGATGATAGTGCATCTAATACAATTAAGTGGTTGTCCTATGAGCCGAAATGTAACATAATAACTTGGAGTGGATATGATATTAATAAAACTTGCTTTTATACAAAGTCAAAGGATGACCGTAGTACCACACAAAATAGTGGGGTGATGATTGTGGCCGAGTCCATGCACTTCTCTAGTGCTAAAGATAAAAATCTGGTTATGGCATATACACCCTACTTTGGGGTGATTGAAGAGATTTGGGAAGTTGAATATGTTGTGTTTAAAGTTCCCGTATTTAAATGCAAATGGATTGATATCAATAGTGGTGTAAGAATCGATGAATTTGGAGTTACATTGGTTGATCTTAGCAAGTTAGCTTATGCGGACGAACCTTTCATTATGGCGTCTCAAGCAAAACAAGTGTTTTATGTCACAGATCCTTCTGATAAAAGGTGGTCGGTGGTTATACAAGGAAAGATGCATGATAGTGATGAAAATCAAGATGCCAACCTTGATATTTCCGAAACTCCTCCTTTCTCAATAAATGTGCCTACCTTCATTGAAGAAAATGAAGAGGATGATGTGCATGCTATTCGCACAGATCATGGAGAAGGGATATAGGAGGACTAGTAAGTTATTTATTTATTTATTTTGTGCTTGCTTTGATGTCTAATTGTTTATATTTTTGCTTAATTTAATGTCTAATTGTTTATATTTTGTGCTTAATTTAATATCTAATTGTTTATATTTTTTTTTTGTCTAATTTGATGTCTAATTGTTTTTATTTTATGTGAACAGATACATGGCTGATTCAACAGACAACCCTTCTTCATCTAGTGACCCTACAAAAAAAAGAGTTAGAGGTCTCACTTTGATGACACAGATTGACAAAGTTCACCAAACAGGTGAGAAGATAAAGGTGAAGTTTGATCCAAGAACCCATGAATGTACGAGTGTTGGTAAAAATGCTTCAAATTTTAAGAGTTACATAACATCTCTTGCTCGACAGAGATGTAGTATTTTGAAAGATGAGTGGAAAAACGTAGATAATGACATAAAAGAGGCTATTTGGACTGATGTTCAGGTATTTTTGCTTAATTTGATGTCTAATTATATTTTATATTCATATGCTAATAACATATGCTATATATTATATATGTAGGCTCATTTCACTATTCCAGAACCTCATGATGCAAAAAAGGATCCATTGAAGAAAGAATGGATTAAATATGCTGGAGAGCGATGGAGAGGTTTTAAGACACAGCTCACAAGTGAATATATTAGAAAGCCCAAAGATGGTCTCGCTCCTGCATATATCAGATATCCTTATATTAAAGAAGAAGTATGGAAAGAATTTCTGAAGTCTCGAGATTCATCTGAATTTAAGGTTAGTATGAGTTATAACATTTTTTTAAATTTTTATTATGTTTATTGTGCTTATAACATTGTTATTATGTTTAGTGTGATTAGTAACTTTTTCAGTTTATAATAGGAAAAAAGTCAAAAGGGTGCAAAAAATGTGGCTAAGAATGCATACCCACATGTATTATCTCGTGGAGGGTATCGTTTGCTTGAGGAGAAAATGATAAATGAAAGGAGATTATCGAGAGATGATTCTAACTTAGATGATACGGGTAGCCCATCTCCACCTTCACGCCATGAGTTATGGAAGAGATCACGACAAAAAAAGGGGGAGAATACACATCACAGGCTACACAAGTTGTTGCAGAGAAAATTGTAAGTAAAATTCTTCAAGTATCATTATAATTTTGTTTGATAAAAACTATTGACAAAGTTGTGGTGCATTTGTAGGATTCTCTAGTTGAAGAAGTTGAAAAGGGTGCATTTGTTCCGGATGGACGTCAGGATATCTTAACAGCGGCCAATGGAACATCTGAGCATGGCGGCCGTGTTCGTGGTGTTGGAAAACACCATAAACATAGCACTTTCTTTGGAAGATTACGTCAAAGACAAGATATCGATGTATCAGAACAATTTGCACAATTGTCATCTCAATTGGAAGCAAAAATTAGAGCGGATTTAGCGCAACAGTGGGTTGAAGAGCGTAAGACAATGCAACAATCTTTCATGGAGACACTTAAGTCTATGGGTATCTCCCAAAGCACAGCAAATAATAATTGCATTGAACAAAGGGAAACTGTGGATGGAAGCGGAAAAGGAAGTTGTTCAGTAGTAAAAGTAAGCAAAATGGAAGAGGAAGACAATGTTGAGAGATTAGTAAAAATGGTTCTGAAAAGGAGTGACACACAAATGGATTACTTTGAATTAGAATTAAGTCATTGTGTGAATGTCTCAAATTTTTATATGTCAGCGAAATGTATCAGAGAGTTGTTGATGGGACAACATTGGCTTGACGTTTCTACTTTGCAAGTATGGTCCACGTAAGTATATTTTCTTTTTTATTACTCTCAAATATTTTAATATGTTATAACTCTTGTCACTTTGATTCTAATGTTTATGTTATAATTATTAAGGTATATTTATCGTATGTGTATTGATACATCGCAATCAGAAGTATATGGGATATTGGACTCTGCTTTGTGTTCGTATGTTGATAATGTGGCAAAAACTGAAGCAAAAGTTAGAAAATACATACAAGACAAGTTACGTGATCACGAAGAGAAAGTGTGTCACTTGCTACCATTTATTCATGGGTATGTGTATGAAATCCTATTTTATAACTTTGTTAATATGAAATTCTGACTTTTGTACTTCAACACGCACATACAGATCTCATTGGCAATTAATAGTCATTTGTCCAAAAGACAATACGGTGGTCGTCTTCTGTTCACTTCATCAGGAACTTAATCAAACCATGACGAAACTTGTTACAAAGTAAGTTTATCTTTTATGTTCACTATATCTTATATACATAATTTGTTACAAAAGTAATTCCATATTTTATGTGGCTTTATATGGATTTTTTCCCTTCTTTATTAGTGCTTTAGGGGTTCATCAAGCGGCACATGACATTAGAAGAAAGCCTACATGGCTTCGACCCATAGTAAGTGGTGTAAATTATAAGTATAAATTTAATTTTATCATATAAGTATTCACTAATAATGTCATATATTCATTTGTAGACAAGGAAACAAAATAACTCTGATGATTGTGGGTACTATGTGATGAAAAATATGTTGGATATTGTCTCTGCAAAGATAACCGATAATTGGATGACGGTAATAAATATAACTTTACTTTGTTATTTACTTTGCATTTTGCAACTTAATGTGAATTTTCCAAAATAACTCTATATTGTTATTTATGTGTTGTAGGTATTTAATGACCCAATAGAATTAAAAGAAGATGATTTGTATGATTTGCGACTCCGTTGGGCAACATGTTTCTTTGAGTTATATAAAAGTTAAGCTTTATCTGGTAAGATATATAGAATTGTCTAATTTGATCCTATTGACTTTGGTGTTGTCTTTTGGTTAATTGGTGTTATTATTTATTTTCAGGAAATTTGATTTTTGTGTTTTCTACCGAAGTTACAACTCATATTCTTGTGGATATTGTAAGTTGATATTCAAGTGGGGGGAATATTGGTTGAATGTGTATTTTTTGTTGTTGTTGTTGTAGTAGTAAATTTTAGTATAAACCTCCCATATATTGAGATGACTATATGTGTATACTAGTACATTTGGAAGAATATATGTGTACTAGATATTTGGTTTATTGAATATTGGTGAGAAATAATAGCGACCTAAATGTGGTCTATGTGAAGGAAAAATTAGGTACCAAAAAAATTTACAAGAATTGCTAAAAAATTAGATACCAAAAAAATTACAGGAATTGCTAAAAAATAGTTATATTATATAAAATTTCTACAGTACTTTTTACATCCGGCGAATGGGGAACCGATGTAAAAAATACTATATGGCACACTTTTTACATCGGGCGAAAGGGGAACCGATGTAAAAAGTCCCCTGTATGGCACACTTTTTACATCGGTTATAAGAAGGAACCGATGTAAAACCCCACCTATTACATCTGTTTTATCATCCAACCGATGTAAAAAGTACCTTTTACATTAAAAAAAATTATATTTTTTTTCTTCACATCAGACTTAAAAATTAACCGATGTGGTTGACATATTTTTTATATCGGTCCTAAAACCGATGTAAAATATCTTTGACTTATTACATCGGCTGCCTTTACATCGGACTCGGAACCGATGTAAAAAATCATTTTCGCCCGATGTAAGAAGTCATTTCTGCACTAGTATGAATTCCCTCTCTTGTATTTTTAACAACGTTTTATTATCATTATTTAGAAAAACTAATCTAATATTTGTATTTTGTGTGGGAGTTCGAATTTCAGTCAGAGCCGTTTGCTGCTGCTCCTGCTACCTCCTCTGCCGCTGCTGCTAGTATAATAAATGAAAAGAACTGAATTTTATCATTATTAAGAATTATAATGTAATATGTGAGCCTATTATGAGCTCACTTCATCAATCAATAAAGCAGTTTATGATCTATCTCTCTTCTCTTGTGGAATTGCTTTACATGATAACGTTAAAAATAATCTATGGAATATTGCTTTAAAAAAATCAAGGAATCTGTTTAAGAAATTTAATCTGGTTTGTGATCGCATTCAAAGTTCTGCTGTTAAAACAAAATCGCACGAGAGTTGTATTGAATAACACCAATGTGGAGCAATTGTTATGTATATAAATACTGAATTCCTTGCATCACAAAGTCTTTGTGCCGCTTGGGCCTCCTACCACTTCTCTTGTTCTTGGATTGTATAAGTCTAGTACACTGTACACCATAACAATGTATATAGTGTCTTTTATTGTTTGTTAATACTTTTACAAGTTGATTGATCAAGACGAGCGACATCTCAAACACTGAAGAATAAATATTACTAAGGTTGGTGATCTTGCACCACCTTAATGAATGCATATTTGTGAGTTCCTCTTTTGCATGATTCTTGAGGCGCCAAGATATATGCAGAGGCAAAGAATTGTGTTTGAGAATTTTCCCCTTATAATCATTACATGCAAATATGCTCCAAAGTCTAACACGGGCAATTGTTACATGATAAAGCAAATTCAAGATTGTACAAGTTTATTGTCTTAATATTTACCGTTACATAAAAAATAACTCTAAATGATAGAGAAAAAGACTTATAAAATAATTTGTGGAATGTGTTGTTAAATTTATCATCGCATCACATGCTTACGATTCCCTACAAATGAATCAACTATCTACCTTTCAAAAATTTGTTGACCAAACCGACTGATTTACCCTTTGTAAAATTTTCATTTACACACAAATTTGGACCTTTTAGTAAATAGATAATCCCACAAAATTTTAAGTCTTTCAACCCCTACATTTATGCCATTTGTCATATTCTTATTGCATCAAACCTCTTCCAAATTTTCCCCCATTTTCCTTTACCAAAACAGCACGCCATATGCTCTTGAAAGAAACCAATGCTACTATAACACCCATTATTGTTAAACTAAGTTGATCTATACTACTACAACATCCACATTTCCTCTTTTACTGCTACTCTCTTCTTCAACTTCTCTGGTCCTTTAGTTTCGCCATCAACAACAAGACAAGCTCAACGAACCTCCGTCTCATTTCACCACCAAAGAAGGTCACTTTCATTTCGTTTTCTTCACCTATATTGTGTTCGTCTGTATGTTCTAATATCAGGATTCGATTTCTAGCTTTTGATCTTCATGATTCGATTTCTTCATGTTGTTATATAGCTTCATGTTTTTAAGATATAGTTTTGTTCGATTCATGCTTTTAAAAATATGTTTTTTTGCATTATAAACATTTACTTGGTTGATTTTTTAAGTATTTGTTATGGAATGTTTCATGTTTTTTTTTAGTTTCATGCATTGTCTTTTCCGCACCCAGATTTTTTAATGTTTTTTTTGTTGGTTCTTGGTTCGTCGTAACTGTCTTGCTTTCGAATCTGGCTTTATGTTTGCTTTCATTTTCATGTTGTTTGGATGGTGTTTAATCTTCCAAGTTCCAAGTTCTTGTGCTGCTTTTTATACACATTCTTTTCATGTTGCTTGTGTTTGGACAGTTGTTTGAGAAACTATGTCAAGGCCACCGATTTTTATCGAAGATTTGGTCCATGGAAACCAGGTGTGGAAAATGCATATTCGTGTTGTAGATCTCTGGGTTGTAAAGGAAAAAAGCGGACTTCAACACCTTGAAATGGTCATACAAGATTCAAAGGTATTTCTATCCTATAAAGTTTGTGTTTTGTTTACTTAGTTATTCTTAACGTGATGTTTTTTGTTTTAGGGAGATAAAATACACGTGACTACTCGGAATCGAGAGTTCAATGATTGGAATGGACAACTTGAGGAACATGAAACCTACTGCATTTACAATGGAGATCCTATCTTCAACGAGGGTCCATTCAAAGTCTGTCCAAACAAACTGAAACTTGTATTCAACGCAGGAACTACGGTTACAAGAATGGCACTACCACAAATTCCGACACAGAAGTTTGAATTTAAGCCTATACCTGATTTTCTTAATGGAAAATTCAACAATGATCTTTTATATGGTGAACTGGATTTATTATTTTTCATATCATTAGCTTTGTCATTTTTACATAATTTTTCCATTTTTAAAAATACACATTCAAGTTTAATGAAGGTTTTTCAATTTTAGATGTCATAGGTGTTCTTCAAGATGTTGTGAAGACACAAATGGGTGGCAGTGGTAAGAAATCGTGTGCAAATATAACTCTTCGCGATGAAACTGGCAATGTCATTGAGGTCGCATTATGGGACGATTTCGCTAAAAACTTCATCAACAATGATGTCTCAACAAAATCACCTGCTCCAACAATCCTAATTTTAACTCATGCTTGGTGTAAGAAGAATCAAGGTTTGACCTCTACTCATTACATCTGCCTCTTGCCCTGATTCAAAACTATCAGTTTAGACAATCATGTTTTGATGGAATAGACATTGTTGTTTATGTGACTGTGTTTACATTTATTGCTGCCATCTATTATATATTTCCATACTGGTTTATTGATAGTAGAAAATAACATGTTGCTGTATTTTCTATTTGTGCCAAATACTTACATATGAATTACATGTTGTTGTATTTTCTATTTGTGCCAGAAAATTGCATAATGTTTGTATTTTTAAATATGCCTATTGCATACTATTTGTATTTTAGATATGCCTGTAAAATGTGTGAACAAATGGTTACACACTAAAATAATCCATAATTTGGTGTATTTGTTGAAATTGCTTTTGTTTTGACTGGACTAGATATTGTTTATTGTGAAAGGAGCAAACAGTTGACTAATTGTATTGAATTAGATACATGTATCATTCATTGGATTGTAAGCAATGTTTTACTGTTATAACTATAGGCTAATTGATGATTTATTTATTTACTTAAATCAAGTTAGTTGTTACTAACAATTGTATCTTTAAAAATTAACATTCAAGGTCGAATTTGGATATAATTAATTAAGTTCCGAATCAAATAATTGGTAATAGTAAAAGGGATTTTAGATAGCAGCTGCTGAATATGAGGTTCAAGTGTGTGTTGGACTGAGCTGAAATTTTATTTGGAAAACAATAAAAGTTTCAAAAATTGATTTTTTAAAGAACGCCCTCTCTTTCTAGCATTTTGCGGAACAACTTTTTTTTACTTTTAATTTAGGTGAAAATAAACTTTGTTAAATAATTCAAAGTTATTTTTTATTTTGTACTATTCAAATCATGTATTTTATATATGTCTGTTGCATACTGATGCAAACGTTCATTACACAGTTGAACATGTGACTGATGCAATTTAAATAGTGTTTGTTCAGTTCAGTTCTAAATGTCTATTAATTAACATAACTACACTTCTAAATTCCTCAAAACAGTTTCAGGATTACCTAGCCTATCGAACGCGTGGAATGGATCAAAGCTACATGTTAACTTAGATCATCCGCAAGTTCAAGACTTCAAATCATTGTAAATATAATTCATTCTTTACTTTACAACTATTATGTATACATTCATTTTATATGCCACATTTACCTTTTCTTATAGGTTAGCATCAACACAGCCAACCATTGCTCCATCTCATTCTCTCACCCAAACAAATGATTCTTTTGTGCAATCTACCAACAAAAAATGGACACATCCAAGTGAGGTCAAAACTATCCGACAAATCATTGAACTCGGCGAGGTTTGTTGGAGTATTTATCATATCTTTACTTTTTATGACTATGCTTTATTTCCTAACATCTCGGACGACCACTTTAGGATTGTTTTGCAACAACCATTGGTACTACCAAAAGATTTAAGGCATCCAAGTTTGGATGGTTCTTTGAGTCGTGTGTGAATTGCAAGGCATCAAACAAGTCGTATGGAACCAAGTTTTCATGCGCTTGTGGAGTTACGGATGTTGAACCTCTTTCAAAGTAAGACTTCCATTGTAACATGTCCTACACATTGAGTCTCCTAAACTCTAACAATCATTGTTGTATTTATGTTAGATACAAGATTGAAATCGAGGTCGAGTATGATAACCATGTGGGATGCTTTGTTTTCTGGGATAAAGATTGTATCCCATTTCTTAACTTGACTGCTAAGGAATTGAGACAAGTTATGAAAGAGGTAATCCCAAATTAAATGTTTACTCTATGCAATTTTCTTTGTTATTTAACTACATTACTTTTGACTATATTCATTATTCGGCTAGGCTGGAGAAGATAACCCAAAGATCTATCCAACGCATCTAGACAAGATATTGAACCAAAAACTTGCTTTTAGAATCAAGTTTCAATCACAATATGGCCAATTTTCTATTGTTGCGATACTTAATGAACCAGGCCTTTACAAGAGCTTAGATGAGTTGCTGAAACCAGATGAGGCAAGAATCAATTTATTCATTCATTTACTTATGACCATACAATGAACAAGTCGATGTTGACTTAAACTAACGAATGTAACCACTTTGTGCATATCCAGCATTCTTCAAAAAGAACATTGGTCGGGATGGACATCCATTCAAATGATCAAGGATCAACCATTCCAACGAATTCTTCCAAGAACGATTGCAGCCCATCGACATGCTCAAGCAGTACCCCTGCTAAGCGGATTGCTGACCCAACTTGTCTTGATGACATACAAGAGGAAGTGTTGACTCCGCAACAATCTGCAACAAAGGTGAAACACTTGAAAACGGAGTGATCGAGCATTACTTGGAATCTTTTTTGAAATCATGACCTCTTGATTTTTCTACTTGGTTGTTATTATGAAGATTACATTATCTATGAACATTCACTAATGTAAGAAATGCTATTTTAATGCTTTTATGCACCAAAAAATTGTGCTTTGTTTTGTGGTTGCTATGCACCAAATATATTAACTAATTGTAGCTTATCAATTTGTATCAACACATGAAGCTTCTCTGTCAGTGTAGACATTGGTGTTTTGATGGACCTGTATTTCAAAACTATCATTGTAGACAATCATGTTTTGATGGCATATACATTGGAAGCTTCTCTGTCTGTGTTAGAATTTGTGGCTGCCAACTATTATACTTTAAATTATGGTTTTTTGATACATTAAGGTTTCTATTAAATTAAGGTTTATATTTAATACATTGTTGCATTTTTATAATGGATTAAATACCCATTAATAATGAGGAGTTTACAACAGCACTTCTTTTTATCTTCATCAAAAAGTTATATTTCTATACATTTGAATGTAACAACTAATTAGGAACTTTAACCAACAGTGGCAGTTCCATTATAGAGAAATTGGCATAAAAGTTGTAATGCTTTATTGCAACTTAGAAGACCATGTTTTCTTTGATCACTATATGTGAAAAAAATAAAATATGTCGCAGCAAATTGAACATGTCCCTATTGCATACTATTTGAACAACATCTTTATAAAATAGGCAATAAGAAGAAAATCAGTCCTTAATTTGACACATAAGTTTTTATTTAATATAATTGTTATGATCTCATTAACAATCCTTAATTTAACACAAAAGTTTTTATTTAATATAATTGTTATGATCTCATTAACAATCCTTAATTTGACACATAAGTTTTTATTTAATATAATTGTTATGATCTCATTAACAGTCCTTAATTTGACACAAAAGTTTTTATTAATGATCTCACTTTATCTTTGTTAAAATAGCCAAGCAAGTGGACATTGGGGCTTGACACATGAACAACCAAGCAATTGAGATATAACAACCAAACAAGCAAGTGAGGTATATATGACCAAGTGAGATACATACTGTCCTCTGAGTTGCATAGGATGGTTTGAAGCTTTTAATCCTAATTAAGTTTCATTATTAAATGTATACTACCTCTCTCTTACATACAAATAGCTACTGATAATAGCCTATAACTTCTGCAGCTACTTTCTATTACCTTTGAATATTAGAAAGTAGGATCAATGACACATTAACACTCTAAGCAATATTATATTAGTTTTCAGACAAATATTGAAGAAAAAAATTCAGAATTCAGTCCTTCTTTCCTAGATGTCTTGGTTAAAGTGCAGAATACTGATTTTATTGTACAACATATCTGGTTTTTTGCTTGCAAAGTCAGCTCAACATTAAATGCATTGCTGTATTTTCTTTGACACATCCATTGGTTTTGCACGAAATTCCTACATTTTGCTAGACAACCCTTATCAACTTTTCCTGCTATAGCTTAATGTGTACATCATTTATCCTAGCCTAATGATATTATGTATAAAATAACATTATTAATCCATCACTACTAGATATAGTCCTACCATTGGAAACAAACTTTGTAATTGGCCATTGACAAACCAAAAGTAACTTTTTTTGCCAACACCATTTACTTTAACATTGCTGCAATTCAACTAAAACTATATAGTACATCAACTAATATAATTCGATTTTACTTGAAATGAAATGATTCATTAACAATTTAAAATAACATTTCTTTTTCCTATTTGCAACTTTAATCATTTACAAAATGGTCCTCATAGAATTGGATATTTTAATTACACTTATAGTCAACAAAGTTTCATGACAGAATTTGAACTAGGGAGTACATCATTTTGCTACCAGGAAACAAAAACACAAAACATCAGGATACTTGCCAATGAGACATTTTCTGTTGTTATTAACGATACAAGTTGCATTTATGATCCAACTTTTACACGAGTAACTCTTGATAGTTTACAGGTATACATTTACTGCATCATAAATTCTTTAGCTTAAATGCAAAAGTGGTATTATATGACATGAGTAGGAGTTGTGTGATTATAGAATATTTAGTTTAAATGCAAGAATGAACTATAAGGCTTATATGTATTTTGATGAGAATCATTGATGCTTGAACATGTATAATATGATTTATGAGTTTGTTGACCATAAACATTAAAATGCCATGTTTCATTTTGCAAACTGATTTAGGATGTAGTAGTTTGTTAGTTAGCCATTAACCAAGGAAACATTTGCACCCTGATTGTGTCACTGGTTTTGAAAAACTCTGTAAGCAATCAATTAGAAAAAGAAACACTAAAAGAATCTCATAATATAAGTCACTTAGGTAATAATAGCTTCATAGATAAGTTGAAAGCAACTTCTTCTGCATTTCAACTTTTTCAAATACCCTCTCACTCAACTTCTCCATAAACACTTTTAAAAACACTTCCATAAGTGAAGAATTTAAAATTTATAAGCTCATAAAAGCTGTAACTCATATACTAATCCAAATGCTCATAATTACTTAGTTATATACATATTCTGTTCATGTTGGAAGATTAAATGAATTAAAAAAGCAAGCTTCCAAACTTAAACACTACTACTGAAATCTCAACAGGAATCATATTGAAAAGATGCTAGCAATGTTGAAAAAGTTAATGCCTTAGTTTATTGAACATTATACTAATCATATTTTCAGTTGAACTATATAGCTTGATATGGAACGTAACACCAGACTAACATCAGCAAAGCGAGCAAGGGCAAGAAGGGCTCAAATTATAAGAGAGTCTCGTTCTAAACGAATTCGTAATGGACCTAACCACCAACACTCAATTGAGGAACAATTCCCTACCACTGATACATTCGGAAATAGGATTCCATTATCCGAAATCAGTCCTGCACAACAAAATCGAATTAAAGTTGCCGAAGTTGTTGAAGACGGTCGGTTGCTTTTAGCCAAAATACTTGGATCAGAGCCTAGCCATAGCAAACATTATTTCAACCCTACAACAAGTTTTTCAAAGCTTCGGGGGATAGGAACTAATCTTTTATACAAGTTTTCATGTGCCGCAAATTCCAGGCAAGATGAGAATTGTGTTGTTTCTATTGACGCTACACCAACAACAACAGAAGCCTGCAGTAGTGGCCACGCGTTACATGTCGACGACACTGAAATTAAAAGAAAGTAAGCGCACTCGGTTATCATATTTATCAAATATATGTTTCTCTGATTGATAGATATAACACATGAAATTTCAATACGAAGTCACCTAATGTAGTTTGTGGTCGTATTTATCAACTTACATTTATACTGTTCCATACACGCTAAAAGACTGTGGTCGTATCACTTTTCCATTGCAATCATTTATAGGCGTTTTAAAATATTGTGTTAGTTGCAAAAAGATATCTCATGATGTACATCCAATATATTTTCAGGTCACCCATGTATAAAACCCCAAGTGAGTGCAATACTCTGGTGCAGAAAACAGACGGTTTGCTCGATAGGTCTGCATGTTAATTCTCCAATACTTCATGACTGGTTAAAGCTTTTAATTTGATTATGTAGCTATATTTTCAATAAACATACATACTAAACATCAATAATTTTTTTCTTAGATCAATACAAACTCCAAAACGTCCGCGTGGAAGACCTCGCAAGTTAACCGTACATGATACAATTCCTCTCCCTCGGTCAGATTCCTTGCCTCAATGTATGAATACTCACGGTTCATCATCTATGCGAATAGATCCGTCTTTGTCAATCCCAAATAGTTGTGCTTCATATAATTTATTTGTGAAGCATTACTCCAACGTAAAACTTATAAAATGCCTCTTTCATAAATTTTATATACACTATGTTTTTTAATTATAAGCTTATACATTCTTTGGTGCAGCATACCGACTTCGACAAAACCAGTTCGTGGCAGGCCAAGGAATTCAATGGGAGTTCCACATCTAGCTATGAATCTTACACATAATGTTGAGCATATTATTACCAACAATGTGGATGGAAAATCTCTCATGCGAAGTACATGCGACCTCGGTACGCCATATTTTGATGTTATTGATATAGAGGTGTTGTTATGACTTTGATAAACACTTCCCTGAGTTGCATGACACTCGCATACATTATGGTTATATACGTATTAATTTTTAGGCAAACAAACTTTGTAACCTCGCGTCCCCGGGTCAGCGTCCAAGAAATAGTCCCAGATTCTGATAGCCCTTCAATTCCTAAACCAATTCCAACATCTGCTATATTTACCCCAACTGCTAATCCAGATTTTAATAGCGATAGTGATGAGGGTTTCGATTACGACCCTTTTGCAAGTAAGTGCAGAACATGTTCTTTATCTACATTATGTTCATGATACTATTATGTATCATAATCAACCTATCATTGTCATAATTTATAAACTGCTTATGTTTTCAGTTTATTTAGTTGTTATATATTAATATTGATGTTTTAGACTGACTTTATCACAGCTCATGAATCCGAGGATGAATCCTTATCCGAGAATGACGACTTTGAACCACCTTTTATAATTAGTGAAAGTTCTCATACCACTTATCAAGGTTTGTTCCAACAATTCATTTGACTTTGTTTTTTGTAATTCAGATCTTTATATAACATAATGTGTTTATTTTTAGAATACTACGACATTGGGGATCCTACGATCGAATGTCGTTATTGTAAAGCCATGATGTGGTATCAAGAAAGAATGGGAAAAAGTCATCATTCCGCTAATCCGAAGTTTTCATTATGTTGTGGAAATGGAAAGGTTGAAATTCCATTACTCAAACAACCACCAGAGTTACTTTCGCGTCTTCTATTCCATGATGATAGTGTAGTTAGCAGGAAATTTCAATAACAAATTCGCATTTATAACATGATGTTTGCTTTCACTTCACCTGGTGCAAAGTTGGATAACAGATTTAACAACGGAGGTGGACCGCCTACATTACGAATTCAAGGACAATCTTGTCATCGTATTGGAAGTTTGTTACCTCCAGAAGGTCACCCACCAAAGTTTGCACAACTTTACATTTTTGATACGGAAAATGAAGTCCAAAACAGAATGCAAGGTTTAAGGTATCCCAAATTACAAGTCCGATGATATTTTTATTAAGGCTTCATGAAGCATCTTTATAAAAATGATCAATTAATGGATTTATTTCTCTAATTCATTATATTTACTTACTTTCCATTTTATAGGAACACAAAACACATTGATCCAATCATTGTACAACAGTTGTCAGCTATGCTCTATGAACATAACCCGCATGCCAAGAGTTTTCAAATGGCCAAACAATGGTTGTTTAATTCTAATACACAAGAATTGAAGTTGAGACTCATCTCTGATAGAAAAACCGATGGTCGAATATACAATCAACCAACTGTTTCAGAAGTTGCTGCTTTAGTGGTGGGTGATCTTGACATGGCCGAGCAGAGGGATATAATCATGCAAACTAGGGGAGGACAATTACAGAGAATTAATGAGCTCCATGCAGCCTACATGGCTTACCAATATCCTTTGATTTTTCCCTATGGAGAAGACGGTTATAGACCAAACATTGCTCATCGAGACTTACCCATCTTCCAAGATAACAAGAGAAATAGACTTACTATAAGAGAGTGGCTGGCGTTCCGAATTCAAAGTAGATCTGGTGAGGCAAAGACTTTATTATCATCCAGAAGACTGTTCCAACAATTCTTGGTTGATGGCTACACCATGTTAGAGTCGGAAAGATTGCAGTGGATTCGTGAAAATCAACCAAAGCTAAGGGTTTCTAAGTACAAAAATCTAAATGAAGAGGGTGATCAAAGTGAAGCATCGGGAGCATCCACGGGAAAGCGAGTGGTTTTGCCATCTACCTATGTGGGTGGACGGAGGTTTATGGATCAGTTGTATTATGATGGTATGGCTATTTGTAGCAAGGTGGGTTTCCCCGACCTATTTATAACTTTCACATGCAATCCTAATTGGCCTGAAATTCAAAGATTACTGAGACCACTTCATCTTAAACCGCAAGATCGTCCCGATGTCATATCAAGGATATTCAAAATTAAATTTGACCAACTTCTATTTGATTTGACAAAGAAAGGTGTCTTAGGCAAAGTCGTTGCATGTAAGTTCTAATACCTAATGCTTACTTTACAATTTGACTGCTTTTACTTAGAATAACTTATTAATTTCATACACTTTTATAGATATGTACACCATTGAGTTCCAAAAGAGAGGCTTACCACATGCACATATTTTGCTATTCTTGCATCCTTCTAATAAGTATCCAGGACCCGAAGATATTGATAGGATAATTAGTGCTGAAGTTCCAGATCCTTTAAAGGATCCAAAGTTGTACAACTTGGTTAAAACTCACATGGTTCATGGTCCTTGCGGTTTGGCAAATCTAAATTCCCCTTGCATGAAAGGTGGAAAGTGCTCTAAGTATTACCCAAAGAAATTTCAAGCGACAACTTTGGTTGATCAAGATGGTTATCCAGTTTATAGGAGAAGAGACAATGGACACACTATTGAAAAAAATGGAATCATCCTTCATAGTGGTCATGTAGTTCCTCACAATCCAAGTTTATTGTTGAAGTATGAAGCACACATCAACATGGAGTGGTGCAATCAGAGTACTTCTATCAAGTATTTATTCAAATATATCAACAAAGGTTCTGATAGAATTTCTGCTGTTATTCATTCTTCTGATGATAATCCAATTGGAGTGAAGAAGAATTTGGACGAAATCAAGCAATACCTTGATTGTCGTTACATTTCCCCAAGTGAGGCATGTTGGAGGATTTTTTCATATTCCATACATGGTAGGAAACCAGCTGTAGAAAGATTGTTTTTTCACATGGAAGGAGAGAATTCTGTTTACTACAAAGACTTTGAGCAAATTGGGAATGTTTTACTTAAACCAAGTGTGACCGAATCTATGTTTACAGCATGGTTTGAGGCAAACAAGATATATGATGAAGCCAAGTTGTTGACTTATAGTGACTTTGTCACTAAATTTGTTTATCATAAGCGGAGCAGAACTTGGAGGCCCAGGAAGAGAGGGTATACTATTGGTCGTCTTATTTGGGTTCCTCAAAGCACAGGTGAGCTGTATTATTTAAGAATGATGTTGACTGTCAAGAAAGGACCTATAAGTTATGACGACATAAAGAAAATTGATGGTTTCCAACACAAGACTTTCAGAGAGGCATGCTTCGCTATGGGGTTTCTACAAGATGATAGGGAATTTATTGAGGCTATTAAAGAGGCGCATGTATGGGGGTCTGGTGTTTTTTTAAGGAAGTTGTTTGTTACTATGTTGTTATCTTCATCAATGAATAGACCAGAGCATGTTTGGAATAATACATGGAAATACTTGTCTGATGGTATTCTTTATGAGAAACGTGTTTTGACCGGAAATCCAGGTACATTATTTATGAAAACTTTTTTTTTGTAATAAAATGTATTATGAATTTCATTATTTACTTCAAAAATGTTTCCTTTTTCTATTTTAGGATTAACACTTACTGATGAGGAAATAAAACAGCTCACTCTTATTGCAATAGAAACCCAGTTACAAAAGAACAACAAAAGTTTGAAAGACTTCAAGCCAATGCCATATCCAGATGATTTTGTATTTTCTTTTGTTGGAAACCGATTGGTTTATGAAGAGGGGCAGTATGATCCAATTTCTCAAAGCACAATTTTTAATGATTTATACTCATCGCTTACAGGTAATTCTTGCATTAAATATTTGAATTCAGTTCTTATTTCTTATGTTGTTATATACCATGGTTTAAGATAATTTCATACTAAATTCTTTGTCACAACATTGGTTTTTGTAGGAGAACAAAAAGACATTTATGTTGAAATCATGAATGCTGTAGAAAGACAAAATGGTGGAGTATTTTTTTTATATGGATATGGTGGAACAGGTAAAACTTTCATGTGGAACACCTTGGCAGCTTCACTACGTGCAAAGAGAAAAATTGTCTTGCCAGTTGCATCGAGTGGTATTGCAAGTTTGTTGTTGCCAGGTGGTAGAACTGCTCACTCAAGGTTTAAGATTCCTGTCCCTACCTTGGAATCTTCCATTTGCAATATTGACAAACAAGATAATCTTGCTGAGCTTTTAAAATTGACAGATCTTATTATATGGGACGAGGCTCCAATGGCAAACAAGTTTTGCTTTGAGGCTCTTGATAAGTCTTTGAAAGACATTATGTCTGAAATTCCTCATGCAAAGAATAAAATTTTTGGGGGCAAAGTTATAGTTTTTGGTGGTGACTTTAGACAAATTCTCCCTGTTGTCCCAAGAGGTAGTAGATCTGATATTATACATGCCTCAATTAATGCTTCTTACATTTGGGATGAGTGCAGAGTCCTCAGACTTACAAAAAACATGCGCCTGCAAGGTAAAACAAACACTTCCAACCAAGAGGAGGTCCGCCTTTTTTCAGAGTGGATATTGAAAATTGGAGATGGTAGCATTTCAGAGCCAAATGATGGTTATGTTGATCTTTCAATTCCTGACGAGTTTCTAATTTCTAATATTTCAAATCCTATTGAGGCTATTGTTCAAAGTACGTATCCCGATCTCATTCATAACTACCATGATCCCAATTATTTGCAAAGCAGGGCAATATTGGCTTCAACAATTGAGGTGGTCGATGACATTAATCAATACATCACTAATCGTCTTCCAGGTACTATAGAAATTGATTGATATTTTTTAATCTAAATACTATGACATACACTCTACTTTGCATTAATTTTGTTTTTCATTTCCATGTCATTTTATGTTTGTAGGAGAAGAGAAAGAATTCTTTAGTAGTGATTCAATTGATAGAGCTGCATCTACAGACTTTGATGCTTTTGAGCACCTTACTCCTGAATTTCTAAATGCTCTTAAGACTTCTGGTTTGCCTAATCATTCTATCAAGTTAAAGGTTGGTGCGACTATTATGTTGATGCGGAACTTGGATCATTCTGAAGGCTTATGCAATGGAACAAGACTAACTGTAACAAGGTTTGCTAATCATGTCATTGAAGCTAAGATCATTTCTGGGAAGAATTTAGGTAACACCATTTATATTCCTAGAATGTCTTTGTCCCCGTCACAATCACCATGGCCATTTAAGTTGGTTAGAAGACAATTCCCCATTATTGTTTCTTTTGCCATGACAATTAATAAATCTCAAGGACAATCTTTAGACAATGTGGGTTTATATCTACCGAAGGATGTTTTTAGTCATGGTCAACTGTATGTTGCAATATCTCGAGTTAAGTCTAAAGAAGGTCTTAAGATTTTGATTCATGACAAAGACAACATTGCAAAAACAACTACCACTAATGTTGTATTCAAGGAGGTTTTCCACAATATTTAATAGGTATATTTTGCAACTTATACAACAACTAGAGCATTTCAAAAATTTATAATTTTTATCTTTTTGCCATATAACATACGATATTTTAATTTCAGGTCGAATTGTCCATGCCAAATTGAAGACTCATGTTTGTTTTGTTACATGATTTTTTGAGTGCAATACATGTTGATTTCTGTATTTTTGTGTTCATAACTTTGAAACAATTCATATATTGGAAGTATTTTTTAGTCACTACAATGTTTGTTGTTTTTAACAATTTATTACACTTCAATTTTGCAACAATTGAAATACTATTTTTATTACATATATACTTCTTTTTCTTTTTATGGTAGTTCTTAGTTTGTACTACAATATTGCAGTCTAATATACATTTAAACATATGCAAGATTATATTGAATAAGTTCACCCGTGCGGGAGCACGGGTATATTACTAGTTTACCGCACGGGTATATTACTAGTTTAATTTTAAAGCAGCACAAAGATTACCTCTATCTACATTTATAGTAAGCTAGAAACAAAAAAGTACCATCTAGTGTCTCACTATTTGCTTCAATGCTCTAGCCTAATTTGATTCTCTTTTGAGCTAGTGGGAAAATTGTGTTGAAGTTTGAAAGCAGCTATCTACAGTTTAATGGTTAGCAATAGCATTAGCATATAGTTGTGGTATAAAACAAAATAATTGTACCTTGTACGTTGCATGTAGTTTAATGGAATTTGGGAGGTGTTAGAGCTGGATCTCATTACATTGCTTGTTCTTTATTCACATGCTAGGGTATATTATCAAAACACTAGGGTCCCACTTTATATAAATCACTACACTCTTTGAATAACAATTAGCAAACCTACTAGAGTATAACATTTAATAGTAAAGATACATAAGTATAAATACATGGTATATATTTTCAAAACAATTTATAGGGTCCCACTTTATATAAATCACTACACACTTCATGTTTCTTTGGTAACAATTAGCAAACCTACTAGACTATAACATAGTTTTTAAATATTTAATTGTAAATAGACATAAGTATAAATACATGCTTCAATTAAATAATTAATTCTAAAATAAATCCCGGTGCAATCTTTTTATTAAAAAAGGTCATTGAAAATATTAAAGTGTCTTTTCCACTTCACCATTATACTAGTTAAATAAATATTTTGATGTAATGTAAGTGAGTGGATGGAATATATTGATTACATGCACATGTCGAATCAAATGTTCATGTCAAATTATGCGTCATACTCGAAAGAATTACACCACTTTGTATTAGATTTATTACTTGTTTAAATCAGAATTTTGTTGCTGTCAAATCTTATTGCTAGACCCTCTTTTCCCTATGAAAAAAAAATCAATGGTTCTTCAACATGATAGACAAGGAACTTTCAGGTTTATAAAGACCCTACTTTTCTCTTGTGAAAGCTGATGATCCTCAAGATTCAAGGGAAAATCAAATGGCTTAAACTCCTTTGACAAATGTAGCCTTCGTATCACCAGAGACCGACAAGGGCAGGACATTATTAGAAATACTCTAATTTTCTGCGGATTTAAAAATCCGCATGAAACATGTTTCCTGACTTCCTACAACTTTACGTTCCCTCCTAAAACTTTCGTGGGTAATAAAAATTCGCAGGTAAAGTCGAAGGAATCAAAATACACAGATAAAGTCGCAAAAAACTAAATCCGCAGATAATACCACAGGAAACTAAATCCGCAGAAAGAGTCGTAGGTAATGTATTTCTAGAATAAAAAAAAATAGTGAAATTTATTATACTCTGTTGGTATATAATATCCCTTAATTAATGTCAAATATGAAAATTCACATATATCAATAAAGTATTATTAAGAGCTAGTGTTAAATGGCATGATTATAATATTAGGAGCAATGAAAGCATCAAAATCAATTTCTTGGTTCAGTCCTTTAATCATTTCAACAAGCTGTGAACCAAAACCAAAAGCCATAAACAAATTTATTACCATTATTATACAACAAGACCTTAAAACTAAAGAACTAGTCATGACTACTACAAGTGAAACTTCGTAAAACTAAATTACAGTTGCAAGAGCACCAGATGTATAGGCTGCAAAGCATGTCACACCAAGTTGTTGTGGTGTAGAACAATCGTCCTTTCTTTTATGCATCATATTTTTATATATTAGGTCCACGAAATGCTCGAAGGATGAAAACATGACCATAGAGACTGTGAAACCAAAAAGATTAATAAAAGTATAAATGTCAATAACCCTGTGCAGCATGTTTGTGTTAAGAATGAAAAAGTAGTTGATTGTAAAAACTATAAAGGGGTTTTGTTTTAAAGCATAAAATCACATTCTAAAGATTGATATTCCTGGAAGTACTATTACCAATGTAATATTAAAAGCAAACGAGATTGAAGTTACTTCAGTTCAGTTGATTGAATGGCCTTTTTACCTAGTCCAAACTTCTAAAAGTTTGGACTTTCTAATTCCACTTGTAACATCAATTCTAGAAATTTTTACCAAAATGCCAGGTTTTTAAAAATAATATACCATAATGTTATCTTTTATAAAAAAATACTGAAATGACACAGAAAAATAACTGGTTCGTCTATACAGTGTACAAATCCTAAAAATTCTATAGGGATTCGCTCATACAATGTATAAACTGTATTTTTTTTTCTGAAGATAGGGATTCGCTCATACAATGTATAAACCGTATTTTTTTCTGAACCCTTACAGTGATTCGTCCATACAAATGACTACCCTATATATTATATTTTTTTCTTCAAGGATTCGTCCATACTAAGGACTACCCCGTATTTTTTATATATTTATTTTAATAATATAAAATTAATTTTAACATTTGATTTAAATTTGGTTTAAGAAAATATATATTAATTATTATAAATTATTTAAATTGATTATTTGACTTAAAAAAATATATAAATAATATTTTAATATGATTAAATCTTTTATTTATTTTAATAAATTTTGGGTATATTATTTTTTGACGAAAATACCATACTTTTAAAAATGTATTTCGGTTCGTCCTGTCAATGGACTACCAGTATATTATTTTAATAATTTTTTGTTATATACAAATAAGAGTGTGAGCTGTGTAGTTATTCCACAACAATTCCATCGGTTATTCTGGGCGTTCGTTCCCATCCTGTGCAACAACCATCAACAAAGTACCTCTATACTTGTCATACAACCATGTTCCGTCGACCTGCACAATCGGCTTGCAATATGCGAATCCACGGATACACGGTTGAAACGCCCAGAATAGCCGATGAAATTGTTGTGGAATAACTACCCAGGTCACACCCTTATTTATATATAACAAAAAATTATTAAAATAATATACTGATAGTCCATTGACTGGATGGACCGAAATATATAACAATTGCAGACATACCCGGTTCTAATTGATGTAACAAGATAGTTATTTCAAAAATTGAAAGATAAAGTAAGAATCAGCATCACAATCTTATTCAATTGGTACCTCTGAGAAAAGCTGTCAGTAACAAATTTTTCTTTTATTTGTTTCCTTGGAGTTCTTTATAACATCTTCAGATAAAATACACGAGTCACTAGAAAATCCTATCTGATCTGTTGTTGTTTTGATTAGCTTTTCAATGGTGTAATGGAGTGAAAAAGAACAATAAGTTTGGTTATGCTTAGTATAAGTAACAATGAAAAGGAAAGAAACATCAATGAACAGTACCTGTCTTTAGTAAAAACACTGGCTCCAGCTTCTAATAGCAACTTTGCCATTAAGATTAAACCTACAGATGCAGCAACATGTAGAGGGGTTCGATAGTCGTAATCTTTCAATTTATTTGTCTCATTATCAGAAAATAATTAAATTGTATAATCCTAAAATGAATAACTTGGTACATCCATGCCATGTTCAACTAGAGTCTTGAGAGTAGCATAATACACTATTGCCATAAGGTATGTTTGTAACTGACAGCTTTGGATGAAACATCAGTCAAAGCGAATGATTAAGCATGAGATGTTGCTTTTGCTCATCCTATTTAAAGCTTCATTTGCCAAGCATTCAGCTGCTTCTTGTGGATCATCTATGTGACTTATTTAGACTCACAGCCTCTTGGTTCTTCATTACCTCCCATATGCCATTGCTTGCTAGTATCAGAAATTCGGTATTAGAATCAATACTCTCTACACACAACAACTCTCTAATATCCTATATTAGCTATTACTAGTTTTTCTCCATTGAGTACCATAACAGCTGCTGAACTCATTCTACATGTCTCTTCATATCTATTCTCTTCTCTTTTGCTCTTACACCAACATAAGTTCTCTTCATCATTTCTTTGCTTTTTCTCCATATTTGAGCCTAAGTTAACACAATGAAACCATTAGAATAGATCCACCTTATGAGATAGACAAAACAATAGTTACTCAAAGTACCTCTTGAAGCTTCTTTGAAAAGAAATGAGACTGCATGTACTTGGTAACCTTGTCTCCAACTAGTGGGTCAAAGATTCCAAAATACCACAATTCTGTTTTTGATCCATTTGCTCTCTTTGTACCACTATTGAATCAAAATCCGAGTAATCTGAACCATCTATGATCATATGATGCTCCACCACTTGATAGCCATGTGTTACCGGTGTCATCCATGAAGGCTTCTTTGCTGGCATAAGCCTTCTCTTTCTGCCTACAACTCTTAGCAGAAATCTTTTCAACCTAAATGCCTGTCAATATAAGTAGTCAGATTAACTCTATATCCACGCGTCTGTTTCAGATACTGACACGTATCAGACACTATACGATTTGAAATGTCTTGCTATAACAAAATTATAGTAGAATAGGTGATGAACTCTCTTGAAGTAAATTGAAACGGCTGCTGTGGAATGGGGTTTCTGCAATAGGGGTTTACATAAAAAAGCTGAAATATTGTAACTGTATGTCTGAGAAAATGATTAAAAAGTTTAAGGAGACATACGGTCTAGGCCCATAAACTTTGATCTGCCGCACATGAGTATCCCTTCCATTGAGATGGTTTGACAACACAGCAATTTGTAGCATAAATGCGTTGACAAAAGTTTCACTGCAATTGGTGATGAAAGGAAATCATAAGATACTATCAAAAGAGAAAGAAATCCTCTAGATATATTACTACATTGTAATTTTATTTCAGTTAGGCTTCACTGGCAAATTGAATTCCAGTATAAGAATCAATAGCACAGCCACAATCCAACCATCTAATAAATGAAAATAGAACTGTTTAGTTATTGGATTTAAATCAACAATTGATATTTAAACATACTTGTGATTTGTTATGCTATCATTACTATGTACGAATAATATAATCCATTGATTTATTCATTATATTACTCACTTTACACTTTCATTTTACGGGATCATTACACTCATTTTATTATATTATTCATGATATTACTCACTTTACACTTTCTTCTTACATCCTTTCTTCTAAGGCACTAGATGCATCGGCTATCTTAAGAATATTCATATGAAATTCACGAATGCTTTCATCATCTTTCATTCTCAAGTTTTCAAATTTGGTAGTGAGCAACTGAAATCTTGACATTTTCACCTTAGATATGCCTTCATGAGTAATTTAAGTATTTCTCAAGCATCTTTAGCCATTTCACAAGTGTTCACCAATCTGAAAATGTTTCTATCAATCCCATTGAATAAAGCATTCAAGGTTTTAGAATTTCCAAGAGCTAATTCATCCTCTTCTTTAGACCATTCTTCTTCCGACTTTAACTCAGAGGTTTATTTTCCATCCTTCCCTAGAGTGACAGGGTGTTCCCATCCTTTTATGACAACTTTCTAAACCTTGATATACAAAGATTTCAAGAAGGACACCATATGTGGTTTCCAATAGTCATAATTGGTTCCATCTAGAATGAGTGGTCTGTTCACAAATCCTCCCTCATTGTCCATAGTACCAGAACGTATCTTCCCTAGATCTCACCCAGAAATAAAGCAGGATGCATGCTCTGATACCAATTGAAATTCTTGTATCAGATATGTGATGTCGAAGGAGATGTTACGACACAAATATCTAAGAACTGATCAATATAGGAACAAGGTAATAAGTGCAGTAAATGAAAAGTAAAGAGAACAAGTAATTGTTAACCCAGTTCGGTGCAATCACACCTAAGTCTGGTGGCTACCAAGCAAGAAAGGAAATTCACTAAACAAAGTTAGTTTGAAGATTCTCGGCAAACAACCTCTGGTTTACAATCTTCTCACTCTTAGATATGAGACCCCTCTCACTTCCCCTCAACCACACACAATGATAGAACATAAATCACAAAGTTTAGAAGACACACTTCAAAGACACATAATCATCTTTGCTTAAAAGCTTATAAATGATTAAAAATTTACAACTCAACTAACAACCCAACTCTAGTTTTAGAACAATACAAGAGTGACTCACAAGAAACAAATCAGAAAATATAAAAACCATAATCCTTAAAACAATGTGCACGACTCACTCGCTTCTCTCAATCTTGCAAATAAGATTAGAAGGTCTTTATATAGAAACACACATCACGGGCTTGGGTCAAATCAAATCAAATAATGTTTTTAAAATTTCCCACGAGTTTTTCCATAAAAGTATAACAGAAGATCTCCAAGATTATTGTAACAAAACTTCTTATGTTTTAGAAATTCTTCTCCTTATTTTGCGCCATCATAAGCTCAATCAGATATTCTAAAAATCTACTAATAATAAGTAACAAACAAAACACAATTTTCTGAACAGAAAAATATTCAGTTCTAGAAACACATGTTAAGACACCTTCTTTGACATTCATAAACTCTACAGACTGCAATGATATTTTATTCACATGTCAAAGTATCTTTCATAACATTTAACTTAGCAGTATGTTTTACCAAAATTACTGCCAACATAGAATTTTCATTAATTACTACCATTATATTGATATTAAATTTGAAATAAAATTAACCTAAAATTTCTTTGCATATTTGATAATAAATTAAATAATTTATCTATCATACTTATAAATATTTAAAACATAATAAAATAAATTGATATAATGCAATTAAAATAAAAACTATTTAATATATATTAATTCGATCATTCATTAATTTATATATTAAATTGTATTATAGGATCCATTAATTTATATATTAAATTATATTAAATAGATATTTTGTTGATATGCTCCATTTACTATAGGATCCATTTATACCATTTATGGCATTGGATGCAAGACATGTGTAAAAAAATAATAAAGGGTGTAGATTAAAAATTGACAAAAAAAATTGAAAACTAAAAAAAAAACTGTTCATTTCATCGTCTGTCATCACTATTGTCGCCGTTGGCCATCACCATCTTGTAGCCGATGGCAATAGTTAGTTCAATTTTTAGTTATAATAATGTTTTGTAGCTATTATTCATTTCACAAAACAAAATTTAAATGTTTTTATGATGGAAAACAATGAACATTTCTCCAAATAATTAAATTTCTTATTTCAAAATAAGCACACAGTAAGAAAAACAATTAAATTTTTTATCTGCATATTTTAAACATCCAGTGCTACAGACATGATGGATGGCGGCAATAGTGGAGATGAAACAATGTGAGCTGCTCTTCTGGGACGATGCGATGTCGGCGGGTGTGGTGACATTGTGATTGACATTAATGGTCGTCGGCAAGGAAATGCAGCCACATTTTAATTGGGGGTGTTGGTCGTCGGCGAGGAAACAATGATCAATAGCTCCAAGACAACGATGCTTGACATAGTGAAACAGTGATAGCCAAAGGCAACAACACTATGATGGTTGGTGATGAGAGGAAATTACAGGAGAATGAGGAGGAGGTTATAAAACGTCTCAAAGAAAAATAAGATGAATTTCAATTTTAATACAGTCCAATGTAATGTTTTAATGGTTTAAAGAAAACACATAATGATATAGTATGGGAAAATGGAAAAGGAAAAGACACATTGGGCCGATAATTTTATGGGAAACGTGAAAATTTAAGGTAAAAAATGATGGATGTGATTTGGAAAAATAAAAATAATGTCGATTGAAATAACACCCGAGAGGAGGCATTAAAAATGGGTTTGCAAGTTTTCTTCAATTAGAATGATTGGTTTTCAGCTCAACAAGAGAATGAGGCACCAACTATCATTCAGTACCCTCTAGTTTGGAGTCCTCCTAATGAAGGAAGATTAAAGTGTAACATAGATGTTGGTTTTAATAATGATAAAGGCACAACTAATAGGGGTTGGTGTGTGAGAAATAATTTGGGTGGGTTCATTATTGCAGGTGTGGCATGGGATGTTGGTTTCCTTTCCACCATTGAAGCCGAGGAAATGGCCTTAAGAGAAGCTATGCAAGAGGTCATTTCGTTACAATTGGAAAATGTTATATTTGAAAGTGATTCTCAACAAGTTGTTCAAGCCATTAATTCTAAACAAATAGGTAGATCGAAGTTTAGTTCCATTGTGTCTTTCATTAAGAATTTGTTACGTCTTTTTCCGAACTTTGAGGTTAAGTTCGCTAAGCGAATTTGGTTTCTCATAATCTAGCTAATGCGGTCAATTCTTGGTCTAGGCGATGCCTTAATTATTAAGTTTGTTTCCCTAAAAAAGATTAAGTTAAATAATTAGGGTAAGTAACAATGATAAAGTTGAAATGACATTTAGGGGGTACTAAATAAGGTTGTTAAACTGTCTTAATTAGGCTAATTATATAAAATTGGTAGTATATTACTTTCTTATGTTAATAATAGATTTATATCCATTGCAAAAGTAAGATATAGAATTATAAAGACTCCTCGTTAAGGTTGTAGGAAATTTAAAATAAAACGGGAAAAGATCTAAAAGAGATAAGAAACAAAATACAAATTTTATTATCAATTTATTATGAAGTAAATGTGGCAACTAATGTCTGCCTTGATTCAATACTTAGAATAATCCGTAGGTCTGAATGAGATAATACGATTTTTGAGATCATAACCAAATAAATAGTTTATAGACTCCTCGTTAAGGTTGTAGGAAACTTAAAATAAAATCATTTAAAATAAAATGGGAAATGATCTTAAAGAGAAAAGAAACAAAATACAAATTGTATCATCACTTTATTATGAAGTAAATGTGGCAACTAATGTCTGCCTTGATTCAATACTTAGAACAATCAGTAGGTCTGAATGAGATAATACAATTTTTGAGATCATAACCAAATAAATAGTTTATAGACTCCTCGTTAAGGTTGTAGGAAACATAAAATAAAATCATTTAAAATAAAATGGGAAATGATCTTAAAGAGATAAGAAACAAAATTCAAATTTTATCATCAATTTATTATGAAGTAAATGTGGCAACTAATGTCTGCCTTGATTCAATACTTAGAACAATCAGTAGGTTTGAATGAGATAATACGATTTTTGAGATCATAACCAACTAAATAGTTCACTTGTACATTATTTCCCCATATGCCTAAATCACGTTCATGTGGAAAAATAGAAAAACATTCAATCCCTTTAGATAAAGAACTAAAATAGCTTTTAGAATCTAATTTAACATCCCCGCCACTAAAATGTGCAATAATTACAGGAAATATTGGTTTTTTGGATGGGAGATGTTTGGATGTGGTATTATAACAAAGGTTAAATTCACCACTATCATCGTGAAACCGCTTTAGTTTAACCACTTTTTTAAGTGCTGATTCTAACCTATAATAAAAATGACGTGGAACAAAAGTAATATCTGCACCAGTGTCAATTATAATATTATGTGTAGAAACATTTATTCCTTTATTCTTAAACCCACTATATGTAATTCTTTTACTTCCCACGCTAACTTGCTTTCAAATTTAGATAATAATAATCTACTTGGTTGTTTCCTACCATTTTGACCATAGGAGTTGAAACAACATTATTACCAGAAACAATAGCAGCATCTCCAAAATTAAGCTTACTAGATAGATTAACATTTCTAACACCAATTAAACAATATGAGAATCTTCCATTAGTGTAAGATTCTAATTGTTTTAAAAGAGAAATAGGGCCACTTCCAAGACCAATTACACCAGAAGATTTTCCTTTATAAACTAGAGTATTGGTGTGTCCACATCCTATCATAATTTTAGGAAATAATACAATAGATCCAGAAATGGACTCTAACGTAATTTTCTCTAAAATGAGATCTCCTTATGTCTTTGCAGTACGATCATAATCTAATGTATATTGACAAACATCTCTTTCATTAGAACAAGAAGTATCTTCTTCAGTAGATTTGCATCTACTAGAAGAACATGGAATATTTTGGTAACTGAAGATTTTGAAGGATTGAAAATAGGATATGTTTGGTTGTAACATATATTACAAGGCTCACATTGAAACCAAATTAAGTTACTACCTGAATCAAAAATACCATGAACCTTAAATGGTGGGGTACCAATCGAATAACTCATGAGATACTCACCGCTATCATAGGTCAAAGATGATTTATGTTCATATTTGGTAAGAGAAAAATCTCCGTTGAGATAATCGGCACGATTGATGGAACGATGTAAAGCATTACTAATTTGTTGGGATTTAGTTTGGATAGGATTGTAGAGTGGTGATTTATAAGAATCACGATGAATAAGTTCAACACTAAAACCATTGTGTATAGAATGAGAACTAACTATTAAACTAGAAAGGCAGAAGAAAATAAAAAGAAAAAATGAAAATTGTGACATTGTTATAGAGATTTGAGGGAAAACTTGTTATGTCAAATTATATTCTTTCACTGCGTTTTATAAGATTAGAATACAGAGCAAAGATAAGGATATTGAAAAGTAGACAATTAAAAATAGTAAATATTTATTTAATGATGTTTTTATTAGTTTTTGGTAAAAAATCATAAATTTAACTTTATTCCTATTTTAAAGATTTGATATGATAAGATTTAATTTGACTTTTTTATTTACTAAATGTAATTAATATATAATTATGTTCAATGCAAATAAAATTTAAAATAGATATATTTAATCGTATGCATTTTATATTCTTTTTAGAGATTGAAATATATTCCTCTAGCCAATATTAAAAGAAAATAGTTTCTTTTCAAATTTATAAAATAATTGATAAAGTGATTAAATATTAGTTATTTAATTAATCTTATTTTGTTTATAATAATGATGGAATTATATATTTAAAAATAATTAAAATGCCACTTTTGAATGTATTTGTAAAGAAAATTTTACCTCGATTGCGTAAATATTAAGTTTTTATAAAACAATAAAAACTTGTATTTTCAAGTTAGATGTTTCAAATTTTGTTAGAAGAGTTAAATGCCTAAAAATTTATGTTTAATTACAATTTCTGTCTTTATATTTTAGCCAATAATAAAATTAATCACCCTATTAAAAACAGATTTTACCTCAATCACATATTTGCACTAAGATTGTTGACATGCCACATGTTTATCAACAATAAATAAGAATAATCCAAATTAGTATAGAGAATATTCGTTAGTCTCGAGTTTATTATTTATTGTAAAAAATATTATATGTAACTTATTTGACTTTATAGGGAAAAAAATATGTTCTGGACTGGGCCATGACGTCATGCACGGCACGACCCAATACTTGTCGGGCATGGGCCCATACGTCCGGGTTGATGAACGCGTCGGGCAAAAGCCCCAGACATCCGAGTTGATGACACTCCACCTCGACATCCTACTGCGTATCGGGCAGAGACACGCGCACCCCACCAACTGACCCTCCTTCACACGTCACCTACCTATACCACGGGCACACGAGCTATGTCGGGCAGAAACCATGTCTGTCACCTCATCTGCCACGTCACCCAACTGCCCTGCATTATCTCCTGAGAGATAGGGGCAGTTGGACCAGGGAGCAGACCTTTGGTCTAGGTCTTCACGCTTCTTACGCATTCCCTGGCAGCTCCTCCTTGGGCCTAGCTAGATCAAGCCCATTAGGAGCCTTGGCCCAGCGCTGGGGGCTCAATATAAATACCCTTTCATAACAAAGGGTCAGGTATTCTAACACACTCTAAGTAACCTTGATTTTCTGTACCTCTTCTGACTTAAGCATTGGATCACTTTGCAGGTACACCCCCTCACTCATCTCATTCTCTAGCCCAGTCTTCAAATCCTTGGAAGGCCCTCCTGATCAGGTAAGATCAGTGGCGCCGTCTGTGGGAAACTAGTTATCCCCATCTTCATCAACAGAGGATCAAAGTTCATTTATTCCTGTCCTTCCAACATGGCCGGAGAACAACCTAGCGAGCGCAGCCGTCCCCTCGTCGACTACACTATGGACGACGGTCCACAGTCCCATGAAGCAGACGCTCGAGACGGTCGTCCAGCTACCCCGTCTCCTGAGCCCCAAAATAACGGGGATGCCTCTCACGCTCAAAACCATGGGGCCGAGGCATTTCATCCCATCCCCGTTCCCGTCGAAGGAGACGCCACCATGATTGCCATGGTGAACGCCCTCAACCAGGCCGGTTCTATGCTCTACCAGCAGCACGAGAGAATCATGGCCCTCGAAGCTGAGCGACAGGAGGTCCGACCCCAGCAGGGGAGGAGGACACAACAACGTCCAGAGCCAACAAAGAAGCGAGGATGTCGCTCTCCAGAACCTCACGTCAGCAGGGCACGCGCCCGCCGCGACAATGATCGGTCAGGAACATCACCAAGGCGCGGGCGCAGCCCCGACAACAATGAACTATCTCCATTGAGGAGCGACGAGGAAGACTTGCACTGTCCCCTGTCACGGGCAATAATGGAAGCCCCGCTCCCCAAAGGCATGGAAAAACCGCCCAATCTAGCTATGTACGACGGGACTACCGATCCCGACGACCACGTCGACAACGTCAACGCGATGCTCGACTACCGCAATGACATCACCGGTCACCTCAAATGCCGGCTGTTTTCAACAACCCTCAGGAAAGCGGCCATGGCCTGGTACAAAAGCTTGGCCCCCGAATCCATCACGTCTTGGAGAGTCATGAGGTCCATGTTCACAAGGCACTTCACGGTTTCCCGTCGTCACCCCAAGACAGAGGCAACCCTTGAAGCCATAGTACAAAAGAAAAATGAAACACTGCGCTCGTACATCGAGCGATTCAACCAGGAAGCTGTCGAGGTGGATACCACCGAACACATGAAGAAATACCTCCTCGAAAGGGAGCTCTTTCCCGGCAGTGAACTCAGCAGAGCCGTCGGGATCGAGCCTCCCCGCACCTTGAATGAACTTCTGCACAAGGCCCAAGCCTATATCAGATACGAGGAAAAACAGGTAGCCCACAACGCCCGCAGCGGCCGTAGTGCTGGGGATACCGATCACCCCAAGCGCGAGGATCCAAACATCCCCCGTCGCAACGGGGACAAGCGAAGGGAAGAAAGACCCCGCGAGCTTCAAGAAGGAAGAGGCCTCGCAGGCCGATACAGCGAGTACACCTTACTGACAGCTCCTCGAGAGCGCATCCTCGCGGAATGCATCAACTCTGAATTCAAACAGGGCAGAGTAAGGGTCCCAAAACCATCTGCGCCAAAGCCTCACACCGACAAATCCAAGTACTGCCGGTTCCACAGGAGCCACGGGCACGTGACCGAAGACTGCGTCCACCTGAAGGATGCAATAGAGATTTTAATCCAAGAAGGGCACCTAAAATAGTATACGAGGAGGAACGAAACCCCCAAGCATGACGAGGCAGAGAAGAAGAGACCCCGGGAAGACACACCCCCCGACAACTCTCCTTATCAAGTGGCTCTCTGCGTGTCACGCCCGGAAGATTTCATCCTCCCCGAGCCATTGCCCGAAGGTAGAATCACTGCACTCAGCCCCTGGGAAGATTTCCCGACCGCCCTGGTTATATCAGGTGGAGGGATTAACGGTGAAGCCGCTGCCCTCTCGGTCAAACGCAAGTTCGACGAGCTCCTACTGACTGCACCCGAGCAAAAGGCGACGCTGACAAAATATCGGGGTAAATCCAACCCAATATCCTTCTTTTTGGAGGAACTTCCGGGCGGATCCCCGAATTCGGGCATCCCACTATTGATCAGGGAAAAGATGGCCCAGTTCGACGTCAGGCGCATCCTGGTTGATCAGGGCAGCTCGGTGGATATCATGTACGTCCACCTCTTCAAGACTCTGAAATTAGACAAGACCAACCTGGCCCCCTACGTCGGATCCGACCTCCAGGGATTCAACGGAGCAACAACAAGGCCGTGGGGATATGTCGAGCTCCTCGTCACCTTCGGAGAGCAGGAAACGGCCAGGGAAATCAAAATCCAATTCCTGGTCGTGGACTGTCCATCTCTTTACAATTGCATCTTCGGACGCCCGACATTGGCCGAACTCACCGCGGTCCCATCCACCGTCCACCTGAAGATGAAATACTACACCAAATTGGGCCGCGTAGTCACCGTCCGCGGTGACATCGAAGCTGCCCGACGGTGCTACGACGCCGCGGTAAAAGGGCAGGCCACGGTCAACACAAAAAGTAGCAACAAAAAACTCAGGACCGGGGATCCTCCCCCCCGGGGAGTTAACGCCATCGACCTCGACTGCCGCATTGGGCTAGACGAAACTGAAGAAGGGAAGCCCACCGAGGAACGATCTCCCGAACACCCGTTCCGACCAATCCCCGACGGAGAGTTCGAACTCATCCCTCTTGGGGACGATCTAGAAAGGACAGTAAAGATAGGAAAGGGATTGCCCGAGGGAACAAGGGAGAAGCTCGTGGCATGCCTCAAAGAGAACTCCGACCTCTTCGCCTGGAATGCCGCGGAAATGCCCGGCCTGGATCCTGAGATCGCGTGTCACCAGCTAGCTTTAGATCGGGCAGTCAAGCCCATAGCACAACGTAGGCGCAAACAGTCCCCCGAAAAGGCGGAGGCTGTCGAGCGAGTTGTAAAACACCTTTTAGAGGCAAATTTTATTTCTGAAGCTCAGTACACAACCTGGCTCTCTAATGTAGTCCTCGTTAAGAAAAATAATGGAAAATGGTGCATGTGTGTTGATTATACTGATCTTAATAGGGCTTGCCCGAAAGATGCTTTCCCCCTCCCTAATATAAACATGCTCGTAGACAATTCGGCAGGTTTTAAACTCTTGTCCTTCATGGACGCATATAGTGGGTACAACCAAATCCCTATGTCGCCCACAGACAAAAGACACACGGCATTCATGACCCCAACGGGCAATTACTATTACAACGTAATGCCGTTCGGGCTCAAGAACGCCGGTGCCACGTACCAACGCATGATGAACAAAGTCTTCAAGGAAGAAATAGGGGACATGCTCGAAGTATAAATGGACGACATGATCGTCAAGTCACACGAGGAGGTTAACCATGCTCGGCACCTATCCAAAGTTTTCGAACAGGCGAGGCAGTGCAAAATGAGGTTCAACCCTGAAAAATGCACGTTCGGGGTACGGGCAGGAAAATTCCTGGGTTTCTACCTCACCGAAAGGGGGATCGAAGCCAACCCTGACAAATGCCGGGCGTTCTCGGAATTTCCGACCCCGAGGACCAAAAAATCAATCCAATCCCTCAACGGAGTGCTCGCCTCACTCTCCCGTTTCATCGCCAAGTCCGCCCAGCATGCGTTGCCATTCTTCAGACTCCTTCGCAAAGAGGCCAGCTTCGACTGGACCGACGAGTGCGAGCAGGCATTACTCCATTTAAAGAAGGTTCTCTCCGAACCCCCGGTCTTATCACGGCCATTGGAAAAGGAAACCCTATACTTGTATCTGTCCGTGGCGACCGAGGTCGTCAGCGCCGTCCTAATAAGGGAGACCGACGAAGGACAGAAACCCATCTATTTTACGAGCAAAGCACTCCAAGGTCCTGAGCTCCGATATCAGCAAATTGAAAAGGTCGCCCTGGCCCTCATAAATGCGGCGAGGAGACTACGTCATTACTTCCTCGCACATACGATAAAAGTAAGAACCGGTCAGCCGATCAAACAGTTGCTTGGGCGGCCAGATATGGCCGGCAGAATGCTCAAGTGGTCACTAGAACTCTCCGAATTCGACGTACAATACGAAAATAGAAAGGCCTTGAAAGCCCAAGCACTGGCCGACTTCGTCGCGGAAATGACCCACTGATCAACACCGGCGGACGGCGCCCACAAGTGGACGATCTTCGTCGACGGCGCCTCCAGCACATCAGGCAGCGGAGCCGGGATCATCCTCGAGAATGAGGATGGGATCCTGATCGAGGTCTCATTAGCACTAGCTTTCCCAATGTCGAACAACCAAGCTGAATACGAGGCTTTTATCGCCGGTCTGAGATTAGCCGAGGACCTGGGAGCAAAAGAAGTAAAAATATCCACAGACTCCCAGCTCGTGGCCTCACAAGTGCGAGGAGAGTACCAAACCAAGAACGACAACCTTGTTGAATACTTGTCCCTTGTCAAAGAAAAACTCGAAAAATTCGAGAAGTGGGAAGTATAACACATACCTCGCGAGCACAACACACGGGAAGATATCCTCTCAAAACTAGCCAGCACGAGGAAAAAGGGCGGAAACAAATCCGTAATTCAAGAAATCCTTCCTCGACCTAGCATCGAAAAACTACCTCCTCCATTCGAGGTCAACGCGATCGGGGATGCTCACTGTTGGATGACACCCATCTACAATTACCTAACAAAGGACGAACTCCCCGTCGACCCAAAGGAGGCGGCCACCACCAAACGACGGGCATGCTCGTACGTACTCCTCGAAGGGAAACTCTACCGTAGGGGGTTCTCCATCCCGTTACTTAAGTGTGTCGAGGAAGAGAAAGTTCCTGACATACTTGGAGAAATACACCGGGGGATTAACGCTCAGCACCTCGGCGGGCGATCACTCGCGCGAAAAGCCCTTCGAGCAGGCTACTACTGGCCGACCATGCAACACGACTCAAAAGAGCACGTGAAAAAATGCGATAAATGCCAGCGACACGCCGACATGCACCTCGCACCCCCGAACGACCTAAAATCACTGTCTTCCCCGTGGCCCTTCGCATGGTGGGGCATGGACATCCTCGGACCCTTCGTCACCGGATCGTACCAGAACAAATACCTCATCGTCGGGGTGGATTATTTTACGAAATGGATTGAGGCAGAGGCATTGGCTAAAATAACCGCACAGAACATTCTCCGATTCTTTAAACGCAACATCCTCGCTCGGTTCGGCGTACCCCAGGCCCTCATCACGGACAATGGAACACAATTCACGGACGGAGGATTCCAAGACTTCGTCGCCAGCCTATGTACTAAACAGCATTTCACGTCTGTCGAACATCCATAGACAAACGGGCAAGCGGAGGCGGCCAACAGGGTAATCTTACGTGGCCTTAAACGCAGGCTCGACGAGGCGAAGAGGGCATGGGTCGAGGAGCTACATAGCGTCCTATGGGCTTACCGCACGACACCACACTCCACCACCGGGGAGACCCCATTCCGACTGACTTACGGCACCGAAGCAGTCATCCCGGTGGAAATACGGGAACCAACGAGGCGCGTAGAGGAACCCCTAGACGAGGAAATGAACGACGAGACTCTTAGAGCCGAGCTCAACCTAGTCGACGAGATCCGTTCCGAAGCAGCCCTCAGGGAAATGTCCCTCAAACAAAAAATAGCACTACGCCACGACGCGAAGGTCATAAGAAGAGAGTTCCAGGTGGGCACCCTGGTCCTCAGAAGAAACCAGAAAAACCCAAAAGAGGGTAAACTGGCCGCCAACTGGGAAGGCCCCTACCGCGTCCGCGACAAGACGAGCAACGGGGCCTATTACCTAGAAAACCTACAAGGGGAAGAACTCGCTCGACCATGGAACGCAGAGAAACTTAGACAATATTACAGCTAAATATATCACGGGGAGACGTGGGTGCTACGACCACGCTCTTCGTCTCCAAAACGACAGAGAGGAACCGCAAGACCCGGGGACAAACCGACCCCTCCGGCAAACACAACCCTCCCCGACGATTGGGATCTCGATCGAGCACCAATGTCGAAGTACCACGACAGGCAGGGGACCCAGCTCGCGATGGGAAAGCCCAAGCCTCGAAGCCGGAGTCCCGAACAACGAACTCAGTCTTCGATCCAAACGGGCACGACGCCCGACACTTCATCGGTTCCCTAAACCGAGGAGACTAACCAGGTCGAGCAGAATATAAGTTCATAAACAAGCAAATATGATACATAATCGAACATAAAGAATGACCAAAGAAAACATTCATATATTTAAAAGCAACGGCCGAGGCCAAGTACGCCCGAAGGCCAAATTACATATGCCCGAAGGCCAAGGGCACGCAGGCCATACAGCAAAGAGGCACGCAGGCCATGAGAAAAACAAATAAAAAATAATCAAGACTCCGCCCGGAGCTCCTCTTCAACATTTTCCGCCTCGTCCTCGTCATCCCCCAACTCCTCCTCAGCTTCGAAAGGGCACACAATCTCCCCCTCCCGGACACAGTAGTTGTGGGCCAACCCCTCCGTCACCAACTCAGGATTCAGAAGCCTCAGCTGTTCGACGGCATTGTCGAAACCCTCCTTGAACACTGCTACGAGGTCCTGGTTAAGGGAACGTATGTGCCCTAGCAGCTCACCACGGGAACCGAGTGCGAGCTCCTCCTTGGTCTCATCAGCCAAAGGACGGACCTTCTCCTCGAGAGATGCGAGCTGAGTCCGCAGTCCAGCATTATCCTCGATCAGCTTCTGGTGCCCGGCCACCTGCTCCTCCAAGCTCACCTTGGCCGCCTTCAGCTGATCCCGCTCCTTTTCAACCTCTTCCAATTTTTTGTTCAGCCCCTCCTGCAGCTGATGCTCCTCCTTGTAGTCCGACAGATCTTTGGACAGTTTGTCCTTCTCCGACCGAACCTGCGCGAGAGCGTCTTCCAGGGAGGCAGTAGAGACTGAAGTATCAGTTAAGACCATGGCCGTCTCCATCACCCGGATGACAGCTGCCATGTCTCTTGCCAGCTCCTTGCGCCGGACACCAGCCTCTTGATCCAGGATAGCCCTTGCCTCAGGCGCCGGCACCGCGATCGCATCCTCGACTTTGAAGAAAGACCGCTCCACATAGCAAGGGGGCAATAGGTAGCTGCCAGGTCCCCCCGGACTCCCACTTCCCAGTGACGACCTCGAGAGAGTCCCCGCCGGACGCTTCCGTTTGTGGAGAGGAGAGGCTGACTGAGGCGGGCTGTCAGGAATATTTATCGTCGACGCCCGAGGAGGAGAGGAAGGCACCGGACTCGCTGTGTTCGAAGTCCCAACCCCAGCATCAGCAGCGGCCACCTGGGCACGGGCCACGGTTTTCTTCTTCTTTTTCGGTACCCTGTCCGGTGCACCGACCTGATTGGCCAGCTTAAGGACCCGGTCACGTGCAGTGGGCATAGCACCTACAAAGCATTACACAAAAACATTAGCGAGCGAAAACACAGACAAAAATAAAAGATCAAGAAAAGTCTGCCTACTCAATAATTCTAAAGCCTTCTCCTCGGTCCTGCACTCGAGCAAGGCTTTCGTATTAATAATGCGGGTCTCAGTAATTGGCATTCCGGCCTCGTCAAGATAGGGCACGCCCTGTCGATTCGTCCAGACCCCCAGATTGAAACTCTGCACGTAATCAACCAGCTTCTTATATGCGAGCCTATCCTCAACGCCGAGCATCGCAAATTTGACCCTATAGTGAGCAGTGGTGAGGTCGAAATGATCGCGCTGCCACCTCAGCAGTATCTTCGACATCAATTTCTCCTCCCCGTTTGATGCTCGTTGATAATAGTAAAGGGAATGAAGGGCGGCACGGGTGATCGGTCTCACCACATACCAACGACCCTTGAAATGACGGGCATAGTCCACGTACGTCTTGAACAAACGCACGGGCTGCTTAAAAGAAACCCAACTGTGGCGCCCACGGAGACCGGACCGCTGGAGGTGGAAGACATGGAAGAAAAGGGCTCGAGTGCACCCAATGCCGAGGAAACGGCAGACCAACTCGAATGCCCGCATAAAAGCGAGGGCGTTGGGATGCAGTTGGGACGGCGCCAGCCGAAGCCATTTAAAGATGGACATTTGGAAGGAATTAAAAGGCAGCCTGATGCCCGCCTCCCGGAAAGCGAACTCGTACATCGTGAACTGCTTCCCCGGGAAATGATGACATATACGGTCCTCCTCCTTGGGGGCACAGCAATACCAATTCTCCGGATCTTCCCGGCTTCTATCTTCGACCACGGCGTAAGCGGGGATAGCCTCGTCACAGAAATAAGACTCCTCCTCCAAAGGTTCATCCGCAACCCAGGAGAGATCAACCTGCCCGGAGGACGAGGCGTGCTCAGTACCATCCCTGGCACTCCCATCCCCGACGGGTAAACGAGCGATGGTCGCATCTTCAGACGAGGACCCAGAGTCTTCCCTCCTCGGTCGTAAACGCCCGATAGCACCTGAAACGCAGACAGAAAGAGTGAATTCGACGTCATATCAAATCCACCCTTCCACCGCAGGTCAAGTGAAAGGGCGTAGCAGCAACGGACACTGACAACGTGTTCGACGCAAGGATACGCGTGTTCTTAAGAGACCGGGCAGAAAGTTCTTATATGCTTATGCAAATATTGCCCGGCATATGTAATTTCTACCCGGGACAGTCTAACTCTAACCCTATTTTTTACCATCTATAGTCCATTTTACTATTCCTAAGTCAAATCTAACCTACCTACTATGGGTATAACATGCATTTGCAGATATTTGACACAAAAAGAGGGAAAAATAATGGATTAAAGAAACAAAATGGTACTTGACATATGTCGAACTGAGAAAGAGACGGTGGCGCACGAGCAGAGACGGTGGTTCAGGCGGCGAGACGGGCAGACGCAGGAGGATTCTTCAGAACTTCCGGTGAACGTAGGAGCGAAAAAGTGAAAATGAAGTCACTCAACTTCATTTTATAGTCCCAGGCGCGTGGGCCAACGCGCTAGGTCATCATTGCCTACTGCCTACGCCGCCTTTGCACACAAAACGAAGCGACGCCATTAAGTCTGAAACACGTCTATCCAAAAAGAAACTGAAGCGACGCCGAGCATCTACCCATCTCCCCGACTCATCAAGACATCATATCCCCGCATCAAGCCCTCGGCCTTTACGAGGAAGGTGCGCACCCGTCAATTACTTTCCATCCCCGACACTACCGTGGAAAGAGGAGCGTTGCGAGCAAGTCTATTGGAATCTTCCATGCCATACGTCCGCGCTTCTTCTTCGACACGGGGATCCCGGTTGCAATACAAGTCATCACTCTAACTCAGAGACTCGACTTGGGGGGCTCCTGTTCTGGACTGGGCCATGACGTCATGCACGACACGACCCAATACTTGTCGGGCATGGGCCCATACGTCCGGGCTGATGAACGCGTCGGGCAAAAGCCCCAGACATCCGAGTTGATGACACTCCACCTCGACATCCTACTGCGTATCGGGCAGAGACACGCGCACCCCACCAGCTGACCCTCTTTCACACGTCACCTACCTATACCACGGGCACACGAGCTATGTCGGGCAGAAACCATGTCTGCCACCTCATCTGCCACGTCACCCAACTGCCCTGCATTATCTCCTGAGGGATAGGGGCAGTTGGACCAGGGAGCAGACCTTTAGTCTAGGTCTTCACGCTTCTTACGCGTTCCCTGGTAGCTCCTCCTTGGGCCTAGCTAGATCAAGCCCATTAGGAGCCTTGGCCCAGCGCTGGGGGCTCAATATAAATACCCTTTCATAACAAAGGGTCAGGTATTCTAACACACTCTAAGTAACCTTGATTTTCTGTACCTCTTCTGACTTAAGCATTGGAGCACTTTGCAGGTACACCCTCTCACTCATCTCATTCTCTAGCCCAGTCTTCAAATCCTTGGAAGGCCCTCCTGATCAGGTAAGATCAAAATATAATTGGCATTTTTGTTTATTTAATATGATTAATATATTTCTATTAAATGGAAAAATTGACTCAAATATAAATATAAATATATCAATAGGTAAAGTATATTATCTATATCTAGTTATCCTTTCATCCTCGTGGGAGGATAGTCAGTTAGTGACTTTGATTTTATTATTATTCTTTTTTTTTGCATATTAACTTTTTTTAATAAGCAAAAATCTATTAATTAATTATACAAAGAGGTATCTTAACCCGTATACAAAATACCTCCGACTCAAATAAAGAGGCCTATAAAAATCCGTAAATAACATTTGACCATTTATAATATATCTATCTATATAATCTAAATCTAAGATTGTCAAGTTAACTTTCTTGATCACAACCCTAACCCTAATGCTGACATGTCAATTTCTTAGAGTTTTCAATATTATTTAAAATTATTATTATTTGTGATTATTCTTAGAATTTACAATATTATACTCTATTAATAGATATTAAAAATAATAATATAATATTTTCATATTCATATTTCATTTTCAATTATAAATTAATATAATAAAACACATAAAAGAACTTACATTCCTATTTCCAGTTATAAAGAGTATTTATTTAATAAAATAAAATTGATATAATTATATTTTCTTCAAAAAACTCATCATTCTTTTAACTTTAATTTAAGAAGTAAAAAATAAAAATAAATTATGTTTCAATAATCACTAAAATTATAAATAATATAAAAACAAAAAATTCCATTAACAATTACAACAGAGAAAAATTTAAAATAAAATAAAAAGTAAGAATAAATTTGTTTACTACATTTTTCATATTTTTTATATAAAATTTTAATCACTTAGTATTTAAAAATAATTAAAACAAATCATTGTGTCAATAAAATAAAATATAAAATATAAAAATATGAATCACATATCATAAATATAAAAATTATTTTAATAACTAATTATGATAAAAAAATGTTTTCATTTAGTGTATACAAATTATAAGAAGATTGTGTCTCGATTTTATTTAGGTTCTAAATCATATATTTTATTTTATATATTTTAAAATTTAATAATTAAATATAATAAAACTATTTTTAATTATATAAATTAATAAAATAATATTTAGAATTCAAATTAACAAATTTATTTTTAACTTTAATTTTTTTTCCAAAATTAGTTTAGCAATTGATTTATTTTTTATTTATCATAATGAATAATAATTAAATAAATAAATGGTAATAAATATCTTAAGCATTATTATTAATTTTATGTATGTTAACTGAGTTATGAGTTATGAATAATAATAATAATAATAATAATAATAATAATAATAATAATAATAATAATAATAATAATAACATTATTCATATTCATAATCCAATTTTTATAAATTAATATAATAAAAATAATAATAATTATAATAATAATAATAATATTTATTTAAATAGATTATAATAAAAATTATACTATTTATTAATTTCTTTATGAAAATATATTGTGACACTAAATATAAATTTAAACGTCAGTTAAATATTACCATTATAATTATAAGACTTAACTACAATATTTATCTAACTAATTCCAAACAATAAATGTATATTTATAGTATCTTTCAGTTTTAGATATATCCTATTTTGTTTTTATTGAAATAAATGAGGTTAGAATAAAATTATTTACACATTCTTCATATTTTTTATGTAAAATTTAATTACTTAATATTTAAAAATAATCAATACAAATCATTGTGTCAATAAAATAAAATAAAATAAACTAAAAAATACAAATCACATATCACAAATACAAAATTATTTTAATAACTAATTATGATAAAAATATTTTTCACTTAGTGTATAAAAATTATTAGTGTATAAAAATTATAAAAAGATTTTGTCTCGATTTTATTTAGTGATTAAATCATATATTTTAGTTTTATATAATTTAAAATTTAATTATTAAATATAATTAAACTTTTTTTTTCAATTATATATATAATAAAATAATTTTTAGAATTCAAATTAACAAATTTTTTTTTAACTTTAAATATATTTTAATAACTAATATATAGAAGAAAAAAAGCCATTAAAGAACTAGCACAAATGTGACTTGGAAAAGCTTAATCTAAGACGTTGGAATGTTAATTGAAATCTTTTTTCTACAAGAGGAATTAACTGTTGCATCCTATTTATCTAGTGAAGATATTTTTTTAAATATTCACATGATCAGAAAAAGACAAATGGCTTTCAGTGTCTGAAAGTGACCTATGAGATCCTCCTCGATCTTTTTGTTAACTAACCTCAAAATCTGATAATGACATATCAGAGTTTTCTTAATCCTTATATTTACCCTAATTCTTTCATAGTCGCTATACCAAATTTCATTATCGTTTTTTACCAAAACAACTCCATTATATTGGAATTGCCCACTGCATAGTCACTATACCTAACGTCCATACTTTTTGTGCTTGAATCTCATATTTGTGTTAGTCAAAATTTGTTCGTCAATCTCATACAAACTTGTTTGATATGTACTACACCATTTGATTTCGTATTTTTTCGTAGACTTTGGAAATCAACATATCTTATACACTTCATCTTGCAAGTAATTTTTTTATCTTACCATGTTTATATATTTTCAATTTAAGGTTCTTAATTTTGAGTTTTGATAACTATCTTAAAAAATTGAAACAAGAAAGCTTTTGAAAAATCTATAAAGTTGAAACATTTATTGTTGTTGTTTAAGATCCCTTTATGTTGTTTAGATATTGGTTTTTCTTGTTTAGGGTTGAAGGAAATAATAAATTTTTTTTTAAAATTTAAGAAGAAAAAATGGAATTTAAGAAGACCCGAATAAAATTATTCTTAGATGTTGTTGAAGGAAGATTTTAAGATAATATTTAGACAAGATTTTCTAATTAAGTTTGCACAGGTAAGCAGTTTACATAGTTCTTGCTCTTTTTTGTTTGGATCTAAATTTTTTGTACTTCGTTGACATTATTTGGTTTCTAGTTGACATTTTTAGCTTATGGAATTCTACAAAATAGTATGAATATAGTATTTCTTCTAATGAAGGTAAAATCACTCTTAGTAATAGCTTAAGCCATTATAAAATGAAGCTCTTCATAGTATTTGTTATATGAAATATCTTATGGCTTTTTGTTTTCAGACTGCATATGATGTTGGAGATTATATATATAGGTAAAGCAGCCACAATTCAAAACAAGAGATTGAAGAAGGCATGGTAAATTATAGTCTACATGGTGGAATGATATGATGCAAATTAGGGAATGGGAGAGCCATGTTGATTTTGCTGATATGTTGTCTCACAAATTGGCAAAAGGCAACAATACCTTGTTCTGGATGTCGCGGTGCTTGGGAGATCACCCTCTAATGAAGGTATTCCCAGATTTTTTTACTTGCTCCAATTTGAAAGATGAGTTGATACAACATATGGGAAGTTGGTTGCAGGAAACATGGTAATGGAATTTGGAAGGTTTGGTCATTTATGATCAAAATTGGGCATGTGATCCACTGCAAGACTTGAAGAATATCCTGTAGGATATCACTCCGATAGTGGGTGCAGATGATATCATTATTTGGCCAACTAATACATCTAAACAATTTACGGTAAGGTCCGGGTATCTGCAACTTTTATGATTTTATAATAATTTAACATTATTTTGTTTTCTTGGTGGTGGATAGAGAAGAAATGTAGAAAAAAACATGATGTATAATTATTATGATTGGTACAATCATCTATCGGATTTTTTGTAATTTTTCGGATGCTTTGGTAGAGGTGGTTTTATGTAATCGGGTTGGATACCCCTTTTGTATCCTTTTAATATATACTTTTTCCTATTAAGAAAAATTAATTGGAAAATTTGGATGTAAAAAAAATATTTACGTCTGAGAAATATGTGTGATATGAGAAATTTACGTCTGAGAAAATTTGTGATATGAGAAATATGATCGATTTAAATTTTGTTAGTCCAATTGTTTAAAGTAATAAATTTTTATGATTGTTAGTATATGTTACATGTTGTTGACGAACCTATGTTGAAAATTTGAGTCAGTGTTTGTTATGAATTGGAAAGAGTTAATTGAGAATGACCCTTTTCTAGTTTGAAACTTGTGAATTGTGATATGAGAAGGTGATGATCGACCTCCAAAAATTTGTTTGTCGGAAATCTTAAATTTTTATGTTTGTTAGTTTGTTTTATATGTTGTGGACGACCCGATGTTGAAAATATGATTTGGTGTTCATCAAAGTTTAGTAAATTGAAAATGACTTTTTCTGTCGTGACACTTGTGAGTTGTGATCTTTGAAGGTGATGGTGGACCTCTGGGACTCAGATTATTGAAAGTTTTGAATTTCTATATTTGTTATTCTATTTTACACGTTGTGTATGGTCTGATATTGAAAATCAAAGTCAATGTTCATCCAGTGCTAGAATGATTCGCTTGAGAAAGACCTTTTCTAGTGAATTGTGATTTGGAAAGGCGACGATGGACCATTTTTTAGTTTCTATGTTTGTTAGTTCATTTTACATGTTGTAGACAATCCGATGTTGAACGTTTGAGTCAATGTTCCTCTAAGGTTGAAAATAGTCGGTTGAAAAGGAACATTTCTAGTGTGAACCTTATCAATTGTGATTTGGGAAGGTGATGGTTGACCTATAGAAGTCCTATTATTCAAAATTTTGAATTTTTATGTTTGTTAGTCTTTTTTACATGTTGTCGAAGATCCTATATTGAACATTTGAGTGAGTGTTCGTCAAAGGTTTGAAAGAGTCATTTGGGAAAGACATTCTCTAGTGTGATACTTGTGAATTGTGATTCGGGAAGGGGTGATATACCTCAGGGAGTACGATTGTTTAAAATTTCGAATTTTTATATTTGCTAGTCTTTACAATTATAATAACTAAAATTGACACACTAAAAATACAATTATATATTAACGAAAAAAAATTGATTATAATCGATTTGACATTTAGTTAATCTTAATTTTTATGCATCGATTTTTTATCATAACATTTTTGTGTGTGTATATATATATATATATATATATATATATATATATATATATATATATATATATATATATATATATATATAAATTTTTTATTGTAATTTATATATTTTTTGTTTATTAATGAAGATTTGTTTTGGATTTCCTAACATTTGGGACTTTTATTATTTATAAGCCAAAATCCACTAGAAGGAGATAAAGGGTATCTCCAACCCAAAAATTACAAGCGGATAAAAATAAAAGGGAAATTCAACAATGGTCAAAAAGACCAATAATAGATACAAAAATATAAAGGGAACTTATGCCAATCGTAAAGCGTACAAGCCCGTTTAAAATTTGTTCTTAAAGCTAGCCAATCCCATGAAAAACCAACTATACAATGAAATAAAACGTATACATCACCGACTTCATCTTGGAACATAATCTGATTTCTGGCCATCCATATTTACCAACAAGTAATATACTAAAACGAGTTCCTATACCGAACACTGCATCTCCCGTTGAGCCGAAGAAACAAACTCAAACTGTGAGCACAACACTCCGACTCAGAAATCCACTCAATGCCCAACCACGAACAAACCTTTTCCCAAACCAAAATAATCTTTGAACAGGTGAGAAATTAGTTGTTAGATTCCTCCTAGCTACTAAAACAGAACGCAAAAACAGTATCATGGATATTATTAAGAATTTCTTTCAACAAAAGGTTGGATCTTGTTGGCAACCAATTAAGAACTAACCTCCACACAAACACCTTGATCTTAGTCGGCAAGACATATTTCCAAACTAGATCCAAAGTAAATAATGTGACCTCATCAAATCCATCATTATCCTCATCAAGGGTAATTAAATTGTAGTAAGAGTTTACTATGAAGCCTAAATCAACATCCTGCTTCCAATTCCAAATAGGAACAACAACATAACCCGGCTTTTCCTGCACCAAAATGACCAGCAGACGCAGAATGTCTACTTCCAGACTATCATAGGAATTAAACAAATCTGCAGAGATGTTCCAATGCCAAACTGTTTTTTCCCAAGAACCCATAGCACTAACCGAAGCATCCTTAGCCACAAAATCTTGAAAAATGAGAGGGAAATAATTTTTAATAGGTTGGGAACCCATCCAAATCGCATACCAGAAACTAACACCAACACCTGATCCAACAGAACAATGCACAAAGTTGGAAAAATCCACGTCAGGAGCTGGTTTCGAAATTCTCACCATGTCTTGCATCCACAGAGAGTCGTTAGCTTCTTATTTGTGGGGGAATGATTAATGAGTTTCAGCGCTAAATCACCATACCTGTTCCTCAAGAAAGGCCTCCAAATCTCCTTTCCCGGCTACAAAAACTTCCAAATCCATTTGGATAACAGGGCTAAGTTAAATATTCCAATGTGCTTGATACCAATCCCTCCACATTTCATAGGTTTACAAACCGTGTTCCATCGCACCCAAGCCATATTCCTCTTCTCCTTTGTACCTGACCACAAAAAATCCCACTGGATGGCAATGATATTTTTTTACAATAGTAGCTGGCATTTTAAAAAACGACATATAGTGAATATGCAGGTTAGCAAGCACCGAGTTTATAAGATTACCCTTCCACCTATAGACAAACTCCTCCCTACCCACATAGACAGACGGTTTTGAAAGCCCCCTAGTATGAAAGTTGACTGAGATGGGGATATCAACTTATCAATGACTCCACTTACGCGTCCAACATATTGCTTCACTTGCATTGGACCGATTCTATTCATCCCTTTTATGTTTGAAATTTCATGTTCAACAATATTTACATTATTTGTTAATAACCAATTTAACATTGTTAATTTAACCAATTTATCATAATTAATTTAATATATCTTGGCGTTTAATGTTTTTCTTATTAGTCTCTTTAGCTTATAAAAAGTGTCATTTACAATACTTTTTCTAAATAATTTTTATTTTAGAATTTAACCAGCTTTATTTAAGCAAAAATATTTTTATATTTTGAACTTCAATTATTCTAATTAATTTTTTTACTATAATTCATAAAAAAAATTAATAAATAATGTTAGTTTAATTATTTAAATATACTAAAATAAACTATTTGCTATCAAAATATTAAAAATAAATAAAAGAAAACCGATGCATAATAAAAGAAAAAAAATAAAGAAATATATTTATTGTCTTTATACATGATTTATATGTAGAACTTCTCATAAGTGGTATCACAATAGTAGAACATGGCATCTTGTATTGGTCTATTTTGCAAGTGATTAATTAAAGATTGAGTATCTCCGGCATCAATTGATTTCAACTTTTTATCAGGATAGAAAAAATTATGCATATCCTTCCGTGTTATATCAAGCTTATCAAATCCACCAACCTCTTCTCCTAAATAATTATAAATATCAGTAACTTTCATTCCAACTTCAGGTTTATTGTTCTTAAAATAAAGTTTTTTCTTAATATTTTTAAAATATAGTTTGTCACGGTGAGTTTAAAAAAAGTATTTATGAGTTTTATCAAATTCTATAATTTTTTAAATCAAATAGTTAAGACAAAAAATATTAATGTTGTTTGGTATCTTATTTAAATATAATTGGAAAAATTATGATTATATATAAAAATCTCATTGAAGCCAGTTAATAGTAACGTATCATCCTTTACACGTGGTGTTTTTGTAGGATTTTTTTAGGTAGTCATAAACAGGCTGTTCAAAAAAACTATGAACCGAACTGAACCGTTAAACCGAACCGAACTGAAGTTAAAATAACCAAATTATTATGTGAACCGAACCATTTATTTATTAACGGTTCTAGAACCGAACCAAACTAAAATTAACCAAACATAACCAATAGTGAACCATTAACTTATTAGAAAATTCTAAATAATATTCACTACTTTTGAAAAGTCAAACTAATTGTTTTCAAAAATATAAAAAAAACCGGTTTTGTTTTTGAAAATGTAAAAAACCGATTTTTTAAAGAAAATATAAAAAAAAAGATTTTTTTCGAAAATATCAAAAAAACCAATTTTTTTTCGAAAATTTCAAAAAATCGGTTTTTTCGAAAATATAAAAAAAAACCAATTTTTTTCGAAAATATCAAAAAATGACTTTTTTTTGAAAATATCAAAAAACTGACTTTGTTTCTAAAAATATAAAAAAACAATTTTTTTTATTTGAAAATATCAAAAAACCAATTTTTTTAGAAAATATAAAAAACCGATTTTTTTTTAAAATGTAAAAAAATCGATTTTTTCCTGAAAATTAAAAAAACCGATTTTTTTCGAAAATATCTAAAAAACCGACTTTTTTCGAAAATTTCAAAAAAACGATTTTTTTCGAAAATTTCAAAAAACCATTTTTTTTCGAAAATATCAAAAAATCGATTTTTTTAGAAAATATAAAAAACAGAATTTTTTCGAAAATATAAAAAAACCGATTTTTTTTCAAAAATATAAAAAAAACTGATTTTTTTTCAAAAATTCAAAAAATCGATTTTTTCGTAAATATAAAAAATACAATTTTTTTTTCTAAATTTCAAAAAACCGATTTTTTTCAAAAATATCAAAAGCCGATTTCTTTTCGAAAAAAAAATGATTTTTTTCTAAAATATAAAAAAAAAACCGATTTTGTTTATGAAAATATTAAAAAAAAACGATTTTTTTTCAAAAATATCAAAAAATCGATTTTTTTTTTAAATATAAAAAAAATGACTTTTTTTTCGAAAATATCAAAAAACCGATTTTGTTTTTTAAAATAAAAAAAAACGACTTTTTTTTCAAAAATATTAAAAAACCGTTTTATTTCCGAAAAATTTGTCTTCTAATGGCTTAGTACAGTTCGGAGTTCCGAACCGTTATACCAAACCAAAAGTTTTGGTTCAGTTCAGTTATGAAAAAAATGATAACGGTTCAGTTCGGTTCGGATGATTTATATAATAGTTCAGTTCAGTTCGATGCAGTTTTCTCATAGAACCATACCATGAATAGCCCTAGTAACAAGAATAAGAATCAATCTTTTAAAAGTTGGAAAAAATTTAATTTAAAGTGAGATGAGATGAAATACAAAGACATGTTATACCAATGAAAAGTCACTATCTGAAATTATACATTTTAATAACATAAGTAGTGAATGACACGTGGAGGTGTATAATTTGTGACACCATAACTGGGTACCGAAATTGCACACAATAATATTTGCTTATAGCTATAAATACACCCATTCATTCAAACAAAGCTTCATCAAATATTAAAAACTGAAGAGCATTTGTGTCTTTATTGTTCTCATTTTTCTTTTTCTACAAAGTGAGGGAGTTGAATTTACCCCCGAGAAAAAAAGTTGTCTTAGACCTTCTTGTGAAAAACTTGCTACTGATGTTGCACTTTCAATTGTGACGGATCAAAAAATCTGTCTAAGACCTTCGAGTGAAAAATTTGCTGCTGATCCTGCTCTTCCAATTGTGGCGGAGCAAATTTTTTGTCTAAGACCTTCGTGTGTTTGTCACACACATGCTGCTGCTCCTTTGCAAGTGATATCTGTGGTATGAATTCCCTCTCTTGCATTTTATCATTCAAATTTTATTATCATTAGAAAAACTAATTTAATATTTGTATTAGACGGAAGTCTTAGACAAGTTTTTTTTCTTCGCCACAATTGGAAGAGCAGCATCTGTAACATGTTTTTCACACGGAGGTCTTAGACAAGTTTTTTGCTCCGCCACAATTGGAAGAGCAGCATCAGCAGCAAGTTTTTCACAAGGAGGTCTAAGACAGCTTTTTTTCTGGGAAGTAAATTCAACTCCCTCACTTTGTAGAAAAAGAAAAATGAGAACAATAAAGACATAAATGCTCTTCATTTTTTAATATTTGATGAAGCTTTGTTTTAATGAATAACAAATAAAGGAAAGTGTTTAGTGTTTATTGAGTCTAATGTTATTCATGTTGAATCTCTACCACAACTTTTCCATATCATAAGAGAGAGTTTATACTCTTGTCTTAAATCTTGAAGATGCAGCAGTAGGATTTGTGGTGATAGATTCAACATAAATACCATCAGAAGAAGAAGAAGAAGGAGTTGCAGGAGAGATGTTTCAATGTGTTAATTCTATTTCAAGGATCCAATCCCTAACTTGAAGTCATATGCTAATGATGTAGGGGGAGTGGAGAACAAGAACAAGGTGGTGGACCAAGTAGTTGCCTTTAGGAGCTTTGAAGTGTTTGTTTCAAAGGACTCTTCCTTTAGGAACTTTGAAGTGTTTGTTGGAGGACTTATCAGGTGGAGAGAAATTTCTCAATGGGAAGAACCGGAGAGAGAAATTTGAATGAAATAATAATTTCTCAATGGGAATAACCGGAGTGGGAAAATTGATAGAAAGAGATCCACGTCAAACTCCACAAAGTTTTAAGGAAGAGAAAATATTCACGTCAAATTTTCTTAACAAGACAAATTTGAAGGAAGGAGGTCCACGTCAAACTTCACAAAGTTTGAAGGAAAAGAAAATATGCACGTCAAATTTTCTTAATAAGACAAATTTGAAGGAGAGAGGTCCACGTCAAACTCCACAAAGTTTGAAGGAAAAGAAAATATCCACGTCAAATTTCTCAGCTAGACAAATTTGAAGGAAAGGGTCCACGTCAAACTTCACAAAGTTTGAAGGAAAAGAAAATAAATACGCGAAAGACAGGGTGACAGACACGACTGCTTTGGTAGGTGTCAAGTGAGTTGGACTTTAATTTTTTGGTGGTTGCCAATAGAAATTGGACTTTAAGGGTGTCAAATAAAATCGGACTTTGACCACAAGGTAAGATGACAAGACCTCGGGAAATGCAAATGAGCATGAAGTAATTCGAGCTATGCTTGGTATGAAAATTTGTATGATGTAAATGGTTAATGCTTGCAATGCAAATGCTAAGACTACTGGGTGAGACTCTTTTGGAGAGGTGCGGCTGAAGCAGCTTATTCCACAACACAGTGAACTTTTTTCAACTATATCCTTAAAAAATGTCTTGATCACAACTCATATTACACTTGTTAAACGTATTAAGATGTTGATCCTTTTGGGAAGGAATGATAAGATTTGCTTGGGGATTGCTTGAAGTAGACTGCCCCATGTTGAATGATTCTGAAGTGACTGCTTGACTGGTCGCTTAAAAAGCTTGCCCCAGCATGAGTCCTGAAGAGAGATCCCCTAAAGAATAAGATCCTTGACTGTGATATGCCCCTGATAGGGCCACTGATCCAGTTTCTCAACTATTTAAAATTCCTTGATGATGAGTGCTTACTTGCAAATAAAATATTCATTCAAAAATGTTAATTTTAATGCAATGCTCAAGCAAAATTTGAAATCAAAATCATTATTGGAATGGTATTGGTATATTGCAAATGATTTACTAGCAAGAGTGTCATATTAGACATGTAAAGTGTAAAGTGAAAGATAATGCAAAAGGTATGATACCAAAACTAATGATTGGCAAATCTCACGGGGAGTCAGCTTATGCAACCTTGTTGCGATATGCTTTCAAAACAAACCTAGCTTCAATTAGGTCTTTAAAGGATTGTAACGTGGTCTGGTTCACGGTTTATAAAACAAAGGATATAAGGCTCAAAATTTAACCTTTACCCAACCCATTCTCCATGATGATCTTCAGTCTTACGCTCAATTAACTCAACATATGCATTCAGATTATTTGAAGTTGTACTGATGAGGATGGCTCAGAAGCCAAAGGATTATTGGATAGCAGTCATTGCTTCCTCACAACATTTTGTTGTCTCTTTGTTGAGGATTTTGGGTCAACTCATTTTTGTCTTTGTTGAGGAATATTAGTGACCTCTCTTGATTTGAATTTTTTTTATTATCCCTAACTTTTTCCTGGACTGTATCTTTGACGTTTTCAGTCCACCGGGATGCTTTTATTTTTTTGCTTAAGTCCCCTTTTGGGTGTTGACTTAGCAGCTCTTTATTTTTGATTTGGACAATGACTGCCATCAACTTCTTCGACAATTATTTGATGTGTGCGAAGACAAAATTAGGCTTGAAACCCTTATTAAAAGTGCTAGGAACTATTCTCCTGAAATTGAATACATATTCGAATTAATTGAGAACTACCCTGCCCCGGGTTAAGATTACGGTTTTTTCGTGTAGAAAGAAACTCTAACTCCAAGGCTCAAAGGGGTTGGCAATGGATTAACTTCCTTATTTCTCAAGTGTTTGGGAGTTGAAACAATGTCTGTGTATCATCAGCAAGGTTTTATTTTGAAAGCATACCATTCAACAATTTGGGTATCTCGTTTACGTCATCCTCCCTCCAATCATTGCTTAAACAACAGATGAATAAGAGAAACAATGGTATATACATTTTTGGAATTTTTGAAAATGAAAAACATAAATACGCACAAATATGAAGGTGAATGAATTGATTCAAAAACATGCGATGCTCATTTAATTAACATTAACATTAGAGAACAAACAAAGTTTTTAAACAAGTACACATAATACAAACAAGGAAATTAAAACTGAAAAGAAACAAGGCCTAGTGTCTAATCAGTAGCAAGGATGAGCTTTCCCGTCTGACCCACTGGCTTTAGGTAGTAACTTGTTATTCTTCGACCAAATCTTCAGCCACTTTGTTTTGGCATGGGATTTATTTCAACCTTGGGAACCTTTCTCGGTGTGAAGGTGAGCAAGTCTCCCCTGACCAAGTCCTGAACTCAAGCTTGGAAAGCATAACAATTCTCAATATCATGACCTGCAGCACCTTCATGGAATGGGCAATGAAGATCGGTCTTAAATCCAAGTGGAAGAGGATTTGGAGGGTTGAGAGGTCTAGTGGTAACAAGACCTTTTTGGCACAAGGTGGGGAAAATCTCAGCATACTTCATGGGAACAGGATCAATAGGAGCCCTGGGCCTGGGATTGCGAGTCTGATTCTGACCAACATTCCTTTGTGGATGAGCTCGAGCTGGTGGAGCATTAACCATAGGAGCAATTGCGGCTACTTGGGCTTCACCATACTGTTGTTGCTTGTAATAGGGTCTTCTTTCAGTGTTGACAGCATGAGTATCACTGTAAACACCCCAAATTTGCCCTCACCCATTCACACCATGGCTTGTGATCTTTTCATATGCATAAGTTCAATCATAGCATCTCATATTGCATTTGTGATTCATTGCATTGCTTCTAAGTTATCTGCATCTAGGGTTTGTGATCTGAGCCATCCCTGAGCTATTTGAGCCACTTCAAAGGTCTTCAATCATTTCAAAGGGGTCCATGTGTGTTCAAGCATCATATTGTATCACCACAAAGTCAAGAAAGTCAAAGAATCACAAGAACTGAGAATGGCATGGAAGCAGAGCCAGGTTTAACTGCACAGATGACCTAGAATTAGGGTTTTGGTTTCAAAGGCCATAAGTCCAAATTTTTTGGTCACTCTTGTTTCTATTGGTCTCTATATGTTATAAGGATCATGCATATCAATTTTCATGAAGAAATTCCATGGAGAAGGCATCTAATCAAGAGTTGACTTCTTGAGCAAGTCAGTGTAAAATCAGGGCATCTGAGGCCCCCAATGACCCAACCAAAGGGTGTTCTTCATCATTTTGAATGTGTATGATCTTTATTTGATCATAGAAGATGTTAGAAGTTCACAAAATTGAAGAGTTTCAAGCCATTTGCAAAGTTGCCTTTTTGGGAAAATGACTTGTAATGGAAACTTGCCATTTTGGGAAACTTTTTCAACCCTTTCTTTTTGATTCAAAGATGCTTCAAATTGGAAAACTTTGGTCATGAAAGTTGTAGAATGGATCATTCCCTTTTCAAAAAGTACAAGAACTCATTCTAATTCATTTTGGATCAAAAGTTATGGCTTGTCAAAGTTGGGAAAAATCACATAATTTCAAGTTTTGCACCAAAGAGGCAAAGTTGCAAAACCCCTTGCCAAGGCAAATTGTGACTTCAAATGGACTTCTAATCTTTGTACAAACATAAACCAATGCCTAAAATTCAGAATACACCAAGAGTTTGTCCATTTTCATGACTTGTGTTTCAAGTAATCACAAAAGGGCCAAAAAGTCACAAAGTTGCAAAACCTATGACAAACCCTAATCCACTTGCTGCATTGCTTCTAATCCATTTCCATGGTTCTCCCTAATCTCAGCTGAGCCAAACCATGCCCCTATCACAGCCTCACACTTGCCCATACCTCAAGTACACCTAACTTGGACTTTATGCAAAAACACCCATACCAATCCCACAGTGCCACACCAACTTCTCTGACCCATCCAAATGTGATAAGTGGACCAAAAGGAACTCAACACAACACACACACAAGCCTGAAACATCCTCCAAGCCATAGCTCCAAGTTTTCACCTCTTATGCATTTTCATTCGAAACTCATTCCACAAGACACAAACACCAAAACAAACTTCATAAAATCTCTCAGCATGTTCCACTGATCATCCCCGACCCTTCACCTTGCCCTGAAACCCCCTGAAATCAAAATACGATTTCTCTCCCTCACTGAACAGAACCTCTTCAAACTCACAAACCAGTCACTCTAAACACCAACCAAGCTTCAAAGCTTCATCAAGAGGATCATTGGGGCCATTTTGAAGCAAAGAGGCAAGCAGAAAGCTCCTGGATTGAAAGCTCAACCTCAGGTAACATGATGAACAAATTTTCCAGAACCTTGATTTCTTGTTAGAATGTTGTTCTATATGTTGCCCTGATCATGGGGATCTATTTATTTTTGAAAATGAGCCAGAAACAAGCATGTTGTGATGTTCTGAAACTTTGCCCGTGAAAACGTTTTGCTTCGATTCTCTTTGTTCATGCGTGATAAATGATGTTTGATGATGGATTTGAGTTTAGTTTGGATAGGAGAGTGTTTCTGGGCAATTAATTTAGGTTGGGGTGGCCTGTAGTGAAAGCTAGGTTTTTGGTTTCGCCGGAGAAGACGACCGGAACACTGTTCTGGTCGCCTGAATTTGTTTAGCCCTAATTGTGTCATTAATGGGAGTTTGAATGTGGACCGTAGATGTGTTTGACTGGGGTTGACTCCCGCGCGTGTGTGTGGCCAGGATCTTGCCATTAAACCCTAATCCCTGATTAATTAATTAAATCCAGTTTAATTAAATTATAAAAACAAATTAGCCAGATTTGAATCTGGGCCTTTGGATCTGGCGCGCAGTCAACCAGTCCAAACCCAAATCAAATCCTGGCCCTTCCCTCTGCATACTTCCATTTAATTCAATTTTTATTCATTTATTTTACATTTAATTTGTACATTTTATTTAAAATAGCAAAAACCCTTTAAAAATTATGAAATTTTTTGTCAAAGATTTCATTAATTTTTAAAACCCAAAAATATTTTTATTTTTATTTTTTGCATTAAAAATTATTTTTAAATCATTTAAATGTTTATTTTTTAATTAGTTAATGAAAATTAATTAATTAAAAATGCATTTAGGTATTTAAAAATCACCAAAAAATTCACATTGCATTTAGAAACATTTAGAAACATTATCCACCTCTCAAACCAAATTTCGTTTTTGTTCTTGAGGCCTTTTGATCATTTTCATTGGATTTAATTTCATTTCAAGGCAATATTTTGGTTCAATCTTCAAAAATTTCTTTCTGCCTAACCATTCAGAGTTGAATGATGATTCTTCTTGCATTGCACTCTTCATAGCATGCAGTTTATAGGATAAAATTGGTTTGATTTGATCCTGCATTTTCAATTTTTTTATCATTTTTCTTGATGAGGTACCTTAAAACCCTAGCAATCTTAGGAAATTCATAACTTTCACTAGGTTAAGAATTAGATCCCCTCCTTTGGGCAGTGAACTTGTATAGGTTTAGGATATCTTTGATTGCATTTTCAATTTTTTATCATGTCATATGCTTCTGATTTTGAATTTTGCTTTGTGTGTTGATCATAAACCCTAATTTGTGCTTTCCTTTGCATTCATCTTTCATTTGCTTGCATCCCATGACTTGCTATGGCATTTTGTGCATCCACATGATTCATGATACATCTTAGGACATGTTAGAAACATGTTTGATCATTGCATCTTTCATTTGCCTTGTTGTATGTCCATTGCATTGCATAAACATTTCATGAACTTTCATGGTTCAATGCATGTTCCATTTGCATTCTTATGCTTGTTTGATCATTCTCATCCCTTGTCATGTGTTTGCATCATCCCTTAGCACCATTAACATCATGTTCTTGCTTCTGGCTTTGGTTTGCACCATGACATTTCATCCCATTTGCATTGCATTCCATTTCTTTTGCTAACCTTTCAGGTGGTAAGTTGTTTGAGAAGTGAATTTGCTTTCACTTCTCACAATCTCTTTTCATCTTTTGCATACTTTCTTTGCTGCACATTGTATGTGTATTAGAGTGAGCTTGCTCATTCATGTTCATCTCTTACTTTCTTCCTTCAAGCAACTTGTCTTCTTAAGTGAAGCAAGTTGTTTTGCTTCTCTTTGCTCCTTTCATCTGCTTCCTTCCTGGTGGTTTCTCTGGAGATCTTCTTGCAAACCTCATTAACCCTAGGAATGACCAAGCATGATAATAATTAGGGTTTGATTAGTTCCCCCACTTAGTTTTACCTTTGTGTCATCTTTGAGTCTTCTCTTCTCATCTCATAATCAGGGACTAAACCCTAAAGGCTTTAAGGCTTTGTGATTAAGCTTATGCTTGCATCCTTCTATTAGGATGGAGTGTATAACTTTAATCCTAAGTGTTAAACCCTTAATGTGTTTAAATCCTTTAATCAATTCACTTAATAATCATCAAGACATCAAACTTGTAACTTGGGCCTTGCATTAGGGTTCTAATTCTTCCTTAATTGGTTAAGAAGGACTAACCCTAGTGTTAATGGACAAGTCCCCCTCAAGTTGTCTTACAAACCATAAAAATCACTTCTTCATCCTATCATTAACTAAAATCCACTTAATAAAGGCTTTGTTTTGTCATGAGGTTAATCCCTAATCATGGATTAAGTTGAAGAGTCTTTCTCAGCTTAAATGTTCTCATCTATTATCCTTCTATTAGGATGGTGTAATGAGTCCATTAAATCCTTGATTATGGCTTAAGCTCATTACTTAACACTAAACAAAAACATCTAAATAATCACAAGTAGATTAATGATCTTAATCCTACACCATGGTGATTAAGTGTGAGATGCTGACTTCACACTTAAGGTATTCTCATTACCCCTAATCAGAGGGAGGATGTGATGAGTTTACTAACCCTTTGGTTTAGTCTTAAGCTCATTGGCTTTTGACAAACTCCCAAAAACAATAAAAGATTGAAAACACAAAAAAAAAAACAATATCGTCTCCTTCGGGATTCTTTTCTCATCATCTTCACTCACAACCGAGAACTTGCTCCTTCCGTCTAATGCAAGACAGTTTGCACCTGAGCCAGACAGGTCACACACTTGAGCATAGACAAGCAAGCAGTTCACAAGTCAACTTATCTTTCAGTCTCTTTGAGTCGAACTACGGTGTTCTGACTTCCTCATTGCACGAGAGGATACGTAGGCATAACTTAACAGTTATCGAACAAAAGTCTCTGTATATTCCCCCTCCTCCCAGCATTATTCTCTGAGCCTCATAGTCCTGAGCATTTCACCTTTGTTCATACACTGACACTTCTCTTATACACTTCACACTTCTTTTATACTGACACTTGCATTCTTTTCCAGCTTTGATACACAGATTGCACTGACACTACCCCTTTAAAACACAAATCTTCTAAGCTTGGATCCCGTCGAGTACGACGGACAATCTAGGTGCTAATACCTTCCCAGGTTGTAACCAACCCCCTTTCTCAGTCTCTCTGGTTCGCAACCGTCTTATCCATACCTTTCTAGGTCTATGCAGCATTACCTTTCCCTCGGGATAAAAATGCCTAGCTGGCGACTCTTTTCTTCTGAGTTCACCCTTGTGTGTTCTCTTCCTTCTCTTTCGCCGACCGTTCGCGTCTGTACCCCTTCTGACCAGGTGTCATTTTGGTGGGAGCGACAGCTTGGCGACTCTGCTGGGGACCCTTATACTGTAACCAGGGCTTCTGGTTCTTTTTGTGGGTTCCTCCTAGCGCTTGTTTGATTTGTGTTTACTGGGGTGTTATGTGCTAATTGTGTTTATATAGTTGCTTTATTTATTGCTTTATGTACAGCCTTATTTAGTGCTTTCTTTACAGTTTTTCATATTTCATACTGTCATTATCATTGCTGGATCTGGTTTTCTGTTCTGGTGGGTGGGGTTCTATTGAGAGTTAAGGTCCTATACCTGGGACCTGAGTGACACCTAGGCTAGAGTGGTTCATGTTCTTTCCCATTCCATTTCGGTCTGGTGCGGGAATATGAAACACGGTTCAGATGTGGGTTTCTTCTTGAGAACTCTGTGCTACAGATTTCCTGTAGTGCTAGGGCTATCTAGGAAGCCTGCTAAGTCTGGATGACCTTTATTTTGACCTTCAGAAACTGAGGTGAATTAGAGGAGGATCTTTTATGGTTATTGTAAACACTGTACCTCCGGGTTAGAAGTGTTTACACTTCTCATAACTGATCCAAGTCTGAGGATCCTTGTTTTAGAACACTACATGTGAGGGGGTTGGGCTGTTTACAGGTTTGCAGGTACCATTGGCCACATCATACCCTGTTACTATTTGGTTTAAGAGTACCTCATTTTGGGACAGTTCTTGTGATTTGAACCCTGGACATGTGACTCTTTATTTGAGTCCCCCACCTTGGTTACTGGATTTCTGAACCTCCATCTGGACTTCTTAAACATACATGGACTTATACCCAGGCAGTTAATCAGATCCAGCTTGATCACAAACCCTTGCATAATCATTTGCATACTCATCATTTGCATCATTTAACATTTGTTTATTTGTTTTTCAGGGTATCCATATTGTATCTGGCTTGGTTTTGACCCCTTCATCTGCATAGACCTCTGTTCATCAGTTATCTGCTTCAACTATCTTCATCAGTTGCCTGCCTCAGCTACTTTTATCACCAACCTCAGCCTATCAGTGGCTCATCTCCAGTATCAGACTTCATCATCAGCACTTGTTTTCAGCTCTTCATCAGCAGTTATGGCACCCAAGAAGAGCAACATTTCATACCATTTCTTTGAGCCTGTGCTGGCTGGCATCAGGCAAGTCCAGGCACTTATCACTCCAGACCACATCCCACTGTTCAGAGAGCATTATGGAGGCATCCTTGATATGGTTATGGACCTGGACCCTTCTCAGAGGAGTATGATCCACACCTGCCTACAGTTCTATGACCCTCCTTTGAGATGTTTCACTTTCCAGAACTTTCAGCTAGGACCTCTGCTGGAGGAGTTCTCATCATTGATTGGAGTACCTGTCAGGGGTGGTGTCCCCTTCAACCCAAAGATGACTTCTCCCAGCAATGGAGAAGTGGCAAAAGCACTGTACCTGGAACCTATTTTGATTGAGCAGACCATGACAACAAAGGCTGGTATCCCTGGTTTGCACCTGGACTTTCTGATTTTTCAAGCCATCCTGAAGGCCTCTTTGGGAGAATGGAGGGCAGTTTGTGCATTTTTAGCCCTCAGTATATATGGGGTTATACTATTTGCAGATGAGCCCAAGTTTATCCGCAAGAATGCCATTCATCTTTTCCTTCTGAGGAACCCAGTACCCACCTTGCTGGGAGATTTCTATTATTCCATTCATCAGAGGAATGAAAAGCAAAGAGGAAAATTGGTGAGATGCTGTGCTCCCCTATTTCATACCTGGCTGCTCAAACACTTACCTAGGACTGATGCCTTCCTGAATCCTCACCAACAGAAGAATCGGGCTAAAAGACTTATTGCTTTGACTTCAGATGATATCAGATGGTGTACCCAGAGCACCAAAGGCAGGGACATAATAACTAGCTGTGGGCAGTACCCCAATGTACCTCTAGTAGGAGTGAAGGGTTGCATCAACTACAATCCTTTGTTGTTTAAGAGACAACTGGGCTATGCTTTGGTTCACCCTCCTAGAGTGCAAGACTTGGCTGAAACCCTGTATTGTGAGATAAAACCTAATCTAGCTGTTGTCAGACAAGCATCCTGGGCTTGGGACAACATCCATACCAAAGGGATGGCCATTCTTGGGAGGTGCAATAATGTGGCTTCAGCTCAGTATTATGAATGGTCTCATGCTAGAGCTCAGATTTCTGGGATGCCTTTCACCATTGAGGATGCACCTGGACCATCCACAGTACCACCTCCAGCCACTGTCAGCCTGGAGGAATTTGAGAAGCTGAAGGAAAGGAATGAGAATCTGTCTCAAGCTCTGAAGAAGACCCTCTGGGAGAGGAGTGATGGTCGTCTAGACATTGAGAGGTTGGAGAAGCTTAAGGCGGAACATCTGACCAAGATTGAGAAAGCAGAGGACTACATCAAGAAATCAAGAGCTGGGGAGCAAATATTGAAGAATGCCTGTAAAGAGGCCCAGTTTCAGAAGGCTAGGACTGATCTTTATCTGCAAGAAAGTCAAGCTAGGTGGGTCAGAATCACTGAAGCTCGTACTCAAGAAGATAAGAAAACCCAGGCCAGGATTGAGCAGTTGGAAGCCAATGAAAAGAAACAACAAGAAGCTTTGCTGGCAGCCCAGAAGGAAATTTCAGAATTGAAGCTTAGGGCTGGTGTGAAGAGGTCAAAGGACCAGGACAGGCACAAGAAGCTGACCACTGCTATTGCCACCAGAAACCTTCTTATCAGGACTATTACAAAGCATCCGGCTGGTCCTGTAACTGAAGCACTTCTAAAGGAGGTTAAGGAGGATGAGTTTGGATTAGATGTTTGATTTCTTTGCTTGTTGTTCACTTCCATTTCATGTACTTTTCTTGTATTTTGACCCCTCAGGGGCTTGTGTTGTAAAAAACAGACTATGTGCTATGCACCTTTTGTAATATAGTTGTTAGTTTGTTTCCATTTGAGTTTCTTCTCTCAAGCAACATTAAAGCATCTTCCTCGGGGTCTGGAAAGGTCAAAACCAAGAACCAAGCCGGATACCTTGGAAAATAAATAAGCATACTGAATTGCATGCTAACTTTTGTTTTGTTTTGTAGGTTTCGTTATTGTTTTGACTGTTTCTAACTCTGTTGTGGCTCAGGAATTATTGCTCGCCGTCGGGTGTTCCCTCTCAACCGTCCGCACATGTATCTTACTCGCAACAACCTTCCTGGTATCCAAATGGATCAAGTTCAGCAAGACTTGACAGAGGTCAGAACCCAGATGGCTAATGAAAGGGTGGAGATGAGAAACCAGATGGCCCAATTCATGACTGTAATGAATGGCTTGGCTCAGAGTCAGGAAAGGCTGAGGGCATTAGTAGAAAGACAAAACCCCGAGGAACCTCATCCTGGGACTGGAGGAACTAGTAATAATGAGGGAGGTCAGCCTCATGTTAACCCACCAGTATTTGGACCTCATCTAGATCCAGAAGTCAATATCCCAAGAAATGTACCGGGCAACACTGCTGCAGGCAGGATCTTGCAAGAAGATCCTCAAGAGGAGCAGTTTACTGTCATGGGAGCCGGTGATGAAGTCTATGATATGAGGTTTGATGAAATTGCTGAGAAGTTGAGATCTCTGGAGTCTCAAAATTCCTTAGGTTTTGATGTCATGGATATGGGGTTAGTGGATGGGGTAAGGATTCCCCACAAGTTTAAACCCCCGTGCTTCGAGAAATACAATGGAACTTCCTGTCCACGAACTCACCTGCAGTCCTTTCTGGGGAGACTTAAAGCATATACCATGGATGAAAAGCTGTGGATGTTCTATTTTGAAGACAGCTTGACTGGGGCTTCCAGGGAATGGTATTCACACTTGACCAGAGCTACTATCAGATGCTGGAAGGACCTAGCTGAAGCCTTCATCAGACAATACCAATATAATATGGACATGGCTCCTAACAGGACCCTCCTGATGGGAATGTCTTAGTCTTCCAGAGAAAGCTTTAGGGAGTACGCCCAGAGGTGGAGACAGCTTGCTGCTGCTGTCCAGCCACCCATGTCGGAAAGAGAAATGGCCGACATGTTCATGAATACCCTGCAAGGAACATATATTGATAGGCTAGCTGCCTTTTCTTACACCAGTTTCGCTGACGTAGTTATAGCTGGAGAAAGAATTGAAAGCCTATTAAAAATGGGCAAAATTTCTGATAATGGTGCAACTTCGTCCAGTAACTCCAGGAAGCCTTTTGTGGGACCTAGAAGAACCGGTGAGACAAATGCCATTCATGCCAGCAGGGGCAGACCTCAGTATGTCCACAGATCAGTAGCAGCTATCACTATTCCAGCTCCGATTCCTCAACAACCAGCATATCAACCACCACAACAACCCCACTATCAACAGCAAGTTCAATATCTGCCACAGAGAGCCTACAACAACAGCAACAGCAATCAACAACAAAGACCCTTTCAGCAAAGACCATCACAGGCAAATAGGGTGATTGACCCTATCCCTATGCCTTATGCTGCCTTATTGCCACAACTCCTGAAACTCAACTTGGTTGAATTAAGGACATTAGCACCACCAGATCCCTCTAATCTTCCAAGGAATTATGATGTCAACGCCAGATGTGCTTTCCATTCCAATGCACCTGGCCACAATACGGAGAAGTGCAGGGCCTTGCAAATGAAAGTCCAAGACCTGGTGGATTCTAAAGCCCTCAACTTTGCACCCCCTCCAAGTGTCACAAAGAATCCCATGCCCAATCATGGAGGACCAAGAATTAATGCCATTAAGGAAGACAAGCCATCTTTCCTAATCACCAATGTTGGACAGATTCGGACACCTCTGGTCGAAATTAAGGCTCAGCTCCTAGAGTGTCAGATGTTCCCCGGGTGTGAGCTCGGTTGTGGGTATTGCAACATTTCGGTCAATGGGTGTGATAATTTGAGAAGCGGCATAGATGGTCTTATCAAAAGTGGTATACTTCAGATCTCAACAACGGCGCCTACAAATCCAGCAATTCCTTTGATAACAATTCCTGATTCTCCTACAACTGCAGCAACAATCATTCCAACCGATTCATCAATATCATCAACAATGGCTTCATCTATCACTTCAACAAATCAGATGTCAACAACCCTTTCTTCTACAACATCAGCATCCATTTATTCAGCAGAATCTTCTACAACGCCAACAGAAATTAATGAAGATATCTCAGCAGTCACCATCTACTATGATCCATCAGATGTTCCTCCAAACAACAACTTCCAACAACAAACAGTGGCACCTCCTGCCAGGTCACCAGTCACCATTTACTACGATTCGCACACCGTTACAGTACCCTCCTCTGCAGCAGTCAGTCCAGTTACTATCACGGTACCTGGACCAGTTCCATATGAAAGCAGCAATGCCATAGCTTGGCATTATGGTTCTGATCTTTACTGCAACGGGGAGAAAATCACTTTAGATTCTTCAACTTCTTCTCCACAGATTGATAATGTTGGGGGAGGCGGAGGCTTCACCAGAAGCGGACGCCTTTTTGCCTCACAATTGCAAAGACCTAATGCCGAAGCAGAAGCTACTGCTAAAGCAAAGGGAAAGAGTGTGATATCTAAAGAACCAATTATCAAAGAAACTCAGAAGACATCTTTTGAACAAGATGTAAACGAGTTTATGAGGATTATAAAGAGAAGTGATTACAAAGTGGTGGATCAGCTTCACCAAACTCCCTCAAAGATCTCCATATTATCCCTGCTGATGTGTTCTGAAGCTCACAGGAATGCATTACTAAAAGTCCTGCACGCAGCATATGTGCCCGAGGAGATCACTGTTAATCAGCTAGAAACTGTGGTGGCAAATGTCAACACCAGCCATGGACTGGGTTTTACCAATGCTGACTTAACAACTGAGGGGCGTAACCACAACAAGGCATTACATATCACCTTGGAATGCAAAGGTGTTGTTCTATCTCATGTGCTGGTGGACACTGGGTCCTCACTTAATGTTTTGCCAAAGAAAGCCTTAGTGAAGCTGGAGTATGATGGTCTGGCACTGCGTCCGAGTAATTTGGTGGTGAAAGCGTTTGATGGCTCTAAAAGATCAGTGCTTGGAGAGATTGATCTGCCTGTGATGATTGGCCCGCAGACTTTTAAAATTACCTTCTATGTGATGGACATTCAGCCGGCCTACAGCTGTTTGTTGGGTAGACCCTGGATCCATGCCGCTGGCGCTGTTACGTCTACCCTTCACCAGAAGCTGAAATTCGAGTGGGAAGGCCAGATCATCACCATCTGTGGTGAAGAAGACATCTTTGGTAGCCATCTGGCTACGTATAAGTATATTGAGATGGATGGAGAGATCCATGAAACCATGAGCCAGGGGTTTGAGGCCCTGAACATTAATGAAGCATCTGCTGTACTGGGAACCTCCATGACATCTTATCAGCAAGCCAGGAAGGTTGTTGAAGAGGGGACTGCCCAAGGCTGGGGCAAGCTGCTGCCCGTGGAGAAGAAGGAGGACAGATTTGGGTTGGGTTACAGACCAACTCAACAAGATCAATCAGAGGATGCCAAGAAGCCCAGTTTTGTCAGCGGGGGAATGCTCACCCCTGATGCAGTAAACAACTTGGAAGACGAGGAAGAAAGCGACCGCAACCTGGAGAGCTGGATACGTCCAAGGATCCCGGGGAGCCAAGTCCTTAACTGGTCTTCCCAGGAAATTATAAGGGTTACTCCTGCAGAGTAATTATTATTTCCTGTATTTTCAAAGCATGCATCAAGTCTTGCATCTTGCCCAAGATGCCAAGACTCATTTTGTAATCGGGCCATCTTGTAATTTTGTGCAAATGGATTAATCAATGAATATCGGACATCTTTTGCAAATAAGTCTTTTCCTTTTCCGCTCACTGTTTTTCATTTTTCTTTTTGTACAAAAATAAAATGGCAATGTTTTCCAAAATGACAACTTCATTTCACTTTTTCTAAACAAGATTAAAATCGATCACTAAAATGAACAATCTAAACCCTTGCAGAGAGTGCCTTTCAGACTGCACCGACAACAACACTGCTATGGCTTCGTATGACTTTGACAATCCAATCAATCAAGCTGATGAAGGGGTTGAGGAAGACTATGAGTTGCCTGAAGAGCTAGCCAGGTTGTTAAGGCAAAAGGAGAAGGTTATCACTCCTCATCAGGAGGAGATTGAAACGGTTAATCTTGGTACGGAAGAAGATGTGAAAGAAGTTAAGATTGGGGCCTGCCTACAAGATTCAGTAAAAGAGCAACTGATTGATATGCTTCGGGAGTATGTGGATGTCTTTGCTTGGTCTTATCAGGATATGCCAGGATTGGACACCGATATTGTCATGCACAAGCTGCCTTTAAAAGAAGATTGCCCGCCAGTAAAACAGAAACTGCGCCGTACTCGCCCGGATATGGCAATGAAGATTAAAGAAGAGGTACAAAAGCAGTGGGACGTCGGTTTCCTTGCTGTAACTAGCTATCCGCCGTGGGTCGCTAATATTGTACCTGTGCCTAAGAAAGACGGCAAAGTGAGAATGTGTGTGGACTACCGGGTTCTGAATAAAGCCAGCCCGAAAGATGACTTCCCATTACCTCACATTGATGTATTGGTTGATAATACGACTCAGTTCTCGGTGTTCTCCTTCATGGACGGATTTTCAGGATATAATCAGATCAAGATGTCACCTGAAGACATGGAGAAGACAACTTTCATCACACCCTGGGGCATGTTCTGTTACAAGGTGATGCCATTCGGACTAAAGAATGCTGGTGCAACTTATCAGCGGGCTATGGTGTCATTATTCCACGACATGATCCATAAAGAAATTGAATGTTATGTGGATGACATGATTGCCAAGTCCCTCACAGAAGAAGACCACCTGGTAAATCTGTTGAAGCTATTCAAGCGTCTGAGGAAGTACCAATTGAAGTTAAACCCCAACAAGTGCACATTCGGGGTACGATCCGGTAAGTTGCTGGGATTTATTGTAAGTGAGAAAGGGATTGAAGTTGACCCTGATAAAGTTAAAGCCATTCAAGAAATGCCTGCACCGAAATCAGAGAAAGAAGTTCGAGGATTTCTAGGTAGATTGAACTACATTTCACGGTTCATATCTCACCTTACTGCAACCTGTGAGCCTTTGTTTAAGCTGTTAAGAAAAGAACAAATGGTCAGGTGGAATGAAGATTGCCAGAGGTCTCTTGACAAAATCAAGGAATATTTACAAGAGCCTCTAATCCTTATGCCTCCATTTGAAGGAAGACCTCTAATCATGTACTTGACAGTATTAGAAGAGTCAATGGGGTGTGTGCTGGGCCAGCATGACGAGTCTGGTCGAAAAGAGTATGCAATTTACTACCTAAGCAAAAAGTTTACCGACTGTGAACAACGTTATTCACTGCTCGAGAAAACTTGTTGTGCTTTAGCGTGGGCTGCTCGCCGACTAAGGCAGTATATGTTGACCCACACTACTTTGTTGATATCAAAGATGGATCCGGTTAAGTACATTTTCGAGAAGCCAGCACTTACCGGACGGGTTGCAAGATGGCAAATGATCCTCACGGAGTATGATATTCAGTACACCTCTCAGAAGGCCATCAAGGGCAGTGTATTGTCCGATTATCTTGCTGAGCAACCCATTGATGATTACCAGCCTATGAGATTTGACTTCCCTGATGAAGACATCATGTTCATAAAAGCAAAAGAACAAGAAGAGCCTGTTCACACTGAAGGGCCTGACCCAGAAGAAGAATGGACTATGATGTTTGATGGGGCTGTTAACATGAATGGTCGTGGTGTTGGTGCAGTACTCATTACACCCAAAGGAGTTCACATGCCTTTCTCGGCAAAGCTCACCTTCAACTGCACTAATAACGAAGTTGAATACGAAGCTTGTATTATGGGTCTTGAGGAAGCCATTGACCTCAGGATCAAGACTCTGACTGTGTTCGGAGATTCAGCTCTGGTAATTAATCAAACCAACGGCAAATGGTACACACACCAGGATCGTCTGATACCTTATCGGGGTTATGCAAGGAGGTTATTGACTTTCTTCACAACGGTCAAGCTGGAGTATATCCCTCGAGACGAGAATCAGTTTGCAGATGCTCTGGCTACCATTTCATCCATGATCAAAGTTCAAGCTGCCAACTTCGTACCTCGGATTTCAGTGTCCAGACTCGACAGACCAGCATATGTATTTGCAGCAGATGTTGTCAAAGATGATAAGCCTTGGTTCTATGATATCAAATGTTTCTTGGAGGATCAAACATACCCACCTGGGGCATCTTCCAATGATAAGAAGACATTAAGAAGGCTAGCTGGTAGTTTCTTCCTGAATGCTGACGGTTCCCTGTACAAGAGAAACTTTGATATGGTACTCCTCAGATGTGTTGATAAGACAGAAGCAGACTTGCTAATGCACGAAGTGCACGAGGGATCCTTTGGTACCCATACAGGAGGACATGCCATGGCTAAAAAGTTGTTAAGATCAGGCTATTACTGGATCACAATGGATGCAGACTGTTGTGCCTATGCCAGAAAATGCCATAAGTGTCAGATTTATGCAGATAAAGTGCATGTGCCTCCAAATCCTCTAAATGTGATGTCTTCACCTTGGCCCTTTGCCATGTGGGGCATTGACATGATTGGCAAGATTGAACCGATTGCTTCCAATGGCCACAGATTCATCCTGGTTGCCATTGACTATTTTACCAAATGGGTTGAGGCAGCTTCATATGCAAATGTTACCAAACAAGTGGTAGCTCGATTTCTGAAGAGGGACATCATCAGTCGGTATGGAGTTCCCGAGCGAATCATTACTGATAATGGTTCCAACTTAAACAACAAAATGATGGCAGAGCTATACCGGGACTTCAAGATACAACACCACAATTCTTCTCCTTACAGGACAAAGATGAACGACGCTATCGAGGCAGCTAATAAAAATATCAAGAAGATTGTACAGAAGATGGTAGTTACCTACAAAGACTGGCATGAAATGCTACCATTTGCCTTACATGGGTATCGTACGTCAATCAGAACATCCACTAGGGCAACACCGTATCAACTTGTGTATGGTATGGAAGCAGTCCTACCTGTTGAAGTTGAGTTACCCTCCTTGCGGGTACTAATGGATGTTAAGCTGAACGAAGTAGAATGGGTCCGGTCCCGATACGAACAACTGAATCTGATCGAAGAGAAGAGATTGGCTGCAATCTGTCATGGGCAGCTGTATCAGAAAAGAATGAAGAAAGCCTTCGATCAGAAAGTCAGGCTCCGAGAGTACCAAGTAGGAGATCTTGTGCTGAAAAGACTCCTCCCTCCTTATACAGACCACATGGGCAAGTGGACTCCGAACTATGAAGGGCCATTCGTAGTAAAGAAAGTTTTCTCCGGTGGAGCACTGATGCTCAGCACTATGGATGGTGAAGACTTCCTGTCCCCTGTGAATTCAGATGCAGTTAAAAAATACTTCGCATGAAAATGACCCGCTGGACATAAAAACAGAATGTAAGTCCAGGCAAAAATAGGGCATCCCGGCGAGTCAAAAACAGAATAAAAGACTCAGGCAAAAATAAGGGAAATAAATAAAAAATGTACACCCGCTGAGTTGAAAAGCCACATTGGACGACTCAGGCAAGAAAGGGTATCCCGATGGATTGAAAACCCGAAAGGGCGATCCATGCAAAATAAGGGAATAAGCGAACAACTGCATTCTGAATTCGTCTGTATCACTTACAACTTGATAAGCTTCGAAAGGTTCGAACGTCGGTCGGAATCAGCCTTCTTCAGAAAGCAAGACGAGAAGAACGTCAATGTCATACGAGTCATAGCAAAAGGGAAGCTCCTTGGAGCGTCATCAACATTGCCAACATCTTTTGTTTCTCAATTTGTAACAATCTCCTCATTTTAGGGGGATTTGTTTCTTTGACTGTATCTTGCCAATTCAGGGCACACAAATTAATAAAATCAGATTTTCAGTCATATTTCGTCTCGTACATTTTATTTTTTGTTTGCAAAAGAATGTTCGATGTCTTTAAGATACTGATTGCATAAATACAGATGCTTCTCTTCTAAAAAATACGTGCTTGCAGGAAATATACTTACTCCCGGGAGTGTCTAAACTCTTAGGATGGAATCCGGTAAGGGATACCTCGGGATTACTTGTGCGTTTCTCTGTCTTTTCAGGATTGCAGGTATTCAAAGCACAACATGGGGCATGAAAACTTCACCCCAGCAAGTTGGCAAATCATTATCTACTCAGACTATCCCTCGAATAGCACCGGAGGTGCTTTCTCCCCAGCTGAGTTGCCATTTATTATTCCTCCTCGGCCAAGTACAAAAGCCAGGGGACCGTCTCCCCACAGAGTGTCAACCTCTATCTGGCAAAGCAGTACCTGAGGACCTCACAACAGAGTGGCGAAAGCTTCTACAAACCCCAGCTGGGTCCCCATTTACAAGGATAGGTCTATCAATGACCTATTCCCCCAAGCAGAGTCATACATGACAGATCTACCAGTGATCTCGTCCCCAACTGGGATATTCTTCAAGCAGATCAGCCAGAGATCTTCGCAGCAACGGGATCCGAATCCCGGATCGATATCTTTGCATAATCATAACATTTGCATCATATTTTCTCCACAGAGCGTAGCATTCCGTCTAAAACGGAGCATTACGGCAAAAATCAAACATGTTGCATAGTCATAAGCCATGTTCTGAATCAAACACTTGTAAATACTGACAATTCATCAAAATACAGAATACTCCCCAAATTCCCCGGCAAAGAGCCAAGACATGTCTCTTACAGATACAGATACACGCTCCCTTCGGCACCCGTCCGTGTCATACCCCCAGCAGAAAGCCAAAGCGCCCCCTTTGCACTCACCATACAAATACATATACATACCAATTCCTTGACACCCGTCCGTATCGCCTTCCCCAACATAGTTACCTAAACACTGTGTAAATCATATGTTTGTTTATAATACACTTTTTCAGACACTCGTCCGTGTCTAACTCGTACTTTTTACTCATACAGATACTCGTCCGTATCTTGTATATATCACTTAAATCCCCTCAGAATCAACACTCGTCCGTGTTCTTTGTTAACCAGTTGGTACTCGTCCGTATCATCATCTCTGAACATGCGTCAAGCGTATTGTTTCTACCTGATACCCGTCCATATCATAGTCTTAAGGATGCTCGTCCGCATCTTTAATCTATACACAGTGCCAAACACTTATACCTTTCATTTCTTGGATGTAAACACTCGTCCGTGTTTACTATTTCCCAGCCAGGTCCCCAACAAAACTTGTTAAACTATTTCCTTTTTATCTGACATTCGTCCTATGTCATGATAAACCCTGAGAGCAGCCGTACCCTGCTAGGTGATCGTCCTTCACCTCTTGATGATCGTCCTTCATCATGCTTATCCGATGGCCGTCCCCATCGTCGACCTTTTTCATCCGACATTCGTCCTATGTCGCGATACTTCCGGCAGCCGTACCCTGCCAGGTGATCGTCCTTCACCTTAGATGACCGTCCCTCATCTTATCCCCAACAGAGCAGCCGTCCCCTGCTAGGTGATTGTCCTTCACCTTTTGATGACCGTACCTCATCATTTACTTCATTTACCTATAATCCCCAGAGAGTCTTATAGCTTTACTTGATGGTCGTCCCCATCATAATCCCTTATATCCCCAGCATGTCGGCCGTCCCCGTCATTGCTCTTTCCCCAGCAGTCGTCCTCTACTCGACGGTCGTCCTCCGTCGCCCGCACTTTATAAATCATACTTTATTCTCCTTTACAATCTATATCCCTTTTCTTCTTCATTCTGTGAGTGCAAATTTTGGATTATCTTTTGTTTGCCTGTCAAGCCGTCGCTTACATCCTGCACAAGCTAACTCATGTTTGAATAGGGGCAGCTGTAAACACCCCAAATTTGCCCTCACCCATTCACACCATGGCTTGTGATCTTTTCATATGCATAAGTTCAATCATAGCATCTCATATTGCATTTGTGATTCATTGCATTGCTTCTAAGTCATCTGCATCTAGGGTTTGTGATCTGAGCCATCCCTGAGCTATTTGAGCCACTTCAAAGGTCTTCAATCATTTCAAAGGGGTCCATGTGTGTTCAAGCATCATATTGTATCACCACAAAGTCAATAAAGTCAAAGAATCACAAGAACTGAGAATGGCATGGAAGCAGAGCCAGGTTTAACTGCACAGATGACCTAGAATTAGGGTTTTGGTTTCAAAGGCCATAACTCCAAATTTTTTGGTCACTCTTGTTTCTATTGGTCTCTATATGTTATAAGGATCATGAATATCAATTTTCATGAAGAAATTCCATGGGGAAGGCATCTAATCAAGAGTTGACTTCTTGAGCAAGTCAGTGTAAAATCAGGGCATCTGAGGGCCCCAATGACCCAACCAAAGGGTGTTCTTCATCATTTTGAATGTGTATGATCTTTATTTGATCATAGAAGATGTTAGAAGTTCACAAAATTGAAGAGTTTCAAGCCATTTGCAAAGTTGCCTTTTTGGGAAAATGACTTGTAATGGAAACTTGCCATTTTGGGAAACTTTTTCAACCCTTTCTTTTTGATTCAAAGATGCTTCAAATGGGAAAACTTTGGTTATGAAAGTTGTAAAATGGATCATTCCCTTTTCAAAAAGTACAAGATATCATTCTAATTCATTTTGGATCAAAAGTTATGGCTTGTCAAAGTTGGGAAAAATCACATAATTTCAAGTTTTGCACCAAAGAGGCAAAGTTGCAAAACCCCTTGCCAAGGCAAATTGTGACTTCAAATGGACTTCTAATCTTTGTACAAACATAAACCAATGCCTAAAATTCAGAATGCACCAAGAGTTTGTCCATTTTCATGACTTGTGCTTCAAGTAATCACAAAAGGGCCAAAAAGTCACAAAGTTGCAAAACCTATGACAAACCCTAATCCACTTGCTGCATTGCTTCTAATCCATTTCCATGGTTCTCCCTAATCTCAGCTGAGCCAAACCATGCCCCTATCACAGCCTCACACTTGCCCATACCTCAAGTACACCTAACTTGGACTTTATGCAAAAACACCCATACCAATCCCACAGTGCCACACCAACTTCTCTGACCCATCCAAATGTGATAAGTGGACCAAAAGGAACTCAACACAACACACACACAAGCGTGAAACATCCTCCAAGCCATAGCTCCAAGTTTTCACCTCTTATGCATTTTCATTCGAAACTCATTCCACAAGACACAAACACCAAAACAAACTTCATAAAATCTCTCAGCATGTTCCACTGATCATCCCCGACCCTTCACCTTGCCCTGAAACCCCCTGAAATCAAAATACGATTTCTCTCCCTCACTGAACAGAACCTCTTCAAACTCACAAACCAGTCACTCTAAACACCAACCAAGCTTCAAAGCTTCATCAAGAGGATCATTGGGGCCATTTTGAAGCAAAGAGGCAAGCAGAAAGCTCCTGGATTGAAAGCTCAACCTCAGGTAACATGATGAACAAATTTTCCAGAACCTTGATTTCTTGTTAGAATGTTGTTCTATATGTTGCCCTGATCATGGGGATCTATTTATTTTTGAAAATGAGCCAGAAACAAGCATGTTGTGATGTTCTGAAACTTTGCCCGTGAAAACGTTTTGCTTCGATTCTCTTTGTTCATGCGTGATAAATGATGTTTGATGATGGATTTGAGTTTAGTTTGGATAGGAGAGTGTTTCTGGGAATTAATTTAGGTTGGGGTGGCCTGTAGTGAAAGCTAGGTTTTTGGTTTCGCCGGAGAAGACGACCGGAACACTGTTCCGGTCGCCTGAATTTGTTTAGCCCTAATTGTGTCATTAATGGGAGTTTGAATGTGGACCGTAGATGTGTTTGACTGGGGTTGACTCCCGCGCGTGTGTGTGGCCAGGATCTTGCCATTAAACCCTAATCCCTGATTAATTAATTAAATCCAGTTTAATTAAATTATAAAAACAAATTAGCCAGATTTGAATCTGGGCCTTTGGATCTGGCGCGCAGTCAACCAGTCCAAACCCAGATCAAATCCTGGCCCTTCCCTCTGCATACTTCCATTTAATTCAATTTTTATTCATTTATTTTACATTTAATTTGTACATTTTATTTAAAATAGCAAAAACCCTTTAAAAATTATGAAATTTTTTGTCAAAGATTTCATTAATTTTTAAAACCCAAAAATATTTTTATTTTTATTTTTTGCATTAAAAATTATTTTTAAATCATTTAAATGTTTATTTTTTAATTAGTTAATGAAAATTAATTAATTAAAAATGCATTTAGGTATTTAAAAATCACCAAAAAATTCACATTGCATTTAGAAACATTTAGAAACATTATCCACCTCTCAAACCAAATTTCTTTTTTGTTCTTGAGGCCTTTTGATCATTTTCATTGGATTTAATTTCATTTCAAGGCAATATTTTGGTTCAATCTTCAAAAATTTCATTCTGCCTAACCATTGAGAGTTGAATGATGATTCTTCTTGCATTGCACTATTCATAGCATGTAGTTTATAGGATAAAATTGGTTTGATTTGATCCTGCATTTTCAATTTGTTTAGCATTTTTCTTGATGAGGTACCTTAAAACCCTAGCAATCTTAGGAAATTCATAACTTTCACTAGGTTAAGAATTAGATCCCCTCCTTTGGGCAGTGAACTTGTATAGGTTTAGGTTATCTTTGATTGCATTTTAAATTTTTTATCATGTCATATGCTTCTGATTTTGAATTTTGCTTTGTGTGTTGATCATAAACCCTAATTTGTGCTTTCCTTTGCATTCATCTTTCATTTTGCTTGCATCCCATGACTTGCCATGGCATTTTGTGCATCCACATGATTCATGATACATCTTAGGACATGTTAGAATCATGTTTGATCATTGCATCTTTCATTTGCCTTGTTGTATGTCCATTGCATTGCATAAACATTTCATGAACTTTCATGGTTCAATGCATGTTCCATTTGCATTCTTATGCTTGTTTGATCATTCTCATCCCTTGTCATGTGTTTGCATCATCCCTTAGCACCATTAACATCATGTTATTGCTTCTGGCTTTGGTTTTCACCATGACATTTCATCCCATTTGCATTGCATTCCATTTCTTTTGCTAACCTTTCAGGTGGTAAGTTGTTTGAGAAGTGAATTTGCCTTCACTTCTCACAATCTCTTTTCATCTTTTGCATACTTTCTTTGCTGCACATTGTATGTGTATTAGAGTGAGCTTGCTCATTCATGTTCATCTCTTACTTTCTTCCTTCAAGCAACTTGTCTTCTTAAGTGAAGCAAGTTGTTTTGCTTCTCTTTGCTCCTTTCATCTGCTTCCTTCCTGGTGGTTTCTCTGGAGATCTTCTTGCAAACCTCATTAACCCTAGGAATGACCAAGCATGATAATAATTAGGGTTTGATTAGTTCCCCCACTTAGTTTTACCTTTGTGTCATCTTTGAGTCTTCTCTTCTCATCTCATAATCAGGGACTAAACCCTAAAGGCTTTAAGGCTTTGTGATTAAGCTTATGCCTGGATCCTTCTATTAGGATGGAATGTATAACTTTAATCCTAAGTGTTAAACCCTTAATGTGTTTAAATCCTTTAATCAATTCACTTAATAATCATCAAGACATCAAACTTGTAACTTGGGCCTTGCATTAGGGTTCTAATTCTTCCTTAATTGGTTAAGAAGGACTAACCCTAGTGTTAATGGACAAGTCCCCCTCAAGTTGTCTTACAAACCATAAAAATCACTTCTTCATCCTATCATTAACTAAAATCCACTTAATAAAGGCTTTGTTTTGTCATGAGGTTAATCCCTAATCATGGATTAAGTTGAAGAGTCTTTCTCAGCTTAAATGTTCTCATCTATTATCCTTCTATTAGGATGGTGTAATGAGTCCATTAAATCCTTGATTATGGCTTAAGCTCATTACTTAACACTAAACAAAAACAACAAAAACATCTAAATAATCACAAGTAGATTAATGATCTTAATCCTACACCATGGTGATTAAGTGTGAAGTGCTTACTTCATACTTAAGGTATTATCATTACCCCTAATCAGAGGGAGGATGTGATGAGTTTACTAACCCTTTGGTTTAGTCTTAAGCTCATTGGCTTTTGACAAACTCCCAAAAACAATAAAAGATTGAAAACACAAAAAAAAAACAATAATCGTCTCCTTCGGGATTCTTTTCTCATCATCTTCACTCACAACCGAGAACTTGCTCCTTCTGTCTAATGCAAGACAGTTTGCACCTGAGCCAGACAGGTCACACACTTGAGCATAGACAAGCAAGCAGTTCACAAGTCAACTTATCTTTCAGTCTCTTTGAGTCAAACTACGGTGTTCTGACTTCCTCATTGCACGAGAGGATACGTAGGCATAACTTAACAGTTATCGAACAAAAGTCTCTGTATATTCCCCCTCCTCCCAGCATTATTCTCTGAGCCTCATAGTCCTGAGCATTTCACCTTTGTTCATACACTGACACTTCTCTTATACACTTCACACTTCTTTTACACTGATACTTTCATTCTTTTCCAGCTTTGATACACAGATTGCACTGACACTACCCCTTTAAAACACAAATCTTCTAAGCGTGGATCCCGTCGAGTACGACGGACAATCTGGGTGCTAATACCTTCCCAGGTTGTAACCAACCCCCTTTCTCAGTCTCTCTGGTTCGCAACCGTCTTATCCATACCTTTCTAGGTCTATGCAGCATTACCTTTCCCTCGGGATAAAAATGCCTAGCTGGCGACTCTTTTCTTCTGAGTTCACCCATGTGTGTTCTCTTCCTTCTCTTTCGCCGACCATTCGCGTCTGTACCCCTTCTGACCAGGTGTCATTTTGGTGGGAGCGACAATCACCCTCTTTCTTATTTTGAAAGTTCCGAGAGGACTTTCTCGCAGCATTAGAAGTTTCAGCACTTCCAAACTTGCCCTTTCTGATTCCTTCCTCTAGCCTTTCTCCAATAGTGACTAGGTCAGCAAAACTAGATGATACACTACCTATCATCCTTTCCCAGTATAGAGGTTGGAGGGTGTCCATGAACAGACCAGTCATCTCTTTCTCCGCCAAGGGAGGCTCAACCTGAGCAGCTAGTTCTCTCCATCGCTGAGCATACTCTTTGAATAATTCCTTTTCTTTCTGAGACATGTTTTGAAGCTGACGGCGGTCAGGTGCCATGTCTAGATTGTATTTGTATTGTCTCAGGAATGCATCAAGCAAATCCTGCCAGCATTGGATACGACTTTTCTCGAGTCCCATATACCATTTCAGAGATGCACCACTCAAGCTATCTTGGAAGCAATGGATGAGCAGTTTGTCTTTATCAGCATGGGCGGCCATTTTGCAGCAATACATGATCATGTGGCTTTTTGGGCAAGTCTCCCTTGTATTTTTCAAACACTGGCATTTTGAACTTGTTTGGCATAACCAAATTCGAAACCAAGTACATGTGTGATGCGGCAGCGTTGAAGACATCAAATCCTTCCATAGCTCTTATCCTTTTCTCCAGAGTCATGCATTGTTCCCTAACCTCCTCAAAATTTCCAGCTTCTCCTTGTACCGAAGATGGTGGATTATGCACGAAGGGAGGATTCACATAAGCAGTTTGGGAAACAGTATGCACGTTAGGTTGAGATTCAGTGAACACTCCGGGTTCGAAAAAAGTGGATGTACTAGCCATCTGAGTAGTTGAAAATGGCGGAGTGTAACTTGGTGGTAAACCAAATTCTGGCCAAGTGCTAGCAGGTCTTGAAGACTCTGCGTTAATGACGAAGCTATTGACTTCAGAGGTGACAGTCTTCTGAGTTTGAGTGTCCTTAGTAGCCAAGACTTGAAGCATTTCCATGATCTTGCTCACACTGCTATTTAGGTCATCAATGTCTTCCCTGACTCGCTTGTTGTGTTCTTCTTGTTCAGCCATTATTCTTCTTTCGTGGGCCCTAGTTTTGTATCTGCGTGGAGGAATCAGCTTGACGGGTACTCAACAACTCTGAAGACGAGAATGAATGAACATGAGCGACTATGAATGCAATGATATGCAAATAAAATGTGAAAATATGTTAAACATAAAGTCATGGTATCACAAGTCCAAGGTACTGATGGAGGATACTCAGATTGCTCTCCTCACAAGGATTTTGGCGGGTAGGCTATAAAGTTTAAAGGAACCCCAAAGTTAACAATCCCTATAGTTGTTCATCACACACGCCAGAAGCATGACGGTTGATTGACTCCACCATATGAACCTCTTTTGGGTGAGATCTTCGTATCGAGCCACGCGAGAGGGAAGGCTCTCGGTGCCCCATACTACGCGATCATCGACACGGGGTTTAAAACAAAGTCTCAGAGTTATGGACCTTCCTCAATTGTTTGATGCACATGTCAATTTTTTTATATATCCTTGACAGTCAATCAACTCCATTGAGAAAGTCTATTCTGAGTGAGGTCTTCATATCGAGCCACACGAGGGCGAACCCTGGGGCCCCATACTATGCGACCATCAACCTATGTTTTAAGCCACACAGCTTAAGGTTCTAAAGGTCCTCAGAGTCGACGACCCTAATGAAAATAACTTAGCACACACGTCAAGAACTTGACAGTCGTCAGTGTTCTCATTAGAATCTACTCCAAGCGAGGTTTTCGTATCGACAACCCACGAGAGCGGTTCCCTCGGGAGCCCATACTACACAACCTCTTCTAGCTTATGTTTATACTCATAGACCCAGGTATAATATCACAAATCGGATAATAATATCATAAACCAAATAATAAATATAAACAAACCAATAAATCGATAAAATAATAAATGAAGAAAAAAGTCGGCCTCAAATTGGTTTAGACAATGTCGCTAAGTGGAATGTCAATAAACCATATTTTTTATCATAGGCCCAAAATAATAAATATAAAATAATGAGAAAATAATGGAATCGGTCTCAATTTAATGGATAACGTCGATTAAATAATCGAATATCTCATTTTATCATTAACCGAATAATAAAATACAATAGTGAATAAAATAATAAAATCGGTCTCAATTTAATGGATAACGTCGATTAAATAATCGAATATCACATTTTATCATTAACCGAATAAATCGAATAATCGATTAAATAATAGCGAAAAATAAAAGTGGCCTCATAACAACTTTGATAACGTCGATTTAAAATTGAATATCGAAAAGTTACAATTATATCATTGGCCCTCAAATAAACAAATATTATCAAAATGTGGAACAAAGATAAAATAATCGGTAAAATAAAAGATACATAAGATCTATAAGAAAAAACAAAAAGAATGCAAAGTAAATACAAAGGAGATCAGTACTGCATACAGGGTGTGTGGATAGAAAACAAATCCAGACTCATGGAACATAAAAGCCCAACCAACAACTTATAAAAATAATAATAGAAACAAAGCAAAAAATATCAGCCAAGAAGGAAGGACCGTGTGATTTATTGGTGCCAAACTAAAGACTTACATGGGCTGAGCCCAAGATATGAATAAAAGAATAAATAAATAAAAAAACTAAAGATAGGGTTTCTTCATTAAAACGTGATATAGGGTGAAACGCATAAAAGAAACACAAACAGAAAAAGTAGAACACGCTTAGAGAAAAATCTCATTGTTCACATCTCAGTAAAAAAAATCAAAAACAAGAAAACAGTTTATACCTCTCCCTCTCATAAATCTGGAATTCGCTCACTCTCAAGTGGTGCTCTCCGCTTTGGCTCGTACGCAGACTTGGTCTAAATTCTCTCTGTCGCACTCACCTCTCAGATTTAAAGTTTGCGCGACCTCACTCCCTCAATCGATTTCGTCTCTCTGCTTAGCGATTCACACGGCGGCGGTTTTTCTTTTGAGTTTGAATCGGCGGCGGCTTGTGAAGGCTCACGGCGAAGGTGGCGATTCACGACGGCTTTGGTGATTTGTGAAAAAAAATGTTCTGCTTTGGTCCTAGATCTAACTCAGTATTTTCATCTCTTTTCTTCTTGTTCTCGATCAGTCGCAGTTATGTTTGGGTGTTATGGTAAGTATTGGGTTGGTATTTCAAGCGTGAGAAATTGAAGGTGACTGTGATAAGTCGGATGAAAAGAACAAGTTTGGGTGAGATTGAGATTGAGAAAGTTCGGTGATTTTTGGTTTATGATGGATTATGAGAAGTTTGTGGTGGTATTATGATGTTGTTCAGTTTTGTTTATGGAGTAAATGAAGGTTAGGATGAGGATGCAATGGTTCATGTATTTTGGTTTTTTGAGATTTTTGCAGATTTTTATTGGCTAACAAAATGGCCTCCTTTTGAGACTGCATATGATCACGTTTTATAGGTGAAGAGGTAAGAGTAGGTAATGTCGTTTTGTAAATGAAATATGTGTTTTGCTAGTTGTGCCATGTGCGCTTCGTCAGCGGAATCTGTGCAGGAAAAAAAATCGTTTTGAGTATGTTATGTATTTGGTGCGGATAGTGAGTGGGTTGCTGCAAAATGGATTTGGATGAAAACAAATCTCGCGCGTTTGACCGTGTGGTGGTCCCTTAGGTGGTAAATCACCAATATTTGTTGTCTGTAGTAAATAAGTTGGCTTGTGTGTTGGTATGAAGAGGGTACGTGAATGGGTGGGGGATTGGTGAACCAACGTGAGAGAACAAAACTCTTTGTTAATTAATGTATAAAATGAATTAAATAAAAAAGTTAAAATTAAAAAGAATAATAATAATAATAATAATAATAAAGAAAATAAAAATGAAATACTAATAATTATGAATATTTATAGGAAATAAAGTTAAGTAGATAATGCTTATTAATAGTAATAAATAAATAAATAAGTGATAATTAAAATAAATAAATAAAGGTGAATAAAATAGATTTAAATTAAAAAATATTTAACGTGAAAGATGGATATTTTGTGAAAAGAAACGTCTGCTACCAACACTCACGTGGCCACGAAATCACTGATTAAAAAAGAAATTGCAAATGAAACTAAACCTCTGAATAAACCGACCTTGGAACTAATTTGTGAAACCCTGAGAAAGAAGCAACAAATATTTTTTTAATTTTCTGAAAGATGATTAATAAACAAAACAAATATAAGTAAATGTTTGGGTAGGAAGAATTTGGGGTATGACAGTTACCATCCAACATTGCAAGATATACCAAGCTCCCGTTACTACTATGGTCTACTTACCGATCAGAATGACTTAGTATTTCAATAACATCATTATATATAAATGTACTAAGACTTAGATGATAAGTTGAGAGTTAAAAAAAACAACTTGAAAATAACCTGTAAATATACAATTTGATAATATATAAATTCAATGAAGTTTAGATGTACCTGAACAACTTGCAGATATACACTTACCAGAAGCTGTTTACATGCATCAGTTAGAAGAAGTGAGGGAGTAAGGATCTGGATTTGTTATTGTGAGAAGAGGAAGATGGAAGAAGCAAAAAGATGAGAAAGGATGATAGAGATTTAGAGAGAGAGAGAGAGAGTCATACAAAGCTCAATAGAATATAAAATAGGGAAGAAAGAAGGGGGACCAACCGGTGTGGCATTGTGACGGCGTGGCCGGAAGCGACGGTGTTGACGTGACGGCGGCTAAGAATCACCGGAGAGAAACCGGAATGATTTATCGCAGGAGAGAGAGAGAGAGAGAGAGAGAGAGGTTCAAAGTGTTATGATGTGAATGAAGCAAGAAAGAGGTAGCCGATTAATACTCCATTGGTTTGTGCGCTACCTCTGAGTTGCTTTTTCCTTATTTCAGCATGTGATTCCAATACATAACTTTTTGGTTGACTTACTCAAAAGTTGGTTAATATTGAATTACATGCATTACAAAATACTGCAAAATGCCACCAAACCAATAATTAAACCATAACTAACACAAAAGTTGGTTGGATTTGGTTACATTTAGACGTTAATTGCCCCTTAAATGAAGACGTGGCACTTGCAAATTGATGGCCAAAGATGTATTATCCTGAACTAATAAAGTATTATATTATAGATATATATGAATTAAAAGTACAAATAAACCTTATTATTGTTTTTTAAGCATATAACTCTTCCAAATAATATTTGATATATCTAAATTGAAGTTACAAGTTTTTATTATTTTCAAAAAATAATATTTATGGAGTGAAGGTGTAATTTTTGTAGAAATGCGTTCAATCAAATCATGTTATTTTTCTTAAAAAAATATTTGAAACATGACTAAAACAAAGTAGCATTTAAGTTTTTTTTTTAATATAAAATATTTCTGATCACTATTATAAATAAAGATATTATTTTTCAAATACATTAAATAATTTATGTACTTGACCTCTATGTTAATCAGATATATCCATTATTCAAAAATTCTAAAAAAATTAAGAAAATAATGTGTATGATTATGTTTATTTTTAGTTTATTTTTTTGCATTGAATAGAAATATATTAATCAATTCACTAAAATAAAATTCTAACGAAAGGAAAATTAAATCTTTAAAATAAATATAATATTAAATATATAGGTTCTTACCAAAAAAAAAATTCTGATTAATCGAATATTCACTTTTTAAATACTCTCGTTTGAGTTGTTCTTATTCATTGTTGATAAAACTTGTGGCATATCAAAAAATTTGATTACAAATTTTAGTGAGATTAGAAATATTTAAATTTAAAATAAAAATATTAGTTTCAATGGATAAATATGTAATTAAGCGTAAACATTTTTTAAGGCATTTAAGTCTTTAAAAAATATATATATCTAAATTAAAATTAAATGTTTTTATTCGTTAGAAAAATAATATTTATCCATTTGAGATGTACTTCTTTTAATAATGAAAGTTCAGTGATTTTTGGTTTATGATGGATTATGAGAAGTTTGTGGTGGTATTATGATGTTGTTCAGTTTTGTTTATGGAGTAAATGAAGGTTAGGATGAGGATGCAATGGTTCATGTATTCTGGGTTTTTGAGATTTTTGCAGATTTTTATTGGCTAACAAAATGGCCTCTTTTTGAGAGTGCATATGATCACGTTTTATAGGTGAAGAGGTAAGAGTTGGTGATGTCGTTTTGTAAATGAAATATGTGTTTTGCTAGTTGTGCCATGTGCGCTTCGTCAGCGAAATATGTGCGGGAAAAAATTTGTTTTGAGTATGTTATGTATTTGGTGCGGATAGTGAGTGGGTTGCTGCAAAATGGATTTGGATGAAAACAAATCTCGCGCGTTTGACCGTGTGGTGGTCCCTTAGGTGGTAAATCACCAATATTTGTTGTCTGTAGTAAATGAGCTGGCTTGTGTGTTGGTATGAAGAGGGTACGTGAATGGGTGGGCGATTGGTGAACCAACGTCAGAGAACAAAACTCTTTGTTAATTGATGTATAAAATGAATTAAATAAAAAGGTTAAAATTAAAAATAATAATAATAATAATAATAATAAAGAAAATAAAAATGAAATACTAATAATTATGAATATTTATAGGAAAATAAAGTTAAGTAGATAATGCTTATTTATAGTAATAAATAAATAAATAAGTGAGAATTAAAATAAATAAATAAAGGTGAATAAAATAGATTTAAATTAAAAAATATTTAATGTGAAAGACGGATATTTTGTGAAAAGAAACGTCTGCTACCAACACTCACGTGGCCACGAAATCACTGATTAAAAAAGAAATCGCAAATGAAACTAAACCTCTGAATAAACCGACCTTGGAACTAATTTGTGAAACCCTGAGAAAGAAGCAACAAATATTTTTTTTTATTTTCTGAAAGATGATTAATAAACAAAACAAATATAAGTAAATGTTTGGGTAGGAAGAATTTGAGGTATGACAGTTACCATCCAACATTGCAAGATATACCAAGCTCCCGTTACTACTATGGTCTACTTACCGATCAGAATGACTTAGTATTTCAACAACATCATTATATATAAATGTACTAAGACTTAGATGATAAGTTGAGAGTTAAAAAAAAACAACTTGAAAATAACCTGTAAATATAAAATTTGATAATATACAAATTCAATGAAGTTTAGATGTACCTGAACAACTTGCAGATATACACTTACCAGAAGCTGTTTACATGCATCAGTTAGAAGAAGTGAGGGAGTAAGGATCTGGATTTGTTATTGTGAGAAGAGGAAGATGGAAGAAGCAAAAAGATGAGAAATGATGATAGAGAGTTAGAGAGAGAGAGAGATACAAAGCTCAATAGAATATAAAATAGGGAAGAATAAAGAAGGGGGACCAACCTGTGTGGCATTGTGACGGCGTGGCCGGAAGCGACGGTGTTGACGTGACGGCGGCTAAGAATCACATGAGAGAGACCGGAATGGTTTATCGCAGGAGAGAGAGAGAGAGGTTCAAAGTGTTATGATGTGAATGAAGCAAGAGAGAGGTAGCCGATTAATACTCCATTGGTTTGTGTGCTACCTTTGAGTTGCTTTTTCCTTATTTCAGCATGTGATTCCAATACATAACTTTTTGGTTGACTTACTCAAAAGTTGGTTAATATTGAATTACATGCATTACAAAATACTGCACAATGCCACCAAACCAGTAATTAAGCCATAACTAACACAAAAGTTGGTTGGATTTGGTTACATTTAGACGTTAATTGCCCCTTAAATGCAGACGTGGCACTTGCAAATTGATGGCCAAAGATGTATTATCCTGAACTAATAAAGTATTATATTATAGATATATATGAATTAAAAGTACAAATAAACCTTATTATTGTTTTTTAAGCATATAACTCTTCCAAATAATATTTGATATATCTAAATTGAAGTTACAAGTTTTTATTATTTTCAAAAAATAATATTTATGGAGTGAAGGTGTAATTTTTGTACAAATGCGTTCAATCAAATCATGTTATTTTTCTTTAAAAAATATTTGAAACATGACTAAAACAAAGTAGCATTTAAGCTTTTTTTTTTAATATAAAATATTTCTGATCACTACTATAAATAAAGATATTATTTTTCAAATACATTAAATAATTTATGTACTTGACCTCTATGTTAATCAGATATATCCATTATTCAAAAATTCTAAAAAAATTAAGAAAATAATGTGTATGATTATGTTTATTTTTAGTTTTTTTGCATTGAATAGAAATATATTAATCAATTTACTAAAATAAAATTCTAACCAAAGGAAAATTAAATCTTTAAAATAAATATAATATTAAATATATAGGTTTTTACCAAAAAAAATTCTGATTAATCGAATATTCACTTTTTAAATACTCTCGTTTGAGTTGTTCTTATTCATTGTTGATAAAACTTGTGGCATATCAAAAAATTTGATTACAAATTTTAGTGAGATTAGAAATATTTAAATTTAAAATAAAAATATTAGTTTCGATGGATAAATATGTAATTAAGCGTAAACATTTTTTAAGGCATTTAAGTCTTTAAAAAATATATATATCTAAATTAAAATTAAATGTTTTTATTTGTTAGAAAAATAATATTTATCCATTTGAGATGTACTTCTTTTAATAATGAATTCAATCAATAATATTTATTAAATAAATTTTGAAACTTAAATAAAAAATAGTGCTGTAATTATTTTAAATATATACCCACTCACTATTATAAACAAAATTATTTTATCATATTTATTGAATAATGGATGTATTAGTCTTCTTTATAGACCAAATACATCAATATTTTTATTAATTATATATATATATATATATATATATATATATATATATATATATATATATATATATATATATATATATATATATATATATATATATATATATATATATATATATATATATATATATATATATATATATACCAAAAATTTGAAATATTGCCATTTTAAAATTGTTTTGCATTGAATAGAAATATATCAATCATATTAGTCAAATCAAATCTTTAGAATTATAGTTAACATATAATTTTTTACCATAAAATAATAAAACCACGATAAAAACAAATAATCACTACTTTGAATGCTCTATTTTTTGTTGTTCTTATCTGCATTCTCATCTTATAAAAAAGCAGTGAAAGAAGATAACTTGGCATAACTAATTTTCAGTCAAATATCCAGATCAATGTCACAATTTTTATCTTCTATTCTTATTTTGTTTTGCATATCTTGCTTAATAGTTATCTCTCATGAAATAGGTAATGGTTTCACCGTTGAACTCATTCACCGTGATTCTTTTAAATCACCACTTTACAATTCCACACAAAATAAGTTTCAAAGAACTTACAATGCTGTGCAGCGGTCTATCAATCGTGCTAATTATTTCTATGAAAATTTTTCTCCTACTAAAAACAAATTTGAGTTATCTATGTCCTATGATGACGGCGAATATCTCATGGGTTATTCAGTTGGTACTCCGCCATTTAAGGTTTATGGATTTTTAGATACATGTAGTAACTTAATATGGTTTCAATGTAAACCCTGTGATACATGTTACAACCAAACCTCTCCTATTTTTAATCCTTCAAAATCTTCGAGTTATCAAAATATTCCATGCTCTTCTAAAACATGCAAATCTATGGAAGATACTTCTTGTTCTTATGATGGAGATGCTTGTCAATATATATATGATTATGGTCATGGATCAAAGACACAAGGAGATCTTAGTGTGGAGACTCTTACATTAGATTCTCCCTTTGGCCAATCTATCTCATTTCCTAAAATTGTGATAGGTTGTGGACACAACAATAGTCTTGGATATATGGGTCAAACTCAAAATTCAGGTATAATTGGCTTTGGAAGTGGACATCTGTCAATCATTAAACAATTAGGATCTTTAATTGGAGGAAAATTCTCATATTGCTTAATTGATGAGTATAATAGCAAGTCTAATATATCTAGCAAATTAAACTTTGGAGATGATGCTATTGTTATGGGTGATAATGTTGTTTCAACTCCTTTAGTCAAAATGATAGGAAACCGTCAAAAAGACACTTATTATCTTACTTTAGAAGCATTTAGCGTGGGATATAAAAGGATAAAGTATAGAGGGTTTAAACGAGAAGGAACAAATGCTTCTACCAATAACATCATAATTGATTATGGTACAACTGTATCTATTCTTCCGCATCATGTTTACCATAGGATGGAATCCGCGGTGAAAAAAGTGGTTAAACTAGAGCGTTTTCAAGATAATACTGATTCATACAAACTTTGTTACAATACCACATCCAAACAACCAAAATTTCCACAAATTACAGCCCATTTTAAAGGTGCAGATGTTAAGTTAGATTCAAAGGGCGCCTTTGATTCATTATAAGAGGGGGTTAAATGCTTTTCTTTTCGCCCATATAAAAATGGATTAGGCCTCTTTGGAAACATGGCACAAATAAACTATTTGGTTGGTTATGACCTTAACAAAAACATTGTTTCTTTCAAGTATACTGATTGTACCAAATATTAAATGCCTTTAAAGAATGGTTAAAAAAATTATTATATATTTTAATAGTTAATTTGTTTGGGAGATTTTTCGGTTGTCTTTTTTTAAGGACCATGCTTTGAATTTCATGCTAATAAGTCAATTTTACACAACTAGATCATTTTATGGATCTCATTAGGGGTGATAAAATTGATCGGCCCCGTCAGAGCAATCCATTTAACCCACCATTTTTGGCGATCTAGGTTGAGGTTTTCACCTTGGTGCCTTAAGTTTTCAGCTCATATTTGTACTTTAATGCAATTCTAAGTTTAATTTACTTGCTGATTTTTATGATGTACGTCGTGATTTTATTCATTTTATTTACTACTTTTGATATGTCTGAGTAGATCTGTTGACTATGAAACATGAGGAGCGTTTTAGCGACATGACTCGTATAAATTACACGCCATGAGGATCGGAACATGAGGACCCTTATAACAAAATTCATATTTTTGTTCCAAAAATTTTGTTTTCAAATAAAAGTTTCACTAGGATGGTAGGAAATGCACTTTTACTAATTAAATAAGAGACAATTATTTTCTAACAAAGGATTTCAAAGTTGTGATATGTACCACACGAATCCAACGGTTACAGGCTCAAAACCATGTATTGGATACGCGACAGCGGATAATACCTCTAAAATAACTTTTTATGCGAAAAATATATTCTCGTTATAACAAAAAGCGACAACTTATACGAGTAAGAATGGTAGATGTAAATCATGTTCTGGTCTCCTTTTTATTAAAATTTGAATTAAATATATATTTTCAATGTCACGCAAATCAAACAATTCGTGTAGCCTTAGATAAACACCAAAATACCAGATAACAATAATTGGTGTTTGGACTTGCGGCCTATCGATCGATGAGTTAAATATAAGTACATCATTTTTTATATATTTTAGATTCGAATTGGTGAAATTAAAATATAAGATGTGTTCTTTGGAGTCTTCCATGAGAAATATTTAAGAATAAAACACTCTAGGATTAATTTTTAAGACCTCATAACTTGTTTGATATTTGCCACTAGTTATCCTTATTGGTTGTCACTTAGATTATAAATAGAGCAATTAAGTAGATAATGGAAAAAAAATATTTTAAAAATTAACATTGATTTAAAATTTTGAGTGTCCATTGTTCTAGAAAACTAAGAGAGTTGTAAAGATTAGTTGTATTGGTGAAAATTATGTTTTCAGAAAAACCTAAACCTTTACATTGAAATTCAAATTGATTATACCTTAATTTTAGAAATTGACTAATGTCCATACTTAAAGTCTTAAACTGAATGTTGTCTTACATAAAATGTACAATTCCTTATGATTTGAGTTTAAAGAGAATAAACAATTTAGTCCCCTAAATATACATACTTCAATTAAACTTCAATTAAAGAGGTAATTACTTAAAGTCTTTATTTCGTTTACCTTAATAAGTAGGAAAATTATGGATAAAAAATGGATGTCTGCTGATCGATTGACCAAAGAGTACGAGAATGGGGTTGTGGAATTCGTTAAGTTTGTTGTTCAACACGTTAAAGACCCCAGTCGAATGAAATGTCCTTGCTTGGGTTGTTGTTATATTGGTAAGATTGACGCAGATGGATTGAAATCGCATTTACTGAGGCATGGAATTGATCAAAGTTATAAGTGTTGGATATTTCATGGTGAGAAAATTAACGAGAATGTTGAACTGAGGGGGAAAAGTAATATGGCCTGTGCTTCAGACGACAAAGACACGGAGACATACGATTGTGATTGAGTCAAAGAGATTGCAGAAGCACTTGAAGAAGAAGATCTTCATGATTGTCTCGAAATGTTTGAGAGGTTGGTAAGCGATGCAGAGAAACCGTTGTATAAAGGTTACACTAAATTCACAA